>OX344853.2:17916711-19359210 GCA_947037095.2 Nycteola revayana | reverse complement strand
GACTATCGGCTAGACATCGTAATTTGCTAAAATGTGTTACGAAATAGACATTATGGTAACGGCCAGCAGTGCTTATCTGTCATTATTTTTAGGAGGAGTAACGCGAGTGAAACCTCGGGCGGGAAATTAGTCTTACATGATTTCCCTTTGATTAAATAATACGAGGAGTTTAATATTTATTTTGTGACATTATCATTAACAGATGAAATAATATTTAAACTAATAGGAATATTAGTTTAATGTAGGTAGTTGTCATATATGTAAACCATTTATTGTGAAATAAATTCAGACCTCCTGAATGAATAGAAAAGATTTGTTTGATGAAAATTTGCACGTGTTTTCAACGATCATGAGCGACAGAGATTAAACGTAGCAAAACATTAGTAAGATAACACTCTCAGTGTATTTACAAAGCTTCCTATACAAATAACAGTAAAAATTCTATTTGCGAATCACGACAGGGTCACACCTCACGCGAGTGGAGCACGGGGCTACAGAATTACCACCATAGCGAAAACGCGAGAATGCACATATTTCTTGTCTATTTAACCTAGCAGTCATTGTCCCATTTAATATTGGAGCGGAAAAACTGATGACGTTAATAATTATAAGTAAGACGTAAAGTAGGTATCTTTGAAGACTAGAGAATCCACCAAAGTGCCTATGATTTATGTGTAAGACTGTTTAGCCGGCTTCGGCGCCGTACTAATGTTAACGATAGTGTGATGCGATTTCGTCGTGCCGAAACCGCGTATGATCGCATGATCGCGCAACCTTCAATAGGACATTTAGTTGATATTAATATGTTTGAACGCACGATCGCATGATCATTTTCATCGGTTGCATCGCTTGAGCGTCGAGAAAATGACCGTGTCAATAGTCGCGGCGTCATGTCGCCATCCGTTAACATGTTAGAAACAAAACTTACATACCTACTTAAAATGCCAAAAAGAATAATGTACAAGGCCAAGTCATCCTCGTGATTTCCTTAAAAACACATTAGCGATTCATCTTTATTTATGAAGACTGTGTAACGCGCAGGCTGCCGCCCGTTTAGAACTCACCAATTCCCGTAAGGACTCCGTCATAAAATATTGGCTATGTTACTATTCAAAAACGTAGCTTTTTAATGGACAAAATCTTGAAATCGATCCTGTTGTATGTTTTTTTTTTTTTTTTACTACATATAGGCTTACGTTTGACCATAATCTCGCTTGATGGAAGGCGAAGATAAGGCCTAAGATGATACACGCTTGCCTAGAAAGTGTCTGTTCACTTTAGGCTTAAAGATGTCCAGACACACATGTTGTGACAACACCAAACCAAAAATACAAACATCTCTGTATAATATTAGTAATTATGTACGATTTGTGTATGCTGTGGATTTAACGCTATAAGTTTCGAAAGCTGGAGCTGAAGGAGAGCATAGTTTCAACATGGAACTACCTACCTCGAGAAATTGTTATAAGTGGCGCAATATCGCATGCATTAAACTTTCGACCAATCTCATTTCAGATTTATTGAACGTTATGAGGCGACCGTCACCCCAGAAACCTTAAAATATTACCGCTGCTAATAGTTTTATCTTTACAGGATCGTGCTACTTAGCAGTTAAGTACCTAACACCTAATAGGTAGTTGATAATTCATAAGAAACTGTTGTTATAGCCTATCAGAATACACACGTTTTCAAGAGAATGGCGTCAAACCGATCTGTTATTTACTTATCTCGGCACGCTCAAGGCTAAATCATTTAGATATTATTTACAATGTTATCTAATACTGAAAGTTGGTGATATCGTAAATCTCGTAAGCTAATTTAAACCTTACGCTGATTTAATAAAGAACATAACAATAGCAGACGCGGTTAGTAGAAACATCTAAATATATCGCAACACAGATTCATTTTCTTCGTTGGGATTTTGTTAGCTCAAATATTAAATGTATAGTTTTACCCACGTGTTTTGGGATGACAAACAAACTGCTAATGCGATTTGCCAAATATATTTATTTAAGTTCCCCCGACGGGTTTACTATTAAAACTGCGACGTAGTAAACTTCGTCATTTTTACTGCAAAGAATGTAAAGCTATTTTCTCAAGGAAACTACGAAATTAGCTCACATTTACAACAACGATTTATCTGCCTCGGTAATAAAAAACATCTGTACTATATTGCATACTTCATGTACCTATTGAAGATAATGGAATATTTTGTTTGCAGGTAGGTAGTTCAAACGGAGTTTTCCTACAAGCCGTTTTTCAGAAAGTAAAAAAAAAACATACCTACTCAGTTTCCTTATTCTATGAGTGTGTTGATAATATATGCGATATAATAAAGAGTAGCGTAGATAGGACAATACCGCGTAAGTGACAACCTATACTAATATTATAATGAGGTAGTTTGTAAATAGTTTGTTAGGATGTAGGAGGTCATTTCTAAATCTACTGAACCAATTTTGACAACAATCAACTAATAATATAGCAATAAAATTCAAATTCAGAAAAACTTTCAGTGCATCCAATATTACACTTCTCAATGAATTCTAAACAAAAATATCAATCACTAGGTCCCGCGCGCGGTTTCACCCGCGTAGCCGTCCTCGTGGAAACTTCATAATTAAATATAGCTTTTATGTCATCTGGGGATAGTGTAGCTTCCCAATGGTGAATGAATTTTCAAATTGGTCTAGTTGTTTCAGAGCCTATTTGATACAAACAAACAATCAAATCACCCTAAGACTACCCACTGACCGATATATGAACTGACAATGGCATAATCATATTAGCTAAATGTGTGACTTTATGTCATTTGCCAGGAGATTTTACTACTTTAATGGGCATAAACAATAACAGGTTTTAACTAAATGTTTATAGAATACTTTTATCAGAAACATAATTAAAAAATGTTTGTCTGTTATTTGCAGCTAATCTAAGAATGGCTGGACCGCGATATTTGATTGTGTTTACCTACTTTCTATTTGTCTGTCTGTTTGTTTGTATGTGTATTCTGTCTAATCTCTAACCTGCCAATTAGGACATGACTCTGTTGATAGATTATATAGCTGACCAAATATTTAATTCTTCTTACTTAATTCTGATGAAGTAGCGGGCAGCATCAAGTCATACCATAATATTATTAATAAAAATGATATTGAATAATGAAGAAATGCTATTTGTTGTTTCTTTTTAAATCGGCCCACGTAATTATTTTGTATAGAGATACTTTACTTACTTATGGTATGATGAAACATTGAATTTTCTAGAGAAATCATAGACTAATTTGCTATTTAATATAGAAACACGCAGCATCATTTGCATGTGCATAATTTGGTGGCACTTATTATATTTAAACATTTTAATGTCCATTGAAATATTTTGTTTTGTAGGTAACCAATAGAAAAAAATATTATTTATCATTTAAATTTCATGCAGTTAATGATTCTGCTAGTATTTTTATCAACATTTAAAATATTCCTTTTTAACATGCAATAAGCAAATTCATTTTGTAATGGGTTTATACTGTTCACTTCAATAATATTTTTTTGTGGGTAATATAAAAAAATTAGTTATTGTTTTAAGTTTAAACGAAATCTGTTGAAAATGACTACCAGTTGATTCTCTTCTACACTTTTAAATACACAGTACACACTAGAACTTATTATTATAAACTTAAATGAGAAAATATCAAAACACTTACCTTTTTCCCCTGATTTATTGGAGCCAGAAGCATTACTTGACAGACTAGAATCATCAGAGTCATATCCAAAGGCTGTGTTGTCCCCTGCTCCCTTGTTGCTGGGCAGCCGGTCCCGGCGCGGCTGCCAGCGGCGCGGGTTCTGATGCCCACCAGGGCTGCCGCTCAGGCTCTGCAAGGCATCCACTGGGTAGCGCGCCACCCGCTCGTGTCCACCCATCACGTACATCTGCCCCGGACCACCGAAGCCCCCGCTCCCGTGGTATATCATCGGCGCACCTTCGTTCATCTCCGCCTCGGTACCCTGCCGGCGATGCAGGTTATGAGCGACAGTTCCACCGGCGAACTTCAATTATTTTTTTCTATACCAACCTGTATTACAAATATTTTATCCGATGGCGTCCGGCGTGGTGGACCACTATTGCGTCATAGTAGGCGTAATAAATTAATTAGAGTATGGAACGACGTCGAAATCCAATGATTCTATTTATCTTGAGTACGCCGAAATTCGAGACGTCTAATGGGACGTTCTTTTCAATTTGATAGCTCCCGGCTGAAATTTCTGTCGATAGTATAATGTCGTTAGCTTCCCACTTTGTGAACAAAACTGGTTATAATTATTTCGACGCCAGCAAGAATAAATCTACCCACGAAATTATGGCAAATTAGTAAAAATCTAATGTAGAAAATCCGCCATGACTTTAGGAAGCAATAGTAGCGACATCTGGCGGCGACAGACAAAAAAGTCCACGTGACTATAACTTTTTTACTTCAAATTCCAATGTTCCATTTTAGGCCAGTGATAACAGTAAAATGATGAAATTATATTCTATTAACGTCTAGCAAACTAAATTAGGAAAATATGCAATGTTTCGCTTATAGAAGGATTTAAATAAATGTGTTTTCATTTTCTTTATTAATATTTTCGCTTGGATTCAAACTTCAGCCATTATTTTGTTTGATATTGGCAATAACGTTGACATATTGGTGACATCGGAGTTGACATTACGTTTGACATATATTGTGTTCCAGATTCGGTACCTATCTGCTATTGTGAGCGTATATCTATTTTGTCTCATGTAATCTGGCTATTGCGAAGTATAACAAAATAATTTTGTTTCGTTTAAATAATGTCACAAATCTAATTTTTATACACATCATTTTTTGTTTGACATCAAATTGACATGACATTACGATTTGCCAATTGCCAGTCAGACACTCGTAAAATTGTTATATTATTACGTACAAAAATAATCTAATTTTCAGACAAAAATTGTTAGGAGACATTATGAAAGACAATTAAGGATTTTCTTATTTAGTTAACTTAATATAAAACCCATACAGCGAGTGATGACGTTTAGTGGGGACTATGTAACCTTAAAAGTGCTAATAGAAACAAACTTTGCTTTCTCATTGTTTGATAATTATCTTTATCTCAGCAGCGTAGTGTGTTGATATGTCACATTTTGGGGATTTTATGGACGGAGTGCCCGTTAAGATATCGGAAAAGTACAAACGTCGGCTACGATTCGATTTACCTTACAGTGTCCATGAATGCACAGGACGGGCGCAGAATGTGGTTGACACTGCAAACTATTCCGCCACTTTCGAGAAAAATGTGTTGGTTAAGCTTAAAGAACTTAGAAATGCGAAAGAGACAAAGAAGAGCGAGAGGAGGCACCGCTTGCAGTTACTACAGGAAGCGGAACAGAAAAGACTCGATGCGATAGCTGCCGCTGAGGATGAGGAGCGCCTGAAGCAGCTGAGCGTCTCCGAAGTGTCGTACCCGAGCACCGACGAGATCAGCGCTCTCTCTCCCGACGAAAAAGCTGATAAAAACTGTGATAACAATACTAATATAGATAACACTGAAATTGCCGATATATCCAATAACATTGCCTATCCTTCCACTAGCGTCGCCACTGAATCACAATTAAACATACTGCAGCCCATCCTTGTGCAATCAAGGATTTACCCTGAGAACAGTTTACTGGATGATCCTGATCCTTTACAAAATCTTAAGTTAAATACAAAGATAACAAAAATGCGACACAATCCCAATTTAGAAACACTAACATTTAGAGACTTTGAGAATGACAACTCCAGTCCTTTTGATAATATTGAGCTAAAGACTATAAATGATATGGAGCTGTTAGCACAAGTATTACAACCTCACAAGGATTCCACAACTGGCTGTAACCCTCAGGCCACCTATGTGACAGACCAGGGCTATGTGAACTGTGCCACACAAGCCCAGATGGGCAGTGGTACATATATGCCGCCTAACTACATAGAACAACCAATGCAAGGCTCCAACCTAGTATACAACTCTCCGCAGCACTATTCTATGTCTAACGGATATTACATTCCAGCTGAAACCGAAGGTGTTATGTACATGCCAAATTACCAATATTTTGTTCCTCCTAACTCTTATGCAACTACTGGAGTTGATCAGTACTATAATCAGCTACCAACAATGGCTGATATCAGCCAAAACACAAATGGATCATTTATACCACAACCATACTATTATCAGTATCCAACGGGCCAAATGCAGTATCAGCCAGTAAGTGCTGCTACCCCTACACCGTACACAATGCCTACACAAAATGATAATGTTGAACCAAATGTAGAAATAGAGGACACACCTAAGTCTCGATCACGAAGTGTACCAGATATAGTAAGAGAATTAAACGAAGAGTTGGCTAAATTACGTATGAGTGAACGATCGTACAATGCAAGTCCTGCCCCAAAAAATCAGCCAGCCCCAGAGGCAACCAAATCTAGTGAGAAAAAGAAAGATGAGAAGAGATCAAGAAAGAAGTTGGAACAACTTCCAAATCCTTTGGAAAAGTTGAGTCCGAAGTTGCAGGATATGTGTAGAAAGATACATGGAATGGGATTTCCTATTGACAGGGTAGCGAGGGTGTGTACACTCTTAGGTGATAATGATAAAAAGGTAAGATCTAATCACTGATACTTTTTTACTTGTAGAAATCATAAACCGTATTGATATACTAGGTTGCCACTGAAACCCTATGGTCTTTCTTGGTCCCCTAGTTTGAATTTACTCTTAGATTCTCTGAGATAGTTTTTAATTCATTCTAAATCCTAAAATTTTTATGAATTGACATTCTTTATGTCTTAGCAATTTGTTGTTGATAATTTTAATCTATACTAGAGATGAAACGGATATCCGGTAACTATCCGGTATCCGGCCTATCCGGCGGCCTTAATACTATCCGGCCGAATACCGGATAACTACTATTCGGCCGGATAGACATCCGGCCGAAATAAAAAAAGATCTGGATAAAAAAAAATTGTTTAGTAATTATTTACTTTATTTAGTAAGACTTAAGAAACATAATTAGGTATTGTTTAAAGTAGAAAATTAATTAATTAGTACTCATACTGTACTAAGGGCAAATTATGGTGAATAAAAACCAATTTTTCTGCATTGAGAGGCAGCAGGCGGTTTCGCTTCTCTTCATAAAAATTTTCAAATAACAATAGCACAATGAAATAATAACCTAAAATCACGCACGTGTCTGCACTGCAATCGACACAATAAGTCAATGAATGAAAGAATTGCTAACTTCGCTCATCAACGAAAAGACCCGAATCAAACCGAGGCCACCCGATCGTTCGCGCGTCCCTACGCCAAGTGTGTGTGCGCTGCACCAAACGGCTAAGTTCCGCCGGATATTCGGCGGCCGGATATCCGGCTATCCGGCCAGGTGGTAGGCCGAATATCCGGTATCCGGTATCCGGCCAAACTGCTATCCGTTTCATCTCTAATCTATACTAATATAAAGCTGAAGAGTTTGTCTGTTTGCTTGAACACGCTAATCTCGGAAACTACTGGTCTGATTAGAAAAAAACATTCAGTGTTAGATAGTTTATTTATCTAGGAAGGCTATAAGCTACATTTCATTATGAAGTCCCTATGTGAACGGTAGTTACAATAGTGAAACCATGCGCGGGAAACTAGTTTCAATAATAGCTTAAAAGGGTAAAGTAATATACTTTTATCCAAATACATTATTTTTACCTAACTAACTACAACATTTAAAATATAAAGATTTTCTTTATAAACATACATACATACATAAGCTCACACCTGATTCGCAGTGCGGTAGGCAGAGACAATGGACCTCCACTTGCTACAATCCCTACACACATCTTTTGCTTTATTCACTCTTATAACATTTTTCATACAAGCATGTCCATTTAGGGTATCCCTTTTTCTTTATATGGTCTGTAAAAATAGCTACCTACTTCACAGAATGTATTATTTACAGCTTAATGTTATTTGTTATGATGTATGTTATTAATGTTATGCTTTTTTATTTACTAGTTTTGTCAATCACCTAAAGTGACAGAATAAATAAAACCTATAAACTGACTTAAAATACCATTGTAGAACCCAGAAGCATAAGCGGATGTACTATTATATTCCCCTGAAGAATTTGGTTGTAAATGCCAGTTTACGATAAAGACACATACAACCAATGTTTCTGACATATAATGACACAAATAATTGAGAAGCTTATACAGGAAATTGAATAGTTCTTTTGGTTGTAAACTGTTTGAAAGCCAGTATCTGCACTACCCTATGGTTGGCTTGTAGAAAATGGCTCAGGTATTCAGTCCGCCTCTGTACAATATTGTGCAAAAAGTTTTAAATAAATAAATATATATGTATATTTATCATCAAAAAAATTGTAGTAACCAATTAATTGTAGCATTTAAGACACTTTAAGATAATATTGAATTACTTCTAAGATATTGAGATCAATGTCAAATGCAATAGAAAGGAAGGTTATTTTGTTTAGTGCAACCAATAGGAATAATTTGTAGGTATTGTTGCTTTTCATAATATTATCTTTTTATTTCCAACTGCCACGCGGTCTCACCCGCGTTGCTCCCGTTACCGTGAGAACTGCATACTAAACCAACTAGCACTTGACCAGTTTTGTTTTACTTTAAAAACTAGTCTATGTCCTTTCTAAGGTTCTAAACTATCTATGTACTAAATTTCATTTAAATTGGGTTAGTAGTTTTGGCGTGAAAGCAGACAGACAGATAGACAGATAGGCAGACAGAGTTGCTTTCGCATTTATAATATTTGTAAGGTATCCTAAGGATAGTAAGAATGTTATGCATTATTGAATAGGCTAAACATAATCACATTAACCATTATATGATATGAAGATATTATATCAACTTATTGTCGTCCACTGCTGAACATGCCCTATCGATTTCCAATGGGAACAATGCCTGCATCCACTGACTCCCTGTGACCTGTTTACCCTCTGCATCCACTGACTCTACTGTTTACAGAACGGCATATATTGTTTAAGCACCTTGTATACCTCTAATACCTACATACCATCTTACTCTATATAAGGTTCTACCAAACTATATGCCATCCTTTACCGGTAGATAGTATCATAATGTAGTGAGTATGTTAGTGAAGAAATCTCTTACTAACATAATTGCTAGGGACCGGATTATATGCGTTTGCATATTTGCATATGCATTGGCATATTTGAGCATATTCTCATTTTTTATTTTAATTTTATTCTCTTTTTTAATAAACTTAATTAATTAATTTAACGCAGTAAATTGATAAGCGAAAATATGTTTTGTCTATTTACAAATACCTATATTAAGTTTACGTGAATAAAAACTTTTTATTTATTTATTTTAGGATTGAATTGAAACTTATCATTCAATTTAGCTTAATCTGTCATTTTTGCATGTATATGCACAAGCTTCTTATGTTGTTGTTGTTGTCTTTGATAATTACAATCATCATCATCATCATCATCAACAGCCCGTTGACGTCCACTGCTGAACATGGGCCTCCTCTTAACAGACCTTGGCAAGCCAGGATCGTAGAGGGATTTTGCCATAATCACCAAGCTTGGCAGACGGATTGGTGATCGCAGTAAGATGTAAACCTTGAGCTAATAGATGCTGCTGCCCATCCATCAGCCATATGTCCCTTAGTCGCCTTTTACTACACCCATGGGAGGACATGGGGTGGTCTATTCTAAGCCGGAAACCACACGGCATATTACAATATGCGATAATTACAATATGTGACACTATTTCCATATTTTATATTTTAGTCAAGAACCAGTCATACGGCTAGTAAGTAGTACTCCACTCACATATCACCTAAATGTGTAGTTATTTTAGGTTTTGATAACAAAGTTTATTTTAGCATTATGACGCTAGAAGAGCAACTGTTTGCTTTCGAATTTTTGATCTTATCACAAGTGTATAAGACACAGATTGGTTTTATGCTGCCAAGTTGTTAGTATGTGGGTATAATTAATTGTTCATTAACTTACCAATGAGATAGTAATATTTTCTATTAAGCTGAGTTTTGTTCACACATTACCCAGGGCTTGGGAATCGAATCGTCGGAAAATTAAAGTGAGTTTTAGGGACTACTCACTGTTATTTAGCTTATGTCTATAGCAAAAAAGATACTTTGTATACATCCGTTCAGCTTTACGGACGCGTACAAGTCTCTATACAAAATTATTGTCTAGAATTTTCATTCGTCATTAAGGAGGCTAGCTTATTACATGATGTCCGAAAAAACCTTTCATCAGTCTTTTTCATGGCCCAACACCTGATTCATAAAAAACAACAGGTTAAATCTCGGCAGTTTGGCCGAATACCGGATATTCGCTAATAGGCCGGAGCGCCGGATATCCGGCTAAAAAGATCCAATTGCTAGCGAGATTTAACTTATTCTTAAAGACATCTCGAATCGATAGCAATCACAACCCATACATGTGGTGGTCAGTTAATTTGTAATGTTACCCGCAATTGTCAAGGTATACTAGAATGTATCTATCAGCATCTGGCAGTAGCGTCTACAGCTATAGGCTATTTTCAGAGGCTGGTCTGGTATACGTAGCCAAACGGAGTCGTCTCTTACCAATAAATGCGGAAAATTAGGTTTTCATTCGCTACAATTTGCCACATTTTTGACGTGGGATAATAAAAACTAACGCTCTCCATAATCTATTGTGGTATGATTTGCCTTGTGTAAAATAATAAGAAGTTTAGTTTCCGGTATCCGGTCGGATACTGTTTACTATCCGGTATCCGGCCGGATCGAAAAAACAAGGCTGGATAACGAAAAGTTACCGGATATCCGTTTCGTCTCTAGATACAAGGTTACTGGTAACTCGACGTATTCCTTGCAGGACGTCATAGTAGGGTTAAAATGCAACAAATTAAGCCACCAAATGTTCTACCGAAATTCAGTAGTTTTTGAATTAGTTAAGAGTTTTAGTTTTTTTATGAAAAATCCCAGATTAAATCATTTGAAACCAATTTAAAAATGATTTACGGCGCGACTGTACTGAAATTTAAGTTATTATCATAGTTGACGCCGTAGCAGACCTTTGTTAATAATTAAAAGTTCAATAATGCCTAAAACTTTGGCAAATATCACTAACCAAACATTTAATTTTATGTAATTTTTGCTATTACTTCATAAAAAATGTAGTCTAGTGCAAACAAAAAATACTACACCTGGTGTACAAATTACTAGGAAAATATCCTTGTCTTATCAGTTATTCAGAATATATTGTATGTATATTTGACCTTTCAACTTAAGAGCCAAGTTCTAATCAATTTATGGTGCACTAGCGATCCGCCCCGGCTTCGCACGGGTGCAATGCTGATGTATTATACCACAGAATAAATAATACAATAACAGAAAATTCACTCCGCAACAGAAATGAAAGAAATAGGGACTCTTGTTGCGATGCAATTAAGTGCAATTCAAATCTGAATCGGTAACGTGGGTAAAACCCAGTATAACATTAACATTTGATAAGTTTAATATCACATTTATGTTTTAAATTCCAGGTGATCGAAGGGTTATTAATACTCGGTGAGCTAATGGACCTGGGTTTCCCCGAGAGCAAAGTATCCGCAGCGCTCGCCAAACACGAGTTCAATCGGGACAAGGCGCTGGACGAACTTGTGTCTTAACAGTTACGTATTAAGATATATTATGGAACAAATTAGAAGATTCGAGAATGATCCAGAGCATTCTTCTGTGCCTCTAATATGAGGATACGATAAGAAAGTGCTGGTTATAAAATGATGCCTTGTAATTGGTGGCATCGCGTGGCTTCGTGCCTATTGCAGTTTGTAGAAGGTATTTCAAGAAAAGACTAGAACTCGAAACTTATGATTGAGGATTTAGATTACTAAAGAAACTAGGTAAAATGTTATGATAAGCCATATCTATTCATTGTTAGTGAAATCAGCTGTTTTAAAGAAGAATTTAAAAGGTACTAATTTCAAAATGAAGTATTATGTAGTTTGGGAAATATAGATTTAGATGCCGATATTGAAATTGATGTTAGCTGAATGTTCTATAGATCTATATCATTACCTGCATCCTTTGTATCTACCTGAACGCTTAATTTTCTAAAAATACAAAACAAAATTAAAAAAAAAAGAAACGCAAGCAAGTTGGGGCTCGATTTAGATAATTTAAGTAACATGACGTACTACTGGGGTTGCCACCCGTACAATATTTCAGTCCATTGTACTATATATTATAGAAAAATAATATAGTACGAATGTTACTATATTTTCATCGGTAGGTAATTAAGTATTCGCGCGACGACAGGTAAACGTCAACTCTCTCTTGGCAGTATTGAACTTTGTTTCCTTTACCAAAAGCGTAAAGGGAGAATATGTAGATGCGTCGTTAACTCGCCTACGAATATAATTTCAGACTTAGTTAGCCAGACTACAAAAAATAAATGAATACTATTTTTTTTCTTGAATTTTCCAATAGTAATTAAAAAAAAAATGTTTTGCAAAAAATACTATTTTATCATCAAAAAAGGTGGCACCTCTACATACTACTGACAGTCAAAATTTTATTTAAATTCCTTTAAAAAACATTTACGAAATCCCTGTATTGTGACAAGGAGAAATATGGATAAACGGAACTAATATATATATATATATATATATATATATATAAATAAATCATTGCATGCCTCTTGTCAATCTTATAGAGCAAGTGGCTCCCAATGAGTGGCTGGTCTCTGGAAGCACGAGAAGTGAACCTCGAGAATGCGAACATTTGCCCGCAAAATTTGTTGCAAAACAGCAAAATATCAATTTACTGAACATATTGAAATTTGTATTAAAAAGTTATTGTAATAGAGCTCAATAAAATACAGTACACTCCCGATTATCCGTGGGATTGACTGGCGTGGGTACCGGGGTCGATCGAATTTGGCGGATAAGCCGTGAAATTGCCTATTAATGGTATAACAAATAGCACTAAAAACAACACACAAGCACTGAGGGTAGTCCCTCAACCAACCAGACCCGGAAAGAAATCTTTAAAATTTACGCAAAGATATCCTGTCCGGCGTGGGGATCGAACCCACGACCTCCGAGATTTAAGCGAGCCAAATACCGCTATGCTACAGAGGTACTTATGCATAGAAGTTGTTTAAAAATATTCAACCGAGTAAACTATAGACGTTTAAAGTGTTTATCAATAAGCAGATTTGTGGCCCCGTTGAATTGTGAATTGGATAAATCTAATGTAAATGGCGAAACTAGATGTTTTCCTGATATTACGAATTTAATCAGATGTACTTTGGCTAAGCGATCTAGATTGGATATAGCAATGAAGGGATATGAATTAAGGATTCTAGATCTTAGAAGCATAATGATCGATGTATCTATTTTACTTCAGAAGCATTTGGTCGTAAGTGCCAGTTGATAATAAAGGCACCTTTGAAGCGGCCGTAGCCCAATGGCTAGGGCGTCGGACTTGTGATCTTGAGGTCACCTGTTCGAACCCCACCCATTACACTACCGACGTGAATCCCACTCGTAACACAAGCATTTTAGCTTAGCACGAGGGGTTAACAAGAATACTAGTAGAATACAAAAAACTGCTAGTAATCTGTATAAGAAAAAAAAAGAAAAAAAAAACAACACTAATATTTCTGACGTATAATGGCACATCCAACCTTAGGCATTTGAGACATTGATTTATAAAAACTGAGACATTGGTTTTTATAAATCAATGGTCTGAGATCTAGAATTACAAAATTAACATAATTATCGTTTTTTCCTACTTTATAAAATATTATTAGTTATTTGTATGTGAATTCTAAGGTTTGTGGTTATGAATGAGTTAAATCTGATTTATTAAAGCAAGGGCTTTAAAGTAAATAATGATGATTGAAGTCTATCTCATTTTGTAATTGGTAGAGTGAGCGAAATAGCAACAAAATTAATTTCAAGCTTAAATATTATAGAATAGGACTTTAGGCCGTTCCCGTAAGAGCTGATATTAATTAATCTCTGAAAAGTTATTATTCTGATCAGGGATCGAAAATAAGTATTTTTTTTAAGTAGATACGTAGACATTAACATGGATATGCCTTTTAACAATAACGGTTTTCAGGTTTAGCTGGTATTATATTAGGTATTGAGCTAGCTTTTTAGGTCATTACATATTCTGATATATAAGTAAACATAACATTTAATTATTTGTAATCTCGAAATTGATGTACTTACAAGTCCAAAATTTATTTAACGTTTTCTTAATAATACGGCATGCAATACCCTAGTATTTTCAACCCATTCTGTCATGTGTATTTAGCACACGTTATTTGAAAATACTACGTCCACGTTATGGTTTCGCCACGAAAGAGACGTCTCTTGATATCTAAAAATGACGTATTCCGATTCCTATTTATTATAGAACAAAGTCTTAAATCAAAGATTGATACAAAAAATCTTAAAACTACCTACGCTTTTTTGTCCATAAAAAATCTACCATCATGTATTTAAGATAGATTCATCATAATATGTGCTCTAATTGACAGTTCGCAAATTAATAACAGGTCATTACTCTACAGATTGTTTCTTATCAAAACACTGCATATTTTATTAACTTTTTATGTTACTTATAAAGTGTAATTGGTCGCGGAATGTCCACATTAAAACCACTTGGTACGATGTCTGTGAAGTATTTTTACTTTGTTACATTTACATTACATTTACATTGATACGCTTCCCGCTTTTGCGGGGGGAAGCGTCCGCCTACTACCACTTCTCAATGGGGAGAATTAATTCGATAGTGAAGGCATCGGAAACTAGTTGCATGACATCCAGCACATTTTCTAGAAGTTGGACATTTTTGTGAACAGCAACGAGCTTTAATACTTCACCGGGCATAAAGGCGATCAGATCTCCAGCCCTATTAAATGATTTATCTATTACAAACTAAGTAATCTGGGCAAGAGGGCGCCATCTGCCATGACTATGGCTGAACTGTTTTTTTGTCGGATGGACATATTATTATGTAGCCATACATAATAAGGCTAAGGCGGTATATATTAGCCATGTCATACTTCGTCATGCATAAAAGCGAGCAGCGCTCCAGCATTATTAAATAGGCAATACCGTAAATTCCGATAATCACGATTCCTAAATGAAGGATTAAGGAACTTGAACCCATATTGGTGCGTGCGCGTTATGCGTAGCGTATATGCGTGCGGATGACGGACGGCGAGGGTAGCGGGTTTTATTGGAAGGTTGTTGTGGGATCAGCCTTAGACATATTCATACTGCGGTCACCAATACCACTACACAGAGACCACTCTATCCGACCCGCCGGAGAAGAGTGCGCCCGCTAACTCGACGCGTCCCTCCTCGTCCTCCTGACACTTAGTTTGCAAAGAACCATCCGATGCCCTCGTGGACCCGAAGTCCGAGAGGCCCGCGAATTGTAAAGTAGAGCGACAGTTGCACAGAACCCTCTAAAATACTAAAAGTCATAATCCCTCAATCTCATCGCCAACGACCGCCCTGAGCCGAAGTCCAAGCCCCACAGGGGGCGCCCTACTGCGCAGGTTGCTTAGTTTGTAGTTTTTAAACCATTTATTAAGGCTGGACCTCTGCTCGCCTTTATGCCCGGTGAAGTAGCAAAAGACTCGTGGCTACGTAAGTGCCACCGAAAAAAAAAACGGTCACCAATCTGCGTTAACTTTATGAATTTTCTTTTACATGACCGTTGTATTCGATACTTATCTCAATCACTTATTGTCTTGTAAGGAAACACATTACTTGTAACATTAAAACGTTTTTATCGTTGTAATAGTAATTATCGGAATTGTTGTGACATTAACTAAATAATTATAGTTTAGATGCAGGAAATGTGTTCGTATATAATGTGTTACATGTTTGTTGTTTTTGTCAAATCATCTGTTGATGTAGATGTTAGATACACATCGGTCTGATTGGTATAATAGATACGGGTATTTTAAAGATAAAACGCTGCTGTTGAGGGTTGTTCTGATATTATATTACTAGCTGTTTTCCGCGACTTGGTTCTCTTCTTCACTTTGAAATTATTTGGGTTTCTTATTGCACTTTGAATTTTTTTTCAATTCAATTTGGGATATTCGGACAAACAAACAGACAGACAAAATAACCTAACCTATATTATACTTTATAGAATTAGCTAAACAAATAAAATCGGTCCAACTGTTACTGGGATCAACCGGAAGAAACAGACAGACTTATATGTTAAATCTTTCTGCATCAGAATTTACTTAAATTTTTGAAAGCATTTCAAATTCGTCGTAGCTTTCTAGATACGTTTTTAGCTAGCCAATACATTTTTATTCCTAATGGCTAACCGACTAGCCAACCTTGACCTATAAGTATACTAGCCATCGCGTTAATAAATGATACAATCAGTTAAGAAATAGCTCTTAATGGGAACGAGCAAAATATTGTAGTCCGTAAAAAAATTACAAAATCAATGCATTTAAACGATTTAAGTTCGATAACGTAACAGTGCCTATGAACTGTACTTGTTATTGTGGATTTAATAAGATAGCCGTTGAAAGCATACTCATGCGAACATTTGGACGCACTTAGGATAATCTATGAAATAGATAAAAATCTAAAGAGGTTAATTGTCTGTTCTAATGGCCCATTCTTTCAAAACAGTTATTCCTAAAGTGGTCTAGACCCCCAGGGGGTCACTGAAGTCACTGAGACTCGAAGGGAATCTACATATGACAGAAATGGAGCAATAGGGGTCCACCGAAACTAGTACCTAAAGTTTTTAAAGGGGTCTACGAAAAAAAAAGCTGTAGAGTGTCTGATTTAAAACGTAAATATTCTTAGTAGAAGTTTTTTTTTGGTTTCATGTTAAATTGGTTGCGTTACTTTAGTAGTGTTTTCCACTAATGGCCCATTCTTTAAAACAGTTATTTCTAAAGTGGTCTAGACCCCCAGGGATCCATGGTAGGCTCGAAGACTACGTAGGCGTAACATACCAGTAAAGTTTTAAGGGGTCTTCCAGAAAAAAAGTTTGAGAGCCTCTAATTTAAAAAGTAAATATGTAAAAATAGCAATTTTGTCTTCATATAATATATATGGATAATACTTAACTTGGTTGCGATACTTTTATTGGGTCTTAATATGTTTTGTTGAAACCCATTTAAAAAAATTAAATATACCTTAGATTCTGTTTTAAAGCGAGCTGTGTTCATATTTAGGCAAGAACAAACTAGCAGATTTACAAATGACACATTTTAAGTATCGAAATGCATTTAAATTTTTATCTCATGTTTATTAAACAGAGTTAAACAGATTTTTTTAAACTATTATTTAGAAAATGTTTATAATCTGTAAAGATGGTTTCTAAATATTAATAAAAGATACCTGTCGCGATCTACATAGTTCTAATTATTTAATAATAGATCACCTTAATTTATATATTTTTTGTTTAATTAATATTGTGTGATATTCGAATGAGTGAGATAAATTACAATTTGAGGAAATCAGTAACCTCATATGTTATTACTTCATTGTCAAGTACACGATACTAACTAATTACGTGTTAAGGGATTTATCTTTTAATTGACAATAAATCTTCTAACAAGAAAATGTAACGTTAAATTAAAAAGAAAATGTTAGCGGGTGACTTGTGACATGTTCTCGAGTTGGATTTCTTTGTCAATGTGTAACCCGCTGGTTAATTATTATTAAAATATATATATTTATTTAATATTAAAATAACTTGTGCTATTTTTAAGAAATTCGTCCAATGCACCATTAATAGCACTCTTGAATTGTATTCTTTAATATATGTATATGTGAATATTGTAAATAGTGAATGTGCAATGATTTATAACAATAGTATATGTATTTGCATTATCACAAATAATGTAATAGACTGTTCTTAATTGTGAAGATAATGTGGAGATATATGTAAACAGATCAGTACCGTATTTAAATATTTACTAGGGTGGGGTTGATCTGCCTTTTTTATTGTTTAATTAGTCGTTATATTGTAAAACATTTTAGATGTTCGGACTACTTAGAGCCACAATTTTTGCGATATAAACAATAGTACCTAATTGTAATTTTAACCATGTAATCTCAATTCTTCAAAATACACACAAACAACAGCATTGAAATAAGGAAATACAAATAAATTGTTTGGCCAATGTCATTAATGGCTAAACTTAATAAAATGCTCGTAATTATTTAATCAATTCTTAACTACTTTCAATAAAACAATAATAATTGTTACTTTTGATCCGATCACTTCTGACTATTATTTTTTGCAAAGTACACGATGTTGGTTAATTTCTAGTAAAGTTTATCTATGCAGGTAATGCAAAACGGTTATAATTAAGTGATTATCTAGAATATTTTCATTACATGCACTTTAGCCATTCAATTAATACATTTACCAGGATGGCTAATTGAAGAAATGATTATTATTGTTTAATATTTTGCAATTCCAAGCCACTCTGCGCAAGAAAGTTGTGTTTTCATACAGTTTTTAAATTTACTTAATTGGCGGGTCTCAATATTATTATTTTTTATTAAAAAATAAATGTATAAAAACTCAACTTTTATTAATAAAGCTTAATTTATTATTTTTATATGTAGATATAAAGTACTCTAGTATGATACAAATGAGTGAATATGTATGTTTGTTTCAAACAAAGTTTTTTTATATTTATTTGTAGTATAAATAAAAGGTTATTAGTAGTAAATTGTAAGTGAAGGCTTCGGTAGTGTGATTGAAGATTTTATACATTACAGCTTCACGAAAGAAATGTATAAATAAAAATTGTTATTTTCCATTTTTGTGTTTATTTTGTGGCAACCCTGTTTTATGTATTACTGGTAACCCAATGGAAAAGAATAATAAGCTGAATTATATTGGAACAACAGAGACAATCTTCGTAGCATTCTAAGTCCCGCTTGAAGTCCTCTAGGCGTGGGTTCGATTCTCGCACTAGAACAAAATTAAATGTGACGGAAATTTTTTCCGAGGTATCTGAGCAAAGAAGAGAAAACGTTAGACCACTGTTCCAGGTTGTCATCAAATTATCTATGACTATACCAGAAAACGGATAGCAGGATTTCTGAGTAAGTATAAGAATAATGATACTGTGATCATCAGGCACCGATTGTCAAGCATGATGTCTATGCTAAAATCTCCTTCAGGACAACGTTATTTCATACAGTGTATAAATATGCTCCTACTAGTAAATTACATTGTTTTTGGGTTCCGTACCCTAAGGCTAAAAACAGGATTCTATTGGGACATTAGTTCAATTGATAAAATTTACGAAGGTTTGCCTCACCGGAACCCTTCACATTAATTAAAATAGTTCGAGCAAACTGCCGCATGGTAGGTACCTATCCATGTAATGACTATTAAGAGCTCTCATTAAAGTGTCATTACGTATGTGTCAGACGCGGATTGTATATCAGGGTCATTTTGTATTACAGCTGGTCGACGATACGCCGGAATGTTACCGACAAACGTTCTACAATAAGGTGTAGGGGTTCTACAATACGGTAACGTTACCCAGCTTAGCCTAAGTGTCCTAACTTGATGGAGAAGCCCAGTGGCAATAATACGGAGCCGCGTAAGGGTGTGGTACGGCGGTAGCTACGACCCTGCTTTACCCAGATTAGCATTATAACAAAATGAAACTGTTTCATTGAAAACAAATTTTTATTTCAATATTCTTTATAAATGCGCATTAAATTTCTCCCAACTTACTACTTATGTTATTTTTTTATCGTAGGTAAGAACATTAAACGAAATAACAAGAGGTGACGTAAAATTCTTCTCTGGAAAAAAAACGACAGGAAGGAAACATTTTGAGAAATTGACGAAATAGGTACGCGAACAGTAAAAAAGTGAGGTGGGAAAAATGCGACTGCAAGTTTTGTTACCCAGACCTGACGAGTTTGGAGAATTGATCTAGCTACTCGGAATATTCCTCTTTCAGCACCAATTGTTTAAGCGTCAAAGCTATTTTTAAATAGGAATAGCTTTTCGTATTCGAACCAATGGTGCATTTATTAACATCACGCATTTATTAACATCACGCAGAAGTAATAACTTCCTGTTATCTGTGTTTTTACTTCTTAGATTGGCCCATCATGTCAATTTGAGACGAATTTGGACAGAGTTGGTGGTACAAAGCTCCTCCTCCGATTCTAGATTCAATCTATTTTTAAAGATTTTTTCACAGGAGAAGACCGCAAATGTAGGTTTTTCTGTTCAATGTCGTTGTTCGGCAAGTGAGTCAAAAACGGGTCGTGGGGCTCTTGGGACCGGGACAATATTTATTTTTCAGTAGTATTTTGGGACCACAAATAAAAAAAAGTAAAGTATGTCTTACGAAAGTACGGTCAACCAAAAAATTTTGAATAAGTGTAAAAAAAAATTTAGTTAAATGATAATTTGTCTTTTATTTCTAAAATCACAGCTTTCTATTGGAATAAAAAAATGTAGGTACTTAAGAAATATAATTACTATACTATATAAATATGATAATATGTTTAAAAATGAAATACAACAGTTCAATTAAAAACATTTATGTTTTACAAATGTGTTAAATTTAGGTAGGAGATTGTTTTATGCAATGGCATATAACAATCTCCTACCTAAATTTAACGTCAAAAATAAACAGTATCTTAGTGAGCACATGGCAGCAGTAATAAAAATCTCTACACTTATTGAAAACAATTACTACGAACGAACGTAAGGCAAAAAACTGACAAAAATAAAGATCTTTTGACTTACAATATATAAAATCAGTCTCACAACAATTTTTATAAAATGATAAAATATTTCTTTTTTTTTAAATCACAGCATTGTCTTAACTTAAAAATAATAAACAGCATAATAAACAACAACATAAAACCGCTTTACCTATTAATATATATATAAAATTAGTCTCGCATACTTGTTAATAATTATTTGAATATAATCAACAGTCTTGAACTTAACATTAAACATTTCAACAATATAAAATAATTTTGAATCAGTTTTAAAAGTATTGAAAATTGATTAGCTTTAAAATCTAAATTTTTCTAGACAATGACCAATACTTATCTGGTCATTTATTTTGGACGTTAAATTTAGGTAGGAGATTGTTATGTGCAATGTGTAGATGTAAGGGATAAAAACATGTTTTTAATTCTTGAACTGTTGTATTTCATTTTTGAACATTATTATCATATCTATATATCATCTATAGTAATTATATTTCTTAATAAGTAGCTACATATTTTTTCATTCCAATAGAAAGTTGTGATTTTAGCAATAAAAGACAATTTATCATTTAATAAAAATAGTTTTATTTATACTTATTCAAAATTTTTTGGTTTACCGTACTTTCGAAGACATATTTTAATCTATATTTGTGGTCCCTAAATACTACTCCAAATAAATATTTAATTTATAGGTGGAATCCGGGACCGCGGTCCCGGTCCTAAAAGCCCCACGACCCTCAAAAACTTGCATATTAAATTGATTGCAGTGAAAGCTTCTCGTATTTAGATTTTTATGAATGAATGTGACCAGAGCTAAGTGGAGTAGGGCCAGATTGCTCATGCGTACCCGACCCCCGCCAACGGCGGATTGAAGGAGTGTCCGAGGAGTTTTAGTGGTGTAGGGTCCTCTCCTCGTGGTATGAGTAAGCATACCACGCTATGGAGAGGGCAAGTCCCACATATCCCATCGCCAGCGCGCGAATACGCTGCAGCGGCGCGGCGGCGGTGGGAAGGCGTAAATGCATTTCACCCCGGACAAAAAAAAATGGTCTAAGTGGAAGTGGTAGGTGGAAGTGGTACCTACTTATCTTATCATAAAAGAAAGTCTCAATTCTTTCCTCTTTATAATATTTACCTTTTACATTGTTATTGATTCGTTATTATTATATAGGTTCATTTCCGAAGACTGAATAACATTTATCTATACAATTATAACAATATTGTATAGATAAATGTTACGGTGGCTCAGTGGTTACGGTAGTTGCTTCTGGGACCTGGTGTTCTGGGTTCGATTCCCACCCGGGACAATTATTTGTGTGAACCACAAATAATTGTTCTGAGTCTGGGTGTACTTTGTGTCCGTGAAATGTATGTTTGTAAAGTCCCCCGCGACACAGGGATTTATTTCCCTAGTGCGGGAGTTGTCTTTTTAAAGCAAGTTGTCTTTTTAAAGCAAGAATTATATTTATTAAGATTTGATTTTTTGTTTGTTTGCATTTAATAGTTTCCAGAACTAATGGATTGATTTCAAAAAATATTTTAACCATTAGGTACAAAGCTAAGTTATAGGTACAAGAGTATATTTCATTATGAACTTTATACGGGAACTGGAGGTTTGCGAGTGTAGATATAGCTATAGTTTAGTTTACGTATATATTTTAACAAACTATAACTAGGTACCTATTAAGAAAATGACCTTTCTGTTTTCATTGACCACTTAGTACTAACTAATATTTCAATATTTGGAGGAAATTTGTTACAGAAGGATTGGTGATCTATCGATCAGTATTTTCACAATGTAGGTTCACAACCTAGTTAATAAATATATTTCATCTTCTTATTTGTACCTAACTACTTACTACGAGCGTAATCTATAATGTAAATGTCCTTACAGGCTTGGGAGTGAGTTGCTTGAAAACAATAGAGTTTGTAATTTTTGATAAACAATCATGAATCATTATTATTAAAATACAGGATTCCTCCTCCTTTGTAATTTCTTCTCAAAGCGGCCACGACCTACACTGATATGTTGGTAGGAAAAGAAACGGACGCATCATAAGAACACATTTATGTAAAAAATTATATTGTCTATGTAAACTACTAATATATAAAGTCATCAATCAATACTAATAGATATATAAAGCTGAAAAGTTTGTTTGTTTGATTAAACGCGCTAATCTCAGGAACTACTGGTCCGATTTGAAAAATTCTTTCAGTGTATTAATCAAAGAAGTATATGAAGGTAGGGGTACTCTTTCCTCGGAACTACCCCGGGGCTTAGTTGTAATGAACAAAGGCTCGACAACATTCAATATTCAGCGCATTTGTTTTTCACTGTGTACTGAAGCTATTTAGGAACCTACCTACACAGTAGACAACTGTGTATGTTCCTGAATGGCTTTAGTCTTCAAAGTGATCTGACGTCTTCACCGCGCCGTCGGTGTTATAATAAGAGCAGGAAGTCGTTTTTATACACTGCAGCGCTAACAGACGGAACCCAAATGCAAATTCGGCCACATCTGTACCTAATTTGCTTATTTTATTACCAACAAACGAATATAGACTTTATATTTCTGTTATAAGAGTGTTAATGCAAGGCATTTTGGATCATATTGAATCCTTTTGTGTAACAGGTCAATGTCAAGTTTGTGATAAATGAATACGTGTGCGTGAGTGTAAGCAGCGACCGTTGTGTATTAGGTATTTGTGTAATAGACTGTAATATGTAGGTAGACAAAAAATAAATGTTTTTGATGTTATTTAGTTACTTATTATTAAAGTGGCACTTTTAAAATATTTTTGCCTGCAGTCATAGAATTTGCTTCCCTATGACTGTCTGACCAACCTAATAATTAAAGTTAATTGAACCATTTGATTTTTTCAAAAATCTATTGTATGCAATTGTGTATTTTACGACATTAAAGCTCGAGAGAGTACAAATTGGGTTCTTTTGAGCTGGACGGTTTTATTTCAAAAACAATAACCAACTACTTAAGCAAAATAAATCAATTTCTAGATAATTATTTGCGAATTTGTAACGGTCAAGACACATGAAGGAACTTGGCTTCCTGCGTTCTTGCGTAGTTCCCGGAGTCTGACAAATAGGTCATAAAATTCAGTTTCCGCGAGCCGGTGACCCAGCAGACAATGGGCGACCACCGCATTGTCTATTGTCATCACCGGCGAGACATGCCGCGATGAATGGAGCAAGTTCATTCCGAGCCGGCCCATATTAGCCGGTCGACAGGGACGCAGGTACTGCGAATTTGCGCGTGCGACAGAGACGCGAACGAGAATACGGTGTGCGCGGACACTCGGAATTACCGCTGCTTGAGTTTTGTTTTGGAACGGTCCAGTTGGTCGGCGGGCAGCGCACGAGTCGACTGTTCCCACGCGCGCCGCGGTTCGATTAGCTCCGTGTATCGTAACATGAACGAGTCGCATTTCTACACACGCCGCGCCTCGCCGCGCTCGCACCGCCGATAACATCTGCGAAACTGATATTTAGGCCGCCGATATCGCGATAGGGTTCGAATTCGTGCGCGACATTTCGCCCGCGCCGTGCGGCCATGTGATCGCTCCCCGACCGATGGGAGCGAAAAGCGAACAAAAAAGCCGTCCGCTAATGTCTACCCCTCCCGGCCGCTACAAAAAAGGGATAAAAAGGTTATTCCTGGAATGCACACATGTGGACGCTGGGTAAACGTGGGTGCTCAAATTGACTCGCAGTTATATCATGATGCCTCGAAGGAGCAGGTGGATGCATCTCGCGGCGGGCGTCGTGCTCGGCGTCACCTTCGGGATCTTCCTCAAGTTATGCATGAGGAGTTCCTCGAGAACCAACATCGAGACGTGTCCGGAGGCGGCCCGGCAGTATATGGAGACGGACCCTCTGAAGCTGATCGGCCTGATGCCGAATGAGACAGTTCAAAACTCGAACAGGACATTAGTGTTCGTGGGTGTTATGACGGCTGAACAATACTTAGGTTCGCGAGCGAAAGCAGTGTACGAAACATGGAGCCAGGACCTGCCTGGTCGGATCGCGTTTTTCAGTTCTGAAGTGTCACGTGCACCAGGGTTGCCATTAGTTCCTTTGCGTAATGTGGACGACAGTTATCCTCCACAGAAAAAGTCGTTTTTAATGTTGTTGTACATGTATGAGAAGTATGGAGATAGGTTCGAGTGGTTTATGCGAGCGGACGACGATGTGTACGTGAGGGGTGATAAATTAGAAGAGTTTCTGCGGTCAGTGGACAGTCGGAAGCCGCAGTTCATCGGTCAGGCTGGTAGAGGAACTAGTGATGAGAGAGATGCTCTTTCGTTAGACTATAATGAGAACTTCTGCATGGGTGGTCCGGGAGTGTTGTTCTCTCGGGAGACACTGAAGAGGGTGGCGCCTCACGTGAAGTACTGCCTGAAGCACCTGTACACGACCCACGAGGACGTAGAGCTGGGCCGGTGCGTCGCCAAGTTCGCTGGAGTGTCTTGCACGTGGAGTTACGACGTGAGTACTAGCATTTTATTTCGTAGTACGCAAAATATTCAGGTCTTAGGTTAATAACAGTCCGCTGTCGTGACTGTGACGTTTTGTTACATTATCGTTTAGTTCTATTTGTACCTATTTATGTAATGTTGATTATCTACGAGTTGTGACATTACTGCTTGGTTATCGCTAATCTTAGTGATTTTGGCTGTTGGTTTGTGAATCATATTATAATGATAACGGCCTTGTAGATGATAATTCTTATGAATAAATATATTTTATAACGCTAAGTGAAGGAAATATTGTTTATTATATGCTAAAATCTGTATTTTTATTGTAGGTACATTATTATTATACTTATTGCTATAAATCGTGTGACGAACAGTGATACTAAAATATTAAATGGCTAGTCTATGATCTTGTATGCATAATTTATGAATAAACAAGGTTTTTTTGTGAAAACGGATTATTTGATGACGTTATGTAGTTACATATGCGGATACTAATAGATAGTAGTAAATAATAAGATTTTTCACGGCAATTACCAGCATCTAGGCTACTTACCTTAAGTATCTAATTGCGCTTATTTTAAAAAACCACTAGCATATCGTGTTATAAATTGCATTTTCATTTTAAATAACTATATTAGCCGTAAAATGAGCACCGGTTTAAATACGTAGGTAATTGTTATATTATAAAATTGCGGCGCATAGGTACTTACTTGTTCATTATTCCTGAGCGAAATTACTGCTAAAGACTTCAAATGTAACTACAACCACTAATAATGTAATAATAGTTGCACAATTAAAATATTTCATACCTACCTAGTTCATTTTTTTTTGTGGTCTTTGTTTGTGGAGAACTACCTACCACATTTTTGCCAATATCAGAGTTTTAGATAGAATAAAAGATAGAAATAATCAAACAAAGGAGATTATACGGCCAAAATGACATTGCCAGAAATTGCTGAATAATTCGGCAGATTACCATATTATATATAAAAAAAAATGTATATAGGTACCTAGGTCTAGCCTAACTTTTTTATATCTTGAGCATGATGAGTTTCACAAAATCTAAAATTACAACTAGGTATCTAGAACAATACATAATAATAATTTTTAACAAAAAAAAACCGACTTCAAATATTTAGTAAACTAAGAGTTCCCTGAACTGTCTTTTGTCTTCATCATCAGACCCCTCAGTCAATGACAGTCACAACAAAGGTGTAAAATTCTTATCAATATTAATAATGAAAAAAAAAAAACTTAACAAACACACTAGTTGCCCCTACGATTTTTGAAGTTCCCCTCGATTTCTCTGGTTTGCCATCATCAAACCCTGATTTCCATGGGACCTTTGAAATATCTTCTATCCAACAAAAGAAGATTAATCAAAATCGGTTCATAAACAACGAAGTTATCTACGAACAAACCTAGAAATATAATATGGTCGAATTGAGAAACCTCCTCCTTATTTGAAGCCGTTTAAAAATAGAAATAAATGTCAAGTTACAGAAATAAATAAACGATAAAGTACATATACAATAATATATAAAGTTGCAAAATTATATACTATAATTTAATTATATTTATACTAATAAATTTACTTAAAAAATAAAAGAATGGAGTGAATACAAGGAACTTAAAAGAGAAAGGACGAGGGATGTGGGAAGGAATCATAAAGGGTAAAAGAACAAATTAGGCCAACTGGAAAATATGTGTTCGATATTATATTTCATTGTTAGGTATACAAAAATAGGCTGGTAAATAGTATTTCCCTATCAAAAACAAGCTTAGTTTTTCTGTTTTTTTTTATAGCATTTACTTCGAGCGATAAACTCAGACGGGAAAATCAATTTGTGCGGGTCTAAAGTAGGTAATTATTCGGCAATTCAATGATCTCAAGGCGGTGCTAGTGTTTGTAAGAGAGATCAACGACCTATGCTACTTAGACACCTGAATTACAATGACTTTTTACCGGTTTTACGAAGCTTGCATATTTTAAAATTAAGCCTTAAGAGGGGCGGGAACATGATTTTGCCGAGATGATACTTGATATGAGGACAAACAACTTTGGAAGCAAATATTGATGTTTTAGCGAATTTATTTTTAATAAATGCCATTGAATGTTGTCACGCAACATTTTAAAAATATTTTTTGTCCTATCATTAAGACATATTTACGTGTCCATTTTTACTAGATACTAGTTTAAATATACCTAGATATAGCGTTGCCAGGCGTCCGGATAAAGCCGGACATAGTAAGGCTTTTTGGTAGCGTGTCCGGCCAAAATAAACGTTGTCCGGCTTGTCCGGCTTTTTTTAAGCATTTTACAAAGCCACCCGGCGCATTAAAAAAGCCTGATTTTGCTTTTTTTTGTCGTACCTATTAATACCGAGACTAAAAATCCTAAATAATGTAGGGTGTCCGGCTTTTTAACGTAAATGTCCGGCTAAACTGGGTGGTCTGTCCGGCTTGTACATTGGGCGACCTGGTAACCCTACCTAGATACATTCCAACTTTTAACGGTTCTTGATAGATACTTTAGTGTTTATTAAAGTATAATCTATATTGCTATTTCGAATTTCCTCAAATTGATAATCATACCTTTATATTTCCTGTAATCAAGATCAAGAATTTTAACAATAATTGTAATGGATTTGACCTTGACTGTAATTACTTAACGATATGTCTATGACTAACCGTGTGGTTTCCGGCTTAGAATATATCACCCCATTTCTACCTCTGGGTGTCGTAAGAGTCGAATAAGGGAAATATGCCTGATGGGCAACAGCGTCTATCAAGGTTACTTAACATCTTACTGCGATCAACAAACCCGCCTGCCAAGCGTGGTCATTATGGAAATATCCCTGATCGACCCTGGCTTCCAGCAGTAGACATAATGGGCAGTTGAAGTATAAGAAAATTACCTTCATTATCGCTGAAGGGTTATTGTAATCCATGTCCTTTGTAATTGTTACTGTATCATGCAACATTCATTTAATAAACTAATTTATATTTAAAATATTTTTTTCATGCACAGTTAACCCATCACATCACATGTGTACGTGACACCCCTTGTCTAATAAATTGTCTAAGCAATAAATAGTCGAACATGGTTAGGCACAAAAACTATAAACACGTTTAAAAAGTTTTAACCTCATTTTAAAACAAATACATATAGGTATATAGCCCATAGAGCAAGCCGCGAAGCGCGGGAAACGAAAATTAAAAAGAAAATAAATAAAAAAACAAAAGAATGCATGCAACACTTTTTTTGTATATGATTGAGTTATTAAGATTATGTCCTTTGAGTATGGATAGTATGTAATAATATGGTATTATATATAATAAATATAGTATCAATCTTTAATATAGTATTATAATTATATAATATGTATCATTAGAATGTAGTGATAGATATTATGGCTTACCAGTACGGTAGTATTTTTTAAATATCTGTTATTTCTGTGCACCTACCACTTTTTCTCTACACTACCCTATGGTCCACTGGTAGAAAATGTCTATGGCATTAAGTCCGCCATGTACTGTCATTGTGCCAAGATTTTAAATAAATAAATATGTAGGTACTACCGGCAATAAGTCTATTTAATACAGTCCACTATTTCTTTCCATATGGGCCTTAATCAAACCTTTCTCAAAACTGTTTCCAACGCCAACCAAAAAATATAATAAACAGATCGTATCCACGATACGATCTCTTAATTATATTTTTTGGTTCATTGTCGCGGTCACATGTTTCTCGGTTTCATTTACAACATTTGGTCGCATGGGAATTTGTAGGCCTACGTATGCAATTTCTCATCAAAACGTTAAAATGTATTATCTATTACATTTTAACGATTTACTTTAAATAAGAATAATATCTCGTAGATTAGTACCTACCTTCATCATACCTGCTGTAGAAGCAGTAACAAACATAAGAATGCCTTATATCTTGGTTAACTGCCGTAAAGTGGCAAAGTGCGTGATATAAAGAGATTAATAAAGTTCGACGATCGGTTGGTCTACACTGTGGCCGAATGGTAGCATTAGGGTCTAAGTAAATCTATTTATTTATTAATCCCAATTATATGAAAATCTTAAGAAGTTTGTATATGTAAAAAATAGGAGTCCATCTCAGTACCTTGCTAGTTCTTTTCAGAGTTGCCACTTCCAGTACTGATGGTAGAAAAAAAGGGACGCATCATAAGAACATGTTTTAAAATATTTAAATTGTCTTTTTCGATTAAATGTAGTACTGTGATTGGTAAAGTGCATAACTACAAAGTAACAAGCAACCTCGTCTTTCTAATCTCGAGCCCGAATTAAAAGTCTTCCTTTCGTTTTTTTGCGAATCCTCATTTAATGATTTTACGTACATGTAAAACTAAAACTTATTAGCAATTTCGAGTTTATTTTCAGCGAATAAAGTATGTCATTCAATGCAGATGTTTTAGTTTGTCTGAACTTATATAGTTTTATGTGTATGTAGGTATTATGTATCTTTTGAGTCCTAACAAACATTCGAAAGGCTTATTTTTTATCTGAATAATTCATTGTTCCCCAACAAAGTGGAATCTGCGTTCATTTTTCATTGAGTTTCGGTATTTTTATTTTACCGTTAGTTTCAATTGTTCGCACCGCTGTTTGCAATGGTAATTGTGTCTAAGTTTTTTGGTTTAGATTGCATTTTATCGTGTTTAGTAAAAAAAAATAGTCGGTAGGTAGTCAAATCTAAATCATCACGAATTGCAGTTGCATTAGGCTTAAAGTCTATCAGTCAAATAATTATTATGAAGGTAATTGACATTATATTTAAAACTAGCTGGCCCGGCAAACTTCGTACCGCCTCAAAATCTACGCGGTGTCCTACATCTACCCTACCCTACCCCTACTCTACCTTTACGCTACCCCTACCCTACCCTTACCCTACCCCTACCCAACCCCTACCCTACCCCTACCCTACCCGAAATCTGGAAGTTGGTGGTGTTTCAGGCGTATCTGGAAAACCTGATCTCTCACCTGATTTTGAGAACATTGGCAAAGTGAGTGCACCTGATATTCGTACACACTTGTGCACTTAGGGTTGCAAGATGATCGGGATTTGTCTGAATTGTCCCGACATTTCATATGATGTCCAGACTCCTGACAAAATATATTATGTCCCTACAAATAGCTTCTTGTAAATTTAAAATGCCATCAAATACATTACTCGTAAAAAGGCAAGTCACGCAACTCAGTTCTATTACCGTTACTAGTTGTAATCCCGACTTCATGCTATTTTACCCCGATATTTTTGGTATTTCATCTGGCAACCGTATGTGCACTACAATATGTCCTGCGCAAGTGGCTAACCTCCTTAGAGATTGTCCGCCGTGCCCGAAAACGGTTGGCAGACTAAAGTTATACCTATATATATAGTAGTCGCAAACGAAGTGTGTAACATCACCGTAGATGTGTAGATGAAGTGTGACATCCACTTACGTAGCACAACAATGTTCACCGTTACTGCTCCAGTTTCCACGAGCGTAGGAAAGTGTTACAATTACTTCATACTCAGCTACTTTGGAGTTCACGAGTTCGCTTTGTTTACACGTCTTTTATTTTAAATGTATTGAAGTATACTCTTCGGTTACCGGTTCGATTTATTGGTGCGGATTTACTGGGATTTCGACTAGGTTTAAAAGGTACTTTTTTTTTAGAAAGATTAATAGCAGTGCTATTGGACACTACTAGTATTCTTGTTAAGCTAAAATGCTTGTGTTACAAGTGGGGTTCACGTCGGTAGTGCAATGGATGAGGATGGAGGGCTTAGTCCAATGGCTAGGGAGTCGGACTTGCGATCATATGGCCGCCGGTTCGATCCTCACCCATTGCACTACCGACGTGAACCCACTCGTAACAACACGTAACAACAACACAACAACAAGAATACCAGTAGCGAGCAAAAACTGTAATTAATCTTTAAAAAAAAATGTACCAGGTTCAAAAAATATTAATAAGTAGCTACTTATTAATATTATTTATCTAAAAATTACTTATTGGATTAACGCGGGTGGAACTTCATAATTAAATATAGCCTATGTCACTCAGGGTGAATTTTTGAAATCAGCACATTACTTTTTGAGTTTATTAATTACAATCATACACACAAAAATACAAAACTTTCCTCTTTATAATATTAGTATAGATTTAATGACAACAAAAACTTTAGTATAAGCACAGGACAAAGTAAATATCGAGATATTATATTAAAAAACCGGCCAAGTGCGAGTCGGACTCGCGCACGAAGGGTTCCGTATCAGTTTCAAGTGCGTACCTATTTTTGATATCAAGAATAAAAAAGCGTATGTTTATGAAATGAAATGTTTTTTTATATTTTTATATTCGAGTTGATTGAATGAAAGCTAAATTGCGGTTTACGATTTTTGACGTATTAAAAAAAAACTACTTACAAGATCTCGTTCAAACCAATTTTCGGTGGAAGTTTACATGGTTATGTACATCATATATTTTTTTTAGATTTATCATTCTCTTATTTTAGAAGTTACAGGGGGGGGACACACATTTTACCACTTTGGAAGAGTCTCTCGCGCAAACTATTCAGTTAAGAAAAAAATTACATTAGAAACCTCAACATCATTTTTGAAGAGCTATTCATAGATACCCCACACGTATGGGTTCGATGAAAAAAAATTTTTTGGGTTTCAGTTCTATGTATGGGGAACCCCAAAATTTATTGTTTTTTTTTCTATTTTTGTGTGAAAATCTTAATGCGGTTCACAAAATACATCTACTTGCCAAGTTTCAACATTATAGTTCTTATAGTTTCGGAAAAAAGTGGCTGTGACATACGGACGGACAGACAGACAGACAGACAGACAGACAGACATGACGAATCTATAAGGGTTCCGTTTTTTGCCATTTGGCTACGGAACCCTAAAAATAGATAATCGAAATATGCTTCTTGATATCGGTCAAATAAGATCCACCCTAAACCGACGTGCTTGTATGAAGAATGTTATGAGAGCGAATGAAGCGAAACATGTATGTAGGGATCGCAGCAAGTGGAGGTCCAATGTCTCTGCCTACCCCGCTGGGAAACAGTCGTGAGCTTATGTATGTATGTATGATATCGAGCGCAATTCATTGCGGCTCGAAGGACGAAATGAAGCAGTAAAAAATAAGTTATTAATTACTTGTAAACTGAAAGCGCATTCACATTACAACTTTTAATATTAGCTGCTCATGTCTATAAAATTGTTAGACTTAATTCCAATGAGTCTTAACGGTTTTATTGTCTGGTGATATGGCTAACAAATAGCATCGAAGGAATTAATCAAATATTAATTTTATATGTGGTTGTATTAATCATGTAAGTGGTTTATTTTATTGCACTCCCCTATCTCATACGTGAAATGTGATAATAAATATGAAGTGTTGTTCATTAAAAATGAAAGTTTTGGTATTAAAGAACTGATTAATTTTCAACGAATTATCCAATTTTAATTATATAGTTAACTCTCTGAGCCATTATAAAATTTTTATGATGTAATTTATTTGATATACTAGTCCTACTAATATTATAAACGCGAAAGTTTGTAAGTGTAGATGGATGGATGTTTGTTACTCTTTCACGCCAAAAGTATTGAACAGAATTGGCTGAAATTTTGCACCGGGATATGTTATACGCTGGATTAACATAAAGAGTACAAAACATCACGCTCCGACTCATTGGAGCAGAGTAATGCGGGTAAAACCGCGGGCCACAGCTAGTACAGTATAAAGCCTTCTCCGATAAATTGATAAGCGAAAATATGTTTTGACTATTTACAAATATCTGTTATAGGTTTACGTGAATTAAAACTTTTATTTTTTATTAAATGTAACATTGCTTTTTTTCAAAGCGGTCCCGTAGTTCCTGAGTTTAGCGCGTTCAACCAAACAAACAAATTCTTCAACTTTATATATTAGTAGGGGATAAAATATAATGACCACCAAAAATATATACTTGACACCAGAAAAATAAAGTCTAAAATTATAATAGTACTAGCTATTTTAGTCACGACTGCACTTCAAATTGTATTCGAACACCAAAAGTAAGTAATGATCACCAAATCTTAGCGAGCAAATTATTGCGCTATTTCTACCTTAATAAAATCAATGAAAAATGACAATCGGTTAGGTTAGGTTAGAGCTGCGGCCATACAACGCACGAGCCGAGCGAGCGAAGCGAGCGGTGCCGCCGGCGCCGCCGGCGAGTGCCAGAACCGAATAGTAAATTAGTAAAACATTTAGGTACTTTGGTGATCATTTACTACTTTTGGGTTAACAATGATTTATTTGGAGTCATTTTGCTTAAATATGATAGCGAAATGTTAAAACTTTGGTTACAATTTTACATTAAAATGCGGGTTTAATTTTGGTGATCATTTTCAATTTTTTTCTGTTATATGTTACTATATCTGATGGTTAAACATAAGCCTATTAGTAGTAGCGGACTCGACATACGTTGTCCTGCATGATAATAACACGCATTATAGTGTGCTCTAGAGCACTATTCGTTTACCCTCAAAATCCGGTGGAACGATTTTCCCGACACGCCCCCCCCGGAGAGGCTTCAGACGCAGGACTGGCAGATTAACGTTCTCTCCAAAGGCACGGTGACACACTACGAATACTGGTATAGTGGTATCGGGATACACAACATTTTTAACCCCTGACGCAAAAACAACTTGGCGTTATAAGTTTGACGTGTCTATGACGTGAAAGGTGAATTAGCGGGACTGTTTTTAGCTATGTTTGATGAAAATCGGTCCAAAATGGCCGCCGTCACAAAATGGCAGAATATATATTTTTAACAACTCCCTCAATATGGATATCAAATGAAAGGTCTTGAGTAGTAGAATAACGTATACTGAAAGGGAATGTAATGTATTCTGCCATCCTTAATGCAAACGCAGTACCTTCAAAATCGCGATTTCGAGATAAACGCGGTAAACACATTTTTGGGCAAGAAGGCGTTTTCCGTTAAGGCGCTGTACTTAGTCAAAATAGGCTTCACAAAACAGTTTTTAGCCATATGTTTCCATTTTAGAGCAGCTAAAAAATATATGTTAATCTTGATCATATTTATGGGGGGACCATTGTGTTCAAAACACGTTTTCGGTAAATTTTCTCGATAAAAAAAACCATAAAATAACCATTTAAATTGAAATTGTAGCAATTGTAACTGTATTATTTATAAACAAATCTTGATAATATTAATAACAGTGATGTAATATATAATAATAAAGGGAACTGTTGTTTTTATTTATCGATTGGAATAAGATATTTGCAAGGATTAATGTATTTAATAACTCGAACGAGTCGAACGAAACGTTGCGCCATCGCGGCGTCTCTTCGCTTTTCTTTCATTTCTACGCGGAGCAACAGTGACAAAACTAATACGTAAAAGTCGTCTATTCACCGCGCCTTAATAAAAAAACATGTTTCTCATTAAAAAAAAAATGATTTTAATTGTTTTATGCATAGATTAAGGTCCTGAAATGTCATTTACGTAAAAAAGTAGTTAATTACTGCAAGTACAAATTAGCAGGGCAGTATTAACTAACGAACTTTTTAAATTAACGCTTTTCTTTTCTTTCGTTGGGGGTTTTTCTAATTTTTAGTATTTGTATTTCTTAGGAGAAAATTTCTATTAACCCAATAGTTTGCCCGACCCAATATTCCAACATATAAATGCCAGACAATCGACGCAGTCCTACGATTAACTCATCAAAACAATGCATTATGTAACCTAGCGTATTTACCTAATCAAATCATAAATAATTCATATGTACCGTAAATAAATTCGTGCATGATAGAAATAAATTAAACCATTAATTAGTTACGATCCTGTAATGTATAATGGATGGGATGATATTATGCATGAGGTGTTTATCTGTTTCCCAGAACTGCTGGGCTTCGATGGGCGGTCGCACGGTCATTAAAGGACCTTTATTATAGTAGCGAGCAAAAGTTATAAGACGAAAGGGAATGTAGAGGACAAAGAGTGACCTAAAAACCGTTATTATGTGATATTAAAACGTAATACAACAAGCGTACCGTAGCGGTATTCGGTTCGCTTTAAATCTCGGAGATCGTGGTTTCGATCCCTTCGCCGGACAAGCTATCTTTGTGAAAATTCTAAGATTTCTTTCCGGGTCTGGATGGTTGAGGAGGGACTACACTCTATGCCTCGGAAAGCAGGTCAAGCCGCCTGGTCCCGATTGTTATATCAACATCTAAAACAATCGTATACCAGGGAACGGGCAGCAGCGTTTCCTTGTACAACATTATACTACTGTCCACAAGACTTTTTTTTTTCTTATTTTTCGGACGGACATATGTAGTTAGCCCTGAGGCTTTAGCTACTTCACCGGGCATAAAGGCGAGCAGAGCTCCAGCCTAGATGAATGGTTTAAACACTACAAACTAAGCAACCTGCGCAAGAGGGCGTCCCCTGTGGGACTTGGACCTCGGCTCAGGGCGGACGCTGACGGGGAGATTGAGGGATTATGGCTTTTAGTTTTTTTGTGGAACTTTTGCTCTACTTTACGGTCCCCAACCCGGCAAGCGTGGTGACTATGGCGAAAACAATCCCTCGGGAGGAGGCCCATGTTCAGCAAAGGACTGATGCTGCCTCAAAGATTTTGCCATAGTCAACACGCTCGATGAGAAGATGAATGAAAAATCTGTTACATCGACCCATGGTCAGACGGTCTTTATGGTCTTTTATTAATAAATAGCTTGAGAAAAAGCTCCGCGCGCGATTTCACCCGCGTAGTTCATGTTCCCGTGGGAACTTCATAAATATAGCCTTCCTCGTTACGTATCTAAGACTGAAATAATTTTTCAAATCGGATTATTAGTTTCTGAGATAAGCGCGTCACAGCTTCAGCTTCATAATATTAGTATAGAAGTATAGATATCTTTAAATACATATAAAATATATCGTTCAGAAGTTGGAAATTAATCTGATATTGTTATTGATATCGACAACCTCCGTAGCGTAGCGGTAATTAGCTCGCTTTAAATCTCAGAGGTCGTGGGTTCGATCCCCACACCGGACAAGAAATCTTTTTGTAAATTCTAAGGTTTCTTTACGTGTCTGGTTGGTTGAGGGACTACCTTCCGTGCCCCGGAAAGCACGTTAAGCCGTTGGTCCCGATTGTTAAACATATAACAAACGAACCAGGGAACGGGCAGCAGCGTTTCCCCTGTGTATCAATATAACACTGCGGTCACCGATCCGCCTGGCAAGCGTGGTGACTATGGCAAAGACCATCTCTCGGGATGAGGCCCATATTTAGCAGTGGACGATATACGGGCTGATGATGATGATGATGTTATTGGTTAGTATTTTTCTTATCAAATTTATATTAGTACCATAACAAAAAAGTGATTCCATTCAATGCAGACGTTAAGTGCCTACTAATAAAACCCGTACAACATCACGTTTGATTGTTAAACATTTATTATTCAACGTAAGTAACCATCAAATTGATGCAATGTACATTATTTAATTTATTTGCGATTACTTACTTGTGCAACAATAATCATGGTTGTAAATGACGTTCAGTTATTGCAAGTCTACTGGTAAAGCAATTCTCGTGGCAAAGTTCTTGAGGCTAATCAAGTACGTGACGGTATGACTACGACTTAGATAAAAATGTCTACATTACTATAGCGTTAGTAACTTATACTTTATGCCCGGTGAAGTAGCAAAAGCTTGCAAAAATAAGCCGCAAGGGCGATTTAGAAACCGGGTCCCCGAGAAAGTTTGAGAGAAAAATTTAAAGAAATAAATTTTCTAACCGTTGCATCACAATGTATATATGAGAATGTGTTATATGTTCATAAAAATATTGACTCATTTTGTAAAAAAAAGCGGCACACAGTCGCCACGTCACACACTGTATGGTAGGGAAAAAAATATGACGATTCCAAATTCCAAACAAATGTAACCATTATTTTGGCTAACTACGTATGTCCGTCTGTAAAATGTTACTTACACAAATTAAATGCCTCAAATTTCGCAGGTGGTAGTTTCGATTCCTTCGTCACTCAAGGTTTTTTTTGGGTAAAATCATAGTTTTTGTTCCGGGTCTGGTTGGTTGAAAGACTGCCCTCCGTGCTTCTATGACAGTCGTATTACCAGGTATGGGCAGTAGCGTGTATATACGTAATACTACGGTCGCCAAGCGTGGTGACTATGGCAATAATGCTAAATGAGGGCCTTACCTCAAAATTCCTCAAAATATCCAATGCTGATCATGCAGCAGTTGATACTTTGAGGATGATGATAAGAGACTAAGCTTACAAAATAAACTTTGCCAAGCTATAACTGAGTATTAAATATCATTCCAGTGAAAACCTCATAATTAGTTTTAGTCTCAGTTATGGTAAGTTGTTAATCATCAGTGATTGCCAAAGTGGTCCAGACGGACCCCCAGGGCTCCACGGGAGACTTCACGGGAGAGTACATTGGCGTAAAAAAAAATTGGATTCCCAAGTTGAGTGTGTAATATGATAGAAAGAGAGCAACAAGTGGTCCATCGAAACCAGTAAAGTTTTTAAAGGGGGTTTACAAGAGAAAAAGCTTGGAAACCTCTGATCTTATATATTGTTGTTGTGCAATTTGTAATGTCCTCTAAAATTTGCTGCGTCATGTTTGGTTCTGTTACTTAAAGGCTTATGTTTAACTTACCATCAGATATAGTAAAAATGATCACCAAAATTAAACCCGCATTTTAATGTAAAATTGTAACCAAAGTTTTAACATTTCGCTATCGTATTTAAGCAAAATGACTCCAAATAAATCATTGTTAACCCAAAAGTAGTAAATGATCACCAAAAGTACCTAAATGTTTTACTAATTTACTATTCGGTTCTGGCCGCAGCTCTAACCTAACCTAACCGATTGTCATTTTTCATTGATTTTATTAAGGTAGAAATAGCGCAATAATTTGCTCGCTAAGATTTGGTGATCATTAACTACATTTGGTGTTCGAATACAATTTGAAGTGCAGTCGTGACTAAAATAGCTAGTACTATTATAATTTTAGACTTTATTTTTCTGGTGTCAAGTATATATTTTTGGTGGTCATTATATTTTATCCCTTACTTAAATATGAAAGCAATACATAAATAACCTAGTTTTTGCTTTTGTTAATGCTTACATAACTATTTATTTTCGTCTTAGTGTGTATACGGATAAACTCACAAGGTTTTCTTAGAAAAAACCTACCTATGTTTATAATGTAACGTAAATTTTATGAAACTAGCGATCAGCATGGGTTTTAAAGCTCAATTTACACGAAACCTTGACAAATTTTATATATCTAATCCTTCCTCAAGGATCAATCTATCAATTGGTGAAAACTGCTTGAAAATCCGTGCAGCAGTTTTTGAGTTTATTGCAAACAGACGCGGCGAAAGACTGTTTTATGTAATACGAGATTCCCGCGCGCGGTTTCAACCGCGTCACTCCCGTTCCCGTGGGAATTTCATAATAAAATATAGCCTATGTAACTCAGGGTGAATGTAGCTTTCCAATGGTAAAATAATTTTTGAAATCGGCACAGTAGTTTTTGAGTTTATTTATTAACAATTACACACAAAAATACAAATCTTTCCTCTTTATAATATAAGTATAGATAAAAACGTTTATAACTGCTGCAAATACCTTGAACTGTATACGTGAAAACAATGTTATTGAGACTAGCAATTTGCTATTATTAAGTCTGTAATAGTTACAGAATATGCAAACAAATACGAAAGCCAATGTTACCAAATGTTCAATTTGGATTCTAAGATTTGGACACTTATTTGATTATGTTCTTACTTTTGATTGCGGCTTTGCCGTTATCTACTAAACCGAACTTTAAACATACGAACAAATAAATATAAGGTTTTTTGTACTGTAGCTTGTAAGTTAGTTTTATTTTAAATTAAAGACACGAAACCGAAGGACATGCACATGCTTGAGGAGTTTAATGAATATAGAAGAGGCAAAAGTGGTACAGACCTATCATACCAATCTAGATCGTAGTAAGTAGAAGGAAATGTTCTCTGTCGACCGCACCAGTGGCTCAGTGGTTACGATAGTTGCCTCTGAGACCTGGTGTTCTGGGTTCGATTCCCACCCGGGACAATTATTTGTGTGAACCACAAATAGTTGTTCCGAGTGTGGATTTGGACTTTACAAACATTCATTTCACGGACACATAGAACTATGTGTCCGTGAAATGAATGTTTGTAAAGTCTCCCGCGACACAGGGATTTATTTCCCTAGTGCGGGAGTTGTCTTTTTTAAAAGAAAAAGAAAGAAATACCTTATGGAAAAGAGGCGTGAATGTATGTATTTTAAATTAGCTACCTACTTTTAGTTGTATCTATACATGTGTTTCATGTTTAAAGTCGAATATTAGTAAATATTTTGTTACAAGTTTATATGAATACTAGTATAGATTGTTTATCATCATCATCAGCCCGTATAACGTCCACTGCTGAAAATGGGCCTCCTCCGGAGGGAGGGTATTTGCCATAGTCATCACGCTTGGCAGGCGGTGACCGCAGTATTGTATTGTACCACACAAGGAAACGCTGCTGCCCGTTCCTTGATATACGATTATTATAGATGATTTTATAACAATCGGGACCAACGGCTTAATGTGCTTTCCGAGGCACGGAAGGTAGTCCCTCAACCAACCAGACACGGAAAGAAATCTTAGAATTCACACAAAGATTTGCTGTCCGGCGTGGGAATTGAACCCACGACCTCAGAGATCTAAAGCGAGCCAAAATACCGCTACGCTACGGAGGTTGTCATAGATTGTTTAAACTAATATTTTTGATTTTAATTGTTGATATTGGTGTCTTAGTAATAATTGATTGTACGTGGGAATTTGTTGTAAAATTTAATTTTGATTGTAAAGACCTTCACCTGATTGTTGCATACATTTGTTTAATTACCGCTATTTGATATTAATATTCACCATAAAACAACTAAAACATGCTATTGTCGACAAAACCAAATTCAATAGAATTTAGTCAAAATGTACTATTATTTTGTTTCTTTTGAAATTAGAATAACGGATTAGCAAGCTGAAGATGCAATGGGCAGGACACATAGCTCAAAGAACTGACAATGGAGCAGAAAGGTTCTCGAGTGGAGACCACGAACTGGCAAGCGCAGCGTAGGACGACCGCCTGCACGATGGACCGATGACCTCATACAGGTCGCGGGGAGTCGGTGGATGCAGGCCGCTAGCGATCGTTCCCGCTGGAAATCGATGGGGGAGGTCTATGTTCAGCAGTGGACTACAACAGGCTGATGATGATGATGATGAATTTAGAATTAATGGTTACATAGCGGCCCGCCCTGGCTTTGAACGGGTGGAGTTTTATTTTAAACATTTTGGAATAAACATATATAGATTGGCTCAAACTGATCATAGTCTTGAAAATCTTGTAGCCACGATTCAACCCGAAATCGAAAATCTTACAGAAAGAAATAAATGTCTTGCTGTTGCAGTGTCACGGCTTAAATTAATATTTTATTTAGGTTTACATTTTTAAACTCGTAATATCTTTTGAATGCATTGGCCGATTTTAATCATTTAAATTTCGTAAGGTTATCTATAGGTACTGAAACAGTCTTTAATGAGAAATAATTTATTTGTATAAGGATTAATACGTAAATATGAATAACGTGGTTAGGCAAGGCATGGTCTGGATTTTGTAAAAAAAAAACAAAAACGTAGTTATAGTTACATTTCTTTTTTTTTTTTAATGACATCTCCCCCAGTAGTGAAATAAACCCCTGTGTCGCGGGGGACTTTACAAACATTCATTTCACAGACACAAAGAACACCCAGACTCAGAACAACTATTTGTGGTTTACACAAATAACTACTTTAGTTAGAAAAATGGTGCCGCAAAGGTTTTTATAGATATTTATATGTTTTTTGTTCTATCATTCATAGTTTCCGCTGCGCATGCGATGAAAGACAATTTATGGCATTTTTTATCATACTTTGGTTTACTTTATCGAAGTTTTAGTAAAGACCCCTAATTGTTTTAGTAAAAATATAGCCTAAGTTATTCGGGAATAATGTGGCATTCTAATGGTAAAAGAATTATCGAAATCCGTTCAGTAGTTTTTAGTTTATTCGAAACAAACATACAAAGATACAAACTTTACCTATTTATAATATTAGTATAGATATAGTTCAGTTAATCTGTGTGCGCGTCGCTATGTATATTTAAGGTTAGCACACATATCGCTGTGCACAGATGAGTTAAACTATGTGTACAACGAATGACAAAAGGGGTTTTGAAGTCATGATTTAAAGTAACCGAATTGACTTTTTTTTTTGTAAAAATATTACTTGCAGAATTTTTCAACACTAGTAATGAAATAATGAATTTATTCAGCACTTAGGTATTTACATGCATACACTTGTACTTGTCAAAATCATAATGAAAAAGAACTGTAATTAATAGGTTATTATTCTTATTCTATGAATAAAACTACTTAGGTACCTATGTATGCTTGTTAGCCTCGTGCTAAGCTAAACTGCTTTTGTTACCAGTGGGTTCACGTCGGTAGTGCAATTGGTGGGGATCGAACCGGTGACCACAAGATCGCAAGTCCGACGATCAAGCTATTGGGATTTGGGCTACGGCCGCTTCAAAATTGTATAATAACATTCAACATTTCAGTCATTCATTACTAAAAGTAGCTAATTTAAAAAAATCTAACTTATTAAATACTACTATTCAAAATCTATTCTACTTGGAAAGGTCGTGGCAAGGTTCTCAGAATGCTGGCAGCATTACCCTGTTCAATGGCAATGCTTAGGTACCAGCTGTGCAAAGTAAAAACCAGCACTCGGAGGCTATATTTGTAATGAATATAACTCTTCATTATTAGTTAAATACTTTTTTGATAACCATAGTGTACATAGGTAATAATAATTATACCTAATTATAATATATTGAACATTGTATCCTGTTCTCATGTTTGTATTGTCTCATGGTAGATTACGAAGGTCAAGAAATAAACAACTATGTCATAAAACTACTGACAATTATGCCATAAAAATTAATATCGCTGTTATGCTATATCTAACAATAAGTGTATTTACCTAAAGTAAATATTTATGACGTGTGTCAACAAAAAACTTAGATAATATAAACGTGCAAAAATGTAGGTAAAAATGATTTAAACTATAATAAAAAACTCAGCTTCTCAACGTCTGTTCCATAGGAGGCGCCTGCTCGCGCAGGTTGCTTAGTTTATAGTGTTTAAACCATTAGCCCTGCTCGCCTTTATGTCCGGTGAAGGAGAAAAAAAAAGGCCTTGCTAACTACATACCTATACCTAATTATGTTCGTCCAAAACCATCCATATTACTAGAGCCATCATCAACAGCCCGTTTACGTCCACTGCTGAACATGGGCCTCCTCTTAACAGACCTTGGCAAGCCAGGATCGTAGAGGGATATTGCCATAATCACCACGCTTGGCAGACGGATTAGTGATCGCAGTAAGATGTCGACCTTGAGGTAATAGATGCTGCTGCCCATCCATCAGCCTTATGTCCCTTAGTCGCCTTTTACGACACCCATGGAAGGACATGGGCTACTACATACAAGAGCCATATTACTAGGTAAAGAGTTAGCTAGAGCTAATAAAAAGCTTAAATACATCAAAATGTATACAAAAAAAAAACGAAAAATACACCAATTTTTATGTGGAACGATAAAGCGATTGTTTGTTCCTTTGCATTCAATAGCTCCGGAACTCCACTCCATTAGAAAGCCACTTTATCCTGGAGTAACATAGCTATATTTAATTACGAAGTTCCCACGGAAACAGGAGGTATGCGGGTAAGCGGCGCGGCGACTAGTACCATAATAATAATATGATAGGTAAATTCAAGTAGGTATGTTGATAATGCGTAGAATAGCACGCACGTAATAGTTTCCCAATATGAGTCAACACTCAACATCCGTAGATAAACTGTCAAATAAGCGAGAGAGATCTTGACACAGAATCATCAATTATCGTTGTAGTTGAATACAAAAACTAAAATTGTAAACATTTGTTTTTTAGAAAAAAAAATCTAGCTACCCACGCGCGGATACACCTGCGTAACTCCCGTTCCCGTGGGAACTTTATAATTAAATATAGCCTATGTCACTCAGGGTGAATGTAGCTTTCCAATGGTGAAATAATTTTTGAAATCGGCACAGTAGTTTTTGAGTTTATTCATTACAAACATACACACAAAAATACAAATCTTTCCTCGTCTTACTCTGTGTCTCGACTGAGGGATAAACAGCTGATGGATGGGCTGCAGCTTCTATGCATCAGCACTCACCAATCCAGCAAAATACCTCTACGATCGTCGTCAAGTCGTCTGTTAAGAGGACGCCCATTTTCAGCAGTGGAAGTAAACGGTTTAATGGAGTACTTGTAGACATTACTATAAAATAAATGCATAATAAATGAATGAGAGTCGAGTACCTACTTGATTTCAGACAATGCAACAACTATACTCGTACTAATTTATGTTTCGTCTCATATCAACCTACGCTATATTCAACACTAAACCTCAGAATATACTTCAGAAGCATTTAGTCGTAAGTGCCAGTTTTTGACGTATAAAGGCATATCCGTCGTTACGCTTCTGAGCTCTAGATACTATAAGTGTGAAAGTAGTTGTCAAGGAGACAATGGTATTCAGCTCAGAGGTATTAAGCGTTGAGCATTATCAGCGGGGGCGGGAACTCATTGTTATAGCTACATTGGTTCAATGGGTCGACGTTCCTCGGAGCTTTGTGTGGCTAATCTCGATTTCACTTTCATTTTTTGTACAGTAATACCCCGCTTTACTCGACCCCGTATAACGCTGATTCGCTGATTTAATTTTCGCGTTAAGGCGCGGTGAATAGACGACTTTTACGTATTAGAAAAGCGAAGAGACGCCGCGATGGCGCAACGTTTCGTTCGACTCGTTCAAATTATTTAATACATTAATCCTTGCAAATATCTTATTCCAATCGATAAATAAAAACAACAGTTCCCTTTATTATTATATATTACATCACTGTTATTAATATTATCAAGATTTGTTTATAAATAATACAGTTACAATTGCTACAATTTCAATTTTAATGGTTATTTTATGTTTTTTTTTTATCGAGAAAATTTACCAAAAACGTGTTTTGAACACAATGATCCCCAGATTAACAAATATTTTTTTAGCTGCTCTAAAATGTAAACATTTGGCTAAAAATCTGTTTTGTGAAGCCTATTTTGACTAAGTACAGCGCCTTAAATTGTCCCGCTTTACGCTAGTGCGCTATTGGTCACTGAAATGATATCTGATTAGTTATTTACTTGCGCGATTAGCTGGGTCGGAAGCAAAAAGCCACTCAGAAAACATTAGAATGTTATTTAAAAAAAAATACAATTTATTTTAACAAGCGGTTTGATTGTAATTTTTGTGTTAAATGTAAACAATTTTCTAATAAAAAGCTGTTTGATTCTAAATTTGGTACTTTATTACAAGACCCCGATATACGCGAAATTCGCTTTAGGCGATTTTCCCTGGAACGCATCTCTCGCATAAAACGGGGAATTACTTTATTGCAATAAGTAGAGATTTTTTTTTTCTCAGTGGTTACGGTAGTTGCTTCTGGGACCTGGTGTTCTGGGTTCGATTCCCACCCGGGACAATTATTTGTGTGAACCACAAATAATTGTTCTGAGTCTGGGTGTACTTTGTGTCTGTGAAATGTATGTTTGTAAAGTCCCCTGCGACACAGGGATTTATTTCCCTAGTGCGGGAGTTGTATTTTAAAAGAGAAAAAAAAAAAAAACATGGCCCGCCCCTCCAAATTATTGTTACATGTGTGTAGTCACATTCTTACGAAAGAGTTTGTATGTAGTTGTAAGTATTCGTCTTCAGTAGCAGGCCGGCCATATCAGTACGCACAAATGCGTGATGGCGTGGTGTAAATACTCTTACTAATACTTTAAAACGTTTTGAATTTTGGAGGGGCGGGTCATGTTAACGTAGTTAATCTCTACCTACCTATTAGTCTTCATCATCAGCCCGTATAACGTTAACTGCTGAAGAGAGGGTTTTTGTTATACCTAGTCCAGGCTTGGCAGGTGAATTGATGACCGCCGTATTAAGGCTAGTAGACGGCAATTATAAATGTACATAGTAAAATAAGCTGTACTGCCTTGCAATAAGTTGTACGAACGGGCGTCCCAACACAGGATCGATGTCTTTTTAATATGTAATTCTTAATCCTTCTAATATTATAAACGCGAAAGTTTGTAAGTATGGATGGACGGATGGATGTTTGTTACTCTTTCACGCTAAAACTACGGGACGACATTGGCTGAAATTGCACCGGGATTAGTTATACGCTGGATTAACATATAGACCACAAAACATCACGCTCCGACCCACTGGAGCAGAGTAACGCGGTAAAACCGCGGAGCGTAGCTAGTGCTAATATATTTGCCATAGTCACCACGATCGGCTGGCGGGTTTGTGACCGCGGTATAATGTTGTACCACACAAAGAAACTTTGCTGATATGCCTGCCATACATCGATTATATTTACTGTCAAAAATAAATCATTTAACTGAGTAGGTATCAACAAAGACTACAAAATCAGGGTGTATAATGCTGAGACACATTTGATGGTTGTGAAGGAAACGCAAAAATTGAGCTGTGTCGTTTGTTCCCCAAAATGGCAACGGAGCACTTTTTTCTCCCATTGTATTCTATTTCGGGAGAGGCCACACATTGTATTGACATTGATGGCCACTGCGAATTCTTTTGAAATGCTCCAGAAATATGATTTTAATTATTTTAACAGTGGTTATACGATAGTTGATTCTGACGCCTGTTGTTTTAAACCCGGGAGAATAATTAATTTATGTGAATCACAGTGCTTTGTGTCATGTACCACACTTTTTTTTTTTTTTTTTTTTTTTTGTCCGGGATAAATGCTTTGACGCATTCCCACCACCGTTGCAGCGTATTTGCGCGCTGGCGGTGGGATATGTGGGACTCGCCCTCTCCATAGCGTGGTATGCTAAAGTCATACCACGAGGAGAGGACCCTACACCACTAAAACCTCCCGGACACTCCTTCGATCCGCCGTTGGCGGGGGTCGGGTACGCTTGAGCAATCCGGCCCCCCGACGGCACCCGCGGCCAATATGGTACCGCGGGATCTCCAGGGCCACACTTACAGTGGCCCATTTGTCATGTACCACCCTAGGAATCTTTCAATCAATTAAAAGTTTTTTTAAATGTTTATTTTGATAATTGTTTCTGTGACCGCTCTTCGTGACAGTAAAGGATTTTATCAAATATTATTTATTAACAAACACACATAGGATAACTTGTATCAAAAAGTGTTCATGGTTATTTGTTTTTTATTATGTCTCATTTGGTTTTCCGATCTGAAAGTTGATCTTCCACGACTCTTAGTAAGTAGGTATATTAATATCTTTGTGCCTAGGAATTATTTTCTCATTCTTTGGCGAGGGTTGCCATTTAAAAAAAACAATTATTTAAAACTGGCAACGTTGTCACTACAATAGTTCGTTGTCCCCGTGTTAACCTCACCAATTAATTAGTATTCGTTCAGCCGCCATGCAATATACATGTCTTATACGGAACCGATGCATTCGGAGTTTCTACAGTTATTTCCCCGAGACGCATTTATGTTGGCATTCTTATTAAATTCTTGGGCTGGGTAATTACTGCTTAACTTACGATAATCATGTATGTGTGTATAACTCTGTGTCTTTTAGCAGTTGGGGTTAACTGATTAGGGTAATTGAGGTCTCGGTTTCGTTTCCCGGGTCGGATAATTATTGTTTTTCCGCCAACGGCCAATGCTTATTAACAACTCGACGCAAAGATCGAGTGAGGTGGCAAATATATAAGTTGTTTATCATATTATAATTCTAAAGCCCAGAACTATAAAGTGGGATGTGGCTTTATCGTAAACTGGCACTTAAGACCAGATGATTTTGAAATATAATAGTACACAAGGCCGGATTCAAGGGAAGGCATCCAGGGCAACTGCCCCGGGGCCTCCACAACAGAGGGGCCCCCACAACATAGATTTAAAATCTTTCCAATTCTAACGAGTAAACTGTGCAACTTTTTTTATATTTATTTTTTAGGTGTTGTACCTTTACGTACAATACTTTAGCATCATGATGAATGTAATAGTTCTTAAATATTGTATTAAAGGTTGTTTATCTACACTCGTTCTCTTAAATTAATCAATCAGTAAAATATCAGAATTCAAACCGTCCTAGAAAGTACTTACTTCAAATTTTCTACGCATTTAGAGGGAAACTAGTTTGTGCCCAGAGGGCCTCTTCTCCTTTGTTGCCCCGGGGCCTCGGGACTTCTAAATCCGGCCCTGATAGCCCCTTCCTTATGTTTCTAAGGTCTAGAATTTAATTGCCATCTCACTACATCTAGAGAATCCATGGCATGCGGACGCAATTAAGCTGCCTAAATGGGACGATAACAAAGATACCACTGCTCATTTCTTTATACCCGGTGAAGTAGCAAAAGCCTCAGGGCTAACTACATATGTCCGTCAGAAAAAAAAACTGCTCATTTCTTCTATGAAAAAGGCATGTTATGTTTGAAATGTGTGTATGGTCATATACCTAAGGATCAACTTCCAATGATCCACAATATTTCAGTACCAATGAATGAATTGATAAATAACATCGATGCTCTAAAGAAGAACGCACGTTAGAGTATCACAATCATATGTAATTATACTATTCGCAACCGAGAAAACGTAATTTTATTCATCTATTACTGCTACGAGTAGATAGAGCAGAGTTTCACCTGCGTTACGCGTTGGACTAAAAACTTTTCACAAGTCGTACCGTGATTTTAACGTTTTTGTTAGTAGGGAAATTACCTTAGTGTCCCGTAACCGAAGCGGTGAGGTACCCGTATGTTGTTATCCTCTCCATATGCATACTACGAGGGAGGATTTAACCACTTATAATATCACGTGTGCGCCCTCTAAAAACAGTGGTTGTGCTGGGAATTGTAAAAGACTGCCAGTACTCTCTGGCGGTGCCCCCGACTAGACTGTCGCGGGCTCTCATGAAAGCGTCATGCTAGCCTAAAAGCGAAACTATATTTGCGTCATCACTTCCTTGACATTCAAAATTAATAGAAAAGTACATGATTATGACGAAGTTAACGATGCACTCTCTAAAGTAGTTCATTGGTTTCATGTTAATAATCTCTGTTTAAATGATAAGAAAACTAAAGTAATCAAGTTTTCAACACCCAATGTTAGACAGGTTTCCACCAATGTAAATATTAATGGAAATGGCTTGGACCCTGTGGAAACCACTGTGTTCTTAGGTATCACCATTGACTCCAAACTGCAATGGGGACCACACATTGAGAAAATGTCAGGAAAATTAAGTTCTGCAGCATATGCTGTAAAAACAATTAGACGGCTCACTGATGTTGATACGGCTAGAATAGTTTATTTCAGTTACTTTCACAGCATTATGTCGTACGGGATTCTTCTTTGGGGTAACTGCGCGGATATAAATAGCATTTTCATATTGCAAAAAAGAGCCGTAAGGGCTATTTACAAACTGGGTCCCCGAGAAAGCTTGAGAGAAAAATTTAAAGAAATAAATATTCTAACCGTTGCATCGCAATATATATATGAGAATGTGTTATATGTACATAAAAATATTGACTCATTTTGTAAAAAAAGCGACACACATAGTGTAAATACTAGATATAAGCATAATCTTGTGGCTAATGCTAGCCGTCTCCGCAAAATAAGTAACTCTTTTATGGGGCAATGTATACGGTTCTACAACAAACTTCCCAATAGTATAAGAGAATTGTCTATAAATAAGTTTAAAATGACTATTAAAGCCAAATTGTGCAGCAGGGCTTATTATAAACTTTCTGATTATCTTTGTGACAAAAATGCTTGGGATTAAATCGCTCTAATCTCAATGTAAAATAAAGTATATTGTAATTAGGTTAATAAAATATTGTGATATAATATAATTTTTAAAAAAAGAGGGTTCTACTAAATTTTTTTTGGCAGTGTTTCTCAGTAGTCGCCACGTCACACACTGCACGGTAGGGAAAAAATATGACGATTCCAAACAAATGTAACCATTTTTACGGAATAAATGAATTTTGAATTTGAATTTGAATTTGTCAATTAAAAATAACGTTCTGGTAGAAGAGAAGATGGTATTGTATTATATATATATGTTACGGCTAATGACCGAAGTGCGGCCACACCAAGGTTTAGCCGGCTACATGCGGTTAAACTTAGATCAACCTCAATAAGTCCCTGTTCAACTCCATTGGTTTAGGTTTAGGTTTTTTTTTTTAACCACCCCAACATCTTTTTGTGTCGTGCATAGGTATTGTTTATTTAATTAAAACCTAGTTCTAACCGAAGATAAGTAGGATAGGTACATCTAAACTTAACCGCATGTGGTCGGCTGCACCTAGTTGTAGCCGGCTAAACCTAGGTGTAGCCGCACTTCGGCTATTAGCCGTAACATATACAATACCATAATATGTCATTTATAAAATAATTATGTATATCGTATTAAATGCTACTCAGTACAAAACTGATTTATTTAAAGAAATACAAGTTTAATACTAAAATATAGCCTTACTTATATCACTATCTTACCTTTACGATTAATTTAAACTAATAATAATATTGAACCTAGAATAAGATAAAAATTAATAAAGGCCGTCTAAAAATAAGCATTCTGGGAAAGAGTGTCCCATGTCCATTACTTCCCCAGAATGCCGGCAGTATTACCACGTTGGATAACAATGCACATAGGTTACCAATATTTATAGGTTAATATTTACCCTAACTAGAATTATTGTTTCATCTGGATTACAAAACCAGCTCGTAGTTACCTTCAGCTGCATCTGAATCAGATCTAATAAATAATGATCTTGTTACAAATTTCTAAAGTAGTCCGCATGGTAAGCATATTCGCAACATCCTGACCGGTGGTGGAGCGACAACCGGTTTGTGCGATGGCTTTTGTACGCACTTGAACAAATGTTTTTATAAAAGAGAATTCGCTGTATAGAAAGTTTAGGCCACAGATGATACTCAGGGGTTCATTTGTTGCTTTCTGTTTGACCAATCACTGCTCAAAATGGCTACGAATGGGATAAAAAAGTTGAAACATTGACGCGATAGAAGAAATTATTATACTTACTTTCAATGTCATTTTGTCTTTTGATTCGTTTTAGTAAGAGTTGAGAGAAGGAGTATGTTGTTTAATATTTATATGGAAACAAATCTAGTTTGAAACAGATCTATAAAAACTAGCTAAGCCTTTGAAGGCTCCATCGACTCTTTGAGATTGTTTTCTTCAGTTTTTGTCAAATATCCTAACAGTGCCTATAAAACTTTCGTGAGTGGTACACATATTAACATTCCGCGCCGTCGTCGAGTCGACTACTCCTTGAGAGTGGACCTCTTGATGGTCTCGAAACTACTAGGACATATCCGATGATGACAAATCGTGAGTACGACCGGATAGTTAATATAAATATGCCTATAAGACATCATACGCTTGGAAAAAAAAATTGTCTTCTAAACTTGACTTAAATACTTATGTAGATCGCAATGACAACCCTTTTTAACAGTCGATACTACGCGTAGTGTTTACATAAAGGAAATTATTTTTAATAATATATCTTTATTACACCATTTTTTTACTGAATATAAAATGACATAAAGCACAGCAAGTAACCAATGCCATTCAACGGGGCAATTCTGCCAGCATTCTGGGAATCTTGCCAAGTAGTAGGTGTAGTATTTTATAAGTTTTAATTTAATTTTAGTTGCATATATGTATTTTATTTATTAATATAAAATGTGAGTAAATAAATATGACTGAAATTATATTAAATAGTACAACCGCGAGAAGAGATTTCTTTCACTCTGCGATACATTACCAACTAGTATTGGGGATGACTTGATTCCAAAGAAACATGTATTTTAAGATAATTTTAGTTACTGAAATTTCTCCACTACCAAAATTTACTATACGTGAAACTATTTCATGGATCATCATCATCATCAGTCCGTATAACGTCCACTGCTGAACATGGGCCTCCTCCCAAGGGAGGGTATTTGCCATAGTCACCACGCTTGGCAGACGGGTTGGTGACCGCAGTATTATGTTGAACCACACAAGGAAACGCTGCTGCCCGTTCCTAGATATACGATTATATATAGATGATGTTATGATAATCGGGACCAACTGCTTAACGTGCTTTCCGAGGCACGGCAGTTTTTATGGATAAAGGAATGATATATTTTAGAATCACCTTAATGAATTTTAAGAACCTTTGGTATGAGTTAAGCCTTCATCTTGCATCTTGAACTCCAAACGCTTCCTCTTCCATTACGTCAGTATCTTGCCTTGGCCATGTTTTTTGTAGCTCACGAGTAAACTTGTATTTTACGATTATAATATATGTTGCGTTTCTTCTGAGCATTCATTCTACATTTTTCTAATTTTATGTCTTTATCGGGTATTTCATTCTGTGTTTGTCTTTAAATTAAAGTGTTTTTGGAGCAAATTTGAATATCTATTTCAATAAAAAAATGCTTATTATAAATAAGGCTTATGACAACCTCTGTGGTGTAGCGGGCGGGAGAAGTCTCGATTAAATTTTCGGACATCGTGGGTTCCATCGCCTATAGCAACTCATATAACATCATCTACCTATAGGACAGCAGCGTTTATCTGTGTGTTATGACGCTATACCGCCACCAACCGGCCTGTTAAGCGCGGTGACTGCAGAAACGTAGGAAGAGCCCATGTGTGTCCCAGCTAGGGTTGCCAACTTTTTTTTACAAGAAATAAATATATTTAGGTCTGAGAAGAATTTTTTTAATACTGTTCAATGTATTAAAAAAAATAAGAGTATGTACATGTCACACTTGATGTCATGAATCATCATCATCATCATCAGCCCGTATAACGTCCACTGCTGAACATGGGCCTCCTCCCGAGAGAGGGTAGTTGCCATAGCATAGTCACCACGCTTGGCAGGCGGGTTGGTGACCGCAGTATTATGTTGTACTACACAAGGAAACGCTGCTGTCCGTTCCTTGATATACAATTATTTTAGATTATTTCATAACAATCGGGACCAACGGCTTAACGTGCTCTCCGAGGCATGGAGGGTAGTCCCTCAACCAACCAGACCCGGAAATAAATCTTAGAATTTACACAAAGATGTCCGGTGTGGGGATCAAACTCACGACCTCCGAGATTTAAAGCGAGCCAAATACCGCTACGCTACGGAGTTTGTCCTACATATGTCTTGAATATTGGACATAAAACATAAAAAAAAATGGTTTAGCGTCACAGTCCCATTTTTATAGTGTATTAGCAATTTGCCGCTCAAAACTGTATTTTGTATACATACTTAATTTCAAATTTTGTTCAACAGTACAAAGTATCATGTTGTGAAAGATAGTATAATACTGTTTTTAACAGTATAGTGGCAACCCTAGTCCCAGCGGTGGACATTATACGGGCTGATAATAATGATGATGAAGATTTCTGGACAATATCGGGCTCGTAGATTTGGTGCAACTTCATCTCTATTTATTCAGTTATTCCATTTAGCAGATTATGCACACCACATTTATTTAGTTAAGCAAACACGACACGGTTTTTGCACAGATATGATAAAAGATCTAGCCTGGATCATGTAGCAGAACTCAACATGGAGTTTAACTTAAACCATGCGAAAATAGTTTTTATATTCATTGGTATAAAGTAGAGAGTTTTAAGTGTTGGGGAGAACTGACGTGCTATTGTAGTTAAGTTAAAAGTACCAATTATGTGTTATCGTAAGATTAATTATTAAGTGTGAAAGTAAAAATGTTAACTAATGATCGTATTAAACTTAGAAAATGATCTAAACTAACATAGCTTCATAAGTGAGTTGTACTGAAGTTCTACTGACGCATTTTGCACAAAAAGTTAACGTTTTTGTTACTTTAAATCAGTCTCCAAAAACGTTTTTAGCTATGACCCTTTTAAAAACTTACCTGCGTAGAGGCTTCTGCTACTTCACCGGGCATAAAGGCGAGCAGAGCAGAGTTTAAATGTTACAAACTAAGCAACCTGCACAAGAGGGCGTCCCCTGCGGGGCTTGGACATGTGGGACGTTAGTTGAAATAAAATTGATAGCTAAAATAAAAACTGTTACAGTAAAGGTAAACAGTACATGACCAATAAATATTTCCTCTAGCGGTAAAAATTTGCGGTTTTATCTTCTATTAGCAATAGCCTTGTGGCTAACTACAGATGTTAAGTAACAAACAAGTTATTACGTAACATTTTTACCATTAAATCATTAAAATAATTCGTTTATAGTATAACTAATAAACTTAACAATAAAGCGTGTAAATGACTCAATATTGGCCTTAAATGATGGATTTGCATTCATTACGCAACATACGTACGAGACGATGTTTGTAACGTACCGTATAAATCTATACCTAATGAAATGGTATTTGGTATCGAATTAAGCAAATTTTATATTAAATTATTACACTGCAGTGATCATCTAAATATGGTATATCTAATTTTGGAAGTAAATTTAATTTTTCATCTTAATTTTAATTAGCTAAGTATTTGTAGGCAGAGAGAAGAGGGTTGTTGAGGGTTGTTGTATAGAGCTCATAATATTTTCAAATTACTAAAAATTTTAATGTAAAAAACTTCGATTCTTGGATTGGAAGTTTCTTTGCAAACCGTAGGTGAGAGGTCATTTTAATTTTCATACTTTTTCGTACGGACATCTGTCATTAATTATTATTAATATTGTTAGAATCATGGTAACCTCATATAATCTAACATAACATTTTAACTTTACCATATTAAGACCTACTATGGATCCAGTAAAGAATATTTTTTTGTAAAGAATTGCATTCTACTAGTTTTTGTTAACCCCTCGTGCTAAGCAAAAATGCTTGTGCTTCGCGTGGATTCACGTCGGTAGTGCAATGGGTGGGGATCGAACCGGCGACCACTAGATCACAAGTCCGACGCCTCTAACCATTGGGCTACAACCGCTTATTTAAATTGTTTTTTTTCGTACAGACATAATTCGACGGGCATATTGAGCTAAATGACACCAGGGGCGACTTTGAATTATATATGTTTTATGTAATCCTTCATATAGTTAATACTATATCACTCACGACGCCGCTTAGCACAATTTTATTAGTCTTTTATGCCTCGATTAATGTAAGTAGCCATGATGCCTTTGCTACTTCACCAGGCACATTAATGTTAGTACTGTCAGCATCTTCGTATTTCGAATATAAATATTTAATGCAGCAATTATATTCACACACTGTGTTTAAATTGGTGAATAAAATACTAAAATACTTTTTTGTAATAATAATTTATTGTTAAGTACAAATTTGAATTGTCAAGACAATTGTTCCGACGACCTAAGTTCTCTTTGTATGATAATTTATATATCCGCTGTTAATTTAATTTTGCAATTACGTAAGACACAAAGACAAGATAATGAGTAATTTTTACCTGTTTATATGAAACTAGCAGTAGAAGTAACAGTTTTACTCCCGTTCCCGTCAAAATCTTATGTAAAAAATATAGCCGACTAGCTGCGCCCCGCGGTTTTACCTTAACTTCTTTTTTGGATGGACGTATATAGTTAGCCTGGTTAGCCACGAGTTTTTTGCTACTTCACCGGGCATATAATAGAGCAGGTTAATAAAAACCTCTTCTTAAATCTTTAAGCCGTCCCTATTGTGACAAAACATAATCTATGACAATCGCATACCAGGCAGCAGCTTGGCAGAATTTACCTGTGTATATGATGTACGTTATACTGTGGTTACTTACCTATCTGCCAAGGTTGGTGAACATAACAAACTATCTTCGAGGGGGGCCATGTTCAGCAGTCTATGTAATACGGGCTGATGATAACGATGATTCATCATCATCATAATCATCAGCGCGTAAACGTTCACTGCAGAACGTGGGCCTCCTCCCGAGGGAGGATATTTGCCGTAGTCACCACGCTTGGCAGGCGGGTTGGTGACCGCAGTATTATGTTGTACCACACAAGGAAACGCTGCTGCCCATTTCTTGATATACGATTATTATAGATGATGTTATAACAATCGGGACCAACGGCTTAACGCGCTTTCCGAGGCACGGAGGGTAGAACTTCAAGCAACCATACCCGGAAAGAAATCTTAGAATTTACACAAAGATTTCCTGTCCGGCGTAGGGAACTTTCGGTTACTCCGAACGTTTGCGAGGCGGAGAAACCAATTAAGGAGCGAACTTGAACGACTAGAACGGCAGAATTAGGCGGTGACGACCTGGGCGGGTGACGAAGTCGCGTTCATGTATGCGTCAAACCCAAGACGGGACGCGGAGAAAGTAGTGCCACCCCAGAACGGGGAGAAGGCTTGGAACATACGACAATTGTAGGGAGTCAAGAACGTGCGCGCGTGAAAGAGCCGAGAGCAAGTAGCGCGCGCATCTCCCGTGATTCGGTCCATATAACCAAGATGGTTGGAGGGACCATGGGAAGGTGGTGGGAAATGTCCGGCGTAGGGATCGAACCCACGACCTCCGAGATTTAAAGCGAGCTAAAGACCGCTACTCTACGGAGGGTGACGATAACGATAACGATGATTATATCAATAAAATTCTACAAATCCAATCCTCCTACACTATAAACTATATTTTTCACAAGCAAAAGTGATTTAAACAGTTTATTATAGAACTTAGCGTATTCACACCTACGTAAATCGCTTACATACATTAACACTGCCTCATTTCTTAAATACCATACGGTAATCGAGCAAACGGTAACTTTTCGTGAAGCAATTAAAAGGCACGTGTATATAAATACATAACGCCGACGGCCTTGTTCCTACTTTTTGTGGAGTACGGCCGAGAATTCCCGTTATCAAATCTTTTAAAGTCATTTGACACGTACGTACGCTGGCGACTGATAAAAAACTGCTTATCTTGTACGGCAGCTAAGGTTATTGGTCCAAATACTATTGAAGACGAACAGATGTAGGCAAAGTTGATTGATGTAAGACTTGTGAATAATATAATTACACGTCTAATAGTAGCTTGACTCTTAGATCTTCACAATATGAGATTCAGGTGGATTCTGAGACTTCAAGGTTAAATCTATACTAATATATAATGCTGAATGATTTGTTTGCTAGAGAGCTCTAATCTGGAACTACTGATCCGTTCTGAAAGAATGTTTCAGTGTTAGATAGTTAATTTATTAAGGAAGATTAAGGCTATATTTAATCATGAAGCTACGGGATGACGCGCGGGAAGCTAGTATTTTATAGCGAGTCATTGAATTATGCAATATTTTTTCTGGCGGGTATAGTTACCAGGTTGTTTGCTACTTCACTGGTTATAAAGACAAGCAGCGCTCCATCCTCTTCCAATGGTCTAAAAACTACAAAGTAAGCTAACTGCGCAAAGGTTGCACTAAACTCCCACAATCAACAATCATCCTCGATTATCTTGAGGCGAAGTTCACGTTCAACAAGGGTTAAAACTATTTAACAAGGCTGGAGTCCTGCTCGCCTTTATGTCCGATGAAGTAAGTAGTTTAAGCCTCGTAGTTAAATAAACATGTCTGCAAGAAACAAAAACTCATACTATAGACGATAATCGGTTGCACCACTGGCGTTAAAAGTGCTGAGGGAGATACACTCATTACTCACAGCATATTTGAAAGAATTTTATCCCATTGCATCATTTTGTGCATCTTTCATTAATGTACTGCTACCATTTATTCTCTCCAAGTCGCTTCTAAGTAGTGTACAACTTAACTAAACCTAGCTAATGATCGCAATTTTCTCAACCACTTCAACAGACCATTTAGTTTATATTTATGTAGATTATAAAACATGTTAAACATTATACTAGGAACTTATTATCCTGCGAGAATATTGAAAACTCGTTGTTATCTGCGTTTGAACGAGGCAAAGCAAATGTTTATAAAAGTCGGCACTTGTGTGCTAAATACAAGTGGTTTCACGCCGGCTAGTTGCAGATGTACCTATTACTTGATTTTGAATGTTGCAATTCTCTTTTTTACGTAAGATTTGTTCAACACAAGACGCTGCCATTCCCTCCGTTGCGGGGATGGCAGCTTCTCTGCATTAGCGGGGTGTGTGGGACTGATCTCTTCACCGGCAATGGCAAATCTAGCCATTATGTCGCCATTTTTAGGGTACCTCAAAAGAACGGAACCTTCATTTAAGATACCAAGAAGTGAGTAAGTGAGTCAGTGTGACATCATGCTACTTGGGAACCGTTTTATATAGGTGCCCTAGTTGTTTTTGAGCTGTTCTAGTTTTTTCCTCATACGGGCGTCACTTGTATTGATCCGTAATTTTTGTATTCTTGAAATCCAAAGCGTTTTTTTTTCGGGGATCGAACCTGCAACCTCTACTACTCAGTTTGACGGCGAAAGAAACTTATCGATAAGGCAACGTCATATTTCGATAAGTCGAATTTCCGAGTTGTGACATATTAATACATAGATACTATAGGTTCGTGTGACACAGATAAAACATTACGTGCCTAAACATTGTAAAATAGTGAGAACATTTAGACAAGTTTTACCTACAAAAATACCTTAATTTACTATGTCGGTAGCAGATATACGTAGGTAGGTAGGTAGTATTGCTTGTAAGTAGTTTTCGTGGCGTACCTATGTAAGTAATTGCGTTTCCGGTGTCCGCACCTTTTCTACATTCTTATAGTAGCATTTTGCCAGCGATTTTTTTAATTTCTTAATTTTAACTTTGGACCCTAGTCTACTCCATTAGTTAAGTGCTAATTACGAGTATTGAAAGTGACCAAATATCCAAATATGTATCTCCATATACTTAAACAAAACATCAATTTTTGAAATGAAAAACGGTAAAACAAAACCAAATATTTCATTTAACATAATTTCAATCCAGTCTCACGAAATACTGTTTAACAAGCAACCAAGGCCTCTTTCATTTCATATCATTATCATTGTGAATTATTACACAATAAATTATGAGTAAATGCATCTGCATTTATTGAGCAGTGACAGAATGAGATAAAGTGATTCACTCATGTAACTGAAAAAATAAACACTCACTTTTAAAATTTGGGTCAACATGATTGGCGAATATTGAAATGGTGACACTGACTGAGATTGACTCCCAAGCAAGAACAACAGTTAAGCCTATGAGTATACCTACCTGGAATTTTTATTACCATACTAGCGGCCCGCCCCGGCTTCGCACGGGTGGACTCTTATACCCTACCCCTGCCCTACCCTACCCCTACCCTAACCCTACCCTACTCCTACCCTACCCCTACCCTACCCCTACCCCTACCCTACCCTACCCCTACCCCTACCCCTACCCTACCCTACCCCTACCCCTACCCCTACCCTACCCTACCCCTACCCTACCCCTACCCTACCCCTACCCTACCCCTACCCTACCCCTACCCCTACCCTACCCTACCCTACCCTACCCTACCCTACCCTACCCTACCCTACCCTACCCTGCCCTACCCCTACCCAAAAGTATCCTATGTCCTTCTCCCAGTTCTTAGCTACCTCCCTACCAATTTTCAGCCAAATCGGTTCAGCCGTTCTTGAGTTATAAATAGTGTAACTAACACGACTTTCTTTTGTTTTTAAAATGTATTCTGCTATTCGGGACGGAAACAAATCCAACAAATCAAAAACCATGGCAATCGGTCCAGCCGTTCTCGAGTTATAAGTGTTGTAACAAACACGACTTTCTTTTATATATATAGATTACCAACCACGACAGTAAGACGTATTGTTATTGCATATCACTGCAACTCGAATCTATTATAGCTATTGTAGTTTAATCATCATCATCATGATCATCAGCCCGTACAATATCCACTGATGATGTCTCCTCCCGACGGAGAGTTTTGCCAGTCACCAGCACGTTTGGCAGGCGTGTTTATGACTTTTTTTTTTCGGAAGGACTTACGTTTTTAGCCACGAGGCTTTTGCTACTTCACCGGGAATAAAGGCGAGCAGAGCTCCAGCCTTAATAAATGGTTTAAAAACTACAAACTAAGCAACTTGCGCAAGAGGGCGCCGCCTGTGGGGCTCAGCTCAGAACGGTCGCTGGCGATGAGATTGAGGGATTATGAATTTTAGTATTTTAGTTTACAGTTCGCGGGCCTCTCCGACTTCGGGTCTACAAGGGCATTGGATGGTTGGGTTTATGACTACGGTAGGTATTATGTACAGCACATACACAGGTAAGCTCTGCTACCCGTTACACGCTTAGTAAAACCTACAACGACGAGTAGTTTGTTTTTAAAACTTTATCAATTATTAATAATTAATTCTGCAGCCGTTCTGCAACCGTTCGTAATAACTTTTGACGTAGGCTAATTTCGTTTCTACTTACGTGGGATTAGAACTTAAATAACGACTTACAATTACTAGGTCATTTATTCCGCCGCAGTAACAAATAGGTATGTAGGTACTGTGAATTGCACATTTATGTAGGTATGTCAAAACTAATGTGTTACTAACTAACACTGCATTATATTTCATTATAACATTATTGACTTGCTGCAACTTCGTCCGCGTAAATTTTAATTTCTCTATGCAAACTTTGGGCCCCTGTTTCATCTCATTAGAGATTATCTTATTACAAACTCCGTAGCGTAGCGGTATTTGGCTCGCTTTAAATCTCGGAGGTCGTGGGTTCGATCCCCATGCCGGACAGGAAATCTTTGTGTAAATTCTAAGATTTCTTTCCAGGTCTGGTTGGTTACTACCCTCCGTGCCTCCGTGCATCATCTATAATAATCGTATATCAATGAACGGGCAGCAGCGTTTCCTTGTGGGGTACAATATAATACTGCAGTCACCAACCCGCCTGCGTGGTGACTATGGCAAATACCCTCCCTCGGTAGGAGGCCCGTGTTCAGCAGTGTACGTTATACGCACCGATGATGATGAGAAATTATCTGACTTTTGAAGAATCTCAATTTTAGCCTTTAAAAATCACCCATATACATATTTCGATTTTAATACCATAAATAAATCATTTGAATATTAGCAAAACAATCACGGTATATATATAATCTAGTTAAAAATATTTGGTATTATTTATTCAAGTGCATGGTTTCATGGTCTTTAAACCAACGTGATGTTTCTTTTGTCAAATCACCTGCTTTTGAAAGATTTTGTTTTGCGCCGTTTTGCCACAATGAAAAGGTTGAAAAGTATTCAGACATGTCTAGCTAGCGGTGGACAGCGTCAGCAGTAGCTGTTGTAGCTGGAGTGACTTTATAAGCAATTACATAATTAGCATTACCTTATGAATAATATTACGGAAATAATTCTTTGCATCGTTGAATTGAATGGTCAAGAACTGAGCATCTAGTTAGATGCCTTCCGATGCCCTCGCAGAAGTCTGAGAGGCCTGCAAACTGTTAGTAATAGATACAGTTGCACAAAACTCTTCCCAAAATCTTAAATGGTACTCCTCTGGAATCAACTCCTTCGGCAATTGCCCTGAGCCGAAGTCCAAGCCTCACAGGAGATGCCGTCTAGTGTAGGTTAATTAGGGTGTAGTTTTTAAACCATTTCATAAGGATAGACACTGCCCACCTTTATGGCCGGTGAAATAGTAAGGCTTTTACAAATAACCATCAGATAAAAAAGTGCTGAGTCTGTTGCTAACCGAATCTAACCATAGGTAATTTTGTTAAGGGAGGAAGTTAAAGAAGGCTTATAGTTTATGAAATCGGAATGAATGAAATTTCGCGTTAAGGAGTTATAACTATAATAACATTTTGATTATTAACCAGGCAGATATGCATAACTCCGGCATACAATGTTTTTACAGATCCAATTCCATAGTAGTTGCCAAAATTCTTTGGCAAGTCAAAAGACGGACAGACCAAAATTAACTAAATCACATTTTTTAGCTTCAGTATTATTAAATAATAGACTGCCTTGCACTTGATATGATGGAAGAGGACGGCCAAAAAAATGGATGGATGGATGGACTGTGTGAAAGATGATATGTCTAAGAAAGGTGTGAGTATGGAAGAGACGTCTCATAGGGAAAATGGAAGAGGATGACATATTGCGCCGACCCCAAATAATGGGAGCAGGGCGGGAAGATGATGATGAGACTGCCTTGCACTTAAAATTTTCAAAATATCTTCAATGGGGCCGTCCATATATAAGTCATCGATTTTTGCTGATTTTCGACCCCCCCCCCCTCTCGCAAAACTGACGTCATTACCAGTTTGACAAAATTAAAACATTTGTGGATTTGAGAAAAATAGGGTAACATTAAAACATTTTGTTATAGAATCATCTTTTATTATTATATTGTACTTTGGCAATGTTCATTAATATAATAATATTATTCTTCCCTATTCTTTAGTTTTCTTTGGATAGCTCCCACATTTTGTTATAGAATCATCTTCTATTATTTTGTACTTAATATGTAGGTAATAAATAAATGAATAATGAGTTGAATAATTATTACTATTAGGTACTTGCAAAATATTTTGTACATTTTGGAGTAACTGGTATCGCAAGAATGACGTCAATTTGGAAACGCCCCCCCCCCCTTCATCCATTATTTACCGTCATCCGCAGACTAACCTCCCCCCCTAATTTAGAATGACGTAATATATGGACGGCCCCAATGTACAGAATTTGTCATCCAACAATTTTCAAATCAATCGTTGATTAAAATAATTGTTTGTTAAGTAATTACCCCACATTTCTCCCAAATGATTTATTTTTATCGTATTACCCGAATATGAGATCAATCACACACGCAGAGATAACTGTTACTATCACTTTGACGTTATCGTTATTATTGTAGGACAGAGTATGGTTATGGGATTATGTTACGCAGATAACAAAAACCGGATAACATAACGTAAAAGCATCATTAAACTTACTAATTAGTACGACGGGGTCAAAAACACTAAATATACAGATGTTCACACGAGATAATTTAATTGGATACCTACCTTAAATAAAGTAGGAAATCGTACTTAATTACTTCCATTCCATCATTTATGATAAGAGTTTCGTCTTATGGATGATCCGGTTTATGGATTATTTTTGCGTAATATAAATTCTGTTGATCTAGAACAGTGAGACCCAATTTGGTCCAGGTGAACCCCCGGGGGGTTTTAGTGGTGTAGGGTCCTCTCCTCGTGGTATGAGTTTAGCATACCACGCTACGGAGAGTGCGAGTCCCACATATCCTATCGCCAGCGCGCGAATACACTGCAGCGGCGGCGGTGGAAATGCGTAAATGCATTTCCCCCCTGACAAAAAAAAAGGGGTCGACATGAGACTCAACGAGGTTAAAATAATCCAACATCGATAATATGAAATATATTTTTCAAATCGGACAGTATTTCTGGAGATTAACGCGTTCAATCTAACAAACTCTTCAGCTTTATTAGTACAGATTATAAGGAACTCATATTATTATAGGTACTATTTTTGATGTATTGTACATATTAGGCGATTAATTGCAAAGGGTGATGAACAGCAATAAAATTTAATGAAAGCTATCATAGGAAACTATTAATTGACGTATCCTTATGGTAACTTCTCACATGGATTAATAACTTCCTGATAGCTCAAATTAAAATCAAATATAATTTATTTATATTAATTACCGTAGTATAACCGGTTAAAGCGAAACTTCTATTACGCTATTACAAATAATTTACTAGCTCCAGTGAGTCGGAGCGTGATGTTTTGTAGCCTATATGTTAATGCAACGTATAACCTATCCCGGCGCAAAATGTCAGCCAATTCCGTTCAGTAGTTTTGGCGTGAAAGAGTGACAAACATCCATCCATCCATCTATACTTACAAACTTACGCGTTTATAATATTAGTAGAATAGTAGGATTTTGCTCATTTATCTGACTTTTTTTTTAGGATTACTAGCAGAGTTTTTGCTTATTAAGTACTCTTGTTAACCCTTCGTGCTAAGCTGAAATGCTTGTGTTACGAGTGGGTTCACGTCGGTAGTTAAATGGGGCGGATCGAACCGGCGACCACATGATCATCGCATGTCCGACTTGCTAGCCATTGCCTATATAAGCTTTACCTATCAGGTGCAAATCCTACCAGTGGTCTAAGCCAGCGACTGCCCTGAGCCCAGGTCCAAGTAACACAGGGGATGCCCTCTTGCGCAGTTTGCTTCGTTTGTAGTTTTTAAACCATTTATCTAGGTTGGAACTCTGCTCGCCTTTATGCCCGGTGAAGTAGCAAAAGCCTCGTGGCTAACAAAATCACGCAAAAAGGTGGTATAGGTTTAGAAGCCTCGTGGCTAAGAAAAAAAGGTGGTCTAAGTTTATGATCATAAATGTAAAGATATGTTTATGACACTAAACGCAATGCTATTCTGCAGTGATTAAGGTTGATGTACTCCGAACTCCGACTCAAGGCTGGAGCACCCATAAAACATTGTTTGTTTCAATTTTGTGCGTAATGAACTAGATTGGCATTATATTGCTATATTCAATGAGTCAATTGCTAATATTTTCAAACTCATTCCCACAGAATTGGAGATAGATGATCACTGCACCGGTGTTCTGAGTTCGATTCCCATCTGGTACAATTATTTGTGTGACCTTAAACATTAAATTGTGACAGATATTGTATAGAAATTGTGTCAAAATAAAAATTTACACTTTGGATAATTTTATCTGACAATTGAAAATTAACCTTAAGATTAATAACAATAACCGATAGTTATTTAAAAATAACATTGTATATAATTATTGAGAACATACACATTTAGTTACACATGTCTCAGTACACTCTTAGGTAATTACACGCACTCCTAATTAGAGTAGTAATGTATTACGTGCTCAACCTCAACATCTCTATAAATTTAAACTAACATACTTACCACGCATACTCTAAGTAACTACCTATTTCTCGGTGCACTCTAAATAATTACACACTGTCTTTAATTAGATCAGCAATGTAAATCGTGCACAACGTCACCGTCGCGTCGTTCGTAGTACGAGTGTCAGCTGATCGGTGAATGACCCGCGGTCAGCCAGTGTACCTGATAGTGTTCTTGTCACATTGTTGCTACCTATACTACTATTTTTAGACTGGAGTAATGAGTTTACTTTGAATTGTCGACTTTGTGTAGCAGAGATAAAGTCGAATTTGCCTAACCTATAAAAAACGATTAAAAAACAATTATGTAAATTTTGATTTTAAATTTATAATGTATTAGTGGTTAGTGAAATATAATATTAATTATTTTCGTATTTCGAAAATAGTTTTTTTTTAACCTTTTTTCTTTGAATTTGAATACCGAACATGAAAATTATTGAATTCTGACATGAAGAGGATAAACTCATTTATTTTTTTTATTTAATAAGAACATAGACAAATTGAACATAGCTAATATGAACTCAAACTGACATATAAAATACTACATCAGATTCTTGAATTCATTGCAAGTTAAAATGTGTATAATAATCTGATGTTGCAATTAAAAGAGTACAGCTTAAGCTTACAAGGTGCTTTTAAAAAAATTGCCTTCTCTTTACATACATACATTCACGCCTCTTTCTCATAAGGACAGGCAGAGACCACTTCCTTCCATTAGCTACGACCTTTACATACCACTTTCGCCGCTTCTACATTCATTTATTTCCTCATGTATGTCGTTCGGTTTAGAGTACTTTTAACCTAACCTAAGAACGTCTTTTATTTGAACGTGTAACATTGGTCTTTCCCATCCAACACTTGCACAAAACTCCCCTAAAAGAACTAAAAGCCATAATCCCTAAATCTCCCCGTCAGCGACCGCCCTGAGCCGAGGTCCAAGTCCCACAGGGGACGCCCTCTTGCGCAGGTTGCTTAGATTGTAGTGTTTAAACCATTTATCTAGCGTAGAGATATGCCCGGTGAAGTAGCAAAAGGATCGGGGCGAACTACATATGGCCGTCCGAAAAAAATAAAAAAACCTTCCAACACTTCCGTTCACATTCATTTATTCATGCCTTTTCTTTAACAGTAGATTTTCTCTTCTTTTTTTAAAGAGATCAGAGTTTTGCAGTCCACTAGTATTCTTGCTAACCCCTCGTGTTAAGCTAAATCGCTTGTTACGGGTGGGTTTACGTCGGTAGTGCTGAGTGAGGATAGAACAGGCGAGCACAAGATTGCCATGGCCATTCGGCTACGGCCGCTTAATGTACAGAGAAAACATATATTTTAGCCGCTGATAAACTTGTATCATGTTACTTAGTCATAATATATGCATCAGGTAGCAAAAAGATTGGTTGCCATGAATATAGAATTTGGACAGAATCTTCTTCTAGACCAAGATATTTTAAATTCAGATGAGGAGTGAATATTAACAGTTATAGGTATAACAAGTTTGTCCAGTCAACTTGTAGACCAGCCGCTTATTTATGTATTAATTGCGTGTTGGACTTTACTAAGCCTCTTGACTCAATTCACGTACGTTAATAACCTTTTTTTTAAGACAGCTCCCGCACTATTGTAATTAATCTCTGCGTCACAGACACAAACCGCACACAGACACAGAACAACTATCTGCGATTCACACTAATAATTATTCTAGGTGGGAATCGAACTCAGGAACTCTGTAATGTCCTACAATTAACCGCACTCATTGGTTGCACTTGCTAGTTAGAAGTTACCCAAGTAGTTTAATTCATAGAATAAGAATAATAACCTCGAAAAAAAAACAGCTGTTCTATATATTTATGTTCACTTACCTCGCCAAAAGGTATGGAACTGCTGATTTTTGTTTTGTCATCAAAATCCAAGTCTCGTTACGCAGTTGTGGGACCTTTGTAATACGAAGTCTGTTAATTTATTCAGTCCCTACTTGACTAATCTTAAGCTATTACGTAATTAGCTGACCTAACAGAATCTTATTGTGGCTTCTCATCCTTTAATTCTAACATTCCCAATAGAATACAGTAATATAAGTGAAATGAAACCTCAAACTGAATGTATAAGTGTGTCGCATTATGTTTACTAAGGTTTCGAAAGTGCCCCACTGAGCCACGAGTATTGTGTGCAATGGGAAATAATGCGCGCTCTCAGTTAACGCGCATATTTTGCGCTAAACAATGTATTCACGTTTATTTAATAACTTCAAGGTTATGTGTGTACAGTTTTGTCTTGGAATTAATTATCGTTGGACCTTTAGAAAGTATATCATCAGCTTACGTCCACTGCTGGACAAAGACTTCCTCGAAGGTGGTGTTATTGTAGTCACCACAGTTGGAGGACTGCTTGGTGGTCGAGATCCAAGCAACACAAGAGTGCCCTCTTGCGCAAGTTACTTACAAGATTTAACTATTCGTAAATCTACTTTCGTAGTCGACAACCTCCGTAGCGTAGTGGTTTGGCTCGCTTTAAATCTCGGAGGTCGTGGGTTCGATCCCCACACCGGACAGAAAATCTTTGTGTAAATTCTAAGATTTCTTTCCGGGTCCGGTGGTTGAGGGACTACCCTCCGTGTCTCGGAAAGCCGTTGGTCCCGCTTGGTATGGCATCATCTGTAATAATCGTATATCAAGGAACGGGCAGTAGCGTTTCATTGTGTGGTACAACATAATACTGCGGTCACCAATCCGCCTGCAAAACGTGGTGACTATGGCAAATACCCTCGACGTCATACGGGCTGATGATGAAATCTGCTTTTAACTCCAGTGGCACCCCAAGCGTTGGTCCTAAACCCTTAAGTCAGGTAGATGTCGCATTAGGACACCACTGCAGCAATGCTTACCTTCTTGACTATTAAAATAGCTTAGTGGCTAAATAAAAAATAGTAGAAAAAGTACTTTATTCATAAATAAGCTGGATAATCCACTGCATGGCGGCATCTATTGATCAGTATCCGTCGCTGCCTTGCCACGAGTCCCTCGTTATTCACTAACGAGGGACTCGTGGCGAGGCAGCAGAGGAAGCCCTAGGAGTGGCTAATGGTCTGTAAATTGATGTCATAAGTATAAATTCCTCCGTGTCGTAGCGGTATGAGGCTCGCTTTAAAATCACGGAGGTCTATCGGGTTCGATCTCCACGCCGGACAAGAAATCTTTGAGTAGATTTTAAGCTTTTTGGGTCTGGTTGGGTGAAGGACTACTCTCCGTGCCTCTGAAAGCACGTAAGTGTGGTGATTATGGCAAAATACCTCAACGAATCTGTCTTACCAAGGTTGTAAAATGTACTGCCGCTGGGTACTAATGTACTCCCGTTCCCATGCATGCGAACATCAATCATCATCATTAACTATAGCATACTAGCTGGGCCCCGCGGTTTTACCTGCGTCACTCTGCTCCAGTGGGTCGGAGCGCGACTTTTAGCCTATATACCATAATAAAGAAAGAGCGATTCGATTAACATATAGGCTATATAGAAAACTGACAGAAAAATCTATAAGTCAGTAGTTGCAACAACTAGTGAATGGATGAAAGAGTAACAAACATACATTTATACATTCTTTCATTCATTTATATCCCCCCTCGTCCTCCTGACCCTTAGTTTGCAAAGAACCATCCGATGCCCCCGTAGACCCGAAGTCCGAGAGGCCCGCGAACTTTCAAGTAGAGCGACAGTTGCACAAAACTCTCCTAAAATACTAAAAGTCATAATCCCTCAATCTCATCGCCAGCGACCGCCCTGAGCCGAGGTCCAAGCCTCGCAGCGGCGCCCTCTTGCGCAGGTTGCTAATTTTGTAATTTTTGAACCATTTATTAAGGCTCTGCTCGCCTTTATGCCCGGTGAAGTAGCAAAAGCCTCGTGGCTACATACGTATGTCCAACCGAAAAAAAACATTTATAATATTAGTACGATAGCCTTCTTCGATAAATAGGCTATCACTGAAAAAAAAAAAAGAAACCTAATCGGTTCCGATTTGAAAAATTCTCGCGCTAATCTCAGTAACTGCCGGTCAGTCGTTCCTGATCTAGATCCTTTTTATACTTTAGGCTATTATAATGCTAACTACTACAATAATTTTAAAGTAGGCGGAGTAATTTTAACTAACGGATAGCTATAAGGAAATCCAACGATAAGCGCTTAACCGTTTATAGAAACATCGCTGAGTTTATGGTCAGGATGTTAAATTCAAATTAAGGTATTATCATTATAAATACAATAATTAATATAGTACTATAATAAAGTGCTGTAATGTGATGTAAGTGGATTCTATGTTTAAGGCCTTGTTTATGGAGATGCGAGGCGATGCGTGGCGCAGTTCGTATTTAATTGATACATATGGCATGTAGTAGATGGATGGAGAGGGAGAGGAAGACCAAAGAGAAGATGGATGGATGGATGGATGTTAGTGATAGTGTGATTGGTGACAGGACAGAATGGAAGAAACAAACGTGTTGCGCCGACCCCTAGTAATATGGGATAAGGGCAGGAAGAAGAAGAATATGGCATTGTTTTCTGCTTTTTAGGGTACCTTACCCGAAGGATAAAACCGGGACCCTATTTTAAGACTTCGCTGTCTGTCTGTCACCAGGCTGTATCTCAAGAACCGCGATAGCTAGAAAGTTGAAATTTTCACGCTGTTGCCTCTATAACAATAAATACTAAAAATAAAATAAAATAATTATTTAAGGGGGCTCCCAGTGCTTCCAGGCTTACCAACAAACGTGATTTTTTTGTGTTTTTTACCATCATTGTATAGATACGGAATCCTTTGTGCGCGTGTCCGAATCGCACTTGGCGGGTCTTTTACGATTAATACGCAAACATATTATTTCATTTAGTTAGTGCAACGAATTGACGTCACTATTACTATCGAAGCGTTACATTACAATTTAAAAATAAACTTATATACGTTTTTTACATAAAAAGTTTCCCTCAAGAAGACGGCAAAAATAAATGTACTATAAAATGAGATCTAGTGCATTGCAGTACTAGATAATCTATGTTGTACGAACGGACGCCCTTCACATAAGTTCGAAATCCGTACCTGGGTATTTCTCCGAATACGTGCAAATCCGACGTAATTACGAAAAAAAAATAGAATGTGATTTTTTTTATTCCTATGAAAAACTACGAGGTAAATATAAACTGCTATGTGATTTATTTAAAATTACATCCATTTTAGCCCAAGATATAGGCCAATTAGTTTTATGGTGACTGATGGTAATGAAAAGTGTAAATCTGGTAATGATATTCATAAAAATGGTAATGATAAAGTACTGTGGGTAATGATTAGAGAAGATTAGAATTAAATCAACAGTTAAGTTATTATAAATTTATTAAAAAAACACAACTCTATTTTAACAAAATTCTACTATATATATTAATTAAAAAAAAATGTAATTACTTTTTGTTCAGTCGATGTTTTCACTACTTCTTCTCGAAGCCTTATATTTGCCTTTCTTGCTTTTGCCAGCATTATTTTCAGTGTATTATTTTCTTTCTCTATTTTTACTTTTTCTATCATTAGTTTACCTATCTGTTTCTTTGAATTATAACGCATTCTATTTATAAATTTATTTTTAAATTGACACGATTTACAGCCTGATTCAGTTTAACAAGAAGACCCTTCCAATGGATCTTGACTAGTCGCCTCATTTTCTCTCAAGGTTTCGTTGGCTATTCACCTTTCATTTCTTTTCTGCATTCTTTATTCTCTCGGTGTCAAATCAGCAATGTTCTCGATTTTATACTGCACTTTTCTTCTTAAATATCTTTGCCGTTATTTTTATTTCTGAATTTTATATTTTACAGGATCTTTTTTGATTCCTTGGCCGCAGGTCAAAGGGTTTATTGTGCTTTTGTAGACTTAGAAAAGGCCTATAATAGAGTGGGGAGGAATGAGCTTTGGTCGGTATTGTCTATGAATGGGGTGGATGGCAGTCTTATCCACGCTCTGAAATCGCTGTATGAGGATTCCAGAGCGTGTGTTAGAGTAAATGGGGCCTACACTGATTGGTTTAACATTGAAAAGGGTGTTAGGCAGGGATATGTAGGGATATATATATGTAGGGATATAGCGTCGCCTTGGCTATTTAACCTATTCATAGACAATTGTTTGAAAGAGATTGAGTACGGATTAAAAATGAATGGGTTGCCAAATGGATTCAAATGTCTTCTTTACGCTGATGATCAAGTATTACTTGAATCATCAGTGTTGGAGTTGCAAGAGATCGTAACAAGATTGCACGAAGCGTTTAAGGAGAAAGGAATGAAAGTGAATGAATGTATGAGTCCATGTGACATAATGAATAAAGGTGAGAAAGTGGAGCAAGTAAAAGAGTTTGTATACTTGGGAACTTTGTTTACGAGAGATGAAAGATGTGAAAGTGATATTGAAAGGAGGGTTGGTAAGGGAAATCAGGTGAACGGGGCACTGCACTTCTTTATGAGCAGTCAACAAATGTCTGTAAAGGCTGGCTGTGCATGGAAGAGTGTTAGTTCCGAACACTGATGTATGGTAGCGAGAGTTGGGTATGCCAGAAGAAGGATCAAAGTTAAATTAATGCAGTGGAAATGCGAGCTTTGAGAAGTATGTGTGAGTTTACATTGAATGGCAGAATAAGGAATAGCGTGATAAGAGAACGGTGTGGAGTGAAAGAGGACGTGATTACGAAAATAGGGAAGGAAATGTTGAGATGGTTTAGTCACGTGGAAAGAATGGATGAAGAAAGATTGACAAAACGGGTATACATGGCAAGTGTGAGAGGCATTGTCGGAAGGGCAAGACCTCGACGAACGTTCTCTGACCAAATCGGAGTCATCCTCGCAAAAGAATGTTATGAGAGTGAATGAAGCGAAAGATGTGTGTAGGGATCGTAGCAAGTGGAGGTTCATTGTCTCTGCCTACCCCGCTGGGAAACAGGCGTGAGCTTATGTAGGATCTTTTTTGATTTCTTCGTATTTTTTTTTATGTTATCTTGCTTGGATAAATTTTTCTTCCCGTGTTTACTTTGCTTTAATTTTTGGAATGTTGAGCACCTAAAAAGGTAATTACTCGTTAACCATTAGCTTTTACCTGGGTATCGATGTAGGGTGGATGTTTTAGTTGCAAGACAGCAGATAGTTGCTATCTGCCCCCCACGGCCTATCGTGCTTTCGCCCATGTGCATAGAAAATGTATTAAAACACAAAAGTTAACATAATTCATTACCTTCACTTCTGCCTCATTACCTTCATCTTTATAACTGAAGGGAATCGACGGTAATGTAATAGAGGGTAATGAACTTTCGACACCTTTTTGGATATGACAAAGTAGCTAATAGTATTCTGTGCATGTAAATAAATACTAGCAGTTTAGGCACAATTAGACGTCTATTAAAACGAATAGTTAGAGAAAACCACCACCACTTACCTTATAATAGCACTGAAGGTAATGTAAAATAAACGGTTGAAACCTTAAATCTCAACACCGATAACGTAATTTTTTGGAAAAAAATTGCGAACGTCCACCCTTTATACTGTTTATCGGTCGAACGACGAGCATGCACAGCGGCTCATAGGACAAAGGCACCGATAGGAATACAGTATGTGGTTAATATTTGGGATTTTATGGATGCTGAAGGTAATGTATTTTATTGTTTGTTAAATTTATTTCAAGACCCTGATTTCCGATTACAATATATATAAATTTAAAAAACTCATAATTTGATTGCCTATTAAGTGTTTTATATAAACCAATTAACTATATAGAGTTAATACGTTTAAAAAAAAAGATATCGAATATTTTTAACAAATTTTACAAAAAAAACTCTGAGGGTAATGAGATTTTGACATGTTTTTTTTTTCTCTAGGTTTTATTTAACATTAAATCGTCATATCTTTAAAAGTTACATACTCCTATGAAGTTTATTAATAATTAAAAAAATAATTACCTGCTATAAAGTAGTAACTTTCGTCAATATTCAACCAAACCTGTGATTTGCACGAATCTTGAGAACTACCCACCTAATTATTTTATGCTTTTGAAAAAGTGTACATAAATCAATTATTGTTCTACCAAAAAAAAACTGTTTCGCAGGTTTAGAGACTAGAATGGCCATAACTATCATTTCTTACGTTATATTTAATGTTTATTTGTTTTATTTCAGGTAAGTACCAGACCACATGTCACAACAAAACAATTCGAGAGCACGTGAGTTATAAACAGTCATCATCATTTAACAATTAATTACCTACATATCATAATTAGCAATGAGGATGAAAATGGCACAAATGACACACTTACTCCGCAAATGTTAACTGTGCAGAGTAAGTTGCGATCATGTGGTCGCCGCGCCGGTTCGATCCCTACCCATTGCACTACCGACGTGAATCCACTCGTGACACAAGCATTTTAGCTTAGCACGAGGGGTTAACAAGAATTCTCGTAGTGTACAAAAACTCTGCTAGTAATCTTTAATAAAAAAAAATCATATTCGCGAAATCCAGAAAAATTAAAACTTAAGGATTCCGTGCCGCTTTTTTGCTTGACTTGGCGGGGGCACAACATACGAGTAAGTCTCGCTTTAGTTCTGGCTGAATCGAAATTCGGAGTTTTTCTTTTTTTACTAAGTTAATACAGTTTTGTATGTATATTGTACATTAAACCAGTATTGGTTTGTATTGGTACCCACAGTCGTATACGCATTGCTTGATTAAGAAAGAATACAATAAAAAGTTTCGGGCCTTAAGTTGGGAATCTTCTTTTTCATACACCTCTTCTTTCGGGGACAATAAGAAGTGGCATAAAGCACAGTAGTCCAACTTCTATAAAAACAGATTGACTGGCCTGCCAGGCCAATTAAATTTATTCCTTTTACTCTTAAAAGTGTTAATTTTAATTTTAAATAAGTTAAATGACGTCACTTTACCATTGAAACGTTCGGAGCCACAGACACCGAACGTTTAAATGGTATCTACACGATTGCAGATGAACCATCAAATTGAAACAATGCAGTATTAAGCTGTTAGACGTGATTTGTGTTTCCTATGGGTGAGCTCGCCTTCACGGTAGGGTCGCTTTACAAATAACAATGTAAGATTATTTATTTACCACTGGACGCCCAGTGGTCGAAATCCTACAAATATTATAAACGCGACAGTTTGTAAGTATGGATGGATGGATGTTTGTTACTCTTTCACGCCAAAACTAATGGACGGAATTGGCGGAAATTTTGCACCGGGATAGGTTATACCTGCAGGATGGACCGACGACCTCATAAAGGTCGCGGGGAGGCGGTGGATGCAGGCCGCTAGCGATCGTTCCCGCTGGAAATCTATGGGGGAGGCCTATGTTCAGCAGTGGACTATATATATATTCTTACAACTTTTATTGGTTCGAAATTGCAAAATATGTGACGTCACATATTTACTATTACTAGGGAGGGGGACTCTCACAAATGTGACCAGGTGTGACAATGACGGGGGAGGGGTTAAAAAATCATGAAATTCCCCGTATGTGTAGTTCTATTGTTCAATTGGTTTGTGTTTATAATTACACATGGCGGCTCGATTATTGGTATTTAATTACTTGCTTGTAAGTCGACACTGGTAAAATAGCGGACTGGACAAATAGCTCGGTATCTCCACGTGAAGAATACGAGAACCTATTTATGTACACACTATCATTATACACTTATCGTACTAATATTATAAATGCTAAAGTTTGTATGTGTGGATGTATGTATGTTTGTTACTCTTTCACGCAAAAACTACAGAATGGATTTGGCTGAAAGTTTGCACGCGAATAGTTTATAAGCTGGATTAACATATAGGCTACAAAATACCACTCTCCGACCCACTGTAGCAGATCCGAGTGACGCGGGTAAAACCGCGGGGCGCAGCTAGTAATTAATAATGCAAATACTACTTAGCTTACGACCAATGTGAGGTAAGCCTAATATATTTATACACACACATGTATTAACTTTTCGATAGGTGTCGAATAGGTAAGCAAAATTTCGCAGCGCGCGACGCAACTTTGCGTTAAACATTAAAGTGGTTTAGATACCTACAGTAAAAATAAATATAAATAAGATTCAAATTGTTTTTGTTAATATTCCTTATTTTCCACTGTTTTTGAGCTCTGTAATTAGCTTAGAGTGTAATAATGTATAAATGAAATAAGTTTCTTGTTCAAAAGGCTACAAGAGTTTTTTTTAAATAAATAAATAGACCTCAATTATATCAATAGATCCTAGCGGCAACCCTATCATATTTATAATCATAGACAATGTAAAATGTAAATCTCATTAACTTAGACTGTATGTCGTCTGATATTATAATGTACTAGCGACCCGCCCCGGCTCCGCACGGGTACAATGCTTATGTATTATACATATAAACCTTCCTCTTGAATCCCTCTATCTATTAAAAAAAACCGCATCAAAATCCGTTGCGTAGTTTTAAAGATTTAAGCATTCATAGCGACTTTGTTTTATACTATCTAGTGTTTGTAATTAATATGATTATGAGCCTTATTGGAAAATTTGGAATACATTTTGCTTTTGGACACGATAAGGAGTGTTTTATCAGGAAGTTGAATAGATGACCTTAAAATATAAGGTGTGCGTGCAGTCTGCTTCAAATATGTGAACAGATGTAATGATAATTCATTTAAATAAAATAAAAATTGGCACCTCATTTAAACGCATTGTAGTTACTTTAACCGTTTGTACGCTTCAAGGTATTTTTATAATTCATTTCACGTTTCCCGCGCGCGGTATCATCCGCGTAACTTATGCCCGGTGAAGTAGCAAAAGCCTCAGGGCTAAGTACAAAGGTCCGTCTGAAAAAAAAAACCGTGTAACTCCCATACCCGTATGAACTCGTAACACAAGCATTTAGCTTAGTACGAGGGGTTAACAAGAATAGTATGTAGATTGCAAAGGTCTGCTAGTAATCTTAAAAAAAAAAAAAAAAAATACTTCACGATTAAATAGGGCCTATAGCCTTCCTCGATAAATGGGCAATCTAACCCTGTTCGTTTCTATTCGTTTCTAAAATTAGCGCGTTCAAACATACAAACTCATCAGCTTTACATACAGTGTCCCAAAAGATTACGTAGCTGGGAAGGGGGGTGATAGGGATGGTCACAAGGGTCACCAGAAAAATATAAAAAATTCCCTCTGGGTGTTTAAAAAAATAAATGGCATTTTTTAAAAGACTAAAAATTTTACACCTTGTGCTAACTGTACCTACAAATATGGCTGTATTTGTAGGTCAACAACAAGGTCATCAACATCAACATCAAAAATAACAAGGTGTAAAATTTTAAGTTTTAAAAAAAATGCCATTTTTTAAATACCCAGAGCGGATTTTTTTTTTATTTTTCTAGTGACCATTGTGTCCACCCCTGTCACCCCCTTTCCCAGCTACTTAACCTTTTGGGACACCCTGTATAAGAAGAAAAATATTTCTTTTGTACTTTATTGTAGAATCCATAGGATTTAAAATATAGTAGTTACCATTTGTCTTGAGCCATATAAAGTTTTCATTAACTTCTATCTCTTCTTTTAAAATACAACTACCCGCACTAGGGATTAAATCCCTGTGTCGCGGGGGACTTTGCAAACACATAAATTAACGGACACAAAGCACACCCAGACTCAAAAAAATTATTTGTGGTTCACACAAATAATTATACCGGGTGGGAATCGAACCTAGAACACCAGGTCTCAGAAGCCACTACCGTATCCACTGAGCCATTGGTGTATTCATTTAAGTACAGCTATAACAAATATCTAACTAAAATTTACTTTTTTATTCTAATTCTATGCTACTGGGTTAGGTTCATCACCATCATTCAGCCCGTACAACGCCCACTGCTAAACATGGGCCTCCTCCCGAGGGAGGGTTTCTTCCATAGTCATCACGCTTGGCAGGCGGGTTGGTGACCGTAATGTTGTGTTGTAATATACAAGGTAAACGCTGCTGCCCATTCCCTGATTCGCTTGTTATAGATGATGTTATAACAATCGGGACCAAAGGCTTTCCGAGGCACGGAGGGTAGTCCCTCAACCAACCAGCTCCGGAAAGAAATCTTAGAATTTACACAAAAAATACTTGTCAGGTGTGGGTATCGAACCAACTACCTCCGAATACCGCTACGCTACGGAGATTGGGTTGCGTTCCCCCAATTCTAGCAACCTTGCCCTGTTAGTCCAGGGTCGATAATTTTTAAAACCAAAAAAAATCATAGGAGGGAAATATGATAAAAATGAAAGGAAAAATAATTTATGGGCGATCTGAGGTTGGGAAGGGGATGGGGGTGAGTTTTTAAGGGTAAAAAACGGTTTTTCTCGATTTCCGGCAAAACTAAAAGTCCTATCGAAAAAAGTCAAATGGAAAAGTTGTAGATAATAAAAAGATCTAAAACTTTTGTATTTACACTTTTTTCACATAACCTCAAAATTTATGTGAAAAATTCAAAAAACCAAGTTTTTGGTTTTTTATTTTTATCTTTTACAAAATTTTTTTTTTTTTTAACGAAATTTTGTGAAAACTTACCTTTTTATGTCCCAAATACCCTGTAATTTATTTAATTAAAAATATTTATTTTTTCACCTTATTTTGAATTAATATCGAAAAAACACCCTAATTTTCAATCGAAAATTCACCCGTCAAAATATCAGCTTTTTTCAAAAAGTTGGTGTGGTTTCTGTTCGTTGGAATCTCTACTTTCCGATGGTAAAAAAAAAAATATATGTTACTATGGTAAATCTTCTCAGAAAATGCAAAAATTCAAAAAAAACTTGAATTCGAAATTTTTTTTTTAATTATTATAAATAATTTCATCTAAAAAATTATATTATTATATTGACACGGTCTCGTCATTATATTGACTTTGACAACTTCGATGAATAAAAGCTGATGTCAAAGTCTCAATTTTTTTGTATTTATTGTCGATTCTTTTTTTGCTGGATACCACTAAACGATTCAAAGCTGCTTTTTTATTGCATACACTTGCTTATCATCTGCCTTATTACAAATGATACAAACAGATTCATCCATACTGATAATCTGAAAAGACAAAATCGAATTAATAATGTCTTCACTATTTAATCGTGAATAAACTCCCATGAAAAAAAAAATATTAAAGAAATCAATGTCAAAATGTATAAATAATATATTATAAATCTATAAAAAAGTATAAAATATATATGAAAATCGGCCAAAAGTTTGTTTTATTAGAAATATATTTACGATATATATTTTATATATTTTTTATAGATTTTAAATATATTTTTTATAGATTTTGAAATATATTTTTTTTCATGGGATTAACTAAATTTGTTTGTGCAAAATTAAGGAGATAATTATTTGTTTATCTTGTACTAAAATATCATTTAATTTCAATCTTTAGGTTATGTTAAGTTAAGCATACTATTTTTTAAAGAAAATATTACGATTTTTATGGTTGAGTTGATTGATACAGATAAAAATAGAGATAGTATTTACCTTCCTATGCAGATTCGAAAAGTTTTATTGTTTTTTTAAGTAAACTTGTCACAATTATCTTCAAGAAACTCAGCGTGCACGTGTATTTTTATAAACGATGTTGTATACTGTACTGTATTTCGAATACTGGTTAGGCTAGCGGTTGTAACAGCTGCTACGAAATATATAGTATATAATAGTAGGTATGTATGTAGTAAGACCCAGACCCGCCTAGCCCCTTCCCCACTTCTCCACGAAATACCTTTTGATGGGCTACAATTTTTCGTAGGTCTCTCAGGTATATCTACTCAGGTATATATATAATTTATCTCAAAATAGTTATAAAAAAGCATCTACGCATATAATTTAAAGAAAATTAGACAACTTTCTCCAAATATTGTAGAAGTCTTATTAAATATTAATTTAATTAACTGATTTGTTTGTTAATTATAGTAGTATATTTTTATTTGCAATTTTTTTGTTATCAACGTCACATGTAATCTAACGTTTTTCGAGTAATTAAAGTCTAAATTTTAATAAATAGCTCAAAATTATTTATAATAATTAAAAATTTTTTTTCAAATTCAAGTTTTTTTTTTAATTTTGGCGTTTTCTGAGAAGATTTACCATAGTAACATATATTTTTTTTTTCACCATCGGAAAGTAGAGATTTCAACGAATAGAAACCACACCAACTTTTTGAAAAAAGCTGATATTTTGACGGGTGAATTTTCGATTGAAAATTAGGGTGTTTTTTCGATATTAATTCAAAATAAGGTGAAAAAATAAATATTTTTAATTAAATAAATTACAGCGTATTTGGGACATAAAAAGGTAAGTTTTCACAAAATTTCGTTAAAAAAAAAAAAATTGTTAAAGATAAAAATAAAAAACCAAAAACTTGGTTTTTTGAATTTTTCACATAAATTTTGAGGTTATGTGAAAAAAGTGTAAATACAAAAGTTTTAGATCTTTTTATTATCTACAACTTTTCCATTTGACTTTTTTCGATAGGACTTTTAGTTTTGCCGGAAATCGAGAAAAACCGTTTTTTACCCTTAAAAACTCACCCCCATCCCCTTCCCAACCTCAGATCGCCCGTAAATTATTTTTCCTTTCATTTTTATCATATTTCCCTCCTTTTCTAATGGGTTTCATTCTATTATAATTTTTTTTCACTTTTCATTATTTTTAAAGGCTTCTACCCTGGTCTATGTTGAATGGCGATGCTTACCTTCTGCGTCTGCGCACATTATTGATTATATACGATTCGTCCTAAGTAGCACATAATATAATTGCAAGTAATGTGTTTCAATTATTTGTTAAAAGTGTTTAATGGCTTGTGCTATCAGATGTAATGTAGGGTTTGTTAGATGCGCGTGCGCAGAATTGTTGGCTTTAGTTATCGTAATGGCGTAAGGTGGATTAGGTACGCACTAATTAGTACTGTGCATAACTTAAGTGTTATAAATATTATAAGTTAATATTATTGGATAATCAAGTGGTCAAAACATCATCATCAGCCCGTATAACGTCCACTGCTGAACATGGGCCTCCTCCAGAATGAGCGTTTTGCCATAGCCACCACGCTTGGCAGACGGGTTGGTGACCGCATTATTATGTTGTTACATACATGGAAAAACAACAGTAAAGTTGTACGACCGTGCATCCTTAACACGGGTTCGTAGTAATTTAAATCAAGGGTTAAAAAAGTACATCATAGATCGATTTTGCTACCAAGAATAAGGAGAATATTCAAACGTCAATATTCAGACAAAACGTAAGAAAGAAAGAAAAATATTGATTTCTATTGCACTGATTGGCGATTAAAAAAACAATTAAAAAGTAGACAGAATCTATTTTGTGCACCGTAAATAGGTACCAACTTAAATTAAACTTAACTTAACTTAAACAAATAATTAGGAAATAAATTTACTTCAAACAAATTTGAAAATATACAATAAGAGAAATCAAATTTTATTCTCAAATCTAATCATAATTTAATCAATATTAAATAACTTTAAAATAACAGATTATATACCAAAACTAGAATTAAAAAATTAAAATCGCTGGCCAACGTCAAAAAGCGCCAGTGCATTTGAATATTTTTACACAAACGTTCAGAAACATATTTTTGTGGTGTCCGGGTTAGAATAGACCACCCCATGTCTTCCCATGGGCCCATGGGTCTCATAAGAGGCGACTAATGGACATACACCGGATGGATGGGCAGCAGCATCTATCAGCTCAAAGATGGCATTTCATTGCGATCAACAATCCGACTTTTTTTATTTATATATTTATTTAGCCACGAGGCTTTTGCTTCTTCACCGGACATAATCACTCCTTAACGACTCCAGCATGTGCCTTAATCTGTTAAGAGAAGGCCCATGACCTAAACATATTTCTAGCCCTCAGAAGTATAAGGACGGATATACTTCAGAAGCATTTGGTCGTAAGTGCCAGTTAACAATAAAGGCACATACGACGAATGTTTCTGACGTATAATGGCTCATTCGAGCTCTAGATTTCAATGTTCCCTCTAATTACGCCACTGGTTGACGAATTGCTTAATAACCTACTCATGCTGTTTACAATTGAATTTATTAGATACTAGATCCCGCGCGCGGTTTCACCCGCGTAACTCCCGTTCCCGTGGGAAATTCATAATAAAATATAGCCTATGTTCTTTCTCAGGCTCTAGACTATATCTGTACCAAATTTCATTTAAATCGCTTCAGTAGTTAAGGCGTGATTGCGTAACAGATAGACAGGCAGACAGACAGACAGACAGACAGAGTTACTTTCAGATTTGTAATATTAGTAAGGATAGTAAGGATGTTCTTTCTCAGGCTCTAGACTATATCTGTACCAAATTTTATTTAAATCGCTTCAGTAGTTAAGGCGTGATTGCGTAACAGACAGACAGACAGACAGAGTTACTTTCACATTTATAATATTAGTAAGGATTAGTAAGGATAAGGATAGTAAGGATTAGACTAAAATCAAATAATACGCATAATATTATAAATTGCTCCTTTTATGGCCCAATAACAAGTACTGCATTTACAAGTCAATGTTGTTTATTTTTCAATAAACTTTTGTTTACGATTGTACTGCAACAAGTGGCGTGATTTGCTCGTAATGTAATGTTAAAGAGTGCATTAGTACTAGTCACGGATACTTGTGTTTGGTTTATGTGTCGACTTTCAGCGGCGTAGCTATAACATTGCATAGATACTAATTATCAAATGATAAAAAATAAAAAAAAATGACACTGGGATATCCCGCACTAGGATACCCTGTGTTGCAGGATCCAGTCTCTTCCGTGCTAAATTAATGTGCTTAAAATATTCTTCAGGTTATTCTTCCAGGCTCCGCACGGGTGCAATGCTGGTGTATTATACATATATACCTTCTTCTGTGAATCACTTTATCTATTAAAAAAACCGAAACAAAATCCGTTGCGTAGTTTTAAAGATCTGTATGCTTAGGGACGGACAGGCAGCGGGAGCGACTTTGTTTTATACTATGTAGTGATATAGAGCTTTAGCGCTTCAGCGCGCTAATCTCAGAAACTACTCGTCCGATTTAAAAAGTTCTTTCAGTGCTAAATGGTCTATATTTATCGAGGCCATTATAGGCAATATTTTGTTATAAAGTTCGCACGGGAACAGGAGTTACGCGGGGGAGACCGCGTGCGGAAGCTTGTACGTTAAAAAAATGGAATTAAAATAAATTGCTATATACATATACGCTTTAGCAGGGGTGGCCAACTTAATAAGACCTACGATCGACTGTTTACTGTTTGCGATCGACCATATGGTATACATAACCATAAATCACGTTTCGTATAAGTCAATCGAATGATAAATAGGTATTTTGTCAGATATTATACGACAAACACTAACTTTCTGCGTCTGTGTCACGTATTTGTAGACTAACATGGACTAAAACATCACTTTTTATTATATAAGTTGATCGACTATCATAGCTGCCGGGATCGACAAGTCGATCGCGATCGACCGGTTGGCCATCCCTGCGCTATAGGTTCTATACGTGTGGTAATGCTGTTAGCATTATAGGAACGCCTAGCACAGTTTAAGAACAGCTGTTAGCTAGGTTACTTTTAATTACATGTTAGGTTAATTATTTGATAATTAAGTTTAGGTTTTTAAATAGTACACGAAAATTATACACTAAATTTTTTTTTATGTAAGAAACTCATCATGGAGTAATTTTATTATTATTACAAATAAGGTGTTTATTATAATTAAACTTGGAAGGGCCGAGGCCTTAGGGCAAAGGCCTAGACCAAACAGCAAACACTTTGGCGGCCGAATCGATTTACGCTAGCCAACATAACTTATACTAAACGATTGCTTTTTTATTCGATTAATAGCTACATAATGACGATAATAACATAATAATTGCTCCCAAAATCGTGTTTTATTTTTGGATTGACATACGTAGGTAGCCACGAGGCTTTTGCTACTTCACTGGGCATAAAGGCGAGCAAAACTCCAGCCTTAATAAATGGTTTAAAAACTTCAAACTAAGCTACCTGCGCAAGAGGGCGTCCCCTGTGGGGCTTGGACCTCGGCTCAGGGCGGTCGCTGGCGATGAGATTGAGGGATTATGACGTTCCAAAATCGTGACAAACAAAATTAAACTATAGGTAAATTAACTTATCCAGGTTCTCAAGTGCCCGTGGAGTGCTGCCATTCCTGCCCTCTAATTACGCCACTGGTTGACGAATTGCTTAATAACCTAATCATGCTGTTTAAAATTAAATTTATTAGATATTAGACTAAAATAAAATAACACGAATATTATACTATGGGATAAAATATAATGACCACCAAAAATATATACTTGACACCAGAAAAATAAAGTCTAAAATTATAATAGTACTAGCTATTTTAGTCACGACTGCACTTCAAATTGTATTCGAACACCAAATGTAGTAAATGATCACTAAATCTTAGCGAGCAAATGATTGCGCTATTCTACCTTAATAAAATCAATGAAAAATGATAATCGGTTAGGTTAGGTTAGAGCTGCGGCCATACAACGCACGAGCCGAGCGAGCGAAGCGAGCGGTGCCGCGGTAGCGGCCGGCGAGTGCCAGAACCGAATAGTAAATTAGTAAAACATTTAGGTACTTTTGGTGATCATTTACTACTTTTGGTGATCATTTACTACTTTTGGGTTAACAATGATTTATTTGGAGTCATTTTGCTTAAATACGATAGCGAAATGTTAAAACTTTGGTTACCATTTTACATTAAAATGCGGGTTTAATTTTGGTGATCATTTTTACTATATCTGATGGTAAGTTAAACATAAGCCTTATACTATTAATGAATTGCTCCTTTTACGTCACAATAACAAGTACTGCATTCACAAGTTAACGTTGTTTTGTTTACAAAAAGAGACAACATAATAGGTTACTGTGAAAGTACCGCCTACCGCCTTCAATAGAAATTTTACGCTTAAATACATACTGTCTTGTGTGTAATGCCCTTGTAGACTCGAAGGCGAAGCGACAGTTGCACAAAATTACCTAAAAAACGTAAAGTCATAAAAGACACGAGTGGATGAAGGTGATATGTCGCATTTTCGAGTTTTTGTGTTTTTTTGCATTGATGAAGGTGATATGTCAATACGATTCGACTACAGATCCTAAACCGTCCATTTAAGGCTTTACGAGACAACTACATTCATCTTAGCACCTCATTTTCAATATCTTAACTTGCAGAAAAGTTTACTTTTGTTTATGAAAAAAGGAGTTATGTCAAGATTTTTTTGTAAATTCATATTCATACCATTAATATTTCAGTTTATTTACACAACTTGGCATCATAGTTTAATACAAATATTCGTTTTGTAGCGACTTATCTCAAAAAATTAAAGTAAAACTTTAACTTCGATTTACTCCAAATTTAAATTATGTGACTTATCACCTTCATCCACTCACGTCTTCTTAACTCCTCAATCCCCACCAGCGACCGTCCTAAGCCGAGGTCCAAGTCCCATAGAGGACACCTTCTTGCGCTGGTTGCTTAGTTTGTAGTATGCAAAATATTTATTGAGGCAGGAACTTTGCTCGCCTTTATGTCCGGTGATGTAGCACAAATAATGTGCCTTTCTTTTAGTAAAAGATTTTTTTTTGTCCGGGGGGGAATGCTTTTACGCATTCCCACCGCCGCTGCAGCGTATTCGCGCGCTGGCGGTGGGGTAAGTGGGACTCGCCCTCTCCATAGCGTGGTATGCTAAACTCATACCACGAGGAGAGGACCCTACTACCACTAAAACCCCCCGGACACTCCTTCGATCCGCCGTTGGCGGGGGCCGGGTACGCATAAGCAATCCGGCCCAACCAGAGATTAACCTTACAACCTTACAAAATGTACTCCTTTATATATTAGTATTCTTACTACTTTATATTATAAACGCGAAAGTTTGTAAGTATGGATGGATTAGTTTATTACTCTTTCACGCAAAAACTACTAAACGGATTTGGGTGAAAATTTGCACGGAGATAGTTAATAAGCTCGATTAACATATAGGCTACAAAAAATCACACTCCGACACACTGGAGCAGAGCAACGCGGGTAAAACCGCGGGGTGCATCTAGTATAAAATATATTTTTTTTTTCTTACTCGACTTGGGGGGGCACTGCCGTGCCCCCAGATTTATTGTTGCTGAATGATGTCGCAACTGTCGTTCATAATCCATTGTCTGCGATGTTGCGTCATATCGATGAATGGACTGTTAATTCCTTATAGAATTAGACGCGTCTACGTGTACCTTAGTAGGTACGAGTAGACGTGAATGTCAAAACGTAGTCGTTTTCTGTAAAATAATAATAATTCATGGACAAGTACCCACTTAGTTGTTGCTAATATTTCGCGAAATGATTTATTATTGTGACTGACAGACTGGCTGACTTTTATATATGTACGATTCACATATACAAGTCCGAAATAGAGAATACATTTTTTTTGAGTAATAATAGGCATTCATATTTAATTATGAAATTCCTACGGGAACGGAAGATACGCGGTTGAACAAGCGCATGGGAGAATATTAAATAATAATGTAATTACTAGCAAATTATCTGATTACTAGCTGCGCCCCGCGGTTTTACCCACGTCACTCTGCTCCAGATGGTCGGAGAATGATATTTTGTAGTCTTAAGTTAATTCAGCTTATAAACTTTCCTCGGCAAACTTTCACCTAAATCCATTCAGTAGTTTTGGCGTGAAAGAGTAACAAACATACATCCACACATACGAACTTTCGTATTTATAATATTAGTAGGATAATAGTGAGAGCGTAGACTAGCTCCTTTTAGGCTTTGTATTATAAGAAAGCGTTTATCGAAAGCCTTGAAAGGGTCTTTGTATGCCATCAAAGTTAAAAGTGGCCGTAGCCCGATGGCTAGGGGCGTTGGACTTGGGTCGGATTGCTCATGCGTACCCAGGCCCCGCCAACGGGTGGGCCGGATTGCTCATGCGTACCCGACCCCCGCCAACGGCGGATCGAAGGAGTGTCCGGGGGGTTTTAGTGGTGTAGGGTCCTCTCCTCGTGGTATGACTTTAGCATACCACGCTATGGAGAGGGCGAGTCCCACATATCCCACCGCCAGCGCGCAAATACGCTGCAACGGTGGTGGGAATGCGTCAATGCATTTCAACCCGGACAACAAAAAAAAAAAAAAAAAAAAAAAATGCCCCGCCAACTGCGGATCGAAGGAGTGTCCGGGGGGTTTTAATGGTGTAGGATCCTCTCCTCGTGGTATGAGTTTAGCATACCACGCTATGGAGAGGGCGAGTCCCACATAATATCGCGAATACGCTGCAGCGGCGGTGGGAATGCGTAAATGCATTTTCCCCGATAATGCAATAAAAAAATAAAAAGGAGCGTTGGACTTGTGATCTTGTGGTCGCCGGTTCGATCCCCACCCCACCGACGTGAACCCCAAAAGTTTGTATGCCGATATTAATTCTTTCAAACAAAGCCACAGTCATAAGCTAGTTAAAAAACAACTGTACTACAATGTAAAAATAATATAAAAGTATTATATTATTTAAAATTCTACTGAAAAAGTAGCGAGCATTGCCCCATCGCGTGCATCCAACAACTAAATTTGACTCGTCCTTAATAAGTGTTGTTCGTATAAAAAAATAATTATATTCTCTTTGGAATAATTCCCGGGTTCCATTGCAAATGGCGCCAAAAAAAAGTTAATTAGGTATGAGTTCCTTCGGAAGCTACGCGAAGTGTCATACATTAATGTTCTGAGCTGTTATTATTTATGTATTTTTAACGAGCATAATTGAATATGTATGGAGTTCTTGTCTAGTTTGACGGCATAACCACCGGTTTCAGATAGTGCTAAGTAATTAGGTTTTATGCTATTATTACAGGTGTTCTGTGAGCCATGTCGCTAACTAATTGTTAAAATTATGAGCTGGAGGAAAGACTGGCTGAAATATAACTAGACCTCAGAAGCATAAGGACGGATGCCACTGTAACGTAGGGCCCACTGTCACGTTGGGCCCAATGTAACGTAGTACGTGTTGGTGTAGCCAACCACGTGTTACATATTATATGAAAAGAGATGAGTTATATATATGTTACGGCTAATAGCCGAAGTGCGGCTACACCTAGTTTTAGCCGGCTACAACTAGGTGCAGTCGGCCACATGCGTTTATAAGTCCCTGTTCGACTCCATTGGTTTTGGTTATTTTTTTTTTTAACCACCCCAACACCTTTTTGTCCCTTGCATAGGTATTGTTTAATTTAGAGTTAACTTAGAGGAACTTATAGGAACTCATTAAGACCTAAGTTTAACCGCAAGTTGTCGGCTGCACCTAGTTGTAGCCGGCTAAAACTAGGTGTAGCCGCACTTCGGCTATTAGCCGTAACATATATAAAGAGAGGTAATAAACACAGATCACTCAATACACTATAGTTTATTGTAATAAGGCAGTTAACATTAAAAGATTAACAATATTTAGAATAAGGGAGCAGGTCCTAGGACTTGGTTTGAGTAGGTGACCAGGTAGTCACAATAAACACTTAGCTTTTTAGGAAGCTGGATGGAAGTGTTCTCGCTGACGCCTCGGGTAGATGGTAGCGGCAGCGAGGGAAGCAGGGCTCGTGTCCACATGTCCAGTCCGGATGGTAGTAGGCTGGTGTCCGGTGTCGACTGCAGCGTGAGGTTTTATAGAGGTTAAAGAGGTGTACTTTTATCTTCAGAAGCATTTTGTTCGTAAAGGCACATATGATACGATGAATGTTTCTGACGTATAATGGCACATTCGACCTTATGCGTCTAAGCTCTAGAACAGGGTTTCTCAAACTTTCGGCTCCACGAACCCCTGTAAAAATTTCCAGGTGACAGCGAACCCCTAACTAAGTAATGAAATCACCCCCCCTCCCCCCACAGACAAAATAATAAAATTGACTGTTGAAGAAAACGCCTGCCAGTTATCAAGCCAATATTACGTAAATCTTGTCGCGAACCCCCTGCTGTCGAATGGCGAACCCCTAGGGGTTCGCGTACCCCACTTTGAGTAACCCTGCTCTAGAATAAGGTTTTAAGTTTCCTACTTTATTTTGACCAGATATTTTTAAGGGCGATTTAAAACTTTAAGAAGGTATTGTATAGGTAATTGATAAATGTTATAAGAATAACTGTAATAAAATGCAGAACAGCACATATGAACAGATTATCAAAAATCGCACTGTAATATGGCGGATGCAGCTCCCAGAAGGCAAAGAAAAATAATAAGTAATTTTATATTTATTAACTACTTTGAATTAATTATTTTACCTTTATATATACTACTTGGCAAGGTTCTCAGAATGCTGGCAGCATTGCCACGTTAAATGGCAATGCTAATATGCTGTACAAAGTAAATACTAACAGTAAGTATAATCATTACCTTCTTGCACGATATTTTGTTAGGTTTTGTAATTTTTACAAGTACAAGGGTGATTAACTTTGTGCAAGAGGTAAGCATTGCTATTCAACGGGGCAATGCTGCCAGCTGTCTAGGTAGATTGCGAAGTTGTATAGATATAAAATAGTGGTATTTTATAAGTTGATCTCAGGAATTATTGATCCGACAGTGTTAGATAGCCCATTCATCGAAGAAGGCCATAGGCTAAATTCAATTATGAAGTTCTTACGGGACCGGCAGTTACGCGGATAAAACCGCGCGCACCAAGCTAGTTTTTAAATATACCTAAATTACTGTATAGTTTTAATTGTCCGAGGTGACATTCAAAGTAGGTGTTTATGTGTAAAGTATAATTGCATCGACGAAGAGTCAAATTACGTCATTCGTACATATTTTATTACAGGTGTGGCCTACAATTGACACTACACAAATATGTTTGAATTTGTTAATTTTAATTTTAGATATCAAAAACAGAGTGATTAGAGAACGTTGTAGTATAAATGTAGATGTAGTGACAAGGATTGAGAAAGGTATACTGAATTGGTTCGGACATACTGTGATAATGAATGAATGGAGACTAACAAGTAGAATTTATAGGGCAAATGTGAACGGAATTGTTAGAAGGCGAAGACCAAGGCGGACGTTCCATGATCAAATCGAGGACGTTCTTAAAAAAGGCCAGGTTAAAAGTACCCTAAACCGAAGGACATGCATGAGGATTTAATGAATGTAGAAGTGGCGAAAGTGGTATGTCAGGATCGTAGCAAGTGTAAGGAAGTGGTCGCTGCGTACCCCTATGGGAAAGAGGCGTGAATGTATGTAATTTTATATCAGTACACAGGTGGTGATTCATATCGTTATAGGATATGAATCACCAGTTGTGTTTTGTGGATTTACCCGCGTAACCGCACTCTGATCTGTGAGTATATAACTATGTACCTACATTGGTACCATTTTTTTTAATTCTTTTAATTTTTGTGGGATATAGGTATGTAAGTAAATATCTTACTTATATTATCACTAGTGGCGCCCCGCGGGCTTACCTTGTCTGCTCTATTGAGTTAGAGCAATAAACTATCCCGGTGAAAACTGTCATTCAAATCCGTTCAGTAGTTTTTGCGTGAAAGAACTAACATCCTTCCACACATATACACAGCCTTCCCCGAAGGAGATGTTGTTATAGTCGCCATGACTTACGAGAACTGCTCTGCTGGAAGTTCTTCCAAAGATTTTATTTGTGACTTTTGTGTATGATGTGGGCCTAGACCGTAAGTAATCCAGCATCCGGTCGAATTAACACAAGAGCGGACAGACAATTTGAGGTTTTGTTTTTTATTCATAATTTACATTAATAATAATAATAATTCTTTATTTCTCTCAAAAGGTACAGAGGTTCGACAATTTAAATTACATAAACGTAAAATTATTTGATTGATCTCGCCGTGTGGTTTCCGGCTTAGAATAGACCACCCCATGTCTTCCCATGGGTGTCGTAAGAGGCGACTAAGGGACATATAGCTGATGGATGGGCAGCAGCATCTATTAGCTCAAGGTTAACATCTTACTGCAATCACCCATCCGTCTGCCAAGCGTGGTGATTATGGCAATATCCCTCTACGACCCTGGCTTGCCAAGGTCTGTTAAGAGGAGGCCCATGTTCAGCAGTGGACGTAAGCGGGCTGTTGATGATGATGATGATGATTGATATCGTATAATAATTAATATAGTTTTTGTAGATGCAAAACCGGATTTGAATAATTAATAAAGAGAGATTGATTATTGTTACTATTATTTCACTTCAGTGTCCGCAATTCCCCCCCATCGTCCCCTAAATATGCTTAAAATATAAGCACCTAAAATTGAAATGACTTCGTGAACAAATGGACCTGTTTTCTTGAATGTTGACACGAAAGAGACTTTTTAAAGTGACTTAAATATTGATAAGTTTGGTATTTTAAAAGCTTTTTAGTATCTTGTATGACTTTAGATTTCTCATTAACAAAATTTGTAAATTTTCTTATTAACATCTTATATATATAAAAGAAAGTCGTGTTTGTTACAACACTTATAACTCGAGAACGGCTGGACCGATTTGGCTGAAAATTGGTAGGGAGGTAGCTAAGAACTGGGAGAAGGACATAGGATACTTTTGGGTAGGGGTAGGGTAGGGTAGGGTAGGGTAGGGTAGGGTAGGGTAGGGTAGGGTAGGGTAGGGGTAGGGTAGGGTAGGGGTAGGGTAGGGTAGGGTAGGGTAGGGTAGGGTAGGGTAGGGTAGGGTAGGGTAGGGGTAGGGTAGGGGTAGGGTAGGGTAGGGGTAGGGTAGGGTAGGGTAGGGTAGGGTAGGGGTAGGGTAGGGTAGGGGTAGGGTAGGGTAGGGTAGGGTAGGTGTAGGGTAGGGGTAGGTGTAGGGTAAGGGTGGGGGTAGGGTAGGGTAGGAGTAGGGTAGGGGTAGGGGTAGGGTAGGGCAGGGGTAGGGTAGGGCAGGAGTAGGGTATAAAAGTCCACCCGTGCGAAGCCGGGGCGGGCCGCTAGTATTTAATATGTTAAACGGTAAACTACTGACAGGTCTTTAGTTACTTTTTTTCAGTGAAGAAAAAAAAGGAATGTTATGTGGAAATTATCCCCATTGAATAAGTTAAAGGTGGATTATTTCAGCTTCCGGGAGTTATATTAAAAGCGATGTTTTAAATATTAATGGTGAAAATAAAAACAATAAAAGAGAAGTTACTGTAAGATAAAACTGAGTAATCTATATATATAAAAGAAAGTCGTGTTTGTACACACTTATAACTCGAGATCGGCTGGATCAATTTTCATGGTTTTTGTTTCGTTAGATTTGTCTACGCCCTGAATAGCAGAATACATTTAAAAACAAAAGAAAGTCGTGTTAGTTACACTATTTATAACTCAAGAACGGCTGAACCGATTTGGCTGAAAATTGGTAGGGAGGTAGCTAAGAACTGGGAGAAGGACATAGGATAGGAAGGACTTTTGGGTAGGGGTAGGGTTGGGTAGGGTAGGGTAGGGTAGGGTAGGGGTAGGGTAGGGTAGGGTAGGGGTAGGGTAGGGGTAGGGTAGGGGTATGGTAGGGGTAGGTTAGGGGTAGGGTATAAAAGTCCACCCGTGCGAAGCCGGGGCGGGCCGCTACTAATAATTAAAATTTGTTCGTCAATTATTTCTTTAGAACTATAAGAAGACATGCCAGCATGAGCATAGACTTTAGGCTACAATCAAGCAGGCCAATAGATTTTTCTTTTTTCGACTCTGAGGTGGCGTCGAACCTCTACTTTAGGGGTAACTTCTAAGTTAACACGACTAAACGAATCCGAACCCGATAAGATTAGAATGGCCGCGCGATAAACGCACTTGCAGGAAAATTCAAATACCTTGACAGGCCAGTATTTAGCTCGCGGGTCTGGCTTTGGTTGTTATAATGGTTAATTAATCATTTGAGAATGACTCCACTGATATGCCCTATTCTTATTTATTTGCCACAACTGTTGGTACAATTTAGTGACATGCAAATATTAATCGCTTGATTTATAAAAGCTATACTTTTCTATTTGAGTGTGCCTTGCCGAGACCAAGCCGTTCATATTAACCAGCCAGCGACCGCCCACAGGGGACGCCCACTTGAGCAGATTGCTTAGTTTGTAGTTTTTATCTAGGCTGGAGGAGCAGGGGCTCGCCTTTATGACCGGTGAAGTAGCAAAAGCCTCACACCTACATATGTGAGAGAATATTGATTATTCGGCTTCAATGTAAAGATACAATTTTGATTTAATCCAGTCTTCTACTTCAACGTCCTGCTTCTGCTGAACATGGGCGTCTTTATAGACCTTGGGACTCTAAGGGCCGTTCAGGGATATTGCCATAATCACCACGATTGATAGGCTATAAGATGGTTAGGAGCTTTGAACTGAAAGATCCTGCTGCATCTGCATCTGCATCACGCGTAAGTCCCTGATTCGCCTCTTACGATATCCATGGGATGAAATGCAGTAGTCTATTCTAAGTCGGAAACCACAAGAATAAATGACTAATGACTATTTTATAGCGAAATAGTTCAGTGACCTATCAAATCTTTTTAAATAGACCATGTCTAATGAACGTCAACACAAAGACAGTTTACGATATAATTTATTATTCTTTAGTCTAGGAATACTGTTTAGAAGAATTGCTTTAACTGGTTCATTGACCTGTCGCATCTCAATTAGGTATTTGATCAGAGACCGTTAGGTACCTAACGACTACTATAATATGTCATATTGATTTAAGATGTGTTTTACAAATTGACATTGCATAGGTAATATATCTTTGACAAATATTTTTGATCATTTACATAAAATTTAATATATATATATATATCTATAATTCTTTATGAATATCTTCACTAGAAGGGAAGATATTCTTCTTCTTCGTATATGTATACTAAAATTATAAAGTAGAAAAGTTTGTATTTTTGTATATTTGTTTCGAATAAACTCATAAACAACTGAACGGATTTCGATGATTCTGTCACCGTTGGAATGCTACATTACCCCTGAGTAACATAGGCTACATATTTTTTACTAGAAACAATTAGGGATCCCTACTAAGACTTCAATAAAGTAAACCAAGGTATAATAAAAACTTTCATCGCATGCGCTGCGGAAACTATGAATGATAACATAGAAAAATGTTACCCTAAGACAAAAAGACGGGGAAAAGTTGGAAGCCTTTGAAATGTGGTGCTGGCGTCGAATGGAAAAAGTGTCCTGGACAGAAAAGATCGCCAATGAAGATATATTAAAGAGAGTAAATGAAGAACGACAAATTTTAAAACACATAGAAACCAGAAGGGTTAAGATGATAGGACATCCAATCCGAAACGACCAGTTTATCATAAATATAATAGAAGAGAAGATAGACGGAAGAAGAGGGAGAGGAAGACCAAGAAGAAAGTTTACTGACCAACTTAAAGATAAATTACAAGTGGACAGTTATAAAAAGTCAAAGAGATGGCTCTACAATGGGAAAGATGGAGAAAGCTACACAGACAAGTGCGAAGAACTTAAATTTTGGATGGATGGATGCGATCACCAATCCGTCTTCCAAGCGTGATGATTATGGCAATATCCATCAACGATCCTGGCTTGCCAAGGTCTGTTAAGAGGAGGCCCATGTTCAGCAGTGGACGTAAACGGGCTGTTGATGAAGGGAAGACTTATTGTGGTCTCTTTTAAGCCGGAAACCACACGGATTATATAAGAATGTTGCCTATTTAGTCCTATATAAGAATGTTAATTTATAATCGTTTAATTACCAATTCGATCAGTAGTGAGAAGAAAAAGAGATGCGAAGCTCTGTCTATAAAACTGTTATTTTTATTGACCCTTTAGGAATACCGCCCTATTAATTAAATACATTGTATCGAACTTGTATCAAACACAACTTAGTTGAACCTATTCCTATATAAGGAGCTTCAAAAATATATGCTATCCATTTAACAGAAGATATGTAATTTGACTGTGTGAGGGAAGAGAATATGGTGAAAACAAACTGTTTATTTTTCCATATAAACATTAAAATTATATAAAATCACGCTTCTTTCAAATAAAATCTTCCCTAAATACGAGCTGTGCTGGCCCCGCATTCTAGTGTGTCAGAGGGATTGATCTCACACTAGTATACTTATGAATTTTACATACATACATAAGCTCACGCCTGTTTCCCAGCGCGGTAGGCAGAGACAATTAATGGACCTCCACTTGCTACGATCCCTACACACATCTTTCACTTCATTCACTCTCATAACATTCTTCATACAAGCACGTCGGGTGGATCTTATTTGACCTTTTGCGAGGATGTCTCCGATTTGGTCAGAGAACGTTCGTCGAGGTCTTCCCCTTCCGACTGTGCCATATATGTATTTTAATATATAAAAATACATAATACCAGTGTAAATACTCGGGGTAAACCCGTGCCAAGGGTAATAAATACCGTTTAGTCAAAATTATTAAAAAACTTATATTAATCAATTAAAACAGTAACTTTTAGTTACTGTTTTAAAGGATTTTATTTTAAAAGTACATATTCTAAAATGTATATGTGGTGTAACTCTAAATGATAGATTGAGGAATGATATAATTAGACAACGTTGCGGTTTAAAAGAAGATGAAGTGACAAAAATTGAAAAGGGTATGCTTAGGTGGTTTGGTCATGTGGAAAGGATGAATGAAAGGCGAGTAACAAAAGGTATTTACAAGGCAGATGTGAGTGGAAACGCCGGGAGAGGACGCCCTAGAAGGACATACACTGACCTCATAGGTGATGATCTCCAGAAAGGTCAGGTGCGTAGTACTCGCAACCAGCGTACGTGTATGACCAGATGTATGAACGTGGACGAGGCAAAGGGGTAAGGGTGTAAGGATCGTAGCAGGTGGCGTTCTGTAGTTTCTGCCTACCCCCATGGGAGAAAGGCGTGATTATATGTATGTATGTATGTACTGGGTGGCGCAAAAGTAAAGACTCAATTTGATTCAGTTATAAAAAAAAATCTAAATTAGAAAACTTGATTCAGGTAATTTTAAATGTATATTTGTGCCATTAAATTTCGTACCATTAGGATTTAAAGATGATGTCTTTTAAATGGTGACCTCTAGAGTTGATCACATCTGAGCACTATTTATGACATTTTGCATAACTAGCCGTAACACTTCCTGCGATATGTTCCTTATTTCTTGATAAATGTTTTCTTTTAGAGCTGCGAGAGTCTGTGGCTTGTTCACATACACCCGAGATTTCAAAAAACCTCAATGAAAGAAGTCTGGACTATTTATCAAGAAATAAGGAACATATCGCAGGAAGTGTTACGGCTAGTTATGCAAAATGTCATAAATAGGGCTCAGATGTGCATCAACTCTAGAGGTCACCATTTAAAAGACATCATCTTTAAATCCTAATGGTACGAAATTTAATGGCACAAATATACATTTAAAATTACCTGAATCAAGTTTTCTAATTTAGAATTTTTTTTATAACTGAATCAAATTGAGTCTTTACTTTTGCGCCACCCAGTATATTCTGAAATTGACAAAACAAGACAGTTTCAGGAACATGGTATGTCTTTAGTTAAAAATATCTTGTAACAAACAGATTACCCCATCACGGATTTAGAACCCCCCAGACACGTACGTTTTTTTTTCTAAAGTGATACAATCTACTGTTAGTCAGATGACATATATATTACAAGTACCTTATATTCGTTCGAAAGCTATGTAATCGCTGGCACAGGATAACAAGCTTTTATAGCGGTCAATGAACATGGCGATTCCGGCTCATATACCAATCCCGGGGCAACGACCTGCCGATCAAGTTTCCCAAACCAGAGTGATGCAGTTTTAAAACTGAAAGTATTTAATGGCCCAGGGCGCCAATGAATTAAAGAGGATTTGATCACGGTCTACTGGCGCTGAAACACAGGGCAGGGTTAGAGGGGCGCAACGAAGAAAGGAAGAAAGAAATTCCTGGAAAAAACTAAGTTTCTATGTACTACTAGACCACAATCAAAATCTATACCTGTCCTACTAATATTACAAACGTGAAAGTTTGTAAGTATGGATGGATGGATGAATGGATGTTTGTTACTCTTTCACGCAAAAACGATTAAATGGATTTGGCTAAAACTTTGCACGGGGATAGTTAATAAGCTCGATTAACATATAGACTACAAAATATCACGCTCTGACCTATTGGAGCAGAGTAACGCGGGTAAAACTGCGGGGCACAGCGGGACCCAGTGGGTCGGAGCGTGATGTTTTGTAGCCTATAATAATATGTTAATCCAGCGTACAACCTATGCCGTTGCCAAATTTCAGCCAATTCCGTTCAGTAGTTTTTAAGTGAAAGAGTAACAAACATCCATCCATCCATACTTACAAACTTTCGCGTTTATAATATTAGTAGGGTATATAGATTTTAATTGTGGACAGGTCCTTTTTTGTGCGGTCGGACATTTCCGTTGTCAGAGCGTCGAGCTTCATTTGACGCGGACAAAGTCGCGGACACTAGATAAGTCTTAAATATATTTATGTTTGGTATTGGACACATCCTATGGTTGTTATATTGTTATCGATAAGAAATTCCTGTTCATAATTGGTTAGTCAGAATCTGAACTGTAACGGATGTATTCACCAAATTGCAATTTATTTTTATATGAAATGGTTATTTTTCATTTTCCTCTTCATGTGTCGAAGAACAAAAACATAGGCATTAATTATAAAAGTTCTACGTCTATTATAACAAAGTAGAACAAAGAGTTAGTTTTGTTTTAAAAATACAGTAAGTTAACTAACTGATAGATAAAAATTATCGGAAGAGTAAATTTTAAATTTGACGCCTGTAAATTTAACTTTACTTCTATGCTAATTAGCTGCATAGTTTGTTTGTTTGCTTGAACGCGCTAATCACAGGAACAACTGAAACTCAAAATTCTTTCAGTAGGTATTAGATAGCTCACCTCGGGATTTTTTTTTTCGGACGTACATACTCATTTAGCCACGTGGCTTTTGCTACTTCACTGGGCATAAAGGCGATCAGAGTTCCAGCCTCAATAAATGGTTTAAAAAACTACAAACTGCGCAAGAAGGCGCCTGTGGGGCTTGGACCTCGGCTTAGGGCGGTCGCTGGCCATGAGATTGAGGGATTCTGACTCTTAGTATTTTAGGGGGTATTGTGCAACTGTCGCTCTACTTTACAGTTCGCGGGCCTCTCGGACATCGGGTCTACGAGGGCATCGGATGGTACATCTCAGGGACATAAGATTATTTCAGTATTCGATATCCCATTTATCGAGGAAGGCTATACGCTATATTTAGTTAAGAAGTTCCCACGGGAACAGTAGTTACGCCGGTGAAACCATACGCGGAAGCTAGTAGTTTCATAATATATGATGTTAGTTGCGTGATAAAACCGATTTACACTCATTTTAGAACTTAATAAGAACATCTGACAAAAAATAGTTCAAGTAATTTAATCTTGGTTTTGAACAGGAACACGGAATTACATAAATTGGAGCTGATATGTACCCAAGTATGTACCTACTTATTGCACTGTTCGAGATTCGTTCGCATTACAAGAATAGCGCTGTACCTAGTCAAAATAGGCTTCACAAAACAGTTTTTTAGCCAAATGTTTACATTTTAGAGCAGCTAAAAAATATATGTTAATCTTGATCATATTTATGGGGGGACCATTGTGTTCAAAACACGTTTTCGGTAAATTTTCTCGATAAAAAAAAAACCATAAAATAACCATTTAAATTGCCTTATAACCTTCCTCGATAAATGGACTATCCAACACTGACAATTTTTTTGAAATCGGACCAGTAGTTCCTGAGATTAGCGCGTTCAAACAAACAAACAAACTCTGCAGCTTTATAATATAAGGTATAAGTATAGATAGGACTTGATAACTTGGCTGGGCGGGTTACAGTTAATCGCTTTAGTTATGCCAAATCTCACTCTTCTCCGTGCCCGCAGTATTAAGATTTCGCTTAGCGTTTTAATATTATACAAGGTGTAACGGAAAGGGTATATACATAGAAAGAGCAAGGCTTCTTTGAATCATAACAAACGATATGGCAAGGGTTATTTGATGCTATCTCTACAAGTCCGGAAGTAATGATTTTTTAAATTCATAGGTACCAGAAACCAAACTTTTCAAATTGAAATAAATACATCACTAGCACTCAATCAGCTGATCGATGTCAACAAACTATTTGCAAGTAAAAATAAACCACTTACTCCTGGTAATTCTGAATAAAGAGTTCCGCATTTTTATTTTTTGTTTGCAAAATAAAAAATTCTTGTAGTATTTTATTTTGAGTTGAAACCCTTGCCATATCGTTTGTTATGATCCAAAGAAGCCTTGCTCTTTCTATGTATATACCCTTTCCGTTACACCTTGTATAGATTCGAATAATTGCTTTAACAGTCAACAAACCATAGCGGACGTTAATGATGATAAGGTGTATTTAATTTTGAATAATATGATAGGGTTTTAAGTAAATTGAATATTTCAGATGTTAATCCCTTTACAGATTTACCATACAGTCAACCAGTGTTTACTGAAGCAGAGGATGTAAATCCAATTACAGATTTACCAGACAGTCAACCAGTGTATTGTGAAGTAGAGGATGCAAATCCCTTTACAGATTTACGAGACAGCCAACCAGTGTTTACTGAAGTACAGGATGTAAATCCGATTACCGATTTACCAGATAGTCAACCATTTTTTATTAAAAATGAGGAGGAAATATTGACAAGTAATTACCTAAGAATTTGATTAAGTGCCTTAAATGTAGCAGAGTTTTAATTATAGATACAATACTGTTAAATTTTGAACAAAAATAATGTTCGAAATACTTTAATGGTTTATATTGTATCTACGCCCTCATGCAATAATCCAATAATAGCCAATGCCTGAAGGGTTTTTAAAGTCAAATGGAGGAATATTGTATTACTTGATCTTATTAATATATGACATGTATCTCAATCCCTTTCTTCACAATTACACCAAAAAAACATTTCCAGTGTTGGCTATTATTGGATTATTGCATGGAAGCGTCGATATATTTTATATATATCGACGCTTCCTTATATTTGACATTTATTTTATACTAGCTTCCGCCCGCGACTTCGTACGCGAATCCTGTTGCTTATGCCAGCGACAACGGGATCGTCAAAATCAAAGATCTGAAACGTCTGTTGTCGAATTCAAAGGCCCGGGACAGTTATTCAGAGAATGTCGAAGTCGATCAGAATTCAAACGTTCGTTGCGCTCTTCTTCTGTCTCTTCATGCCGTACTCCAGAAATTCTTTCTCTCTCACTTTCTAACGGATTATGAATATTTTGATGAGTGCGTGTTCGGGACAATGTATGATAATCTCGATCAGTAGTTAGTCGCCTGAAGACTAAAGACCTATAAATAGATGTGCTAATACGCTAAGAACTCAATAAAGAAATTAAACACTTACACGCAGCGTGATTCTGTATCGGTAAACGTTTCCGACTCGCGAGACAATGCGTGACGTTCACGATCAGCGGACAGTCGCACATCACGTTCCACACTTGTCTCTAGAGACCTAGAAGCAGGAGCGTAGATACGCTGAGAACTCAAGCGCAATTCTCTATCCGTGAACGTCTCTGACTCGCGAGACAATGCGTGACGTTCACGATTAGCGGCCAGTCGCGCATCACGTTCCGCACTTGTCTCTAGAGACCTAGAAGCAGATGCGTAGATACGCTGAGATCTCAAGCGCAATTCTCTATCAGCGAACGTCTCCGACTCGCGAGACAATGCGTGAAGTTCACGATCAGCGGACAGTTGCGCATCACGTTCCGCACTTGCCTCTAGACACCTAGAAGCAGATGCGTATATAAGCTGAGAACTCGAGAAATTGTAGCAATTGTAACTGTATTATTTATAAACAAATCTTGATAATATTAATAACAGTGATGTAATATATAATAATAAAGGGAACTGTTGTTTTTATTTATCGATTGGAATAAGATATTTGCAAGGATTAATGTATTTAATAACTCGAACGAGTCGAACGAAACGTTGCGCCATCGCGGCGTCTCTTCGCTTCTCTTTCATTTCTACGCGGAGCAACAGTGACAAAACTAATACGTAAAAGTCGTCTATTCACCGCGCCTTAAGACCGTTACACAAATACTTGACCAATTTGGACAGGATAGTCACTGGCAGATAGTTGATGTAATAAGGAGTAACTTAAATAAAAAAAATTTGCGGGCACATCAAGTGTAAACTGTTATCCCATTTATTTTATCCATAACTGCTACCTGCTTATCTTCAAATTGCATTCGAAATGTTCGCTTTATATAAGCAAATCTCAATGAAAATTTGATCATGGTACTGCTGACGATCGAAACATATTTTTTATATGATGATATTATTGTGAATTGACCAAACAATTGAAATTTTATTGTTGTCTTGTGGAACAGGTACGAAAACATGTTCGATTTTTTTTGGACGAATATGTGTGTAGTCTCTAGGCTTTTGCTACTTCACCGGGCATAGCGTAACCAGGCGCCTAGGTAAAGCCGGACATATTATCTCGCGCAGTTTGCTTAGTTTGTAGTTTATAAACCATAATAAGGCTGCAGCTCTGCTCGCCTTTATGCCCGGTGAAGTAGCAAAAGCCTCGAGGTAAAATACAAATGTCTGTCCGAAAAAAAAAACTATTAGTTCCTGAGATTATTGCGTTCAAACAAACAAAATCATCAGTTTTTTAATATTTATATATTCATTTTTAAGAGATAATTAAGTTCTCATATTCTCTGCGTCTCAATCAACTTATTTTTATATAATCTGTCATGTTCCTGTCCAAAAGATGAAGACCAAGTTCATTAAACCCTATAAGCGTTTCAATATCAGTATATAAGTACACATTTCATAAGGTCATCAACATCGAGTTGCAACAAAATAACCACATATTACTAAACGGCCAATTATTAAAGGGTAGCAATATTTCGGAGAGCCCGATGTGCAAAAAGTACAAGAATTTTGCACATGTTCCTGCGTGTTGTTGACCGTTCTCGGAATTGGCGATGCCGTAGCAATTTGTTTGGTTATTAACAATTGTTGTGGAATGACGCGCTTTTAACTAATCGGCTGGTTTTCCTACAGATACAAAGTGCTTAGTATTTAAGCTTTCTGTGTTCTGTCCTTATTAGTGTATACAATACTACAATAAAGAGTTAATCGATAATAATGAATTTATTCAGCACTTAGGTATTTACATACACTTGTACTTGTCAAAATCACAATGAAAAAGAACTGTAATTAATAGGTTATTATTCTACTTAGGTAACTATAACTAGCAAGTGCAACCCGTTAATGCTGCTAATTGTAGGACATTACAGACATAGTACTCCGTCTGTCCGTTGGTCATTAATTCCTCTACTTATAATAAGTTTATATTTACATTAATTATTATAGGTTTTTTTTTTACTAAATATAGTCTTACGTTTGACCATAATCTCGCTTGATGGAAGGCGAAGATAAGGCCTAAGATAATACACGCTTGCCTTGAAAGTGTCTGTTCACTTTAGCCTTAAAGATGTCCAGATTATAGCGTTCCGGAAAAACCGACCCCGGCAGAGAATTCCACTCCTTAGCCGTCCGCATTATGAAAGAAGAAGCAAATCGCTTCGTGCGTATTGAAGGAATGTCTACAACTAAAGGGTGAAACCACTCGCCGCGCCTAGTCGTCCGGTGATGGAAGGGTGAAGGGGGTACCAGGTTATGTAGAACCTCCGCACACTCCCCGAAATGTAACCGATAAAAAACCGATAGGCAGGCTACTCGTCTACGGTGTTCGAGGCTCTGAAGACTTGCCTCCACCAGTGAGCCTATGACTCTCTTCGCTCGGCGCTCCAATGAGTCCAGAGCATCCAGCTGATATCTTGCAGACCCATCCCAAAGATGAGAACAGTATTCCATTGAGGAGCGAACTTGAGCTCTGTAAAGACTTAAAAGCTGCTCCGATGTGAAGTACTGCCTCACCTTGAAGAGAATGCCAAGTTTTTTGGCTGCAGTGTTTGCAATGGACTCGATGTAGTGACCGAAGTTTAGATTAGAAGAGAGGTCAAGCCCTAAGAGCTCAAGAGGTATATTTTATAAAAGCATAAAACATCCAGCTATCTATCTATCTATCTAATTAGTAGCTACTACTACTAATTCAGTTGTATGTTGTATGTTCAGGGGTAGTCTATTTTATATCTTACACAATTAACTATCTACGTGTGAAAGTCCCGTCAAAATTTAAAAAGGTTTTTCTTTGTTATTAGTTATTTTTAAAATTTATATATATATTAGGTATTATTTATATATATAAAATTTATTTATATATAATTTATATAGACTGGTTTTACATTAACAACCTACATTTTTTACAACTAATGTACTCGTCATGCGAAATAATATCATTAATTTTATTTTTACATAGTATAGTAATAATAACGTTAAGAGGCTGAAATATTTTTTTTATACAATAGTAATTTCAAGATCTACATAAAAGAATAGTAACAATTATACCTACGAGTATTTCGTGAGAATTATTTCGACGCGTAAAATAATAAAAAGAAAACTACCTGTGTTTAAAATTATAATCCTTTTTAACTACTTGGAGCCGTGTGGTTTCCGGCTTAGAATAGACCACCCCGTGTATACCCATGGGTGTCGTAAAAGGCGACTAAGGGACATATGGCTGATGGATGGGCAGCAGCGTCTATTAGCCCAAGCCACATCTTACTGCGATCACCAATCCGTCTGCCAAGCGTGGTGATTATGGCAATATCCCTCAACGATCCTGGCTTGCCAAGGTCTGTTAAGAGGAGGCCCATCTTCAGCAGTGGACGTAAACGGGCTGTTGATGATGATGACGAACCACTAGAACTTATGCTAATATTATAAACAGGAAAGACTCCTACTCCGTAACTGCTGCACCGATTTCAAAAATCTTTCTTGATTAAGCTACTTTATCCAGGAGTAAAAGCTGTTGGAACTTGTTAATTTATATTATTCGATGGTCCGATACAAAAAATTTCCTTTTCATCCCACCATCTCGGAAAGAGTATTTTTAATCTTCAATATCTGAGTGGAAAAGCCGTTTTTATTCTCTAGAGGATAAAGTAAATTGAATTTAGAACATCGTGTGCACTAAGTTTGTGAATTTAAAAAAACATTAAACCTATTTACTGCTACCTCTATGGTGCCGAATATATCATACAACTTTTTTTTAATTTGTTAAAAACTCAGACTCAGAACCTTCTTGGTGTTCTTTTTTCAATTTGCTTTGTACGCATTTCCTCGCTGAGGTGGAATGAAAAGTTACGTGTTGCACTCGAGTGCAAAGATTTTTCACCTCGTGCTCTTTAGATTCCCTCGCTAACGCTCAGGATTCTAATTTTGAATCACTCGCTGCGCTCGTGATTCAATTTTAGAATCCTTCGCTTGCTCGGTCATCAAAATTGAACACGCGGTTAAAAAGCAACTTTGCACTCTTGTATAACAAATAACTATTGCTTCCCGATAGCCTATCAATAGATTTATCGAGGAAGCCTATAAGATATATTTCAGCTTATAGGTTTCCTCGATAAATAGGCTATCGGACACTGAAAGAATTTTTCACATCGGACCAGTAGTTCCTCATATAAGAAAACTAACTCAAAAGCTTTATATACTAGTGTAGATGCCAAGTACAATTTCAAAAACTATGACTTGAGGTTGTAAAAACCAGGACAACCGTTTTAAAAACAGGATGCAGTAATAGTGTAGCAGGATGTCAATTAATATGTAGAAACGTACTTTAGGTTAAGTAATTTAAATTAAAATAACAATGTTGTTGCAAATTTTATAATAATATAACCTGATAAGGGCGCTCTTAAACCCCAAGACGCTGCTTAAAAACTTTCCAGGACTTCCCAGGACATTAATACACCAGGACATGTTATGGGAAAACAGGACGGTTGGCTACTTCTATACTTGGGAAAAGTATAGATACGCTGCAACCCTTTGAAGCCTTCCGATGCCCTGGTAGACCCGAAGTCCGAGAGGTCCGCGAACTGTAAAGTAGAGCGACAGTTGCACAAATCTTCCCTAAAATACAAAAAGTCAAAATCCCTCAATCTCATCGCCAGCGACCGCCCTGAACCGAGGTCCGAGTCCCTCTTGCGCAAGTTGCTTAGATTCTAGTGTTTAACCAATTATCTAGGCTGGAGCTCTGCTCGCCTTTATGGCCGGTGAAGTAACAATAGCCTCGTGGCTAACTACATATGTCCGTCAGAAATAAAAAGCATCTCTTTGAGCAGTCGAACGCGGGTAAAACTGCAATACGCAGCAAGAAATATCATGTAATGTGAATGACCCAGTCGACCAGCTCAAGACGCGAAAAAAATTATAATACTCTGGAATCTACTACAAACCAATGCTTGTGTCAAAATCTTTATAACACACGCTGATATGCATATAATCTGATGTTACTTCTTTTTGCAATGAGCTCAAATTGTGTGTAATCTTGATGAGGGTAATTTTACGGGTGCTTCGGTAAAACCTGGATACGTTTATTTCCCTTTTAGTTATTATTACTTGGGTAATTTTTTGTCAAGGATGTCAAAAACTGGTTAGGATTGCCTCACCCTTTATCCATCAGATAAAAAATAACACAGGAATATATTTTCATTTTGACAGAATTTCCTTTTCAAATTAAATTGTAATGCGGCCGTAACAGACAGTTAGGGCGTCGGACTTGCGATCATGAGGTCGCCGGTTCGATACTCACCCATTTCATTACCGACGTGAACCCACTCGTAACACAAGTGGCACACTTTAGCTTAGCACGAGGGATTAACAAGAATACTAGTAGTATGCAACAACACTGCTAGAAATGTCTTAAATAAAAACAATAACAAATGTAAAATTGGCCCTAATTATCATAAATGTTAAAGTTACTCTGTCGTTCTGTATGACTGTCTTTTGACTATAACTTTACGACTTAACCTGAATCAATTTTGATGAAATTTGTTTCAGAGATAGGTTAGAACTTACCTTTTATTACTGAAAGCTGCCCAAAGCGCATTCTATTAAGACGCGTATGAACTTGTGAAGATAGTGTACTATAAACTGAAGTTATTACAAGCTGGCTGTCGTTAAAACTAGTGCAAAAGGCGTCTTTAATAAAACAAAATGGAATGTTTTTAGGGTTCCGCAACTTAAAGGAAAAAACGAAACCCTTATAGTATCACTTTGTTGTCCGTCTGCCTGTCAAGACCCTTTTCTCAGGAACACGTGGAGGTATAAAGATGACATTTATAGCAAATACTCAAGTCTACTGTCGCTGGAGATGTGACACTTGTAAGCTAACGCAATAAAAATTACAGCCGTTTATGCCGCAAATTTTCGACACTCGCAAGGTACCAAAACTAACCTTTCTAAACTCGGAATCTTGAAATTTGGTACTACTACGTCTTATAGCACAGATAAAGGAATTACTGCGAAAACCATACATTTTTACTTACATCATATTCGCTCATTTGGAGCGACAGTGACACATTTGCAAAAATACGCGAAAATGACTTATTAATGCCAAAATACTATGCATAATCGTTGCGTTGCGTTGGCAGTGAAAACGCCACATTTGTAGGTTCAAAAACCGTCTGATAGAGGGCAAAAAGTCTTTGTAGCATTATTCTTCTTTTGAACTAAGAAATAATCTTTACTCTGATCTGGTGTAAAGTTAACTAATTTGCATTTGTGTCACTGTCGCTCCAAATGAGCGATATAATAAAAATATTTAACTTAAACTTTCTACAGATTTGTACGGAACCCTCGGTACCCGAGTCCGACTCGCACTTTACCAGTTTTTTCCTGAACTTATTTAACTTCACTAGGAGCGTAGATTGCTTTTGTCACGCAACTAACATAAAAACAAAAATGACGTCCTTTCTCGCGTTAAACAAAACCATCCGAGCATTTTATTTCATCTCACGGCCATTAACCTTGAGATTGACCATTTAATTAGTCAAAGTCCTGTATTTTAAGTTAAAACATGGGAGTTTTCATGGTATAAGTGAGAAGTCGATGTACATACGGTTATTCTACCGTTACAAGACTATTTACTTAGCGAGCTTTGTGATAAAATTTACTGCAAACAATTGAACAAGTGTTTTAAGAAGTCCAACTTACCATAATAGGTATTTAAGGTGCGTCCACAGTATATGCCATCCATTTAACAGTAAATAATATTACTTGAAAAAACAAGCATTCCTTTTTTATTGTAAGATATCGTTTTGTAAATAAAATTACTAGCCTATGTAAAAATCATACTTAGATATATACTTTCACGCCTCTTTCCTATAGGGATACGCAGAGACACTCCCTTCCACTTGTTACGAGCTTGACATGCCAATTTCGCCTCTTCTGCATTCATTAATCGTATAAAGCATCCTTCGGTTTAGGGTACTTTTAATGTGGTCTTTTATAAGAACGTCAAAATCTTACTCAAACTATGTAAAAAGTTTAATCAAACTATGTAAAAAGTTTATTATAAAATCGCTGATTATGTAAACGACCAAACGGCATGGGAGCTACTTGCTTTGATGAAATATTGCTAATATTATTGAAATACGAATATATCCTTTAAAAAAAGATATTCCTCTGAGTTTCTTGTCAGTTCTTCTTAGATTAGCCACGTCCAGAACTGGTGGTAGGAAAAAAACAAAGAGGACGCATTATCAGAACATTATTTAAAAATATTTTAAATGTGAATACGTTCTTCAACAGTCTGTTTTATAACCACTGCTGAACATGCACCTCCTCGTTACAGCTATATGATTTTTAAAATACATGTCTCTTTTGCATGAGGTGCCCTCTCTTGTTAAAGGGATGACTTATATTTTAAAAGCCCCTTACATATAACTTCCGCCTTGCGTAAGCTGGTGGTGTGGGAAGAATGTAGCAATAGAACCAACTTTAGTGTCTTAAATTTAAATTAAAAATATAAAATGTCGAGTGCTAATTCCACTCCACGGAGCATCATCAGGTCCTCTCTCTCATGGACTTTATGTTGTTAGCCACGAGGCTTTTGGTAAATGGTTTCATCATTTCAGTCGTAGGACGTCCACTGCTGGACATAGGCCTCCCTCATAGATTTCCAGTTGCTACGGTTGAAGGCGGCCTGCATCCACCGTGATGACCAAGTGTAAGGGTGCGGATATCTATCCCGGATTCATCCCACCGTACAAAACAAATACCATTTGGTTCTCTGAAGATTAACGAAAAGAAATAAAATAAAAATAGTTGTTAGTAATTTTGGACATAAACTCATTTATTCGTTTTTTATAATGTAGCATGAAACAGCTTATACATAAAGCTAAGATTCAATGAAATACATAGAACTTTGCCAACTTCTAGCTCAGTACCTCATGAGTCGCTTCCTGGGTTCAAAGTTCTATGGTATTTCATTATACTACTGTACTAATATGACAATAAGTGGTTAGTCCCTAATGTATGTCACCATCATAGTCCTTATATCAAATTTTTAACCAAGTACTACGGTGTAGAACATTCTACTTTGAGTTTAAAATTAACAAAATTTTGACACCAACCTTGCTCCTTCTGAAGTCTTCCACATTCTCATTCTCAAATGAGTTCCAAAATTGAATTATAAAATCTTAAATGAATTCTCAAGTAGATACTTAAATAAAACTCCTAACGCCTTAAATAAGTTCTTAAAACAGTTCTTAAATAAGTTGTTATATAAGTTCTTAAATCCTTAAATGAAATTCTTAACTTCTTAAGTAAATTCTTAAATCCTTAAATCCTGAAATTATTAAATCCTTAAATGCTGAAATACTGAAATGAAATTCTTAAATGCTGAAATCCCGACCAGCTGAAAAGAAACAAAATTGATTCGATTAGAACTAACTCTTGTCTAATGCAAAGCTATGCCACGTCACTGGCATAGAAAAAATAATACAAAATATTCTTACTGGAAAAACGTTGTTCCCAAACTTGACGTACTTCCACCAGCCTTCCCGCCTCCCAAAACTCTCGTGCCGGTCTGAGACACGTAAACTGGAAGGAACGAAAGTTTTAGACGCCAATTTCGAACAAAGGATTCTTTGACCTCACGTTGACCCTCGACAAAACTTACCAATAAAAACCTCCAAACTTTATATGAGAATTAACTCCGCCGTTTTAGACCACAGTCATCATTTCGGCCGCCTTCAAACTATCGCCCTCTGACGATACAAAAAAAATAGCTCAAGCACTCATGCTTCGCTTTCCAAAATAAAAAAATGGCTGTCTCGCAAATCTTTCGCCGACTATCCAATGTGGTCAACGCACAAAACTCAAGGTTCAGTGTTGCCACAATAAGAACACCGAAACCGTACCAATTACTACAGATTATCGGTAAACTAAAAAAACCAAAAGATTTAAACTACAAATAAAAAAACGCTACGTTACAATACCCCCCTTCCCCAATGAAAGGTTCAACGTAGATGAACCGCTCGCTGCCCTCAGCGATACAACCGAAACATACAAGCAATATAAGAATGCCTGAAAAGAAAAAAAATAATAACACCAAATGTCTACAATTAAAAAAATTGTGAAGTTATATGAGATTATGAAATTATGTCCAAAAAAACAAAAAAATAAAAAAAACTCTAAAGCAACTTAATACAAGCCCGATCCGAACTGAATTCCGACACCACCTCAAAAAAATATTAACCCCAGAATGAACCCAAAAACAAACAAAAAAAAAAAAAAAATAATACAATTACTATTTAAAAGAACCAACGTTCAACACTAAGTTTATAGTCAACTGGAATCTAAACACAATAACCAACATGGATTAATAAAATGAAATCTAAATTACCAAAACAAACTAAAATGGAGGTGCCAACAAAACAAGAACAAGCTTATGTTAAGTTACCAGACAAAATGTGTAGGAAAATATCATGCATATCATTTTCCTACAAATAAATCTTTCCAACCAGTAAATAATCGTACAGGCTCGTGATGGTAATGCCTATCTTCGGCTTTCCACACTAACCTCAGCATTTTCAGTCAGTAAATACGCCAACTGAAAATGCCGATACCAAACGCCAGGACTGATGTTGAACATTCCTTAATTTTCTCTTGTTGACCGGGCGAAAACAACACAACCAAAATTAAAACTAATCAAAGCTAACCAAAACCGAGCCAAAACTAACCAAACAAACCTAAACTTACAGAACACACATGCATGTGTTCTGAAAATCTTGCTATAACAAGATAACAAAATATCGTAAACCAAAACAATTACCTACAGGATGGAACCCCAAACAGCATAATACCTATATAGGTATCCCAAAACTCCCAACAACATAAACCCATCTAGGTTTACACAACAAAAACAGAAAAATATCCGAACCAAAATAATACCATAACGGTATTCCTAAAACTTCAAACACCATAAACCCATCTTGGTTTATAAGCAAAAATGGAATAAAAATCCCAAACAAAATACAAAATTGTTCCTACGTGTAATAATAAAATTACCAGCGCTGGCATAAATTTACAGTAGGAAACAAAAAAAATTAGTCCATCCCGCATTACCTTAACTCGTGACCACCCCTAAATCTGCCTTTGCCCTAACATTATACCTTTTCATTCAACCTTCAAAACAACCTAATATTCTCATTCACACCTCATCTTACATATCTTTCATACATGCCTTCTATCTCTCCTCACCCATACTTTGTAATGAAACAGCAAAATCTGTTCAACACGTTCCTTTCAGAATGGAGTTTAAATGCCAATCATTTAAACGCCAATGCAAAGTTTGTCGGGAAACGATTCTGCTTCGCCCGTCAACTGTGGCGGCACGGCGAGCGGAGGTAAGCGGACCGTGCGTCCACAGATCACAAAACAAAACAAAATCACCGACAAAATAAGATGGGCAAGGTGGCACGATACAGGCACAAAACAAACACAAAAAAAAACAAAAGTGAATTGTCAACAGTGGCGGTGCGGCGAGCAATCAAAATTGGGAACAATTTGCGGACCGCACGTCCACTGTTCACGCAAAATTACGACCCTTTTAGGTCTTTAATATGCCACGACCCAATCGAGTGGCCATCCATTCTCTCTAATTCGTAAACTAGAGGAGACAAAACCGCTTTAACCCTGCACTTCTCGTACTTGGGTGCAAGCTTAGCCATTTTAAATTTAGCAGCGTCGCTTTGCACATAGCAACGCTTCCACACAATATCACCTACAGAAAATTTATCTGGCCTTCGCCGTAAATTATAATGTCTAGAGTTAGTTTCATGTGCTTTTAATAATTGCAACCTAACCTGATCAAAAATATCTTTTAAACAACCAAAACTCCCAGCGTATTCATCGCGAGGAAAAACCACTTCATACTCCGCATCAGTGTCCCTGTAGAAAGATCCATTTATAACTGGTTCCCTAGCATGAACCAAAAAGAAAGGAGAAAAACCTGTAGACTCATTTACCGCGCTGTTAATGGCAAACTGAATACGATGCAGTTGCTCGTCCCAAGCTCGATGGTTCTCCTTTACATACGAAGCTACAGCTGTCATAATGGTCTTATTGTATCTTTCTACAAGATTCACCTGCGGTGTATAACGTGGGCAATAATGTACCTTGGGTACATTGTAACGTTTCAAAAGATTACGGAATTCTGATCCTGTGAATTGCACTCCATTATCTGCAATTACAGTTTCAGGAACTCCATGAGCCAAAATAACATCCTTCTCAAAATGTTTTGATACCAAAGCGCTAGTTGCGCGGCGTAACGGAAATAACAAAGTATATTTGGAAAAACAACATGTAACTACTAATAAAAACGTAAATCCTGAACGTGAACGTGGTAGTGGACCAACTAAATCTATTGAAACTACTTGAAATGGTCTCTGGCAAACCTTTGGCTGTCCCATTAAACCTGGGGTAGCTCTTGTTGAATGTTTGTATGCTGAACATACGTCACAATTTTTAATAAAATCTACTACATCTTTATGCATACCTGGCCAAAAATAAGTTAAACACAAACGTCGATGAGTTTTAAATACTCCTAAATGAGCTGCAGTCGACTCACAATGATTTGCCTTAATCACATTTATTCGGTCACACTTTTTAACCACTTCTTTCCAATCAAATTCTCTCAGCAAGTTATATTTACTCTTACAATATCGAAATAATTTACAGTCTTTAATGCAATAATTTGGAAAATTCTTAGGAAAAGCTTGACAATTCCTAAAGGTTTTTTCATACCACTCGTCCTTTTCCACACTACCACTATCATTAATCGCTTCTACATTCATAAGTCTGGACAATGCATCCGGAACAACGTTATCAGAGCCCTTTCTATGCTCAATTTCAAAATTAAATTGAGACAGTCGGCAACCCCAACGCGCTAATCTTCCGGATGGATTTTCCAGGTTCATGAACCACTTCAGTGACGAGTGATCCGTGACTACTTTAAAAGGACGAGAACCTAAATACGCCTGAAATTTTTCCACAGAAAAAATAACCGCTAGTGCTTCTCGTTCTGTGGCACTATAATTTCGTTCAGCTTTATTAAGTGAACGACTTACATAAGCAATAGGGTGCTCGTACCCATCAACAGACTGGGACAACATTCCACCCAGCCCATATGCAGACGCATCAGAATGGACTACAAAAGGTTTGTCAAAATCAGGTACAGCTAACACAGGTGCAGAAACCAAAGCATTCTTTAATGAATTAAAAGCATTTTCAGCATCTTCTGACCACTGAAATGGTGGTACCTTTTTACCTTTAGCTGTTAATTTATTTAACGGAGCCGCGATAGTTGAAAAATTCCTAATAAAACGACGATACCATGAGCATGTACCCAGAAATATTTTAACTTCACGTGAAGATGTTGGAGTGGGAAAATTCAAAATGGCAGCAACCTTTTCAGGATCAGTACGCAAACCAAATTCATCAACGACAAAGCCAAGATATTTTATGGACTGTCTGAAGAATTTTGACTTGGTAAAATTGATAGTTAAGTTCGCCATTTTCAACTTTTCCAGCACGCGATTTAACAAAATTAAATGGGTTTCAAAATTAGATGAACATACTACAATGTCATCTATATAACAAAATACCATACCATCCTCAATATCGCTAGTGATATTATGGTCGAAAAGGAGATCCATAAGGCGCTGCTGTCGCGCAGGCGCGCCACACAAGCCAAATGGCATGACTTTAAACTTAAATAATCCGCGGCTAGGAATAGTAAAACTAGTCTTCTCCTGCGAGTCCTTACTCAACTTAATTTGCCAAAAGGATGAGCTCAAATCAATCGAGGACAAGTACCTTGCCTCTTTGAGGCTGTCAAGAATTTGTGGTATGTAAGGAATTGAATAAGAGTCGCCTTTAGTGACCGAATTCAATTTTCTACAGTCCAAACAAAATCGCCAATCGCCACTTGCTTTCTTGACCAGCAAGACAGGATTGTTCCATGGGCTTTCACTAGGAGCTACGACGTCTAACGCCAGCATCCTATCCAATTCTGAACTTAAAATCGCTCTCTTTTCCGGTGAGAGAGGATACTGCTTAATTTTTATTGGGACCGCATCCCCAGTATTAATGACATGTTCAATGAGGGTAGTTCTACCTAACCCCTTCTCTTCAAAAGAAATGTTCTTAAATTTACTAACTACATCATCAGCTAATTCCTTTTGAGCCATAGTTAAATGGTCATAAGCTTGTATTGTATTTACACGGTCCGAATTCAAAAGATTGCAATTAGAAAAATAATTAACTGGAGCCACTCTATAATCTATGTTATCAAAAATATTTGGTGCAAGACTGAAAGATTTCCAAAAATCTACACCTAAAATAACAGGTGAAACAATGCTTGGTATAACAAAAAACTTAATAACATGTGTTATATTATTTAAAGTAACAGGAGCAAAAATAAAACCAATTGTATTGACTTGAACGCCATTTGCAACACTACAAGATTTACTATCAGTTCTATGAAACTCAAAACCAAATTTACTAAAATCTAAATGTGAATTATTTCCTAAAATTGAAATTGCTGCACCAGAATCTAATAAACCGTATATTTCCAAATCATTAACTTTAAATTTTAAATAAGGCCGAATATCATCCTTATTTGGAGCAAAAAGAATCGTGGCAATCGAACCGAAACTATAAAATTTTGAAATTAAATTATTACTTTTATCACCACGATTACCCATTAGTTTTTTGAATTTTTAATAGAGGGCTTCTTATTATAAAAAGTCTTAATTGATTTTGTGCAATGATCACAATTACTTTTAATTACCCCATTTTTACCACAACCGAAACATTTTACAACGGCATCTGCCGGCCTACCCTTACACTTTGCAAAATTATGGTTGGTCTTTCCACATTTATAACATTTAGGCAATGAACTTTTAGGACTAAAATTAGTATTATTATTCAAGTTTCGATTGTTAAAATTTTTGTTAAAATCTGTGGCAGCACACATACAGATAACCGGTTTATCTTCAACCTTTGAGGTAGCAACCGCAGAAGCTTGAACCGGGTTTTTTGATTTACCCTTATAGGCAAAATCACCACTAAGTATGCTCGAGTTTGACTTAGATGGTTCAACGAATAAACTTGCTCGCTGCCGAGCTGCATCTAATTTGCTGCACTTAACTTTAAGATCCGCAATAGAAGTTACCTTAACTAAAGCCAGTTGTTGTGAAAAATAAGGTCTAATATTATGTAATAAAATTTCTAACTTAGTCTCTTCCGTTAATGGATTGCTAAGTCTGGCAAACATGCATGACATTATTGAAAAATAAATATGCACTGGTTCGTCTGCACCCTGTGTTCGCGACCTAATTTCACCCAATAATCGATAATCATGGTCCACCGGACCAAATTCCTCCAAAATAATTGATTTAAGTTGAGACCACGATGACACTTGGTCCTTGATACCCCTAAACCATAATAATGCTTGATCAACAAATAACTGAGCCGCAGAATTAAAAAGTTTCACATCCGAAATACCATAAGCCAATTGAAGCTCATCGACTCTCTCCAGAAATGAACGTGGATCTGTAACACCGTTAAATTTCAAACCCCATTTGGAAATATTCCTATCACCAGAACACTCCACAGAAATATTTTTCCCTCCAGAAGCAACAGAACCCACTGGTTGTTGTTCCCCAGCCATACTAACAGCAGCTCCAAATGATTCAATCTTAATTAGCAAAGCATCCAGCTTGCTACTTAAATCTGATTTTGTTGACAAAACAACCGGATCATCAGATGAAATTCTTATTAGACGGTGATATAAATGATTGCCTAAAGCACGTGAACGATTCAATGAGTACCTATCTTTGGATTTCAAATACCTTTCAATACAAGTACTAAGTTCATCTAACTTGCTAGACACACCTTTCAACTCAGACTCCGAAGTAAAATCAGTTTCCAAAATAGCCTCAGGTGGACATTCCCACATTAATGACCTTAATTGTTTACGCAATTCACCTACCGTACTAGCCGGTGTCTCTGAACGAATATCTACTTCATAAGTAAGTTCATCCTTTAATAAAGAATGAAACTGGACAGCACGCTCCATAATGTAACTCAATGTTCAAAATTAATTCTCAAAATGTCTAGTTTATGATGGTGAAATACTTACAAAATGTGTGTAAACTTTAAAATAAAATTGTATTAAGTATAGCAATAGGTATAACTTAACCTTTGTCAAATATAAGTTTCAAAATTATGATGTTATACAAACATCTAAACAAAGTTGTTTATGAAATAACAAAGTTAACATTCTATAATTGTTTTGCACAAAGAAATCTCTAATGCCTATTACCTTTGAGTATATACATGTATATTATTACACCAAATTACTAAATCTCCAAATAAAATTAAGCAAATCTTCATAAAAAAATAAGTTTTAACTTTTCATTGTAAAACTATAACCTCCAAATTAAACTTCAAACAAGTTTGTTTTAAACAATCAAAGTTCTAAATAACAGTCAAAATATGTATTACTTATCACTGAATAATGAATAATTACTACACTTTATATCTGTTATACCTTTAACATCAGTAATATAATAAATTTCAAAAGTATATATCATACAAGTATAAAAAAACAAAGTTGGTTTATGAACCAACAAAATTACTTTCTTTTTCACAACTAAAACTCTAATTACTCAAATATTAGAGCATATACATGTATATTGTTACATAAAATGACTAAATTTCAAAATTAGATTAAGCTAATCTCAATGGAAAAATATGTTTTAAGTTTTCCTTGCATAAACTATTACTTCAAAATTACAAGTTACAAAACCAGTTTGTTTCACACAAAAACAAGTCAAAACGCTTGTTATTCTATCACCAAATCATGAGAAATTACTACAGTGTGTACTGAGTATTCAATTAAACTATGTTAACATGGGTCATATCAAGATAAAATTCAACTTTTAATGTGAAATAACTAACCTTCAAAATACAAAGAATCTATGATGATGACATATAAAACCTTCAGAAAACCAATTAAACAATGTTCAAAATAACAAAATTAACCTGGGCATCAACTGCCCTGTAAAAAAATGTAAAAGTACACTGATCAAACTAACAAAAAAAAATGGGCACCATTTGTAACAATGTTACAAACTCACCTACTATACTGAATAGATGCTTACTTGAAATTTAGCGTTCTCAGTATTTATAATACTACAGTGTACTAATAAAATAAATAAAGTTGGGCGCCATTTGTAAGGGTGCGGATATCTATCCCGGATTCATCCCACCGTACAAAACAAATACCATTTGGTTCTCTGAAGATTAACGAAAAGAAATAAAATAAAAATAGTTGTTAGTAATTTTGGACATAAACTCATTTATTCGTTTTTTATAATGTAGCATGAAACAGCTTATACATAAAGCTAAGATTCAATGAAATACATAGAACTTTGCCAACTTCTAGCTCAGTACCTCATGAGTCGCTTCCTGGGTTCAAAGTTCTATGGTATTTCATTATACTACTGTACTAATATGACAATAAGTGGTTAGTCCCTAATGTATGTCACCATCATAGTCCTTATATCAAATTTTTAACCAAGTACTACGGTGTAGAACATTCTACTTTGAGTTTAAAATTAACAAAATTTTGACACCAACCTTGCTCCTTCTGAAGTCTTCCACATTCTCATTCTCAAATGAGTTCCAAAATTGAATTATAAAATCTTAAATGAATTCTCAAGTAGATACTTAAATAAAACTCCTAACGCCTTAAATAAGTTCTTAAAACAGTTCTTAAATAAGTTGTTATATAAGTTCTTAAATCCTTAAATGAAATTCTTAACTTCTTAAGTAAATTCTTAAATCCTTAAATCCTGAAATTATTAAATCCTTAAATGCTGAAATACTGAAATGAAATTCTTAAATGCTGAAATCCCGACCAGCTGAAAAGAAACAAAATTGATTCGATTAGAACTAACTCTTGTCTAATGCAAAGCTATGCCACGTCACTGGCATAGAAAAAATAATACAAAATATTCTTACTGGAAAAACGTTGTTCCCAAACTTGACGTACTTCCACCAGCCTTCCCGCCTCCCAAAACTCTCGTGCCGGTCTGAGACACGTAAACTGGAAGGAACGAAAGTTTTAGACGCCAATTTCGAACAAAGGATTCTTTGACCTCACGTTGACCCTCGACAAAACTTACCAATAAAAACCTCCAAACTTTATATGAGAATTAACTCCGCCGTTTTAGACCACAGTCATCATTTCGGCCGCCTTCAAACTATCGCCCTCTGACGATACAAAAAAAATAGCTCAAGCACTCATGCTTCGCTTTCCAAAATAAAAAAATGGCTGTCTCGCAAATCTTTCGCCGACTATCCAATGTGGTCAACGCACAAAACTCAAGGTTCAGTGTTGCCACAATAAGAACACCGAAACCGTACCAATTACTACAGATTATCGGTAAACTAAAAAAACCAAAAGATTTAAACTACAAATAAAAAAACGCTACGTTACACAAGGCCGTCCCACGGCCTTTACCAGGTCATCCGTCCATCTAGTTGATGGACGGTCTCTATTTAAGCACTTTTAAGCCCCAACGGCCATCTGTTCTCCGTGCTATATGGCCTGCCCATTTCCACTTCAACGAACTAATCCGTTGGTCTATGTCGGTAACCCGCGTTCTTCTACGTATCTCCTCATTTCTGACCGTCTCGATCTCGTAGAGAAACCCCGCACATAGCCCTCTCCATAGCTCGTTGAGCGACTCTGAGTCTGTTCATAAGGCCTATAGTAAAGCAACACATTTCGGATCCATAGGTCATCACTGGCAACACACACTGGTTAAAGACTTTCGTCTTAATTAGATAAATGGTTTATAACTACAAACTAAGCAACCTGCGCAAGAGGGCGTCCCCTGAGTGATTTGAACCAGTTTTGCTACTTCACCGGGCATAAGGTGAGCAGAGCTTCAGCCTTAATAAATGGTTTAAAAACTACAAACTAAGCATGAAATAATGAATTTATTCAGCACTTAGGTATTTACATACACTTGTACTTGTCAGCATTACAATGTTACACAATTATTCTTATTCTATGAATTAAACTAGATACTTAATTAACCGGTAGCAAATTGTAGGATATTACAGACAAAGTAGTCCGTCCGTCAGCTGGTCATTAATTTCTCTACTCATAATAAGTTTATGTTCATATTAATTATTTTAGACTTTAATGGTTCAATAAAGAAAAATTTGGAAAAAAAACATACAATTAAGTGGCACACACCTGGGGGCACCCTTAAGGGGTTAGGACCACGACCCAGTGGTACCACTGATATATAAGTCAGATTTATAAACATAAAAGGAAGTGATCGGCCTACAGGCGCTGGATCACAGGGCAGGGGTAGGGGTGCAACGCGGTCCTCGCCGGCGAGAAACCTACGCTAGCTAACCTGCAACCTTTCACTAGCTACCTAGCGCAAGAGGGCTCCCCCTGTGGGGCATGGACCTCGGCTCAGGGCGGTCGCTGGCGATTGAACCTCGGCTCACGGCGGTCGCTTGCTTGGGGGTTTAACGAACTAGCAAATTTTTAGTTGTTTAGGGCAGTTTTGTTCAACTATCGGAGCATCATCAGGGTGGCGAAACACGTGTCAGGTCTTCTTGTTCGGTGATTGTATCTTCGTACATTTTTATTGTACTTTTAAATATGTAAAGAGGAAGGATTTGCTTGTTTGTTTATTGGTATTGAATAGGCTCCGAAACTACTTGACCGATTTGAAAAGGAAATATAATGTTTAAAGCAAATTAAACGTCGCAATAGTAAGCTGTAAAGCTATGTCTTTTTATTTAATTTCTTCGTTTTAAAACTACTTAAGACCAACTCGATTGATAGAAAACATATTTTAACAGCGTGTAAAATACATGATGTACATTTATTATAACACTTTGATAGTAATGATCTTTCATCTAATATAAGGTGTTTAAAAACTATATGCCGTCTCTCAGCCGATGACAGTATCATGTGCCGGACTTAGTGCCACCCTGGACACTGAAGAAAATGCTGGGTTTTACTTAAAGTTTTTTTCCGCTTTCCAAATTTTGCTACCTTAGAAAATTTTATGTATTTATTTATTTATCATTTATTTGCATGAAATACGGTAGGCAATAAGGTGTTATACAGTTGTAAGTACATGACATATTTCACCCTCAATGAGGGTATGCAAAGATTACAATTACAAATCTAAATTATTTAAATATACATAAATATAATCAATAATTCGAGTATAATCATAATTTGCCACCGTCGGTACTAGACCCGACTGCCCCTAGGGTAAATCCACCAGGGCCGGATTGCTCATGCGTACCCGACCCCCGCCAACGGCGGATCGAAGGAGTGTCCGGGGGGTTTTAGTGGTGTAGGGTCCTCTCCTCGTGGTATGACTTTAGCATACCACGCTATGGAGAGGGCGAGTCCCACATATCCCACCGCCAGCGCGCAAATACGCTGCAACGGTGGTGGGAATGCGTCAATGCATTTCCCCCCGGAAAACAAAAAAAAAAAAAAAAAAAAAAAAAAGGGTAAATCCACCACTGACCGTGCGCGAAGAACTACACACATTTCAATTCACAGCACAGAAATTATATTTTATCTGTCGCCGCTATAACAACAAATACTAAAAATAAAATAAAATAAATATTTAAGGGGGGCTCCCATATAACAAAAGTGTTTTTTGTTTTGCCCGTTTTTGCTCGATATCAATAACGGCAATAGTTAGGCACTTGAAAATGGTACGGAACACTTAGTGCGTGAGTCCGACTCGCACTTGGTCAGTCTTTTTATTCATCATCAACATCATCGGTCCTTATAACGTCCACGGTTGAATAAGGGCGTGCCCCCGAGGCAGAGTTTTTGTCATAGTCACCACGATTGGCAGGCGGATTGCTGATAGCAATAATATCCACAGGGGGTACCCTCGTACAGGGAAACGCTGCTGCCCGTTCCTTGGTTTACAATTGGTATTAGTAGATTATGTTAGAAAGGTACCAACGGCTTAACGTGCCCTTCAAGGTAGTCCCTCAACCAACCAGATCCGGACAGAAATTGTTGAATTAACACCAAGCTTACTTGTCCAGGGTGAGGATCGAACAACATTTTTATTATTATTGTACCTTTAATCTTATAGGGTCAAGATTCAGGGTGCTACTGGTGCCGAGACCACCACTAATAAAACATACACATCTAATGTTAAAGACCCCTTCTCCTTCTGACCCTTAGTTTGCAAACAACCATTCGATGCCCTCGTAGACCCGAATTCCGAGAGGCCCGCGAACTGTAAAGTAGAGCGCCAGTTGCACAAAACTCCCCTTAAATACTAAAAGTCATAATCCCTCAATCTCATCGCCAGCAGAGGTCCAAGCTTCAGGGGGCGCCCTCTTGCGCAGGTTAGTTTAGTTTGTAGTTTTTAAACCATTTATTAAGGCTCTGCTCGCCTTTATGCCCGGTTAAGTAGCAAAAGCCTCGTGGATACCTACGTATGAAAATGAAAATGTTAAAGAGATTGCCTATATTTTTGATGTACCTCATATATAATAAGAATCCAATATTCCACAGAATCAATTAATGGAAGCTATCCACCGCTGATAAAACAAAATCAATTAGCAATGAAAATATCTTTATAACTAACAGTTAATTAGTTGCAATTATCTATACTAATCATTATAAAGCTGAAGCGTTTGTTTGTTTGAACGCGATAATCTCAAGAACTATTGATACAGGTCCAATTTGAAAAAAATATTCTGTCTTAGGTAGTCCATTTATCGATAAAGTCTAGGCTATATTTGATAATGAAGTTACTTCGGTAACCGCACGCTGGAAGCTAGTACTAACATATAAAGCTAAAGAGATTGTTAGCTTGCCCGCGCTAATCTCAAGAACTACTGATCCGATTTGAAAACTTCTTTCAGAGTTAGATACCCCATTTATCGATAAAGGCTATATTTGATTATGAAGTTAATACTAACATATAAAACTGAAGAGATTGTGTGTTTGTTTAAACGCGCTAATCTCAGAAACTATTGGTCCGATTTGAAAAAATATTCTGTGTTAGATTTATTGATAAAGGCTATATTTGATTAAAATACGCTAGTACTAATAAGCTGAAGGTTCATTTGTTTGCGCGCGATTCTCAGAAACTACTCGTCCGATTTGAAAAATTCTTTCAGTACTATATAGCCCATTTATCGAGCAAGGCTATATTTAATCATGGAGTTTTTTCAGAGACGAGAATAACGCGGGTGGAGCCGCGCGTGGGTAAAGTATGTTGTTTTCTAGAAAATTAATCTTCGGTCTGACCGAGACGTAAGGTCATTATATAGATTAATTAAAATATATATAATTAGCTATATTTATCTTTGTTTATGTATAGCGTATAATAGTTTAGAGGTTATACAAAGATTGAGTGTAATTATGAAACAATTAGCTAGATTTTGTTAGTTATTTAACGATGAAAGTTCAGTCTAAATCGGTACTACCGTTTTTGAGATTAGGCAGAATAAATAAACAGACAAAGAAACAGAGAGACGTAATAAAAAGTAATCTGTATTATCCTACTAATATTATAAACGCGAAAGTTTGTAAGTATGAATGGATGGATGGATGTTTGTTACTCATTCACGCCAAAACTACTGAACGGAATTGGCTGAAATTTTGTATCGTGATAGGTCGCTGGATTAACATATAGGCTATAAAAAACACGTTCCGACCCACTGGAGCAGAGTAACGCGAGTAAAACAGCGGGTCACAGCTAGTACCTTATAAAATCAGGTATCGTTACACTCTCGCCATAATTCGGTCCTACCGTAACTGAGATTAGCCGGAACAGACGGATATTTTTTTTATTTTTTTAAAAATTTTTGCTCTACCGACCTGAACCCACTCGTAACACAAGCATTTTAGCTTAGCACGAGGGGTTAACAAGAATACTAGTAGACTGTAAAAATCTGATAGTAATCTTTTTATATTATTAAAAAAAACCTTCTTATATACTTACGTTTGACGTCTGTCGCTGCATAGATTTTAATTCTAGAACTCAGAAGCATACGCATCTACTATTATCTTCAGAAGCATTTGGTCGTAAGTGCCAGCTTACGATAAAGGCACATACGACCCTATACTTCTGAGCTCAAGGATTGTTAAATTAATAATTTTCAAATTAAGTGTTTTATAAACATGAATAAAATACAAACTAAAAGTAACTAATTAAAAATAAAACTAACTTATATACTACTATTCTAAATCTAATCTACTTGGCGAGGTTCCCAGAATGCTGGCAGCATTACCACGTTGAATGGCAATGCTTACCTGCTGTGCAAATTAGAAACCAGCACTCGGAGAACGTGCCGCACTTAAGAGGGCCGCTGCGAGGTATTTATAAATTAATTTGGCTCCCGGTCCCCACGGCCCCAATGTTTCGACACCAAAAGGCACAAATACATGACCACTATCTATATTTGCGCCTCTTGAGATTCTCCGCGGATTCAGCCGCCATGCCAGCCCCACCCTGAGTGAGTGTTTTATTAATATCATTTCTAGTGAAGTCTTATTACATTTTAGTCTATAAATAGATAACTTATTATCTAATATATAAAATTCTCGTGTCACAGTTTTCGTTGCCATACACCTCCGGAACGGCTTAACCGATTTTGATGAAATTTTTTGTGCTTATCCGGTATCTATGAGAATCGGCCAACATCTATTTTTCATCCCCCTAAATGTTAGGGGTAGTCCACCCCTACATTTTTATTATTATTTTTCAGACAAAGTTAGGGGTAGATTAGAGGTAGGTGTAGGGTAGGGGTAGGGTAGAGGTAGGGTAGGGGTAGTGTAGGGTAGGGGTAGTGTAGGGTAGGGGTAGTGTAGGGTAGGGGTAGTGTAGGGTAGGGGTAGTGTAGGGTAGGGGTAGTGTAGGATAGGGGTAGTGTAGGGTAGGGGTAGTGTAGCGTAGGGGTAGTGTAGGGTAGGGGTAGTGTAGGGTGGGGGTAGTGTAGGGTAGGGGTAGTGTAGGGTAGGGGTAGTGTAGGGTATGTATCGATTGAGGCAGTACGAAGTCTGCCGGGTCAGCTAGTTATATTATACACACGTTTAAAGGTGATCGCCTCTTGAATTATATCTTTTACTTTAAAAGTCAATTAAAATTATCAACATGATTATTTTTATTATTTTTACCGATTCTTCTATAATGGACAATTTACATGATTCCAGTAGGTACTCGTATTGACTATTGACTTCCGAAGATGGTCCAAAGCGAGAGGTCTTGGGAGGCGGTTGCCTCCTTCTGTAGACAAGTAATGTCACAGAAGGGAGAGGGAAGAAGATCCCTCCGCCCACCCGCTCCGCAGACGGTGTGTTGGCCGTAGGTGATGCAGCTAGTGTAATATAAAAATGATATTTACTTAAAAAATGACAGCGTTTTCATAGCGTAGTCTTCTACAACTAGTATATTGAGAACCAGCCATAATATTTTCATTTACCGGACCACGATTGATTGGAACTTAACAATTGATCCATCAAAAGATAAAGTTTTATATGTACACAAGAAATCAATTTAAAGTGTTAATCATTATAGTGATATTTACGTTGTATCCTGTCATTTATTTCGGTATATTTATTTTTAATCGATGATAACAGAAGTGTATTTTTGTTAACAGGAAATTCCATAGTATTAAAACTCGCTCTTTATCTCTTTTTTGGTGAAAAAACATTGAAGATCAATTCTTAATTGATCTCATTAAGAATTGCTTATTAATTACCTAATAAATGCAAATTAATTGGCAAATGTGTTGCTAACCCGACATGCTTAACAGAATCAGGCGTTATTTTGTGGAAATTCATGTTAATTTAAATTAAAAACACAAATTATCTAGTGTTAATTCCTCTCAAAAATGTGTCTTAATGCTGGTATGCACTTTGAGCACCGTAAAAATTATGCACAATATGTTGAAAGGACAAAAAACAATAAAAAATATGTTTAAATTTCAATTAGCTACTTTTAGTTTCATATGTAGGTATTTTTATTCATTAATGTAAAATTATGCCAATAATTTATAAAACTATCGATCTATGTATATGTTACGGCTAATAGCCGAAGTGCGGCTACACCTATTTTTAACCGGCTACAACTAGGTGCAGCCGACAACTTGCGGTTAAACTTAGGTCAACCTTAATAAGTTCCTATAAGTTCCTCTAAGTTAACTCTAAATTAAACAATACCTATGCAAGGGACAAAAAGGTGTTGGGGTGGTAAAAATAACCTAAACCTAAACCAATGGAGTCGAACAGGGACTTATAAACGCATGTGGCCGACTGCACCTAGTTGTAGCCGGCTAAAACTAGGTGTAGCCGCACTTCGGCTATTAGCCGTAACATATATACAAAAAAAAAAAAATACCATCCGAAGACCGCGCTCTTCGATGTCTCTGAATCGATAAAAGCAATTTTTTAATATTTTCGTTAAGCCATATTAAGGGGAATCTAAGAGAGCAAAAGTTACGAAAAATATCCAAGAAATACTTCATGTTACAAAAAATAAAATAGTTTGTCAAAGATAAAAAAAAAACCATCAGGTCAAACTAATAGGGACAGTTAGTGCTTAACTTTTAGCGTTTGAGTAAAGTGGCTACAGATATAAATAATACAAATTCGTTACTAATAGTATTGCTGATCGCAGGTTCGATTGAATAACCAAATAATTATTTATTTTCGTCTCTGGTCAGTGAAGTATTGCCAACCATAGAAACCATTTAAGTAAATGATTTCAGCTGGGTTGCCATTACGCTATCTATAATGGTAGAAATAGATTTATCTAATTGGCTGTTTTGCCTTCTTCAATTAGGTATTGGTTTATTTTTTTTTCTCCTTAATATATGTGTTTCTGAGTTTTTTCTCCGGGCCGTCCACTTAGGTATCTAGAGAAACCTGCAGGTTAGCTAGGCTAGGATCCTCGCCGGACAGACCGAGGACGCGTTGGCCCCCTGTCCCAATCCGATGATCCAGTGCCTGTAGTCCGTGCCAGTGATCACACCCTCTTTTTTTAAAATATAATTATTGTCACAGTAATATTTCTCATAGCATTAGCGATGCCCTGAGCCGTGGTCCTAGCCCATTAGGGGTGCCCTCAGGCGTGTGTCGTTTATAAGTAAAAATACTGTTTAAAGACGTGCCTCTTTCTATAGAGCTGAATTATATTAAGATTTTAATTATAGAATTAATTATTGTTATTACTATACATATGACGTGATACTAGACTGGCAGACAGACTATTAGCTAATCCACAATAGATTTTAGTTGCGATATTTTGTATTTAATTATATTAATTATATTTCATTGTGTATAATTGACAAGTACAAGTGTATGTAAATACCTAAGTGCTGAATAAATATCGTTTAATTCGTTTGCACCTACTGTTCTTTTCTCCGCACCACCCCAAGGTTGACTGCCTTTGTACGATCATTTCTGCATAAAGTTATAAATAAATAAATAAAAAGTAATGCTAGAAAGCACTGAGCAAAGCTTAGACTTTTAATTAAAAATAGTTGGCGGGAAAAGACAGTCTGTTTATGACCCTCAGTGAACCCAAATACCCTTTTCTTTTCCCGAAAACTTATCTACTCGTTTACACTAAACTCGTCTAAAAAAATGGCATTTAGTTGGCAGTATAGTAATTTCAACGTTGAAGGTTTTTATGTTTCCGTACCCGAAGGGTAAAAACGGAACTCCATTTCTAAGACTTCGCTGTCTGTCTGTCACCAGGCTGTATCTCAAGAATATAGTTAGCGATAGCTAGACAGGTGAAATTTTCACAGATGTTGTATTTCTATTACAGCTATTAGAATAAATACTTATAATAAAATAAAATAAATAATAATAAACTTTTTGTGCCCTTTTTTGCTCGATATCAATAACGGCAACAGATAGACGCTTGAAAATAGTACGGAACCCTTCGTGCACGAGTCCGATTCGCACTTGAACAGTTTTTATACTCCATAGCCTTGACATAAAAGTCCACAGTCTCGTCAATAAGGAAAATTTTGTAAATGATATAATGATAAAATAATGAATAAAGATAAATAGAATAACGGATATGTTAAAGTTGACCTTAATATATATAACTAACGCATTATATTAAGATCATTTGACTCCTGCTTCCGTTTTTTTGTATGTCATCAGTTAAAATAATGCCAAGTCTGTTCCCAACAACCGGGCCAAGGTTCGAATTATGTCTTCCAAAGACTGTAATCGGGAAGTAAAGGCACTAAGTCTAAGATTGACATATCCTCGCGTGCGACTCTCAATTGGATCCTAGACTTGGTCCTGGGGGGCAAATGGGTGCTTCCGCTTGCTCAGTTCGTCTACTGATTGATGAAAGACAATTGGATACGAATTTAATAGCTGGTTGGATGGAACGGCCGGTCATTTTGTGGCAGCTGAAGCTTGCATGCTAAGGAATAATTGTGCTTTTGAGTTGGTGACATAATGGCACACATTACGAACGACTAACGTACCTAAAGTGGTTCAGTGTTTTTAAGAGATTTTCCTTGATATGTTGCTGATATTATACAAGGTGTAAAGGAAAGGGTATACATAGAAAGAGCAAGGCTTTTTGGATGATAACAAACGATATGGCAAGGGTTATTTAATCCTATCTCTACAAGTCCGGAAATAATGATTTTTTAAAATTCATAGATACCAGAAACCAAACTTTTCAAATTGAAATAAATACATCACTAGCACTCAATCAGCTGATCGATGTCAACGAACTATTTGCAAGTAAAAATAAACCTCTTACTCCTGGTATTTCTGAATAAAGGGTTCCGCAGTTTTATTTTTTGTTTTTTGTATATGATCCAAAACTATTGTGCCGATTTCAAAAATTCTTTCAGCATTGGAAAGCTACATTCACCCTGCTTCATTCAGCTTCACTTTCACCATTCATTCATAGGCTATAATTAATTATGAAGTTCCCACGGGAACGGGAGTAACGCGGGTGAAACCGCGCGCGGGAAGCTAGGAAAGAGGAAACATTTGATTGTTTGTTTTGCATTGAATAGGCTCGAGAACTTCCATACCGATTTGATAAATTCTTTCACCGTTAGAAAGTTACGCTTTTCAGGAGTAACAAAGGCTATATTCAATTATGAAATTTCCACGGACACGGGAGGTATGCGAGTGAAACCGTACGGGAAGTTAGTGTAAAATAATTTATATATAAACTGTCTTTATTCTAGCGCTATTTTTGTATTGTGAAGGCTGGTTATTAATACAAACTTATTATAAATCTGCAAATACATACAAAGTACTTAGAATCTGAAAGCTTTAGTAACTAACCGTTAGTTTTTCATTTTGTTTCGTTTGTATTTATGATTGAGGAATGAGTGGTAGTAGTGTACGTTTTAAATAATTAATTACTTGCCTACCTAATTGCATTTGGACTCTATTCAGAATGGTAAATAGGTAAAGAAGTGTCGTGAGTTAGTGTTCATTTTGTAAGTGAAAGATGAATACGTAAGTAGTAAATTTGACCTCAAATGTATTTCTTTTTACATCACACCGACATGTGGCAGAAAACTTTTTAAGATTTGTTCAAGACTACCTTTACTATAGTACTCTTAAATCTAAGCGGCCGTAGCCCAGGTGTCGAACTTGTGATCGCCGGTTCGATCCCCACCCATTGCACTACCGACGTGAACCCACTCGTAACACAAGCATTTTAGCTTAGCACGGGACGTTAATAGTTGGCAAAACTCTGCTAGTAATCTTTAAAAAAAAGTATATTTGTCGATAACCCAAAACCTAGTGCTACTACAACAGCTTGTTGACGTCCACTGCTGAACATGGGCCTCTTAACAGACCTTGGCAAGCCAGGGTCGTTGAGGGATATTATCTTAATCACCACGTTTGACAGGCAGTTTGGTGATCGCAGTAAGATTGTAACTAGTGAGCTGATATGAAATGAAATAGTTTATTAGTAACGTAGACGAATAATTCACGCTTGTTATACGTCAGTTACAATGTCTTAACAGATTCAAGAACATTAATTTTATTAACTTAACTAGCGGCCCGCCCCGGCTTCGCACGGGTGGACTTTCATACCCTATCCCTGCCCTACCCTACCCCTACCCTAACCCTACCCTACCCCTACCCTACCCTACCCTACCCCTACCCTACCCCTACCCCTACCCTACCCCTACCCTACACCTACCCTACCCTACCCCTACCCTATCCCTACCCTACCCCTACCCTACCCTACCCCTACCCTACCCTACCCAAAAGTCCTATGTCCTTCTCCCAGTTCTTAGCTACCTCCCTACCAATTTTCAGCCAAATCGGTTCAGCCGTTCTCGAGTTATAAGTGTTGTAACAAACACGACTTTCTTTTATATATATAGATTAAGAACTATATTTTTGATATTATATACAGAAAGTCTATATATATCTATTAATGATATGAGTTAACTGTATGTGTTTCAATTCATACAAATCGACATTATGTGTAACATATGTGTAACTAAAACTAGTTTTATAATTTGACTGCACCGGCGGCTCAGTGGTTACGGAAGTTGCTTCTGAGACCTGGTGTTCTGGGTTCGATTCCCACCCGGGACAATTATTTGTGTGAACCACAAATAGTTGTTCTGAGTCTGGGTGTTCTTTGTGTCCGTGAAATGAATGTTTGTAAAGTCCCCCGCGACACAGGGATTTATTTCCCTAGTGCGGGAGTTGTCTTTTAAAAAAAAAACAAAAAAAAAAATCTTAATTTTTTCCTCATCTTATCTTACTTAATATACAAAGCTGAAGAGTTCGTTTGTTTGTTTGATCGCGTTAATCTCCGGAACTAGTGGCCTGTTATGCGGGTTAAACTAGATGATAGATGCTCCATCAACTGTATATAACTTAGTCGCCTTTTAATATGTCCACAGAACGACATGGGGTGGTCTATCGTAAGCTCTAGAATCCACACGGCAACCAAGCGCTAACTTAGGTTGAAGCCCTATTCGGTTCTTTGTCTGCAAAAATAAAGTGCTGCGAATAAAAAGAAAAACGATCTGTCTAATAACATTTTTGCAAGCATTTCTCAGAGCGCCACACCACCTGTCTAATATCAGTATGCGATTAGACAGGTGGTATGTCTACGGCTATGCAGTTACCGACCAGTGCAATTGCGCTTATTTAAATCTTCCGACAGTAAACTGCCTTTCAGATTGACTGCCATCTTTCATGTAGCAATTTGTTCGTTATGTTTGATGTTGTGTTATTAACTCTATTGAATCAGGTTTGAGATTGTTACCATGGCGACGATATATGGGACAATATTATACCAGTGTTATTCGTATAACGTTCTTTGATGAATATGGTTGCCATAGTCACCACGCTTAACAGACGGGTTGGTGACCGCAACAGGTAAATGATGTAACGTAAGCAAACGACAACATCCGTAGTGTAGCGGTATTTGGCTCGCTTTAAATCTCGGAGGTCGTCGGTTCGATCCCCACGCCGGACAGAAAATCTTTGTGTAAATTCTAAGATTTCTTTCCGGGTCTAGGTGCTTGAAGGCCTACCCTCCGTGCCTCGGAAAGCACGTTAAGCCGTTGGTCCCAATTGTTATAACATCATCTATAATAATCGTATATTAAGGACCGGGCAGGAGCGTTTCCTTGTGTGGTACAACATAATGCTGCGGTCACCAACCCGCCTGCCAAGCGTGGTGACTATGGCAACTACCCTCTCTCGGGAGTAGGCCCATGTTCAGAAGTGGACGTTATACGGGCTGATGATGATGATGAAGCCAACGGCAAAGACAGCATTCTTCAAAAATCATCCTTTAAAGGTACGAATCGGCAACAGCCAGTGAATAACTAAGGCTGAACTCAGTAAGCTTTCTGTCTTCTAATTATAGTTTAGCATTTAACGAACTAACGGAATTCAATTCCAATTAAGCCCTGCATAATGCAGTTTGCGTGCGACGTCCTTCGAGTTCTGTTAACAATCTACAGAATGTTCATGATTGCTGCGCTGTTGTATATAGGTCGTCTGGACCGGTTGGCGAGAGAAAGTGACGTGCATCTCTTTCTAACGTACTGTTAGAAAGAAAGCTATCGTTATTATCAATACCAGTGGTCGCTCGGTGTTCGAAATTTAAACATAATAAAAAAAAAAATCTTCACTCTCTTCTAGCTTATTGTGCGCGGTTTCACACATGAACCCGTAGAAACTTCATGATTTAATATAGCCTTCTACAAGCAGTCTAACACTGAAATAATTTTTCAAATCGGATGAGCAAATTTTTTTTTATCCGACAAATTTCAGAGATCAGCTCGTTCAAACAAACTAACTCTTCACCTATATATATTAGTAGTGATTCGTAGCTTATAATTGGCAGGATAATTTGCCAGTAATATTATAAAACTAAAGAGTTTGTTTGTTTGTTTGAACTTAATCTCAGGAAATACTGGTCAGATTAAAACAATCTTTCACTAGTACAAAGTTACGTTATCCAAGACTAACATAGGCTATATCCTACTAATATGTATTATAAACGCGAAAGTTTGTAAGTATGGATGGATGGATGGATGTTTGTTACTCTTCCACGTAAAAACCACTTGACGGAATTGACTGAAATTTTGCGCCGGGATAGATTATAAGCCGGATTAACATATAGGCTACAAAACATCACGCTCCGACCCACTGGAACAGAGTTACACGGGTAAAACCGGTAAAATTATAAAGTTTAAGCGGCCGTAGCCCAATGGCTAGGGCGTTGGACTTGTGATCTTGTGGTCGCCGGTTCGAACCCCACCCATTGCCCTACCGACGAGAACCCACTCGTAACACAAGCATTTTTAATTTAGCACGAGGGGTTAACAAGAATATTAGTAGACTGCAAAATTCGGCTAGTAAACTTAAAAAAAAAACATGTATGAAGGGGAGTTACGCGGGTGAAACCGGGAAGCTAGTTACTAGTTTAAGGGCCACTAAGAGCGGTTTCGCACTACGTCCGATCCGAATCCGATCCGAACCCGTGAAAACATGGTCCGTAGTAGCCGTAGAACTATTTATATGGTATTTTACGCACCAGATCCGAGATCCGTCATCCGATTTCTTTCCAAATTTCTAGACAAATATTTTGACGGGTTCGGATCGGATTCGGATTGGGCGTAGTGCGAAACCGCTCTTAGTCCTTGTCCTTTGACCATACAGTTAACCTGCAACAATTTATATCTATCAATGTTAGTAATATTGACGCAGACAATTCAATTAAGCGGTCGTTGTGACAATAATATAAATGAATCGACTGTTTGGATTATGTTCTGTGTGTCCTGATTCTTTGTGATATTTACAATTGACATTGGAGAGAATCAACAATTGTTTTAAATTAGCACAAATTCATTGTGAAAGATAATAGGTTTATAGGGTTGCTAAATGGTCGGGATTTGGCGGGATTCTCCCGAATTTTTTATACCCTCTCGACTCCCGGTGAAATAAAACATCTCCCGAAAAACCACTTCATTTTATAAAAAAAGTTTGACTTTAAAATAGCAAAATCTGTCCGGAGGGCCCTCTTAATGACCCAGAGTCGCTCAGCAAGCTTTTTTATTTGCTTTAAGGCCTCCGCCTATTGTCAAATCATCAATTTTATTTTTGTATCTCCCGACCAAAGTCCCAAAATCCCGAAAACTTATTATTTTCTCCCGATAATATGTTAATTCGATCTGGCAACCCTTGTTGTAAATATAAAAAAAGTGAATGATGGATTTATTTATACACTAGCCTACCGCGCGTGTTTTCTCCCGTTCTTGTGAGAACTTCATAATAAAATATAACATATACCTACCTTTTCTCGATAAATGGGCTAATACTGAAATATATTTTTTAAATCGGACCAGTAGTTCCTGAGTTTAGCGAGTTCAAGTATACAAACAAAGTCTTGAGCTTTATATATTGGTATAGAAGTACCCTGAAAGGAGAGCGAAATCGGATTAAGTAGGTTGACCACAAATGTTATATCTGATGGGTTTATTTATTAAAAAATCGTACGAAGGCGGACTTAATGCCAACAGCATTTTCTACCAGTGAACTTGCACATAGATTAAAGAGAGAGAGAAAAAAAAAGAAACAAATACCTAATTGAAGAACGCAAAAGGGCCAATTAGATAAATATATTTCTGGGTTTTCAATCATGGTAGTCACCATTTCACGAACGCTGTATCAAGATTGTGTTTGAGGAAAGGAAGGTGGTTTTTTAAATTAGACTTTTTATTCGTATTATAATAAATTTAATTATTTATTTTTTCTTTAAACGAAACTAATTAAATGTTGAAAAAATTACCCTCAATTTGTACCTACCTAAAAATTTTATTTGCCATAAAGCATGGTGGATATTTTAGATGTTTTTCACTTTGTAGACTGTATTATATTATCATATCAGCTTGTTGTCGTCCACTGCTGAACATAGTCGTCCCCAGATCCATCGATTTCCAGCGGTAACGATTGATAGCGGCCTGCATCCACTGACTCCCTGCGACCTTTATGAGGTCGTCGGTCCATCGTGCAGGTGGTCGTCCCATGCTGCACTTGCCAGTTCGTAGTCTCCACTCGCGAACCTGTCTGCTCGATTGGTCGTTAGTTCTCGAGCTAGGTGTCCTGCCCATTGCCACTTCAGCTTGCTAATCCGTTGAGCTATGGCAGCGACCTTCTCCTGCGAATCTCTTCATTTCTGATGCGATCACGCAGACAAATGCCGAGCATAGCCCTTTCTACAGCTCGTATGTATAATATATTCCTACTATATATGTTACTGTTAAAACTTATAATCGGTCAAAACCACCTTTAACTGCAAAAATCAGGCAAAAGTAGTTCCAGAAACGAGATGCTCTTATTTTTGGTCGAAGGTTAAAAAATACACCAGGATTCCACTAAAAGCTACTTCTGTAGCTTAGGTTAGGTTAGAACTGTGACCAAAACACACAAGCCGAGCGTGCGTGCCGCCGCAGTGGCCGGCGAAGTGCCAGATCCAAATTATTAATTAAAGCAGTCAAAAGTGGTTTTGACTGTAACATATTATATATTATCAAGTTCGTCACGACAAATTATTTTGAAAATAAAAGTGTTACAAAGTATTACTTCAGCTTGTTATTCGACATTGAATAAGTACATATAACTAAGTTGTCCTAAAATGTGAAACTGACCTGGTCACCGTGATTCAAGTGGACAATGGCCGACAAAGCTACGAAATTTACACACAATGGCGTATAAAAACTAGTGGCGACTGGTGACTTTGCCTGCATCCTGCACATAGCGGCGTCATTTAGATTTGATATATTGAGTTCTTTTAGAACAATTTGTGGTCCAGAATCCGTAATTTTTATTATGGTAAAATTAGTCTACTATGGAATATTTGAAGATATTTTATTAAGTATTTAAATTTACAGTAAAAGTGGGTTTATTTAAGTATATTTCTACATATATGTTTTTATACATTTACCTATACAAATAAATAAAATTTAAGTGTCTGCTTGTCATTGAAAAATTATAGGTTTTTTATGCCTGCTGTGTGTCTGTTTGTACCGGCCATTCCGCAGTCGCGGACATCTAGTTGAATAAATTAGGTGTTAAATTGTTTGTAACTCTATAGCTGTCGGGAACTCCATTCTCTAAGTTTTGACCGAATACGTACACCTAGGTCAAACGATCCGACTAGGTAGGACCAACTTTGAGAAAGAGGTCAGCGGTCGCGTTTGCACGATGGACCGACGACCTCATAAAGGTTGCAGGGAATCAGTGGATGCAGGCCGCTAGCTATCGTTCCCACTTAAAAACGATGGAGTAGGCCTATGTTCAGCAGTGGACGGCAAGGGGCTGATGATGATGATGATGATGTTTGTAACTTTAACCTAAATTAACCCATAGTCAATAGTTGGTGATAATTGATGTGAAGAGTGAAATCTTTCCTAAAATATAGACATATATGTATAATTCTATATAACGTACTATATTCCCGCATGCGGTCTCACTCGCGTAGCTGCCGTTCCCGTATGGACTTAATAATATAATATAAGCATACAGTCTTCCTCAATAAATGAGAATCTAACATTGAAAGGTTTATGTCGGACCTGTAGTTCCTGAGATTAGCGCCTTCAAGCAAACAAAAACACTCTTCAGCTTAATATTATGTGCCTATATAAGGCGGAAAATTGTTTGTTACCTATACTGAAATGGACAATTCTACTTCCTACTAATATTATAAACGCGAACGTTTGTAAGTATGCATGGATAGATGTTTGTTACTCTTTCACGCCAAAACTACTGAACGCAATTGGCTGAATCAGCTCAAATTGGCTGGATTAACATATAGGCTACAAAACATCACGCTGCGTCCCACTGGAGCAGAATAACGCGGGTAAAACCGCGGGACGCAGCTAGTAGTCAATATTTGGTCTAGACACCAATACTTTGGTGCCATCCCTCCTAAAATATAAAAATATACATACAAGTATACAGTTCATTGTCTATGAGCAAACCGCAGTCTAAATAAAAACATTAAAACCAACGCATTTCTTACATTTCTAACACAACGAAACATGCACATTACTATAATCGTTTCCGCATTCTTAAAAACCACGAGTAGGTATGTGAGACACGTTGAACAGATGTTCTCTGTTCTTATTAACTTGTAACAATTTTATTTTGTTACACTTACGAATATATAAAATACGGCCCGCCCCGGCTTCGCACGGGTGGACTTTTATACCCTACCCCTGCCCTACCCTACCCCTACCCTACCCTACCCCTACCCTACCCTACCCCTACCATACCCCTACCCTACCCCTACCCTACCCTACCCCTACCCTACCCTACCCCTACCCTACCCTACCCTACCCTACCCCTACCCTACCCTACCCTACCCTACCCTACCCTACCCTACCCTACCCTACCCCTACCCAAAAGTATCCTATGTCCTTCTCCCAGTTCTTAGCTACCTCCCTACCAATTTTCAGCCAAATCGGTTCAGCCGTTCTTGAGTTATAAATAGTGTAACGAACACGACTTTCTTTTGTTTTTAAAATGTATTCTGCTATTCGGGACGGAAACAAATCCAACAAATCAAAAACCATAGCAATCGGTCCAGCCGTTCTCGAGTTATAAGTGTTGTAACAAACACGACTTTCTCGTATATCTCCAGTTATCGCGGCCATTCAGAGCAGTGCATTGCTATGTAGTGGATAGCAACCCCAATTTTTAGTTTAAAAGGTTCATCATCATCAACATCATCAGCCCGTATAACGTCCACTGCTAAATATGGGCCTCTTCCAGAGAGGGAGGGTATTTGCCATAGTCACCACGCTTGGCAGGCGGGTTGGTGACCGAGAGTATTATGTTGTACCACACAAGTAAACGCTGCTGCCCGTTCGTTGACATACGATTATTATAGATGATATTATAACAATCGGGACCAACGGCTTAACGTGCTTTCCAAGGCACGGAGAGTAGTCTCTGTCCGGTGTGGGGATCGAACCCACGACCTCCGAGATTCAAGGCGAGCCAAATACCGCTACGCTACGGAGGTTGTCAACAAAAAGGTTCATGAGAGTGACAGAAATCATAGCATGGTTTATGCTTTTTTAGGAACGCCCAAATATGGTCATGTTACCGTTTTGTTTTCGACTGAAGGTAAACTTATTCTTCGAATTAAATTACAGTAGCTCTGTTTAAATTAATTCAAAGATTTAGATACCATCGCTGAAAGTTAAGGCGCTGTACTTAGTCAAAATAGGCTTCACAAAACAGTTTTTTAGCCAAATGTTTACATTTTAGAGCAGCTAAAAAAATATATGTTAATCTTGATCATATTTATGGGGGGACCATAGTGTTCAAAACACGTTTTCGGTAAATTTTCTCGATAAAAAAAAACCATAAAACAACCATTTAAATTGAAATTGTAGCAATTGTAACTGTATTATTTATAAACAAATCTTGATAATATTAATAACAGTGATGTAATATATAATAATAAAGGGAACTGTTGTTTTTATTTATCGATTGGAATAAGATTTTTGCAAGGAAACGTTGCGCCATCGCGGCGTCTCTTCGCTTCTCTTTCATTTCTACGCGGAGCAACAGTGACAAAACTAATACGTAAAAGTCGTCTATTCACCGCGCCTTAAGTTAATGTGAGAAACGTATGTTAGTCTTTATTTAGTACCTACTTCTCTAATAACCAAGATAAATATCACATTTTGTTTTAAGTGTTTTTGTCTGCCAGATCATTTATTGCTTTTCCATGGGTTTACAGTGTCCAGTCTTTAAGTGTGATCCGATCACTGTTGCTTTACCATATATTCGTTGTGGATTATGTATGCGAAGCTCTTTGAATTGCTACTTTACAGGCGATAATCTGTTTATTGGCCCCAATTTACATCTTCACAAACTTTTGCATTAACACTCAAAGTAGGACTGCCTCCATTGCCAGCCAATTGACGATGCAAATCTCTCAATAATCGAACTTATTAAGTAACTATAAAAACTGATGGCACAAGACTACAAGACCCTGTAAGACTCTTTGTGTGGAATTTAACCGAATTATTATAACAGAAATTCTTTATTTTATTTTATTTGATATTAATAGATTTAGACTTCTGAAAGGTTCGAATCCTGCTGGTGATCTAAGTAAAATTAATAGCAAATGAGCTTTGCTTAACTCTCAAGAAAAGAGGCGCAAAGTCTGTGCATCTTTCATTTCGGACGGACATACGTAGCTGGCTTGTTTTTGCTACTTCACCGGGCATAAAGGCGAGCTCCAGCCTTAATAAGTGGTTTAAAAACTACAAACTAAGCAAGAGGGCACCCCTTGTGGGGCTTGAACCTCGGCTCAGGGCGGTCGCTGGCGATGAGTTTGAGGGATTTATGACTTTTAGTATTTTATGGGGTTAGTCAGTGCCCCCCACATATTTACTGTTGCGCCGTGTAGTCCCCATGTGAATATTATGTGTTTTGTGTAGTTATTTTAAATAAAACTAAGTACAAAAAAAACTGTTATCATTTCTGACACTGCCATAAAATTCATTTCTTGATCTCGAATCGACCACGTTGGGAGTCACTGCTTTGAAAGGAACAGCGATTGATATGACCCTAATTAAATTAACGGGATTTTTATACTTTTTAAATGTTTGTTATCTGACACTGGAAACTAAATTGTGAATATAATCTTTAACTTTAATTCTAATCTTGAAATTATGTTTTTCCGAATCTGGATTTCACCGTTACGAATATACGATTGAAAGTTAAGAAGATTACGAAGAGTGGCCAAGAAAAAAAAACTTTATTAGTTTCTTACCTTAACCTTAATTTCACCTTCTGCCTTCGCCTGATGCTATGAAAGGCTTTTTTTAACAAAATAACGTATTACTTTTTTAATTAACTAGTTTGATAAAATATTACTACATCTAGCTTCTCCAAAATGGTTAAATTTATTTGGATGAAAGAAAGAAAAATATTTATTTACAACGCATTGGATAACGAAAAATACAAGATAGATCCATAGCGTGGACATAAATAGGCACCAACTTAACCTTTATGCCACATCTACATATTTAAGTATGAATGTAGCGCTGGTATTCTAGTTGGCCCCATTCATGACGCCACGGTTATACACAAAAAAGAAAATAAATAAATTTAGAACAGGCAATAATATAAATGGATGGATGACATTATGTAAATAAGGAACCACTGGTTGGTTTGAAGATTGTCAACGTCCAGAAATTATACCCAGGCAAAGCTGCATATAAATAGGTATGCCCGACGCTTTTTTAGGTTAATCGAATTGAAACACATTTCAATTAATGCCGATACTAATGAATTCGTCAGAATCAGAATCAGAAATATAATTAAAGCACCTTATCATGGTCGGACCATTTTTGAGTCCTAAATAAACATTTATAATGACAGTAAGTTAATCTGATTGTTTGGTGTTTGATAAGATAAATATATTTGGAGCCAAAATATTAAATATTATGCATTTAATTAGGTTATTTGATTTTTTTGGACATAAGTGGTAAATAAACACCGTGTGCGGTAAAAGTGTACCAGTTGCTTGCCCACGCCTCCCGCCTACGATCATGCCTACGCCTATGCTTGCACCCCTGTGCCTTCACCTAAGTCTTACCCCCTGGGTCTCCGACCAAGCCCACCCTCCCAGTTCCTACGCCCAACTCTGCCCCCCTTTTTTTTGGTGTCCGGGGCGATTTGCATTTACGCATTCCCACCGTCGCGTCGCTGCAGCGTATTCGTGCGCTGGCGGCGGGATATGTGGGACTCGCCCTCTCCATAGCGTGGTATGCTAAACTCATACCACGATCATTCGATCCGCCGATGGCGAGGGCCGGGTACGCATGAGCAATCCGGCCACGCCCAACTTTGCTCCCAGTTTCTTAATTATTGTTTACTACTGGAAATAACAAACGTCTTAAATGTCCATAATACGACATTTAAATATGAGTTTTTCCTTATGCTTAGTATTCTCTTAAAAAGGAATCATATTTACTCGTTTCTCCCACCGGCGATCGCCGTAAGCCGAGGTTCAAGTCCCGCAGGCAGCGCCCTCTTAAACAGGTTGCTTAGTTTGTTGTTTATATACCATTTAATAAGGATGTAGCCCTGTGCGCAATTAATTCCGGTGAAGTAGCAAAAGCCAAGGTTGACTAAAACTTCCGTCCGAAAAAAGAACTTATCTTATGATCCTTTTACCTAATTTCTTTATCATTCCTTATTTTATCAACATTAAATCAATACCTGTATCAAAAATACGAACTCGATAAAAACATCTGCTTTTATGTATTTTCTGATTCTTGGAACGGTTATAAATTTGGCGAATACATCATAATTTGGCGAATATGTACCCGTCGCGCGTCGTCAGTTCGCACAACGGATTATATCAAGGTTTCGGGGTTTTGGTACCTGCCTGTTGTTAGATTCAAGGTTTTCGGCTAAACTAGCTGTTATACACTTTGATAATCAAAAGGAGCATATGCATCTATGCTGTCTAATCCATTATTATAAGGAGGTAAAGTTTGTGAATTGTTATGAGGTTGTAGGGAGTAATCTCTGGATCTACTGAAACGATTCAATAAACAAGCGGCCACAGCCCAATGGCTAGGGCGTCGGACTTGTGATCTTGAGGTCGCCGGTTCGAACCCCACCCATTGCACTACCGACGTGAACCCACTCGTAACACAATAATTCTAGCTTAGCACGAGGGGCTAACAAGAATACTAGTAGACTGCAAAACTCAGCTTGTAATCTTATTTTTTAAAGAAAAAAAACTGTAACAATAACATAAAAAATGCGTTATAATAATCCTACAGTCATCATCATCATCATCATCAGCCCGTATAACGTTCACTGCTGAACATGGGCCTCCTCCCGAGGGAGGGTATTTGCCATAGTCACCACGCTTTGCAGGCGGGTTGGTGACCGCAGTATTATATTATACCACACAAGGAAATGCTGCTGCCGTTCCTTGATATACGATTATTAAAGATGATGTTATAATAATCGGGACCAACGGCTTAATGTGCTTTCCGAGCCACGGAGGGTAGTTCCTCATCCAACCAGACCCGGAAAGAAATCTTAGAATTTACACAAAGATTTCTTGTCCGGCGTTGGGATCGAACCCACGACCTTCGAGATTTAAAGCGAGCGACCAAATACCGCTACGCTACGGAGGTTGTCAAAAACATAGGAAATGTGTTACAATAATCCTACAGTAGGTAATTAAGTAATTTTTATCGAAGTCATAGTATTATCGCTACGTGATTAGCCTGCTGGAAATAAATCTTTTTTGTCGTATCTACCTATGTTACGGCTAAAGGTAGGTGTGAACATAAACTTAAGATTAGCCGGCTAAAGGTAGGTGTGAACATAAACTTAAGATTAGCCGGCTAAACCTAGGTCCAGCCGACCACATGCGGTTAAACTTAGATCAACCTGAATAAGTCCCTGTTCAACTCCATTGGTTTCGGTTTAGGTTATTTTTTATTTTTTTTAACCACCCCAACACCTTTTTGTTCCGTGCATAGGTATTTTTTAATTTAATTAAAACCTAGAATATCACGACGCAAACTAACATGTTATCGAACTTAAGCTGCTTCTCGAAGATAAACCTAAGTTTAGCCGGCTAATCTTAAGTTTATGTTCACACCTACCTTTAGCCGTAACATATACACCGCTGGGCGACGGAGGTGTCGTAGGTACGATATTTTTTGCTAACACCAACAGTTGTATGACCACTTCTAAACATCAATAATAAGTATCACAAACACGGTTATTTTTTGTCCGATCTTAGAGTTTAATGTGACGTAAATAAATTTACCGGTTGATCATTAATAAAGTTGGCTCCCGTAGTTTTATTTATTGACACAACTGTTAAGTTAAGGTTACGTTTGATAGGAAACACGTATCTACACTCTAATTTGAAGAGTCAAAATGTGTGAAGAGGACCTTGGACTGTCACAATATGAGCCCGACTCAGTTGGAAATGAAATGAAAACGTTTATTGATAATGTTGACGAATCGATCGTACTTTTTAGAAGTCAAATAAAATGATAATGAAAAAATAAAACCTGACTAATTAATTAGTTTACATTTCAACAATAATGTTATAAAATAGAATTTAAATCTACCAATGTGGCATGTGATAGTCGCGTATTATAAATATAATTAGAATCAACCAGAGCGCGGGCTGGGATTAGGTCAGAAGCATAGAACGCGTCGCGAGCCTCGCCTTGCAAGGACGACCGGACCCTATCCTAGCTTCCTACGAGTCTTTCTCTATCTACCTACGTTGTGACACCCGGAGAAGAAAGACTATAAGAAACTCCGAGATCATTCTTTTTGTTATCTTTTAAAGTCTTTGATTAATCATTTGTACATTTATGTTATTTATTTACTGTGCGCAATAGACTTCTTCTTCTTTCGTGTCGTATTTACAACTTATTAGTTTTACTCTTTATTTAAAACCATTATGACTAGTAAGTCGCCACTCCAATGCCTCCTGTGGTTCATCAGATCCTCCATCGTGCAGCTGTGTGCGACATAGACAGTTACTACGTACCCTAAAGGGTGCCCCTCAGGCGTGTTCCGGTTAATTTAATTTAATTGTATTTGGCTGAGGATGTCTGATCTCGCTATTTGACCGGTCAAAATACTATATTTTTTCACTATTGTTATTTAGTTTTAATTTAGACAATTTTAAGAATTAATTTTTTGATGCAATTCTCAGGGCAGTCTTTTATCTATTAGAGGCCCTGGGCACATTAGGATAATGGGGCCCCTATGACTATTGGTGTGCCGGGCCCCCCATATAATGGCGGGGCCCCAAAATCAACGCGGTGCCCCTCATATCAACGTGGGGCCCGTAGCTACTCTTGCTATATGGCCAATCCGGCACTGCATTACGGTAGATATGACGTGTAGATAACATAAAGTAATCCACACTCAGCATCTACGATTAGTCCTTAGAGTGGCTATCGGTTATCGTTTGGAGTAGGGACTAGGGGGCCCTATAACATCGCGGGGCCCTGGGCACGTGCCCAGCGTGCCCAGTGGGGAAGAGGGGCCTGACAATACGGACAGACAGACAGGACACATGAAATAAATTTCAACATAATCTTAAAGTAAATATTACTTATTTATAATTGATTGATTGATACGTACAAGTGTATGTTCATAAAAAATATATTTATAAATTAATAAAAAATGGAAATTAATTAGGTATTTCACGTATGATTTCAGATGCAAACGATTCTGCATCACAACGGCAGTGGAGCGGCTGCGTACACCGGGCGCCTGAAGAACAGGGAAGTTCATCGAGCTATCACCCTCCATCCAGTGAAAGACCATCGACAGATGTACAGAATACATGCCTATTTCAAGGTCAGTTGCTTTTAATGATATTTTATTTTCTATATAGGGTGACTGGTAATTAGTGACCGATACCTAAACACATGATTGTGCTCATGATAACAAACAACTATTACTATGGCACCAAACATGAAATCGCGAAAAAAAAAATCACCTGCTCCCTACCATGTTGACGAGTTATGTGAACATGAATGTATGGAACAGCTGATTTTTTTTCGCGATTTCAGGGTTGGTGCCATAGTAAAAGTTGTTAGTTATCATGAGCACAATCATGTGTGTAGGTATCGGTCACTAATTACCATCCTATATATCTCCGTAACCGACAACCTCCTACTAGATGGCCGGACGATCTGGTTAAGGCCGCAGGATCACGGTGGATGCAGGCCGCTTCTAACCGCAACAACTGGAGATCCATGAGGGAGGCCTATGTCCAACAGTGGACGTCCTACGGCTGAAATGATGATGATGATGAACCGACAACCTCCGTAGCGTAGCGGTATTTGGCTCGCTTTAAATCTTGGAGGTCGTGGGTTCGATCCCCACGCTGGACAGGAAATCTTTGTGTAAATTCTAAGATTTCTTTCCGAGTCTGGTTGGTTGATGGATTACCCTCCGTGCCTCGGAAAGCACGTTAAGCCGTTGGTCCCGATTTTTATGACATCATCTGTAATCGTATATCAAGGAACGGGCAGCAGCGTTTCCTTGTGTGGTACAACATAATTCTGCGGTCACCAACCCGCCTGCCAAGCGTTGTGACTATGGCAAATACCCTCCCTCGGGAGGAGGCCCATGTTCAGCAGTTGACGTTATACGGGCTGATGATGATGAACCCAGACACGAGTAAAACCGCGCGCGCAGAGCTAGTAATATATACTTATAGGTATATCTATCAACTAATATATAAAGCTGAATAGACAAACCAACAACTCTTGTTTGTTTTCTTGAACGCGCCAATCTCAGAAACTAGTGGTCCTCTTTGAAAAAATCTTTCAGTATCATTTTCCAAAGTTCCTTCGGGAACTTGCCGTGTGGTTTCCGGCTTAGAATAGACTATCCCATGTCCTCCCATGGGTGTGGTAAAAGGTGACTAAGGGATATATGGCTGATAGATGGGCAGCAGCATGTATTAGCTCAAGGTTTACATCTTACTGCGATCACCAATCCGTCTGCCAAGCGTGGTGATTATGGCAATATCCCTCTTTGATCCTGGCTTGCCAAGGTCTGTTAAGAAGAGGCCCATGTTCAGCAGTGGACTTTAACGGGCTGTTGATGATGATGATGATGTATTTATTTCAATTTGAAAAGTTTGGTTTCTGGTATCTATGAATTTGAAAAAACATACTTCCGGACTTGTAGAGATAGGATTAAATAACCCTTGCCATATCGTTTGTTATCATCCAAAAAAGCCTTGCTCTTTCCTTTCCGTTACACCTTGTATATATATAAATCTGAAAGTTCAAAACTTTTATGTTATGAATATTAGATTGACTTGGCCATCGCAATAAACAATTCTAATTTGATATAGTGTGTATTACTTGTGAGATACATTCTAATTTTATCCGATGGCCAAGTCAATCTATTATTTTAAAATTAAAAGTTTTGAACTTTGATAAGGTCCTAATAAGATTCTGTTAGGTGAGATAATTACGTAATAGCTTAAGACAGAAGGTCCCTTAAGTAGGGACTGAATAAATTAACCGACTTGGTATTACATAGATCCCACAACTTTTTACGGTAAAAGAACTGCGTTACGAGACTTGGGTTTTTTTACAAGTATGTTTTTGATGGCATCTATATTTACTTGCTAATAAATACTGATGTTATATTGTAGACGTTTATTCAACCATGTTTTTGTTTTTACATTTTCCAGCATAAGAATAGGTTATTTGTTTAATAATAATTGCGCGTGCGCAGTGATCCCTGACGTCTAGACAACGGATCCACGTGTGTTAGTTTATTTTAGCTCTATTCTCAGTAAGTGTAAGGATAAATTTGTATAATTATTTGGTATTCGTTTCTAGGTAAATTAGGTATGAGGAAAGAGGAAAATACGTTATTTTGTCTCTTTCTTAATCTGTACTAATATATAAAACTGAAGAGTTTGTTTGTTTGCTTGGACGCGCTAATCTCAGGAACGATTTGCAAAATTGTTTCATTGTTAGATAGGTCATTTATAGGCTACATTTAATGAGGAAGTTCATACGGGAATGCTATTATAGATTTTTTGAAATCGGACCAATAGTTTCTGAGATTGCGTTCAAGCAAACAAACTTCTAACATAAGTAATTAAATAATAACCAAGAAACGGATTAACAAGACATTAAAATCAAACTTGTTATGTGAAGTGGTTACAAAGTGGATTGCTGTAGCTATTAGCTTCAAGTGCTACACTTAATATTATTACTACCAACGCTCCTATCATAATTTGTAGGTACGTCTGTTTGTTAGCATTGGATGTACCAAACAACAATTTAATCCATTTAAAAAATCATTCATATTTAGAAAGTTATATACCTATTATATATATTATTTAATTTATTAAGAACTAGCTGTGATTTGATTTGTATATAGACAACTTTTTTTTTCCCGTTTTTTGTTGTTTTTTATTATTTTCTATATTAGCATGCGCACTGCGTTTTATGTTATTATTTTTATTGTATTATGTTTCTCTTTCATCTTTACAAATTGTCCAAAACTAGTCTCCAGTCCAATATCTTTAATTAGTCCCACCAAACCCTTATCCCAATCTTATTATGTTGTTTGACATGCAATTAATTTACAACCTTATTATATACAATAATTTTAAAACATACAATATGGTGTACTTACATATTACTCAAAATTAAATAGAAAATCCTACACGCATTTAATTTATACAGGGTTATTTTTAGAACACCAACAACCTTTTGGGGAATAGAAGTACACATGATTATGAACAACTTTTACTATGGGACCAACACTGAAATCGCGAAAAAAAAATCAGCTGTTCCATACATTTTGTCGAGGTAAGTAAACATAAATGTATGGAACAGCTGATTTTTTTTTTCGCGATTTGGTCCCATAGTAAAGTTGTTTACAATCATCAGTACTTTCACCCTCTAAAAGGTTATTGGTGTTTTAAAAATAACCTTGTATAGGCTAGCTATTAAAGACACTTAGAAATAATTGTTACTACATGGCTAAGAGTTATAAGTATTGACAATGACTGGCGAATAATAATCACTTAAAATGACTAGAGACTGATTCCTGTATAAATTGTATAATTGTACACAAAGATTTCATGTCCGGCGTGGGGATCGAACCCACGACCTCCGAGATTTAAAGCCAAATACCGTTATAAAGCACATAAATAAATAATAATACAGTTCGTAGAACGGATGTCAACAACATAAGTACATACATCGGGTGCAATAATCGCGGTAACATTTCGTCCGAGGTTATCAGTTGTATTAATATACTTAATGTTATCCATATTATCATTCAATAAATAGCTGTAATGTTAAACCGTAATGTAAGCTTATGTACTTGGTTGCATTAATTTATTATATACTAGCTGTCAAGCGCGGTTTCGCTCGCGTAGAGCCCGTTCCTGTGGAAACTTTAACCCTTTAATGGGTAGTGGCAATATAGTTACCACCATATTTTGAACTTTATGTACTATATAGTAATAAAGATCAAAAATAATGAATTCTAAACATACCCATAGTCTGCTAGCTGCGCCCTGCGGTTTTACCCGCGTCACTCTGCTCCAGTGGGTCGGATCGTGATATTTTGTAGCCTATCGTGATATTATCCAGCTTATAAACTATCTCCGTGCAAACTTTCTGCCACATCCGTTCAGTAGTTTTTGCGTGAAGGAGTAACAAACAAAAAAACATCCATCCATCCATTCATACATACAAGCTGTCGCCTTTATAATATTAGTAAGGATGACACTCAGAAATGACGTGGCTTTCTATTTGTAAAAGAAGTTTCAAATTCGGTTCAGTAGATCTAGAGATTACCTCCTACAACGTCACAAATTACCTCTTGAAAATATTATAGTATAAATTATATATTAAACTAGCTTCCGCGCGCGGTTTAACTGACGTCCCTCCCGTTCCCGTAGTAACTTCATAATTAAATATAGCCTACAGCCTTCCTCGATAAATGGGCTATCTAACACTAAAATAATTTTTCAAATCGGTCCAGTAGTTCCTGAGATTAGCGCTGAAGCAAACAAACAAACCAACTTTTCAGCTTTATATATTAGTATAAGATTAAAATCGCGTTTATCCCATATTATGTTTACTAACTGGATTTACCCTTAGGTCAATTAAGCGTGTTGTATTTGCCCCAGCGACTCACAGGGGACGTCCTCATGCGCGTCCCCTGTGTGTCGTCTGCCTGCAGTTCGTGTAGGTTGTAGTTTTAAACGATTTAATAAGACGGTTAAGTAGCAAAATTCTTGACATATGTCCATCCAAAAAATTGTATTGTATTTGCCATCCCCCTCGCGTATTCGCAATAAGCCTTTCTAAGACCTTTTAGTCCCGAAGTCCGAAAGGCCTACATGGCCTCTTCGACCACTCTCTGAGATAATTTTCCATTTTCTTAATAATTATTAAGGAAAAGCAAGTAACAAAACAATAAATATGAAACATATTCTATTAAAAAAAATATCAGAAACTTGATTAAAAACTCGATAGGTATAAACATCTAATCAAAATCATACTATGCTCAATAAGAGAGCAGTTTGGATATAAAAACGTCCCACAGGGGACACCCTCTTGCGCAGGTTGCTTAGTTTGTAGTGTTTAAACCATTTATCGAGGCTGGAGCTCTGCTCGCCTTTATGCCCGGTGAAGTAGCAAAAGCCTCAGGGCTAACTACATATGTCCGTCCGAAAAAAAAAGGATATAAAAGCGGATGAACCGCAGTACAATTATGAAATTCTCTTTATAAAATTCTTATCATGAAATTCCAGAATCTTCGAATCCAAGAGCTTCGGGAGCGTTCGTTGGACCTTCACCGAGACATAGCATCTGCTATGAAGGAGCTGAACGTGGCGGAAGACCAGGTAGCAGACTACTCGCTGCCCGGGGACGTTCCCCTGTTCCCCGCCAAGGTAGGGGAGCCGGAGTACCTGGGGAACAATAAGATATTGGGTAAGATACATTAAGTTTTTTTATTTATTTTGCCTTTGGTAATCAATTGGATTAATGGTATTTAAGAGAATAGCTCATGGCGTGGTTAACTACAAACTTTTCACTATCATCATCATCATCAAAAGCCCGTTTACATCCACTGCTGAACATGGGCCTCCTCTTAACAGACCTTGGCAAGCCAGGATCGTAGAGGGATATTGCCATAATCACCATGCTTGGCAGACGGATTAGTGATCGCAGTAAGATGTAAACCTTGAGCTAATAGATGCTGCTGCCCATCCATCAGCCGTATGTCCCTTAGTTGCCTTTTACGACGCCCATGGGAAGACATGGCGTGGTCTATTCTAATCCACGGTCAAACTTTTCACTAGAACCAGATAAATTATGAAATTAAATTAAATTTTGTATACATAGCATTCATTTTGTATACATGTATAGCTATGAATTAATTTCTGTGTTTCAGATTTTTTTTATTATCGGTCACCATATTTTCAAATAGAATTAAAACACAAACACACCCTTCGTACCCCGGTCTAGGCGCCCGTGCCGCAGAGGCCCTCCGGGTCGGGTGTCTCGGGGATAAGGGTATTCCTATAAGTTAACGAATATTCTCGATCTGAACTTTATTAATTTAAATCCGTTGAGTCTCATTGGTGTCTGTTTGACACAAACTTTTGCACTGAATAATTTGACTAATTAAGACTATAAATCATTTCAGTACAACGATAACAGGTTTCCCGTAGCCTTTTCACCCACTTAAAAATTGTGACTATTAAGACTATGGAGAAAATCTACCAGTATCCATTAAGACTATGGACACAGTCTAAAAGCCAGTAATGTTTTTTCCAGGAGCCCCAATCGATATGGACCGGTACAAACCCAAAACAGTCGAGGACATGGTGACGTTCGATTTTATCAGCAAGTCACTGTACTCCACCACGCACAACAACCCCAAGAGAAGGATAGAGGACCCTCTGAGAGAAGCACTCGATGATGTCATTAGAGAAGTAAGTAATTTAGTTTAAAAATAAAAAAATATCTGGGCTTAAAATCTGATCAAAATTGTCAAAATGCTATGATGCACTTTTCTCGAATATGATCGCAGTAAGATGGTTTCTATTCTCGGGCTGATAGATGCTGGTTCTCATCCATCAGCTGAGACGAATGTAGACGAATCGATCGTACTTATTATAACTCAAATACAATGATAATGAAAACAAAAAAGAAAAAACAATCTTAATTTACATTTCAACAATAATGTTATTGAATAAAATTTACCAATGTTGTTAAACGAATTTAACGATATTTATTCGGCACTTAGGTATTTACATACACTTGCACTTGTCAGTTATACACAATTAAATTTGATTAATGTAATTACATACAAAAATATCGCAACTAAAGTCTTTTGCGGATTAGCTAATATAGTATAGTTACAACAATAATTATCATGTTATGGCATGTGATAATCGCTAATTATAAAAATATAATTAAGATCAACCAGCGCGGGCTGGGATCGGGTCTGAAGCGTCGCGAGCCTCGCCTTGCGAGGAAGACCGGACCCTATCCTAGCTTCCTACGAGTCTTCCTCTATCTACCTACGGTGTCACACTCGTAGAAGAAAGACTAAAAGAAACTCCGAGATCATTCTTTTTGTCATCTTTTCTGTATATCCCTTAGTCGCCTCATACGACATCCATAGGATAGACATGGGGTGGCATACTTATTACATCTTCCGGATCGGTTTCGCCTGGGTCAAGCTCAAAAGGTTTTATCAGAGCCCACAAGTGTGTGCGCGCTACAGTAATCCCTATTTCACTTTTTCTATTAATGCATTGAAAGTTCAGGTGCAGGAGGTTAGCTCTCTTTAGGCTAGGCATTCGGAGTAAATTCAATTGTGTCAGGAGCAATACATTTTTTGATAAAGAAACTTACAACAGAAGTCGTAACAACAATAGCACCTTATATCCGTCCGTAAATAGCTTTTCTTTCTGCGCCTTGTACGAGATTCTATATTTGTGACCTTGTTTTTTTAGATAGGTATATTGGACCCTCCCACTGTGTATCACCTTCCGATGCCTTCGTAGACCCGAAGTCTGAGAGGCCCGCAAACTGTAAACTAGAGCGGCAGTTGCACAAAACTCCCCTAAAGAAACTAAAAGCCATAATCCCTCAATCTCTCCGTCAGCCACCGCCCTGAGCCGAGGTCCAAGTTCCACAGGGGCCTATTGCGCAAATTGCTTAGTTTAAAGTAGTGTTTAAACCATTTATCTAGGCTGGAGCTCTGCTCGCCTTTATTGCCGGTGAAGTAGCAAAAGCTCAGAGATAAGTACATAATGTCCGTCCGGAAAAAAAAAAACCGCTGTGTATCACTCAATAAAACTTAAACGTTGCCCACCCTGTTGATTAATTTATGAGCAATTAGGAGTAAACCGAAAAAACAATAGTTCTGCCTGTTCTAGCCATTCTTGCGGCCCACAGAGTCTACGCCCTGTGTCTGGGAACCGGTGGTACCGCCCTATTTACGGCACTGCAACTTATACAAAGAGCAAGTGTGTAGTTGTAATAAAATATACAGTGTTATTTTTAAAACACCAATAACCTTTTAGAGGGTGAAAGTACTGATGATTGTAAACAGCTTTTACTATGGGACCAACCCTGAAATCGCGAAAATAAAATCAGCTGTTCCATACATTTTGTCGAGGTAAGTAAACATAAATGTATGGAACAGCAGATTTTTTTTTCGCGATTCCAGGGTTGGTCCCATAGTAAAAGTTGTTCATAATCATGAGTACTTCTATTGCCCAAAAGGTTGTTGGTGTTTTAAAATAACCCTGTATAGGCGCAGTCGTAACAGTGCGATCCACAATTCAAGAAGTGCATGTACCTTTTGCTCTTTTATTGTATTAAGTCTCTAATGGTACATGATTTATGTCTCTACAGTTGTCTTTTTAAATTGAAAAAAACTGGTGAGGCGCGACTTGGACTCGCGCACGTACGGTTCCGTACCATTTTCAAGCGTCTACCTGTTGCCGTTTTTGATATCGAGCAAAAAGGGCAAAAACAAGTTTTTTGTATGATAATAATTGGTGGTTATAGCGGCAATAGAAATACATCATCTGTGAAAATTTCAACTGTCTAGCTATCGCGGTTTTTGAAATACAGCGAAGTCTTAGTAATAGGGCCCCGTTTTTACCCTTCGGGTACGGAGCCCTAAAAAAGGGTTTGTCTTCATTAGTAAGTAGATACTTTATATTCCGTCGCGTACAACAACCTCGAGACGTGTAATTTTACGTTATTAGAGAAAATTAAAATACAACATTATACTATGGTCGTAAATGGTTGAGGAATATAGAGAGATAATGAACTATAAGCCCTTTTTATTTTTAATTAAGTCGACATCGTATTCTGACAACCTCCGTAGCGTGGCGGTATTTGGCTTCTTGGTAATCTTTGTGTAAATTCTAATATTTCTTTCCGGGTCTGGTTGGTTGAGGGACTGCCCGTGCCTCGGAAAGCACGTTAAGCCGTTGGTCTCGATTGTTTTAACATCATCTATAATTATCGTATATCAAGGAACGGGCAGCAGCGTTTCCTTGTGTGGTACAACATAATACTGCGGTCACCAATCCGCCTGCAAAGCGTGGTGACTATGGCAAATACCCTCCCTCGGGAGGAGGCCCATGTTCAGCAGTGGACGTTATACGGGCTGATGATTATGATGATGATGAAATCGTATTCTGGCTACATAATAAATTTGATAAAAATCTACTAGAGTTCATTTTTGCGCCATAAAAGTAACCCGTATTGGTTGAAGTATTATTAGAAAGTTTGGTTTCTTATTTGTTGTTAATACCCGGTGTATAATAAATAAACATTCTACTAATATTATAAACGCCGAAGTTTGTAAGTATGGAAGGATGGATGGATGTTTGTTATTCTTTCACACCAAAACTACTGAACGGAATTGGCTGAAATTTTGCACCGGGATAGATTATACGCTGGATTAACATATAGGCTACAAAACATCACGCTCCGACCCACTGGAGCAGAGTAACGCGGGTTAAACCGCACGGCGCAGCTAGTATTTTATAATAATGCACCCGGACGCTCCTTCGATCCACCGTTGGCGGGGGCCGGGTACGCCGGGATTTCCGGGCCGATTTGCCCAATTATAGGGACGCCCGGAGTGTAGAGGCGTCCCTAATCCTCATGGGTCAGCCTCGAAGGAAGCGGGGCCCAGGAGCCCACTCCCTGAGGCCGAGCCTAGGGCGGTAGGCGGCGGGTAATCCGGCCCGACCCTGACTTGCCAAGGTCTGTTTTGAAGCCTATGTTCACCAGTGGAACCAAATGACTGATACAATATAATAATTATAGTTATACTTATAAGTTTAGCGTGCTTGTAAAATAAACCTTAATTTTTGATTACAAAAATAAATTATCAATTTCGTCTGTTTCGTTTTTTTCTGTCAATATTCCATGCAGAGAGGTTGATAATGTCATAAAAATGCTGGTATACTGCCCTATTAACGCAAATTATAGGATGATATCGCATACATACCTATATATTGTACAGTATACATGCTAATAAAATGCGTGCATTAAAGTTTATTGTCCAATTAGTCTGTAATAAAAATGTTTATACTTGGCGTTTATAACAATATCTCATTTTATAAAGAATGCAGTAAATATATTTAACATAGAGTATTAAGCTTTTGTACAGTCCTTTGGTTGGTTTTCTGGCGAAGTTATTTTATCCTTATAATATGGTGCATGTTGGGTTGATTTTATGTCAATCGCTGTTATATTGTGAGCCTTAACGAGGTTCTAATTCAACGCAAATTGATGTCTAACCAACATTCAATAACGTACACATACGTAACCCATTTGGTTTAGTGCCACTGCTAAATTAAAGCAGGGATTACAGATCGCTGCTTCAATGAAAAAAATCGAATGAGTTTACTAACAATCATTTTTATTTACACTTCCTTCCCACCTCAAATCAATGATATACACTATATATATGTATAATATATGTGTATAATATATACACTAAGCCTGAGGCATCTTCCCATTTGTACTGTCTGGGATATGGGTATAATTATATACCTTTACTGTAAAGGTACTGACTAATCTATCAATTCACAGTTCACACAGAAGTTAGACACGCAGATAGTTGTTTTGATGTAGTCGACTGTTAAGAAATGATTTTCCTCTTAAGGATATCAAACAGTGGTCTAAAAGTCGATGGCTAAAGTAAGTTATTTTAACACAAACAATTCTTGTTATCACACCAAATCTTTGTAATTTTTCAGGTCATGGAGATAATAAACGCACCGTCCCGCCAACGTGGGCGCGTGATAGACTTCAACGAACTGCTGTATGGATACACCAGGCTGCAGCCGCTGCACGGAGCCGACCACGTGCTGGACTTGCTGCTGAAGTACCGCCGGTACAGAGGCCGTAAGATGACAGCGGCTGTTAGAAGGCATGCGTACCTGCAGCAGAGTTTTACGGGTAAGTTTCGTCCTAATGAGTTTTAGACTGATATTAGCGATTTTGATGGATGGTTTGACTTTATTTTAATTCTTAGTTTACGGGTTTTGTAGTTATTTATTTGATAATTGATCATCAAATTAAAATCTGTATACATTTTCTTTCTATTCACTAAATTAACGGGTTTGTATTGCTATTGTTGTAGTTATGTACAGAAAAATGGAGCATGGTGTTAACTCGTAAAAACATTTTTTATAGTTAAATTACTAACCATCATCATCATCATCAGCCCGTACAACGTCCACTGTTGAACATGGGCCTTCTCCCGAGGGAGGGTTTTGCCATAGTCACCACGCTTGGCAGGCGGATTGGTGACCGCAGTACTATGTTGTAATACACAGGGAAACGCTGCTGCCCGTTCCCTCGTATACGCTTGTTATAGATGATGTTATAACAATCGGGACCAACGGCTTAACGTGCTTTCCGAGGCACGAAGGGTAGTCCCTCAACCAACCAGGCCCGGAAAGAAATCTTAGAATTTACACAAAGATTTCTTGTCCGGTGTGGGGATGGAACCCATGACCTCCGAGACTTAAAGCGAGTCAAATACCACTACGCTACGGAGGTTGTCTTACTGACGTACCATACTTGTGGAATATTGTAGCATAACCTCGTTTTTTTCGATTTCAGGCATGGAAATCAGAGAACTTCCTATGGGAGATCCTCCGCCATTCGAAGATCCATCAATATTAGATAAAACTGAAGTCAGTCCCAGCGCAGTAGACTATGAAGATTTCGATGAATCTAAACAACAACAAGACAGTTTCTTAGACAAACTCAACGTCAGAGAAGCTCTAGAGAGTGGATTGTCGAAACTACAAAATTTGCCAAAAGTACTAAAATGGTACGATGATAATTTCGAAGAATATTCAATATACGACCGACGGATACACTTCATAATGCCTCTCTCGGGAAGGCAAGAAACGTTCGGCAGATTCATGAGAAACTATGAAGATATTGTGTTGAAAACTGACGAGGCTGTGACGTTAATAGTCGTTGTATATTTAGACACAAACAATCCATTAGACTACAAAAATACAGAAAACCTCATAAATTACTATGTAGATATGTACGGGAAAGATATCAAAATGGTTCAAATGGGCACTGAAACGTTCTCGAGAGGAGCTGCCTTAACTGAAGGTCTAAAACTGTGTTCAAGTGATGATCTAGTTTTCTTTATAGACGTAGATATAATGTTCAATTTTGATACTCTTAGAAGGATAAGGATACATACTATTAAATATAACCAAGTGTATTTCCCTATAGTGTTTAGTGAATATAATAATGAAGTAGTGAACGGTGATGACTATAATAAACTTTTAGGAGAAGATAATGAAGAACAAGAACAAATTGATGAGATGGAGGAACCAGTTGAAGAAGAAATTAAAAGTGAGAAGGAATTGATTAATCTTAAGTATAGCAAAGAAATTAGTAACGATTTTGGATATTTTAGACAGTATGGTTTTGGCATTCTGGGCATCTATAAGTGTGATTTTGAAAGAGTCGGAGGATTTGATTTGAATATTAAAGGCTGGGGGTTAGAAGACGTCCAAATGTTTGAAACTTTAATAAAATCGAATCTAACTGTCTTTAGAGCAGCTGATGACAGCTTAATACATATCTTCCATTCAGTTACCTGTGATAAGAATTTAGTTAAATCTCAATTCTTGATGTGCCTTGGTACCAAAGCTTCAACGTATGGAAGTGAAAAGCAAATGATATATTATATGTTAAATCATCCAGAAGTATTGTGGCCTGATGATCAACCCGTCAAAGATGAAAATGAGGTTGATGATGATGTGGAGGAAAAAAGAAAAAAGGAAGAGCAGAATAAAATAGAAGCAGAGAAAAAGGCAAAGGCGGATGCGGATAAAAAAGCAAAAATAGAAGCCGATAAAAAAGCTGAGGAAGAAAAAAAGCAAAAATCTGAAGAAACAAAGAATGCTGATGCAGCTAAAAAGGTAGAGGCTGAAGTGAAGCCGCAAAACAAAACAGAGGAGAAAAAAGGTGCTAGGTAGTATACAGGGTTTAGATATTGTGTGTGCAAATAATGAACGTATAAATATAACAAGTCTCGACGGATAAAGTGATTTCACTGAGATATGTGAACAAATAGAAACAATTTGAAATTTGTTATCGTGTCCTAGTTATATTTAGTACTCGATTACGTTTTCTGTACATATTTATTAAGAAGTGGAATAATTAAGATTTTTTAACGAATATGACGAAGCAAGTCAGGATTAAGTCAATGATAAAACTTTTCATGTGATTTAGAGTAAATTTCTTCTTATGTTCAATTGTACTATTATCTGGCGTTAGTTCTTCAATTATGCATTTATTAAATACACTTTATCAATTAAGTGAACTCATTTTATTAATATTTACAAGTTCTTTTTTATTAATATTCTTTCTATTATAATCAATTCCCCTTGTCTTATGATATGACATTTAAGTATATAAATATGAGATTATTGAGATATTTTTTTTTAATATTGAAGCATTTATAAAAATGTTAGCGTGGTTATTCTGTTTGTCATAATATTACAGATTTACCTATACTATTATATATATACATTGTTAATTTATTGGTAATATGGGCAGAAAGGTGTTGTTGCATTTTATGTATTTGCCGACGATTTCTTATTATATCTTATATTAATCATTATGTTCCTATATTAGATTATTTAATGTATTTTAATCAATATTATAACTTTTATAAACATTATTCAGAATACCTACCGTGTTTTAAGTCAATACATATTTGAGAAGCTTATTTGACTCATTCATCATCATCATCTTCCTGCTTTGCTCCCATTAAGGGTCGGCGCAATATGTCTTATTTGACTCATTATAGTCTAGAAATTCAAGTCATCATCATCATCATCAGCCCGTATAACGTCCACTAATGAACATGTGCCTCCTCCCCTAATTGCCATAGTTACCACGCTTAGCAGATGGATTAGTGACCAAAATATTATGTTGTACCACACAAAGAAACGCTGCTACACGTTCCTTGATATACGATTATTATAGATGATGTTATAACAATCGGGACCAACGGCTTAACGTGCTTTCCGAGGCACGGAAGGTAGTCCCTCAACGAACCAGACCCAGAAAGAAATCTTAGAATTTACACAAAGATGTCCGGCGTGGGGATCGAACGATCTCCGAGATTTAAAGCGAGCCAAATACCGCTACGCTACGGAGGTTGTCAAATTTGAAATTCAAGTAATTTTTATATTTTGTTTTTACGTTTAAATGCATTTTTACTAGTGAACAATATTAATGAAGAAATAAGCTTCTTATTTATGTTACACTTAATTTTAATTAACACGTTTGGGTTGCAACTATATATAAAATGTGTAATTTTTTACTTTATTGAAAAATCTAATTATCGTACATTCTATTTAGCCTTGTGACAAATATTCTTTATAAATAGGTAGTAGTAATTATGTACAAGCTATCGGTGTTAAATTAATTATATTATTTTATAATAGTCGGTACTTTTGTCCTGAGGAATAAAATGCCGAGTTGACAGCTATTTTCTAGAAAACCCTGGCCTGGCCTGGACTAAAATGAGCATAATAAGGCCACGATATTTTTTAATTATTAGTTTTTATTTTCATATTGTAATTAACGTTTGTATTTTCTTTTGTTTTACATTTCGATATTCCCAAAGCCTTTTGGTAAAACATTTAGTAGTATTTAATGTTAAATTATAAATATTCTTTAAAAATAATATTTTCCTTTAAAACATTCCTTTCGACGCAGACGATATGTATTTATGTGATGTTAAAATACCTAAACACTGGTCGACTTTGTATCTTGTAATTGTATTCTTTTATTTGTTATATTATATGTTCCAGTCAAAACTAATAATCGGTCAAAACCATTTTTGACTGCAAAAATAATTTGTATGGAATTTGGATTTGGCGTCGTGGTCACAGTTCTAATCTAACCTAACCTAACCTACATAGGTTGGAATCCTGTTGCTTTTTTTAAGAGCATCTCGTTTCAGGAATCTTATGTGAGCCAATATGGACCCGTCAAAACTACTTTTGCCTGATATTTTCAGTCAAAAATGGTTTTGAATGATTATAAGTTTTGACTGTAACATATACATTTACTATTGTATATAGGTATATTATATGCATAATAGTTATGGTCCAATATATCAGGCCTGCCAGACATTTCTTTTCTTAGTTAATCTTAGTAATAAAATATACTGGGAAAAATGAGTGTCTGTACCTATTTATACATAGCTAAGGAAATGCTTAGTTTAAGAGCTTAAGAGCGTAAGATCGGATGTGCTATTATACGTCAGAAACATTCGTCGTATGTGCCTTTATCGTACACTGACACTTACGACCAAATACTTCTGAAGTATAACAGTACTTCCGTCATTATGCTTCTGAGGTGTAGAAGCTAGTTTGAGTCGTTACTCAGTTCATGGGTACTAAGCGCTTTAGGTAGGTAAATATCAAAATAGCTTTACTTAAATTCCGAGTGCTGCATTTTTATATATTCAGTCCCTACTTAAGGGACCTTCTGTCTTAAGCTATTACGTAATTAGCTCACCTAACAGAATCTATCAAAGTTCAAAACTTTGTTATGAATATTGGATTGACTTGGCCATCGCAATAAACACTTGTGAGATACATTCTAATTTTATCCGATGGCCAAGTTAATCTATTATTTAAAACTTAAATGCTTTAGACTTTGATAAGGTCATAATAAGATTCTGTTAGGTGAGATAATTACGTAATAGCTTAAGACAGAAGGTCCGCTAAGTGGGGATTGAATAAATTAATCGACTTGGTATTACAAAGTACCCACAACTTTTAACGGTAAAAGAACTGCGTTACGAAACATGGGTTTTTTACGGCTTATGTTTAACTTACCATCAGATATAGTAACATATAACAGAAAAAAATTGAAAATGATCACCAAAATGAAACCCGCATTTTAATGTAAAATTGTAACCAAAGTTTTAACATTTCGCTATCGTATTTAAGCAAAATGACTCCAAATAAATGATTGTTAACCCAAAAGTACTTAGTAAATGATCACCAAAAGTACCTAAATGTTTTACTAATTTACTATTCGGTTCTGGCACTCGCCGGCCGCTGCCGCGGCACCGCTCGCTTCGCTCGCTCGGCTCGTGCGTTGTATGGCCGCAGCTCTAACCTAACCTAACCGATTGTCATTTTTCATTGATTTTATTAAGCGCGATAATTTGCTCGCTAAGATTTGGTGATCATTAACTACATTTGGTGTTCGAATACAATTTGAAGTGCAGTCGTGAGTAAAATAGCTAGTACTATTATAATTTTAGACTTTATTTTTCTGGTGTCAAGTATATATTTTTGGTGGTCATTATATTTTATCCCGTTTTTTACAAGTATGTTTTTGATGGCATATATTTGACTAGGAATATGACTCTTGATAAGGTACTTAACACTTCCAGTTCGTTTGTTACCTATGCCAGACTGCCAGACACTTCAAAACTCCCAAATATGTAATATTACTTTACTTATAATTATTCAGTCTTGATTTTTGTGCACCGTCATTTTAATGGTTGTATTACTGAGAAAATAATTAATGTCTGGAAGGCCTGGGATCTTAGACTATATTATAATATTGTGATAGTTAGTAACGATTATTTTAAAACACTGCCAAGCAGTTAGGATACACTTTCGTGGTCACCGATCGACTGCAATCCGTGGAAGTGTACCTTTACTTAGTACACTTCAGGCCAGGCCGGGGTGATAGTCAAACTACTTGATCCTAAGTTTTGTAAATTTATAATTTCCAATCATGTTCTGTCCATGTCAATAAATATTGTTATATAAATACTCTTACTTTGGTTGTGAAAGACAATTCAAATTGAGCTCTCAGTTACAACGGGCAATATCACTTAATGGCGACATTACTTATTTAAGTTTTTAAGTGATATAAATGTAAATATGATGCCAGGTTTATATTTGTTGGGTTATTTTTTTGAAATATATACATATTTGATGAAGCAGTCTTTTATGGGCGTGTTTCGAAAGGGGAATACCAAGGCGACCGTTCAAATCAGGCACGTTCTTCACAAAGGCGAGGTTAAAAGTTCCCTAAACCGAACGACGTTGAGATTAATAAATGTGAAGAAGGCGTGTTATGTCAAGATCGTAGCAAGTGGAATTAGGTATTTCCTGCCTACCTCTATGATAAAACGTTTAAAACTGATATACAGCTGGAGCCTTCTACTTGCACAGCGTTTATGATTAGACAATTCAGTTGTATGCAAGAACAATTCTTGGCTCTAAGTATTCACTTGAGTATTTTAAGTAGTGTCTCACTGTTGTGGTCTCTATTGTAATGATAATACAATTAAAAGTGTCACCTGACATTCAAGCTAGCTAAGGGTGACTTGTTGATCTTGTGGTCGCCGATTTCCCACCCACTGCACTACACGTGAACCCACTCGTAGCACAAGCATTTTAGTTTAGCACGAGGTGTTAACAAAAACACTAGTAGACTGCAAAACTCAGGTCAGAAAAAAATTGAAAAGAGAAGAAAGACAGTAAACTTATTGTCTCAAATGTTATTCTTTGGATACCGAAATTAGACATCAATCAGTTATGTCGACCTGGCATCATATGTAAATATATAAAAACACACAATACTTTTTTAGAATAACAACCCAGTTCTGTCATAATATCAAACCAAGTATTATTTTTAAATATAATGTAAATATATTATTATGTACATTGTTATATTGTGCTCACTACGTGCCAATTCTAGTGAATAAGTAGTTCAATAAATATGCAAAATATATGTTAAATAATATGACAATTTTAGTACCTCTTATGTTTATTTCGAAATTAAATTAGCAATGTGATTTGAAAGTGATGGAATTTATTCAATTACGAATGAAAATTAAATATTATTTTGTGATGAAATTGTATTCGTGTGTTTATCTTATTGCCCCTTCCTATTGGAAAGTGTATTAAAGTCCATTGGTGAATTTATATGCGCTTTACGAAGAACAGATGCATCTAATAAGAAAGTTGTTACCGTCATCATGTTCTATAGGTTGGAGGCCTACAGACCATGATGCTGTCCAACAATAGATATTCTCGTGGCTGCCTAAAAGAAAATCTTATTAATATTAACTGAAAGTCTCTTATTCGTCGAATTTATAATAGACACCGTAATTTGCCCCGAGGCTTTTGCTACTTCACCAGGCATAAAGGCGAGCAGAGCTCCAGCCTAGATAAATGGTTTAAACACTACAAACTAAGCAACCTGCGCAAGAGGGCGTCCTCTGTGGGAATTGGACGTCGGCTCAGGGACACGGTTCTCAATCACGTTACAATTTTAAGGCTAATCATTACCTTCTTATAAGCTGATATTTCGTCGTGGTCACCGATAGACTGATCTATCGTTGATTCGTCATTAAAATATTGTTCGTTTTCAGTTTAAATGACGATTAAACGATTTCATTGTCAAAAAAATTGTACCTAGACAATTTTACTCAGAACTACAAATGTGGTACAACTGGTAACTACAAACTACTTTGAAGCGGCCGTAGCCCAGTGGTTGGGGCGTCAGACTTCTGATCTTGAAGTCGCCGGTTCGAACCCAATGCACTACCGACGTTAACCCACTCGGCACTCGTAACACAAGCATTTTATCTTAGCACGAGGTAACAAGAGTAGACTGCAACACTGTGACAGTAAACTTTAAAAAAAAACAAACTAAAAAAAAAGTTATACAAAAATTGACATTTGATCGCCATTGACATTGTCATTAAGTTAGAAGTTGAAAATCAGTGTGTTCTTTGTAATATCTTCATATATATGTCGCAGTCATCTGGTTAAATCTGCTATTTGATTGAATGACTAGCGCGTTCATTGAATGACGACATTTAATTGAATGACTAAAGGAAACAAAATTTAAAAAACGGTCATAAACTTTTTTTACATTGTTACTAATATTATAAACGCGATAGTTTTTGAGGATGATGATGAGGCGATGGATGGATATTTATTGCTCTTTCACGCGAAATCCGTCTAACGGATTTGGCTGACATTTTACGGAAAAGTTTATAAGCTAGATTAACGTATAGGCTAAAAAAACACGCTCTGACCCACTGGAGGGGAGTAACGTGGAAAAAGCCGCGGAGTGCAGCTAGTTTCTAACCTAGTTAGTAACCTAGGTGTTTAATATATGTCATTATTTAACTATCTAATTACTTTCCCGTCTACAACTGCTCAAGTGCCTTCTTACACAATTAGCATTAAGATGTTCAAATTCCGTGGTCCTAACAATGAAATGACTGCGCTAGAAAACCGTAACGATGTGGACACTCCACGCATGCTTCCTCATGCCAATCTTTTACAATTAAATTAATGTTATCAACTTTCATATCACTTAGTTAAAGTATACTTACTTCCAGCGTGCGGTATTATCCACGCAACTCCCGTTCCCGTTGAAACTTCATAATTAAATATAGATTTTGGAATATAGACATCGACGTTGGCGCACAGATAGTCTTGCGTTCATATTCATATTTATTTATTGCACATCATTAGTATGAATAAGTTGCTACAAAGTATGGACCCTCTCGTGCACGGCAAGTTAGAAGAGATGAGGAAGCGATTTTTTTATTCTTCAATAATCTTCATAATTTTATTGCGTTTCTCGAGTATGGCCGACATGGGCATCAAAAAGATAAAACTATCTTTCTGCAATATTTCAGCTAAATGTTTAAAGGTACCTACATCTATTTTGACAAACTTTTCCATTAATTTTATTTATTGTCACCTATTGGTGGCAAATAGGTAAGTATAATGTCAGCGTTAGGTTCATTTATATTCCTGAAACTGCTGAAATGACGAAATAAGTTATTTCTCAGTTCTACCGGTCTAGAAATCGTGCTAAATTGGTTTTTCACCGCAATTTCGCGGCTACCCTGACTTGAGTCGAGGTTGAAACCCCACGAGTGGCGCCCTCTTACGCAGGTTGCTTAGTTTCTAGTTTTTGAAACATTAATTAAGGCTCAAATGGGTTCTGCTCGAATGTACAGAACTATCAAAAGTCTCGAATTTCTTGCCCGCAAAAAAAGTGCTAGTGCTGCTAATCTCTAAAAGTCAACCCAGAAAGATCACAACCAACGACAAAATATGTTCGAGTGGTACCATATTTTCTGTGTGGTGTTAGAGTCACCACACGTACTAAAAGTACGTGAATCTAACTCTGATATTGATTTATGTCAGCCCTGAGGCATGTTCAAAAGATCTCACGCAACGCAACAGCATTCCTGACGCAACGCTGCCAGACGACTCAATTCACTCGCCTTGCGTGCGTCTATTGTTTATATCGTTGCTAATTACCAAGTACGGACTTTTGAAACTGACGGGCCATTTACTTTAATGTTATTTTTGGGAACATTGGGTTCTGTTAAGACTGGTTTGGGATCACCTTTATTATCGTTATCGGCCCTGAAACGTCCACCGCTGAACCTCTTTCAACGGTGGACGAGAGTTAATCTTCCTTGTAGGGGGTTTGCCGTAGTCACCACCGATAGGGCGTTTGCGGATCGCAGTATTGTACAAAAGTAAACGCCCATTTCCTGGTTGTAACATCATAGCGTGCTTTAGAAGTTGGTTACTCAATCAAGTAGTCAGAACGGACATCCACCAGTGATCACCCTGAGCCCGAGGACCAAGTATCACAGGTCATAAATTTTGCAGTAGCAAAAGTTAACTTAAAGTATGACTGGCCGTAAAGGCGTGCCTTATTAAATGGCCCTTGTAGGGCTTGGAACTTGGCTCAGGCGATTGCACCAAGTCCCACAGGGACCCCTGTGGGACTTGGTCCTCGGCTGAGGGTTGTCGCTGGCGGGGGCATTGAGGAAAGATAACATAAGAATTTTCGCCTATATGACCAGTCATGCTAACTTAATTCTATAAGTTAGCTTTAGCAGTACCAAAATCTAACTTATATACCTCTAAATACTCAGAATTCATTTAGAGCATATTTTCAAAAGATATTCTTTAACTTAGGCAGGTAACAATGCTGGATGTCTAGTATCAAATACAGCATTATAAAATCTAGTAACAAAGAGGCTCTTATGAATATCAACGAGTCTGTAATGATGCAGATATTGGATCATCGTCTATTCTTCCAACATCAATGTTGACATCACTCGTCATAGTAGTTGCATATGACTGGAATAAATTACATCTAACTGCATACAAACGTACTATATGTTTCAATGCAGTTCGTTGATGTAATAATGGTGATATCATACAATTTCAGCTGACCCTACATGGTTCTGGTTGTCGATCCAGTTGAGTGACCAGGACCACCGTCTCGGCATCGGAAACCCCGGCTCGCAAGCTACATACAACCGGTACCCACAGGCCCGCACTAACTTTCCCCAAGACGATGAGAAGTCTTCCACTAAGTAAAAAAAAGGCGGACGACAGTGGGTGTAGAAGGTGACGGGGAGGGAAGCTGGTGCTCGCGTGGTTCGCGTCGTTCACACGCTTGACGATCTACACACACACCACTCTATTTGACCCGCCGAAAAAGTGTGCGCCCGCAAGCGAAACCTTCCGATGTCCTCGTAGACCCGAAGTCCGAGACACCCACGAACTCTAATGCAAAGCGACAGTTGCACAAAACACCCCTTAAAAACTAAAAGTCATAATCCCTCAATCCCCCGCTTGCGACCGAACTGAGCCAACAACGTCCAAGTTCCACAGGGGACGCCCTCTTGCGCTGGTTGCTTAGTTTATAGATTTTAAACCATTTATCTAGGGTGGAGCTCCGCTCGCCCTTATCAAATATCGTGAAGTAGCAAAAGTCCGGACGACAAATAAAAATATCAGGTAAAAAAAAAATTGACGATGGCTCTGGCCCCGTGTGGTGTCAGCCTTAATTCAAGCGAATAAAATTAAAAGATAATAGATAATTAGAAGAAAATTACTTACGCATAAAAATATAATAAACGTGAAAGTCTGTTTGGATGAGTAATGGTTGTTTGTTACACTTCAAAACTACTGAACAGAATGGTTTGAAATTTCCACGGGGATAGTTTATTAGCTGCATTTAATTTGGAGAGTAGCAGTCAAACGCGTTAAACCGCGGGTCACAGCTAGTGCTAACATCATCATCTATATAACAATCGTATATCAGGGAAAGGGCGGCATCGTTTACTTGTGTATTAGAGCAGATTACTGCGGTCACCAAGCCGTCGGCCAAGCGTGGCCATTATGGCATCCAGCGGGGAGCGTGTGATGAGATTACTTATGTCATAGTATTCTTATTATTGAATAAACCCTATATAATAAACCTTATTTTGGAAGCATTTTGTTTACATTAGAAAATTTATACGAATATATAAAGCTGAATAATATGTTTGTTTGCTTTGAACGCGCTAGTATCAGGGACAAGCTTTTTTTTTCCCATTTTTTTTTTGTCTGGGGCGAAGTGCCTTTACGCATTCCCATCGCCGCTGCAGCGTATTCGCGCGCTGACAATGGGAAATGTGGGACTCGCCCTCTCCATAGCGTGGTATGCTAAAATCATACCACTAAAACCCCCCGGACACTCCTTCGATCCGATCCGATTGGAATCAGTGTCAGATAGCCCATTTATCGAGAAAGTTCCCACGGAATCGGGAGTTACGCGGATGAAACCACGCACGGGAAGCTAGTTTTAAAATATAGGCATTGATCGATTACGGAGACAACCTCCGTAGCGTAGCGCTAATTGGCTCGCTTTAAATCTCGGAGGTCGTGGGTTCGATCCCTGCACCGGACAAGAAATCTTTGGGTAAATTCTATATATCTTTCCGGGGCTGGTTGGTTGAGGAACTACCCTCCGTGCCTCGGAAAGCACGTTAAGCCGTTGGTCCCGATTGTTATAACATCATCTAAAATAATCGTATATCAAGGAACGGGCAGCAGCGTTTCCTTGTGTATTCATAATACTGCGGTCACCAACCTGCCTGCCAAGCGTGGTAACTATGGCAATACTCTCCCTCGGGAGTAGGCCCATGTTTAGCAGTGGACGTTATACGGGCTGATGATGATGATGATGACCGATTGGTTCACCCAAACAAGTGAAGAGAACTAAATTACTATTGGACGTCACGTCGCGCCTTAACCGCTTCTTCATATCCAGCCCAAACCCGAAAATCGGACACCATCTCATCATGTTTTGTTGTCCCATATTTTGTTCCAAGCGCAATTATCGTAATGATATATTTTAACATAAACATGTTATCTTGAAACAATAATTATGTTCATCACAAATTACATGTAATTTAAGATCTGAGCAACGTAGCAGGTTCAGGAAGCGTCTAGTTTTTCTCTGACCCGAATGACAGGCAATTTCGCGGATACATATTCAACGCGCGTAGTTGGTACAGTCTGATGCGCAAATATATCACCGTTGCCTAGTGGTATGTCTCGGAGGTCGTATGTTCGAACTAAATTCCGGACAAGAAATGTTTTGGTAAAGTCTAATATTTCTCTCCGGGTATAGTTGGTTGAGGGACTATCTCCGTGCCTCCGAAAGCACGGAATATGTTAACAAATAACAATTCGTTGCATGAATTCAAAAGACAATGTAGTTGACTTAGTCAAAGTGAAGCCCGAATTTCACAAGTTTTTTTATTTGGCTTATCGCTTGAGATGTATCGCCGAACATCATGGTCAATAAAATGATAGTCTATTGATAAATGATATTCCACATTTACCTGTGTGTTACATAAAAATACTCAGGTCTCCAATCCATCTACCAAGTGGCAAAACCCCGTTTGATGATCTATGTTGCAGCAGATATTTCTCCGTGCAGAAATCCAATTCACGACCTCCGAGGTTTATACCGATAGTCTTACATATATGCTTCTGACTGTACCCTCATGTGTGAATGTATGTGTTTGTATGTATTGCCATCTCAATGTTTGATGACCATTGTCTCCTGTAATGTGTATGACGTAATTTTATGCAACTCCGCCCGCAATTTCACTTAGATTTGTCGTTAGTTTGAGTTAGTTTTATGCAGTTATATTTATATATGGACTTGTGAAATACAGTTGTCATATTTATGATGGAAACATTGTATTAAAAGTTAATAAAATGTATCAGTAACGTCGATGAATACATCGCTCGCTTTGTTTAGCTTTCAGCCTCGGAGGTCGTATGTTCGATCACTACACATAGTCGCCCTCCCGACCCTTAGTTTACAAATAACCCTCCGATTCCCTCGTAGTGCGAGAGGACTGCGAACTGTAAAGTAGAGCGACAGTTGCACAAAACTCTTCCAAAAGGTCATAATCCCTCAATCTCATCGCCAGCGACCGCTCTGAGCCGAGGTCGCCCTCTTGCGCAGGTTGCTTAGTTTGTAGTTTTTAAACCATTTCAGGGTGAAGCTTTGCTCGCATTTATGCCCGACGAAGTAGCAAATGCCTCGTAGCTAACTACGTATGACCATTTGAAAAAAAACCTACATATAGTTCAACTCATCTAAACACAAGATAGATAGAGTACATAGTCACATAGATACATAGTCGCCACCCGCAAAGATTAGTTTTGTAAATACTTTTAGCAGTCTACTAGTACCTTCCTTCTCTTGTTAACCCCTCGAGCTAAGCTAAAATGCTTGTGTTACGAGTGGGTTCACGTCGGTAGTGCGATGGCATGCGTAGCGTCAAAACTGGGGCTGGCTAGACCAGCGCTGCTGCAAAAATCGTTTAGATTATTGATGTAGCTTAATGTCAGCATTAAGCATACATAACATATATACGGTGCATATAACTGTATTTATAATAGTAGTCTTATGTTTTATATATTGATGTGCCGTAGGTAAATAAATGTATTTTCTTTCTTCTTTCGATTTGTGGGGATCGAACCGGCGACCACAAGATCACAAGTCTGACGCCCCTAGTCATTGGGCTGCGGCCGCTTATGAGATAAGTTGAACTATCTGTAACTTAAAACCCCCTCGCCCTCCCGACCCTTAGTTTGCTAAGAACTTTCCGATGCCCTCGTAGACCCGAAGTCCGAGAGGCCCGCGAACTGTAAAGTAGAGCGACAGTTGCAAAAAACTCCCCTTAAAAAACTAAAAGCCATAATGCCTCAATCTCCCCGTCAGCGACCGCCCTGAGCCGTAGTCCAAGTCCCACGGGGACGCCCTCTTGCGCAGGTTGCTTAGTTTGATGTGACATATTATTAGGGCTGGAACTCTGCTCGCCTTTATGCCCGGTGAAGTAGCAAAAGCCTCGATGATATGTCCATATGTCCGTCCGAAAATAAAATGAAACTTAATAGAATATCAAATGTAGACACTAAATGTTAGCAAATAGCTCTATCTAAGAGAATGTATCATTAAGTATATGTACAAATGATGCAGCATTAGAGAAGCACCGGCTAATGTAACGGTAGACACTTTAAAATACCAGTTACTCAACAATAATGGCGTATACTGTACATTCAAACGTTTTGAAGATGTACGGGTATGCAGCAGCCATAAGTTACGCGAACCGTTAATGCTAACTTACTGCATGCGGCTTAGCCCAGGAGCTGTGTAATTAAATATAATCTTTAGGCTTCTTCGATAGATGAGCTATCTAGCACTGAAAAAGCAAACAAACTTTTCAGCTTAATAATTAGTTAACATAACATTTTAGTACTTATATTTTCTGTCAGCAATATATACGGAGTAAGTAGTTAATTAGTAATTTAAAGTTGAAGCCAACATGGCTTCACAATTCACATGTCACAATGTTATACAATGTGAAAATATCACAAAATTCATCATGTTCATGAAAATTAATGCCTGAATTCATGATCTACTAATATGTATTTAATTCCTGCACAGAAAAACATTATTCATAACGTTGTAAAGATTGCACCAAATTTTGATATAAAAAAAGTATTCACTTCATTTATATTTTGTAAATATAAATTAAGAAAATACTTTTTTATAGACAAATAAAAATGACAAAGAATTATTTGGAAACGGCCTTTGCGCTTTTCAAATTTTAGTTGTGTTGACAAATAAAATTATTTGATTTTTTTAGGAGAAAGTCCATGGGATTTGTTTTAAAAGTGAAAACAAGGCATGTTTATTAGATTTGAGGTGTGCTTTAACTTTTGTTTGTTTATAACAAAATCAGAAATCAATATATTATATAATAAGTATAATTATTATATTGTGAAATGCCATAATGAATAAGTTATTAAAGACTATATTTGAGATACTATAATTAATACCTTCGTAGAGAGTAATTGCACGCAGTATTTGAAACAATTATACTTAATTAGAGTAACATGCTGTTACGTTAGATCACAATAATATCACCAACTCGTAGTTTATGGATGACCCTTTACTCATCTACGAGGTCATCTGACCAATGTTTGTTGTGAAATCGGCAATAGATTATGGAGATGCATTTTCCTTTGATTTGGCAAATTGAACTATCACGAAGTGCACATTAAGAAGTTTTGTAAACATTGCTCTCAGAATTTCTGTGCTCATTTATTTTCCTGTTAGCCATTTGTAAGTGTATGCTAACTAACCATTGGAAACGTCATATAAGGAGTTGACCGTGACGGACAAGAAATTGCTCGCCTTAGGTAGGTATGTTGTATGCGCTAATACTTTTTTGATACGTGTGACGAAATGAAAATCAGAAATACGGTGTCGAAATGTATTTATTTTATCTTTTTTTTCAAAAATAAAAACACAAACTTAATGATATAATAAACTATTCTTACATTTAAAAACTTTATACAATGTGATTCGAGCCCAGCGGCTATCCACTTCACATTCATGGCTCGACCTAACAGCTGTCAAAATGACATGTGTCATATATGACAGCTGTCACAATCAACCACTGGGGACTGGTTAGCCGCTGGGACATGTTCACCCGTGTGCGTGCACAGTCGCAAGCGTTGGCCGGCTCTGGCGGCCGGACCGACCTCACCTACATTGTACGTGATCGCCGGTCGATTGCAATAAATATTCGAGCAGCTCGGGGATGTTACGAGCGCACCCGAATAACCACGATTATCCGAACTCAATGTGACTTAGATAGAGACGAGCCACTCCACTCCTCATAATACTATTGGTTCGTTGTTGTATCAGCTCGTCTAAATGTAATTTGTAAGTTCGGATAGGTCTTTAGTTAATTTAGTAGGGGGCGCCGTAACTGCCGGAGGGCGCGCCCGCGGAGGGAGCGCCGTAGCTGCTGGAGGGCCCGGCCGCGGGGTAACCACCGCCGGAGGAACCTTGGCTCTCTTGTTCGAATTGCGCGACCTGGATGGCTTGGCGAGCTCCTTCAAGGACGATGCCGACAACGCGGGCAGAGGGAACGCCGTAGCTGCTTGAGGGAGGTCCGTAGGAAGCGGAAGGAGCGCCGTAAGATGAGGAAGGAGCGCCGTAGGATGAGGAGGGAGCGCTGTGGCCACCGCCGAATCCGCTTCCGGATCCCGCAGAAGCTTCTTCTTTAAGGAGGATGGAGCGGACTTGTTCGAGGAGTTGGGCGTCGACGTTCTGTCCCTCTGAGGTCTGGTAGCCGGAGGAGACCGGGCGGAGGGGGCCGCCGCCGCTCAGGCCGCCGAAGCCACCACTGCCGCCGCCGGATGGGCGGTTGTAGTTGTAACCGCCTGGGGCCTCGGCCGAAGCGCAGGCCACCAAGGCAAGGGCTATGCACTGCAAAAATAAACTTTATAAGTATCATGATAAAGTTTAAAATTGTGTACTACTTTCTACTACGAACTAGAGTACTGTGACAAGTGAAGCATATTTATAACCGGAAATACTAAGATACCTATTGCATTATTTTTTACATAATTTGCGGTGAGCGCCTCGCGGGTCAGCAATTCCGTATTTAGATGAAACGTATAAAACTGCATAACATATTTACTAAATCCCGTGAAAGTAAAGTTCAACACGGGGTCATTTGGTGCGCATCCAATGTTGTACAAATAAATAATGTATCTTTGCTTATTTCTGTTGATGGCACTTGAGATAACTGACTAAATTGATGTGAAGTGTTTGTAGTTAAGTAGTTACCATTCAATATTCGAAAGCGTCAAAGTTTTAGAAATTTTTGTATTTTTCATCGATGGACAAAAAATGTTTTACGATCGTTGTTAAATTCCTGGCTTCTACATATAATTAAAGACGTAAGTGGATGAAGGTGATATGTCGCATTATCGAGTTTTTGTGTTTTTTTGTATAGATGAAGGTGATATGTCAATACAATACGACTACAGACCTCTTAAACCGTCCATTTAAGGCTTTACGAGACAACTACATACATCTTAGCACCTCATTTTCAATATCTAAACTTGCAGAAAAGTTTACTTTTGTTTATGAAGCTATGTCAAGTTTTTTTTATAAATAAATAATAAAAATATAAATTTGTTTGGTTGCTTTCATACCATTAATATTTCAGGTTATTTACACAACTTGGCATCATAGTTTAATACAAAAATTAGTCTTGTAGCAACTTATCTCAAAAAATAAAAGTGAAACATTAACTTCAATTTACTCCAAATTTAAATTATGTGACTTATCACCTTCATCCAATCACGTCTTCAATTGACAACTAAATTCTTGAACGCGAAATGCGCAATAATTTATTTTTGGTCGTACAATTGATCTATGTTTGTACTATTTCTGTAGCGTAAAAATAAACCTTTACTTCAGATTAGTGTTCGAGGCACCGTTTGTACAATCTAGATCATCTTGATTTGCAATACACTACAGCATATGTTTTTTTGTCATTGGCTTCTCTTTGAGGGAAACCTTTTTTTTTGTAAAAATCATATGTCAGTATTTCGAAAGTAAATACTGCTATGATTGTTAAATAAGATCGTATTGTTTAAATTCAATTTTTTTTTGCCAGCCTGTGTACCAGTATATCGAACTTTTAAAAAGCTAAAGCTAGAAACAGTTTTGTCAATTGAGAGTGCGAGCCAAAAACCTCCTGATGTTAGAGAAGAAAAATGAAACTAGGTACTCATTTTATACGTGGTCATTATTTTTTTATCATAGAATAATGATGATTATTATCAAGCCATGAACTAGGAAATGTGCAGTGAAAGTGAGGTCACTTAAAGGCAGGGTTACATCACAAGAGATGAGCCGCAGATCTATGTGAGAACGTGCACTTTGATTCGATAGGTCTGTGGTATAGTTGTTTGCCTTTCAATACAAACCGAGTACGTAGGGCAGATGTTATGTCATTTCTCGTGTTTTTATTAATAATATTAAACTGTATTACTACGACTACATCTAGTTTGATGGTTTAAGCATCCCTTGTATTATTATATCTATTTTATTTGTTTATGGCACTTTAAGCAGCTTATTATTTTCTTTATTCACCAATAAGTGGCCTACTATCGCGATGAGAGGTGATTTTGACAATTTCTGAATGATAAAATATTAGAGAGCCATAATATAAATATCCCGCCATCAATATTCTATCAATGAAATTACGAATTTTGTCTTGTAAGCTCAGTAACTATCGATATGATTTCTTTCGATAAAATATCTTAGCTTTTCTAATTTTACTGTGCATTAAAGAAAATTTTAAATCGGACAATTTATTAAGTTAATGTTGCTTAAACTATATAGTAATTAAGACATTTTTATTGAAGTCATAGTCTTATTCTCATTATTTACGAGAATCTTAAGTCAGAGAACAACCAATACCGTTTATTAATTGGTTATGTGACATTATATTGCGGATATCAAACCACCTGTCAGGTGTGACGAATACTAACTAGCACTAAAATCAAATGAGATAAAGAAAAGAGATATTTCCTGGCTGCCAACCTTATTGAATGATTTAAAAAAAAAACTTCAAACTAATATACTCCTGGGCAGAAGAGAGTCTCTAAAAATGGTATTGTAACTAAACATTACACAACATATTGAAATCAAAATTATGTTCATTAACCATAAATAGTTGTAACTCCAATTTACATGTTCCCATAAAAGATTTCTCTTTGCCATTTTCGAGTGCACTATGACACGCTTACGTCACAAGATGGCGATGATTCCGTTCAGTTTTCGGAAGTCACGGTTCCGCCATTATGTTCCGTGAGCTTTCGAGATTAGATTTTATAATGGCTTTTATATTTAATTATAGATCGCAATAAAATTGCGATCTTTCATGTATTTTTCTATGTTAACTGATTTATTAATTTGACCATATAACCATTATAGTGATTCGGTTTCTTTTTCCTGATTATGTCAATAAATTTATAATATAAGTAGGTACTTTATTTTATTTAAAAAAGAAGACCCTTTCACTTAAGGCCATGTTACAATTTATTTTATAGACAATTCACCAACATTTTGTATCCAAATAACTTATATGAAAATCTCCGTAAAAAATAAGAAGTAGGTAAGATAATAATAACGTAAAGGAAAACAACTAAACGATAAGTAGCCAAAAGAATAAACGAATCACTATGTCGAATTCAATTAAAAAGTCAAATTTAAAAATCGAACCACGTTTGTTTTACATCTTGACACAAGTATTGATCGTGATTAGAATGGAACTGATTACGCCATGGAGTTTAGTTTAGAAAATCCAATGTGTATTTATTAGTATTTGTGTCACTTGTATATGGTCAACAGCTGTTAAAGTTGCAATAATTTGAGGTCACTGACGAGTAATGCTCATCTAATGGGTTTTTTATGTAATAACTTTAATGGCGGGAAAAGGCAGTTTATTTTTTTCTGGAGCAATGCTAACTAGTATAGACTCGTAGTGTCTATGCTTAAGGTCAGATAAAGCTCGCTATTCACTACACTACTTATAATATAAAAAAATGCATCATCGTTTGCAACCATTTGAGAGTAAGAAATCTACGTTATGCCTATATTTATGGTTTCAACAGGAAAAGGAGATAGGTAGGTACCTACACTGTAAAACTGCGCGGGAAAGCTAGTTAGCTGTGTAAATACAATTATCATAAAATTGAAAGTTACAATAAAATAATTTTCAACATTTAGAAAGTCAAATTTCAAGTACTTATTAGTGAAGTCTGCAAAGTTTTGTTGACAAAAATTAATTGCTTAATTTTTATACATATTATTACATTATAGATTTTGTTTTTGAATATCTAATAGTATAATAAAATAGTCAACAATTTCGGTGAGATAACGGTTATGCACAGATATAATTTTTTTATGCATTTGGAATAAAATACGTTTCTTTAGGAAGAACTATTGCATACCTATATTTGTATCCAAACTGACTATGAAAAAAAAAAAGACAAGTACAAAAATTAAGACTAGACAATGTTCTAAATAGGTTCGATTCGTAACAATAACCATGCAGTTAATAATAGTATAAGAATTTGTAATAAAAAATATAATAACGACAATTTACTTTTACTTTATAATTATCGGTCTAACTAGAAGGAACAAAAATATGTACTTAATACATAGTTAAATTCTTAATAAATAAGTTATTTTGATCGTCACACATAATTTAGATGGTAATTTAATGGCTTTGATGAGATACATTTTTATGGATAAGTAGTAAATAGTTTTTTTTATAATTCAATGCGTAAACAATTAAACTAGTAATACCTAATCGGAAACAATTTTCTACGACTGCATTAATAAAACATTTTAATAATAATATTTATATAATTTTATGGTCAAGAACTTATTTAGTGTTATGTATAATATATTATATATTAGTCAAGCAGACTATACGATAGACTTTATTTATATACTATAATATATTTATGGTCTAGACGCTGACTTAAACTTTGACCTGTGTGAGAACATTACGTAACGCGTAGCTAATCCGTTGCAATAATTATAATTTATACAATTTCTTAACTTAGTGGCGCCTTACTGCTAAATACGGAGATTCTTATGGTGTAATTGTTTTCGGTTTATTAATTAATATGTAAATTAAATGCAGACTTATGCGTTACGTTTGGAGTGAGCTTTGTAGTTTTTTTTTTAGTAATTACGTAATATTTAATATAATTATGTTGGGAGGTGGAATTTGATTATGATTATTGTATTTAGAAAGTCTAAAAATGGTTCATCTGAATTTACACTACTTTTAGTTTTACTACTATTATGTCCGTAATAATTAGTTAGATTTTGGATGAAGCTAAGATACAAATAAATTAGTCCATGGCAAAACAGTTAGTCGAAGCAATTTTCGCGTGAGACAATTAAACCCTTTTTTCAGCCATAATGACATGGCTATATGTTTTTAGTTTTTTCAAGTATTTTGCATTTGTTATTGAATTTCTCAGTGACTAAGAGATTACAGATATATCTCACTAAATAACGATTTATGATAACTTCTACTATCGATAAAATATTAAACGAAGCAACATTACTGACAAGCAGTTCTTACACAGAAGTTAGAATGCAAGGCGCAATTGTTTTAAGCCGTTAGTGTAAAGAAGGTATTGAAATATCTTCTCCAGTTTTATGCAAACAAGTTAGTTCGTAGAAAAGCCTAAATAATACCATGTACTTAAACTGACTTTGTACGTTTCAATAACAAAAGCGTATACCAACAAACCCAACAATTACACTATGGGAATCTATTTATGCATAAAGAAAACGTATTCAAAAGTCACAGGACAAAAACCTCTTAAGTACGTGTGAATCGTTTTAAATACATTTTGTCGTATGAATACGTTTGTTCAGATTTATGGCATTGTTAAACAATTATTGTATGTGAATTAAATTTTTACTTTCACTGTGAAGAGCGAGCTTTATTTAAGTACTTTGTGGTAAAGGTCAAAAAGAATGTAATGTTATGCTAAAGAAATGTAAGAAATAAAAAAACAATGCTCGATAATATTTATGATTTTAAAAAGCTTTTTTTAATTAACATACTAAGAAGAACAACTGCTTTCTTCTAATAAAATAAGAGTTATTTAAATTGAATTCATGAATGTCTTTATTTATTGTTGTTATTATCATTTAATTACTTCTGTCTACTAATGTTTAACGGCACGTGCCGTAAGCTGCCAATTAATGGTAAAGCCGATGCATATAAAAAAAACAGATAAAAACAAGTTTAAGAGATCGTATTGCAGTCGTGTATTGAATATAAACAACATGCATCAGTATTATGTGTCAAAAACTGATACATTTTACCGGTGTGTAATAAAGTCTGAATTAAGACTAGAGTATTTTCATGATAATTTTTTTTAAAGTGTTAATAAACCTTTTAATGTTTAATAAACCTAGCCTAAGCTATTAATCCAAAGGTGAAAGGTCAACTTACATTCCATTGACCTTTCACCTTTGTTTTAATAAATAAAAATAACAAAACATTGTAGAAATCTATATCACTATTTGAAAAGCTGCAGTTATTTTCATGAGACAACAGTACAGTTCAGAAATCAATAAGTGCATAGATAAGTTCACCTTATTTTTAATCAGATGCGCGATAACTGATTCCATTGCATTTAGAGAATATAAAAAAAAGTTTGCACACTACCAAAAATAATTTATTAATTCACTTTGTTTAAAAATAGAACGGAACGAATTACTTTTTTTTTATCTTCGATGCACTTACAAAGAAGAAGTAAGAAAGATGCCGCGAAAGTAATAAAAAAATATCCATGCACTATTTGATTTCCGAACACAGCACTTGTCACTTTTTGTTAACGTTTCACAAGTTCCACTGATATCCACTGGACTTACCGCTACGAAGGCTTTCATGATGTGTAGTGATGTCACTCCGGTAGTTCTCGAAGTAGTGTGATGCTGTTAGGTTCGTATGGTGATATATAGTATACAGCCGCGGTGGGGCGGAGAAAGGATAGCAGCGCTTCTTGTGTAAGGAGAATCAAGAGGAAGCTCGGATAATTGGAGGGCAACATGCGATTTTTTTTAGATTTTTCCATTATGATTGATCGCGAGGTCAAGGGTTAAGAGTGACGGTAAACAGAAATATGAAACATCATATTCTAATTATTTTATAGTTTGATTTCATAGTGGCGTGAACTGCGCAAATTTATCCAGCGTATGGATTGAGTGATTAACTTTTTTTTAATCTACATAGGTATTATGCCAAAATGTATGTACGCGCATTAGTTACTAAAGATTGATTTTACCAATTCGGTTAATTCTTTTTTTATTGTAGGTTTTTGTAAATATGGGGTAGGTTTGTATGAAGCATGAGTTTTGGAAATTCCAAGGGGATTCAATACAAGCAACGGGCACGGCATGAAGCTAGTAAGAAATACAATTTTTAAAAGTACATGACATGTCTCTTTATTATATTACGCTAAACGACGGTGCTTGGGAAGCAAGGTTTAATACCTGGATCAATATAAGATATTGGTATAGGATACTGTTTGTACGTTAAATAAGGATGGTGATTCAAATAAATAATGTCTTGTAATCGAAGTATAGAACTGTCATCATCATCAACAGCCCGTTTACGTCCACTGCTGAAAATGGGCCTCCTCTTAACAGACCTTGGCAAGCCAGGGTCGTAGAGGGATATTGCCATAATCACCACGCTTGGCAGACGGATTGGTGATCGCAGTAAGATGTAAACCTTGAGCTAATAGATGCTGCTGCCCATCCATCAGCCATATGTCCCTTAGTCGATTTTTACGACACCCATGGGAGGACATGGGGTGGTCTATTCTAAGCCAGAAACCACACGGCCGATATAGATAGATAGAATATATTATAATAAATTGCCGATGCGTTTTTTTTTTACTTTTCCATCATGATTGAAAGTGAGGTCAAAGATTATAAACAACGGTTAATCGATGTTAATTTTAAATTTCGAATATTTTGTAGTTTGGTTTCGAAGTGGCACATACCGCGCAAATTTGTTTATAGAAGAGTTATTTTTGTAATAAGAACAATTATTTTTAAATGTTAAGAGACTTAAAATGTACAATACTGAATGAGCAGTTGCGGTACTTGATCAGGTTAAAATTGTTGATAGAATACGAAGATGCGCGAACGTGTGCCTAAATGTACAAAGTACTTACTTATCTAGTATTGCACCTTGGTTTTGTAAGTTGCACGCGCTTCCCCATCGCCCTTCCGACCCTTAATTTGAAAACCACTTTCCGATGCCCTCGTAGACCTGAAGTCAGAGAGTTCTGCGAACTGTAACGTATAACAACAGTTGCACAACACTCTCCTAAACAATTAAGTCATAAACCCTCAGTCCCTCTGTCAGCGATCGCACTGCGCCGGGGTCCAAGTCCCACAGGGAGCGCCCCTCCTGCGCATGTCGCTTAGTTAATTAAAATAATAGCTGCGGTTTTACCCGCGTCACTCTGCTCTAGTGGGTCGGAGCGCGATATTTTGTAGCCCATATATTATACCCAGCTTATAAAGTATCCGCGTGCAAACTTTTAACCAAATCCATTCAGTAGCTTTTGCGTGAAAGAGTAACAAATTTTAATATTAGTAGGATTTTATAAGGCTACAGTTAAAACAACCAGATCCGGCATGAAATCTTAAATTTTACAGAAAGATACGGCGTGGGGATCGAACCCAGGACCTCCGAGACAGACCACTACGCCACGGGAACTATCTAATTGATTTTGGGATTACAAATTATGACAGAGTATCTTTATTCGTTAGAATGATAACCTTATTCACGTAACCTAACGTGGGCAGAATCTCAGGAGATCCCGAAGAGATTTTTACTGTTTTTGTCATTTTAAATTTTTCCTTTCCCACACACTAGATGGCGTGTTCTAGATAGTCTATCTCTACAAGCGAGGCGGCCAGATGAACATTATAAAATTTTTAACGTTAAAATGAAAAAAAAAAACTGCTCTTAAGATAGAAGATAAGATAAGATACTCTGTATTACAAACAAAATTACAATGCAGATAAAATAGTAAAAACTAATAGTTAGACAAAAAAAATAATTGTATTAATTGAATTTATGTTTTCTGGTCTTTAAAATAGAACTGTTTTTTGTGGTGTCGCAAGTTTAGTGATTATTACCCATCTCAAAAATACTCAACGTGCTTAAAGAAGTTTTCACTTCATAGGTCTTATTGTAGACAAAGATATCTGCTAGACATCCTTTAGGATTATACAAACGAATAATAAGAAGCAAGAAGGGTAAATAGAAGAAAATAGAAGCATAGCGTTAAATGACACAATTATGTTAATAGGGGAAAACAATATAAGACAGAATATAACATCTGTGTGGTGTTCGGCTTAGAATAGACCACCCCAAGTCTTTCCATGGGTGTCTAAAGCACATACAGCTGATAGATGGACAGCATCATCTAACAGCTCAAGAATTCTCACCATCTTACTGCGATCACCAATAACGGTTTGATACAGTATATCCTATCTATTGATTAATCCCACATGCCATCCACAATCCCATCACTGCAATTCCTGTAAGCCAGTATAAACAGTGGCACACACTGGAAATGGTAATGAGCACCGAGACTCACCAAGTCTCGGGAAAAAGTGAAACTGCCTTGAAACCCGCAATTAATTTAATCAGAAAGAGATTAGAAGGAGTAAGTAAGACTTATGTTTTCCCTTCCTTTTATTACAAAGCAGGAGACTTCAAAAAGGGAACTTAAATAAGACATAAGTAGTCTTGAGGGGTAATTTTCTAACTAGAAAACCCAGTTGTAAAGCACCACGGATGAGTAATGAATTACGGGGCCTACACGTGAGCTGTTATTTTTGATTCCAGTATGGCAAAAGCCTCTTATTGCATGGAAATTCTGTTTGGACTTCACAAGATCTTTATTTTTGGCTAGGTCTCTAATATCCCGGCAATCCCGATGATTATCTATCAACTCTATACCGCGCGGTTTCCCCATTGCCCATATTTTAGGATAAAGTTCCCATAACGTAACTAACTTATGGTTAATTTTAAAAATCTGAAGTAGCTCCTGAGTTTACTTCGAACATCTTAACTCACTTTACCTACCTCTTTTTAATATTAGTATGGATTGATATTCAATGTTCATAATTGAAACTAACCAAACACCATTCTTAAGAATTCATAGAGTCACACATTTTGAGTGGATCGCAAATAAACTGATTCGTAGTACTTTGGTAAACATTTGAATTGAATTTGGCAACATCATCGTGATAAACGAAACGAAACGAAATTGACCGTGTAGTTTCTGGCTTCATCATCGTCATCATCAGCCCGTACAACGTCCACTGCTGAACATGAGCCTCCTCCCGAGGGAGGTTGGTGACCGCAGTATTATGTTGTAACATACAAGTAAACGCTTCTGCCAGTTCCCTGCCATACAATTGTTATAGATGATGTTTTAACAGTCGGGACCAACGGCTTAACGTACTTTCCTAAGCACGGAGGGTAATACCTCAGGTTGTCGGCTTCACCGTATGGTTTCCAGCTTAGATTACAGCACCCCATAGCTTTCTATGGGTGTAGTAATAGGCAACTAAGGGACATACCTACATCTGATGGGCAGCAGTATCTATCAGCTCAAAGATACCCCCCTTTTACTGCGATCACCAATCCACCAATAGTATAAGAGAATTGTTAAAGCCTCTTGTGCAGCAGGGCTTATTATAAAATTTCTGATTATCTTTGTAATCCTAATCTAAAATAAGTATTTTGTAATTAGGTTAATAAAATATTGTGATATATTATTATTTTTAAAAGAGGTTTCTACTGAGTTTTTTGGCAGTGTTGTTCAGCAGTCGCCACGTCACGCACTGCACGGTAGAAGAAAACATATGACGATTTCAAACAAATGTTACCACTTTTACGGAATAAATGAATGTTGAATTGAATTGAACCAGCCAACTCGCTTACGACAATATCCCTCAACGACCCTTGCCAAGATCTGTTAAAGAGGCTGTTGGCCGTTCTGTCATGTTCAGTTGTGGACGTAACCGGCTCATAAAGAAAAGTAGATTACGAAATAAATTTATTGAATTTGGCATTGCTAACCAAACCATAGACCTTTATGAGATCAAAATATGGGAGTGGTTTGTGGGAGGACGGCTAAGAATAAAATACTTCCTCCCCGCACGTTGGGAAAAAACGCGTGGCGTAAAAGTCGACAAAACCCAGCACGCTTGATGGTAGGATTTAATTATCCGCCTGGCTAGCAACCACCCTCACATGTAAGGCCTGCGCCAAACAGTTTTACTGTGTTTCGTAGCGAGTATGTGAGAGCCAGAGCCCGAAAGGGTGTCACTTGAATTGCGTGTTCCATCTAGGACCCTGTCTGTGCTTACCATCAGGCAAGACTAGGGTCAAACACAATCAAGAAAATAATTAAAAAAAAAAAATGGACACTTCAACAAAACGTCAATTTTATTATAGAAACTTTATTATTACGGCCATCCGTAACAATAAGGTTTTTGAAATAAAATTGACCAACCTTTTTAAAGATATTTCTATTTTGTACTGGCTGTTTTTATTTATACTATTTATATTTAAGTAATAGTAGATTGTTTATCTAGGGAGCAAACAACTATTTTAAAGGCGAGAGTGTTTTTTTTTATCGCAGCGAGGGATTAAAAGTATGTCACTCGAGCTTAAAATAGTGTTGCTCCCGAGGTGGACACTCTACTTTTTTCCCTCTATGAGAAAATAAGTAAGTGCAACTTATGAACATGAATTAACTTTTTTTAAATTTGGCGCGCTCGCATTTTTTCTGCCTGTCACATATTCAATACATGGTTCCCGCATGGTTTGTGATTCACCTCTTTGCTGATTGAAAAATTATTAACAATATCCACACTCCAAATTCAAATCAATTTTGGTCCCTAAGGGATTAATGAGCTATTTTGGTCCCTGTTTACGAGGAATAAACAAGCTCTTTTTGAATAGATGTGATAAAAAGTAGTTTTTAGTTATTGTGTTGTCAAGTACATTAATAATATTCAATGCGATAACGCATCACCTTTTTTTTTTGCGGACGGATATATTTTGTTACCCCCGAGGCTTTTGCTACTTCACGGGGCATAAAACGCATCACCACCATACTGAGGTGGTGGGGGGTAATCTCTGGATCCACTGAACTGATTTCAAAAATTCTTTTACCAATTGAAAGTCACATTCTTTGTCAGATGGACACGATTACGTGACATCGCGGGACGGCTAGTAATCAATAATTTCGTTCAGAATGTCATTATAAAGCCCACTTGCATATTTTTACAAATTATCAACTTAATTTCTTTTTTACATGAAATTCAGTTTCTGACACATGAATTAATCATGTTTCACAAACTTAATCATGTTTCAGTTTCTGAACGATAAATTAATTGTGTTTCAAAACCTTTATCACATAACTTAATTATTAATGTTTCAGGTTCTGAAACATGAATTAATCGTTCGTTAATTTAGTAATATTAACTACTTGTTGCTCTGAATGACGCTTTAAAAAGAGGGTGTAAATCAAAAACGGGGTGTAAATACTAACACTAATAATATTTTATTATAAAGAGGAAAGATTTGAGTGTTTGTTTATATTGAACAGGCTCCAAAACTACTGGACCGATTTGAAAAATTCTTTCACCGTTGGAAAGCTACACTATCCCCGGATGACATAAGCTATATTTAATTATGAAGTTCCCACGGGAACGGGAGTTACGCGAGTAAAACCGCGCGCGGGAAACTAGTTGTTACTATAAACATCCCAAAGTGAATTCAAGTTGTTTGCCGATAGTACCTATATTTATTTACTTGGCTATACTATATAGTACGTGACCATCGCATGATTGTAAAACGTACATATTTTCGATCGAATCGTAATTTGTATAGTTTAAGTTAAAGCGCAACGAACGCATCTCGTAACAGACCGCAAACGATGGAAATTCACCATGTAATTGTATTTATAATGAGTGTTTAATTAAAGGTATGTTATGTAAATAATAATAAAAATCGTAACTATTTACGTCAAAATGTAATTTCATGAAAATTGTCTTTATTTATATTATGATATAACAGTTTTACCCACGTATTTCCCGTTCCCGTGGAAACCTCTCCTTAAATTAAAACTTACAAATAATGTGGCTTTGTATTGGTAAAATAATTTAAAAATCGGTCCAGTAGGTCCATAGATTACCTGTTACAAACTTTACCCGCTTTTATAATATTAACTAGATTCCCGCGCGCGGTTTCACTTGTTTAACTCCCGTTCCCATGGGAACTAGATAGTAAAATATAGCCTATAGCCTACTTCGATAAAAGGGGTATCTTATCTATACTTAATATTATAAAGAGGACCGATTTGTATTTTTGTGTGTATGTTTGTAATGAATAGCCTCAAAAACTACTGTGCCGATTTAAATAATTCTTTCAACATTGGAAAGCTACATTCATCCTGAGTGACATAGGCTATATTTAATTATGAAGTTCCCACGGGAACGGGAGTAACGCGGGTGAAACCGCGCGCGAGAAGCTAGTACTGAAATATTTGTTCCTGATATTGGCGCGTTCAAGAAAACAAACCAGTAATAAGTATTAATGCGGCCGTAGCCCAATGGCTAGGGCGTCAGACTTACGATTATTTGGTCGCCGGTTCGATTCCCACCCATTACACTACCGACGTGAACCCACTCGTAATACAAGCATTTTTAGGTCTATTTAGCTTTGTGTCAGTCCATTTGAACCTATTGCATAACTGCATGGGGCGGTGCCTCAAAATCAATTTTACTCCCTCTAGAGCGAGCTCAAAGAGCAATTTTAAAGGTAGCCACTTTTCGCCCGTTTATGTTTCCCACACACCAGCTTTACATGGCAACTAATGTACTAACAGTTCGGCAGTTATTTATATTACATGTCCTACTTAAACAGCACACCGAACTTTCTTTTAACCCTGCGCCTACAGACAAGAGAAGGAAAGACTTAGTTTGCATTAAGCCTAAATTAAATCATGCATTTGTAAACAGGTTTTATATTTTCCTAGGACCATATTTGTATAATAAGTTTAATAAGTTGTTAAGTGTTCATAGTCTATGTTATAAAAAATGTAAAAGTAGTATATCGAAATACCTAGAACAGCTCAATTACGCAGACACAGAAAATATATTAGAAATTTTAAAATGATAGGAATAAGGAAATATCTCATTTATTTATACATGCATATATAAAAATATGATCTAACAATACATACGTATATTTATTTACTAAATATATTATTAATAAGTAGTTTTTTTTAGAATCCTTCGTCGTTAATAATTAGTGTGCACAGTAGAGCGATTGTCTGAAGCACAGGTTCAACCTAGTTCAGGCAAGCTGCAATTTCTTTGAATAATTTGACCTTTCTGTACCTTTTCTTTTTGTGAATATATAATAAATTAAAATGTTTAAGAGATAAATAATTATAATTAGATATTATCTAAAAAATTTAGTTTAAGAAATTATTGTTTATATAAGCAATTATTTTGTAACTCTTTCGTTACCTTGAAATAAATTTATTATTATTATTATTAACTTAGCACGAGGTACAAAAATACTGATAGAGTGCAAAAAGTCTGTTAGTAATCTTTATATAAAAAAAAAGCTTTAGAGCTTAAGTTTTGTATTTTAATATACAGAGTTATTTGTAAAACACCGGTAACCTCTCAGGACTACGTTACTAACATCATAATCAACAACTTTTGTTCTATGACTTTAAAAAATTCATCATATTTTAATTCATCAGATTTACACACATAAATAAAAATATTTAAATTAAATGTTACGAAGTCTATGCGAAGCAAAAGAAAGCGATATTACCGACAATAGCGAGGGGAGCGGGGAATACAGAGTTGAAATGTGTTAGATAGGACAACGAAATATTGAAGGTTTGTTTTTGGTAAATGTATTATGTTTTGTAAAAAGTCGTAGAACAAAAGTTGTTGTTTATGATGTTAGTAATATAGTCCTGAGAGGTTACCGGTGTATTACAAATAACCCTGTATACTAGTATAAATATAGATACCTACATATTCTACAAGCAATAAAATCCATGGATGTTCTAGTTCCCATGGAGCAGTCATCATAAAAGTTTAAAACAAACTACAAGCTTCAGTTTCTTCTATTTTGGTACCATAAGAACCTTTTGATTCATAATTTACCATAATTATCACTAAAGATATTGAATATAGATCGTCGACCTAATTGGTCAATAATAGGCGACGAATAGACGACAGTATCAAAAAATGAAAGATTTAATGTTTTTAGGGGAAAGTACATATAAAAAGAAATTATTACACTTATTTATTTTTATATATAACCTTGAGATGAATGTGATTTTTAATAAAATAAAAGATTAAAATAGGTACTGCAATCGGCCATTTTGACTGAAACACCAATCACGGCGCATGACGTCACGATATTGTAACCATCAAAGAGAATTTAACCACTACGTTAGGTTTGGCGGACTCAATGGACTCTGGACTCTGGACTCCAAGTTGCAATGGGGACCACACATTGAAAGACTAGCTGACAAACTTAGCTCTGCATCATATGCAGTCTGGAAAATCCGACAAATGACTGATGTAGAAACAGCTAGGTTAGTTTACTTTGCTTACTTTCATAGTGTAATGTCATATGGGATCCTACTATGGGGATCGGCCGCAGATATCCAAACTATTTTTATATTACAAAAAAGAGCAATCCGAGGTATTTATAAAAAAGGAAGTCGCGATTCTCTTCGTAATCTATTTAAAGAAATAAATATACCTACTGTACCTTCTGAATATATATACCAAAATATAGTTTACGCCCGTAAAAATATGAATAAATTCATCAAGAAGAAGGACGTTCATAATTTTAATACTAGAAACAAAGATAAGCTCATTACACCTTTTTACAGAGTATCTAAGACAAGTAAATCATTTCTTGGAAATTGTATAAGATTCTATAATAAACTTCCTTTAAATGTGACAGCTTTGCCGGACCATAAATTCAAAAAATATGTAAAAAAGGTCCTTATGACTCGAGGTTATTACAATATCAAAGAGTACATGGATGATGGAGATGTTTGGCGGATGAGTCCATCGGTTACATTGCGGCAGACTGGCACCTTTTAGCTATCACACCGAATTTGCAACTAAATTAAAAGTCTATGCTATGTAATTTATAAATTTGTAAATGTTAATCTATATGTAAGACAACTGATCAGACTGCAGGTATGTACCAAAAGTAAAAAAAAAAAATATGTAAATCTGGAGGAGTGCTCCCTATACTCGATACTTACTTGAAACTTTCATTGTTTCCGTAGCAATTTCGTGCTGCGAGTACCTACTTATCGATGTATGGGGATCACTAACCTAGATACTAAAAATGTCTTTAAAATATGTACAAATGATTAATCAAAGACTTTAAAAGATGACAAAAAGAATGATCTCGGAGTTTCTTATAGTCTTTCTTCTCCGGGTGTCACAACGTAGGTAGATAGAGAAAGACTCGTAGGAAGCTAGGATAGGGTCCGGTCGTCCTTGCAAGGCGAGGCTCGCGACGCGTTCTATGCTTCTGACCTAATCCCAGCCCGCGCTGGTTGATTCTAATTATATTTATAATACGCGACTTTCACATGTCACATTGGTAGATTTAAATTCTATTTAATAACATTACTGTTGAAATGTATAAGTACTAATTAATTAGTCAAGATTTTTTTTTTTTTTTGTCTTTGTATATTTTTATCATTGTATTTGACTTATAATAAGTACGATCGATTCGTCTACATTATCAATAAACGTTTTCATTTTCATTTTCATTTTCATTTTCAATGACATTTTTTTCAATAGCGTGACGTCATAGCCGACGCCATGACACTTGAGGCCTTTTTTCGCGCGCTATTTAAAATTTAATAGAAATATGGCTTAAACTTCGTTAAATTTAAATTTATTACCGAAATATTGTGTTTTTCGAGAGGACTACTAAAACCTCCCAGACACTCCTTCGATCCGCCGATGGCGGGGGCCTAGGGCACCTAGCAAAATATAGGCTATATTGTGCTTGGTGACTTGACACTTGTGACTTAGTGGTAGCACCATTGTACTTCTGTTATCTGATGTTCTGAGTTCGATTACCACAACACATAACACAAATATGAAGGTAATCTGAGACCCTTGATATACAGGAATCAATTTCTTTAACACAGGTGATATCTTACACAATATTGTAACATCGATTTTGCTATTTGCAGAAACAAGAAATTAGAACATAGACAATGATATGTGCATTCCTTATTCATTTACACCAAAGGGACACCATTCGTAGACCCGAATACAAATACTTGGACTTAAAAGGTATTTTACAATGTTCTGCATGAAAGAGAAGCGGTGTATCGTTAGTATTTCAAGTAGTTTGTGAGTAAAACATAATGACTACCTATTACTTTAACAGTGGCGGACTTACACATTTGCTGCCATTAAGCTATTCAAATTTAGCCGCCCTCCTCATTTGTCTAGTTTTTTTTTAAGTGTTTGGTATTTGGAATGGGCCCTGTAGATCGTAATGCGTGATTGATTCCAAAGGCTGACCATCAAAACAGATTCACTCTTCAGACGTTGGAGTATCATAGACGTATCGTAAACATATGAGACATAATTCATTTGTGTGTTTCATTTGAGTCTCAAATGTTTAAATCTCATAAATTTTAGACGTTTACATTTTCTTTTCAAGTAAGAAAAAAAATGAAGCCAAATTTGCCGCCCCCTAAAATCTGCCGCCCTAGGCTTCAGCCTAATGAGCCTGGATATTGGATAGTAAAGTTTGTGGACACAAAAACGAATTCATTTTATTGGCTACAACTTATGAGTATATATATGTTACAGTCAAAACTTATAATCGGTCAAAACCACTATTGACTGCAATAATAATTTGTATGGAATTTGGATCTGGTCGTTGTGGTCACAGTTGTAACCTAACCTAACCTACAGAAGTTGGAATCCTGGTATTTTTGTAACCTTCGACCTAAGAGCACCTCGTTTCTGGAATTTTACGTGAGCCAATATGGACCCGTCAAAACTACTTTTGCCTGAATGTTGCAGTCAAAAGTGGTTTTGACCGATTATAAGTTTTGACTGTAACATATATAAGTTACTACCTTCGTTACCATCACCCGCGTAATACGCACCCGTAGGAACTTTATAATGAAATATAGCCCTAAGCCTTCCTCGACCATCGAAAACTATTTTTTTTTAAATCGGACCGTAGTTTCTGGGCTTAGCGCGTTCAAGAAATCAAACAAACTTTTCAGCTTTATGTTTTAGTATAGATACAATGCGCCTAACAGAGTGGTTGTGTTCATACTCCAAGAATAGGCATGAGGCAAGATTTTGAAATCCTCTTGCGCAACGTGGGTAGTCATTTTCTAAGTACGAAAAACACAATATTTCGGTAATAAATTTAAATTTAACGAAGTTTAAGCCATATTTCTATTAAATTTTAAATAGCGCGCGAAAAAAGGTCTCAAGTGTCATGGCGTCGGCTATGACGTCACGATATTGTAACCATCAAAGAGAATTTAACCACTACGTTAGGTTTGGCGGACTCAATGACATTTTTTTCAATAGCGTGACGTCATAGCCGACGCCATGACACTTGAGGCCTTTTTTCGCGCGCTATTTAAAATTTAATAGAAATATGGCTTAAACTTCGTTAAATTTAAATTTATTACCGAAATATTGTGTTTTTCGTACTTAGAAAATGACTACCCACGTTGCGCAAGAGGATTTCAAAATCTTGCCTCATGCCTATTCTTGGAGTATGAACACAACCACTCTGTTAGGCGCATTGTATCTATACTAAAACATAAAGCTGAAAAGTTTGTTTGATTTCTTGAACGCGCTAAGCCCAGAAACTACGGTCCGATTTAAAAAAAAATAGTTTTCGATGGTCGAGGAAGGCTTAGGGCTATATTTCATTATAAAGTTCCTACGGGTGCGTATTACGCGGGTGATGGTAACGAAGGTAGTAACTTATATATGTTACAGTCAAAACTTATAATCGGTCAAAACCACTTTTGACTGCAACATTCAGGCAAAAGTAGTTTTGACGGGTCCATATTGGCTCACGTAAAATTCCAGAAACGAGGTGCTCTTAGGTCGAAGGTTACAAAAATACCAGGATTCCAACTTCTGTAGGTTAGGTTAGGTTACAACTGTGACCACAACGACCAGATCCAAATTCCATACAAATTATTATTGCAGTCAATAGTGGTTTTGACCGATTATAAGTTTTGACTGTAACATATACATACTCATAAGTTGTAGCCAATAAAATGAATTCGTTTTTGTGTCCACAAACTTTACTATCCAATAAATCTTAATGCTGAAATGTCTTCTCTGCTTTGAACTTCGTGATGAAATATCTACTCTGCTTTGTTTTATACCTCGTAAATAAGAACATCTAATAGTGGTTTTACTGTATATTGCCATCTACTTAAAGTACAGTGGTGGATTTACCAGCAGGCTTAGGCTGGAGCCTAGGGCGGCAGATTTTAGGGGGCGGCAAATTTGGCTTCATTTTATTTTTCTTACTTGAAAAGAAAATGTAAACGTCTAAAATTTTTGAGATTTAAACATTTGAGATTCAAATGAAACACACAAATGAATTATGTCTCAAATGTTTACGATACGTCTATGATACTCCAACGTCTGAAGAGTGAATCTGTTTTGATGGTCAGCCTTTGGAATCAATCACGCATTACGACCTACAGGGCCCATTCCAAATACCAAACACTTAAAAAAAAACTAGACAAATGAGGAGGGCGGCTAAATTTGAATAGCTTAATGGCGGCAAATGTGTAAGTCCGCCACTGTTAAAGTACCTAATAGGTAGTCATTATGTTTTACTCACAAACTACTTGAAATACTTAGGTTACACCGCTTCTCTTTCATGCAGAACATTGTAAAATACCTTTTCAGTCCAAGTATTTGTATTCGGGTCTACGAATGGTGTCCCTTTGGTGTAAATGAATAAGGAATGCACATATCATTGTCTATGTTCTAATTTCTTGTTTCTGCAAATAGCAAAATCGATGTTACAATATTGTGTAAAACATCTCCTATGTTAAAGAAATTGATTCCTGTATATCTCAGATTACCTTCATATTTGTGTAATGTGTTGTGGTAATCGAACTCAGAACATCAGATATCAGAAGTACCTTGGTGCTAGCACTAAGTCACAAGTGTCAAGTCACCAAGCACAATATAGCCTATATTTTGCTAAGTGCCCTAGGCCCCCGCCATCGGCGTATCGAAGCAGTGTCTTTGAGGTTTTAGTGGTGTAGGGTCCTCTCCTCGTGGTATGAGTTTAGCATACCACGCTATGCAGAGGGCGAGTCCTACATATCCCACCGCCAGCGCGCGAATACGGTGCAGCGGCTTTGGGAATGCGTCAATGCATTTCCCCTAGGACAAAAAAAAAGGAGGTGGCCCCAGGCAGTAGATGTAAACGAACTGATAAAGCATAATAAACTAGCTTTCCACGTGCGGTTTCACTTCCGTAGCTCCCGTTCCCGTAGGAAATTCATAATAGAATATAGCCTATGGCCTTCCTCGATAAAATTAAAGGGGCTATCTAAGAAATAGTTTTTCACATCAGTCCAGTAAGTAGTTCCCGAGATTACCGCGTTCAAGTAAAAACATTCTTTAGCTTTATACAGGGTGTCCCAAAAGATTACGTAGCTGGGAAGGGGGGTGATAGGGATGGTCACAAGGGTCACCAGAAAAATATAAAAAATTCCCTCTGGGTGTTTAAAAAAATAAATGGCATTTTTTAAAAGACTAAAAATTTTACACCTTGTGCTAACTGTACCTACAAATATGGCTGTATTTAAAAAAATGCTGTTATGTAATCTTCAATAACAACAAGGTCATCAACATCAACATCAAAAATAACAAGGTGTAAAATTTAAAGTTTTTAAAAAAATGCCATTTTTTTTTAAATACCCAGAGCGGATTTTTTTTTTATTTTTCTATTGACCATTGTGTCCACCCATGTCACCCCCTTTCCCAGCTACTTAACCTTTTGGGACATCCTGTATATTAGTATGGATTAATATATCTAAGTATTCATTATAATTCATGATTGTACTAGGTATAGATAAGAAGTAGCTACTAGATAAAAGTACATTTATTATGATTGAGGCTTGTTTCCGATTTGATGGTACTAAATTGGATGTAGTTAAGCAGAAAGCACTCAATCCACAAAAAGGCCACTTTTGCGTTATGGTCGTTTAAAGTTTGAGTTGTAACTGACTCAAAAACAAATTACTTAACTTCTTTTTCTAATTTTGTCCCTTGGTTTTGCATACACCTTGAAATACATTCCTCAAATACAATTCAAGCGGACTTAGTTCATTCGGCAAATACTTTTTGTATGCCTTTTCATACTGTGGGTTGAGCCGGGGTAGCGAAAAGGTCAAAATAAGGTTTTAGTAGAAAAAAGATGGAATCAAACTTAAGTCAATTTTGGACAATTTGAGGGTTGAGTTCTTTCTGCATAACGACGACCAATTACAGACGGCCTGCTTTTGTGTGCATATAATTGGACTGGTGTGTGGTAGATTGTTAGTTATGCAAGAGGTCGCAAGTTTGATTCTCACGCGGGCCATTCCTCGGATTTGTTTGTCATGGGAATTGAAAAGTGGCTTGCATTTGTAACCAGGTAATTGTCATTGCGATAGGATCCACATTGTGGTTTTTTCTTTATGTGAAAGGTTAAAGGTTGGTTTCACAGTTGACTGCAATAAATAATTTATTTTTCATCATTATCAACAGCCCGTTTACGTTCACTGCTGAACATGGGCCTCCTCTTAACAGACCTTGGCAAGCCAGGATCGTAGAGGGATATTGCCATAATCACCACGCTTGGCAGACGGATTGGTGATCGCAGTAAGATGTAAATCTAGAGCTAATAGATGCTGCTGCCCATCCATCAGCCATATGTCCCTTAGTCGCCTTTTACGACACCCATGGGAAGGTCTATTCTAAGCCGGAGACCACACGGCCTTATTTTTTACACGTTTAAGAAATAAGAAAAGAAGGTAAATCTAGAGGTATGCATAGTTAAGCTCAAATAAATTTCATTGAGCCATCTTTGATATTCTAAGTACCATACAGGTTTGAATGACTAGTTACATTTAATAGAAAGACAATTTTATGTTATAAACAAATTAAAAAAAAAACCATGATGATGCAATTGTTATGTCTCAAGCAGCATCGAGGGGTTTAGCGCTTAAATCTTGTAGGTATTTTATATTCTAATTTTTAATAATGTTTTAGTATATGACTTTTGACTTATTACTCAAGATCTGTTTTTTCCGGAAAATCGTGATTTGCTAAGAACTTTCCTATATACGAAGTCTGAGAGGCCCGCAAACTATACCTAAAGTAGTTACAGTCGCCTTAACTCTCGGAGGCCGTGGGTTCGATTGATTTTACAATCATTTTTTTCCGACAATCACGAAGCCTTTGCTACTTCCCCGAGCAGGGCCAGCCTTACTAACTAACTAACGCAGCAGCCTACGCTAGAGGGTGTCCCCTATGACTTGGACCTCGGCTCAGGGCGGTCGCTGGCGATGAGATTGAGGGATTTTGACTTTTTATATTTAAGGGAAGTTTTGTGCAACTGTCGGAAGGAAGAAATGGGGTGCTCTATTCTAAGCCGAAAACTACTACATACACATTACATAAATATGCACCTAACTCAGTAGAAACTGCAGTCAACACTAAATTACTTCCATATTGACAAAGTAAAGTAAAAGTGCAAGCAGAGTGACTGTTCAAACAGACCAGTGCTAATTGTTAACTACTGTCGGTGATGTCATACATCAATATATTTAGGAATATTATGTCGCAGTTGGATCGGCCATTACTTATATTTACTAGCTGCGCCCTAAGTTACTCTGCTCCAGTGGATCGGAGCGTGATGTTTTGTAGCCTATATGTTAGTCCAGCGTATATCCCGGTGCAAAATTTCAGCCAGTTCCGTTAAGTAGTTTTGGCGTGTAAGAGTAACAAACATCCATTCATACTGCTGCCTGCACCGGTGGCTCAGTGGTTACGGTAGTTGCTTCTGGGACCTGGTGTTCTGGGTTCGATTCCCACCAGTTCTGAGTCTGGGTGTACATTGTGTCCGTGAAATGTATGTTTGTAAAGTCCCCCGCGACACAGGGATTTATTTTCCTAGTGCGGGAGATGTCTTTTAAAAAAAAAAAAAAAAATACTTACAAACTTTCGCGTTTATAATATTAATTGGATTCTTGTTTACCCATACCAACATAAATGAAAACGAATCTATGGTGACCCTTAATTAATAATGACCTGCTACAACATATTAAATTGCGAAATAAAGTTAACTAAACGCCTATAATACTAGTACAAATACCTTCCACCGATCTGCGACCAGTCTAACCTGATGCGCTTAATTACCAATATTGCTTATACTATGCCTAATTGGCCAATAAAATTTACCTCCTGTCTGATATCCCGTTAAAGTGACGGATGACCATCGAGGAATCTTACATTCGAATTACGAATTCTAGTTTTTTTTTTTTGCTAATTAATGTCAAAGGTTATAGCGATGCATCTGTGATTTGTAAAATAAGTTTGGGTTTTAATAAATTATCTATCTATATATATAAAACAAAGATGGGTTTGTTACAACACTTATAACTCGAGATCGGCTGGATCAATTTTCATGGTTTTTATTTCGTTGGATTTGTCTACGCTTGGGTAGGGTAGGGGTAGGGTAGGGGTAGGGTAGGGGTAGGGTAGGGGTAGGGTAGGGGTAGGGTAGGGGTAGGGTAGGGGTAGGGTAGGGGTAGGGTAGGGGTAGGGTAGGGGTAGGGTAGGGGTAGGGTAGGGGTAGGGTAGGGGTAGGGTAGGGGTAGGGTAGGGGTAGGGTAGGGGTAGGGTAGGGGTAGGGTAGGGGTAGGGTAGGGGTAGGGTAGGGGTAGGGTAGGGGTAGGGGTAGGGTAGGGGTAGGGTAGGGTAGGGGTAGGGGTAGGGTAGGGGTAGGGTAGGGTTAGGGTAGGTATAGGGTAGGGCAGGGGTAGGGTAGGACAGGGGTAGGGTATAAAAGTCCACCCGTGCGAAGCCGGGGCGGGCCGCTAGTAATTAATAAATATAATATATCAATTTTGTGAATAAAATATTGGTGAATATTTGGCTTAAATTAATACTTTCCACGAAGGGTGATAAAAGATTTATTTTTTTCGATTGTCTCACTTTTCGGCAGTTTTTTAAGCAATTCTCTCAAACATTTGCGTAAATAAAGTATTTTGATAGATATTAGTTTGTTTCACAAGTAGCTATTGATAGGCTACAAAATAAGACCATAAGATATAAAAATAGTTATAGATCGCAGTTAGGTGATTTTTTGGGTTAGCTTAAACAACTTGTCTGTATTTAACTATATTCTAACGAAAAAAGTAGGTATTTAAAAACACACGAGCATCGGAGAAGTTAAAACTTAATTAGTTTACTAATTAAGTTTTATATTACATAGGTACCTGTATATTATGTATGTCTGAGTAAAGACATTAACTGTGATGCGATATTTAATTTTACATTCTAGGACAGTTACCTATATGTATTAAAAGCACACACTAGAAAACATATAAAATTTGTATTTTAAAAAAACATTCTCGCATTTAAAATAAGAACTCGTGACGTAAGTATAATAAATAAATAACATAATAATATCTGGACATAAATATGCAAAACCTTGTAAACAAGAAAAAAGTAAAAGCGCACAGTAGCCGCGCTGTCAAAGTGACAGATGATAAATCATCATAATATTGCTTTATGACAAATTATGAGCCATTAGCTTTTCAAGGTACCCATTTGGTATCGTATTAATTATTAGAGAAGTGCAGACACCTGCTTAAGTTTACATGAGTTAAATTTAAAATTTCACTTGTTATTTTCAGGTGAAAAATGCAGCGTTTGACAAGTTTTCTTCTATTCTGCAATAACTAAATATGTAATTGACTAATGCCACTTTGCCGCCATCTTGCTCCGTTTATTTTTTAAACTAACCTAAAACATCAGATGCTCGCTTGCCGTGTGGTTTCCGGCTTAGAATAGACCACCCCATGTCTTCCCATGGGTGTCGTAAGTGGTGGCTAAGGGATGTACAGCTGATGGATAGGCAGCAGCATCTATCAGCTCAAGGTAACTACTAGATGCTGCTGACGACCCGACTCACCAATCCGACTACCAATCTTGGTTCTTGGCTTGCCAAGGACTGTTAAGAGTAGTTCCATGTTCAGCAGTGGACATATACGGGCTGGAGAAGAAGAACATCAGAAGTAGTAGTTCGTGCATAACGAGCCTTCCTTAGATAGATGACGTATCGCGCGCACGACTATGTAGATACCGCGCTTGCTTAAAACCATAGCTCCGTAAATGCGGCAACTCAATATTGTAGTTAAATAAGAAACATAAACCGATGGTATGTGATTCCGATATCCTTCTTATGTCTTGTAGTGTTATTTTTGCACAGCAACTGACATATTACTTCGATCATAAACAATGACCAATATTTGATAAAACTTTAGACATGTGATCCTCGCACAAAGCCTGAGCGTGCTCGGGTACGCCGATTTCGGCGTAGTCTTTTTTGCCGCATTTTTTGAGTACGACGGCGGTATCTATCTAAGATTGATAATTTATCGGAGGAGTCAATCTGAAGCCGTTATATATTAATAAAATTATTATGAACCCGTTCTAAAGTCTTCAACACTTTTCTTTGATAAGAATAAATTATACTTATCTATAATATAAAAATGAATCGCAAAATGTGTTGGTAAGCGCATAACTCTACAAAGCCTGGATCAATTTGGCCAATTCTTTTTTTTTTATGTTCGTGGAAGTTCAAGGATGGTTTTTACGGCGAGAAAAATTCGAATAATTGCCTGAAAACCCCTTAAAACAGCCTTTTTCTTTTTCCCATACAAACGTTTTCTAACTAAAATGTAGAGTCAATTTGAGCTTTATTTTGTTAATTAAAAACTTGAATTTTTTTGCCAAGATTTTTTAGGGTAGGGGTAGTGTAGGGTAGGGGTAGTGTAGGGTAGGGGTAGTGTAGGGTAGGGGTAGTGTAGGGTAGGGGTAGTGTAGGGTAGGGGTAGTGTAGGGTAGGGGTAGTGTAGGGTAGGGGTAGTGTAGGGTAGGGGTAGTGTAGGGTAGGGGTAGTGTAGGGTAGGGGTAGTGTAGGGTAGGTTTAGTGTAGGGTAGGGGTAGTGTAGGGTAGGGGTAGTGTAGGGTAGGGTAGTGTAGGGTAGGGGTAGTGTAGGGGTAGGAGTACCGCATAAACGAAGTCTCTACGGCCCAGTTTATTTTATACAAATGTTTAGGTCTTTTATGTATCGATTGAGGCAGTACGAAGTCTGCCGGGTCAGCTAGTTATTACCATAATTATGTTTGATTTAAGAAAAACTGTTTTTATAATATTTAAATTAAACAATGTTACAAATAAGCTAAACTTATATCTACTTAATACCGCTTCTTAATAATAATTTAAACTAAAGGTTACATTTTTATGTACAATTTCACAACTGAGGTCAAGGCCGAGTAATTAATGTTTGTATTTTTCATTAATCTCGAAAATATTTGAGTTTTAGTTTCGCAACAATTTATTCTGTATTATAATTATCTTGGTACCCATTTGCATTTAGTAAACGAGATATTAAGTAATAACTAATTAAAAGTTAAATTATTATAAATCATTTATCAAGAATGGCAATGAGAACGTTAAACTGTACTGAATCTATTAATATGTAAAATAAAAAATAGAGACATTAGGTCATAGATAAAAGTAATAGATGACGCATATAATGCTATGGGTATACTTAGGTAGGTATCTCAGACAAGGGCCGGATAGCTTCGTGCGTACCCGGCCCCCGCCAACGACGGATCGAAGGAGTGTCCGGGGGGTTTTAGTGGTGTAGGGTCCTCTCCTCGTGGTATGAGTAAGCATACCATCGCTATGGAGAGGGCGAGTCCCACATATCCCGCCGCCAGCGCGCGGATACGCTGCAGTGGCGGTGGGAATGCGTCAATGCATTTTCCCCCGGACAACGAAAAAAGAAAGTTATCCCAGACAAGTACAAAGAAACACTTTATTTTTTAAAACTCAATCACTAACGAGTTGAAAAGTTTCTATCTAGTAAAAAAATATAGCAACAGACAACCTCCGTAGCGTGGGTTCGATCCCAACAACGCCGGACAGGAAATCTTTGTGTAAATTCTAATAATTATTTTCTGGTCTCGTTGGTTGAGGGTCTACCCTCCGTGGCTCGGTAACCACGTTAAACCGTAACCGTTGGTCCCGATTGTTATAACCTCATCTGTGATAATCATATATCAAGGAACGGGCAGCAGCGTTTCCTTGTGTGGTACAACATAATACTGAGGTCATCAACCAGCCTGCCAAGCGTGGTGACTCTGGCAAATACCGTCCCTCGGGAGGAGGCCCATGTCCAGCAGTGGACTTTATATGGCCTTCAACCAACCAGAACCGAGAAATAAATCTAAGAATTTACACAAAGATTTCCTGTCCGGCGTGTTGTTCGAACCCACGACCTCCGAGGTTTAAAGCGAGCCAAATACCGCTACGCTACGGAGGTTGTCATTATGATATACTTAATATTAAATATTTCAGAAAACCTTGTGGGTTACTAACTTGCTATTGACCGTTCTCATTTATTACTTACAGCAATCACAATCACGATATCTAAGTATACTAATATTATAAAGAGGAAAGATTTGACTGTTTGTTTGTACTGAAGAGGCTCCGAAACTACTTGACCGATTTGGAAAGTTATATCATCCTTGGGAAGCTACACTATCCCCGGATAACATAAGCTAAACAATTAGGGATCCTTAATAAAACACCAATAAAAAATACTTAAATAAATAAAATAAAATTGCCTCTATTGCTGTTTCATCTTCATCGTCAGCCCGTATAACGACCACTGCTGAACATGGGCCTCCTCCCGGGGGAGGGCTTTTGCCATAGTCACCACGCTTGGCAGGCGGATTTGCGACCGCAGTATTATGTTGTACCACACAAGGAAACGCTGCTTGCTTTTTCTTTACTTTACTTTCTTATTAATTTTTATTAATACATGCCTATTTACTAAAACTAAATAGATTTAATCATTTCTTACTTTCATTTCAATGATCGGCAACTGGGGGCCGAGTCTGCTATTTTTTTAAGTATTGTGCCACCGTAGTTCCATCGTGATATCATAATGCCAAAAACGGTAATCTACTTATCTCACTATGGTGTCGGCGCTGGAATGGCAGTCGGTGTTGCTACCGCAGAAACAGGCCGTCAACAGAAGTAGCAGGGGAGATGGTTAGGGAGATTGTAATGTTTATTTAGGCGATTTCAAAACTTATAAATGTATCTTTTGTTATTATATTCAACTACGCTAATGTCATCATGGCGTCATAGTTACATCATTATGGCGTTATTTTTTATTAGTAGATTACCAAATGGTAAAAAACCTACCATTGAACTGTCATTGACAGTTCATGGACACGCCATTACGATAGTAGACTCGGGGCCCTGGATGTTTGTGTGGTATAGCTTGTCTGTCGACAAGACCATCACTAAAGATTTCCACATATTCCTGTCTTTTACTAAAGGGCTTCATAATGGACCAGCTATTTTCTTGAAGTTATCTTCCTATCTTTTAGTTTGTCTGCCTCTATTTCTTTTGCTTTCTCTTGGATTACTAACTTTAAACGTAATAAAATTACTTAAAGATCCTTAATTGGCGTGCGTGCGTGATAGGATAATTTGGCATGGAGATACTTTGAACCATGAGGGTCGACATACACTACTTTTGGTCGCGACAGACATCCACGTGGGCAAAGCCGCGGGTGAAAACTATCTATACTTATATATAAAGGTGAAGAGTTCGTTTGTTTGCTTGAACGCGATAATATCAGCAACTAATAGACCGATTTGAAAAATTATGATTGACTAGCTGTTCCGCGTGGACTCACCGGCGTAGATCCCCGTGAAATCTTTAATTGAAAATAGCCTGTGACACAAATGACGTGGCTTTCTATTGGTAAAAGAATTTTCTAAGTTGGTTCAGTGGATCTCGAGATTACCCCCTACAACGTCACAAACTCACAAAATTTTACCTCTTTATAATACTAAGTTTATATTTGTTAGATAGCTCATTTATTATTTTTAATTTATATTTTTTTATTATAAGGTTCCTGCGGGAACGGGAGCTACGCGGGTAAAACCGCGGAGCGCAGCTAGTAACTTCATATTAACTTAATGCGCTTCCATCAGTTTCATAATTTTTCTCAACATTAGCCGTCACAGATAACATCTGATGCACTCCGTCATAGACAATATGTGTTTTTTTTTATTTTTCATTGTTTATGTTACTTTCAAATGAGACTCAATGTGTACTTATCGCTTTATATTCTGTGGTAACCTAGAGATCAAGGATAAAAATGCATTTTATTATTATTTCAGCATTTATTAACATAGTACCTATGTAAATATATTATAATAAAAAATGATTGGATTTTTTTATAGGTAGCTACTAAAATTATTTTTATATTGATATAAGTAAATAAAAAAATGTTAAATATTAGTCATTAGAAAACAAGTTCAATATAAAATGTAATATAATGTATAATAATTGAGAGAAAATATTTTTATTTGACAGTAATAATTTAAAAAAAGAAGTCGTTTTTTTTTTATTATGTCAATAGTCTATAATGAAGCAGACAGCTGAACATGGACCTTCACCACGCTTGGCAGTCGGATTGGTGATTGCAGTAAAATATTGATAATAGATGCTGCTGCCCATCCATCAGCCGTATGTCGCTTAGTCACCTTTTACGACACTCATGGGAAGACATGAAGTAGTATATTCTAAGCCGGAAACCACACGTCAAATATATACTAATCATCATCATCATCATCAGCCTGTTGTAGTCCACTGCTGAACATAGGCTATACTAATAACATTCTTAAATAATTTATCTTTTTTAGGTTACCGTAACAGAAAGGTAAAAACGGGACCCTATTATTAAGTCTTCGCTGTCTGTCTATCTGCCCCAGGCTTTATCTCAAGTACCGCGATAGCTATAGACAGTTGAAATTTTCGCAAATGATGTATTTCCGTTGCGGATATAACCGTACATACTAAAAATAAAATAATATAAATATTAAAAGGGAGGCTCCTATGCAACAACCTTTTTTTTTTGCAAATTTTTTGCTCGTTATCACTAACGGCAGCAGACAGGCACTTGAAAATGATCGGATCGAAGGAGTGTCCGGGGGGCTTTAGTGGTGTAGCGTCCTCTCCTCGTGGTATGAGTTAGCATACCACGCTATGGAGAGCGCGAGTCCCACATATCCCACCGCCAGCGCGCGAATAAGCTGCAGCGGCGGTGGGAATGCGTAAATGCAATTCCCCCCGGACAAAAAAAAAATAGAAAGTCACTTGAAAATGGTACGGAACCCTACGTGCGTAAGTCCGACTCGCACTTGGCCGGTTTTATTAAATTGCAACAAAGGTGTCAAAAGGAATTTCATGTAGGTATGTCATACATTTAAAAAAAAAGATAATTTCTCTCTCCATACCGGATGTATGCAGATGTATGTAACTCGTAATAATTATAATTAATACTCAAATGATAATTAACTGAATGGAATTAAACGCATAGCTGTATGAATATTCAAATGGATGCTTGATTTAGTTTTATATAAGTGTAAGTATTATAAAACGTCTTGCATTTCAGCTTATACTTTCATCTCGTAATTTGTATTAGCATTTGACGGGTATGTAATGTGTATTTAGTGTCGGATTAAGGCAATGCGGTGTAGCGGCGTAAGACTCGCTTCAAATCACGGAGGTCGTGAGTTCTATTCGGGCTCCGAACAAGAAATCTCGTTATAAAATTAAAGATTTCCTTCCAGGTGTGGTTGGTGGTGTAGCCTCCGTGCCTCTGGAAGCACGTAGAGTTGCAAGCGGCCGTAGCCCAATGGCTAGGGCGTCGGATCGCGATCATGAGGTTGCTGGTTCGATCCCCACCCATTGCACTACCGACGTGAACCCACTCGTAACGTTTTAGCTTAGCACGAGGGGTTAAGCTAAGCTAAAATGCTTGTGTACGAGTGACACAAGCATTTTGCCCTGCGATCTTGTGGTTGCCGGTTCGATCCCCATCGACGTGAACCCACTTGTTTTTTTTTTCGGTTGGACCTTTGCTACTTCACCGGGCATAAAGGCGAGCATAGCTCCAGCCTTAATAAATGGTTTAAAAACTACAAACTAAGTAACCTGCGCAAGAGGACCTCGGCTCAGGGCGGTCGCTGGCGATGAGATTGAGGGATTAAGACTTTTAGTATTTTAGGGGAGTATTGTGCAACTGTCGCTCTACTTTACAGTTCTCGGGGCTCTCGGACTTAGGGTCTACGAGGGTTTCGGGTGTGTAACACAAGCGTTTTAGCTAAGCACGAGGGGTTAACAAGAATACTAGTAAAGTGAAAACATAAAAATTAGTCCCGATCGTAATTACACGATCTATGGCAATCATACCACAAATTACTCTTTCTTTGCCAGCGTTTTTTCTGTCCATACATGGGCATGTTCTTCTTGTGCGACAAAAGATAATCTTCGCTCTTTCTCAAGGTCTAGTCCAAGCTATCTTAATCAGCCCGTATAACGTTCACTGCTGAACATGCGCCTCCTCCCAAGGGAGGGCATTTGCCATAGTCACCACGCTTGGCAGGCGGGTTGGTGACCGCAGTATTATGAAGTAACACACAGGGAGACGCTGCTGCCCGTTCCTTGGTATACGATTGTTATAGATGATGTTATATTAATCGGGACCAACGGCTTAACGTGCTTTCCGAGGCACGGAGGGTAGTCCCTCAACCATCCAGACCCGGAAAGAAATCTTAGAATTTACACAAAGATTTCTTGTCCGGCGTGGGGATCGAAACCACGACCTCCGAGATTTAGTCTAAGCTATACCAAATTTAATTTGAATCGGTTCAGTAGTTTATCTACTCGTGAAAGCGTTAGATAGACAGAGTTACTTTCACATTTCTATTAGTAGGCTATTAAGCATATTAACATACACTTATAGGTGCCTACTCTGACCGCAATGCTATTTCATTACATAGTTTCCTACTACCTAATATTATTAACGCAAAAGTTTGTAAGTATGGATGGATGGATGTTTGTTACTCTTTCACGTCAAAACTACTGAACGGAATTGGCTGAAATTTTGCATCTGGATAGGTTATACGCTGCATTAACATATAGACAAACAAAACATCACGCTCCGACCCACTGGAGCAGAGTAACGCGGGTAAAACCGCGGGGCGCAACTAGTCATAGTACAAAACAAAGTCGCCTCCCACTGTCTGTTCCTTTTAGGCCTCGTCCTGGACGCCAGCGGGCGGAGCGGGCGGCGCGGGTCCCTATGTTACTTTTAATACCTCCAAGAATATGTGTACAACGTTTAATGATGATGATCATCATCATCAGTCCGTATAACTTCCACTGCTGAACATGGGCCTCCTCCCGAGGGAGGATTTTGCCATAGTCACCACGCTTGGCAAGCGGGTTGGTGACCGCAGTATTATGTTGTAACACACAAGGAAACGCTGCTGCCCGTTCCCGTGTATACGATCGATATAGATGACGTTATAACATTTGGGATCAACGGCTTAACGTGCTTTCCGAGGTGCGGTAGGTAGTAGGTACTTCAGAAATCTTAGAATTTCCACAAAGATTTTTTGCCCTGCGTGGCGATCAAATCCACGACGTCCGAGATTTAAAGCGAGCCAAATATCGCTACGCCACGGAGGCTGATGATCGGTTAAAGGCCTACGCAGGCCGGGATGGCATGGCAAGGGATTATGCCGATTAGATACCGCGGCATTCCAGCACTTTGCCACGGCATTGCAACCCGCAGTATATCACTACGAGCGCCGGAGTCCGTGGCATGCCGTTGCCTACCGCAGTATGCCACGGCATCCCGCCACGGGAGTCTGTGGCGCGTCTTTTAATGCCGTGCGATAAAATCCCTTTCAATGCCACGGCATCATATTAAAGCATAGCAATTTATGTCGTATTTCTGTAACAGTACGGTTGAATGTCCATTAGTAAAAATTAAAATCCCTTGCGATACCGACCCGGTCTGCGTAGGCCCCAAGTAGTTTCCGAGTAAATGGGTAACAAACTTACATTCACATTTATAATATAATAATAGTAGTAAGCTAATCATCCATTCTGTCAGTGTAAAACTAATCTTAATATACATGCTAAAATATATGCGCTAAAACTAATTTGCATAAAAAACTAATTCATTATGTTTTATGACGCAACATAATATTATGTTATATGTTGAATAATTGTCCATTCGATTATTGAATAATTGGCGAATCCAATCATACACGTAAATCACGTAATTGCAGGCTTCGTACTTCGCTAGAATTTAAAATATTGCAAATTTCTTAATACCTAATACATTTTATAATTATTATTTCGTAAGTAACTGTGTAGTAAATGTAAAGCTTTCATGTTTAAACCACCAAAACGATTATCTAGTCTATATCTAGTCTAGACCTTGTAGGGGTGAAATAAGGGATGAACAGCCTAATTATAACTTCGCTGTACGAGACTGTCGGGAATCTATCCCGACAGTCTTGCGTACAGCGAAGTAGAAGATAATGTTGTTTATTTATGTCTTTGATCCGTAGCCATTTTTAACTTTGGATGGAGATTCATGAAAACAATAAAAAAATATAATCTAACTTCATCTTTAACTAAGCGGCCGTAAAATGGCTAGGACGTCGGACTTGTAATCTTGAGGTCGCCGGTTCGAATCCCATCCATTGCACTACCGACGTGAACCCACTCGTAACACAAGCATTTTAGATTAGCACGAGGGGTTAACAAGAATACTAGTAGACTGCGAAACTGTACTAGTAAACATATTAAAAAAAAAGTATGAGATATATCTTTTGCTGAACATTATGTTGTAACACACTGGGAAACGCTGCTTCTAGTTACTTGTAGTAGTATGCAATTATTATACCGTAGACCTGGGTTAATTTGACATTCTGGGTAACTTTGACAGTGATGGTGAAACGAAATCTGAAGGCAGACAAAACGCCAAAATGACATGAGGAAATGTGCTCCAGAAACGAAAGCTGGTGAATTCAGTAAAGAGATCCAGGGGTTTTTAAAGGAGATTAAAAAACAAAAATATAATCTAAGTTCATATTCAGTTCGTATTATGTCCTTCGCTTAACATGGGCCTTCAGACAAAGGCCTTTTCCATAGTCATCGCGCTTGGCAGGCGGATTGGTGACCGCAATATTATGTTGTAACACAAAGGGAAACGCTGCTGCCCGTTACCCTGGTATATGATTAATAATAGATGATGTCGTAACAGCAACTTTAAATTCCCGAGGCACGGATGGCCGTCACTCCAGACTGTAACAGACCCGAAAAGAAATTTTAGGTTTTCACAAAAAATTCTTTACTAGGTGTGGGAATCGAACCCACGATCTCTCGACGCTTATAGCGAGACTAAAGCGCGCGGTTGTTTTATGCGGAGATCGCAGCGTCAGACGCATGCGATCAACGGATGGACTCAACTCACGCTGCGCTTGGCGCTGCGTCAACCGCGTAAAACAATGGTTTGTAATTATATTACCTGATATGAAATGATGTGCGTTAATCGCATTGCGTGTAACGCAGCGTTTATCGCATAATACCGCGCGCTTTATACCGCTACGCTACAGATTCTAACTTGTACCTAGTACTACATTTACTGTTAGATCTCTAGGCCATTAATACAGTTTTATGTATGCCAATATGTATGTACAAAGCTGAAGAGTTTGTTTGTATGATCGCGCTAATCCGTCCGATTTGAAAATAGAATTATACTTAGATAGCCCATTTATCGAGGAAACAGGCTGATGAAGAAGAAGAAGAATACCTGGTAACATATTAAAAGTATGTGCTGTATCATTAACGTTACCTTTTTTTTTTTCGGACGGACCTATGTTTTTAGCCCCGAGGCTTTTGCTACTTCACCGGGCATAAAGGCGAGCAGAGCTCCAGCCTAGATAAATGGTTTAATCACTACAAACTAAGCAACCTGTGCAAGAGGGCGTCCCGTGTGGGACTTGGACCTCGGCTCAGGGCGGTCGCTGACGGGGAGATTGAGGGATTATGGCTTTTAGTTTAGGGGAGTTTTGTGCAACTGTCGCTTTACTTTACAGTTCGCGGGCCTCTCGGACTTCGGGTCTACGAGGGCATCGGAAGGTTCTTAGCAAACTAAGGGTCGGGAGGGCGAGATTAACGTTACCGAGTTTCACCAGGCTTATGTAATAAATGCAATGAACAAGTCTTAAATTGGTTTCATCGACTGTGTCGGATAGTTCACCAAAATACCCTCAAAACACAAGTTGGCAACTTTGTTAATTTACCGAGCAAAGGTATTCTCGCTTTAAGTTAATTGTACTAAATCCCTACCCGACTGCGGACGAAATAATGACATAATACTACAAAAAGTCAGCCATGCATGAAATATTAGTGTATTACGATACGTGTGTCCTAAGTAGCCTATTATTGAATGGCGTGAAGTTAGCGCCCGAGCGTAGCGAGGGTGCTAAACGCCGCTAGGGGGCTCAGCCCCCCCCCCCCGCTGAGTGAATTTATTAATTTAAAAGTCACATTCAAATCATTGCAATTTTTAATGTCATCATTTTATTATTCATTTAACAACCGTCACCGATTTCGCTATCTCTTTTATCGCGTCCGGAACAATTTCATTGTTCTTATCTTCGCTAAATTCACTGCCCGAAGTCTCCATTTCAGGCAAAAAGTTACGATTTCCGTGAAACGAACTATATGACAGCGTTTCTCTTTGATTCCGCTGTCACGTTTAACTGTCATTTGTTCGCTGTGAAGTTAGTCGATTACTTTACGCATCGTGCCGAAATTAGCAACTTGAGTCACGGAAATGCGTGCGTAAAATGCGGGTTTAGGTCACACTGTGCTATATAGTTATATTCTATGTTACCCGTACAGCCAATTCGATTTCATGACACAATCTAATTACGCTATATTTAATTATGAAGTATCTACGGGAATGGGAGTTATGCGAGTGAAACCGCGTGCGAGAAGCTAGTTTTATAAGTAGTTAATATAAGATCTGCTATCGTAAGCCCTTCACCTGTCCCTTTCAACTTGAGGCATCGTGATTTATACTAAATAAATGTATATATGGACAACCTCCGTAGCGTCGGGGTATTTGGCTAGCTTTAAATCTTGGAGTTCGTGGGTTTGATCCCCACGACGGATAGAAAATCTTTGTGTGAATTCTAAGGTTTCTTTCCGGGTCTGGTTGGTTGAGGGACTACCCTCCGTGCCTCGGAAAGCACGTTAAGGCGTCTCGGTCCCGATTGTCATAACATTATCTATAATAATCTTATATCAAGGAACGGGCAGCAGCGTTTCTTTGTGTGGTACAACATAATACTGCGGTCACCAACCCGCCTGCCAAGCGTGGTGACTATGGCAAAAACCCTCCCTCTGGAGAAGGCCCATGTTCAGCAGTGGACTTTATACCGGCTGATGATGATGATGATGAATATTAAATTAGTTTTCTATTAACGATGCGTTCGATGTCACATGTGTGTTACAACACGATGCTAATGTGATATAATTTATTCTTGTTATTCAACAGCAGCCGCCCTCAAGGTCATTGTGAAATTCTCGACCTTGAAGCCGATCAACATAATATGACCATCGGTGGCAAGGTCAATAAAGGGTTGACGTTATATTTAATAGTATAAAGTTTAAATTACCTACATTATTTCTTAAAGCTGGTGAACTACTCACTACTACTTTTGTTGTCCGGGTGGAAATGCTTTTACGCATTCCCACCGCCGCCGCTGCACCGTATTCGCGCGCTGGCGGTGGGATATGTGGCACTCGCCCTCTCCATAGCGTGGTATGCTAAACTCATACCACGAGGAGAGGACCCTACACCACTTTGGCTTATTACATTGGCTTACTACATTTTGGCTTACTTCATTGGCATGTCGATCCGAGCTACTCGGCTTTATACCCTTAAGTAGGTATCTTGGCTTACTATGTCGATCGAAAAAGAGTTCCCGTGAGAAATTACTAACATACATACATAAGCTCACGCTTGTTTCCCAGCGGAGTAGGCAGAGACAATGGGCCTCCACTTGCTACGATCCCTACACACATCTTTCGCTTCATTCACTCTCGTAACATTCTTCATACAAGCACGTCGGTTTAGGGTGGATCTTATTTGACCTTTTGCAAGGATGTCTCCGATTTGGTCGGAGAACGTTCGTCGAGGTCTTCCCCTTCCGACTGTGGCACCGCTGTGAGAAATTCTTTATAAAATATAACCATCCTCCATAAAATGGCTATCTAACACTGAAAAAATGTTTCAAATCGGAACAGTAGTTTCTGAGATTAGCGCATTCATGCGCGGTCAGTCCTATGCTAAATGTCTCACCGGCCGTGGCACTCTGGCTCGTCCCATCGGCTTTACAATGTTACGAAATATAGAGAATACTAGCTGCGCACGGTATTACCCGCGTTACTCTGCTCCAGTGGGTTGGAGCGTGATGTTTTGTAGCCTATAAGTTAATCTAGCGTATAACCTATCCCACAGAAATGTGTGTCTCAAGCATATGAGTTTTCATATAAAAAATATCTTATATTGGTATTATAAGCTATGGCTTTACCTTATTAACACTTCCTAAAACTTAAGCACTACTAAATTATTTAGCTAAAGAAAACAGCTAAAGAAATCATTTATGCTGATGCTGTCGATATCAGCATAATTGATTGCTAAGGAAAATTTACTGAAGAATCTTTTCTTTTAAGCATTGCTACCATTAGCGAAAGCTGCCGTAAAGATGCAGATAAAAGTAAAAAAGGTTTTATTTAATTTATAAAGTCAATGAAAGAGCGTGCGAAAATCCCACGCGATTACAGCAATTGGCAAAGTCGAAACGCAATTTAGTTTTATGGTATACATCGTGGTTTCTGATTATTTTCCTTTTGTTTTAGTACTTTTACATTAGCATACCTACTATTCATTACACTGTACACTCTACAAACTGAATCAGACTCTACGGATGAATGGGCAGCAGCAAACATCAGCCTGAGGTTAGCTACCATTTTACGGCGATCACCAATCCGCCTGCGAAGCGTGGTGACTATGGCAGTAACAACGACACTGGTTTACCAAGGTCTCCTTAGAGTCGGCCTATGTTCAGCAGTGGACATAAACGGACTGTTGAAGACAGAAGATGACGAGTAATGCGATGAAACCTTTATGTAATGTAATTATTAATGTTAGGTATTTTAAAAACCTTTCCCTTTTTTAAATGTGCATTATTTACGCTTTTCTAGACAACAGCGACAGTTGTTTAAATATGAAATTGAATAAATCATTCCGTTTGGAAGATTAATGAAAGTATGATGAGTTTGTGATTACGGCAATGTTACATACATCGCAATAAACGGAATTACAAACTCAGGAATAAAAGAAACTATAAAGCACATTTGAAGTATAAACCATAGATTTGCGGTGCCAGAAGAGGTACTACCGCCATACTATGGCGAAACTTAATTTAAAAAGCAACAATAAGACAAAAAAAAAGGAAGAAAAGGCGAACAGTTAGAAAATTTATTAGGTATTATGGATTGTCAGCCGCACAGTAATTTAAGTCCCATGAGCAGGAGCTGTGTTTCAAAAAGATCATCATCTTCATCAGCCCGTACCACGTACACTGCTGAAGAGGTAGCCCATCCTCTCGGGGAGGGTAGTTGCCATAATCACCACACTTGGCAGGCGGGTTGGTGGCCGCAGTATTATGTTGTACCAGACAAGGAAGGACGCTGCTGCCTGTTCCTTGATATTCGAATATTATAGTTGATATTATTACAATCGGGACCAACGGCTTAACATGCTTTCCCGGAAAGAAATTTTAGAATTTACACAAAGAATTCCTGTCCGGCGTGGGGATCGAACCCACGACCTCTGAGATTATGCCAAATACCGCTACGCTGTGGTGTATGACGGAGTATGGAAAAAGATATTTTCTTATTTCATAACTATTAAAATATCTTATATTTACCTACTTGGGAATGGGAACAAATAACATAGTAGGTATAAATACTCCTTATAGCACACCAGAATCCCTCCCAACCCTTAGTTTTCTAAAAACCTTCCGATGCCCTCGTAGACCCGAAGTCCGAGAGGCCCGCGAACTGTAAAGTAGAGCGACAGCTGCACAAAACTTCCCTAAAATACAAAAAGTCAAAACCCCTCAGTCTCATCGCCACCGACCGCCCTAAGTCAAGGTCCAACTCCCACAGGGGACGCCCTCTTGCGCAGGTTGCTTAGTTTGTAGTGTTTAAACCATTTATCTAGGCTAGAGCTCTGCTCGCCTTTATGCCCAGTGAAGTAATAAAAGCGTAGTGAATAAAAACATGTCCGCCCGAAAAAAAAAACACCAGAATCAGGCTAACCCAAAAACCCAAACCCAGTAAGTATATAATGTATAAAATAATAACAAAGTAGGTAATTATGTAGAAAAGTAGTAACCTATACTAAAACTACATCAATATACAATAAAGAATCAGTTTCTCAACCTTTTTTTTTTTCAAAACATATTTTTTGCAAACGTAAATCTTTTAAGCGGCAATGAATATAATGAAAACAAAATTATAGCAACTCATTTTATATATCTCATTACGTATAATGATTATATACGAATAACATATAAATAAAGCCCTTTACACAAAGCAATACTCGGAATATACCAAAACATTGAATAATTATACACCTTTCACCTTTTATATAGAATGATGTAGCAAGTCGCAGATAAAAATGTAGGGCTGCCTCATAAGAGTTTAAAATCTTAGAAACTCTCTTAATACACGTATATTAAAGTTGGATTCCTAAATAAATTATTTACAAAATATCTATTTTAATATTATAAAGAGGAAAACTTTGTTTGTTTGGTTGTAATGAATAGGCTCAAAAAGTAATGGACCAATTTCAAAAATTCTTTCACCATTCGTAAGCTACATTATCCACGAGTAACATAGGTTAAATTTTATTTTGGAAAAAAATAGGATTCCGTAAGATATTTGGGTTTTTCAGACACAAGGTGTAAAAAAACAACCAGAAAAGTTACTTATTTTGCGTACGCTGCCTAAACTATAAAAGATAGAACCATAAAATGTTCTAATTAATTGTAGATCTTATAAATTGTTACAAAAAAGTCCGCGACACACTGTACCTATCTATGTCGAGTGAGGCACAACAACCATTTTTTATTTAGAAATCTTGAATTTTTTTTGGACTACATCTAGAACCGTTTATTTTACTCATATTTACACTAATATTATAAAGAGGAAGACTTTGTTTGTTTGTTTGCAATTTCATCACTAAGAACAGTTTATGTAGATAATATTTGGTCTGTGAATGATTAAAATTGGACGATTGGGTTTGAAGTTATGGCGAAATTAAAATATTACGATTTCTGCTGCACGGCCCGTTGCGAAGTCTAATAATTTTCGTGCGATTTTTTTTAGATTTCGTTATTAAAACTACACCTACGCAAAAGTTCTTCTCAGAGCTAATCAACAGTTCTTCTTAGAGCTAAACAATAGTTCTTTTCAGGGCTAACCAACAGTTCTTTTCAGGGCTAAACAACAGTTCTTTTCAGAGCTAGAATATTACACGCTATTAATATTTTCTTGAACATTTGAAAATGCCTAAAATGCCTATTAATTACATTTAAATATTTTCATCATTAACAACTTTAACATCCACAGAAAGACAATCTGTGCAGCCTGTGGATAATGACTGCGTCGTCGATGTTTGTGTCGGTGTCTGTGAATTGACCTGGGAATCATTTTGCTGACCGTGTCTTTCCTGGGTAGGCTTTTTGCAGCGGTAACCGACATCCGCACGGAGCCGCGGGCGACCTACATATTATAAAACAAAGTCCCCGGCCGCGTCTGTCTGTCTGTCTGTCTGTTCGCGACAAACTCAAAAACTACTACATGGATTTTCATGCGGTTGTTACCAATCGATAGAACGATTCTTCCGGAAGGTTAACGTATATGATTTGATTAGTTTATGTGTACATTTGACTAATATATATTGATATTTGTCAGAGGTGTCGGAAAAAATTAAGCCATTTGGGAGCTTTCAACGAAAACGCTGCCTAAACCCTATGAGATATAACAAAACAATGTATGGCGGAAATATTTTTCTCTTTTAGATCTATAAAAAAGTCTGCGATAGCGTATCTTTCAAGGTTAACTTGCTATATCCATTATATCTTTTAGAAAAATGATTTCATTTCTAATGCGGTAATTGTAAAGCTAATCAGACGGATTCAGTATTTATCCTTATCATTTTAAATGAGTTAATATTCTTAATAAGCATTTCATGCAGATTATTATACCCCTACACTTCTAAGTTATTCATTTAAAGTATAAATGAATAACTTAGAAGTTATCGCAAAATAATAGCGCGTGTTTTCGCGGCGCAGCGAGTGAGGTAGGCCGAATGCGATTATGCGCGCTCGATCCTTAAATCCCCAACATTTTATATAGGCGTCGGTCTTTTGATAATGTAATTTTGGGCATTTTCCATTAGACAGAAAATCTCATGTGACAGAACATTGCCTGCAAGCTCTCTGCAAGCCCTACGCTTAGTAGTGCAAGTATGCAATATTATAATGACATGTCCATCGCAAATGTTTTTGTGACAAAATCTCCTTGCATCCGCATGCACCTGCCATTAATGTTATGAAACTTGATGTTGACTGCATACTTATTTGACAATAAAATAATTTAACTTTGCTAAAAATGGCTTCCTATTACTCGTATACCTACCTAAGTTATATGACATAATGTATATTTATATAATATAATATAATATTTTATTTATAACGGAGGCATTGTCCTCAGGTCTTACAATTTATTATTTCATCTCAATCGGTTAATAAATAAAAAAGTTATAGCAATTTAAAGAATCACAGAACGTATAAAATAAATAACCATTGAGTTGAAGTAGCTAAAACTTTTTGAAGGTCATCATCATCAGCCCATACAACGTCCACTGCTGAACATAGGCCTTCTTCCGAGGGAGGGTGTTGCCATACTCACTACGCTTGGCAGGCGGATTGGTGACCGCAGTATTATATTGTAATACACAGGGAAACGCTGCTGCCCGTTCCCTGATATACGGTTGTTATATATGATGTAACAATCGGGACCAACGTCTTAGCGTGCTTTCAGAGGCATGGAGGGTTATCCCTCAACCAACCAGACCCGGAAAGAAATCTTAGAATTTACACAAAGATTTCTTATCCGGTGGGGGATCGAACCCACGACCTCCGAGACTTAAAGCGAGCCAAATACCGTTACGCTACGGAGGTTGTAGCTTTATGAAGGTATTAAGAAATAATCATTAAAGTATACAATAGTACAATGAAGAGTGAGTCAGAAGCACGATTGTTAAGAGGGCCCTAACGCAACCCTGGTCGTGATGACTTAGGATGGGTGACCACAATTGGCACAGAAAAATTATCAAGAGGCTTAGTGATAAATATGTTTGCAGGTTCTTGCAGAAACATCGCCAAGCGCGACCAGTATACGCTACGTTTCTCTTTGACGCCTGAGATACTGAACAAATGATAATTACATTTTAATGTCTGATATACATAAATAAGGAGCACATAGGGTGTCTTACGTCCCGTAAAAAGTAATGTAATAATAATTTATCTAAGGGATTGACATTATTTTTAGGGTTCCGTACCCGAAGGGTAAAAACAGTTTGTCCCTATTACAAAGACTTCGCTGTCTGTCTGTCTGTATTTCTGTTGCCGCTATAACAACACATACTAAAAATAAAATACGACGGCACCCGCGGCCAAATAGGCATACTTACTTTTTTTTTCCAAGGATCACTATTGCGTGATCCCTGCGCCAGCGAAGGGTATGTGAGACTCTCCCTCTATCGAACACGGTGCGCTAGTCACACCGCAGAGAGGATATACAGGGGGACCCAAGCACCGGTATAGTCCTTCGGGTATACCCCCGACAGAAATTGGCATAGGTACCTTACTGACCTAGTGTTAAAATAATAATAATAATAAATGTGTCAATTCTAAGATTTCTTTCCGGGTCTGGTTGTTTGAGAGACTGCCCTCCGACCCTCAGAATGAACGTTAAGTTAATAGTTAGTGAGAATAGCGCGTTCAAGCAAATTTAAAATAAACTAACTTTGCAGTTATGTAGGTAAAGATGCTATGTACTTATTTTTTTATTTTTTGTCTGTCGACCGAATGCATCTAACGATGGACATGTTACAGCCGGACTGGCCGTCCGTCGTTCGTAATTCATAAAACCTTTTTCTAGTAATGATTATGTCAACTGTTTAGAGGAATATAATGATTCGCTCATTAGCATCCGTGAGCTAACACAATCGATGCGTGAATGTAGTTAGCAAGTTTAGTCATGCATTACTCTCTCGGACTTCTAGGAAAGCTTTTTGTTGTGTTTGTTAATCTTTATTTATAGAATCAGATGTTATTTTGCAGAAATCCATAGTATTAATTAATCTAAATTAAAAACACAAAGTAAGTACTTATCTTGGACTTTTTAATACCAGATTGATGATGCGTCGTGGAGGTGTGAAATACGTCGAATATTCGGCTGTTGATTGTATTTTAGAATGTTTTTTATTGTACTTCCTGCATACTTATTGTGCCTTATTTTTGCGGGTTAGAGAGCAATGCAAAAAGTCCCCCATTAAGACATCCTTCATCACTCCGCAATCAGTGACGTCTCTGTGCCGATGACCAAGCCCCACGGGAGCGCCATCTTCCGCAAATTTCTTAGTTTGTGCTTATTTAATGAGGTTAGGACCCTACTAGTACTAAACCTCATAACCTAGTGGCTGACTACATAATATGTCCGGGTAAAAAGAAAACATGCTAACCATCCCAAACATAATATCTGAAGCCCTTAAAAATATCAAGGGGCTGCGGAACCGAAACCAGGATGATCACGTTGAAGGTATCCTTTGAAAAAAAGGTTTCCTCTGAATTTCTTGCCACTTCTTGCTAGTTGCCACGTCCAGAACTGGTGGTAGTAAAAAAGGGAAGAATCATAATAACATTATGTATACTATCTATACCTACTTATATTACATAGAGGTAAAGTTTGTGAGTTTGTGAAGTTGTAGGGATCGTATCTCGATCGATACATGTATCACTTGATCTACTGAACTGATTTAAAAAAATATTATACCAATAGAAAGCCAGGTCATTTGTGAGTGTCATAGGCAATATTTCAAGTAAAGTTTCCACTGGAACGGGACCTACGCGGGTGAAATATTTTAAATTCTTCATTCAGATAGACAATATGAATACGGAATATGTTGATTGACTGAAAGGTCTACTCAACAGGTTAAGTGCGGAAATCCAATTGCACGACCAACTAACGCTCTCTAACCCTGAAGTATCGAACTCCAAAGGCCATAACGCAATTTCACCAATTCTTATTCAGTACGCGATTTCACTAAAATATAACTGTTTAGATTTTTTGTATTCAAACTATGTTTGAGGCTTAACAGTATTGCGAAGTTATTTGCGTGTGATGAGGAAGATGGATCGATTTCGATGTAGTTCATTGCTAAAAAAAGAACCTTGGCCACAGTCTAACTGTGATTAGTAATTTAAATGACCCAATTATTTGTGTTAACATTCTAGGTAGGTAGGTACTGATAAGCCCACGTCCAATGCTGAACGTGGGTCCTCTCCTAACATACTTTTATTTTCGGACGGACATATGTAGTTAGCCACGAGGTTTTTGCTACTTCACCGGGTATAAAGACGAGCAGAGCTCCAGCCTTAATAAATGGTTTAAGAACTACTAACTAAGCAACCTGCGCAAGAGGACATCCCATGGGGAATTGGACCTCGGCTCAGGGCGGTCGCTGGCGATGAGATTGAGGGATTATGACTTTTAGTATTTTAGGGGAGTTTTGTGCAACTGTCGCTCTACTTTACAGTTCGTGGGCCTCTCGGACTTCGGGCCTTTTTTTTTTTTTTTTTTTTTTGTTGTCCGGGAGGAAATGCATTGACGCATTCCCACCACCGCTGCAGCGTATTCGCGCGCTGGCGGTGGGATATGTGGGACTCGCCCTCTCCATAGCGTGGTATGCTAAGGTCATACCACGAGGAGAGGACCCTACACCACTAAAACCTCCTGGACACTCCTTCGATCCGCCGTTGGCGGGGGTCGGGTACGCATGAGCAATCCGGCCCCCCGACGGCACCCGCGGCCAATATGGTACCGCGGGATCTCCAGGGCCACACTTACAGTGGCCCATTTGCCCAATTATAGGGACGCCCGGAGTGTAGAGGCGTCCCTACACCTCATGGGTCAGCCTCGAAGGGAGCGGGGCCCATGTTCCCCACTCCCCAAGGCCGAGCCTAGGGCGGTAGGCGGCGGGTTTCGGCCCGCCGCCGACGGCCAACACGCCGTCTGCGAAGCGGGTGGGCGGAGGGATCTACTTCCCTCTCCCGCTCCGCGGCCTCCTTCTGTGACATAACTTGTCTACAGAAGGAGGCAACCGCCTCCCACGACCTCTCGCTTTGGACCATCTTCGAAATGATGGTCGGCAGCGAGAGGTCGTCTCCCACCACGCCAACGAGCTCCTCCCGCTCGTTGGCCCACGCCGGACACTCCACCACCGTGTGCTGCGCCGTATCGTCGGCACAGTCACAGTGGTGACAGCGAGTGTCCGGCTCTCTCTGCGCCACGTTGCACAGGTAGTGGCCGAAGCAGCCATGGCCTGTTACTACCTGTGCAACGTGGTAGGTGACGTCGCCGTGACGGCGACCGGCCCACTTTTTTAGATGGGGCCGAATCGCCTCCACCGTACGCAATCCGCTCCGCGGCGCGGCCTCTAGCCGCTCCTGCCATTTCCGGAGGGTTTGGCGACGGATCTCAGTCCGCCACCGTGCAACACCCTCCGGGAAGGGGTCGCGGCCAGAACGCGCCCCCTCACACCTCCGCCGGTACGCGGCGGCTAAAACCTCCGCCTCCAGGTCCCACGGAGGGGACCCCGCAAGGAGGCAGGCCGCGTCAAACGCGACCGTGCGGTAGGCGCGAGACGCCCTGATGGCCATCACCCGCTGCGGACGTCGCAGCAGGGCTATGTTTCGCCTCTTCAGGGCGTCGACCCAAATGGGGGCGCCATAGAGCGCCATGGAGCGGATCACACCGGCGTACAGCTTGCGGCAGGTGCTCCCGGGTCTGCCGAGATTCGGCAAAAGCCGGCCAAGAGCACCCGCCGCCGCCACCAGCTTTGGGGCCAGCCGCTGGAAGTGGGCCCCGAAGCTCCATCTGCTGTCGAGGACTATGCCTAGATATCGCATACTGTCCCCGACAGCAATGGATTCGCCACCCACTATGAGGTGGGCGCCTACAGGTGGCGCTCGCCGAGTCGGACTTCGGGCCTACGAGAGCATCTGATGGTAGGTACTAAGGCTGGAGTACTGCTCGTTTTTATGCCCGGTGAAGTAGCAAAAGCCTTACTACAAACCGTCCGTCCGAAAAAAACTGTGTTATTAATGTCATATCATCAGCCGGTTTCCTTGCCGAGCAAATTAAACAAAAATGTTTTGATGCATAATAGTCAGATTGTTACGCTAAAACTGAACTGATTTAGATGAAATTTGGCAAAAGAAACAGTTTATTAAACCAGATGTAAGAAAAACACAATATAAGATTGAATTAAATCTATGCTCTCATAAGCTGTGTTGGTAGTAAACAAATTCCTTTGTCTGTTACTATTTCAAAAGTTTCAAAAACAACCAGAAACTTTCTCGTAATGGTGCAATCAACGAGAGCAACAATAACGAATGAACGTAAGACTTACCATAAAGTTGTATAACATAGAGTTATCGAAAAAGATAATCACTGCGGAATCTATGGTCCACGGACACTTTCGCAATCTGAGCGCTAAATAAGTATTAGATTGTACATCATCTTTGACGCAAGACACGAGTGGAAGCGATTGAGAAGCAATGTTACATATCTGGGGGCACGGCAGTGGCCCCCCAAGTCGAGTAAGAAAAAAAAAAAAAAAAAAAAAAAAAAAGGTGCACGGCCGTACCTATCTTTTCTCGAAGCAACTCAGCCGATTTTCGACTCTCTATAACTTCGTTGTGGATGAAGATAGGAGCCTGAAATTTCAGAACCTAAGCAGGCTTTGTAAAACTACAGCATATTTCAAATTTCATTCAATTTGAACCAGTACTTTCAGAATTATAACTACTCAAAGTTCGGTAATTTCGGTAATTTTGTCACTCGCTCACACGTGATTGACCGATCATCAAAATGTTTAGGCACTTCTAGCAGACGTAGAAGCTTCAAATTTTGAGTACTACTAGAGTTTAGTGTAAAACTCATGGCAAAATTCCAACATTTTGCAATTTCGGTCCAGTTGTTAAGTTTCATCAACTGCATTAATAACTTTGTTATTTCTTATAAATGTATAGGATTACAAAGTTACATTTGCAGTCAGTGAATCAGTGTAAATGAATATGTATGATTTAATGGAAGAATAGGTGTAGATAGGGACCTAGATGCTATTATGTTGAAAGGTGGTGGCTAAGTGGTTACGTTAGTTGCTCCAGAGACCTGATTTTCTGCGTTCGATTCCCACCCGGGACAATTATTCGTCTGAAATTAAAACAGTTGTATTGAGTCAGGGGGTGCTTTTTTTTCGTTAATCTATCGAGCGGTGCGACCTTCGCGACACAGGGATTAATTTAACAAATAAAAAAAAAATCGAAGGAAAAAAAAAAAAAACTCAATGGAATGTAAAAGCAACTGTGCTATGAACGATAGTATACTAACAGGCCGCGGCCCCTTGAGAAGTAGGGACCCCGTGTACTCTGGCATCCCTGAAACTGGTTATTTGGACCCAGGAGAGCCCGCAACACCATTTGAGTCGCGGACGCTGCCATAGGGTATCCCAGATAGGCAACAGTTCCTGGGCCCCTCACCAATTGTGGTCAGAGGAGTAACCGGGGGTTTAAGTGTTTTTCTCTCAAGGTATGATTTGCATTCCACTGCTATGGAGAGGGCGAGTTCCACATACCCCACCGCTCGTGCGGGAACGCCGCAGTGTCGGAGGAGATGCGTAAAATTCTTGCATTCCCCCCGGACAAACACTACGGCTTCCACGCTTCCCGTTCGTCACAGAAAGACGGTCACTTTCTTTCAAGTAATTAACAAGTCTTACTGCGATATCGCAGGTATACACACACACCACGTGTTATTTATCTGACACAAACTGTATTTGCATATTCATTTTATCAAATATTTTTTACACAGTTTGATGTTAACTAGGTAGCTTTAAATTTACTTATGTACATATTAGCTTGTGGCCGCGACTTTGTCTCTGTGGAAAAGTTACTTTGACCCGCGACATAGATAATAATTTCCCTAGTGCGGGAAAAACAGTTTAGTAATTTCTTTATTTAAAAGCCTTTGACAGTGAGGCCGTGAGTGCCATACATAAGTTCATGTTAATCCTCTGTTAAGCTTGATGTTGTAGTTTTCGATTAGGTACATTGACAATATTTATAATGAACGAGAGATAACCATTTTAAATAAGGATTAATTTTAAATGACGTTTGACGAGTGCGACGAATATCAATAAACCATAAAAAAGTAGGTACACGACGCAGCTGCTCTTGTTACGTATGGTGAGTGTTGCCATGCCAGCTAGGTACGTGGGTATTCATATATTCGTAAGTTAAGTTATTTTGTAATTAAAGGCACCGAGTTACGAGTCTGGACGGTTTACATTTAATTTAAGTCTACTTTGGAACGATTAAAGCGCAGGAATCCTCCATTTGTGCATACAATAGACTAAAACCGTCCAAGTGCGAGTTGGACTCGCGCACTAAGGTTTCCGTACCATTTTCAAGTGCCTACCTATTGCCGTTATAGATATCGAGCAAAAAAGGCCGCAAAAAAGTTTGTTGTATTGGAGCCCCCCTTATTTATTTAATTTATGTTTAGTTTGTTAATATAGCAACAGAAATACATAATTTGTGAAAATGTCAACTGTTTAGCTATCGCGGTTCTTGAGATACCTACAGCCTAAATCCGTTGTAGGTATTCAAAAAAATTATGTAAATTGTAAAGCAAAGGAAAAAAGGTACAACTATCTACAAAAAGAAATGAGATGCCATCAAAAACATACTTGTAAAAAAACCCAAGTCTCGTAACGCAGTTCTTTTACCGTTAAAAGTTGTGAGATCTATGTAATACCAAGTCGGTTAATTTATTCAGTCCCTACTTAAGGGACCTTCTGTCTTAAGCTATTACGTAACTATCTCACCTAACAGACTCTTAAAATGATCTTATCAAAATTCAAAACTTTTATGTTATGAATATTAGATTGACTTGGCCATCGCAATAAACACTTGTGAGACACATTCTAATAGTATCTGATGGCCAAGTTAATATATTATTTAAAACTTAAAAGTTTCAAATTTTGATAAGATCATTTTAAGAGTCTGTTAGGTGAGATAGTTACGTAATAGCTTAAGACAGAAGGTCCCTTAAGTAGGGACTGAATAAATTAACCGACTTGGTATTACATAGATCTCACAACTTTTAACGGTAAAAGAACTGCGTTACGAGACTTGGGTTTTTTTACAAGTATGTTTTTGATGGCATTTATTTATTTACTAGCTGCTACAAATAAATACATTACAAATTAATAACTTAAAAACTACAAATTTAGCAGCCTGAGAAATACCAGTGCTATTATGGCTTGGAATTCGACTCAGAGGGCGATTCGATTCGTTTAATATTGTCAGTAAGTCATTTTGGCTAGCATTATTAAAAAAAAAAAGACTCAGCAGCCAAAATATTAACAATATGTAAGCGATCGGTACACAAAAACTAACTCCCGGACTTTTGGGAGTTAGTTTTATTAGGGCCCTCGGACTTGTAATCTTGTGGTACACCGGTTCCACCGATGCACTACCGACGTGAACCCACTCATAACACAAACATTTTTAGCTTAACACGAAGGGTTAACAAGAATATTAGAAGACAAAAAAATCGGCTAGGTACCTAGTAATAAAACAAAAAGGATTCTGCCTATCGAATCTAGAACAACTGGTCTAGTCTCAGATACATACTGTAATACAGTTTGGGGAGGTCTATGTATGTAGACTTATATAGGTTGGTAACGACCCTTTGACCTTTTACCTCATCCGTCATCCGATGCCCTCGTAGACCCGAAGTCCGAGAGGCCCGCGAACCATAAATTAGAGCGACAGTTGCACAAAACTCCCCTACAATACTAAAAGTCATAATCCCTCAATCTCATCGCCAGCGACCGCCCTGAGCCGAGGACCAAGCCCCACAGTGGGCGCCCTCTTGCGCAGGTTGCTTAGTTTGTAGTTTTTAAACCATTTATTAAGGCTGAAGCTCTGCTCGCCTTTACGCCCGGTGCAGTAGCAAAAGCCTCATGGCTACCTACGTAAGTCCCACCGGAAAAAAAATCCTCATCCGCTTATAACTTGTCCCACGCCAATGTAAAGTGATGAAATGTCAGAAGTAATATAAGCTCTCATATTTTTCCTCTGACCTTACATTCGGTTAATGAGTGGTTCTCAATTTGTTACGAATGGCCGTGCAATATGCGCCCGCGCCGATTGCTGTCAATCCCACCATTGGTTCATTTGTGGGGAATTATAGATTTCGTTTGGCAAATGTTTCATAGTTGTTTTTAATTGGTTGCGATATATTTCGCATAAAGGTACATATATAAAATAAATCATCATCAGTCCGTATAACCACAGATTACTGAATAGTTACTACGTATAACGTCCACTGCTGAACATGGGCCTCCTTCTGGGGAAGGGTATTTGCCATAGTCACATGGCTTGGCAAGCGGGTTGGTGACCGCAGTATTATGTTGTACCACACAAGAAAACGCTGTTGCCCTATGCTTGATATACGATTGTTATAACAATTGGGTCCGACGGCGTAACGTGCTTTCCGAGGCACGGAGGGTAGTCCCTCAAGCAACCAGACCCGGAAATAAATTTTAAATTTTAAACAAAAAACATTTTTTTGTCCTGTCCGGCGTGGTTATCGAACCCACGACCACCAAGATTTAAAGCGAGCCAAATGCCGCTATCCTACGGACGTTGTCATTAATAAGTAATAAGTAGTTAATTGTTTAATCTTAGTTCAAGATTGGCAGTCGTGTGGTTTCCGGCTTAGAATAGATTACCTTTTATCTTCTCATGGGTGTCATAAGAGTAGAATTAAGGACATACAACTGATGGATGCATACCCCCATTTAACTATGATCACCAATCCAGCTGGGAAGCGTGGTGATATCAGCAATATCCCTCCAAGACCCTGGCTTGCCATAGTTAGATGTGGAGCCCCATGTGAAATCAGTCCGTATTACGGTCACCAACCCACCTGCCAAACGCGGTGAATATGGCATAAACCTCGCTCAGGAGGAGGCCCTTGATCAGCAGTGGACGTTACACAGGGCTGATGATGATGATTCGACAACCCGACATCACACGGCAATCATTTTATATGTTAATGGCAAGTGTATCAAAACCCTATCGAAATACAAGGCTGAGACGGTTAGGAGAAACGTCGCCCGTTCACTTTGCAACTGTATTAATGTAAGTTAATATTTGTGGCGCAGTGGTTTAAGGCTCGCCTTAAATCTTGTAGATCATGGGTCACCCGCACTCCGGACAAAAAGTCTTTGAGTAATAGCAAAGATTTCTTTTTGGGTCTGGTTGGTTGTGGGTCCTATCCTCCGTGCTTCAGAAACACGTTAATCCGTTGGTTGCGATTGCCATATCTATGACTAGAACGAATTCACCCGCACAATTCCTGTTTCCGTAGAAACTTCATAATTGACCCTACCCTATAGGATTCACCAATAAAGAGGCTATCAAGAAATAATTTTTCAAATCGATCCAGCAGTTCCTGAGATTAGCGTGTTCAAGCAAAACTTTTAAGCTTTATATATCTGTATAAGACAATAATTCTTGAAATCGTATTAACAACTGGCATCTCTATTTGTAAATTAGCTTTCACGACTAGATACTTATGTCTTTTTAGGTTCCGTAGTCAACAAGGAACCCTTATAGTTTCGTCATGTCCGTCCGTCTGTTCGTCCGTCCGGGCTCGTACTCCGCCGATGCTGCACCGATTGTCACAAATCTTGGTGTAGAGATGTATATTGAAGTGAACCAAAACTTAGTTTTTTTTCTTCTTTGCTGTCTCCCGCTTTGCAATGGAGGGAAGTGAAAACCTAAGTATTCCTTACTCCTCCCAATCTTACATGACCCTAGTTTACAGGAGTTGCAGTGGTGGAAGTGTGGGTGGTATTAGTTCCAAAAAACGTTTTTGTTATTTGGACACTACGAAAAATATTCAATAATCAGTGCTCAGATAGAATCATCATCATCATCAGCCCGTACAACGTCTAGTGCTGAACATGGGCCTCCTCTTGAAGGAGGGTTTAGCCATAGTTTTGCCACGCTTGGCAGACAGATTGGTGACCGCAGTGTTATGTTGTAATACACAGGGAACGCTGCTGCCAGTTCCCTGGTATACGCTTGTTATAACAATCTGGACAAACGGCTTAACCTGCTTTCCGAGGCACGGAGGGTAAACCCTCAACCAACCAGACCCGGAAAGAAATCTTAGAATTTACACAAAGACTTCATGTCCGGTGTGGGGATCGAACCCACGACCTTCGAGACTCAAAGCGAGACTTATACTACAACGCCACGGAGGTTGTCCCAGATAGAAAACCAAAAAATATTTACAGATATAAAAGTTAATCCTCATCAAACAATTTAGACACATTTACGGTAGCACATTAAAACATATAGCTACATAACAATATGTATGCCATCAAAAACATACTTGTAAAAAAACCCAAGTCTCGTAACGCAGTTCTTTTACCGTAAAACGTTGTGAGATCTAGGTAATACCAAGTCGGTTAATTTATTCAGTCCCTACTTAAGGGACCTTCTATCTTAAGCTATTACGTAATTATCTCACCTTACAGAATCTTATTTTGACCTTATCAAAATTCGAAACTTTAAAGTTTTAAATAATAGATTAACTTGGCCATCGGATATAATTAGAATGTATCTCACAAGTGTTTATTGCGATGGCCAAGTCAATCTAATATTCATAACATAAAAGTTTTGAACTTTGATAAGGTCAAAATAAGATTCTGTAAGGTGAGATAATTACGTAATAGCTTAAGATAGAAGGTCCCTTAAGTAGGGACTGAATAAATTAACCGACTTGGTATTACCTAGATCTCACAACGTTTTACGGTAAAAGAACTGCGTTACGAGACTTGGGTTTTTTTACAAGTATGTTTTTGATGGCATCTCATTTCTTTTTGTAGATAGTTGTACTTTTTTCCTTTGCTTTACAATTTACATTATTTTTTTAAATACCTACAATGGATTTTACCACTCTGTCACTTGATGATGAGCTTTCCAATTTTTGTAGGTTGTGTTCCTCTTTTTCTTTACCGGTACTACTTCTTGAACTTCAGCTACAGTTTTTCTCAAAGCCCACTCCATTTCTCTATGGGTTTTTCTCGATATCTTTGATGCAACAATATTAAGCATGTCTAGACATTAAATGCTTGGGTTCCGTACCCAAAGGGTAAAAACGGGACCCTATTACTAAGACTGTCTGTCTATCACCAGGCTCTATCTCAAAAACCGCGATACCTAAACAGTTGAAAAATTCACAAATTATGTATTTCTGTTGCTATAATAACAAACTAAACATAAAATAAGTATTAAGGGGGGGGCTCCCATACAACAACTATTTTTTGGCCTTTTTTGCTCGATATCTATAACGGCAACAGGTAGGCACTTGAAAATGGTACGGAACCCTTAGTACGCGAGTCCGACTCGCACTTGGCCGGTTTTAGTCTATTGTATTCACAAATGGATTATTCCTGCGCTTTAATAGTTCCAAGGTAGACTTAAATTTGATGTAAACCATCCAGACTAGTAACTCTGTGCCCTTATTTACAAAATAACTTAACTTACGCACATATGAATATCCACGTACCTAGCTGGCATGGCAACACTCACCATATGACACAAGAACAGATGCGTCGTATACTTTTTTTATGCTTTATTGATATTCGTCGCACTCGTCAAACGTCATTTAAAATTAATCCGTATGTAAATTGTTATCTCTCATTGGTTATAAATATTGTCAATGTACCTAATCGAAAACTACAACATCAAGCTTAACAGAGGATTAACATGAACTTATGTATGGCACTAACGGCCTTCTGGCTTCCGGCCTGTCAAAGGTTTTTAAAAATACGAAATTGATGAACTGTTTTTGATGGAATTTTGGTACAACTACATAATACATGTCCGATTATGCCCTTTTTTTAAGACAGCTCCCGCATTAGGGAACAAGCTAATATGTACATAAGTAAATTTAAAGCTACCTAGTTAACATCAAACTGTGTATAAAAATATTTGATAAAATGATTATATAAATATAGTTTGTGTCAGATTAATAAAACGTGGTTTGTGTGTATACCTTCGATATCACAGTAAGATTTGTTAGTTGCTTGGAAGAAAGTGACCGTCTTCCTGTGTTTCGAACGGGAAGCGTGAAAGCCGTGGTGTAAGTTTGTCCGGGGGAAAGCAAGAATGTTACGCATCTCCTCCGCCACTGCGGTGTTCCGGCACGGGCAGTGGGGTATGTGGGACTCGCCCTCTTCATAGCAGTGGAATACTAATCATAACATGAGAGTAAAACCCCTGGTTACTCCTCCGACCACAATTGGTGAGGGGCCCAGGTACTGTTGCCTATCTGGGATACCCTCTGGCAGCGTCCGCGACTCAATTGGTGTTGCGGGCTCTCCTGCGCCCAAATAACCAGTTTCAGGGACGCCCAGATTACACGGGGTTCCTACTTCTCAAGCGACCGCAGCCTCCTGCTGAGACATGGCTCAAGCGGGCAAGCCACCTCCATCAGAATCTGTTATGATTGTTAGTATCCTATCGTTCATAGCACAACTTATGTACTATCTTACTTTTACAATCCATTGTTTTTTTTTTTTTTTCTACGACTTTTTTTTTTTTTTTTATTACTTGTTAAATTTATCCCTGTGTCGCGAAGGTCTCACCGCTCAATAGATTCACGAAAACAAAGCACCCCCTGACTCAGTACAACTGTTTGAATTTCAGACGAATAATTGTCCCGGGTGGGAATCGAACGCAGAAAACCAGGTCTCTGAAACAACTAACCTAACCACTTAGACACCACCTTTCAAGATAATTCCATCTAGGTCCCTATCTACACCTATTCCTCCATTAAATCAAACATATTCATGTACACTGATTCACTGACTGCAAATGTAACTTTGTAATCCTATACATTTATAAGAAATAACAAAGTTATTAATGCAGTTGATGAAACTGAACAACTGGACCGAAATTGCAAAATGTTGGAATTTTCCCATGAGTTTTACACTAAACTCTCCTAATACTCAAAATTTGAAGCTTCTACGTCTGCTAGAAGTGCCTAAACATTTTGATGATCGGTCAGTCAGCAGTGAGCGAGTGACAAAATTACCGAAAATACCGAACTTTGACTAGTTATAATTCGTAAAGTACTGGTTCAAATTGAATGAAATTTGAAATATACTGTAGTTTTACAAAGCTTGTTTAGTTACTGAAAATTCAGGCTGCTATCTTTATCCACAACGAAGTTATAGGGGGTCGAAAATCGGCTGAGTTGCTTCGAGAAAAGATAGGTACGGCCGTGCACCTTTTTTTTTTTTTTTTTTTTTTTTCTTACTCGACTTGGGGGGGCACTGCCGTGCCCCCAGATATTATTATTCAACTAGATATTGCATAAGTTTGTCACTCCTGCGTGTTGTGAAAATGCTATAAATGGTCACTTATTTAAGTTAAGTATGTAATAAAATGGCGTTGTCCATTGAATAAATGTTGTTTCATATTATTTGTGTTATTGAGAAAAAAGTTAGGGTGACCCCACATTGGGCTGGTGCGTTCCTCGAGCGAGTGTCACATACAAGCGTGCGCCTTTCACACACTTGAGGAAAGCCGTTTCCAGCTTTGAATAGACCAACCCATATTTTCCCATGGGTGTCGTAAGAGGGATATAAACCTGATGAATGGGCAGCAGCATCTATCAGCTAAAAGATAGAGTATCTAACTGCGATCACCAATTCAACTGCCAAGCGTGGTGATAATGGCAATGTCCCGCAACGACCCTGGCTTGCCAAAGTCGGTTAAAGAGGAGGTACATGTTAGCAGTGGACGAAAGTGGGCTATAAAGTAAGTAGGTAGGTAAGTAAGTCCCTCCCGACCCTTAGTTTGCTAAGAAATTTCCGATGCCCTCGTAGACCCGAAATCCAAGAAGCTCGCGAACTGTAAGGTAGAGCGACAGTTGCACAAAACTCCCATAAAAAAACTAAAAGCCATAAGACCTCAATCTCCCCGTCAGCGACCGCCCTGAGCCGAGGTCCAAGTCCCACAGGGGACGCTCTTTTGCGCAGGTTGCTTAGTTTGTAGTGTTTAAACCATTTATCTAGGCTGGAGCTCTGCCCGCCTTTATGCCCGGTGAAGTAGCAAAAGCCTCGGTGCTAACTACATAATGTTCGACCGAAAAAAAGGTAAGTAAGTTCCTCGAGTGGTTGTGGACGCTCATGCAGATAGATACGGTGGTGGAATCGGATGCATCGTTTATTGACAGTTTGCAGAATTATTGAAGGTATATTTTATTAAAGTACAGAAAAATATCAGGGGACAGTTAAGTAAGGATATTATTTTGATCAAAATGTAGGTACGATAAGTTAATGTAACTTACCTTATGCAGCAACAATCTATATATACCTACTAATATGTAAAGCTGAGGAGTTTGTTTGTTTACTTGAACGTACTTATATCAGAAACTATTGGTCCGGATTGAAAACTTATTTCAGTGTTAGATAGCCAATTTATCGAGGAAGGCTTTATTCTCTTATTTTATTACGATGTTCCTACGGGAACGGGTGATTCTTCGGGAAACCGCACGCGGGAAGCTAGTTAATATATAAAAACATTTCTTGCCGTTACAAACCCTAATGATTCTAGCTCAGTCTCTTATTTAACCCATTCTGGACTATACTGATGTATGCAGTATGCAGTAGCAGATACTTGGATGCCACAGAGGAGCTATTAAATAAACTTGAGCGCTTGCAAAATCTCTGTATTCGTTTCATATTTAACTTTCGTAAATTCGATCATGTCTCTAAATTTCGCTACCATCTCTAGTGGCTCCCTATCCGCCTTCGCAGGATCACTCGCATATTATGTCTCTTCCTCTACATACTACACAATCCTACATATCCTTTCTATTTACGTGATCGGTTTTCTCACCTCTTAAGTCTCTCCTCAGTTTTCCCTCTCACTAATCCGATTTTTATTCCTACTCCTTTTCCGTGCATGGAGTAGATTATGGAATTCGTTGCCCGCTAACATCCGCAATTGTAATTCTCTTTCGTCATTTAAGATTAAAGTGAAAGAATTTTATCTCTCCCCTTTGATATGTACGTATAACTATGTATTTATATTTAGTTTGTAGTTAATTCTGATTTTGTGTATATGCATTTATGTATTTGTATAGTTATTGTATGTATGTATATCTGTACCTTCACACTTCTAAATTCTTCTAGCTTTCAACTTCTCTCGCAGATTTACTGGAAGAGATTTCTTTAGAAATAAGTAGTACATTTGTACATAGTTGTCATTTTGTTGTTTCTTTTTTTGTATCTTGTGTGTGTACATAAATAAATAAACTAATAATATTATTAAATTTACAAAATAAAAAATTTTACAAAACATTTTTAATTACGTATAGAAATTGTTCGTAGTGTTTACGAACATCTTAAAGGTGATTTTCTCGTTTTCCTACTTTACAATATTACAACCATGTTCACAACGAACAAACAGGTCAAACCCGCAGTTCTAACTATCGGTTTACTTAATCATGGTACGGGTTATGACACGATGCGGTAACGCCACCTCTCACCTACACTCTGATCCCGTGCTTTATGGCCAATGATAAACTTTATGTACACTCTATGGTTGGTTATAGAGGTGTTACTACATGTAACTGGCCGGTGGTCTATCGGTCAAGTCGCAATAAGGGATAATATTACAGAGTTTTGCCACTAGAGGCGCCACATGCATACTAAGTATTTGTCTTTTAAAAGAAAACACCCGCTGTATTGAATTAAATGCTTTTCAGGCACGTAAGCGGCCGCAGCCCAATGGCTACGGCGTCGGACTTGTGATCTTGTGATCGCTGGTTCGAACCCACCCATTGCACTACCGACGTGAACCCACTCGTAACACAAGCATTTTAGCTTAGCACGAGGGGTTAACAAGAATGCTAGTAGACTGCAAAACTATGATAGAAATCTTACGAAAAAAAAAAATGCTTTTCACACACATAAGCGGCCGCAGCCCAATGGCTACGGCGTCGGACTTGTGATCTTGTGATCGCTGTGTCGAACCCACCCATTGCACTACCGACGTGAACCCACTCGTAACACAAGCATTTTAGCTTAGCACGAGGGTTTAACAAGAATACTAGTAGAAAGCAAAAGACTGCTAGCAATCGTTAAAAAACAAAAAACTAATGGCCGCATAGCACAAATTATCTGCGGTTGACAAAAATAGTTGTCCCGGATGGGAAACGAACTCAAAACACCGGGTCTTAGATGCAACTACCAGAACTACTGAGTTACCAAAGCAGGTTTTTTTTATCGGACCGACATATGTAGTTAGACACGAGGCTTTTGCCTCTTCACCGGGCATAAAGGCGAGCAGAGCTCCAACCTTAATAAATGGTTTAAAAACTACAAACTAAGCCTTACCTGCGCAAGAGGGTGTCCCCTGTGGGGCTTGGACCTCGGATAACTTTTAGTATTTTAGGTGAGTTTTGTGTAACTGTCGCTCTACTTTACAGCTCGCGGGCCTCTCGGACTTCGAGTGTACGAGGGCATCGGATGGTTTTTTTGCAAACTAAGGGTTGAGAGGAAGTAGGAAGTCTCCTGGCTAACTACGTAGGTACTCAAATGTCCGTCAAAAAAAAAGGTACTGTATAATACAACAAGTGTAAGTAAATACCATATTTTTTATAAGTTTTATAAGTTATCTAGCAGTTTTGCAGTATACTAGTATTCTTGTTAACCCCTCGTGCTAAGCTAAAATGTTGTGTTAAGAGTGGGTTTACGTCGGTAGTGCAATGGTTGGGGATCGACCCGGCGACCACAAGATCACAAGTCCGACGCCCTAGCCATTGGGCTCAACCGTTTCATTATGCTAAGACACAGAGTAATGTGTGTAATACTGCGGGGCTTTGCTAGTGTAACTACATAAGGTCAAAACCACAACACGTTCACATTACCTAATATGTCTATTATAGACTATATGAATATTACCTAATAACTATAAAATTGGTATTGTCGGTTTGTATTTTGAATTAGAATCCGTACAGTCTCCTTAGAAAGGCTGTCATGCGCAGACGCCGTTCACGTAACGTTTTAATTTTGAGAATTTACATATAGAAAACTTAATTGCATAACTCACTTATTTCATTTGATCAATAATATATTTACTAGTCGGTAATGGTAATAAAGTAAATTAACTTTGAAAAATGTTATTTTATTCAAAACATTTTACATTAATGAATAAAATACATAAATACATCGAAAAGTAGCTTATCTAAATTAAATCTAACTTATAAAATATTACTATTCTTAATCTATACTACTTGGCAAGGTTCCCAGAATGCTGTCCATTGCCCCGTTGAATGGTAATGCTTACCCTGTTGTGTAAACCAGCACTCGGGGAACGTGCCTGCCGCTGCGAGGTTTTTATTAATTAATTTGGCTCTCTGTCCCCACGGCCCCAATGTTTTGACGCCAAAATTTTATTTAAATATACTTTACATTCACATATTACATTTGTGTATAGTTAAGTTAAATCTATGCTTCACTATTTTATAATAATATCTTTACATTGTACCTAATAATGCTTATTCAGCTTCTGCCTTACCTCGGATACTGAAGACCTTCGAGATACAGACTATTCGGGTCGGGTCGCGTAAATAAGAGGTAGTCTCTATTACAATTTTATTGTCCTAATATACAGTGGCCTGAGTTGAAGCGTTTATTTTTTTAATATCTCCAAGAGACCCATTGTAACAGAACCTACGTCAACAACAGAAGATCGTCAGAAGTCCTCAAACTTAGTTTCATAGTTCGTAATGATTGAGATGTGAATAGATGTACCCAATTTTGTGAATACAGCAATAAGAAAGTTTGTTAATGTATGTTACTTGCGTTATGTTCAAGTGTTGCCTCGGGCTACACAAGTTCGGGGGCCTGATTCTGCTAATTTTAAAAAGTTATTTCCATAGAGTTTTGGTAGACTAAGTCGTATTTTTGTATGCTGGTAGTAAAACTAAGGAACTGATGCATCGTTTTGCTACCAAATAACTGGAGATTAAGGTGTTGAGCTATATCAATAAGACATATAAGAGTAATAATACAACATGCTTATTGTATACTTTTCAGGTAAAATATGTAACCATTAGGGCTATATTTTGTTGTCTAATAACTATTTGAATTGTATTATTTTTAAATATGTAGGTATTTCTTGGTTTTCATGAATTCGTACGTTATTTCTTATTCCGCCTCAATTTATCGTAATACATACATAAACGTTTCGCATATATTTTATTTATTTTTTTGTTTTTTTGCGGGATGCACAAGTTGCAATCGTAAAATCTCAACAGTAAATTTGATCAGTAATTGCGTGTTTCAGTGAGATTTACTGATCTGCTTATATCTAACCTACTTATTCTTACATCAGCATTTAGGTGAAGATACAGACAAGCTAGTTAATGAAATGTTTTGTGTTTATTTGTTCCGATGTTTGAGCAGTAACGGCATTTGAGCGGTCATTACATTATTGCTAGTGGTACGTCACTTAGCAGAATTAAGGTCTCGTAAACCACAATATTAACATCTATGATTTCAATAACAAGTGAGACACCAGACACCACTCATAGCCTCAGGGTGATGGAAGTTGAACTTTCGAACTAAAATATCATAATTCACTGACCAAATTGACAGAAAAATGACAAGTGGTAATTTTATTGTCAAATTGTGAGTTACATTTTAGACAACCTTTGATATTTTAATTTATAGCTTCATGTGTTCTTTGCCGCGGGCACCGGCGTAAGAATGCCCTCCATCTCCATCGGTGGACTCCGTAGGACCTAGCCAAGGGAAATACACTAGATGATGGGCAGCAGCGTCTTCTTGGATTACAACACCTAATACTGCGCTCGCCAACCCGCCTGCCAAGCGTGGCAAGTATTGGCAAACTCCGCCCTATGATCATTTCTACTGGAGATCTATGAGGGAGGCATATGTCCAGCTGTGGACATCCTACGGCTTAAATGATGAATGATGATGTCTTCTTTTTTTATGGGACTAAACCCTCCTACATTCCCGCCACTGTAACCCCTGTAAGCCAGAATCAACAGCACACACTGAAGAGGCTCTAAGCTGTTAGGCTCAGGCTGGACCTGAGACACCTAAATGTCTTGGATCCTGCATCAAATTTCATCAGAAAGTTTATAGGAGACTCATGTCAACGTTTCAATTTAACATCAAAATTGACATTATCATTTTCCGACTATTTGCCGTGTGGTTTCCGGCTTAGAATAACCAAACCCATATCTTCCTATGAGTGTCATAAGCAATGACTAGATGACATATACCTGGCACCATCTATCAGCTCAAAAATACTCTATGTCACTGCGAACACCAATCCCCCTGCCTAGCGTGGTAGTTACAGCACGGCCCTGGCTTGCCAAGGTAAACTGCCCTACGCAGTTATACCCATCGAAAGTCGGAAACCTAATAAGTTTATATTTATGTTGATAATTATCATATAGGGTCAATTAAATTCCCGTTAAATTCGATCTATTCCTTTCGGAGATTACCCATAACTAGAAGACAGACAAAATATGTCATGATCATCATTATCATCATCTCGTACAACGTCCACTGCTGAACATGGGCCTCCTTCGAGGGAGGGTTTTGCCATAGTCACCACGCTTTGCAGGCGGGTTGGTGACCGCAATATTATGTACCACACAAGGAAACGCTGCTGCCCGTTCCTTGATATACAATTATTATAGATGATGTTATATCAGGAACCAACGCAACGGCTTAACGTGCTTGCCTAAGCACAAAATATGTATAAAAAGGACGTTAATATGACATTACAAATAGACATTTCAATTTAATTTATTTGTAAAGAAGATATATGTTGACAGGTACAATTAAATAAAGATAAATCTACTAATTAAGCTGTTATTATATATATATATATATATAAACGATTAATAGATAACTTCGGTCACAAAAACTTTCGTTTTTCAAATACATCATTCCGTTATGAATATCAATATACAAGTCATGTAAAAAACGGTTAGTATATAAATACTACGAATAAAAAATATGTAGACATGACACATACATGTCAAGTTGAGCTTTATTAAAATGCATCATCATCATCATAAGTCAGCCCGTATAACGGCTTCCTCTTTAACCGACATTAGCATGCCAGGAGACCTCGACAAAATTACACTGCAATCGCTGTTCGCATGCAGAAAAATGCTAACGCAAATGTATGGATACTTGACAACTGTCGCTCTACGTTACAGTTTGCGGGCCTCTCGGACTTCGGGTCTACGAGGGCATCTAAAGGTTCTTAGCAAACTAAGGGCCGGGAGGGCGAGGGGGGACGTGTCGCGTTTGCGGGCGCACTCTTCTCAAGTGGTATCTGTGTAGTGGTGCTATTTTCTTGCAGTCTCTGTACTGCTAGTTGATAAGTTGTGATCTCGTCGTCCGGGTCGTCTAGGACGCCCCGAGGCCGACGGTGCTTACGACGCTTTGTAGGCAAATCAAGGGGTTTGGGTATTGAGCCGCGGATTCAAAGAAGCGTTCCGACGCCTCTTTCATCCACTGCTTGATGGAAGGCAGTTGGAGATTAGAATGCAAGTTGGGATTACGAATGAACCACGGTGCCCCGGTGGCCCGTCGAGTGAATCTACTTTGAACAGTTTGTAAGCTGTACAAACTGCTAGACGCTGTATGAGCGAATACGGTGCTCGTGTACGTCATAATCGTATACACATGTGTGTAAATCCTAACCTTGTTATTAAATAATAGTTTACGTGAATTTAAAAGGCAGTGTAGTCGACTGACCGTAAGTGAAGCAAGTGCATGAACGGTTTCTACATGCTCTCTGAAGTTTAGCTTTCGGTCAAGGATATTGCCTAAGTACTTGGCTTGCCATTCCCAAGGGATTGGTTCGCCGAAAATCTTGACCGGTGGAATGACCGGTGGACTGTTAAATCTCGAGAAGACTACTGCGGCACTCATTGTCGGATTGACTTCGATTCTCCACTTTCTGAACCATGCCTAAGGCATTAGATGCGGATTGTAGAGCGTCGTGAATTGCGGTAGGACTGCGGCCTAAGTAGTATAAACCGGTATCGTCCGCGAAGAGTGCCAGATGGGCCTTCTTGGGTTTCGGGATGTGACTAGTGTAAAGCGAGAACAGGAGTGGCGACAGTACTGAGCTATGTGGCACCCGTGCTTGGATCGGGTGAGGGGAGCATTTTGTAAGGGCCCTCAGGGCTGTGGAGGGATGTTGCCGCAATCACCGCGCTTGGCAGGCGGGTTGGTGACCGCAGTATTATATTGTAATACAAAGGGAAACGCTGCTGCCCGTTCCTTGGTATACGCTGGTTATAGATGATGTTATAACAATCGGGACCAAAGCAACGGCTTAACGTGCTTGCCTAAGCAAAAAATATGTATAAAAAGGACGTTAATATGACATTACAAATAGACATTTCAATTTAATTTATTTGTAAAGAAGATATATGTTGACAGGTACAATTAAATAAAGATAAATCTACTAATTAAGCCGTTATTATATATATATATATATATAAACGATTAATAGATAACTTCGGTCACAAAAACTTTCGTTTTTCAAATACATCATTCCGTTATGAATATAAATATACAAGTCATGTAAAAAACGGTTAGTATATAAATAATACGAATAAAAAATATGTAGACATGACACATACATGTCAAGTTGAGCTTTATTAAAATGCATCATCATCATCATAAGTCAGCCCGTATAACGGCTTCCTCTTAACCGACATTAGCATGCCAGGAGACCTCGACAAAATTACACTGCAATCGCTGTTCGCATGCAGAAAAATGCTAACGCAAATGTATGGATACTTGACAACTGTCGCTCTACTTTACAGTTTGCGGGCCTCTCGGACTTCGGGTCTACGAGGGCATCTAAAGGTTCTTAGCAAACTAAGGGCCGGGAGGGCGAGGGGGGACGTGTCGCGTTTGCGGGCGCACTCTTTTCCGACGGGTCGGATAAAGTTGTATCTGTGTATTGGTGCTATTTTCTTGCAGTCTCTGTACTGCTAGTTGATAAGTTGTGATCTCATCGTCCGCGTCGTCTAGGACGCCCCGAGGCCGACGGTGCTTACGACGCTTTGTAGGCAAATCAAGGGGTTTGGGTATTGAGCCGCGGATTCAAAGAAGCGTTCCGACGCCTCTTTCATCCACTGCTTGATGGAAGGCAGTTGGAGATTAGAATGCAAGTTGGGTTGGGATTACGAATGAACCACGGTGCCCCGGTGGCCCGTCGAGTGAATCTACTTTGAACAGTTTGTAAGCTGTACAAACTGCTAGACGCTGTATGAGCGAATACGGTGCTCGTGTACGTCATAATCGTATACACGTGTGTGTAAATCCTAACCTTGTTATTAAATAATAGTTTACGTGAATTTAAAAGGCAGTGTAGTCAACTGACCGTAAGTGAAGCACGTGCATGAACGGTTTCTACATGCTCTCTGAAGTTTAGCTTTCGGTCAAGGATAACGCCTAAGTACTTGGCTTGCCATTCCCAAGGGATTGGTTCGCCGAAAATCTTGACCGGTGGAATGACCGGTGGACTGTTAAATCTCGAGAAGACTACTGCGGCACTCATTGTCGGATTGACTTCGATTCTCCACTTTCTGAACCATGCCTAAGGCATTAGATGCGAATTGTAGAGCGTCGTAAATTGCGGTAGGACTGCGGCCTAAGTAGTATAAACCGGTATCGTCCACGAAGAGTGCCAGATGGGCCTTCTTGGGTTTCGGGATGTGACTAGTGTAAAGCGAGAACAGAAGTGGCGACAGTATTGAGCTATGTGGCACCCTTGCTTGGATCGGGCGAGGGGAGCATTTTGTAAGGGCCCTCAGGGCCGTGGAGGGTTGTTGCCGTAATCACCACGCTAGGCAGGCGGATTGGTGATCGCAGTCACATAGTATTTTCGAGCTGATAGATACTGCTTCCAGGTGTATGTCCCCTAGTCGTTTCTTACGACACCGTAGGTATATGGCTGGTCTATTTTAAGCCGGAGACCACACGATTTTACACAATCACCAAATTATAATTTCCGGGTTTAATGTAGATTTCAACAATAGCTCTTATGTAATGACGAATGAAGTGACCAGAGACAGCGACTGTTTGACGTGACGTCATTACGGTTCTCTTGATCTATACCTACATATAATAAAACTGTAGAAGTCGAATGTCTGTCGCCGAGAGAGCACGGACGCCGTCGTCGCGTGTATCCCCTCCACGCGCTCTTTTTCATGCCCCTTAGCTCTCTCTCGAGCAAAATACAATTTAAAATATAAATTTTCGACATGTTCCTCCCACTATTATTGGCAGGCTTTTTTTTCCTAGCCTCTGGGAATAATAAACTTTAAGCACAAAAAAAGCCAGCCTTGTTCTTATTACCTAAAAATATTTTTTTTTCCTCACTTTAATTAAGCCTGGCGATACCTTTCCACCAACCAAATGACGCCAGATTTTTTTGTGTGCTTTGGGGAGGTAGGCAAATCATTTGGCATAAAAAGTAATCCTGATCACATTACCTTTTTCTCCCCCCACCCCATAACTCCTACATCCACCACGCGAATCCTGCCAGGTCGACGTCGTTATGCTTAGAATGCTCCAGGTAAGCTGATAAATCATTTTTATGAATGATCAAATTACCTTGCCGTTTCGGTTGTCAGCTCTTAGTCCATTACAGAGTATATTATATAAAAGGTATGCGCGATGCAGCTAAGATAATAGTAGTGCAGTTAAGCGTGGTCTGTATTGAATGTTATGGGAGTAATGTAATAAAATACTCTTGATAGTTATCAATCAATGTTTATTGATATTGAGTCACAGAGCACACCGAGAACAAACCGAGAAAAACTCACAACAATTATACTAAATAGGATAATTTGACAAGTGTGGGATTATATTCTAGTTATTTAAACAGATCGCAGTAATTTACGTCTTGAACAATATTTCAACAGACTGTCCATTATTTTAAACTATCTTTATAGTCCAAGAGCTACTGAGCTCTCTGAGTAACGGTCTTCCTGTAAGGACATTTGTAGAATGATGAGTCATGGCCCGCTAAGGGCGATAACTTTAAATTAAGCGGACTTAGCCCAAAGACTAGGGCGTCGGACTTGTGATCTTGAAGTCGCCGGTTCGAACCCCACCTATTGCACTACGGACGTGAACCCACTTGTAACACAAGCATTTTAGCTTAGCACGAGGGGTTAATGGGAGTACTAGTAAACTGCAAAACTCTGTTAGTGATCTTTATTAATTAAAAAAATAAAATCTATGACCTGGCAGACATCGGCTTTGCACCAGGCCTTTTGTTATTTAATGTGTAAAATAAATAAGATAAAAAAGACTTGTTTCCGTAAGCCTAAAAATTTAATATGATTTAGTATATTTATAGTACCTACCAAAATTATAAAAAAATCAAATGACACGCGAGAGCAGAACTTCAGCCTTAGTAAATGGTTTAAAAACTACAAACAATTTTCTTTCCGAGTCTGGTTGGTTGAGGGACTACCCTCTGTATCTCGGAAAGCACGTTAAGCCGGTGGTCCCAATTGACATAACATAACATCATCTATAGCAAACGTCAATATATGTTATATTATATATATTTACTATACCAGGAACGAGCAGCAGTGTTTCGTCACCAACCCGCCTGACAAGCGTGGTGACTATGGCAAAACCCTCTTTGGGAGGAGGTCGATGTCCAGCAATGGACGTTATACGGGCTAATGATGATGATGTTTTTTAACAAAAATGTGTCACTACCCCGAACTATATGTCACCTCTTTATAATCTATATATATATAAATGAATGTTTGTCTGTATGTCTGTTTTAGAATCTTAAACGGTTAGACCGATTTGAATGATTTTTTCTGTACGCGTTTGGGTGGCGCCCTGGTGGTTTTAGGCTATAAAAAATCACGCTCCGAAGGAGCAGAGCAACGCGGGTAAAACCGCTGAGCGCAGCTAGTATTAGTATAAATTCAAATCAATATAAAAATGTATGATAACACAAGCTCCTTCTATTTTAAAATAGCAATCGAAATTTATAATTCTGACGTGTAGGTACACACACTTATGATTGATGTCTCTACGTATATATATAAATGGAGGTAAGGAACAATAAATAACCAGTTTATTTAAAAACTGAGATTAAACAAAAATGTATAAATAGTATATATATTAAAATATATAATAGTTTGTAATATTAAAAACCTATTTGTTAATCTAAGCCCATATGACATTATGCAAACTATTCTACATTTAAATGTTATTACTTTACAAAAATCGCATAACGATTTTTAAATAATTAACCGATTTTATTAAATATTATTGTACCTGTTTTACGCACTTTTCTTACACACAGAAATTTTCTTCGTGACGATAAGCTTAAAAAAATTACAGATACCTAATATAAACTTAATTGCATTAAAAATTTAAGAATAAAGTATGATCTCTCTATGATAAAATAGTTTAACTCTTTTTCAAACTGAAGTATCAATTATTAAAATCTTTTAATTCACGTCGAAATCTCTTTTTTAAAGGTAAATAGTAAAACGCCTTTTAAAATTATAATAGCAAGCGATCTTCAAAGATATTGCTTTAAGACCACGCTTGGCAAACTAAGCACGGTACTTATGTTTATGTAAGGATATTGATTGTGTGATAAGGGTGATATACCATCAATGTAGTTACTTCGGGGAGGTACTTAGATTTTCTTCGTTTCAATTTTTTACCCGACGCAGAAATTTAACCCACGACCTCGCTAGTTACGATTGAAAATATAACCGCTAGACCACCCAGTCGGTCGTAACCAACTTAAGGACCACCCCGTTTACCCAGTTCAACACCAAAGGCCAGATGTAATATCGCAAGTCGCAACACACGCGGAAACATGCGCTTCACATAACACCTATCACGAATACCTAATACCTAACCAGTTGTCATTAATATGTTAGTCACTGGGCTACTGTTACGTAGGTTATAGCACGCTCTAATAGACGTAGTCTTGAATAATGATATAATAAAGATAAAGAAACACTTGTATTTGTCATAATAATAGTAAGACTAAAACTAACAAAGCATCACTTAAATTGCTAATCACAATGAATAAATTACATATATTATGGATTCTTATTATTTACCTGTTTGTCCTTAAATTTATTACAGTTATTTATATACCTGAACAATCTTATAAAATACTTAGGTATGAAATCAACTTGAAAGAAACCGGCCAAAGTGATAATATAAATACCTATATTACCTATTACTTTGGCCGTATACCTACACACTCAATACATATAGGTATTTAAATAATAAGTGATAGGTTTAGAACCACGGCCCTAATAACACTTGTTAAAGAATAATTACGCCAAAACGCAGGAAGCCGCGCGTTGCGTTAAGCGGCGCTGTCCACTCTAAATTGTCATAATATTAGTGCGTTTACGGTGAAGTAGTATTACACTTTATTACTTCACTTCAATAGTCCACTGCTGAACATGGGCTTTGGCAAGCTAGGGACGTTGAGGGATTTTATATGATACTACGTTCCCACTCTTCACGCCTCACATCTTTGTAATCGACATCGTAAATTGCCACAAGTTTCAGTTAAGGGAGTTTCAGTAAAGTCAGGGAAGAAAAAATTTATCGCTTCCTCCTCTCTTCTAACTTGCCGTGCCCGACAGGTTCCATACTTTGTACTGGTTTTATCTATAAAACAACTTATTATACATATGGTGTGCAATAAATGATTATGAATAAGAAACATCATAGATTACTTAATATAAAAATTAAAAAGAAAACAATAATATAGCCTTTCATGTTTCGCCGAAAAGCTCGCCACCTCAGTATTGGCTAGGCAAGCGTTTACTGTTAGAGTAGGTAAATGAGAAAAAAACGTCCGACGTGCCGCTTAACGCCACGCGCGACGCTCCACGCGTGGCGTTAAGCGGATGCCCAAGCTAATTCAAACCAATGGCATTGTATAAATGCGTTAATGGAGAAGCTATTATACATTAACGCCTAAATTAAACCTTACTTGAGCATGTAATAACTTCGTGATCAATATGACCCTTGAATTTCACAAGCGGATATGTAAATATGATTTTATGAATACGTCTGATAAGTCTAGTAGGGATAAATAAACATATTTATGCAAAGGTTTATGAATATTGAATGATTTATGTTTATCAATGAACAGATGTGGCTAAAGTTTAGTAGCGGAATCGTTTTTGTGCTTACAAACTTGCCTATTCAAAAATATCGCTTTTGTCATTCTATCAATAGCTAGAAGTGACGATAATTAACGATTAACAATCACCAAAACCGTAATAAACTAAATAAAACTTAAGAGTAATCGATTTTTTTAGTCGATCAACAGGTCTCCGGCCCGAAAATTCTAGCGCGGGAATTGAATTCACGGCCTCCACTAAATGCTAGACTAACACCGCTAAGCCACGGAGGTTAAACTCTTTTCCTATTCGGTACCTATAATACTAATTTTTCCTAGGATTCCTCTCAGCTTCTTACTAGTTCCTCTCAGAGTTGCCACGTCCAGAACTAGTAGCAAAAGAAAGGGTACGGGATGGGTATCGTAAAAGGCGACTGAGGGACCTGGATGGATTGGCAGCAGCTTACTTAGCACCGACCGGCCTGCCAAGCGTGGTGATTATGGTGATATCTTACAACGAGCCTGCAGAACAGAAGGTCTGAGAGCGGGGGGCCATGTTCAGTTGTGGATGAACGGGTTTTTATAGTGGAGTTAATTTAACTAAAGTAATAAAGACTGCACCGGTGGCTCAGTGGTTACGATAGTTGCTTCTGAGACCTGGTGTTCTGGGTTCGATTCCCACCCGGGACAATTATTTGTGTGAACCACAAATAGTTGTTCTGAGTCTGGGTGTACTTTGTGTCCGTGAAATGAATGTTTGTAAAGTCCCCCGCGACACAGGGATTTATTTCCCTAGTGCGGGAGTTGTGTTTTTTACAGAGAAAAAAAAAAAAAACGCACATTCGTACTTACATCTTAGCAACTCGTATGACATTATCTGCTAATCGTTTTTACCTTAATACGTTATGGGTAAGCAAGGTCATAGTATAACTTACTGAGTAATTATGCTATCTTATCATCATCATCAGCCCGTATAAAGTCACTGCTGAACAAACCTCCGTAGCGTAGCAGTATTTAGCTCGCTTTAAATTTCGGAGGTCGTGGGTTCGATCCCCACGCTGGACAGGAAATCTTTGTGTATTTTCTAAGATTTCTTTCCGGGTCTGGTTGGTTGAGGGACTACCCTCCGTGCCTCGGAAAGCACGTTAAGAAGAAGATTGTTATAACATCATCTATAATAATCGTATATCAAGGGATGGGCAACATTCATTTTCCTCATAGTACTTTGTTATTTCTGTGCACCTACCACTTTTTATCTGCACCACCCTATGGTTGACTGGCAGAAAATGCCACCGGCATTAAGTCCACCATGTACTATTTAGTGCTAAAGTATTAAATAAAAAATAAAAAAAATAAACGCTGAATTTCGAATTTCTGTCAATATGACAGAAATTCGAAATTCAGCGTTTACTATGCGCATTCACTATGCTAATCACATCGTTATGTGATTAGCATAGTGAATGCTGAATTTCGAAGACATTTTAATTACGGTCATAGTACCTGCCTAATACCGTTTTGTCATTAGCCTCTTGTAATATACTTTATCTATGTACCTACTGTCTTATAATTTAAACACTTGCATTATTAATTTCAACTTTAATATTACAAAATGTGTAATATATTAATTGCAACACTACCTATTTGTAATTTCATTTCGGTTAGACGTGTATACACACAAAGTGTTGTAATTATGCCACTGTAATAAATTTTTCATGCTTATTTCATCAGTCCGTTTGTGTTAATTGTTGAACAAGAGCCTAATCGTTCGCGTGGAATTTAACAAAAACGTTATTTAAGTTAGGTACTTCTTATTACATCAGCCAGTGAAAGTCCCGTCAGAATCGGCCCAGCAGTTCCAAAGATTAACTGGAGCAAACAGACAGACAGACAATAATTGTAATAAAATATATTTGGGTATATGAAGATATACCGTACCTATATACTTTCCTATGCATGTAGTAAAATACGGTTATTTTAATATTACAAACATAACTACACCCCGATTTTATTTATTTGTATAGATTAATATCATAACTACATTATACATATTACAAATTTTTAACTAATCATCTAGGTTTCGCACATTCCGATTACCGATTCGCTATTACACGTTCTTAACTAATTATCTAGGTGTCGCACATTCCGATTACCGATTTATTCACTATTACACGTTCTTAACTAGTTATCTAGGTTTCGCACATTCCGATTACCGATTCGCTATTACACGTTCTTAACTAATTATCTAGGTGTCGCACATTCCGATTACCGATTTATTCACTATTACACGTTCTTAACTAGTTATCTAGGTTTCGCACATTCCGATTACCGATTCGCTATTACACGTTCTTAACTAATTATCTAGGTGTCGCACATTCCGATTACCGATTTATTCACTATTACACGTTCTTAACTAGTTATCTAGGTTTCGCACATTCCGATTACCGATTCGCTATTACACGTTCTTAACTAATTATCTAGGTGTCGCACATTCCGATTACCGATTTATTCACTATTACACGTTCTTAACTAGTTATCTAGGTTTCGCACATTCCGATTACCGATTCGCTATTACACGTTCTTAACTAACTATCTAGGTTTCGTACTTTCCGATTACCGATTTGCTATTACAAGTTCTTAACTAATTATCTAGGTCTCACTGATTCCGATTACCGCTTCGGTATTACACGTTCTTAACTAAATTACTAGGTTTCGCACCTGTTATGTAAACGTTGTACGGGCTAATGATGATGATGATAAACAATGTTTTTGTAATAAAATTTATGAAATTATCAACTAAATAAGCTGAAATAGATTATTATTGAAGGATAGTGACTAGCCTTGAGCTGATAGATATTGCTGGCCATCCATCAGCTGTATATCCCTTAGGTAGTCGCCTACGTGACCTATAGAAAGACATGGGGTAGTCTCTGTTTTATTCAATTTGTTTGATTCGTATTCGAGTCTATAGGTCTAAATAGGATAGGTACCACATGTATGCTACAAAACTAGAGCTCAAAACCATAAGGTCGGATGTGCTATAATACATAAATAAAGCGGCCGTAGCCCAATGGCTAGGGCGTCGGACTTGTGATCTTGAGGTCGCCGGTTCGAACCCCACCCATTACACTACCGACGTGAACCCACTCATAACACAAGCATTTAAGCTTAGCACGAGGGTTTAACAAGAATACTAGTAGACTGCAAAAAACTGCTAGTAATACAAAAACAAAAAAAAATCTTCATGATCATTCGTTGTATGTGCCTTTATCGTAAACTGACACTTACGACCAAATGCATCTGAAGTATAATAGACATCCTTATGTTTTTGACGTCTAGAAATATGTCCGCTTTTTTATGTCATTAATATGCCTCGGATGTTTACACTTGTAATTAAAACGCTGTTGATTATTATTATTTACAAACCGTTAACGACTAGGTACTTCTAATAAAATCACATTTTGTATTTAAACGTTGCACACATCAGACACGCAGACCGTTTCGTAATACAACATATCATATTTTTATGGTATAAATTATAACACAATATTTTGACCTTAAGATAGAGCCGATTTCATCATTCCGATCACAAACTACACACCACTCCACATACACTACACGTACTATTATATTTCATCACTTCCATTTCATAACATAGGCCTAATGTAACGATTCCCAATCTTCATTTTGCGTTATTCTTACAAGATCCTTAGTTTTCTCCCATAAATTTGTTTGCAACGCTGTGTCATTAACAAGCCAAGAACTGTAAAATTCGTGACAGTCTCTAAAGTGTTTCCCACTATAACCTTCCACTCTTGGATCTACAGCTAAAAACACAGGCATAGTAGCAGTTCTGTGTATAGGTCTACCAAACTTTAGGAGAGCAGAATTAAAAATGACCTTAATAGCTTCACTGTCAAAGTTCCTGAAGAACTGTGACTTAGTTAGTCCAGGGTCCATGCTGTACACGCTCACTCCAGATCCTTTTATACGGTTCTCCATTTCAGCAGTAAAGAGGACATCAGCCAACTTAGCATTGCAGTAGTATCCAAAATTGGAATATTTTCCAACGTCGTTCCAATCACCGAAGTTGATAGTTCCCAATATTAAGGCCAAGGACGACACGTTGACAACTCTGCTTGGCGCTGAATACCTCAACATCGGAAATAGAAGATAAGTCAACAAAAATGTGCCAAAATAGTTAATTTGCATCATCAACTGAAGATTGTCTTGAGTCAATCTATCGTCAAGGCCGATAGCTCCAATGTTGTTGATCAGGATGTTCAATTGAGGTTCAGATCTTATAGTTGTTTCCGCAAAATTCCTTATTGAAGAGAGAGATTCAAAGTCCACCTGCCTTGCTACAACTTTGGGGTTTCCTGATGATTGAATAATAGCATTTCGCGCTTCTTCTAATTTTGCGGGATTGCGACTGGCAATGATCACTTTTGCTCCTCTTTTAGCTAGGTTCTTGGCAACTTCTAATCCAATTCCTGACGTTGACCCTGTTATAAGGGCCACTTTATCATCGAGACGGACATCCGTCTCACAATCAGAAAATTCGTCTTTAATAGACATAACGTGTTTGTTTGCTACTGGTTTGTTATGCACTGACTTTATTTCCTAATATCTAAATTCTAAACGAACCCCAGTGGCCTTGATCGGCCTTGGCCGCAAAGACCAGTTATTTTCAAAAGTAAGGTCAACGTCTTTACTTGCTATTGGTGATCGGCCCCAGTGGAGATATTACACAGAAAGGGTTCATAACCCCAACATAGAAAACGACATAAAAATTAGGCTTTTAAATGGTGTCAATATTGGCATATGAATATGAATAGAGTATTGACAACTAATATAGAATATATATTTTTTGTTTGTCTACCTGTTTGTTCCAACTAATCTCAGTCATGAATGAACCAATTTTACCAATTTTTCACTGGTAGAAAGATAGTTTTATAAGGTACTTATATAGGCTTTATATGACAAGAGATCAAATGTCAAAAATATGATTAATTTAACTCAACACTATATTGTTAAACTTAAATCAGACGTAAAAACTTACCGTGCATGTTATTAATGGATCTATAGTTTTTCTAATAAATTAACACATTACCTTCAGACGAGGACATCTTAATAATTATAATAATGAAAGAATGAAGGATTGAGAAGGTCAAGTTCATAATGAAGAGGTCATTGATATTAACGAACACCAACTGATATTAAAAGGAAAATGTTTGTTAGATAATGTAGGTACGTACGTACGTATGTATGTATGAAAGGTACATACGATTCCTTCATTTTCAAGTGTAAGAGGATGTTAATGCAAAAACCATTAACACATTTAAAAAGAAATAAACCACATTTTAAAAAGAAACACAAAAACCATAGAGCCCGCCGAAAAACGCGCGAAACGAAAATTAAAAAGAAATTAATTAGAAAAAACAAATGAAGAGAGAATCGTCCGTCCCGTCCGCGTGCAACACTGTATATTTTAAATAATTAGATATGTACTAACGGCAATAAACCTGTCCATTATTTCTTTTCACCTGAGCCTTACCAGTGGTTTAAGGTAAACCTCTACCTGAATCCTCAGGTAAAGGTTTATATATTAAATAAGTATTTCTACTTATAAACAAATAAAAGTAGTTCATCGGAACTGAAACTAACTCATAAAATAAAACACACACCAAATGATTGCTGAAGCTAAATTAGTTTGCATTTTGGTTTGCTTGTTTAGTTTCTTTCAGTGTATCCCACTTATCGAAAAAGGCGCTCGATATCTCATTATGAAGTTCAAATCGTAGAAGTCTACAGTTAATAGTAAAGACTTGCATCTTATAAAATATACTTATTAGTTATATCATCATCAAGCTGTTGTCGTCCACTACGCCATAGGTCTTTTTTTTTGTTGTCCGGGGGGAAATGCATTTACGCATTTCTACCGCCGCTGCAGCGTATTCGCTCACTGACGGTGGGATATGTGGGACTCGCCCTCTCCATAGTGTGGTATGCTAAACTCATACCACGAGGAGAGGACTCTACACCACTAAAACCCCCGGACACTCCTTCGATCCGCCGTTGGCGGGGGCCGGGTACTCATAAGCAATTCGACCCCCCGACGACACCCGCGGCCAATGTGGAATATTGTGGAACCGCGGGATCTTCTGCATCTGCATCTGCACAATTATAGGGACGCCCGGAGTGTTGAGGCGTCCCTACTCCTCACGGGTCAGCCTTGAAGGGAGCGGGGCCCATGTGCCCCACTCCCCGAGTCCGAGCCTAGGGTGTTAGGCGGCGGGGAGCATAGGCCTCCCCCATCGATTTCCAGCGGAAACGATTGCCAGCGGCCTGCATCCACTGACTCCCTGCGACCTTTATGAGATTGTCGGTCCATCGTGCAGGCGGTCGTACCACGCCACACCTTTTACCACCATTCACTTGGTAAATCTTATCATAACCTAACCTTACCTAGGATGTACTAAGTTCTGATGGTAAAAGCGCGAGATTATCGTTCCATTTTCATTAATCCTTATTTTCACCAACTCATGTCGGTAAATCTAAAGTATTATCGGTATCCCATAAATCTTAGGATTTACCGTAGTTCTTCTTTTACAGTAACATCATCATCTTTTTACGGGATTGCTTAAGGTATTCCACATTGACTAGATAGAAAGAAATGATCAGTGGAATAAATTTTAATTTTTACAAAATTACCATACCTACAAAACCTGTCCAATTTAATTTTTTTTCCTAATCTTATCTAATCCATATTAATATATACAGCTGAAGAATTTAATTTCTGTTTGTTTGCTTGAATGCGCTAATCGCAGGAACTACTGGGACCCGAGTCTACTATCGTAATGGCGTATTTATGAACTGTCAATGACAGTTCAATGGTCGGTTTTTTCCCATTTGGTAATCTACTAATCCAAATGACGTCATAATGGTGTCACTATTACGCCAATATGACATTAGCGTAGTTGAATATAATAACAAATGATACATTTATAAGTTTTGAAATCGCCTAAATAAACATTACAATCTCCCTAACCATCTCCCCTGCTACTTCTGTTGACGGCCTTTTGCTGCGGTAGCATAATGGCACTACGGTGGCACAATACTTAAAAAAATAGCAGACTCGACACCCTGGTCCGATGTGATTGATAGCCCATTTATCGAAGATGGCTATATTTTATAATAAAGATAAAATCGCGCACGGAAAATATTAATTTATATATGAGGATTGAAAAACTAGCCATATGTAAATTTTTTTTTTAACCCATGCTTTTAAGTTTCCGATGTGGTTTGCAACTTATTATAGATTACCTGATACTTTACTATAGGCGTCGTAAGATACTACAAATAAGGGACATACAGCTGATGAATGCTTTTATTTTACTCCACCGGACATAAAGGCGAGCGGAGTTCATGCCTCAATTAATGGTTTAAAAACTACAAACTAACCAACCTGCGCAAGAGGGCGCTCCATGTGGGACTTGGACCTCGGCTCAGGGCGGTCGTTGGCGGGGGGATTAAGGATTGACGCCTTTAGATTTTTAGGGGAATTTTGTGCAACAGTCGCTCTACTTTATAGTTCGCGGGGCTCTCAGACGTGGTGTCTATGAGGGCATCGGAAGGTTCTTTGCAAAATAAGGGTCGGGAGGGTGAAGGACGCGTCACGTTCGCGGGCGCACTTTCTCCGGCGGGTAGCTGATGGATGAGCCGCGACATTTATCAGGTCAAAGTTACCTACCATCTTACTGCTAATACCAATCCGCCTAACAAGTACTATAGTGGCAATTTCCCTCATCGACCCAGCAGCAGCAGTGGACCTAAACGAGCTTTTGAAAATATATAAGTTATTTGCTGCGCCCCGCGGCTATACCCACGTTACTATGGTCCAGTGGGCCGGAGCGTGGGCCGGACCGTGCCAAGTTTCAGCCAAATCCATCCAGTAGTTTTTACATGAAAGAGTAACAAACATCCATCCATCCATACAGCCATACTTACAAACTTTCGCGTTTATAATATTAGTAAGGATTGCTGATACGCCAGTATATGAGGAACTGGCCGTAGCCTTATAGCTAGGGCGTCGGACTTGCGATCGTGTGGCCACCGGTTCGATCCCCACCCATTGCACTACCGACCCACTCGTAACACAAGCATTTTAAATTAGCACGAGGGGTTAACAAGAAAGTAAAAAGTGTGAAAAAAAAAAACTTCTTGTAATCATGTATTAAAAAAAAGCACGAAGAAGGCATGGCATTGATTTATGGCTGAACTTAATTTGAATCAAATACACGTGGTAAAAATTTTACCACGTCCGACAATCGGTGACTGACTTATAGTAGTAGGAGAAAATAGATCGTACTTATTGCAATAGTATAACGCACACGTCCTACTAAAAGTCGGTGCATCCCGACCGATGCGATTGTCGCAGAACGCACACTGCTCACCGACAGTCGGCCGCTTGCACTTTTTTTTTTTTTTTTTTTTTATTTATTTATTATTATTACAGAATAGTGCTTAACCTTGGCAGGGCACTTGTCACAAAATCGGTCATAAGAATCGGAGGAAAAACCTGACCGATTATCGGACCTACAAAAAGTATGACGTATGCGGACACGCTTAATCAATAAATAAAATTTAAGTGTCTGACAAATAATAGGTATTTACTAAATGCATATGAATTAAGTAAATAAGGTAGTTACTTATTACAAAAACATAATTTAAAAAAAAAGTCTGTCTGTTTTTTGCAGCAATAAACCTCAGTAACGATTGGATCGATTTTAACGATTTTTGGGTAGAAAGCTGATATTTTGAGGAATAACAAGAGGGTTTATTATGAACTCAGTTTTACCCGCTTAACTCTGCTCCAGTGGGTCGGAGCGTGATTTTTTGTAGCCTATATGTTAATCGAGTTTATTAAATATCCCCGTGCAAAGTTTCAGCCAAATCCATTTAGTATTTTTTACGTGAAAGAGTAACAAACATCAATCCATCCATATTTACAAACTTTCGCGTTTATAATATTAGTAGCATCTTTCAATTTTTTTCAAAAACAACTGAAAAAACAACCTCATTTTGTACTGACGAAGTCGCTGGCAGAAGCTAGTTAAACATTTGTCGTGTCTATTAAATGATCAATTATCAATTACTGCCCTTGATAATAATTCCGATGCGTCATTCTTTTGTTACAGGTTCAATAGACTTACAGTAATTAATTATTTATGAACACAACCATCTTTGAAGTACTTACATGACATGAGTTTTAATAATGACAGAGATAATTGTATTTTGTTTACAATCTATATTATTAAAACGCATTGTTCGACGGATAGATAGACTGATGAATCCACGCACCATCTAAACCGCTTATTGTAGACACCTAAATCTTAAAGGATGCAAAATGACGTAGGAATCCGATAAAAGGAAGTTCACCTCTTAGATTGTCAACCTCCGTAGCGTAGCGGCCTATCTCGGTGCAAAGTTTAAGCCAATTCCGTTCAGAAGTTTTGGCGTGAAAGAGTAACATCCATCCATCCAACCATACTTACAAACTTTCGCGTTTATCATATTAGTAGGATTTACAAAAAAAATAATTTTAATTATGTGAGTTGATTACATTTCCTCTACAAATATGAATGCCAGTGTGTATTTTTAATTTATTAAAAATCTTTCAAATTTCAAATAAAGAGTTATTAAAGTTTATAATATCTATTTTTGATATCTATATGTGTTCTAGAAATTAAATGCTTCCATGGCCCAGCACGGGACTTTTCCCAAACAAAACACTTTATAAATCAAATCACAACATGTCTGACACACACGATAAAAGTATACGATTGTTATAGATGATGTTATAACAATGGGGACCAAGGGCTTAACGTGCTTTCCGAGGCACGGAGAGTAGACCCGAAAAGAAATCTTAGAATTTACACAAATATTTCTTGTATGGCATGGGGATCGAACCCACGTCCTCCGAGATTTAAAGCGAGACAAATACCGCTACTTAACGGAGGTTGTCACACATATTTTATTACTCATATAATATTTTCAGATTTTCTTAGATAATTTATTAGTCAGCTTTACTTTAATTAAATACATTTATCAAGAGTTCTAAATGATTTTAGTTGATACATATTTATAACCAAGAACTTATTAATATGAAGGCACATAATTTAATGTTCACCAATTTTATCTAAATCTAATTCAGATCAGTCTTTTTCATCTAATTTGACAGCTTTCTTTGCTTCTGCCCACAATCGTTTCGTTAAATTTCTATCATTTACTTGCCAGGCGTTAATAAACTGATGGCAGAATTTAAAATTCTTTCCACTCACACCTTCCAATTCTGGGGCAGAGGCTAAATATGCTATTTGCTTGCCAACTTCTGCTTTATCCAGTCCAATAACATTAAAAAGTAGTCTCGACAAACTTTGCAAAATTTCCGGTAAATTTGTCAATATATCAGTATCTCTCACAACAAATGGATCGTATGTGTTTGCTGTTACTCCTGATTTTTCTAATCTATTAGCCAGCTCTGCATTGAATAGTGCTACAGCTAATTTTGAGTTTGCCAAACTTGTTATCGGGCCATAACGTCCAATATCATTCCAATGATCGAAATCAATTTCACCGAAGTACATTGTAGCCGCTACGCCGTTCACTATTCTGCTAGGCACCGATGCTTTTAACTTAGGCAGCAATAAATATGTAAGTAGAAATGCGCCGAAAAAGTTCACCTGCATCGTGAGATTTAAGTCGTCTGCTGTGAGCACATCAGGAAGGGCGACTGCTCCTGCATTATTAATAAGAACATCTATTCGCTTTTCCATATTAATTTCACTTGCAAAACTTCTCACTGACGTCAAAGATCCTAGGTCTAACAGTTTGTAGTCGACATTGTTATTACCACTTGCTGCCACAATTTGTTCTTTAGCTTCCATAAGTTTAGATTCATTTCTGCTTGCGATTATAACTTTGGCACCACGAGTAGATAGATCCTTAGCTGCCTCGAGGCCTATCCCAGAGCTTCCCCCTGTCACCACGACCACTTTTCCATCTAACCTCGCTTTAGTGTCACACATTTTCAAGACAACTTAGACCGATGAAGACGCACAGAGCACTGACTCAAGCTCAATAATGAAAATCAAGTACTTATAATAACATATTCCATATTATTTTTATCTCAAGGTTAATAGAAACCTTCGTTACAATAAGAACTCGCTTGATTTCCGCGTTGTAGGACCAATCAAATGCGTAGCTATCGTTAAACGATGGCACTTTTATTGTTTACAAAAAAATCTAAAATACATAATTTCAATGTCAAGATTGGATACGAGGAAATGACCAAATACTAAAACATTTTGTAAACCGCACAAATTAGCATAGCATCACGTTTTTCTCCGAAAGCGGCAGGGACTCTTTAATTCTGTTTTACCATAGGCATTCAAATGATAAAGAACGGCTTCAATCAGGCTAAAATTCAAATTTGTATGGAATATTCGATGGAAAAATCCGAATCAACGATAGAACACGCCATTAAAAGTAGTCAGGAAACTGTGTTCCAAGATTTATCTGTAGGTATACCCAGTTATAAGGTATTAAAACACACAGTAATTACGTATTGTGAGTTTTTACTGAATCACTGGGCTTTTCCTAGATCATTATGTTTCTTTACAAGTTATTGTGTAGGTTAAAGTATAAAAACGATAGAATACGAAGGTCTTCCATTCCATTAATCCTTTTAACGTTATGGAGATAAAAATAATTATTGTAATTAAGGTGTGAATTTTGGAAAATTTGCCGATGCCTATAACACCGTGGTGTAGTGGTATAAGCATGCTTAAAATCTCGGAGATCCCCACACCGGACAAGAAATCTTTGTGTAAATTCAAGGATTTTTTCCGGGTCTGGTTGGTTGACATACTACTCTCCCGGCCTCGGCAAGCGCGTTGTTAATGCAAAAATAATTAACATTTAAAAAGTAATAAGCCACATTTTAAAAAGAAACACAAACCATAGAGCCAACCGAAAAGCGCGCGAAACGAAAATTAAAAAGAAAATAAGAAAAAACAAATGAAGAGAGAATCGTCCGTCCCGACCGCGTGCAACACTTTTTGTATAATTTCAATAATTAGATATGTACTACGGGCAATAAACCTATTATATACAGTCCACTATTTCTTTCCACATGAGCCTTAACACACGTTAAATAATAACGTCATCTATAAAGTGTTAAAAGGTCCGCTAATTGTTAAGTAGTGCGACAGTTGCACGACTTGTCACTAAATCTTAAGTCATAATTTCTCAATCCTCTCCCTAACGACCGCCATGAGCTGAGATCCATGCTCCACTAGGGGCGTCTACTTGCGTAGGCAGATCAAAGTTATAGTTTTAGGGAACGGGCAGCAGCGTTTACCTGTGGTACAACATAATACTGCGGTCCCCAACCCGCCTGTCAAGCGAGGTGGCTATGGCAAAAAGCCACCCTCGGTAGGAGGCCCATGTTCAGCAGTGCACGGGTACACTATATGAGCTGATGATGATGGTGGAGGGTAGCCCTGACAAGAAACTTTAATCTTTTCATATCGTTACTAAAAGTCACATTTTATTCGAATCGAGAATCTATAGTTACATTGGAAGCCCTTTTCATAAGGACTTGCTAAATTGAATAAAGAAAATAAAATAAAACATATTATTATGCAGTATATCCAGTTGTTCTGGTTTAGGTTTGACATCCAGTTGGTTTATTTTCGAAGTTATTTGTTATTCATTTGATATAAAGATGGAAGATAACTTGTTTGCATATCTTCGCAGTCTATTTTTAGTTCCTAAGGTAGGTGATGGTGTTCGAGTCTCTTGCCAGGAAAACCTTTGTGTAATATTTTGGAAACAATTAACAGCCATGATTCCTCAATTCCCCTGCCAGTGACAGCCCTGAGCCGAGGTCTTCTTCCCACGGGCGCTCTTGCGCAGGTAACTTGGTTTGTTGTTTTTAAACCAAAGCTTGCAACACCGACGCAAGGTGGCTTGCTTAGCGGTATTTTACAGGTTGCACTTCGGAGAATTTGCCCAGGAGCTGCACGATTTAATACCTCCTTCTCCATTTCATCATCGGACAACCAGACGTAGGGAGGGTTACTACCCATATGTTGTTGATATCCCGCGTACACGCACGAAGCGTTTCGCTTCATCTTACATCGAAAAGCTGAAATGTGGAACAGTCTCCCGGCATCTGTATTTTCGGAACGATATAATCTGGGTGTCTTTAAGGCTAGAATTAATTGGCATTTACTGAATGCGCGTGCTCCATCTTCGTCTTCGTTGTCGCTTTCCATCCGGCGAAACTGAGGACAAAAGCACTTTCAGTTTTGAATAAAAAAAATAAAAAAAAACAATAGTTAAGGCTGGTATACTGCTTCCATTTATGCCCGCTGAAGTAGCAAACGTGGCTAACAACATATGTCTGTCCTAAGAAAAATGTTATCTATTAGGACAAAAATGTATTTCTCGGCTGATTGGTCTGTACATATGTCTGTTCTAGAACTACGGTACCCTTTGTTTTTGTGTCCATCTCAGAATCAGAAGTAGGTTTTTGCTTGTTAACGTAAATTACCTTTTATAGTATCAGATGATGTTTGGACTATAATGAACTCACTTTACCGATGCCTACGTTATCCTCAACGGCGTATAAAAATAAGTCGAGTAGTAGTCGAGTCAGTATTGACTACATGTCATATTATAATAAAACAGAAATCCTTTAGAGTGTCTACTAATACATTAACTTAAATAAATCTGTTAATGACGGGGTCTTGCCCTAATCTTTCTGGGGTACTAGAAATCATCATCATCAACATCATCAGCCCGTATAACGTCCACTGCTGAACATGGGCCTCCTTCCGAGGGAGGGTATTTGCCATAGTCACCACGCTTGGCAGTCGGGGTGGTGACCGCAGTATTATGTTGTACTACACAAGGAAACGCTGCTGCCCGTTCGTTGATGTACGATTATTATAATATAGATGATGTTATAACAATCGGGACCAACGGCTTAACGTGCTTTTCGAGGCACGGAGGGTAGTCCTTCAACCAACCAGACCCGGAAAGAAATCTTTACAATTTACACAAAGATTTCCTGTTTGGCGTGGGGATCGAACCCACGAACTCCGAGATTTAAAGCGAGCCAAATACCGCTACGCTACGGAGGCTGTTATAGAAATAAAGTGCGTCAACCAAATCGATATCGAAGAAAAAAGTTTTAATTTTACACAAAAATATTGTTGTATGACTTTCCTCTCATATACTGGTTTCCTACTGAGAACAAAGTCTACATAATCTGCACATTTATAATTGTTTAACATTCTTCTTCAACAGCCCGTTTACTTCCACTGCTGAACATGGGCCTCCTCTTAAAATAGCAAGCCAGGATGGTTGAGGGATATTGCCATATTCACCACGGTTGGCAGACGGATTGGTGATCGCAGTAGGATGTAAACCTTGAGCTAATAGATGCTGCTGCCCATCCATCAGCCATATGTCCCTTAGTCGCCTTTTACGACCCCCATGGGACCATGGGGTGATCTATTCTACGCCGGAAACCACACGGAAAGTTGAACATTACCTGATAAATATTAAACATTAACATAACTTCAATATAAGAGTCACTTAACGTTAAATTATGTTCTAGAAAAAACAATTAGGTACAATTAAAAAGCCATAACGAGAGCAAACAGCGGCTTATCTCTCCCATCGATGATCACATTATAAACCCATTGATAGTAGGTACAGTCAACCTGAAAAAAATATAGGAGCTTAATATTAGAGTGGTACACCATTTATGCAAAAAATACATTTTAAATAGGTATGCCAATATTCTAAGTCAAGTAAAATAATATACCTACAATATACAAGGTGTAACATAGAAAGAGCAAGGTTTCTTTGCATCATAACAAACGATATGGCAAGGGGTTCAACTCAAAATAAAATAAAAAAAGTCAGTATTATTTTGCAAACAAAAAATAAAAATGCGGAACCCTTTATTCAGAAATACCAGGAGTAAGAGGTTTATTTTTACTTGCAAATAGTTCGTTGACATCGATCAGCTGATTGACTGCTAGTGATGTATTTATTTCAATTTTAAAAATTTGGTTTCATGGTATCTATGAATTTAAAAAAATCATTACTTCCGGACTTGTAGAGATAGGATAAAATAACCCTTGCCATATCGTTTGTTATGATCCAAAGAAGCCTTGCTCTTTCTATGTATATACCCTTTCCGTTACACCTTGTATACAACAAAAAGTAACTAATTTACACTGAAACTAATGACAGAATACTAACTATTCAAAATGTACTCCTGTATCCTGCTACTTTCTTTTTTTTTTTTTATTATAATTAACAAACATGAATAAAATACAAACTAAAAGTGACTAATTAAAAATAAAACTAACTTATATACTACTATTCTAAATCTATACTACTTGGCAAGGTTCCCAGAATGCTGGCAGCATTACCACGTTGAATGGCAATGCTTACCTGCTGTGCAAAGTAGAAACCAGCACTCGGAGAACGTGCCGCACTTAAGAGGGCCGCTGCGAGGTATTTATAAATTAATTTGGCTCCCGGTCCCCACGGCCCCAATGTTTCGACACCAAAAGGCACAAATACATAACCACTATCAAGGGTACTATATTTGCGCCTCTTGAGATTCTCCGTTGATTCAGCCGCCATGCCAGCCCTACCCTGAGTCCCGGAAAGATGAGACGGCGCGAGGGTGTCGACGCACGTAGCGTCCCACACCAAAGGCCGTCCCATCCTCCAAGGCACCAGAGTCATTCCGTCGGGCCTTTTACCATCGTCGCGCATAAGGCCATTAGGCTCTAAAACGGCTGGCATATTTGCCGAGCTGAAGGCCCAACGGATTATATCATTAATAGTGGCATGACGGGACTGACGTCCAGCACTTTTGCTACAACACAGGCCGTGGTGACCGAGTTGGGTCACATTGGCGCCACACTCGCAGCGGTGGGGAGCACAGCACGGCGCACCCAGGCGCAACGAAACTGCCACACGAAACGTATTTGCATCCATCCTGCTACTTGTTTAATGGCGATTCTGGCGATATGGTGGTAAGATGGACTGATGAAGTCTATGGTCTTCATCGGTCCATCTAGCCACGAAAATAATTTAGTAAGAAATATTATTAAAACTGATAATGAAGTTAAAATTGTACTAATGCAACGATAAAAAATAATTAAGTTAAAAGTTATTCATAAATTCGTATTAGTCCAAGAGGTTCGCGAATTGTTAAGAAATTACAGTTGCACAAGACTTCTCAATAAATCTTAAATCATAATTCCTCAATCCTCTTGTCATCAACCGCCCTGAGATCCATGCTCCACATGGGGCGTCCTATTAGACGGGTAGCGCGTGATTGTAGTTTTTAAACCATTTAATGGCGCATCCACACATGCCGCTGGATTTGCCGCCGGCTTTCAGGCTGCCTATGCGCGTTCCTAAAGATGCGCGTGCCGGAGGCCGCCGGCTTGGCCGCCGACCGTGCCGCTCGGCATGTGTGGTTGCGCCATAATAAGGCTAAGGCTGAAACCCTGCAATTATTACCGGTAACGTACCTAATAAAATTGCCGTGTGGTTTCCGGCTTAGAATAGACCACCCCATGTCTTCCTATGGGTGTCGTAAAAGGCGACTAAGGGACATATGGCTGATGGATGGGCAGCAGCATCTATTAGCTCAACATTTGCATCTAACTGCGATCACCAATCCGTCTGCCAAGCGTGGTGATTATGGCAATATCCCTCTACGATCCTGGCTTGCCAAGGTCTGTTAAGAGGAGGCCCATGTTCAGCAGTGGACGTCAACGGGCTGTTGATGATGATGATGATGATGACCTAATAAAAGACTCGTGGCTAACTACACCATTCCGTCAGAATAAAAGCAATGTATATTTATATTCATCATTGACTTATCTTCTTTCTACTTCCTAATGAAACCTTACGTTAGCAATTTTCACGTTTGCACGGTCAATTTTTTATTTAAAATGATCTCGTTAACCCCTCATGCTAAGCTAAACTGTTTGTGTTACGAGTGGGTTCACGTCGGTAGTGCAAGTGGGTCGCGATCGCCGACACCCTAGCTAGCCATGGGCTTTAATTAAGACTAAAAATAAATTTGAGGGCGCACAAACGTCTTACGTTTGGAATGTTCAGAAATACTTCAGAGCAATAATTCGTTTGTCTACGGAGACAACATGCCATCAAATGTGATCAATTTTTTAGCGGGTTCATGTGTAAGCGTTCTTTAACTGTTCATATTCAAACTGTACATGAGTCTTTAGCAGTACAAATTAAGGTATTACACTCAACTAGCTGCGCCTCCCGGTTTTACCCGCGTTACTCTACTCCAGTGGGTCGGAGCGTTATGTTTTGTAGTCTATATGTTAATCCAGCGTATTACCTATCTCGGTGCAAAATTTCAGCCAATTCCGATCAGTAGTTTTGGCGTGAAAGACTAACAAACATCCATCCATCCATACTGTAACTATGGAACTAATATTAGTAGGATTTATACAGCTAACATACGTGGGGTACTCAGAAAGATTTGCGACACTAAAAAAATTGTTCTACAGGTACATAACTATATTTTTATTAAATCTTTTCAAAGTACTCTCCACCAGCCTCTATACAAAGATTCATGCGTCTGAACCAGTTTTCAAAACACTTTTTCCAGTCCGCCGTAGACACCTCGTTTACAGCCTGCTCGAACGCAGCCAGCGCATCTTCCGGCGACGAAAATTGTATCCCCTTGAGCTGATTTTTTATTTTTGGAAATAAAAAGAAGTCACACGGTGCTAGATCAGGGCTGTAAGGAGGGTGACCCAGGAGTTTGACTGGTGTGCTGTCTAGGAAGTCCCTCGTTTTGAGCGCGGTGTGTGCAGGCGCATTGTCGTGGTGGAGCAGTAGTCCGCGGAGCCCTGTGTTTGGTCGCTTGTTGCTCACAACAGAAAAAACTTCTGGTAAACATTTGGTAGTATACAATTCGGCGTTGATGCTTCTTTGATCTCGTAAGGGAATTGAGGCCAAGTGGCCAGTCAAATTAAAAAAGCTGGCGATCAAAATCTTCCCCCCGCTTCGAGATCGCTTCACTTTGGTAGGCGTTGGTTCATTTTGAAACACCCAAACTGTCGACTGGCGCTTGGTTTCTGGATCGTATTGATAAATCCAGGACTCATCACCTGTTACGATGTCGTAAACACGCCGAGACGAGCCTGCTTCAAATTTGTTCAGCATATCACGGCACCATTCCACCCGGGCCTGCTTCTGAGCGTCGGTGAGGTAGTGCGGCACCCAGCGCGATACTATCCTCCTCACGCGAAGATGCCCGTGTAGAATCTCGTGAACGCTTCCCGATCCAATCTTTAATATGTGTTGAATCTCCTGATATGTAATTCGCCTATTATCTTGGATTAAATTTTTCACTGCTAGCACGTTTTCTTCCGTAATAGCCGTCAAAGGGCGACCGCTTCTTTCTTCATCCCCCAAGGTTGGTCGACCGCGCCTAAATTCGTTATACCAACGATACACGGTTGCCTTGGAGGGGCTTTCATCCATAAATGCCATTTGAAGTCTATCGAACGATTTATCCGGTTTCAGGCGACACTTGAAATCGTAAAAAATCATAGCTCTAAAATGTTCCCGGCGCAGATCCATTTTTCAGTAAGACACGATACTTTGAATTGGCTCGCAAAAAATGTGGAGGGAAATTTTGAAAATGGAACACACATATTTTTACTTACAAGTAATCATATTTTCGAAAAAGATTCTAACCGGCCAGTCTCCCATATATAAAAACAATTTTTCGCAATACTTTCTGAGTGGCCTGGTATAGGCTGTTTAATTTTGATTTAGTTCAGAAGTTGCACAAATAATTTTAGTTTCTCGTCTCATCAAGAGATGGCGTTGTAGTCGAATTAGAAGTCGCAAGCGTTTCGTTCACAATATTTACGCTATCGAAACAGAACTCTTACGCAATGTATGTAATATTTGAGTGACTTAAGTATAATAAAAGTGTTGTTTTAATAGTGAGTGTTTTATTAACCATAGGCACATAATACGGATGCAATAATTATCATACGTTGACTGTACATAATTAAACCATTAGCGATGAATATATAATATTTACCTACTTTACTTTCTGATTGTACCCAGAAGCTATCTGTGCGTTTTAGGAGATAAGCTGTTTTTTCACAAATAAGCTGTTTTTTCACAAATAAGCGGTTTTTTCACATTTTAACAAGAAATGTTTCGCAGTTATTTCATTTTTTACGTATTTTTCATACTCGCGTTTGGATACTGGTGCTCCGTAAGGAAGTTTAATTCTTATCATTACATAGTATAAAACATAGTCGCTTCCCACTGTCTGTCTGTATCTATGTATGCTTAGAAGTTTAGAATTTTGATGCGGTTTCTATTAATAGATAGAGTAATCCAAAAGGAAGGTTTATATGTATACATCAGCATTGCACCCGTGCGAAGCCGTGGCAGGTCGCTAGTGACTTTATAATTAAAAAAAATGGAGAAAAAAAATGTATTTATTCAATATTTTCGTTTAACATAGTTCGCGAATCGCGTCATCGCAATAAAAACATTCCATTTCACAAAACCGTTGTGTTTTCCAGGCATCATTCCGACAAGAACGTGCTAAGATCCGATACACAAATCCGAAGTACATCAAGGACGTGGTGGTGTTCACATTTCGCAAGAGCCGCAATGACCCTTACCTCACCAACATGACTGGAACCCTTCTCATGCCTTATGGGAATAATGTCACGGTAAAGTATTTTTTTAAGTATACTAGCAGAGTTTAAATCTCGGAGGTCGTGGGGACGATCCCCACACCGGACAAGAAATCTTTGTGTAAATTCTAAGATTTCTTTCCGGGTCTGGTTGAGGGACTATCCTTTTGGATTGGTGACCGCAGTATTATGTTGTATCACACAAGGAAACGCTGCTATTCCTTGATATAGGTACCATTATTATAGACTAGCTGCGCCCCGCCGGAGGGCCGGATTTAGAAGTCCGGAGGCCCCAGGGCAACAAAGAAGAGGAGGCCACACATAAGTTTCCCTCTAAATGTGTAGAAAATTTGAAGTGTGTACCTAATTTTCAAGACGATTTGAATTCTGATATTTTACTGATTGTCTAATTTAAGTAAATAAGTATAGATGATAACCGTAATTACAATATTTAAGAACATTAATCACGATCCTACAAAGTACTGTACAACACCTAAAAAAATAAATTTAGAAAATTTCAACGTTCTTTATTGTGGGGGCCCCTCTATTGTGGAGGCCCCGGGGCAGTTGCCTTGGATGCCCTCCCTTAAATCCGGCCTTGCGCGTTACTCTTACAATTAACATAAAGATTTCCTGTGCGGGGCGTGGCGATTGAACCCACGAACTCCGAGATTTAAAGCGCTACGGAGGTTGTCACCAGCCAATTGAAGAGTTTGTTTGTTATGGAAAAATAACAGGATAAGTTAAACAGGACTTTAATCGTTCGTTAGATAGCTTATAAAATCCTTAGCTGACGAATCTAGACTGAATCATTACCTAGATATATTAATTAACCACCATTAAAGTTATAGCATTATATTAAAGTTTTGAACAATTGACATTTTCAGAATATAGTAACAATATCGCTGATTTCTGGTGGCGATTTCCGGTTATCGGCAAAAGTGTGTGACACTGTCAAAAACAAATGGATGAGGGACTTTATGAGCCAGTTCACGAACCTTACACTCGACGAATGTCCATTTGCAGCAGTAAGTACCATTTTTTATTCTTCCTGAACGGGTTAATGACTCTTATCGACCTGATGTTACATAGGGGTCTTAATACAAAGACAGTTAGTGCCAGTACAGTAGATACCTATGTACAACACCATACTCTGATCCTTCGAGAACATTCCGTTCGCGGAGATATCCATTATTCCATTGAAACTGGACCCCCACTTCATTACTTTAGGGGATGATTTTTGGCGATTCTTGTCTCTCCTTCATCGTAATAACCGCCTGTTGCCATCCGTTTAATAATAAATTTTAGTCAAGAGCACTTACATTTTAAAATTCAACCCCTAACTGAATGAAACGGATAAAAGTTTATATGAAGAAATGGAAATATACGCAGGTGAAGGCCCGCCCGGGCATGAACTATTAATATTATTATTCTCTCTCTCACACTCCCGCCACTGTAAACAAGGATCAACTGCGGCATACACTGAAGAGGATCTTAGCTGTTAGGTCCAGGGACACCTAACTTTCTCAGATTCCGCAACGAGTTGAAAAATGGATTCCACTTCATGTTCAGAACAATAGGTATATTTTTTCCATAAGCCTTGTCAAAATATTTTTTTTGCAGGGCACATACAGATATAAAAATATGGAGCTTCCCCCTAAAAACATCCCCGTGCCTCTACCCGAGGGCGATCTCTACATCAAATATGAATTAGTTATAACAGCAACTAAGGAAAAGATATTTGAAATGGCAACACTGCTTCATTATGACAATACCAGGAGAAAAAAGAAAAATTGAAGCATTTTTAACCCCGGCGTACTTTTAAACATATTCTTTTATGATTTGCGTGTTAAATAAATTGTGTGCAGTACTCGACACGTTTTTTTTTTATCCAACCCCATTCAAATCATCAAATTATCTGAGTCTACTGCTGCACTTATAATCATCATCATCGGCCGGTGTAACATCCACGCTGAACGGCTGAACATAAGCCTCTTCCCGAGGTAGTTTTGCCATAGTCACTACGCTTGACATGCTGGTTGGTGACCGCAGAAGACCGCATGAAGTTATAACAAATAACGTGCTTTCCGAAGTACGGAGGATAGGCCCCCAACCAATCAGTCCCGAAAAGAAATATTGAAATTTACACAAAAAAAAAATTATCCAGTGTCAGCGTTGACGAGTCGAACCCACGACCTCCGAAACTTTAACCGCTACGCAATAGAGGTTGTGAGAATCGGTCCAATATGGTAAGCCCGTTGAGTTCGTGTCCGCGGCCTTACACGGATAAAAGTAATCACCTACCATTTTCAATCTGCGCGGGAGCATCTAATTTGTTGTAACGAACCATTTCATAATTTATCACCAACAAACAAATCTAAAATCGTGCCATTTCCTACCAAAATTGTTTGTATCATATTATTAAATTGACTATGTAATTTGTAAACTTTGTATAATGACTTATTATGATTATAGTGTTAGCTGTTTTGAAAATATATATTTTTATATTAGTTTCACACAGAAACAGAAGTGCAGGGTTAAAAATAATGAAAGGAAACTTAGTTTGGTTGATAATAAGTAGTTCTTATAGCTAAGTAAGGATTTTTGTTTGTTTCATAAATCTTCTAGCCAGAGGCGGATTATCTAAAGGCAAACTAGGCACGTGCCTGGGGGCGCGACGGTACAAAGGGGCGGAATAGACGATGGAACAGCAATTGTAGTTGAGGCTACTACGAGTCGGAATAAAGAAGATATGCCGATCGTTGAAATACAAAAAAAAATTGACATGCATGTGACGAAAAGAATACTGAATATGAAGACTGGATAAGTTGGAACAGGAAGGCAAAGGATGGACTATGTGAAAGATGACAAGTATAAGAAAGGTGTGGTAATGGAAGAGACATCTAATAGGGAAAAATGTGCAGATGAAAGATTATGATGAGACATGTACCAACTGATCAAACCACGCGTGACTTGACTTTTCCAATGAAATTATGAACATTTTTTTCGAATGTATAAAAACACCATATTTTATCATAACTTAAGTCATTTATTTGAACACAACATTATTTATATGGTCTACTGCTTTCTCCGCAATAGCTATGACGACAGAGTTCGGGTACAAAGACACTGGAGACGGCATCACACTGGCATCCACTATCCGCAGTCCAGATATTGATTTCACTCTGAAATACAAAAAAAAAACTATACTCATATTTTAAAGAGGATTTAAAATATTGTTTCTTTGCATTAAAAAAGCTAGTGATACCTCTACCTCCAATTAAATAAGATTTAAAGAAGAAAGTTTTCTTATTAAACATTATAAGATAGAGCGATATTCGATTCAAGCCATCATATCAACTGGAAACATGAAGATGATTTTTAACGTCTTCTCTTTTTCAGAGAAAGAAAAAAAACCTGCCAAGTGCGCGTCGGACTCGCGCACGAACCGTAGGCACCTTGTTTACCTAGTCAGTGGACTAGATGAACAAGGTGAGTACCTGCAGTTGCCGTTATTGATATCGAGCAAAAAAGGGCAAAAGAAACATGTTTGTTGTATCGGAAACTGTTAATGGCTGTTATCAACTGCTGCAACAGAGGTACATCATTTGAAAAATTGACAATTGTCTAGGTATCGCAGTTCTTGATATACAGCCTGTTGACAGACAGACAGCGAAGTTTTACTAATAGGCTCCCGTTTTTACCCTTTGGGTACGGAACTCTAAAACCCTGAAAAGCTATCTTAGTAAAATATTGGAAGCTTATTCGAAGTAAAACCTTAGTTGGTCGTCCACCACCTTGCCCCCGGCGCAAGTGCCTGCGGCATGGTGACCGGTCACCGCTATTTCTCTGATCAAGCACTCCAAATATGCGTCTGGTGGACTCGAGTTTTTCAACTTCTTAGACGATTTGTTCTTAGAACTGTCTGATGAACTGGAAAATTAAACAAGAAAGTATTTTACTTCAAACAAAAATAAACAATTACTGGATAAGCACCTAACAGATAATCAGGTTTATGTAGTTAAAATGATCACAAACAAAATAAAAATATTTAACTCTACGATGTGTCTTAAAACAAAAATACTTACTTGTAAGTAAATATTAGTAATGTTGAAATGGTTACTATGGCCACATTCTCTACTACTAAGACGATTTCGAAAGACGGCGAGTTTCTAACCGAGGAATAAAACTATAATAAGAAAGTAGAAATGTAGGCACGTCTTCCAATGGGTGTCATTAGAAGACTAAGAAACATACTGCTGAAGGATGGGCAGCAGCATCTATCAGCCCAAGGTTACTGCACTAACCCAAGGCCAAGCCCAAGGTTACTCAACAACCCTGGCTTGCTTAGGTTATGTGGTATGGTGTGCAAATGCCCTGTTACATCAACATTGCAAAGAATGGCATACTCGCTGAATTCGTCTCTGTATCCCGACAGTTGCATATTGAGCGAGAACCCACCACCTCAAACGCCGTGAGAGTGGCTAAATTTTGGAACCACCAGATTTAGTCCTTCATGCCATCGACACAAAGAAGAAGAAGATCATTCATACAATGTCGGTTACTTACATTTTCCGCCTAATCCATCCTCGTTGTTCTTCTCTGCTGTATCTCCACAGTGCAAGACACCGTTCCGGACGTGGCCAGTGGATCCTCGCACCTATATCTTGGAATGGTTTAGTTGAAACCAGTTGTTCTGCTCTTCGAATCGCTGTAAACGACATAAGTTCTCGAATATAAAATCATGCGATGCGATTTCGTTGTGCGATGAAACCGCTTATCGCGTCTTTGAACCTATGATCCCACGATCAGTTTCCTAGGACGCATCGTATTACACGAGCGTAGACAGTTTGCCTTATATTCGTAGAGCAAAAACCTTAAATAAAAAATAAATAAAAACTTTGAGACTCACATGAAATGTGACAAATGTCGCACACGACTTATATTTTATACAAACTTCCATGCGCGGCTACACCCGCGTAACTCCCTTTCCCTAGGAACTTCATAATTAAATATATATGCCTATAGTCTAGCCTTCGTCGATAAATGGGCTACCTATCTAACGCTGTTTTTTTTTGCAAATCGGACCAATGAGGTCAGCGAGGGATGAGTAGGTGTGAGGGCGGCTAGTGCTGTCTACAGTGGATAGGATTTGTCTGGTCTTATAAAATGAAAAATCACAAACTTTTATGAACATTGTAGAATTATGCAAAATACCTTTAATCATACAATGTATATCTTGATGCTGCTCCAAATAATTAGGGTCTACAACTGGTGGTTTGGCTGTAGAATGGGCAGCTAAACTGATGGAGCCCCTGCTCTTAGGCTGCAAGCAGGTCGATAGGAACATGAATCCCTCCTTATTAGTGTTGTTGTGAAAAGGGAAAGTGTCCCGGAATATCTGGAAGAAGAATTAATACAATTAAAATCCATTTTGGCTGTGAGATTAATTTTCCGTTAGAACTAGTCGATTGGGTTTCATGCGACGATTTAAGTAGGAATATAATTATGTATAGATTTGGTTTTTAGAGGTAACAGAGTAAAGCTGTTAGCAATAACGGCTAAGTCCTGATGGTTGCTAGTACATATCATAAGCCTTTCGCCTTTCAACCCAACATTATAATAAACATAAATACATACTAGTACACCCATACTCTGACAAGTCTAGATTACAACAATATTTGTCTCAGGTGGGAATCGAAACCAGAACAGAATCAGAAACCACTACCGTAACCCCTGAGCGACAATTACTGTTAACACGCAGACACGCAGGTTTTTCGTAATGATGATAGATAAAATCAGTCGTTATGTTTACTGTACGTAATTACAATTAGTGCGGTTCAAAACGACATTCAGTCATAGCTCAAATGACAATTGCAGGATATATTTTGTTATCGCGACTTTACTGAACAACGACTCGACTGAGAAACAAGTATACTGCACACAACTCAGGTCAGGTTCTCACTGGAATACGCATTGGATGCTTTGGGTCAGTTTCAGCGGCGAGCTGTTCGGATTATTGGTGCTGAAGAAATTACTTGCAACCTCAAGTCTCTCCAACTGCGTCGCGATATTGCTATGCTTAGCGCGTTCTACCGCATGGACTGCAGCGAGTGGTCTGATGAACTCTTTTCTATTCTATCCCTTCCGTTCATATCCTCTCCCTTTCTAATTTGCAAAAGGCGCTCTTATCTTCGCTGTACTTAATAAGCTTTTGTCACCACCATGCCATCGGGAACAAAGACATTTGGAAACTATTTTCTGTTGCGTCTGATATTATTTCTTGTTGTCTGCGCATGTGTCTCCTGACTTGCTGTTCATCTGCTGCACTGGCACTAGCTGTTCTTATATTTGGACCCTACTGCCACTTAACGTCAGGCGGATAAGGTAATTTGCATGCTTTTAAATAAAAAAAAAACGAAAACAGCACACTATCAATTACTCGTATAGTTTTGTTTGATTGAACCAATAGTTGATTTTCCGAACAGTTTGAATTAAGGTGAATAGGTAATTTTCTTACCATTGGCTTATAATTGGATAGGTCCCTCAATAGCCTTTCGCTGGCTGTTCCCATAGAGAATAGCATCACAGCTGAAGAGTTTCTGTACTCCACTCCAGCTAGCGGTGGAAATGCTAAATAACCTGAAATGAGAGCTTTACTTTGTATACAAAGGCTTCCTAGTATATTTAAATGTATTGATTTAAGCCGGAGATCGTGACCATCTTTATAAAATGAAGTGAATTCCGCTGTCTGTTCGCTTAGATCTTTTAAAATGTTTAACGGATTTGGATGCATTTTTCGGCAATAGATAGAATCATTCAAAAGGTTAAGCAGTAGATAGGTACTTCTTAACCTAATCTCGATTGGAGTCTATAAGCATGGGCTTAAAGACTCAAAACACTCCTACATGCCCCCGCCATTATGGCTGTACCTGTAGTTGAGTTTATTTCTGTCAAGAAATAAACTCAACTTATTTTCCACAAAACTTCACTTTTACAAAAGTGTCAGTGGGACAAGACCAAATTAATGAATTAAAACCTCGTTAATGCGGCAAGTTCCCCGTGTCAGCATTCTGAGAGCGTTGCCAAGTAGCATAGACTTAAAATAGTTAGTATTTTATTTTAAGTTAATTTTAGTTTATATTTGCTACTTTTAAGTAGTTAGTGTATTGTATTATATCCTTTTCTTTATTCCTACCAGAATTCTTCCAAAAGTATTCCCAGGCCGTAGTTAACGTGAACACTTTAGATAACGTGACGCTGATCCGGCTCTTGATGCCCACGAATATCGGGATGTTCATGTGATCGAAGAAGTTATTCCCCACTTCCTTATTATCTACCACCACTCTGATTTTTAATCTGTATTAAAACAAAAGATTTTCTTATGAATTAAGTTCTTAGTAGTTGGCCTTGTTGACCTAATAGTATCATATTAAAGAATAATCAGGTCGATTCGAATCCCGGCTTGGTCAACAAGAAAATGTGTTACTAGAAAAATTATTTCGAGAAAAAACGAAATAATAGCCCTTAATCAGGAAATTTGTGGTGATAAACCTGTGCTTCGGAGAGTGAGTCCAACACTTGGGCGCAATAATAATGTCCAATTTTCTTAGAAGTTGTTAGTGGAAGTTTGTCTGATCGACTATCTAGTAAATCAAATAACTATCTAGTAGATAAATAAATCAAGCAATCTTAGTTTTCTAAAGCTTAGTAGAAATCTGCTAAGAGGATTTCCTGCACACATTTGCAAAGTACCCGGTGGGGTTTGAATAGTTTGATCCTCCCTTTGTGGTATGATTATCTTATCATCGCTATGGAGAGGGGAGGCGGAGGCGCGCCAATGAAGCAGTAGGGATGACTAATACATTTATTCCCGGAAAAAGAAGGTTGCTGGCGCTGGGTTAAGAGGTATAGTTGACTTCAATAAAATAACACATTTACTCACTTTTCTAGCTCTTCCCTCGGTCCTATTCCCGACATCAGCAGGAGTTGAGGTGTTTTTATGGCCCCGGCGGCCAATATAATCTCCTTTCTAACAAATATATTGTTTAGTTCATAGTGATTTTGCAAAATGTACAGGGACGACGCTGTGTTGTTTTCTATTCGTATCTGAAATTAAAAAAACTTCATTTAAAATAAAAAATACATTTTGCCCTTTGAAAATATTTTACTCTGCCTGTAAAATTTCAGCGGTATACTATCATTGGTTTGTGCCGTGTGTTCATAGTAACAGTATAACGGAAGAAATTGAAACTAGTTGGTATGTAGGTACGAGTAGGTTTCTAAACATCACGCTTAAACCAATTGGATTATTCCACAAACCACTACTACTAATAATATTATAAAGAGAAAAAGGATTGTATTTTTGGATTTTTGTATGTTTCTTTCTAATAAACTCAAAACTACTGGACGGATTTCGATAATTCTTTTATCATTACAATGCTACATTATTCCTGGGTAACATAGGCTATATTGTTTACTAGAAAATTGGCCTGCTAGTATATTTATATAATTATTCATTAAATTCAGGGTCTAGGGGCACTGACCCTGATCTTAATGAATTCGCGAATACAAGCTTAGAAGTACCTACTGCGGATCTCATTTAGGTAATCTCAATATTTGAAGCTCGTACTGAACAACATATAATACTATGAATTTATTTGAAAATGTAATTTGAATTATAATTTCTATTGTCATTCCCATAAAGAATCACATAGGAACATCTTGAACACGAGGGATATCTTACCGACACCGCTTGGGTTTTTAACAACACATGTAAGTTCTTCCTTTTCAGCGCTGGTTTCAAATAACCATCTAAGCTGGAATAACGGGTACCATCTTGTATTGTGGCAGTTGGTCTTCTGAACACCGTGTGTCTGTTCTTTGAGGAGGATGACGCTTGCCTAAAAGTCTTCATCAGTTCGTTTTCTTCATCAATCAGCTTTAGCTTCATAGGAACCTAGAGATTAGTCATGAATCTTTACTTCAATAAGTTTGGCAAACCAAATCTAAACTTATGTAGTTATACATAGATATTAGACAATTATTCTTTTCCAGCTCAAACGCGTTTTATCAATTTGCATGAATTTTAGTAGGTAGGTGAGATAATTTTAATACCTGATTTAATAAATATACATCACGCCATAACCCACTGGAGGAAATCGATCTTTTGCAAATCACTGCATGCTTCTAATTAGCCATTAGTACCTACCGTTCTTTGACGTGGCCGAGATGTAAATAGCAAGAGTTCATTACCATTCTTATGATCATTCTCTAATAATAACCATAATTTGTCTTACCTTCGACGCAGGACATTTACCATCCACAGCACAATGACTGGAATCGAACTCGGACTGAACCGTTCCAAAAGCCTTGATGAAATAAGGCTTCAGATCTTCAAAACTCCATCCCTTAAAGCCTTGTTGTTCCCATTTGTCATAGTCTTCCGAAAAACCAAAACCATGGAGTAAGAAGTTTATTTGTCCTGATCCACCAAGACCTTTGCCTCGGGGTATGAACTGCGTCTGGAAAGCAAAAAGTTTTTAGAGAAACGGTTGGTTGGTTTTTGGAACTTGTATATGTTCGAATTAGCCTGCAAACTTATATTGCGCAATACAGGTTAGTTGGGATTCTATTTGGTAGATGGCGCTGCTCGTCTACTTGAAGTTTGCGCGGCTATTTGTAGATGTCACTACAAAGTCAGTGATTGAAGACTGTTTTGGTTCTTATCAATCAAGGCAATGTATATTGCTTCAGCAACATTAGACTATTCATCAAAAGCGAAGATGATAGCCATCGAACATTCTAATTAGTCAGTTGCAATAGCGACCAAAATAGTTATTATTAGTTTCCTTGATTACAGACCATGGCCAGATTTTTGGACCGACATATGTAGTTAGCCACGAGGCTTTTGCTCCACCGGGCATTAAGGCAGGCAGAACTCCAGGATAACGAAATGTTTTAAAAACTATAGACTAAGCAACCTGCGAAAGAGGGCACCCTCTTTGGTACATACGGAAGAATGTTGAGACCATAGCCAGAGCAAGATTTAAAGACGTTTACCATCTGGTCGTCAAAAATACCCATGTTTCAGCGGTAACTATATTAATGAAACAACTACGTAATGTTATCTCCAGTAGCCCTCAGTGTTTGAATTTTTTTATGGCTATGGACGATCATCTTCATGGCTACAAATTTATCATAGACGGTTTTTATTGAGTAATCGCAACAGTTTTCGAGATTGGTGCGTTGAATAGGTTAGGAACGTTATACATTTTCAAAATAAAAGGTTTTACCTGTTCCCACATTCCAAAAGACGAAAACCTCTGCGGCTTTGTCCTCACAGCCCAGTCGTTAGGCCCCTTTTGGGCCCCAGTTGGCGTCAGCGGTATCTTGGTGAAGTAACTCATATGGTCTCCAGCCTCTATCAATAAGACCTTCGTGTTCGGGTCTTCGGTAAGACGTGAAGCAAGAACGCAACCGGCTGTACCGGCGCCAACTGGTTGAACAGTTTTTTCTTAATAATACATTCACATTAAGTATTATGATTTGTTAGAAAAAAGTATAGGTATTATAACAAATTAAGTTTTTAAAATGATTTTTTCGCAAAATTATTTTAATAATGCTCCAAGCTATACCTACCTAGGTATGAAATCATATCAAAAATTAGATATGAAAAATTTATATAAGTAGCCAAGGAGCTACAGTGCGAGTTTTTTTTAAAATATAAATTATGATATATAAATATGTCGCTGCTACTGTTAACTAAAGCCACGTAAATACATTTAACACCATGTAAGCGCCTAACTATAAGATTATAGCAACAAAATGCTGTCCTACGAAATAATGCGAACTTTTTTCTATCACTCATAGCTACACTTACCGATTATATAATCGTATGTCTTCAACGGCTTATTAATTATGCTAGTGTACACATTGGCATATTTCTGGTACAGCACATAGGATACACACGCAATCACTATCCCAAAAAAGTAAGAGTAAAGCGCCATCTTGTTATTGATATATGTTATTTAATTATGCTTATAAAATCTGTAGGTAATAGCAATTATTTATTTTTAACATTCACTTAAACATCATCATCAGGCCGTTTAACGTCAACTGCTGAGCTTTGGCTTGCCCCGAGGGGGTTTTTTGCCATAGTCCACACGCTTGGCAGGTTGGTGACCACAGTTCTTTATAATTATAACACACAGTGTATTAAATATTTATTTTCCTGTGCGGGGACCGAACCTTTCACACCACAAAGGTCATAATTCGCTTACACAATTCCACTTTTTGGCGCAGGTAATTTATATTAATTTCTATTCAATTGTATTAATGTGCAATATTCTAACATATAAATTATACCATCTAAGTATTTAAATCACCACTATTTTACTCGTTTTACAGAAGATTAAATGTTATTCACTGTTGGTAGTTCGATAACCTATAGTTTGATTTCTATGTTATGTTATTTCATTCTTACGTTGACTAGCTAATTCAATTAGTTTGGGGTAGGCAACCTTTTGTCTTAGTAAATTATGTCACGTATTTACCTGCTGTTCAATTACTATTGTACCTAAATGGTCGGCCTTTTTGGTACAGCCGTAAGTTTGACTTAAGCTATATTCATATTCATTTATTTGCGTACCATAATGTGAGTAGTAGGTGTTACAAAAGGCTTAAAGCTAAATAACAATTATGGACCCTGCTAGGGCACAGCAACATAATTATAATTACATTAATCTCAGAGTAATAATATCACAACACAACAATAAACATAAATATCACAATAACTCATAGATCATTTTTGTTATAATTTAAACATTCATATTTTAAAACAATTAGAAATAATACTGTAATATAATTTATTATTGATATTAATGTTGAATCATAGAAAAAAAAAATAATAATAATAATAACAACAATATACATATTTAATGATTATATAATTTGTTGTTTGTTTGTGTGTATAGTTTAGTTGTCAGTTTGATGAATGTGTGTGAATATCTTATTTAGATTGAATAGTCAATTTATTATTTAATTATATTATTGTGATCATATTTTATCCTTCAAATATTCATTTATGTCGTAGTAGCTTTTGTTTATTAGAAATAGTTTTAATTTATTAAAAAAAGTGTTTTGTTTATTTATATTCTTTATTTGTTCCGGTAGTTTATTATATAATTTTATTGACATGACATAAGTAGGTACCTGACGAATGCATTTTTAATCGTGATGTTGGAATGTTTAGTCTGTTTTTGTGTCTTAGTGTAATTGTGGTTTGTATGTCTTCTCTTTTAGTGTAAAATTCTGGGTACAAATTTACAAATTTCGAAAATATAAAGGCAGGGTAACGTTAATATTTTGAGTTCTTTGAAGTGGGGCTTGCAACTATCAGTTTTCTCTATATTCACTAAGATTCTCATTAGTTTTTTCTGAAGGTTTACCCTTCAGAAAAAACTAATGAGAATCTAATGAGAATCTAATGAGGGTGCGTCTGTACTATTTCCCCATAAGATAACACCATATTTGAGCCATGCATAGGCATAAGCGTAATAGGTTACTAATGCAGTTTTAAAGTCTGTGGTTTTTTTTATTTCTCGAAGAGCATAAGAAAATCTAGATAATTTCATTCTTAATTTCTGAATGTGATATTTCCAATTGATTTGCGAGTCTATGTCAACGCCTAATAAAGTAAAATTATTAACTACTTCTAGTTTGAAGTCTTTATAGCTAAAATTAATTTCTATCGGGGTTTTTTGGCGGGGGTGAAAAGTCATTATTTTGGTTTTATTAAAGTTAATTTCAAGATTGTGTTCTGTCATCCAATTTATTGTATTATTTAATATGTTAGTCAATTTATTATTTAGATTGGTTTTGGATTCACATGAGACAATTATAGATACGTCATCCGCGAACAATACACAAGGTTCATTTATATAATAAGGTAGGTCGTTGATGTACACAAGGAATAAAAAACAGCCTATTACGCTTCCTTGTGGAATTGACGCCGTAATTGGTATGTTGTCGGACCTGAATAATTCTATTTCATTTTTTCTGTAATTATAAAATTCTATTTCTACTAATTGTTCTCTATTTTGTAGGTACGATGTGAACCATTCATGACATTTACCACGAATTCCTATACTAAATAATTTGTTCAATAATATTTTGAATTGCACTTTATCGTAAGCTTTTGTCATATCTAATAGTAAACCTATGGCGTATTTTTTTGTATTAATTATGTCGAGTGCTTTTTGTATGTATTTATAGACTGCCAAGGTGGTGGATCGGTTTTTCCGGAAACCGTTTTGACAGTCGTTAAATATATGGTACTTTTCACAAAATGCGTTAACTCTATTGTACATGGCTTTTTCAAATATTTTTGATGCTGTTGGTAAGAGAGCAATGGGACGATAGTTATTTGGGTCAGTTTTCTGCTAGAGAGGTCTTTGATACGAAGTCGGACAAAAATGTTGTGTCAAAGAAACACGGACAAAAAAATCTAGTCTCACTTCTATTTTAGATTGCTAGCAGAAAAGAAAACATGCAGTCTAAATAACATAGTGACCAAAAACATACTCTCTCAAAACAAACTAAGTTTGTTTTTTTTTAAATATCAATGTGGGTTAACAAATAATAATGAAATAATGAAATAATGAATTTATTCAGCACTTAGGTATTTACATACACTTGTACTTGTCAGAATCACAATGTTACACAATTATTCTTATTCTATGAATTAAACTAGATACTTAATTAACCGGTAGCAAATTGTAGGATATTACAGACAAAGTAGTCCGTCCGTCAGCTGGTCATTAATTTCTCTACTCATAATAAGTTTATGTTCATATTAATTATTTTAGACTTTAATGGTTCAATATAGAAAAATTTGGAAAAAAAACATACAATTAAGTGGCACACACCTGGGGGCACCCTTAATGGGTTAGGACCACGACCCAGTGGTACCACTGCAGTTAACTATGTTAACTATTATAAAGGCGCTTCGTGGCTTTAATATGAACCTTAATACCATACCAAGTACCTACGTGTAGTTAATAAACATGACAAAAAAACAAATTCATCTGATTTCCTAAAAATAGTTTAAAGGAATGATAACTTTAGGTTTAGCACAGGGATAGATGTTTACGTTATTATTGTAACGTAAATATAGTGAACAAAAATTACTATAAACCAACTACAAACCAAATGTTGATGATTCCTGTTGGCAAAGAGGATTACGGTACGGTGGCGATAAATCAATACTTCTTTTATATTACATTATTCTTTTCATGTATGGGTACTATATACACATTAGGTATATATGTACCACGGGGAGTGGGGGACATGGGCCCCGCTCCCTTCGAGGCTGACCCATGAGGAGTAAGGACGCCTCTACACTCCGGGCGTCCTATAATTGGGCACATGGGCCACTGTAAGTGTGGCCCTAGAGATCCCGCGGTACCATATTGGCCGCGGGTGCCGTCGGGGGGCCGGATTGCTCATGCGTACCCGACCCCCGCCAACGGCGGATCGAAGGAGTGTCCGGGAGGTTTTAGTGGTGTAGGGTCCTCCTCTCGTGGTATGACTTTAGCATACCACGCTATGGAGAGGGCGAGTCCCACCGCCAGCTCGCGAATACGCTGCAGCGGTCGTGGGAATGCGTCAATGCAATACCCCCCAGACAACAAAAAAAAAAAAAGAATGTTTATTACCTAGGTAATTGGCAGGTGTTAGAGATAACTAGAACATTGATGGTAGGTAGTATGTTTATAGGTGTATAAGATAGGTATTATGTTGTAGGTATCAAGGCGCAGTGTGGTTTCCGGTGTAATAAGAGCCAAGTTAGGGACATATTATGGTTGGGCAGCAGTCCGCAGCAGCATCTATGACATTAAAAAAGGTCATATCCCTCATGAGTACCTTTTTACCTTATTTTGTTTTCCAGAGCACAGGAGAATGAAAGAGTCATCATCATCATCAGCCCATACAACGTCCACTGCTGAACATAGGCCTCCTCCCGAGGGATGGTTTTGCCATAGTCACCACGCTTGGCAGGCGGATTGGTGACCGCAGTTTGATGTTATAATACACAAGGAAACGCTGCTGCCCGTTCCCTGGTAAACGTTTGTTTTAGATGATGTTATAACAATCGGGACCAACAGCTTAACATGCTTTCTGAGGCCCGGAGGGCCCTCGTCCAACCAGATCTGGAAAGAAATCTTAGAATTTACACAAAGATTTCTTGTCCGGCGTGGGGATCGAACCCATGACCTCAGAGACTTAAAGCGACCCAAATACCGCTATGCTACAGAGGTTGTCGAGTATGAATTGAGAATGAAATAATAAGTTACTTAAAAATAAATATTTAATACACTGTAATATCGTCGGTGATACTGCAATACCGCGTAAGTGTCAATAGCTAATAAGGCTGAAAATCAAATGTAGCATATTGGTTGTTTGCCCTTGAAAACACCTATATAGAAAGTATTACTTGATAGATGAAATTGCACCGTATTAGCAACTGTCACATACGCGGTATTGCAGTATCAACGACGATATGTTGAATGTTTGTAATTACAGTTAGTTAATGCTCATATCTTGTTTTATTTTGGACAGCACAGAATTCTAAACCATTCAAAAAACTTGAGACCACTAAACAGAATGATTTTTTAAATGACTTTCTTTACAATGATCACAACAATCTTCTAGTATGTAAAATGGTTTTGGAATACAGATTACATAATTTCAATTATAAATGGAGTAAGTCTTCTACAGTTCAATATTTCCGCCATCTTCAATCATTTCTCCAGTAGCGGGCACCATGACGGGAGCCTCAATGACTTGTTTGCGACCCTTAGCATCAATGACTTCAATAGTTTCGGGTTCAACTTCCATTTCTGTCTCTTCTGCCAGTAGTCTCTGTTTCAGCCCAGCGGCTGGGGATCTGCAGAAGAAAATATTAATTGTAATAATAAAATTCGAATGAGTTTGTGTTACACCTAGTATTAAGAACCACTTTTTTTGGAAAAATATTTTAAATAAAAAAAATTAAAAAAAAAATCATTAACTAGCTGATAAAGATTGGGAATATAGATCTTAGTAAAAGTTTATATTGCATTTTACAAATCTACATGCCAATACATAAATTCATTGTCTGATTCTGATTCACGTTTAATATCAAGGTCATTTGTAATTAATAGAATCAGGCATTGCTTTATGGCCTTTGTGCCTGGTGAAGTAGCAAAAGCCTTGTGGCCTACTATGTATGTCCATGCGATATAAAAAACTCTATGACATCAATACTAATTTAGATTTAAAAGTTAAGCATTAAGAGTTAATTTCTCTGAAATAGTGTCTAAATTCTGGAAAGCGCTATGTCTGGTCTTCAGCTGGTGATTGCAAAAATACAATGATTGGTGGTGCAAAAAGGTATCCCGGTATCTAGATATTTTTTGTCAGAATTAATAGGTACATCTACTTTTATTTGGTCTGTTTAATGGAGAAGGTTGTATGCCATCTCACACTACTCAATTGTGGCACTTCATCTTATCAACTGTATTAAGAGATACCTCATCAAGAGTAGTGTAATTATATCATAAGTTTTGCCCATGAACTAAATAACCAACAGCCTTGGTCAGAAGGTTAGAGGCAGATTAATGTCAGATATAAGTTGTACTCATCAACCACTATTTTTAATATAAAATTGAGATGTTACTTCTAACTATACATTGGGTCAGTAGGTAGTCTTAGGGGTGGATTAACATCAGATTAAACTTGTATTCCTCAGCCACTTATTACAGCAAAGAGGAAACATCAACAGTAGTCATTAGTTATTTATATAATATAATATGGAATGACACTTACATAAATTAAAAACTTCAAGAATAAAGTTACGTTTTGTGAGTTTTAAATGACCCTGACCTAAAAATTAATACAATAGAACGTACTTGATCAATGAGATGTCCCGTTGCACTTCCCTAACATCTCTCTGCCACTCCACTTCTCTACCCTTCCTCAATCTCTGCATAATATAGTTGTTACTTCTCCTCTGTCTGATCTCTTCAACCTTCTTCATAGCTTCGATGGTTTTCGTCCATAATTCTCTGCTGTACTTGACGGGTGCGTGACGACGCTTTTCGAACTCGAATGATGGGTCAATAGTCAACTCCTTGCCAGCAGTCTTACGGTACGCTTTAGTCCATTTAGTTTTACGTGGGTTCTTCTTCCTTTTGAATGCTGCGTGGCATTTTGAACGGCAGAATCTGAAAATCTGTAAGGTGCAAGGTTAACATTAGTATATGGAAATACTATTACTAATTTGAACTATTATGGAAGGTGTTATATCCGAGGGTTACTTACTTTGCAGTCATTTCTGACAAATTGAATGCCGTGTCCAGGATAAATCCTGGACGAACAAAAATAACAAGTTTCGATACGCATTTTTTACACGTGCTGTTTTGTTATTGACAGCACGTCAAAAGAAAATAAAACATGGCCGCGTTAGAGTTGCCAATGTTTAGTTTGACATCTTTCTATAGTTTCCGCTTCTGATAGAAATTAATTTGAAAACTATATTTTACTGGTAAATTGATAAAAATTCAAACCGTTTTAAGTAATATTAAGTGTTGGTTTGCAAATAAGTAAATTTACTACAAATTTGTGTTTAAGTTTGTTCTTTCAATGATCAAAAGGTTTAAAGGCTGTTAACACTGATTCATCGTTGTATTGCCATTTATCATGAGAAGCTTTTAATTTATAGAATAAATATTATTATAGTAAAATTAATTGATAACAAAATAAATGTAATAACCTAATAACTATAATAATATTACTATTTTCATTTATTTATTTGCTATAATTTAGATGTAAGTCTCAGTCTTATTTTAACTACTTGTACTATTCGGCAATAGATGTCAGTTATTAGGAACTTGAATCATTTCAATCTATTCATCACTAGGTGTCGCTACAAGTCTCTAATATTAATTTCTAAGTAAGTTGCTATGAGTACTTATAAATCGTTATGTATGCGATTATTAAATTAGCTGTCCCTCGTTGTATATTTTATAGCCTTACCCATAGGTAAATCATGCTACAAAAATGTAGAATATAGGTATAAATTTATTTAATAAGTTTCATAATCAGTCAGAGTCAGTCAGATTAAAAATATTAAAGTACCTAATAAATAATGTAAATGTCGTATAGATGATTTTTTATGTGATGATAGAAAAATCGGGCCTTAGGCATTTTATATGAAAGTTTAAAAATATAAAGTTATATTCTGTAACACCTTGTTTGTACATATTTGATACAATCTCGCAGCGGCTCTTGTTAATGCTGCTCTTGACCCGAGTGATGAGATTCATTTTGCACAGCAGATAAACATTGCCATTCAACGGGATAATGCAGGAACCTTGTCAAGTTGATTCAAAATATCGATTTTGCAACCGTTCTCCGACAGTCGTTTCTCCTTTGGACTGATCACCGACAGGACGTTTCGATTCTGAGAGATTCGTCGATAGAACATTTCACCTATGGATGTTTCGCCGACAGAATGGTTCATCTAGTTAGGATTTAGGTAAACGTTATAAAATTGGCTACTTTTAGTTGTATATAGACAGCTAAAAGTAGCTAATTTTATAAATCCGATCGGAATTTGTAGCGATACAACAGTAGCCGCACATACTACACGAACATGGGCAGCGCCATCTTTCACCTAACATCCAAACTAACCTGTATCGCACAATACAAGGTCGCAAACCCATTCGAACATATACAAGTTCTGGCCAATTAAAAATTATACCGGGCATACGACCTCGCCAGGCAAATAAGATTTTCATTGTCGAGTAACGCCACGAATCGTTCGCCTACAAGTAAAATGTAAATGATAATCAATATATTGAGACTAGAAATACCTAATTAAATATATGCCCCCTGCGGATACTTCCGTGGCACTTACCTACCTACGTAATGGTGTTACCATGCTGTGATTTTTAATGGTATCATAAAATATGATAAGCTGTGAGAGAATTTCCATCAGTATTAACAAGACTATTGGCAAATGATAGACAAGAACAGAACACCGAAACTTTAATTTTTATTTACGTAGCTGTTGAATGTCTCCTCACGGTTTAGGTATTCCACATTGGCAGATATTTTCTTTAGGGGGTGTTGGCAACTGGCACAGGTTCGCCCTCTTTTTCAATCATTTTCGTTTTTGTCACTTTGTAATGTTCTTTTTTCTCTTTCATATGACTTTTAAATTTATTGAACCTATTTAATTTATAATATAAGCAGTCTAATCTATGCACTATGACTTTCGATAAAAATGTATCAACCAATAAGACCCGGAAAGAAATCTTAGATTATACACATAGATTTATTTTATTGCTCGGCAAGGGGATCGATACCACGAACGCCGAGATTTTAAGTGAAACTTATACCTACCTACCACTACATACGGAGATTGTCATTACGTTTATGAGTACAACTGAATGCTTATGTGATTATCATTCTAATTAAATTATTGAAGAGGACATTTGACTCAAAGTCACAAAACACATCAATCTTACAAACAAAGTTTTCTGTCCAATGCCACCTGGTCTCCTAATAGCATTCCGTACCACCCAAGAGAAGATCATAAAATAATCATTCGACGTCAATAGAATACGTACCGAAATCACGTAGGAAATCTAAATGAAATTCTAATTTAAAAACACTAAAAATTGTCCTGTGACATGTAACAAAGGCATTGATGTAAGTCCCAGATAATAAGATAATAATTTTAAGTGAACTAGATGTTGTTAATCTCTATATAATCCCCGCTTTAAATCTCGGAGGTCGTGAGTCCGATTCCCCCGCCATGAAAAAATCTGAGTGGTTTTTTTCGCGCGAACATATACATATATGTATATGTTCGTGCGAATATGTAGTTACCCAAGAAGCTTTTGCTACTTCAGTGACGAATATAGCTTCAGCGAGATAAGGCGTGCAGGGCTCCGGCCTGATTACCTAAATAGGAAAAAACCAACCTGTACAAGAAGGCGCCGCACTAGGGGTCTAGTAGGGCGCGCCTTCTTGCACAGCTTGGTTTACACTAGACCTCGAATCAGAGTGGTAGTATTTATTTATAAAAGCATAAATACTAAGGAGGAGGAACACAACGCTTTTGAGCATTTTAGATTTTTAGGGTTCCGTAGCCAAATGGCAAAAAACGGAACCCTTATAGATTCGTCATGTCTGTCTGTCTGTCTGTCTGTCTGTCTGTCTGTCTGTCTGTCTGTCTGTCTGTCTGTCTGTCTGTCTGTCTGTCCGTCCGTATGTCACAGCCACTTTTTTCCGAAACTATAAGAACTATAATGTTGAAACTTGGCAAGTAGATGTATGTTGTGAACCGCATTAAGATTTTCACACAAAAATAGAAAAAAAAACAATAAATTTTGGGGTTCCCCATACATAGAAATGAAACTCAAAAAAAATTTTTTCATCGATCCCATACGTGTCTTGAGGTTTCTAATGTAATTTTTTTCTAAACTGAATAGTTTGCGCGAGAGACACTTCCAAAGTGGTAAAATGTGTGTCCCCCCCCCTGTAACTTCTAAAATAAGAGAATGATAATTCAAAAAAAAATATATGATGTAAATTACCATGTAAACTTCCACCGAAAATTGGTTTGAACGAGATCTTGTATGTAGTTTTTTTTTAATACGTTAAAAACTCGTAAACCGCAATTTAGCTTTCATTCAATCAACTCGAATATAAAAATATAAAATAACATTTCATTTCATAAACATACGCTTTTTTATTTATTCTTGATATCAAAAATAGGTACGCACTTGTAACTGAAACGGAACCCTTCATGCGCGAGTCCGACTCGCACTTGGCCGGTTTTTTAAATAAGTCTGAATCACCAGCTGAGCTTAATACTTCTATAACAGCAGAGAGGACGTCGCAAGGAGTCAGTGGATGCAGCCCGCTAGCAATCTTTGCCGTTAAAAATCAATGGGAGAGGCCTAAGTTCACCAGTGAACTACAATATGCTGATACGATGATGATGATTATTCTAACAGTTAAAATTTCACACGAATACTCAAACTTTATCACCTAATTTTATGTTCTCCTCTACACCAAAATATAAATTCACAACACACCTAAGCATCCTATCACTCGAATAATATTTCGGTAAGTAATGACTTAATTTACAATAATGATGCTATTTCTACTCTATGCACGTTCCTCATCTCATTACCACTCTAGAGGACCACCGGTACTGTCATTTACATGACAATTAGCTTGTAATAGCAATAGCATGCTCATAATTATGTTAATTAAGTGATTCAGGTCTGCAAAAATATATTGTTTTGATTTGATATTCTATTGTCAGCGAGTGACAGATCTATTGTTGAATATAAATATGGATTGAATGATATATGAAAAATATTTATATTGTAATAGAGGCGACAAACTCCGTAGCGTAGCGGTATTTGGCTCGCTTCAAGTCTCGTGGTCGTGGGTTCGATCCCCACGCCGGACAGGAAATCTTTGTGTAAATTCTAAGATTTCTTCCCAGGTCTGGTTGGTTGAGGGACCATCACCCGTGCCTCGGTTAAGCCGCTGGTCCTTATTGTTATAACTTCATTTATTTATACATATAATAAAACTGTAAGTGGTCGATGTCTGTACATTGAAGATTTTTATGAAAAACCGTTACAGGGGGTCTTAATTATTGCAATAGAAGCCAAAACAACCATTTTCAGAATTTTTGTCTGTCTGTCTGTCTGTCTTTCTGTCTGTCTGTCTGTCCGGGCTAATCTCAGAATCTACTGGACCGATTTTGATGGAACTTTTTTTATTTGACAGAGTATTACTAGGAACTAGGATATAAATAATCACGCCAATTGACTTAGGGGGTAGGCAGGAAATTGAATTTTGATTGCTTTTAACAGATTTTGACAGTTTTTTTTGTTCGACTGAGTTTTACCTGGAGTAAAACTAATTAAGCCACCTGACTTAGGGGGTAGGCAGAAAATTGAAGTTTGATTGTTTTGAACCGATTTTGATGGAACTATTTTTTTAATCAAGTGAGTGTTATCTGGACTTGAACAAAGGAAACAAATAATCACGCTACCTAGCTTAGGGGGTAGGCAAGAAATTGAATTCTGATTGTTATAGAACCGATTTAGTCGAAACTTTTTTGATTCGACTGTGTGTCACGTAGACTAGCAGGTAGGCCTGCATTTGGGTTATATTAACCGCCAAACAGTCGCATAAGCTGGGAGTACCTCCACGTGGTGAAGGCGGTAACAGTTAAAATACTGGCTAAAACTCCCATTATATTGTGATGTACCTTCGGGCTTATGTTATTGTTGTAGTGTATTTGGTCACTGTGTGGTTGTGCAATCGGTCACGCAGAGGAGCAACCACAGCGCTTTCTTTCAGATTTTCATTGTTTCTGGAATACGTTCTTATACATATCAATCAATCATTTGACTTGGTTACTAAAACGGACTTTTGTTATTGCTTTGCGATTTGGTTATTTGTTGATTTGTTGTTGTTGTTAAGTAGTTACTTTATCGTAGCAATGCCTGGAAAAAAAACTCGAAAAGAGGTTGGTTAGATCACAGGAATCAAATGACGAGCGGCAGCTCCGACTTAAAGCTGATCGAGTACGTCATGCTATAGCACGCTCTCTGGAAACTCCTTCTGATCGTGATGCACGCCTTAGCTATGATCGTGAACGCCAATCATCATCTCGAGCTTCAGAAAGCGCTATGGAAAGGCAATCGCGATTGAGGACAAGTTGTAATTCCCGAAGTTTTAGGCAGAGTTGTGTCGTCCGATGATGAGCTGATAAATTCAGTGTTTGGAGACGTTTCAAGTATTCCGCATCATGATAATTCTTGGTTATGTGAACGCGCCATACTTACACCAAAAAACGAACAAGCTGCTGCATTAAATGAAAACATTTTGGCAGGTATTGTTGGAGATGAAGTGGTTTACACGTCCTTTAACAGCGTTGTAAACGAGGACGATGCTACAAACTACCCAGTAGAGTTTTTGAGCTCTCTAACAGCGAGTGGCCTTCCTGCACATAAAGTCACACTGAAAGTCGGAGTGCCCATAATACTTTTGAGAAATCTAACTCCACCCAAATTATGCAATGGCACCCGACTTAAAGTAAGTGCTTTGCAGAGAAATTTAATACATGCTGAGATTCTCACTGGATGTGGTGCGGGCGAAACCGTTTTTATACCAAGAATTCCACTCATTCCCAACAATTTTCCGTTCGAATTTAAGCGCACACAGTTTCCTATAAGTCTCTGCTTCGCAATGACCATTAACAAATCCCAAGGTCAAACTCTTAAGGCTGCTGGAGTGGATCTTAGATCTAACTGCTTTTTCCACGGCCAGCTGTCTGTTGCATGTTCACGAGTGAGTAGCGCTGAACAATTGTTTGTTTTAGCCCCAACGGGAAAAACTAATAATGTAGTTTATAGAGAAATTCTTTGATTTAAGAACTTATTAATTACTTTTACATACTTCAACGCGAACGAAGTCGCGGGCACCAGCTATAATATAAAATTTCTGGCATCTCAACTTCACTATAACTAGGGTAGGAGTAGTAGTAGGATTAGAATGAAATTTATAGTTTATTACCTTGATTAACACATACTTTGCATTCTGGAAAATGAAGGGTTTCATGACAGAAAAACTTAATCCACGCGTGCGAAGCCGCGGGCAGAAGCTAGTCTATAATAATCGTATATCATGCCGCCTGCCAAGCGTGGTGTCTATGGCAAATACCCTCCCCCGGGAGGAGGCTTATACTCAGCAATGGACATTATACGGGATAATGATGATGATGATGGGCATCCTGTATCCACGAGGCTTTTGTTTCCTAACCGGATATAAAAGCGAGTGCAGTTCCAGCCTTATTAAAATGGTTTTTTGGGTAGTCTATCGTGTGGATACACATGTCCGTCGGAAAAAAAATACGTAGGTAGACAAGTTTCATACTTCACAACGGAATGCGATCTCAAATTCCCAGCAGGGCATCTAAAAGTGACGGTTCATTGCGATGCGCGACACACACGGTTCGCAGTCAATACGTGTGATTTTTTTCACTTAGGTAATGCAGACGGAATTTATTGAAGGGATAGGGTTGACATGATGCTGTTAACATAAACATAATAATTATATTCAGGTCGTATAACGTTCGAAGCTGAACATGGGAATGCTTCCGAGGAGGATTTTGCCATGGTCACCATGCTTGGCAGGCGGGTTAGTGATGTTTTAAATCGCATCATCCGTCATCCGGAGCTTACGTGTATTTAGACTGAGCCAAAATAAAACATATTTTTCCTGTATGAATCAGTTTAAATTGAAAAAAAAATGAGGTGTTTTATTTTTGGTCTAGTTTCATAAAAATAAAAAATAAATAAATATTGTCAACTAAGTGTGCCTTCGTCATACATGCGTAAGATCACATTTTGGTTGTCAACACACCATTGACAGTTAATACGTTTCGTTTGTAGCAAATGGACTAATTACCTAAGCCAAATTCTTCTTCTTCTCTTCTTCCTGCCCTTATCCCATATTACTTGGCATCGGCGCAACACGTTTGTTTCTTCCATTCTGTCCTATCACCCGTCACACTATCACTAACTCCTTTTTCTTTCATATCACTCTTCACACAATCCATCCATCGTTTCTTTGGCCTTCCTCTCCCTCTCCATCCATCTACATGTATACTTAAAACTGCCAAATTATCCCATGCAATTTGTCAATGTTTTCACTTTGTATATAAAATCAATTACCGCGGTTTTTTCTGCATATTTAAGTCGTTTTAATAACAATATTAAGAAATTACGTGTGTTCATCCATGGGATATGGGACTCGTCCTCTCCATAGCGTGATATGATAGACTCATACCACGAGGAGAGGACCCTACACCACTAAAACTCCCCGGACACTTCTTCGATCCGCCGTTGGCGGGGGCCGGGTACGCATCAAATCTCTCCCCTTTATAATATTATTATTATAGTATAGATGAGAAATATCTTAATATATAAAATGAGTAACGTTTAATTTAAAGAAATTGTGTCTCTAAAAGTTACGATTTTATCCGGGTTGGACTGCCACTAGAGCATAGTATGCTCTATTGGGTCTTAACGTGATGTTTTGCATGCTATAAAAACTATCCTCGTGTATGTTTTCAGACAAATTAGTTCGGTAGTTTTTGCGTGAAGGACTAAGAAACATCTATACATATATGTACTCATCAATCTATACGAACTTTCGATTTCTTTTGATTTTTCTCATTAAAAATATGCAGGTGCGGACTAAAACTGATAAAATATTAGACTTTTTTGCATGTATGCAAAACGTGTGTCCTGTGGCAACCTTATAGTTAATGTTTGAGTGTACGTTCGAGTATCTACAAGTAAGCGTAATGCACCTATTGTAGGCTCAATTGTATGACATCGTAATGTATCAGTATTGGAATAAATCATCTATTTGGTAGACAATATTATAGATATATCGCAAAAAAAATATAATTAATCATCAGCATTAGCCCGTATAACGTCCACTGCTGAACATTAGCCTCCTCCCGAGGGAGGGTAATTGCCATAGTCACCACGCTTGGCAGGCGGATTGGTGACCGATAGGAAACGCTGCTGCCCGTTCCTTGCTATACGATTTATTAAAGATGGTGTTATAATAATCGGGACCAACGGCTTAACGTGCTTTCCGAGGCATGTAGGATAGTCCCTCAGCCAACCAGACCCGGAAAGAAATCTTAGAATTTACACAAAGATTTCCTGTCCGGCGTGGGGATCGAACCCACGACCTCCGAGATATAAAGCGAGCTAAATACCGCTACGCTACGGAGGATGTCAAGATTCGTATAACATTCACATTTCACAAAATAACAATAAAAGTAAGCGAAGTCAACCTCAACTCACTTTATCAAGCATATTATTTAGAATTAGTTTCAACATAGTCACCAGACGCCATCCAATCCGAGATATTAATTATAAATTATAGCGATGTACTGGAAATAGGCAGGCTTGTCACAGAGCCGTGAATTATCGAGTCAACTCTCGTAGGGGACATAATTCATAAGTGATGTGAATACATGGGGCTAGTACCGCATCGTCGCCCATTTGGGGCCCATGAAAAGGACTGTGGGCCCATCAGAAAGAATGAGGTCCCATCAGATGGATCCCATTTTGGCAACTGGAATCCTGGCAGCCTCATAAATGACAACGTTATTTAAAAATACTTATTATATTTAATAGAATATTTATAGTCTTTTAGCTGCTGTTCTTTACTGTTCAACGCCACGGTAAAGCATTATTTTTTATAATTATTGTGATAACTTTCAAATGTCATGGATCTTTTACAAGCACATTATACTTTTTTCTGTCCTTTCAATAATAAATAGGTAGGTAATGTACCTACTATTAAAAAAAAAGTTATAATACCTAGACCTAAGCCGTATGTTTTCCGGGTTGAAATAGACCATTCAATGTCTTCACATGGCTATCGTAAAATGCAACTAATGGACCAACAGCTGATTGATGGGCAACAGCATCTATGGGCTCAAGGTTATTTACCAGTGTACTGCGATCATATATCCGCCAGCCAAGCGTGATGATAACGGTACTATCCCTGAACGATCCTGACTTGCCACTGGTAAGACTCCTCTTAACAGTCCCTTCCATTCATCAGTGGATGTAAACTGGCTGCCCGTGATACCTTGAGTTAACTTGAGTTTCGGAACTTTTCTTTACAACGTTGACAACCTCTGTAGTGTTACGGTATTTGGCACGACTTTAAATCGAGGAGGTCGTGGATTCGATCCCCACGTGGATAGGAAATCTTTGTGTAAATTCAAATATTTTATTCCAGGTCTGGTAGGTTGAGGGACTACCCTCCAAGCCGTTGGTCCCGATTGTTATAACATCATCTATAATAACCGTATATCAAGGAACGAGCAGCAGCGTTTCTTTGTGTGGTACAAGATAATACTGCAGTCACCTGCCAAGCGTGCTGACAATTGCAAAATACCCTCCCCCAGAAGGAGGCCCTTGTTCAGCAGTGAATATTATACGGGCTGATGATGATGATATAAGATTTGTATTTTTTTCTACTTCTCAAAAATTGGGGCCCTAGAAATGGACCCACGTACATTACCTTACAACGGCCCTGCTAGAATCTTAAGTAACATGTAAGAATAATTTAGTAGCTTAGTAGGTATTTTAACACACTGTTTTGACTGGTACAGGAGAAGATACTAATCTATGCATGAGAAGTGAGTGGGTTTATATCTTGGTCATCTCCTAAGCCGCTAAGATTTCCTTATCTTTATTAAGTATCGATAGATTATACAGTTTAAGAGCCTGATAAAGAGATGAGCGGTGTTATGAAAAGAGATAGACAGAGATAGCATTAGTGCGTTAAATAAAATAATAATTATGTATAAATTGGAATGGTGTAATTGGACTACAGCGTTTGAGCGTTTACTCCGTGTCCTAGCGGTATTATTCGGAGGTAGTGGGTTCGATTCCCTTACTGGATAAAATGTATGATATCATATTATTCTGGGTGACTTTTTTTACCGTCTTGAAAACAATAGGGCGTGATAATATCACGCCCATTATGTTTAATATGAAATCGATGTCTAAGGCATAGTTATGCAATCTTTTTTTTTTTTAATGACCGAGAGTGAAAATCATAACGATAAAAATACGTTCCTAATTATATAGGTAGTACCCAGAGGACGTTATACGGGCTGATGATAATGATGATGAGATATCGTATCAACCTCCGTAATTTTTATCGTTGATAGCATGATGATTTAAAATGGACATTTTTGATTAATGTACAATATAGCAAAATATGCTCTAGTTTCAATAAAACACAGGCATCCAAACTTTTTTTCTCGTAAACCCCTTTTAAAACTGTTGGTCCATACCATCCGATGCCTTCGTAGACCCGAAGTCCGAGAGGCCCGCAAATTGTAAAATAAAGTAGAGCGACAGTTGCACAAAACCCCCTAAAACTAAAACCCCCTACTAAAAGTCATTTTGTCAACGGAATTGGCTGAAATTTTGCGCCGGGATAGGTCATACGCTGGATTAACATATAGGCTAAACATCACGCTCCGACCCACTGGGGCACAGTAACGCGGGAAGAAGCGCGGGGCGCACCTAGTTAAGTATAAGATTGATCGATAAGAAAAATCGGTTTAGTGTAGGTAGGTACGTCATTTTAGCTCGTCCAAAAATGATTCGGTCGCAAAGCGTTTGCGGTAGGTAAGTAAGCAATCATCATCATCAGCCCGTGCAACGTCCACTGCTGAACATGGGCCTCCTCCCGACGGAGAGTTTATCCATAGTCACCACGCTTGTCAGGCGGATTGGTGACCGCAGTATTATATTGTAATACACAGGGAAACGCTGCTGCCCGTTCTGCTGCTGGTATGCGCTTGTTATAGATGATGTTATAGCAATCGGGACCAACGGCTTAACGTGCTTACCGAGGCACGGAGGGTAGTCCCTCAACCAACCAGACCCGGAAAAAAATCTTAGAATTTACACAAAGATTTCTTGTCCGGCGTTGGGATCGATACCACGACCTTCGAGACTTAAAGCGAGCCAAATACCGCTACGCTAGTAGGTTGATGCTACGGCCATCTGTTATTGTTCAGGTCTTGTATACCTATGTTCGAATTGGCTAATTGGCCTATGGCGATATAGGCTAGTTGATATGGTCACCAGAATACCATAAGTTATCAAGTTTATTTCATTCATTTATAATAAACATGATAAAATATTAAGTTCATATTAAAACAAATAGAATAAAACATACCAACCTGTCTATTAATTAAATTGTTCTGTAAAAATCAGGTTCATAAAGATAACTGCATAGGCGATGAGTTAAAACGATTTTCTTGTACTTATATTAAGACATTATCGCGCAAGATTGCACATTACCATTTTGCTTGCGCCTGCGCCGATGCGTTTTAGGCACAGCTTAGAATTAACAGTTGCACCAGGATGCAGGTGAGCCTGGTGGGCAGTAATCAGTGTTCTTTGTACTCAATCAGGATGTCTCGTCGGATTAATCATGACAGGATGAAGTTGTGGTATAAATGCAGATAACTTTGTTAGGAAATAATAATATGACACAGTGTTTATTGTACCAAAATAAGTATTTTTACATTATTTGTTTTCGGACGGATTAGTTCGTTGAAGTGCAATGGGCATGCCATATAGCATGGAGAACAGATGGCCGTTGGGGCCGAAAAGTTTTCGAATGGAGACCGCGGATCGGCAAGCGTGGCGTAGGACATCCACCTACTATATATTAGGTATCGTAGTGGGCTCGCTTTATGTCTCGGAGGTTGTGGGTTCGATCCCCACACAGGACAAGAATTCTTTGTGTAAATTCTAAGATTTCTTTCCGGGTCTGGTTGGCTGACGGACTACCCTCCGTGCCTCGGAAAGCACGTTAAGCCGTTGTCCCGATTGTTATAACATCGTCTATAACAAGCGTATATCAGGGAAAGGGCAGCAGCGTTTCCCTGTGTATTACAACATAATACTGCGGTCACCAATCTGCCTGCCATGCGTGGTGACTATGGCTAAACCCTTCCTCGGGAGGAGGCCCATGACCATCAGTGGACGTTGTACGGGCTGATGATGATGATGGTGACTATATCTAATATATAAAATTCTCGTGTCACAGTTTTCGTTGCCATACTCCTCCGAAACGGCTTAACCGATTTTGATGAAATTTTTTATGCTTATCCGGTATCTATGAGAATCGGCCAACATCTATTTTTCATCCCCCTAAATGTTAGGGGTAGTCCACCCCTAAATTTTTATTTTTATTTTTCAGACAAAGTTAGGGGTAGATTAGAGGTAGGTGTAGGGTAGGGGTAGGGTAGAGGTAGGGTAGGGGTAGTGTAGGGTAGGGGTAGTGTAGGGTAGGGGTAGTGTAGGGTAGGGGTAGTGTAGGGTAGGGGTAGTGTAGGGTAGGGGTAGTGTAGGGTAGGGGTAGTGTAGGGTAGGGGAAGTGTAGGATACGGGTAGTGTAGGGTAGGGGTAGTGTAGGGTAGGGGTAGTATAGGGTGGGGGTAGTGTAGGGTAGGGGTAGTGTAGGGTATGTATCGATTGAGGCAGTACGAAGTCTGCCGGGTCAGCTAGTTAAAATATAGAGATGAATTTTCAGGATGTATTATAGAAGCTTTCCTTTCCATATCAACAACCAAACAAAAGTTTGCTTTAATGATTATGTAAACAGTTCGTGTCCGGAATGGCTCATACAAAAATGTAATTTCCCGACGATAAATCCCCTCGTCCTCCTGACCCTTAGTTTGCAATGAACCATCCGATGCCCTCGTAGACCCGAAGTCCGAGAGGTCTTCGAACTGTAAAGTAGAGCGACAGTTGCACAAAACTCCCCTAAAATACTTAAAGTCAAAATACCTCAATCTCATCGCCAGCGACCGCCCTGAGCCGAGGTCCAAGCACCACATGAGGCGCCCTCTTGCGTAGGTTGCTTATTTTGTAGTTTTTAAACCATTGATTAAGGCTGGAGCTCTGCTCGCCTTTATGCCCGGTGAAGTAGCAAAAGCCTCAAGGCTAACTACGTGAGTCCATCATTAAAAAACCGAAGATATATTTTTTGCTTAGGCACGTAACTATAGGTTCACTTTCCCCTCACAATAAAATATAATTCAATCTGATATAGGCTTCGTAAGCACATGACTCATCAAGTGCTTACTACTTACTTCAGCGATACATTTTTTTATATAGATATGGCTATCAATATATCCTAATGAAGGTATGGAGCCTTCACTTATTGACCTACTATAACATCTGAACTGTGGCCAGGCGCGCCTGGATTCCAATCCTTCGACACCCCGTTTTAATAATTTTATCATATCTGTTGACACTTGAAGGTCTCAGTAACATCGCATAAAACAAGTAATGAAGTGTGATATAGAAACCTACCAGGATAATATTAAAACTGCTCTTGTAATCTTGTAAAGTATAAAAATTCTTAAGCATTTTGTGTTTTAATATTTATCTAAAACTAGCTTCCCGCGTGCGGTTTCACCCGCGTAACTCCCGACACCATAAGAACTTCATGATTAAATATAGCCAAGAACCTTTTTCGGTAAACGGGCTACTTAAAACTGAAAGAATTTTTCATATCGGAGCTTAAGTTCTTGAGATTAGGTGGTTCGAGCAAACAAGCAAACTCTTCAACTTTATTAGTCTGGAAGGATAGACAAAAGCATGTTATTATCATATTTCATGATAAGAACAAAACGACTTACACATATCGCCTTTTACTAAGAGCGTAGACAACGTTTCCTTGGATTCGATACCTTCATTAATGAATGAATTCAAATGATAGGAGTATTCTTCTTAGTTTAACGAAATTTGCATTCCTTGTCTACCAGGTGGATATTATAATTATTACATATATTAAACAACATGCAAATGTACCGTAGACCGGGGTTAATTTGACATTCTGGGTAACTTTGCCCGTGATGGTGAAACGAAATCTGAAGGGAGACAAAACGCCAAAATGACATGAGGAAATGTGCTCCAGAATTAAAAAAACTGGTCAATTGCGAGTCCGACACGAAGGATTCCGTACCATTTTCAAGCACCTACCTATTACCGTTATTGATATCGAGCACAAAAATCACGTTCGTTGTATGGGAGCCCCCCTTATATATTTATTTAATTTATTTTTAGTCTTTGTTGTTATAGCGGCAACAGAAATACATCATTTGTGAAAATTTCAACTGTCTAGTTATCGCGGTTCTTGAGATACAGCCTGAAGACAGTCAGACAGCAAAGTATAGGAAGGAGTTTTTAGGGTATGGAACCCTAAACCCTAAAAAACGGTATATTCCTGCAAATAAATAACTATTATTAGGTATAACGGTTTAACGTGTTTTTAGAGACATGGCGGGTAGTATCTGAGAGTTCCAATAGTGTTTTCCGTTTAGAAATTCTATCCATCCTTTATCATTATACCTCCTCGTCCTCCCGACCCTTAGTTTGCAAAGTACCATCCGATGCCCTCGTAGAACCGAAGTCCGAGGGGGCCGCGAACTGTAAAGTAGAGCGACGGTTGCACAAAACTACCCTAAAATACTTAAAGTCAATATCATCGCCAGCAACCGCCCTGAGCCGTGGTCCAAGCCCCACAGGACGCCCTCTCGCACAGTTTGCTTAGTTTGTAGTTTTTAAACCATTTATTATGATTGGAGCTCCGCTCGCCTTTATGTCCGGTAAAGTAGCAAAAGCCACGTGGCTTACTACGTATGTCAGTCCGAAAATAAACACCATTATCCTTACCATTACCTTCCTCTTGAATCACTCTATCTATTAAAAAAAACCGCATCAAAATCCGTAGTTTTAAAGATTTAAGCATACATAGGGATATAGGGATAGAGAAAGCGACTTTGTTTTATACTATGTAGTGATAATATCTATTAGTATGAGATCTGACGCGACTATCTCTTGCATCAGATACTGTACTAATTGTTATGGATAGTTAAACTGCTCTATGTTATTAAAAACGTAGGTAACTACTAACGAGTAAATTTATATAGCTATTGTTTAAAAGGTAAATTTGTTTAGCTAACAAATAATATGAAACTATAATAAATACATGAAAATTAAATTGAATGTCGGACTGTATTAAGTGCGAGTCGAACTCGCGCACGAAGGGTTCAGTCCCATTGACTAGGTAAACAAGGCCTACCTGTTGCCGCTATTGATATCGAGTCATCATCAGCCCGTATAACGTCCACTGCTGAACATTGGCCTCCTCCCGGGGAGGGTATTTGCCATAGTCACCACGCTTGGCAGGCGGATTGCTGACCGTAGTATTATGTTGAAAACACAAGGAAACGCTGCCGCCCGTTACTTGATATACGATTATTATAGATAATGTTATTACAATCGTGACCAACGGCTTAACGTGCTTTCCGAGGCACGGAGGGTAGTTCCTCAACCAACCAGACCCGGAAAGAAATCTTAGAATTTACACAAAGATTTCCTGTCCGGCGTGGAGATCGAACCCACGGCCTCCAAGATTTAAAGCGAACTAAATACCGCTACGCTACGGCGGTTGTGGTGATATCGAGTAAAAAGGGCAAAAAAACACGACGTTTCTTTTATTCTTAAATATTTATTTTATTTTGTTTTAGTATTTGATGTTATAGTGACAATAGAAATACTTCAATTGTTAAAATTTGAGATACAGTCTGGTGACAGACAGACAGCGAAATCTTAGGAATAAGGTCCCGCTTTTATCCTTCGGGTACGGAACTCTATAAATTGAAAAGTTTGTCTTGTGAAAGGTAATATTAAAGTGAAAGGACTTTCATAAAGGCGTTGTGGCAACGGCTTATTTGCAACCTTTTGTTACATACATTGTTATCTATGATTATTAAATATTTAATACTTTAGCAATAAATAGTACTAGTACATAGGCGGACTTAATGCCAAAAGCATTCTCTCCCAGTCAAACATAGGGTGGTGCGGATTGAAAGTGGCGCAAAAATTGAAATATAAGAAAAATAAATACCGCTAAGCTAAAATAATATATACTAAGGGTAATACTGAGTTTGTTTCGCCGGATCTTCTCAGTTGAGGCGTATTGGATCCGGCGGTAGCATTAAAGCGCGTCCGTCGTTATTACTCATGATCAATATAGACAGAACAAGCTATTGGACACAATATAGTTGAATAATAAAGTTAAGACTAAAACATTATTAAAAACAATAACTAAAATACCTGCTTAATATGCTAATTTGTAAAATTTTAAAATTATACATATATTAATACTAAATTATTGTTTTGACTATTTGCAAGTCCCTGTAATAGGTTTACGTGTATTAAAAATATTTAGATTTTTTACTGCCTATTCTTGACAACTCACCAATGATTGGCACAGCTTCGTTAAATGTAAAAAAACACTTGAAATGATATTTAAATGGAAATGGTGGCAAGAGTTATCTATGCCAATATTAGGACAAATATATAAAATTGGATTTTTTTTTATTGTTTTTATTTGTACATTTAATAACAATAATTAATGTTTCCAAACAAAATAACGTGACTAAATATTCCTATCGTTATTTTTAACTATTCTCTTCTCTTAAAAAGGCGTATAATTTTTACAAGCAATATTTATTTTACAAATGTTGCTTAAAGTACCAGTTATTGGATGTTTTCTGCAATCAAAAAAAAAACAGGCCTAAATGCATTGTTCGATAGCGCTGCGTCTTTACTTTTTAATTGTTCTGACTCTGAGGCCATAACTGGAAAATTATATAATCATCATAAATATGTCTTTAATATGATAATTAAAGATTTATTATATTTCCCGATAAGTACAATATGGGTCTCTTCAAATCAAGAGTAAACTGGTTCCTTATAGGTAAGCGTGCTCCATCCTAGGCTATACCGATGCTTAACATCAGGCAGGGTGTAGTCAAACCCGCGGTGGGAATGCGTAAGTGCAGTTCCCCCCGAGCAAAAAAAATGACAAAACTGCTTGGGAGTGAGTTGCTCTGAAACAATACTGCTTTATTAATAATTGTTAAATAATAATTATTAAAAAAAAAGGATTCCTCTGAGTTTCTTGCCAGTTCTTCTCAGAGTTGCCACGTCCAGAACTGATGGTAGAAAAAGAAAAGGACGCATCATAAGAACATGATTTAAAATATTTTAAATGTGTCAGATATGAATAAAGAATTTTTGACTTTGACTTTGACTTTGGCTAACCTGTTTCATTAAAAAAAAAAAGAAAATTTTGCAAAACTCCACAAATATACTAACTACATAACGAAAACGTTTTTAACTACGTAAAGCAAAATTCGTACAATAGTCCATCGAATTAAAGTAAAATATGTGTTTCCAACTCATGGTTGCCTTACAATAACAAGTGAAAATCGCTGTCGGTTTACTTAAAAGTTTTTAATGAGTTAGCGTGAGATACGAAACTCTTGGGTTGTAACATGAATTTTACAATATAGTGCAGTTAAATGTTGAATATTTTAACGACAGACAGACTGAAAATTTAAACGCGAAAGGATATTTAAAAGGTTATGCATGGGATATGTATTTATTATTTTATATATCTAGAGCTTTGGAGTAGAAGATTGGATGTGCCATTATACGACACAACCATTCGTCGTATACTGACACTTACGACCAAATGCTTCTGACAACCTCCGTAGCGTAGCGGTATTTGGCTCGCTTTAAATCTCGGAGGTCATGGGTACGATCCCCACACCGGACAAGAAATCTTTGTGTAAATTCTAAGATTACTTTCCGGGTCTGGACAGTTGAGGTACTACTCTCCGTGCCTCTGAAAGCACGTTAAGCCGTTGGTCCCGATTGTTATAACGTCATCTTTAACAAACGAAGGGAACGGGCAGCAGCGTTTCCCCTGTGTATTACAACATAACACTGCGGTCACCAATCCGCCTGCCAAGCGTGGTGACTATGGCGAAAACCTCCCTCGGGAGGAGGCCCATGTTCAGCAGTGGACGGTAAACCGGCGGATGATGATGATGATGATGCTTCTGAAGTAGGTATAATAGTCCATCCGTCCTTATGCTTCTAACATCTAGATATAAGCTATTCATCATATCAGCATATTGTCGTCCACTGCTAAATGAAGGCCTCCCTCATCGATTTCCAGCGGGAAACTATTGCCAACGGCATGCATCCACTGGCGCCCTGCAGCCTTTATTTGGCCAAAGATGCCTGCGGTAGTTCCACGCTGCGTTTGTCAGTTTGCCCGGTGTAGTAAAAGCTTCATGGCTAACTAAAAAACTGGCGCTACTTTTTGTTTCACACTTCTTAATTTTAAACGAAAGGCTCATTGCATTCTAAAGCTGCACCATATATATATTTTTTTAATATTACTAGTAGAATTTTGCTGTCTACTAGTATTCTTTTTAACCCCTCGTGCTAAACTAAAAATGCTTTTGTTACGAGTGGGTTCACGTCGTGTGGGTGAAATGGGTGTACAGTAGTAGTACATCACTCAAAGAACACGCACGCTCAATGTAAGGTCAGCTTCAGAGCTAAGTGAAAGAAATAACCTACATTTGTTTTTAATTTGGAGCTAACCAGTCCCAGTGGACGTAGGGTTCCGTACCCGAAGATTAAATACGGGACCCTATTACTAAGACTTCGCTGTCTATCACCAGGCTGTATCTTCAAAACCGCGATAGCTAGACAGTTGAATTTTTTTACAAATGATGTATTTTTGATGCCGCTATAACAATAAATACTAGAAACAAAATAAAATAAATATTTAAGCTCCCATACAACAAACGTCGTGTGGTTTCCGGCTTAGAATAGACCACCCCATGTCTTCCCATGGGTGTCGTAAAAGGCGACAAAAGGGACATATGGCTGATGGGCAGCAGCATCTATTAGCTCAAGGTTTACATCTTACTGCGATCACCAATCCGACTGCCAAGCGTGGTGATTATGGCTATATCCCTCTACGATCCTGGCTTGCCAAGGTCTGTTAAGAGGAGGCCCATGTTCAGCAGTGGACGTAAACGGGCTGTTGATGATGATGATGATGATAACAACAAACGTGTTTTTTTACCATCATAATATAGAACGGAAAAATAGTACGGAACCCGTTATGCGCGAATCCGACTCGCACTTGGCCGGTATTATTTTTTTCTACAATAATTGATTGTAAAATCTCCGCACGTTCATTCCAGAATTACTTTATAATCGTCTTGAAACATTTATTTCTTACGCTTTTAGTCTGTTTTAAGGCCCTTTAACATCACCTATTTTTATCCGTTTTAAATATTAAAACATTAGCATTGAGCCGTGGTGTTGTCACTGTGGACATTTTTACAAGCCGTCTAGACGATACGTGACCACAATTATATTTGTGTGGTGTGTGGTCACTGACATTATTGTGGTTAATAAGTTTTTTAACATCATCATGTACGTTTTTATCGCGTTTGTACTGATTTATTTGGGTATGAATTTAATTATATTTGTAACGAATCTTATCTATATGGAGTAGAGTAGCTCGATCTATTCCCCAAACTCTTTAGTTCCGTGTAGCAAAATTTCGTTTATTTCTCTACACGATTTTTTTTCCAGTCGTTTTTTCTCCGAACAGTTATTGTTGTTCGCATAATAATGTCTTCTGGCTTAGAGTAGACTACCCCATATCTTAAGCCAACGTGAGAGGCGACTGCAACAGATATATAGGCAGCTGCATCTATAAGCTAAATGATACTCCAATATGCCTGCGATCACCAATCCGCCTGCCGAGTTTGGTGATTACGGCAATATTATTCCTGAAAGACCCTGGCTTGCCAAGGTCTATTAAAGAGAGGGCCCATCTTCAGCAGTGGACGTTTGTAGTTTTTAACGATTGATTTAGGCTGGAGCTCTGCTCGCCTTTATGCCCAGTGAAATAGCAAAACCCTTCTGACTAAGTCCATAATGTTGGTCCGAAAATAAAAACAAAATTGATAACTCTTTTTTTTTAAGTTTATTAGCAGAGCTTTTGCAGTCTACTAGTATTCTTGTTAACCCCTCGTGCTAAGCTAAAATGCTTGTTTTACGAGGAGGTTCACGTCGGTAGTGATATGGGTGGGGATAGAACCGGCGACTACAAGATCACAAGTTTGACGCCCTAGCCATTGAGCTACCGCCGCCTTTTTTTGCTGTAATGTGTACTCTTATGGTGTAATAACCAACATACTTATGAATGTTCTGCTTTCTCCACAATGATTCAATAGCTACATCACACACAGTCATAAAATTATAATCCCGTTTTCCATTTACTAGTTCCGTTTCACCTTTATTATGACTCATATTACTTTACTCCAATTACTAGGCGCGCATAATGTACCAGCCGATTAGAAGCAACGAGGAAGCTTGCCTAGCGTTTAGAGATTCAACTGTGACCGTTTATAGCTGTTGTACAGATCTGCGTAATCGCCTGCTTTGCTTGTTGCCCGGGTACTAACTGAACATGCTTGACCCTTTAATTTATGATAGGTAAGTGTATATTATAATGACCTAGCTGACCCGACAGAGATTGTCTTGTCTTAACAAAAACTTAAAATTAAATTGAATTTTTCATATTAGGTGTGATAGCTCTGAACTAACCGTAATGTGCACTAAGAGCACACATTCTGTCAATGTACATAACATCGACAGAATGAACATGAGATTACATTAAAAAAAGTTTACATAGTCAAAAGCTAAGCTTAATCTGCTTGATTATAATTTATGGTCAGTGTTAGAGAGTATGGCTTGCTCAAAATGCCATGGCAATTTGAAGTCCCTTAAACAATCCATACGATTGGCAGTGAAGATCTTTCCTATGGAAAGAGTGCGTGTTTCTATTGATAACTGGCCTCAACGTTTAAAGGACTGTATTGTAGCCAATGGAGAACACTTCAACTTCATGATTATATATTAATGTAGTAAACAAACACACTGTAATAGTAATAAATGTTATGTAAAAAACATTTTTTTTCTTAGTATCAATATTTATGGCAAATCTGAGTATATATAGATTACCTAGGTATATGTACACGACCTGCCAAGCGGCTGCCTACCGTGATAATAGTGCTGATATCTGTCTGTCTCTCCGTTTTGATAGTTTAATACAGTGTAAATAAAAAAATACTTTGTTTCATAAGAAATATCATGGATAAACATGAGTAAAGAGTTTCTGCATCATATAGCTATTGTATAAACTGCGCACTCTACTACGTTAAAGTAGTTCGGAATTACCCCCCCGACCCTTAGTTTGCTATGACCCTGCTGATGCCCTCGAAGACCCGAAGTCCGAGAGGCCCGCGAACTATAAAGTAGAGCGACAGTTGCACAAAACTCTCCTAAAGAAACTAACAGCCATAATACCTCAATTTCCCCGTCAGTGACCGCCCTGAGCCGAGGTCCAGGTCCCACAGGGGACGCCCTCTTGCGCAGGTTGCTTAGTTTGTAGTGTTTAAACCATTTGTCTAGGTTGGAGCTCTGCTCACCTTTATGCCCGGTGAAGTAGCAAAAGCCTCAGGGTTAATTACATAAATGTCCGTCCGAAAAAAAAGAGGTGCAGTATTAAATTTCAAATACTTTGATCGTATTGATTGACCACATTTGTTCTGATACGAATAGTTTGAATATAAGTCGGTATCTTTTACAATATTTATGAATAGTCCTTAATCCATAATACCCAAGCGTCTCCCTCAATAAATAACTTATTTTCTCTTTGAGTAACAAGAACTGCATGAAGTCATTATAATCATCATCATCATCATCAGCCCGTATAACGTCCACTGCTGAACATGGGCCTCCTCCCGAGAGGGAGGGTATTTGCCATAGTCACCACGCTTGGCAGACGGGTTGGTGACCGCAGTATTATGTTGTACCACACAAGAAAACGCTGCTGCCCGTTCCTTGATATACGATTATTATAGATGATGTTATAACAATCGGGACCAACGGCTTAACGTGCTTTCCGAGGCACGGAGGGTAGTCCCTCAACCAACCAGACCCGGAAAGAAATCTTAGAATTTACACAAAGATTTTCTGTCCGGTGTGGGGATCGAACCCACGACCTCCGAGATTCAAGGCGAGCCAAATACCGCTACGCTACGGAGGTTGTCTTGTTGATTATAATACACAGTTCAATTTATTATAACTATTTTATGATGTAGTATTAAGGTATTTTAGGGATATAATTCCGTGTGTGGGAGGCGACTAAGGGTCATAGTGGATGGATGGGATCAGCATCTATCAGCTCAAGGATACTTACGATCTTAATACTATCAGCCTGCGAAGCGAAGTGATTCCGATCTATATCGGTAACTTTAGTTCTCTGTCGGATAACTTCATTGTAAGTTTATCTTTCAGAGAAACTCTAAGCATAGCCTCGCTCCATGGGACGTTGAGTCGGCGACTTCGAAGTTGTGGAGTAGCGTAGCTGTAAGTGTCCATGTCCCAATACCGTACAACTATTTATATTATGCTAGCTGCGCCCCGTGGTTTTACCCGCGTTACTCTGCCCCAGTGGGTCGAAGCGCGATGTTTTGTAGCCTATATGTTAATCAAGCAGCCGTAGGCCAATGGCTAGGGCGTCGGACTTGTGATCATGAGGTCGCCGGTTCGAACCCCACCCATTGCACTACCGACTGGAACCCGCTCGTAACACAAGCATTTTAGCTTAATACGAGGGGTTAACCAGAATACAAGTAGACTGCAAAACTCTGCTAGTAATCGTTTTATAAAAAAAAAGTTCAGCCAATTCTGTTCAGTAGTTTTGGCATGAAAAAGGAACAAACATCCATCCATCTCTACGTACAAACTTTCGCGTTTATAATATTAGTAGGATTAACTATCAAAACAAATAAATATAAACATTTGAACTATATCTTTGTATACGTATATGCACTACACTTTATATATATTCAAAAAAACTAGTAACTTCGATCTACCACTATTAAAAAAGCTTTAATAACCCGTTAATCGGAATCGTCCGAATCGTATTACAATCGATTCTAATATACGGAATGCATAAAAATTGAATGGACCTCGTATCGAATGGTATCGATAATGTAAATCGATATTATATCGATAATCTTTCACATGGAGATTGGGTGATCGTTTGACAGATCCGGTTGGTAGCATTGAAGGGACAGTTTTACTGTTGGTAATAAAATGGAAACGTAGTTTTTTATTTGAAAACCTTTAAATAAAAATAAGTGAGATATCTGTAAGTGATTGAAAAGAAAAATACAAAAATTCTAACAGCCATTTTGTGACGTCATAGGTCTAGTTTAGAACGCGGCGGTAGGGTTTGTGGGACCCGTCCTCTTAATAGCGGTGGTATGCTTATTATTCCACGAGGAGAGGACTCTACTCACTAAAACCCCGCGGGTACTCCTCCGTCCACCTTTGGCCCAGGTACTATTCCAGCTATCTGGGACACTCTGGCGGTTCTCCTGGGCCACTCGTGTGGCCCATAAAATAGAGACACCCGGAGTTGTTACTCCGGGCTCTTATTTGTTACGTAGACCCCTGTCTATATGTGAAAAGCATATACAGAGCAAAAATTAAAAAACATCTGTTTTCTTAGTAATTTGTTTAATTCCTTGTTGTTGTTGACCCATCTAATTTCTTAGCCCAGTGCCTCAAATATTCCCGTCTGCGAACCTTGCTCGTTTAATTAACGACAAATTTGGTCAACTATTCTGAGTTTCAAATTCAAAATTTATTTATTCCGTAAAAATGGTTACATTTGTCTGGAATCGTCATATTTATTCTCCTACCGTGCAGTGCGTGACGTGGCAACTACTGAGAAACACTGCCAAAAAACTCAGTAGAACCCCCTTTTTTAGGGTTCCGTAGCCAAATGGCAAAATACGGAACCCTTATAGATTCGTCATGTCTGTCTGTCTGTATGTCTGTCTGTCTGTCCGTCCGTACCTATGTCACAGCCACTTTTTTCTGAAACTATAATGTTGTAACTTGGCAAGTAGATGTATGCTGTGAACCGCATTAAGATTTTCACACAAAAATAAAAAAAAAACAAAAAAATTTGGGGTTCCCCATACTTAGAACTGAAACGCAAAAAAAAAATTTCTTTGAACCCATACGTGTGGGGTATCTATGGATAGGTCTTCAAAAATGATATTGAGGTTTCTAATGTCATTTTTTTCTAAACTGAATAGTTTTCGCGAAAGACACTTCCAAAGTGGTAAAATGTGTGTCCGCCTCCTGTAACTTCTAAAATAAGAGAATGATAAAACTAAAAAAAATATATGATGTACATAACCATGCAAACTTCCACCGAAAATTGGTTTGAACGAGATCAAGTAAGTAATTTTTTTTAATACGTCATAAACTGTAATCCGCAATTTACGTTTCATTCAATCAACTATTATCAACATCGATCAAAGTTACAACGAACTACAAGAACTTTTATACCATGTTACTTGTTGTATTCTTGATATCAAAAATAGGTAGGCACTTGCAACTAGTACGGAACCCTTCGTGCGAGAGTCCGACTCGCACTTGGCCGGTTTTTTTTAAATAATAATATTTCACAATATTTTATTAACCTAATTACAAGATACTTTATTTTACAGTTTGGCCGCTTAAACACTTAACACTAATAAAATGTATGCAAATGGCCAAATTCTTTTAAATTTTATCCATCTGCACCTGTACTCAATTAGTATGACATTTAGTCGAATAGAGACGAATATCTGAAATGTCATAAACATATTTGTTCCGGCATCACGTTACAGATGTTGCATTAATAGTTGGATAGTGAAAGACGACTCAACTAGTTTTCTGATCGTTTGAATTAATAAAAGATAAGTTTTCTGTCATAAAATGATTAGAGATATTGATAGAAATTCAATAAAACTTGCTTGTTGGGTTCATCTGGTTTACTTTTTTTTGGGAGGCAACGCTACTGTAATACCGGTAGGGTACATGTTAGTCGCCCTCTCTATAGGTAAGAACGTATGGAGAGGGCTACTAATACCCTATATTTGTACTAAGGCAATGCTACAAATGGATCCAATTAGGGTATTGCGGAAGACAAGGCTGCGGTTGCACCGCGACGACTTGTGGATGTTCGTCCCAAATGTCATAGTCCAGAAATAGTAGCGAGTCTCCCCGTGCGAGTAAGTGCTGCAGTTCCGCGCGGTCGCAGGTCCTCAGGCGCCACGCCAGTGCAGCTGCGGCGGCGCGCTCTATGAGCGCCGCGAGCAGGGCGTCCCGCGATACTGAGTTTTGCAATTGGCCGGATACGTCACATCTTTGTGCTCCACATACCACGAAGAGAGGGTCTACCCTTAAGGTGCTCCTCCAAACCTCAGTATTGGGGAACTGCAGATGCAAGATTATCCCTCCACCCCCTTAAGACTCGGTAAATCAGATATCTCATTCAGTGGGAAATACAAATATTATGAATGCCTATGCCAAGAATCGAATACAAATTCACTAATATGTAGTAGGTACATCCAGATACTTGGATACAATGCAAAATGCCAACCTTATGTTACATCAAGAGCCACCTCCCCTGACTGAGTCACCATTGCCCTAAAGCAGGTTGATTAGAAAAGATACAAGCTAACTAACTATAGATTACCAAAGTGGACATGCGGGTGGGATTTATCCCAAAGGCATGTAAATATAAAATAGAAAAGTATACCATTTTTTCGGCCAGAAAATTGCACGCAAAATCATTCACATTCACAAAATTGAATAATACCATTTAAATACTTTAAATATCAGGTCAAGCGTGATCATTTTGTTAGTAATTTTTGCATTATAAATCTTTTGTCGGCGAGAACTGCCACATTAGACATGCTGATGGATAGAACCTTCTGCGGTTGAGATAAGGTATCACTTTGATTGTTTTTGAGCTGATAGTATTTTGCTGATTATAATCGCTTGTCTCGCCCTGCGCTTACGCCTGCGGGTGACAAGTGACTTTTGACTTCTTTTGTTTTGAATGATGGTGTAAGGAGTAAGAAAGGATTTTGGATACACTCCAAAGGTGGAGGTTATGGCTTAATATGCTTCCATATTGTTTTTGTTTTCGTTTCGTTTTATGTGGTGTAAACGCGTCGGTTTTATTATGAAATTGTGATAAAAACTATTTTTAAAATAAAAATAACAGTGAAGGGAAAATAGATTATGAATTCACCATTCATCATTTCAGCCGTAGGACGTCCACTGCTGGACATAGGCCTTCCTCATAGATCTCCAGTTGTTGTGGTTGGAAGCGGCTTGCGTCCACCGTGAGCCCACGTGATTATGGATTAGCGTGCGATAATTGAGAGGCGGTGTCTTATTATTGAACCTCGTGCCATGATGCGATTGTCGTTGCTCGTGTAATGAAGCGGTTGACGACGCTTAGTTATCTTTAAACTATTTATGTGGTATGATTCTGTGCTAGTCCATTTTACGTACCTATTTTATTTTTTTAAAGGTATTTTTAACACTTTTAGGTAGATTAAAATACTTTAATAGTTTCCTTAGATGCTCCTATCTATGCTAACATAATAAAGAGGTAAAGAAGAGGTTTCGAATTCTTTGTGAATTTGTAGGGGGTAATCTTTGGTACTGAACCGATTTTGCTAATTCTTTTTATCAATAGAAATCTACAGGGGACCTCGGCTCATGGCGGTCGCTAGCGGGGAGATTGAGGGATTATGACGTTTAATTTGTTTGGAATTTTAACTGTCGCCTCACTTTACAGTTCGCGGGCCTCTCGGACTTTGGGCATCTAAAGGTCGGGAAGGGGGACAGCTGATATATTATATTTTCTGCTATAAGAAATTCTGTTCCCTTAAATAGGCTTTATTTCATTAAACTTCGGCATTAATTCATAAGTAAATGTCACAACGTACGCAACTAACTTCGTTGACAGTAACTTGTTGCTGCGTTCACGTATCTGACCTTTGACCTGCGCCTACTGTGTTTGACTAATGCCGACAGCTTGACGAAAATACTGCTCTAGCGGCTCAGTGGTTAGGTGCTGATACTTGATGTTCGAGGTTCGATTCCTTCTCGATAAGTAATTGAGTGAAACAGTTATTACACAGGGAAATAAAACGTAGTGTGGCATCGTGTGGTTTCTGGCCTAGAATAGAGAAACGAATTTTAAACCAAAGTGTGCGTTATGTAATAAAATACAATTTATGACTAGCTTCCCGCACGCGGTTTCACTTACGTTCATGATAAAATTAAGCCTATGGCCTTCCTCGATAAATGGGCTATCTAACACTACAATAATGTTTCAAATCGGACCAGTAGTTTCTAAGATTAGAGCGTTCAAGCAAACAAACAAACTCTTCCGCTTTGAGATTTGTGCGAGAATACCTAACGAATCTAATCTACCATAATTATTTATTGCTAAGTAAATATTTATTACAAGTAAATGTTATTCAGTTAAGTTAAATAGTATTTTACATCATCTGTACGACAATGACGAATGTGTGCGTGACTTAGTAATCAACTGCCTTATCTTCGAAAAATATATCAGTTTTATGTAAATATTGAACTTTTAGAAATATTTTACATTCTATAGCTACCTGTTGCGACAAGACGAGCAAATTCCGAGGGCATATGAAACATCTGTGGCATTTCCGTGGGCGGTAATAAAATTACGGTTTCAAATTAACATTTCTTGTTGTAATTTTGTTTAAAAAGGTAATTTATTTATTCATGTAAGAGTATTACTTACTACTTGGTCTCATGGATGTTTATAATACAGTCTATGATCTAAAGTGCAAAAGATGAAAAAGTATCTAACAATAAAAAAAAAAATTACAACAGTTTTTAATACATACTTATATACATAAGCTCACATCTGTTTCCCAGCGGTGTAGGAACAGACAATGGACCTCCACTTGCTACGATTCCTACATTCATCTTTCGCTTCATTCACTCTCATAACATTCTTCATACAAGCACGTCGGTTTAGGGTGGATCTTATTTGACCTTTTGCGAGGATGTCTCCGATTTGGTCAGAGAACGTTCGTCGAAGTCTTCCCCTTTCGACGGTGCCACGTATACCTGTCACCACACTTGCCATGTATACCTGTATTGTCAATCTTTCTTCACCCATTCTTTCCACGTGACCAAACCATCTCAACTTTCCCTTCTCTATCTTTGTAATCACGTCCTCTTTTACTCCACACCGTTCTCAGCTTTTAATCATTTGTTTTTTCGACTAACAATCATTAAATATTAGGTCTTTACCTATGACATTGCCGTTCTGCAGTACTGCCCATTTCAAATCAAAATAATTTTTGGTTGGCTAAGAATTCTAATTTCAAATTAATTTTATTTTAAAAACATGTTTTTTTTTTCTTCCAAAAGTCGTCATTTGTTTATTGATTAGTGTTACACTTTCATCGCATTTCAATCTTTTTCGTCATCATGGATACGTTAAAAATTCGAGTAATTATGGAATATGAGTACCGTCGTGGCCGGTGGCAGCAACGCGGCACAAACGGCACGCAACATCAACGACGTTTACGGAGCTAACACTACAAACCAACGCACCACCTGTTATTGGTTTGGTCGCTTCCGTTCTGGAAATTTCGACCTGAAAAATGAACCTCGCGGTCGTCCGAAGACTTTGGTCGACTATGACGAATTAAAGGCGATTGTGGAAGTTGATGATACACAATCTACGGCTGAATTAGCAGCAGCTTTCGACGTTAGCATCAAAACAATATTGGTACATTTGCGTCAAATTGGCAAGGTAAAAAAGCTTGTCAAATGGCTGCCCCACGAACTCAATGATCGCCAGCGCGAAGTACGTATCGAGACGTGCCTTGCACTGCTCAACAGACACACAAACGAAGGAATTTTGAACCGCACTGTTACCTGCGATGAAAAATTGATTCTGTTTGATAACCGCAAGCGCTCAGTAAGTTGGTTGGATCCTGGTTCAGCACCTAAACAATTCCCTTAACGAAAACTTACCCCAAGAAAAGTGATGGTCACTGTTTGGTGGTCTAGCGCCGGTGTGATTCATCACAGCTTCTTACCAAATAGGGTGAGCATTACTTCAGATGTGTACTGTGAAGAACTGAACACAATGATGGAGAAGCTGGCACATCTCCAACCAGCATTGGTCAATCGCTCGTCTCCGCTGCTCCTGCACGACAACGCGCGACCTCTTACTGCACAGCAGACAGTCTCCAAGTTGCAAGAACTGGGGTTGGAAGCTCTCCGTCATCCGCCCTACTCACCAGACCTTGCGCCTACAGACTACTACTTTTTCCAGAATTTGGATAACTTCTTGGCGGGAAAAAAATTCAATACCCGAGAGGCAGTATAAAATGCCTTTGAAGAATTTGTTGCCTTTCGTCCAGCTGATTTCTTTAAGAAGGGCATAAATAAACTGCCACTGCGTTGGAAAAGATTCATTGATTGCATGGGTGATTACTTCGATTAATACAAATAAAAAATAAATGAAAAAAAATCGTTTAAATTTTTTCATACAAAACGGCAATTTCATAGGTTAAGACCTATTATTTTATTTTACTCCTTTTTTTACGATTTTAGGCTAATATCTACGGCCTATTCGCAAAAGTATTTTCAACATTTTCAGTATGTACAGTGCATAAAGACTCACACTGCATTATTAAGCACTGATTTTGATTAGCAAAATAAACACTTTATGGGCATTTACTAAAGCCCCCTCCCGAGGGAAGGTTCTTGTCATAGTCATCACGCCGACGAGCCTTTACACTGTGATATAGTCATAGTTAGTTAATGTTATAATATGAGGCACGCAGAACAGTTTCTACAGTCCAGTCTTACATTTTACCTAAAGATAGCTTATCCGGCGGCGTGGGGATCGAACCCGACCTCCATGATTTAAAGCAAGACGCAGTGCCGTAAATAACCTTTTCTGCGCTATTTCAAATTTTTATGAACTACGCGCTACGCCACGGAGATTCTCTTTAAAGGTTGAAAAAAGGGGGATCATCTAAGATAAGTTCTATTGCATATCATGGCCAAACCATGTCAAGGATTTTGACTTCTGCGGCTAGTAAATAGCTCATTATTTGGGCAGGCCCTAAAACGTTTCACGCTAGGTCGTAAACATTCAATTACTGGTTTCATTTAATGTCACATGACATTAACATTTATATTGAAAATTACGGAAAACTCAGATTACATTATTTATAATGAGAAGATCGGTAAACATGCATCAATGGTGTTGGGGGTACCTATCGCAAATCGTACGGAGAGCCAAAAGTCCGAGAGTTTTTTTTTTCGGACGGACATATGTAGTTAACCACGAGGCTTTTGCTACTTCACTGGACATAAAAGCGAGCAGAGCTCCAGTCTAGAAAAATGGTTTAAACACTACAAACTAAGCAACCTGCGCAAGTGGGCGTCCCCTGTGGGACTTGGACCTCGGCTCAGGGCGGTCGCTGGCGATGAGATTGAGGGATTTTGACTTTTTGTATTTTAGGGAAGTTATGTGCAACTGTGACAACCTCCGTAGCGTAGCGGTAATTGGCTCGCTGTAGGTCTCGGAGGTCGTGGGTTCGATTCCCACACCGGACAAGAAATCTTTGTGTAAATTCTTAGATTTCTTTCCGGTTCTGGTTGGTTGAGGGACTACCCTCCGTGCCTCGGAAAGCACGTTAAGCCGTTGGTCCCGATTGTTATTACATCATCTATAATAATCGTATATCAAGGAACGGGCAGCAGCGTTACCTTGTGTGTTACAACATAATACTGCGGTCACCAACCCGCCTGCCAAGCGTGGTGACTATGGCAATGCCCTCCCTCGGGAGGAGGCCCATGTTCAGCAGTGGACGTTATACGGGCTGATGATGATGATGATGATGATGATGTGCAACTGTCGCTCTATTTTACAGTTAGCGGGCCTCTCGGACTTCGGGTCTACGAGGGCATCGGAAGGTTCTTAGCAAACTAAGGGTCGGGTGTCCGAGAGGCCGGCGAACTGTTACGTAGAGCGACAGTAGCACAAAATTCAGCTAATATCTAGAAGTCACAGTAGGCACTAAATCCTTCAGGCAACTATCGCCTTGACGTGAGGTCCAAGTCCCATAGGAAACGCCCTCTTGAGCAAGTTGTGTATGGTTTGTAGTACTTGTAACTGTTTAGTAAGGCTGTCTTTAGGTCCGTAGAAATAGCAATGGTTTCGTGGCTAACAGTTTGAGTATTTAATTCCTCGGGACAAAATTGGTCGTACAGCTACTTCTCTTCTTCTTCGAATGCCTTTACACACCTCCTGCCGTTTTGATGGCTCTTTCACCATTCGTGCTGTACGCCTTTGGAACTCTCTTCCACATGCTATTCGTGCAAGTTCATCTATTGACGTATTTAAAAAAGGAATAAAAGAACATTATCTATCACATTAGTAGTTTTTATAATATGTATTAGTTTATTGTTTATAATGTTATATTTTGGATGTATGTATGTATATATTATTATGTATTAGTATGCGTATATGTATTAGTCGGATATATATAATAATCTATTCTACTTATTATTATTGTTTTATCTAAAGTCTGTCGTGTACACTGTTCTTGCCCATTTTACCTTAATTTTACACTCTGAAAATGGTTTGCTGGAAGAAAACTCATTAATGAGTTAAGCTCGCCATTGTACATCATCTTTAAATGTTGTTTTTACTCCAATTTCATGTGTAAAATAAAGAATAAATAAAAATAAATAAAACTACAAAATGTCTACTGAAAAATAAAGTCGCTTACATTAAAGACGATATTACTGTCTCAATGTTTTCTCTCTTTTCAGCACAATAGGTCACATCAGACCACCTCATGTGAACATTCCTCATGTTTACACGAGGTGGTCTGATATGACATTTGAAACATTATGTGTTTTGATGAACAGAAACGATACCTTTAGGCTGATCCCGCATTGGGCATACGCGTTCCTCGAGAATATGTACCGATGGAACAAAACGAGCCTTGAACTCCCGACCCCGTCGCCCGCTACCATTCGTCTCCGGTGGGTCGTATAGTGTAAGTAATAGAGTAAATACACGACGAATATTTAATGCGATAGTAATAGATATTTTTACGACAACAGGATCCTGCTTAACGCACTTTGTGTCACAACCAACCAGGCTCGCTTTTTTTTTTATGAAACACAATCATTTTTGTCAGAATCGAACCCACGTACTCCGAGACGAAAGACAAGGTTACGGAGCCGGTCCGTAATTAATAATTATGTTAAGTCAACACTTTATTAAAAATCCAGATCCCAAGGGCACTATATTATTAAATATCCTAATTAACGTAACTTTTTAATGGTGAAAGAAAGTTATGTTAGTGTAATTAGAAATAAAAGGGTACGATGGTGTTGGCGTATCCATGTGGATAAAAACCCCGTGTTAAATGAATAGAATAAAAAAATGTGGTGAAAGAATTTTTGAAATCGGTTCAGTGGTTTCGAAGACTATTCAATACAAATAAACAATTAAATCTTTTCTCTTTATAGTATTACTACACATAAGTGAACTAGTAGAAATAAGTAGACTTAGTACAAAACAATTTTAAGTCAATAAAAATCCCGTAAAATATTTATAAACACAGAACATTCTAGAATCATCTTGTTTAATTCAAGTTTTGATGAGTCTGTTACTTGCAACTAAAGTCCATTAAATGGTGACAAGTATGTTTGTTAAAGGAAATTGAACCTTATAGTATTTTAATAAGGTTTATAAGTTTTGATAAGACTGTACTAGGAGCCCGGCTTCATTGAAGGCATTTTACGAGCTACTGTATTAAACGGGTTTGCATCATTTGATTCACAATTTACTTAGCGAGGTAATTGTTAATGTTTATCAAACAGTATCTTCGTATCTTTTGATTTTGTTGGGAAAATAAATAGGTAGAATAATTGTAACTGACTATCTGACTACTGACTATTTATCACTAGGTTCCCGTGAGAGATTTCACCAGCGTAACTCCACTTCCCTTGGGAACTTCATAATCAAAATATAGCCTATATTATCCGGGGATAGTGTAGCTTTCCAACGGTGAAAGAATTTTTCAAATCGGTCTTGTAGTTTCGGAGCCTATTCAATACAAACAATCAATCATATCTTTCCTATTGATAATATTAGTATAAACAAAGAGTGATTTATTAATTAATTACTTACCTATGCAATTTTAGAATTTCAGGTATCATCATCTACTAAATAAACTTGTCTGAAAACATGACTCTAAATAACTGCATTCGATTCGTTTTCAATCTCCGAAAATATGATACATGATCATATTTTCGGAGATTGAAAACGAACCTATGTACGTGTATGTGGTCTGTAGTTGATACCTGGTATAATTTTAGGCTGATCTCACATTGAGCGTGCGCATTCCTCGAGCAAGTAAATCCATCATCCATTACCCCCGCTGTTGTACGCATGTCATGACAGACGCACGTGGAACACTCACGCTCTATGTGGGGTGAGCCATAGAATACACATTTCGATTAATGTGATTTAATAAAACATCTTCGCTTCACGATGATAAAATAAATTGTATAATTAATTAATTAGTTCTGTTGTTGACTGCACTGGGAGGCCAGTGGTTCATCATCATCATCATCAGCCTGTTGTCGTCCACTGATGAACATAAGCCTCCACCATCGATTTCCAGCGAGAACGATAGCTAGCGGCCTGCAACCACTGACTCCCTGCAACCTTTATGAGGGCGTCGGTCCATCGTGCAGGCGGTCGTCCCACGCTGCGCTTGTCAGTTCGTGTTCTCCACTCGAGAACCTGTCTGCTCCAGTTCTTCAAGTTATGTGTCCTGCCCATTGCCGCTTCAGCTTGCTAATACGATTAGATATGTCAGCGACCTTCTTTCTCCTGCGAATCTCTTCATTTCTTATTCGATCACGCAGGGAAATGCCGAGCCTTCTTTCCATAGCTCGCTGAGGCAGTGGTCAGTGGTTACTGCAGTTGCAATTAAGACGAGACTACTAATTGTAACAATAACAGATAGTTGTTCTGACTCTGTGTGTGCTGTTTGTCTGTGAACAATGTATCCTACTAATATAATAAACGCGAAAGATTGTAAGTATGGATGGATGGATGTTTGTTACACTCACGCAAAAACTACTGTATGGATTTGGCTGAAAATTTGCACGCGGATAGTTTATAAGCTGGATTAACGTATACGCTACAAAATATCACGCTCCGACCAACTGGAGTAGAGTAACGCGGGTAAAACCGCGGGGTGCAGCTAGTTTGTAAATACAGAGATTTCTTTCCCTGAGACTCCTGAGGGAGGAGGACTCCTACTGAGGAGTCTCAGGGAAAGAGATCTTTGTTAAAAAAGAAAGAAAAAGCAATTGAAGCAGAAAAAACCGCTATAGGGCTAAGGTACATGCAGCGTTTTTTTTTGGATGGAAATTTATGTAGTTAGACATGAGGCTCTATGACACCTCGCCGGGCATAAAGGCGAGCAGGGCTCCAGCCTTAATGGTTTATAATCTACAAATAATACGTAGTAGGTAATACCTACTTAATATAAGGACGGACAGTAAACCTTGTATATAGAAATTCGCATATTGTTAGTCCTGTAATTGTAAATATACCAACGAAAAAAAACTTAAATAGGAGACACTAACTCCTAATATTTTGTATGTTTATACATCTTTCACGCAAAAAATACTGATAGGATTGCTATTTAGGTAATTTTGGCATAGCAGTTAGCAGATTAATATATAGCTTGCAGGTAAGGTTTATAACATCACGCTCTTGCTGAATATTCAATCAAATTCAGGTAAAACTGGGGCGCAGCAACGGGTTAATTAAATTGGTTATTTATCTTAATAATAGGAATCAATCTCCGAAAAAAGGCAACTAAAAGCTCATCCATTCCATTTAAGGTTTAACTTAAAAATAAAAAAGAATTCGAAATTTGAATTTGCAAGCGGATTACCCCGTCAAAATTCTGACGCGCCAGCATCCGAATTAAACATGCCGAACGCGGTGGCCGAAGAAAAAACTGCACAGTATCAAAGAAAACCGCTTCGCGAGACGTCAATCTCGCAGATTTTCTGTTTAAAAAGTAAAAAAAAGTGTAGAAAAAAAATAACGAGGTGGGTTATTATTGCTGTCTCGTATTGGTAGCTCAGTGTGAGATCTGAACGCACCGCGTGCGCGCGCTCCTGAACGCGGCCATTTTCCACCTATCACCATCAATACCACGACCGTGACACGCGGCTTAGAAAAAAAAAACAATAGAACCTTTAATCGATTATTCAAATCGATATTCGAATCGGTTTCAGTGTGTGTGTGACAGCTAGTGATGTGATGTGATCGTTAATAAATAGTGACAGGTTCTTTCGTTTAGTTATTTATATTAATATTTTATTCCTGTGGTACTATAAAAGGTGTTTTTATTAGTAAGAGAATGTGCAGAAATTCCGGTAAGTACATTAGTTTTAAGCAATAATTCTATGTTTCCTTATTAATTGTACTAATCGTTAATGAACCGTACAACAGTTTACAGCGGGCGACAAAACTAAGAATAGCACTAATTTATTCCACTAATACATTCGATCAGCTGAAATAAAAACAGTTGTGTAGTAGTCAGTCCGTAGGTATGCATCGTCTGTTTTAAATTCAATTATTTTAGAAAGTTTGATTAGACATGCCTATCTACTAAAATCATGGGCTTATTATACAGGTATGTTAATTTAGGTATATCATTTGGTATGATAATATATAGCTATGGGGTGCAAAAGACCGCTCCATATAGATAAAATTATATCTTAAATGCATGCTTTTATTGATTTATTTTATCGATTATGTTGAATTAAATCGATTGACATACGTATGGGTGTCCAATAAAGGTACAACACTAAGTTATTCGGTTGTTGTCAATTTTTTGTGTCAATTACTTATTTTTTATTAAAATGTCTAAATCATCAATATTGGTCGGTATAAAGTTTACTTTTAGTTTACTTAACGAATATGGGCCTTCGCCCGAGGTGTGTAGTGCTTTAGTCACTACGTTATGCTGGTGGATTGGTGACCGCAGCTGTGATCATGTTATAACACACAGGGAAACGCTGCTGCCCGTTTCCTTGTATACGATTGTTATACGCCAATGGCTTATCGTACTTTTCGAGGCACAGAAAGTAGTTTCACAACCATTTTTTTTAAAGATTTTACACAATGTTATTTGCCCGGTGGGGGCATCAATCCCTCCAAGATTTAAAGTGAGCCTCGCAGCATTACACCGATATACTAATTCAGACTGAGGGTAAATAAAGAGAAGGTCGCAATGAAGCGGTTTGTAAATATTTCAGACGCAAATTTCAAGTTTCTTATAATCATTAATATAGTCATTCACATCATAATATATTAGTATACCTACTTCGAAAGCCATTATTATTAGTACATTTTTCTTAAACTAACCTTTTGATTTGAACCTCTGTGGATTACCGGTATAAATCCCAGAGGACGTCTACACGTCTCAAAAAACGTAAAAACATAAGTCTATCACCTCGCTTGTGGAACTGCTTATACATTTAAGGGCCAGATTAGACCATAAAAATGGCTATCCTCATTTCGATCACAAGATAATCTTAGTAGCATCCTTTTGCCAGAAGAAAATTGGTAATTGCTTCTCTGCCAGTTAATATTTAACGTTGATAATTTGATACCTCGCCAGGCAAAAAGGCGAGCAGAGTTCCTGCATTATTTAATGGTTTGAATACTAAAAGCTAAGCAACCTGCGCAAGAGGGCGCCTTGGTTGGCCTTAGACCTCGCTTAGGGCGCGGGCGGTCGCTAGCCGGGGGATTAAGGAAGAATGACTTTTAATTTTTTTGGGTATTTTGTGCAACTTGAGTCTTCGGTTCTCCTAGGGTAACGAAGGGTTAGCTACCAGGTTACTGATACTTCACCAGACGGAAAGGTGAGCAGGACTGCAGTTGCTTACTTTGCTTCATCACCATCATCAGTCCGTATAACGTCCACTGCTAAACAAGGGCCTTCTCCCGAGGAAGAGTTTTAAATTAACAAACTAGTATAATGAGCTTAATTTCATAGACAATCGGTTATATCCACAGCTTGTCCTTCGACATAGGCCTCCTCTAAAGTGGCTGGCTCAGAGTGTATGAGAATGGTCTCATACACTCTGAGCCAGCCACTTTTTAGTACAAGTAACTTCTATAATTATATAAATAGATTAAAGTGCTTTCTTAGGCACAGAGCGTAGTTTTCAACTGCATAGAAACCAGATTTTTCCCGACATTGGGATTTACCCAGAAGAGATGAGGCCTGTTTCAACATTTTTTGTATAACATTAATATCGTTTTAATGGATTCTCAACACGTAAGTTAATTACGAAACGTAGCATAAACGGTATTTTCTGATTGTGGAGCCATGGTTTAGGATTGGATTCTTTCTATGAGAAATAGGTTAAAAAAAACCGAAATAAGAAAAATTAAAAAAATATTTACTCCATAACATATATATTCTTACTACTATTATAAAGCTGAAGACTTTAATTGTTTACTTGATCTCAGAAACAAATAATGCGATATGAAAAATTAAAAAAAGAGCAAAAAAACCAGCAGTTTTGATAAATGAGTTCTTTTACTTCTGCTTTATAAAATTAGTATGTATACATAAAGTCCTACAATACGGTATATTAAATATCGCTCATTGTTTCGCTTACTTCAAATACCCGTAAGTAAGTAGTAATTTTAAGTTTTTTAGAGAGTGAAATAAACTATATAGAGGGGTCTATATAGTTTATTTCACTCTCTAAAAAACTTAAAATTTCTGACATACGTGGTTTTACAACTGAAGCGACGATATGTTTCTTTGTAAAAGTTATTAAATATCATAGGCTTGTCACTATAACTCCGTAAGTCAGGTAAATGAAAAAAATAAGTTACTATTACTGTAGTAGCTGTGTTCGCTTTCTCTCGTAATATTAACTGGTTCGGGAGAGCAGCGCCAAGGTTTCGGTACCGTACGGAGACACGCAGACAATTTATGGTAAACGATGGTAAAGAAAGCTAAATAGATGTCGACACCATTGAATTACGATATTATAGTTTAAGTGGTCTCTTAGTGTAATTAAATTGATTTGTGTTTATTATAATTATATGTTAGTTTCGAAAAACTCAATTTTAGTATGACTAATGTAATGTCATCATCAGCCCGTATAACGTCCATTGCTAAACATGGGCCTCCTCCCGAGGGAAGGTATCTGCTATAGCCACCACGCTTGGCAGGCGGGTCGGTGACCGGCTCGGACTTCATGTCTAAAACACCATTGAAAGGTAACTTCTCCGGGCATAGGCTAGATTGACTCGGGCTCTCCTGGATCTTTTATTTACGGTCCCGTTTATCGCAGGTTTATAGGGCACACTATTGTGTTCTGTGTGCCTTTTCAAAGATTATTTCGTATACCCACCGAAAATTACGATTTAGGTTCATTGGATAGACCCCTGAAAATATAGGTTAAAAATAAAAAAAAGATTACTAGCAGAGTTTTGCAGTCTACTAGTATTCTTGTTAACCCCTCGTGCTAAGCTAAAGTGCTCGTGTTACTAGTGGGTTCACGTTTGTAGTGCAATGGGTGGGGATCGAACCGGTGACCACAAGATCACAAGTCCGACGTTCTAGCCATTGGGCTACGGCCGCTTAAGATTAAGGTTAAATGATATGTACAAAATATTTTATTGTTACCGAGTGACGAATCGCGCGCGGAAGCCAGACTATCCGCTTTTGTCTTCTTTAAAGTGCGAACGTTTCACCTTAATGTTAGTTAGCTAAGTAATTTTAACGAAATTAATTCATTCTCCGCCACTTTAATCCCGGAGAGGTGAGCACTGCATGCAAAATTAATTGTTTACTCATTTCTCCAAAGCTAACATTTGTACCCACTATCTAGTGAGAGCTAGATAAAGCGTACACTGGCGTGCAAAATAATTACACTGTTGTTTGAACTTAGAATAGCTTTGACGTTAACATAACCTATAAGGAACATAGCTAGTATATTATGCTATGTTTCAGTGTTTCCCAAACTTTCGTTTTTTTTTTAATTTTTTTACAAAAAAAAAAAAAAAACTAGATAGACTTGCTTACCTGCTTGAATACTTACTTGCTTGCTGATGATGATTGGGACCAACGACTTAGGCCCGCATTCCACCAAAGCGATGACGAAACGAGCGGAGATAAGATGTTTTTTTAACAAACAATAGAATTTCGTTATTCAGACTCGCCTCCGATTTGGACTACCCTCTAACCGATTACCCACCCTCCATACCTTGGAAGGCACGTTAAGATCCGGATTTAACCTTAACGTGCTTTCCAAGGTATGGAGGGTAGTCTCTTAAATAAACAGATCCAGTTTTTGTCAGTTTACTAGTTCGTACGGTATTATAAAGGCAGTACCAATTTAGATGGGTCTTTCATTATTCGATCGCTTATAAAATTCTCCTGCCGTGTGGTTTCCGGCTTAGAATAGACCACCCCATGTCCTCCCATGGGTGTCGTAAAAGGCGACTAAGAGACATATGGCTGATAGATGGGCAGCAACATCTATTAGCTCAAGGTTTACATCTTACTGCGATCACCAATCCGTCTGCCAAGCGTGGTGATTATGGCAATATCCCTCTACGATCCTGGCTTGCCAAGGTCTGTTAAGAGGAGGCCCATGTTCAGCAGTGGACGAAAACGGGCTGTTGATGATGATGATAAAATTCTTATCTGACGCAGAAAAATCGGGTGCGTTAGTTCGTGAATAATATAATTTGTAAACGAGACCAATATTAGCATTGACACATCAATGTCTCAAAGATTAAGCGGTTTTGTCTAGACTTAGTTGTCATTTCTTAGATAATATGCGTAATTAGATGAGAATTCTGGTTTTTCTATTTTTATAACTGTTATTGAATAAGAATCGGTCGTCTGAACCAGACGGCCGATTATTGGTACCAGATTTTTTAGAATATTTGATTTATTTTTAAGATTACTAATATTTTTTTGTACACTGTTAAATATTCTTATTGTCCGTCGTTATATACTTAACGCAGCCATTTAGCCAAATCAGCCACTCATAGGGCGACCAGCCCGCCAATCGGAAGCCGACATTTAATGAAATGCCTAGGCCAATCTTTGTTTGAACTAGCATCACTTAACGTTTAACTAACTAGCCCATTGAATTTGGCAGACGTAAAATCAGGCAGGTGATTTAAATTTAGGTTAGGGTCAGGTTTTTTTTACAGCCCATAATCAGCGATTTGACTAGGCGTTTAGCCATTTCATTGAATGTCGGCGTCTAATTAATGGGCTAGCCTCGCTTGGACGAGCTTGGACCTCGGCTTAGAGCGGTCGCTAGCAGGGTTATTGAGGAATGACTTTAGATTCATCATCATCATCAGCCCGTATAACGTCCACTCCTGAACATAGGCCTCCTCCCGAGGGAGGGCATTGCTATAGTCACCACGCTTGGCAGGCGGGTTGGTGACTGCAGTATTATATTGTAACACACAAGGTAACGCTGCTGCCCGTTCCTTGATATACGATTATTATAGATGATGTTACAACAATCGCGACCAACGGCTTAACGTGCTTTCCGAGGCACGGAGGGTAGTCCCTCAACCAACCAGACCCGGAAAGAAATCTAAGAATTTACACAAAGATCTCTTGTCCGGTGTGGGAATCGAACCCACGACCTCCGAGATTTAAAGCGAGCTAATTACCGCTACGCTACGGAGATTAACTTTAGCTTATTAAAGGATTTTTTGGAAAGTCGCTCTACTTTATAGTACGTGAGCCTCTCGGACTTCGGGTCTACGAAGGCATAGGAAGGTTTGTATCAAATGTGTATTTGTCAGATCTATAGCGTAATGTGAGGATAAGTTTGTTGGTGTATAATTTAAAGTGATACGTTATTTTAATTTATTACTAGCTACGCCCCGCGGTTTTACCCGCGTTACTCTGCTTCACTGGGTCGGAGCGTGATTCTTTTAACCTATATGTTAATCGAGCTTATTAACTATCCCCGGGCAAAGTTTTAGCCAAATCCGTTAAATAGTTTTGACGTGAGAGAATAACAAACTTCTATCTATCCACCCTCACAAACTTTCGCGTTTATAATATTAGTAAGGAAATTGCGCTATGGTACTTTTATAGTGCCAAAAATTGCGGAATTCATGCAATTCATGGAACTTGATAATAAAAAATATATAGCCTTCCCCCATAAATGGGCTAAACACTGAAATATTTTTTCAAATCATACCAGTAGTTCCCGAGATACGCGCGATCAATTAAACAAACACTTTAGCTTTATATATCAGTATAGATAGATATTACATTATATGCAAATCTGTGTTTTTCTGGCAGTGCACTCCTGAACCTTCTATGGGCCCATAATTATATACACAGCGGTCAATTTTCTGTAAAATATAACTAAGAAAATGAAGACTTTCTGGACGCAGACTGCCACAAGTCATCATTTACACTCATATGTGATAATGATGTCAAATTAGTTGATGAAGGGTCTACCTACACCGCATTTTATTAACCCTGAAGAGTAATGTTACGTTGTGCTACTTTATTAAATAAATCGAGGTTACACTTACCAGTAATAACTTAATTTATAGCTGCGGAATTTAAGCTTAAGATTGGCAGTGTTTTTCCATTGAAAATTATCATGTTGTTGATTTTATTTTTATATATTTTATATATAGTTATATCATAATATAATATAAGCTCTATAGCTTTTCACGATAGATGGGCTATCTAATACTGTTTTTTTTTTAATTTGAATAGTAGTTCCTGACGTTGGCGTTTTCAAGCAAACCAACAAATACTTTAGCTTTGTAAAAGATAAACCAGGGATTCCCAAAGTGGTCGATATCGTTCTATTGACCAAAGTAAAGAATGAAAAATAACACACTGTAGCAGCTGTTTTAAATTAGCGGACCATTATGAATAAGGGTGTTGATCTTAAAAGTAATTTGGCCATGGGGTTCTGAGGTAACAGTTCATTTTGGAAAAGGGGTCACTTGTCCAAAATACATTGGGGATCCCTGAATATAGACGAATCGATCGTACTTATTATGAGTCAAATACAATGATAATGACAGACAAATCTTGACTAATAAATTAGTTTACATTTCAACGATATTTTATCTATTAATTAAAATTGTTACGTCTTGTGATAGTTATAACATAGTGTTACCACCGGATTTAATACACCCTAACTAAGAAGACCCGGCGAAACAAACTCAGTGGGCTTATTCAACTGCCGGTTTCAGAGCAGCCTCATTGAGACGATCCGGCGAAACATACTCAGATGGGCATATCCAAGAAGTTTTGGTCTAGTTACTTTTATTATTTAGTTGGCATTCAAAATTTACCACAATTTACTATAGTTAATAGGTACCTATTGATACTCTATGAAACATATTGGATACAGTTAGTTCGGCCTTAATCGTACGCTAGGAAAGTTTTTATTTACTGTGACTACAACGCAAATGTATGTATGCTGTGTGCTAGCAATTGTTTATAGTGGTAATGTATCATTTGCATATATATATTTAGACTGATTAAAGAAACGATATTTTCACAGTTAACGTCAGGTTCAGTGGCAGACTTATATATTTGCCGCCAGTAGGTTATACTAATTTTGCCGCTCCTACTTTTGAACAACAGAAAATTTTAGACATTAGGTTAATTTTTTCTGTAAGAAATAGAAATTGCCGCCGCCTAAATTTTGCCGCCCTAGGCTCCAGCCTACTCAGCCTGCTGGTAAATCCGCCACTGGTCAGGTTATGGTATCTAATGTATATTTCAATATAATTAATAGAATCAGGCGTTACTTCACAACAATATTGACAACAAAATTGTTTTGCGTTAATTCCGTTAAAAAATGTATCTGTATGATGTAATATGCACAATATGCAGGAGAGATTCACCACACCACCAGCCAAAGACCCGACACATGTTTCGCTCCTCCACGGAGCATCATCAGGGTAATGTATTTTTCAATCATTTTATTAGTGACTAGCTTCCCGCGCGCGATTTCACCCGCGTAACTCCCGTTCCCGTGGGAAATTCATAATAAAATATAGCCTATGTTCTTTCTCAGGCTCTAGACTATATCTGTACCAAATTTCATTTAAATCGCTTCAGAAGTTAAGGCGTGATTGCGTAACAGACAGACAGACAGACAGAGTTACTTTCACATTTATAATATTAGTATAATGTATATTTCAATATAATTAATAGAATCAGGCGTTACTTCGCGGAAATCCATATTAATCTAAATTAAAAAGACAACAAAATTGTTTTGCGTTAATTCCGTTAAAAAATGTATCTGTATGATGTAATATGCACAATATGCAGGAGAGATTCACCACACCACCAGCCAAAGACCCGACACATGTTTCGCTCCTCCACGGAGCATCATCAGGGTAATGTATTTTTCAATCATTTTATTAGTGACTAGCTTCCCGCGCGCGATTTCACCCGCGTAACTCCCGTTCCCGTGGGAAATTCATAATAAAATATAGCCTATGTTCTTTCTCAGGCTCTAGACTATATCTGTACCAAATTTCATTTAAATCGCTTATGGATAAGTTTCCGCGCGCGGTTTCTTCCGCGTAACTTTCCCGTAAGAACTTCGTAATTAAATATAACCATAGTATTCCTCGATAAATGGGCTATCTAACGCTGCAAGAATTTGTCAAATGTGACCAGTAGTTCTTGAGATTAGCGCATTAGTTTCAGTATATTCCCACTGGTTCGATTCATTAGTTCGATCGACGAACTAGTGAGAATTTTTTCCCTCATTTGCTGGACCGTCGAACTAATTAGATTTAATCATAGGCGAAAGGATCGGTTACAAAATGCAATATTCCTGTACCAGGAGAAGGAACTTGGGGCATCTCGACTCGGATAGGTTAGGTAAGAAGGGGATGGCGGGGTCTGGAAGATCCCGCCATCCCCTTGGCGGTTATTTTTTTTAAACCACCCAGAAGTAGGATTTTGGTGAAATGAGGAAAAATTTCTTACTAGTTCGACGATCGAATTAATGAATCGAACTAGTGGCAATAAACGTTTGTGCCGATAATAATGTAGGAAGGCTATGGTTATATTTAATAACAAAGTTCCTATTTAATAATGGAGTTACACGGGTGAATCCGCGCGCAAGAAGCTATTATTTATAAAGTAAAACTGTAAACAAACTAGTTTTTTTTATTATTTATGTTTTCTTCACAATTTTTTTTTTTTTTTTTTTTTCGGACGGACATAATATGTAGTTAGCCAGCAGGCTTTTGCTACTTCACCGGACATAAAGGCGAGCAGAGCTCCAGCCTAGATAAATGGTTTAAACACTACAAACTAAGCAACCTGCGCAAGAGGGCGTCCTCTGTGGGACTTGGACCTCGGCTCAGGGCGGTCGCTGACGGGGAGATTGAGGGATTATGGCTTTTAGTTAATTAGGGGAGTTTTGTGCAACTGTCGCTCTACTTTACAGTTCGCGGGCCTCTCGGACTTCGGGTCTACGAGGGCATCGGAAGGTTCTTAGCAAACTAAGGGTCGGGAGGGGTTTTCTTCACTAGTGGGTCCGTTTTACTGTATGAAATATCGTCTGTTTTTGACTTTCTAATAAATTAATTTGAATTTTATCAGTTAATTGAATAAGAGAGTCGTTTTAATAGATTTCACACCTGTTAGAAGTTCATTGGTGAGGAAATTTTTTGTTTTAAAATGTATGTTTTTGTGTGTATGTGAACATGTTTTTCGCGTTGAGTGTAAATGAATTTGGAAGTATGTCTTGTTAGTTACCTATGTTACCTACCGACCCTGGTTTGCCAATGTCTGCTAAGATGAAGCCCATGTTCAGTAGTGGACGTTAACAGAATTGTAAACATTGTTCTCAAGATATTATAACAGTAATTCTTTCCAAAAATGTTGGGTGGCCAGTTGTGGGCACACAGCATCTCTATATAGATGTTTTTGGAAGACGCCAAGAAACACTTCAAGGCCCTTTGCCAATGCATACAATCGTTTACTGCAGCAATATTTAATTGTATTCTAAACTTAACATATTTCAGCGCCAATATTGGCAAACCAAACCAGTTCTCACCAACTTTATGGCCAATACATCACACACTTCCAAACAAGCTTTCCACCATCCTTACATGTTGGTGGTAAGAGATAAATAAATACATAATTCACATACCAATGTTATCTAAAACAATAACAGGAAGTAGTCGAATATTACTTTGTTCAGTATGCAGTGTTTGGCGTCGGCTTTGATGTTGCCCGCGAGATATAGAGCTGTATGCGTAGAGTACTGATGCGATGTATGGCCGGTGTAGGTTCACCAGGTGTACAGGGTTTTGTGGGACAGTATTTGCACTGGATGAAGCATCTACAATTCACGGTGCCTTTATAATTTGTGATTGGAGGAGCCATGAAAGGGTTTAGAAGGTCAAAAAGGTGTGTAATCAGGGTGTCATAACGTAGAACGGTAGAGAAAGTCTTGCGACGCATTCTATGCTTCAGACCAAACGCGATATTATAACTATCACAGGACGTTACACATATTCCCGGTGAAGTAGCAAAAGCGTCGTGGCTAACTACGTATGTCCGTCCGAAACAAAACTATACACAAATATTGTTAAACTTTTATTTTTAATACATAATATATGATATGATATAAACTAATTTATTGGTTAAGAAATGTTATAATTATCATTGACTTATAAAAGGTACGATACATCTGTCTATATTATGAATTCACATTAGCATTTTCATTTTATTTCATTAGTATACCATCGATATGGAGAGAAGATTCCTGTAGATGCCTAGGGCATTTGCTTTAATTGGTAAAAAAGGTCAGTTTGCACTTTATCTGGAGGTATCAATGTCGTTATCAACAGCGTCTACCGTCTTATGTATTATTTTGCCTTAAAAATCACATAATGTAGTGCAGTCTTATTTTTATATGGCACCCTAAATGCCCCAAGACTTTTTTAATAATACACAAAATAATTTTAACAACAAGACAGGAAAATTATTAAAAAGCTATTTTAGGTTACCTCAGAATAGTATTCGTACAATGAAAATGTCATTTTTATTGCCAAGACCACGAGTTAATAATATGTACTTTCAGTAACAAAAATTATGAATTTCCTATCAGAGCTATGAACCCTCTCCTAAGCGTCATGATAAAAAATGGCTGGGCAATTATTCGATGAAGTATTTCTATTTATTTTTGAATGTTTGTCTAAGATAAAGGTGGCTAGTGCTGTTTATATTTACAGTAATGGCACTAGCTGGCCTTTTATTTGGACACACACAGTTGAAATAAAATTTATTGATTTTACCACTTAACGAATAAAAAAACCTATTTTAGAAAAAAAAAAAAAAAAATAACGTGCAGCACAACAATATACTTGTTGCTATTATTTAAGTATGAACTAATGTCCCTCAAAATAAGACAGTTGTTTGTCACCCTAGTGAGGATACACATTATACTGTAAAGGCTTTTAATGTTTCACACCGTTAGTGTTCCGATTGGGAATGTTCGATTAATCAGTTATTTGTTATTTGTTGTGTGCCGACAATAGGAGGTGTGAGGTGCCTTTTTGGGGGTGAATATTAAAAAGTTAACAGTTGTCTTAACGAGTTCGGTTTCCTTATTAGTAGGTAAGCGGTGTATAGGAAACGGAAGAATGTAGCGTTGTGTCAAACAGTGGGCCGTGATAAAAGATAATGTAGTCGATCTTCCGATGGAAAATAGGTGATAGGGTAGTTGACATTTCGAACTAACGCTTAAGATAAGATTGGTAGAACCATTTTTTTTTGTCCGGGGGGAAATGCATATAATGCATTCCCACCGCCGCTGCCGCAAGCAGGATATGTGGGACTCGCCATCTACATAGCGTGGTATGCTAACTTATCCCACGAGTAGAGGACCCTACACCACTAAAACCCCCGGACACTCCTTCGAACCACCGTTGGCGGGGGCCGGGTACGCAAGAAGCAATCCGGCCCCCCGACGGCACCCGCGGCTTATATGGCGCCGAGGGATCTCCTGGGCCACACTGACTGTGGCCCATTTGTTCAATTATAGAGGAGTGTGAAGGCGTCCCTACATCTCATGGGCCAGCCTCAAAGGGAGCGGGGCCCATGTGCCACTCTCCGAGGCCGAGCCTAAGGCGGCAGGCAGAGGGAAGATTGGTAGAACCTGATGAAGCGATTTGGGTTTGACTAAAAACCAAAGATTTGATTGTTTTTTTGTTTGCATTGAATATTAAGCAAACAACTATATATGTGTGGTATCTAAAGCACCGATTTCAAAAAATCTTTCACAATTAGAAATCTACTTTATTCAGGAGTTTATTACGAGGTAATATTTAATTATGAAGTTCCCACGGAAACGGGTGGCTGGCGCGAGGGCATGTAGTCCTAAATAAAACGTAAAATATTGAATTATGAAGAAAGGGCGCTATGATCGTAGTTATCATTTTTGTGTCTGATGGTGTATTTCTTTTTGTGGACCTACGCAGGATGACGTATGCGACCACCGTATTTGCTCATACCGCGTTCAGCAGTTTGTACCGCTTACAAACTGTTCAAAGTGACTTTACTCGACCTGCCAGCGGGGCATCGTGGTTCATTCGTTATCGCAACTTACATTCTGATCTCCAACTGCCTTCCATCAAACAGTGGATGAAAGGGGCGTCGGGACGCTTCTTCAAATCCGCGGTTCAACACCCAGTTTGGTTGTTGCATCCGACTATAGACAAAGCGTCGTAAACACCGTCGGCCTCGGGGCGTCCTACACGATCCGGACGACAAGATAATAACTTACCAACTATTAGACCACCTACAATTGTACTGTGTTTTGTATCCGAAAACTACGAGTATATAAAGTGCTCCGACATGGAGAGTTATTTCTTTAGAGCGGGAGTTACTTAATTTTTTTTTTAAGATTACTATTATAGTTTATCAGTCTACTAGTATTCTTGTTAAATTCTCGTGCTAAGCTAAAATGCTTGTGTTACGAGTGGGTTCACAGTGTAATGGGTGGGGATTAATCCGGTGATCACAAGTTAGATACAAAGCCATTGAAAGCGCATTATAAGAAAAAAAAAGTTGATTCCCACAAAACTCCGCCCAAATTTATTTATGTTCTCAATAGCAAGAACATCACAAATGTGACTAGATACATTTAAACATATTGAAGTTATTTGTACATCTTCAACACATAAGGAAGCTGTTAGTGCTGTAAAATACAAAGCTTAATCCATAGGGATTATTCGGTGGGGGTCGATTTTATCATTGCGTAACGAATATGGACCGTATGTGAATGTAGTAGAGATCAAATTTGTATGTGTTATGAGTAACAATTCAAATAAAATGTGATAATGGATGTAGGACATTGACATTTATCTAATTGTTAGCATGTTGCACATGGGATGGTAATTAGAATGCTTTTAATTATTTTAATCGATTGAAATCAATTTTGTTACTTCCGTAGCCTATCTATATATATAAACTAGATGTTGTCTGCCAATTCGTCTGCGACAATTTCGATTTCTTATTACAAACTTTGCGACTCATTTTCACCCATAGGTTGGAATTTTCAAAAATTCGCTTTAGAATTATTTGTGTAAAACTTCATGGTTCTAGACCCAGCGGTTTTAGCTGTGCGTTCATCAATTTGTCAATTCATTAGTTTCTGCTATTATATATAATAGATAAAAGATAGAAGTTATTTTGGTCTGTATACGCTCCAAACTCAAAAAGCTCTGCATCATTTAGCTCATATTATGATATTCGAATTCAACCTGCTTAAACAGTGCCGTAAAAAGAGCGGTGCCACCGGTGCCCAGGCACAGGGCGTAGACTCTGGGGAACGCAAGAATGGTTTAGCCATTCTAGGCACGACTATAATTTTTTCAGTTTGCTCCTTCTTACTGCTCATAAAAATTAAATCTTAAGCATCAGGGTGGCCAACTTATTCGCGAACGCGAAAGGTCCAATATGCCTACCTATCTAAAAAAAAGGTCACAGTTATAGAAGCTCGCACAGGGCGCAGAAACAGGCTATTTACGGCAGTAACTAACTAACAGTAACTTACCTGTGACCGCAAAAATACAGCTTCAACACTAGGAATAGCTAATATATCGAGTAGTTTACCAAAGTTATCTTTAAAAAAAAGAAGAACAAAAAAAAATTACCTACGCGTCGCATTCAGAGCATATTGAAAAAGATAAAAATTGGTGTGCCAATTATCGTGTAAACCAAAAATTTGCCAAATCTATGTAACGGCCAAAACCAGCAGGCATTTCGCACACAAGAAAATGCTGCAAAACATAGTGGAAGCAATAATAGTAACTCGGCCTTTCAATGGCGTCAAAGATGTTCTCATTTCTAGAATTACCTTGATCTTTACCTTTTCGGTACATAATTTTAAATGAAAAAAAAAAATAGCACTTAGGTACCTATTTACATAATACATTTGTACTTGTCAGATGATTCACCAAAGCTCAAGACCAGTCTTTAGAATTAATCAGCAATAACTCTGTAACGGCAATTGTTGAACAACGTAGTCGAAGCAACGATAGTAACTAGGCCTATCAAAGGCCTCAAATATGTTCTCATATTTCGAATTCCCGTGAGCCCTACCGTTACACCATATAAATTCAAATGATTGCTATTGCCAATTCGATTGGTGTTTGTAATCTCAATCAACAAAGCGAAGATCAATCTTTAGAATTGTGTGTTTATGATTAAGATGTAGATAAAGCAATGCACACTTAAATCCAAACCACACGATTCCCAGATGGACTATTGTATGTTGCGAGTTCCCGTGTCGGAAAACTAGAAAAGCTTTAGGTATATTTACCCAAATAATTACAAGCATTGCAAAGTTTAACGTTACAACTATTGTTGTATGCACCATATATCAGCAAATGTGTGGATGTAGCATAAAGCTATAGTTGGTGCCTATTTATGGTGCACATGGAATTAATTAATTAATTTGATATTGTCTTTTTTCGGAAAACAGTGCATTATGAATTAATATTTTTCTTTCTTTCTTTATCATGTATCTCTTTCCTGAAAGTTTGCTGGAAAAGAATTCATTATTGAATTAGCCTTTTGCCTGGGAAGATTTAAAAAAGACCCGCTAGGGGCAGCATCGGTGATGTACCCCACACCGGTGCTGCCCCTAGCGGATCTTTTTCCTGGGAAAATTCCAGGAAAAAGGCTAATTCCATTATAATTCTATACATTTGACGTTGTTGTCAATAAGATTTAAAAAAGATCCTCTAGGAGCAGGACCAGTGGGGGGTACATCACCGATGCTGCCCCTAGCGGATCTTTTTTAAATCTTCCCAGGAAAAAGGCTAATTAAACTCGCCTTTTTACATATTGTTTCCAATTTATACACTTTATATAATCTAATGTAAAAAATAAACGTATGCTGTGTTTAGTTCCTCATTTTTCATCCATGCAACCATAATGTGACACATCAAAGCATAGCAGTGAACTACAAGTTTTATAATTTTTCTCTGCACCTCCTATTCTTACATTTCTTTGTTTCGAACTTTAGTATAACAGTCGGTCTTCTGCTTCCAATCCACTCTTTAGTTAATCGTCTATGATGGAGGTCATTCTATATTACGTTTGCTAAAACACGGTCTACACTGTCTGGATGCGTATACTTCAACAGTTGTCGGTCCTTCTGCAGATATGGCCAGAAACACCCATTTCAGCTTACTTAGGCTACCGGCTAAGTGGTTAAAATTGATTTTCTAAGTATTATTCATTCTATAAGCCCTGCGGTTTTCGGCTTAGAATAATTATACCTCTTCATAAATCCCTATGGGTGTCATAAGAGCCAACTAAGGGGCATACAGCAGATTCCCTCATCTTACTGCGATAACTAATCCGCCTCCCAAGCGTGGTGATTACGGCAACATCCCTCAATAATCCTGGCTTACCAAGGCCAGTTAAATAGGAGGCCCATGTTCAACTGTGGAAGTAAACCAGCTGATAAAGAAAAGTAAGTAAATTTTAAGCAGTTTACGAGAAGGTTAATCTGGTTTCCTTTGTAGAACATTTCTTACTAACCGTATAGACCACCAACGCATTATTCCGTATCGACAACGCGTCTGCAACGTTGCTCTTATTTGCCGATGCCCATAATAGATACGTTACTACAATTTAAATACCGATAGTGTGACAAACAAACTGGGTGTTGGCGCCGCACTATTTTTACTTTGGTATAAAGAAACTAGTACAAAACCTATTAGTCGTGGTTATTCACTTCTATTTCAATCGTTATTTGTTTGTTTACGGCGTTAAGTAAAAGTGTTATTATTAGCACAACGGGTCCCTAGAATAATTGGTTAGCGGTACGACGCACGTCGTGAAACTACCTATAAGCAACATAGTGTTGCTTAAAGATGGTTTAAAATGTTATCATCACTCCGTATAATGTTCTTTCCTGATCATGGGCATCCTCCCGAGGAAGGGTTTTGCTAAAGTTATCCGCAGTATTATGCAGTACCACACAGGGAAACGCTGCTGTCTGCTACTTGGTATACGCTTGCTGTAGATCATGTTATGACAATCAGGGCCAACGGCACAAAGTGCTTTCCGAGGTAAGACACTCATCCGAACCGACCCGGAAAGAAATCATACACTTTTCATATCATTTTTTATAGGTAACTAGCGACCCGCCCCGGCTCCGCACGGGTACAATGCTAATGTATTATACATAAATATAAACTTTCCTCTTGAATCACACACACACACAGGATATAGGGACATAGGGATATAGGGACATAGGGATATAGGGACAGAGAAAGCGACTTTGTTTTATACTATGTAGTAATTTCTCCTGTTGCGGGTCTGCTGGTAGAAATTTATTTTTTGGATTTACATGTATGTTACATATTATTTATTATCTTGATTTGTGTGTGTTATGTGTGGATATTAATTAATAAATAAAATATTTTTCGACCCACAACCTCCGAGACTTATTCTGCTACTTTACTTGGGATAGTATTTTCTAATCCCTTTACATCAGATACTCAACAAATGTGAAACTTACTGATATTATAAACAGAAATCTCTAATCCACTTAAAATGTCTTTCACAATAGTAATAGTACTAACATTGGTTAAATCACTGCGCGGCTGTAAATCACATTATGGGCTTAAGTTGTAGTGGTTTGAGCCTGTTCATGACAAAGCTGATAGGGTATTCAAGGGTCTTGTTGGATATAAGGTGTTCTGCACAGGAGGCAATTTGCCTTCTTTTTTTTTCGTAGTCCGGGTGGAAATGCATTTACGCCTTCCCACCGCCGCCGCTGCAACGTATCCGCGCGCTGGCGGCGGGATATGTGGGACTCACCCTCTCCATAGCGATGGTATGCGTACTCATGCTACGAGGAGAGGACCCTACGCCACTAAAACCCCCGGACACTCCTTCGATCCGTCGTTGGCGGGGGCCGGGTACGCATGAAGCAAGCCGGTCTAGAAGGCAATTTGCCTAGCAATCAAAATTTCTTTTTTTTAAATAAAATATCTGTCCCGCGCATTTTCACCCGCGTAGATCCGGTTCCCGTGGGAGCCTCGTGTTAAAATACAGCCTATGACACTCTTAAATATTAAGGCGTTCTGTCAATGGTTGACAGTTATATCAAACAGTTAAAAGTTGTGCCAATTCCATTAAGAAAAATAATATTTTAATCTAATTTAAAAAGACAATATATCTCGTGTTAATTCCACTAAAAATGCTGTAATACTATTTGTGCCCGTTTTATTTTTCCTTCCTGCATAATTTAAGCTGCAAGAATAGTATTACAGCATAAAAACACATTTTTAGCCGAATGAACACTAGATATTTTATCTCTTTAAAATAGATTTATATGGATATCCGCAAAGTAACGCCTGATTCTATTAATTATAATAATATTTTAGGTTAGTTTTCTTAAAATTTCTAATAAACAACAGGTAAGGCAGTCCTTCAACCAACCAGACCCGAAAATAAATCTTAGAATTTACACCAAGATTTCTTGTCCGGCGTGGGGATTAAACCTGCGACCTCCAAGACTTAAAGCGAGAGCCTTTTACTGGTACGTCATGGAGGTTGCTTCGTGTGTGTCAAGCCTATACTCAAGAATATCTGTAAACTTGGCGGTTAAACAAGTCTTGTATTTATCTATTAACTACTATAAATCTCGCAGTTTCCACTTTCTATCAAAATATTAGCGAATATTTACACAACTACATGCCAATGTTTATTTATGGTTTACCACTAAAATAAGCTTTAAGTAACGACATAAAACTTAAATTGGATGTAGAAAAATATTAATATTTAAGGTAGAGCATAAAATAGATAAATTAGTATAAATGATAACATGCTCAAAGGACAGAACTAAGACTCATAGTTATAAAAATAATAAAATAATATTGTATTTTTATAGCTGACAGATTTTAGGCTAAAGCTATAATAATATAAAATATTATAATCAAATAAAATTAAGTTATTTAACATAGTAAATTTAAAAACCAAAATATGTTTTGACTATTATCCTTTAATAGGTAAACGTGAATAAAAACTTTTTTTTTGTTTATATTTTTATTTTAGTAGTAGTACGAGTATGCTCAATGAGCTGATGGACTGGGCAAGTACCCACACTATATAGAATATAACAGTCAAACTACATTATTCATTAATATTGTGTTGATAGAATTAAGAACAGAGTGATTAGGGAACGTATGAAAGTGGATGTGTTGACAAGGATTGAGAAAGATTTGCTAAATTGGTTCGGATTTATAGAGAGAATTAATAAAAGGATACTTTTTTTCGTATGGACATACGTAGTTAGTCACGAGTCTTTTGCTACTTTACCGGGCATAAAGGCGAGCAGAGCTCCAGCCTTAATAAATGGTTTAAAAAACTACAAACTAAGCAACCTGCGCAAGAGGGCGCCCCCTGTGGGTCTTGGACCTCGGCTCAGGGCGGTCGCTGGCGATGAGATTGAGGGATAATGACTTTCGTATTTTAGAGGGTTTTATGCAACTGTCGCTTTGTAGTAGAGAGCATAGCATAGGTAGATTAGTACGCTCAATGTAGTATGTTCTATAGGGCAAGTACTTACACTACAGAATATCGTAGTCAAACGACATTTTATTGACCAAATAAAAAAAGAGATGGAGCTCTGTGAGTAACGGACTGAAGTCCGGTAAAACTCTGCCTTGGCGTGTAGCTTACGCACAAATGTTTACCAAAACTATAGCTTACCTTCTTAGTCGAGCTGAAAGATCAAATCGATTGTTTCAAAGTAGAATCAACCAATTAATACTATGAGGTAGTAGTGTGCAGAATCTCAGTTATCATTTCGTCTTCCTGCCCTTATCCCATATTACTTGGGATCGGCGCAACACATTTGTTTCTTCCATTCTGTCCTGTCACCTGACATGCTATCACTAACTCCCTTTTCTTTCATATCACTTTTCACATAATCCATCCATCTTTTCTTTGGCCTTCCTCTCCCTTTCCATCTCCATCCCCATCAATCATATTTAAAAAAAAAACAAGGTGGGTAGCTTGTCTGGATCCCCGTTGTTATGACCAGGTCATATCCATATTTCAGCAGCAAATTAAATAAACCATTCTACTATTATCTTAAGTCATAACTGTCGAACATATTTAGCAATAAGTTACGAATAAAGGAAAGCTCACACTGCGATGTTATTATATTTATATGCAATGGGCACAGATAATATATGATCATTCCATAGATAAGTTAAAGATAAAAAATAATATCGAAATATTTTAATCTGATTAAATGAACATAACATAATTTCATATTGGTAATTTAAATAAACAAGCTTAACATAAAAATAATAATATGTTGGATATAAATCTGCTTATTGATACAAGTCTGACTTTTGTTTATCGAATAGAATATATAAAATAAATAATTTACATACTGTTACATTAGAGATTTTGTCCACTCCAGTACAGAGGACAAAGTCTCAACTGTAAACTTCTGTGGGAGAATTAAACATTCAAATAAAACAAGTAAAGTGCACGACTAGATTATAAATATATTAATCTATTTAATTTACAACTTAACAAACATTTTTTAAGTTAATTTTGATAAAGTTAATATTTTTTACAACATACCCCCTAGCCAGTTTATATTTTAAAGGTAGAACATTATGGGAGTGGGCGGTTGGGATAAAGCCATAACCGTCCAGAGCTTTAATAAATTACTTATAATTAGATAGGTTAATGATTAAGTAAAAGTGGGCGCCAGAGACTAAAACAGTCTCGGATCCAGAGTCGAATCATGTAGATCAACACATAAATTGTAGTCGCACTCCGAGATCCTGAAGTTGATGATTATTTCATACAAACTTGGATCAAATTCCATCCAAGTTACCATTAAGGTTATATGAATTAAAAGACAAAAATAAATAAATGTAAAGAAAGAAAAAAACCGTCAACGCCTGCTGTCAAGCGAGGCGGAATCAGCCAGCCGTGCTGCGGTAGACTGTCGCAGGTGGTTCAGGCCCGATGCCTCGAGGAGACGGGCCTCGCGTCCGAGCCTCAGGTTTAACCTAAGTCCCGGCGGCGAGGTGAATCTCCCGAGGTACCTGTCCGCAAATAATGGTAACGGGCCACGTGCGACCGATCGCGGTAGCCGGAAAGGACGATGAAGTTGTGTCCGGGCCTGAAGGCGTGAGTCCCTCGCGGCGGCAAATCCACGCCGGCACAAGAAAGCACGGGTAAAAAACTTGGATTCTTCAGGACATCAGTCTGGATGTTAGCGGTCTGACGATCGAGTAATGACCAGCCAGAATTCCAACCCGGGCGACAATACCGGAACATGGTTCACCCAGTGAGACCAATTTCTAAAATCTGCCCTAATTCGGGGATATCGATGAACGTAAGGCTCCAATTTAAATAATTCACCCTCATTGAATTTATTAATTTATCCAAAAACAACAATGCAAATAAACGTCAAATGTGACATTGACATTTCTCGTTCACAAACTAACCAACTAATAACAAGGTGACTGAATGCAGAGTAAAGTACAATCTAAACGAATCCAGAATCTTTACCAAAATAATTTTAAACAAATATTCCCCACAACCCCTAATTTCCAAAATACTTGCACACAACTTTCTTAATACGAAACTTTATAATTTAAGATTAATTGAAGAGACAACCCAATGTCGGGGAAAAATATTCAGGACTAATTAATGGATAATCAAGACTATACTCCTCGCAACCCCAATCCAAAGACTAAATGTAAAGACAAATTAAAACGAAACTTCTAGAAAGAAATTGCAATAACTCCATAATAAAAAAATAGTTGCATTTCCGGTTTTAGTAGATTTCAAAATTAATTAAAATTTTATATTTAAATATGAAAGTTGACAATTCTAAAAAGGTTAATCCTATTAATTAAGTATTTTCGAATCACCATCAAAAATCGATGAAGCAATATAATTGACAAATGTATACATGCCCTTTGACAGCAGGTTAGACAATAACACAAAAAGTTTTTGTTTACTAAAATTGGAAACTAGTTAAAAAGTGTTATAAAGATGTTTTATCGCTCGAAGGAATTTGTCAAAAGGTTCTGTTACGAGTGTCGATGGAAACTACAAGTTCAAACTACATGGACAACTCAAAGTTTATCTACAAAGTTCCAAATATCTAATCTACTTGGAAAAACATTAATTACAACAAGGGTTTTAAACTATTACCACTGTGACTCTAAGTGAGGTTCACAACCACAAGTAAGGATGAAAATTACATTGTAACAATACTTTTAATGATAAAAAAAGAAGTTGCGTGGTTCACTGCAGTTTTATGTTTGCGTAGGATGTATTATTGGCTTCCAAATAAAATCTAAACTAATATTATAAAGCTGAAGAGTGTCGTTGTTTGTTTGAGTGAACGCGTTAATCTCAGAAACTTTTGGTCAGAATTGATTTTGGACTACGCTTTACGGCGTTTGACATAACATTGACAGAATGCGTGCTGCAAACCTGAGCTGCCAACATCGTCAGAGGATGTAAAAAAAAAAACTTAGTGTCATCTTAGAGCTTTCACACCTAATATAAAAAAGTTCTATTTAACATAGCGATTTAGTTCAGACGGGACAATGTTCGTCGGGTCAGTTAGTAAACTTACATCAAATAAAAAGTCAAGTCGGAGCGCTGTTAAACAATACACTGAAGCCATTTTATTTGTGCAGTAGTGTGGGTAAAATTATTACATCATCAGCCCGTATAACGTCCACTGCTGAACATGGGCCTCCTCTCAAGGGCGGGTATTTGCTACAACACACACCTCGCTTGTCAGGCGGGTTGGTGACCGCAGTATTATGTTGTGCCACACTAGAAACGCTGCTGCCGTTCCTTGATATACGATTATTATAGATGATGTTATAATTATGGGAACCAACGGTTTAACGTGCTTTCCGAGGCACGGAGGGTAGTCCCTCAACCAGACCCGGAACGTCCTAGCTGACCCGGACGACGAGGTAACAACTTACCAACTAGCAGTAAAGAGACTGCAAGAAACTAGCACCACTACTGACAGACCACTCTATCCGACCTGCCGGAGAAGAGTGCGCCCGCGAACGTGTCGCGTCCCCCCTCGTCCTCCCGACCCTAAGTTTGTGAAGAACCATCCCATGCCCTCGTAGACCCGAAGTCCGCGAGGCCCGCGAACTGTACAGTAGAGCGACAGTTCCACAAAACTCCCCTAAACTAAAAGCCATAATCCCTCATTCTCCCCGTCAGCGACCGCCCTGAGTCGAGGTCCAAGTCCCACAGGGGATGCCCTGTTGCGCAGGTTGCTTAGTTTGTAGTTTTTAAACCATTTATTAAGGCTGATGTGTGTAGGGATCGTAGCAAGTGGAGGTCCATTGTCTCTGCCTACCCCGCTGGGAAACAGGCGTGAGCTTATGTATGTATTAAGGCTGGAGCTCCGCTCGCCTCTATGCCCGGTGAAGTAGCAAAAGCCTCGTGGCTACCTACGTAAGTCAAACAAAAAAAAATAAAAAAATAGATAGTAAATAAATAAACACGTTTAAGAACAAGCGGAGCATCATTATTCAGACGGCAAGCGTTAACAACGCTAGATAGCATCACCTATCATTTGGCATCGATAAAATAAACAGGCGTAAGATCGACGCATTTTTAACAAGACATGTAATATTCATGCGCCCGCTTCCAGAGGATGTGTGTAATCACGAGTGCTTGCCATAACCAGCATAATTTGTGTAGGGCTTACACCTTTAAAAAAAAACTGATATTGAGTTTGTTATAAATACTCAATTTTTTATTCATTGTTCTCTATATATGTCTATACTAATATTATAAAGAGAAAAGATTTGTAATTTCAAAAATTCTATAAAGAATTGACTGTATTTGTTTGTACCTAGATATATCTTGCATCCTCTTTCTTTATAATTTTTTAAGTGTTTTAAGTTTAAGTCAAATTTTTGATATAATTAATTTAATTTTGATCTCAAGTTTGATTTTGTTCAATTGCTTAATTTTAGTTTTCTATTTTTACTCATGCATAATTCTAACCTTTGTATAGTTTATTTCTACTCAATATTAGTACATTTATTTAGTTTAAGTTACCACTTATGTTCGTGAATGTTGGTTCACCTGTTATTGGCAACTGAATAAGCCTTCTACACGTAACTACTCTATTTGTTAATCTATATACAGAAGCTGTTGGTGTACCTTTAGTAAAAAATAAAAAAATAAAAAAAAAACTTTCCCCATTGGAAAGCTACATTCACCCTGAGTGACATAGGTTATATTTAATTATGAAGTTCCCACGGGAACGGGAGTTACGCGGGTAAAACCGCGCGCGGGAAGCTATTATCGATAAAGAGGAAAAGTTTGGAGTTTTGTATGTTTGTTTCGAATAAACTCAAAAACTACTGAACGGATTTTGATCATTCTTTCGCCATTAGAATGCTACATTATCCCTGAGTAACAGAGGATAAAAGTCCACTCGTGCGATTGGGGCGGGCTGCTAGTTAGGGTATAATGTGGCTTCTAGTGATATATTAACGCTATTAAAACTACCACCCTAGAGGGCCTAGTCACAATACTTATATCATCATCATCATCATTATCATCAGCCCATATAACGTCCACTGCTGAACATGGGCCTCCTTGGCAGGAGGGTTGGTGACCGCAGTATTATGTTGTAATACACAGGGAAACGCTGCTGCCCGTTCTCTGGTATACGCTTGTTATAGATGATGTTATAGCAATCGGCCCCAACGACTTAACGTGCTTTCCGGGGTACGGAGGGTAGACCCGTTAACCATACCCGGAAGAAATCTTAGTATTTACACAAATATTTCTTGTCCGGTGTGGGGATCGAACCCACGACCTCCGAGACTGAAAGCGAGATTTTTTACCGTGACGCTACTTATATTATAGCGATAGCTAATTCGATTACTAATCGCTAAATCGTTGGCGGTAGAACTGTTTTGGGTAAGCCAAAAATGTTTCTACTAAAAGATTTGCATTGACATCTACAGTACCTGCACAGAGACCAACAGCGCCATCTAGCGCTTGCAAAAATAATTAACCTATATCGCGTAATACAAGTTTGCAAGCCAATTCGAACATAAACAAGTTGTAAGAACTAACGACTGACTGTCGACGTAGTAACTATTTATTAATCATTTACGAGGCCACCATCTTAAATTGTGTACCAGTTTATCTCACAACAACCCTCATAAACACTTTTTAAACAATAGAATAGTGAAAGCGTGGAATAAACTCCCAGAAAGCGTAATTTCAGCCCAAAATGTGAACCAATTCAAAAATAGACTCGACAAACATCTCAGCTGCAATAGCAACTAGTGGAGAAGAGCAAGATACAGGCACTTACCAGTTGAATCAACTGCTTGCCTGATCACAAATAATAATAATAATAATAATAATAATCTGTGCTATCGGCCGGCGGGTAAGCCACCTTTACTGTATGATTGTTATCTTCTGTGGAGGTTTCACCGACATTTCCTCTACATATTGCTATTTCTATTCATGTAATCAGAAGCTAAAATCACGATAAATACTTAGTTAAAACGGTTTATTTTTCCAAAACCGTGACAAATAAAAATTAACAATGTATTCGATTTGTTCGATCATATACACCGTGACTATACAGTCGTTTCTTATACTTGGTGAAATGAATTTGGTATTCCGATGGATCGCTTTTTATCATCATCAACAGTCCGTTTACGTCCACTGCTGAACATGGGCCTCCTCTTAAAAGACCTTGGCAAGCCAGGATCGTAGAGGGATATTGCCATAATCACCACGCTTGGCAGACGGATTGGTGATCGCAGTAAGATGTAAACCTTGAGGTAATAGATGCTGCTGCCCATCCATCAGCCATATGTCCCTTAGTCGCCTTTTACGACACCCATGGGAGGACAGGGGGTGGTCTATTCTAAGCCGGAAACCACACGGCCAACACTTTTTATATAGCGTTAAAAATACAATCCTACTAATTTTATAAACGCGAAAGTTTGTAAGTATCGATGGATGAATGTTTGTTTCTCTTTCACGCCAAAACTACTTAACGGAATTGACTGAAATTTTACACCAGGATAGTTTATACGAATTAACATATAGGCTACAAAACATCATGCTCCGACCCACTGGAGCAGAGTCACGCGGGCAAAACCGCGGGGTGCAGCTAGTTTAAAATAACTTTGAACCACAATTTCAAAGTCATTTATAAGTTTTTTTTCAAGGGCACCCGGTTTTATAACCTACATTACCTCAAGATACTAGAGCTCATTTCGCCATTTAAGTACATTTATCACAGCCATCTTTGTGAGGAAAACTAATATTTAAAAAAACATAAAATGCCTAATTAAAGAAAAAACGTTTCCATAGTAACACTGATGGCAGATCGTCCTACCAATTTTAATAGAAACGATAAAAAATCAAGGCCACTAATAGGTTATCTATTGATTATCTTATCATGTGAAATGCAACATCATCATCATCGGCTTGCGCCTACGCATCACTCTCAAGAGAGTGTTACTCTTACATCACCTATTTTCGAGCACAAATAAAAAAAAAACAAACAAATAATTATAAAAATTAGTTTATTATTCTTTCTCACAAAGAAACATTACAAAAAAATGGTATTATTTAGCATTATAATTAGTATTCAGTAGGTGAATCTGTGTGAGAGACTGGTATCTGTACTAGGCGGACCTGTGTGACAGATTACCAGCGTCTCCTGACCGTAGACAATTGGGTAGACTAAGACCTTAGACAATTGGGTAGACAAATGGTTTACGCATAAAGTTTTAGTGCTCAAATTTTAGTGCTGTAAGAAGAATACTCCCCAAAAAGGCTTTTACTTTGACTGTAGTTACTTCTCCGAGGCAGATTATAGACAGTAAAGTAATAGATAATACCAATTCCAATATGAATGTATGTGGGTGCATAGACCGTTTTATAAGAGTTTGCACTGATTTGTTTAATAAAATTTATTGTATATGTATATGTTTGTAAAAATTACTTGATAAAATCTTGTCTATACCATATTTTTAGTAAAATAAAGATTACTTACTGACTTACTTCTTATCCAGCCCTAAACTTGCAACCTTTAAATCAATATTGCAAAGTGAAGGCCTTTTAATATACTTATAAACATTTAGTTTAATTAAATCTGCATATTAAATCATGTTTTCCTACTTCAATTATTGAAAGGAAATATAATTTGTTCGACTTTTGATAGGTTATAATTATTTTATAAGCTACAGGCTATGTTAATGGTAATCCTGCTTCAAAGATTTAACGCAAATTAAGACGATATGCACGGTAATTTTTAGTCGTTGCTACCTAGCGAAATATTATTTATTTATTTATATTATTATTTATTTATTTATTAGTTAAATGTTGCCAAAACCAAGATAACAGACGTTACCCAGAAAGCCGCTAAACTTAAGTGGGACTGGGCTGGACATGTCTGCCGCATGCCAGATGACAATTGGGCTAAAATAACCACCGATTGGGTCCCAATAAACGCACGACGCCATCGCGGCAGGCCGAGGCGAAGATGGCGGGACGAGCTTGACTTGGTAGCGTAGGGACTGGCCGGAACTCGCAGAGTTGTGACAAAAAGGGAGAGGGAGGCCTTTGCCTGCAGAGGGACAGCACAGGCTAGTTAGTTAGTTAAATGTTACAAGTAATAGTAAAATATACTTAATCTAGATTAATGAACATTTAACCAACACCATTATCCTCAGGTTAATAATAGAGATAATACATAAAAAAACGAAAGTAAGGAATGAAACAGTTTGCAACTAGAGTAAAAACAAATTAAATAAATAAGACAACTATTTTAATATAAGGCAAATGATTATATTATTATGATAGTAGCTCTACAATCGTGCGCTTTAGTTGATAACTTAGAGAAAATATCAAGTTTCGCGCCCCTGCAGTCTTACACTATAAGTGTGGAATAAATGAGGCGCGCGCGCCCCCTGTCGTACGACAATAACATTCGTATGTGCTTTTATCGTAAACTGGCCCTTACGACCAAAAGATTTAAACATGAATGTACATCTATCTTATCCATCCTTATGCTTTTAAGGTCTAGATTTAGTTTTGGTATTGAAATCGAGCTAGATATTTCTTACTTTTATCTCGACTTTTGGTAATCTATACTAATATAATAAAAAGGGAAAGTTTGTGAATTGTTTGTGAGGTTGTAGGGGATATACTTTTTAGATAGTGTTAAAAATGCAAATGAAAATAACTTTATAGAGCTAGTCTACTTTAAAGGGGTTGGACACACGAGGCTGGACACGAGTGTGTCCAGTTGGTGAAACTCGGAATAAGAATCACTTATTATTTCGCCATCTGGACACGCCAAGATATTTATGCGTGTCCACTTAGTGAAACTTAAATTAATAAAGACTCGTGTCCAGTCAGTGAATAACCCCTTTAAAGAGACAACATTTAATTTTGGATTTTGGGATTCAAAAACTACACGGGCTAGCAACAATTACTGACAGGAATTGGGAATTTCTCTAAATGTTAGAGACGAGTAAAACTAAACAAAAAGACTGCATCAGTAATGTAGAAAAAAATTAACAAAAAGAACCGACTTTAAATAAATAAACTATTCCAAAACAATTGAATATAACTACACTAAAAAGTAAAATATTCCAAAACCAGAATCTAACCAAACTCTCATCAAAATAACCATTACACTTAATACAAATTTAAGACTTATTTGATTTTCTTGTCAATGCCCTTATCAGAATTAGTCCTAATGTGGATAGGAATGGGATGGCATGGGAAGAACTAGATTTCATTTAAAAAAAATATATCGAAATCTGTTCATCCTGTTGAAAGTTCTGAGGTAATAAACATAAAGAAGTACAGTCGAATTGAGAACCTGTTGAAGTCGGTTGAAAATGGCTTGAATTAAAGTGCACTAAACTGCCTTATTAATATAAATGTCACACTTTATAGGTCTCAATTTAAGTTAGGTATGATAGAAATAACTTTCGCTCGAGATAGCTAAAGCAAGTTGTAGTAAAATGAACCCTCACTTTCAGTCTAGGCTCCATTCATTCCCTAAATTTATTTTTCTGTAATTAAAAATAATTGATCTCGGTATATTGTTGATTAAAAGTCGATTTTAATGCAAAAAGCTAGTTCAGTTGTTGGTCTTTTTTGCTAATATGACGAAACACAATTGACCAGGGAACGGGCAGCAGCTTTTACTTAAATATCAAAAAATAATAATTCATCAACATCAACAACTCGTTTACATCCACTGCTGAACATCGGTCTCCTCTGCACAGACTTTTGCAAAGCAGGGTCTTTGAGGGATATCGTCATAATCACCACCCTCAGCAGGTGAATTGGTGAAATATCCTTGAGCTGATAGATGCTTATGCCCATCCTTCAGCTCTATAGTCGCCTTTACAAGACCCACGGGAAGGTGTGGGGTGCAATATTCTAAGTCGGTAAGGATAATTATAATAATTGCTTGCTAAGCCTGGTTATGGCTAATACTTGATTTGTGGTCCCCTCCATCCATACAGTTCTTAAGCTTCGCACTACATTTTGCTCCATGTATTCCCTTTGGTATGGCCTTTAATAATATGTGTATTACATAAGTAGATTCACGCGTAAACTCCCATGCCCGTAAGAACTTCGTAATTAAATATAGCCTTTAGCCTTCCTCGATAATTGGGCTATCTAACACTGGAAGATTATTTAAAATCCGACCATTCCTGAGATAGCGCGATCAAGCAATCACACAAACTTCAGCTTTATATATCATCATTTCTGACGTAGGACGTCCACTGCCGGACATAGGCCTCCCTCATAGATCTCCAGTTGTTGTGGTTAGAAGCGGCCTGCAGCCACCGTGATCCCGCGGCCTTAACCAGATTATCCGTTCATATAGTAGGTGGACGTCCTACGCTACGCTTGCCGATCCGCGGTCTCCATTCGAGAACTTTTCGGCCCCAACGGCCATCTGTTCTCCGTGCTATATGGCCTGCCTATTGCCACTTCAACGAACTAATCCGTTGGGCTATGTCGGTAACCCGCGTTCTTCTACGTATCTCTTCATTTCTTTTTCGATCTCGTAGAGAGAGCTTTGTATATTATGTAAAGATATTAAAAAAGATACTTATTGTTTCATGCAATCTTTCTTATTAAATCTTTAACAACCCAATAAAAATCCTAAAACGGTATTTTTTATCAGATTCTAAAATAAACTTATCTAGTATTCAATAGGATACAATTTATTAAGCTTTAAAGTTTATTTAGCTACAATGTTGCATTTATTCGTTTTTAACTGTTGCTTATCTTAATTTCATTGATTTAGTTAAAACTATATACTTCAACGTTGGCCATAGCGATTTTACTGCTTAGTTGTATTGTCCAAACGAAAAGAGTACTCGGAGATGGTAGGAGAGAGAGATCTATATACATAAATAAAAATGAATCCCTATTTTCCTTGGCATCGGTTGGATCGATTTCGCTAATTATTTTTTCGTTGTGTTTGTTATTGTCAAGAAAAGGTCATATGAACGAAAAAAAAAAGAAAAATGCACGGAAAAATGTAAGAATACTTAACCCTGATATTATTTTTTTCCAATATACCTAACCTTAAAACTTTTGACAATATAAACTTTTTGAATTAAATCTTATGGCGTTTTACATACAATTGACAGAACGCGTGCTGCTCTTAGAGCACATCCATTAATTCAGAGCTATCACTGATTTAGTTTTAGTTAAGACAGGACAATGTCTGTCGGGTCAGTTAGTATACCTACATAACAATATATTTATCGCTCATCTAGTGAAGCAATAATTTTTTTCAAATCGTTTATTACTCATCTCATCTGATGCGGTGCGAAGTAATATGTGGGAATCTGTTAATCTGTTCACAATTGCGAAAGTATGCTTTTATGATGCATATAGCATCATAGAAGATGCTCCTTTAAGGGAAGGACACCGGACACTGCTTTGTTATTGCGATAGACATTAATGTTATCAGTTACGAGACTTTTGCTGCTTAACCGGGCATAAATGTGAGCAGTGCTGCCTTATTAAATAAGACAAAAAAAAACTGATTGCTACTTCACCGTGCAAAAATACGAGAGTGGCTCCTTAAATAGTTTATAAACTACAAACTAAGCAAACTGCTTAGGCGCCCCTGTGGGACTTGAACCTCACCTCATGTTTATAGGCGGAAACATTGTTCAAACGTGACGCGACCCGACGACACGCGACGCGTGTTGAGTCGAATTAAATATATTGTTTTCTATAGACCAGAATCACACTATAAACACGACGCGACGTTGCGTCGAGTGTTCATAGTGTGATTCTGGTAATAAATGGTCAATACATTTGATTCGACTCAACACGCGTCGCGTATCGTCAGGATGCGTCGCGTTTTAACAATATGTTTCCGCCTTAAAGCTGGCGGGAGGATTGAGGAATAAAGAATTTTATATTTTAAGGTTTTGTGCAACAGTCCCTCTACTTTACAGTTTGCAGGTCTCTCGAACATGGGGTCTATCAGCACGAATTCCAATGGAGGAATAGATAAGACTGTGTTTCCACGCCTATCGCTTGTGCTTCACGCCACAGTCTACGAATAGCGTATAAAAGATTTTATAAAGTGGTTGCTGTAGAGATAGGGTAGTACTTGAATTTAACGATGACAATTTTCACCTCCGACTGTCGAACAGGTTGGGTTGATGTTTATATTTTATAGTTTAATTAAGCTTACTGTACTAAACAATATTTTAACGGTTCCGTACCCGAAGGTTAAAACGGGACCCTAGTACTCCGCTGTACGTGCGTCCGTCTGACTGACCGTCTGTCAAAATTTGAACTGTTTTCAATTTCAAATTTGATGGCAAGACAGTTGAAACAAATGAACCAAAAAATACTAAAATACAATAAGTATTTAATCACTACATAGTATAAAACATAGTCGCTTTCTCTGTCCCTATATCCTTATGTAAATGTGTATGTAAAAAACTCCTACTCATATTATAAACACGACAGTTTGTAAGTATGGCTGGATGGATGGATGTTTGTTACTCTTTCATGTAAAAACTACTGAATGAATTTGGCTGAAAGTTTGCAAGCGGGTAGTTTATAAGCTAGATTAACAGACTACAAAATATCACGCTCCGACCCACTGGAGTAAAGTGACGCGGGTAAAACCGCGGGGCGCAGCTAGTCTTTATATATATAATTCTTCTGTTAGTGTGTATGTCACTGAACTTCTCTCAAACGACTGGACCGATTTTGATGAAATTTTTTGTGTGTGTTCAAGGGGATCTGGGAATGGTTTAGATTCACAATTTTGTCCGCTGGACAATGTTTTTTTAATTAAATTTTAATTTATTAGTAGTTGCCTGAAAACCTCTTAAATCAGCAAACGTTTTCTAACTAAAATGTAGAGTCAATTTGAGCTTTATTTTTTTGCTAAGATTTTTTAGGGTAGGTGTAGGGTAGGGTAGGGGTAGATTAGGGGTAGGTGTAGGGTAGGGGTAGGTGTAGGGTAGGGGTAGGTGTAGGGTAGGGGTAGGGTAGAGGTAGGGTAGGGTAGAGGTAGGGTAGGGTAGAGGTAGGGTAGGGGTAGAGGTAGGGTAGGGGTAGTGTAGGGTAGGGGTAGTGTAGGGTAGGGGTAGTGTAGGGTAGGGGTAGTGTAGGGTAGGGGTAGTGTAGGGGTAGGAGTACCGCATAAACGAAGTCTCTACGGCCCAGTTTATTTTATACAAATGTTTAGGTCTTTTATGTATCGATTGAGGCAGTACGAAGTCTGCCGGGTCAATAAATAACGTCTCCTGTATAGTTAAGGACAACTCTAGTGTCGGTACAACTTACCTTGGAAAAACTTTTGAAGAATTCCAAAAAACCACACCGTCCGCTTGGGTCCGTGGTCGTCAAACTGCGGCCCGCAAGCCGCATGAGGCCCGTATTACCCGCATTTCCCGCGTAGCTCCCGTTTCCGTGGGAACTTCATAATAAAATATACCCATTTGCCTTCCTGGATAAATGTGCTATCTAACACAGAAAGATTTTTTCAAATCGGACAATTAGTTTCTGAGATTACCGACAACCTCCGTAGCATAGCGGTATTTAGCTTGCTCTAAATCTCGGAGGTCGTAAACACCAGACAAGAAATCTTTGTGTAAATTCCAAGATTTCTTTCCGGGTCTGGTTGGTCCCACCGTGCCTCGGAAAGCACGTTAAGCCGTTGGTCCCGATCGATATAACATCATCTAATAGTAATCGTATACCAAGGAACGAGCAGCAGCGTTTCCTTGTGTGGTACAACATATGACTGCAGTCACCAACCCGTCCGCCAAGCGTAGTGACTATGGCAAATTACTTCCCTCGGGAGGAGGCCGATGGAGTGGATGGTGATGAGATTACCGCGTTCAAGCAAATAAACTTGCTATTTATTAAAGTATAGATTACAGATGAGTATAAATATACAGCAGACGTTAAAATATTGATTCGTGTCCATGTTTTATTAGTTACAACTGTTTTCCATTTGGCTTGTGGTAAATAAACAACAAAGTCGTAATTTATAGATACATAATTTTCGAGCCAAATTCGTAGAAACACATGTTTTGACACTCCCACTATTCATATATATGTACCATATCCATGAAATAGTTTTCTAGTATTTATAATTAAATAGATTTAGCTTTCATTTCCTTGGGAATCTCTTCATAGAATACCTATCTTATGAAATCGTTCGCGAAGTTTTTAAGTTTGTTGGTGTCTCTGTGGCGGTATTCATAATTTCAGTCGCAGCACGTCCACTGCTGGATATATGCCTTCGTGGATTTCCAGTTACTAAATTTGGAACCGGCCGGCATCCACCGTAATCTTGGTGGCTTTTACCTGGTTATCCGTCCACCTAGTTAGTGAACGTCCTACGTCTCCATTCAGGCATCTGCTCTTTGCCCTGATTAGACTCGTGCTCGTGTGGCGGTCTTAGACTCGCCTTAAACCTCGGGCTTTTTCCCCGTTCCGGACAAAATACAAAACTGTTTACATGTCTGGTTGGCTCATAGGAGCCCGATTTAAGATTGCGGTAAAGGAAATTAAAACGTGTAAGTAGGTAAGAATAGGCGTAAAGACTAAAAAAAATTAAATTAGTCAGTCAGTTAGATTACAAAAAATATTGGAAAGTATTTTTTTTATTTATCAAATCAATAAAAATTTACAAAGACACAGAGCCACAACAAACCATACCGTTCAAGAAAGAGGGTTTGTGACGTCAGTACGGTCTGTAAATTTGTACCTAGAAGTGACGTCACTCGAAATTTCAACGCGCTGTATCGTAGTGATTTTTTGGTTATCTAACTGACGAACTAAATAGAATTATTAATTCTTCATGCCTATTACAGTTTATGTTTCTGTCACGGCAGCCGTACGGCTCCGGGACTCTCCGAACGGCTCCCGATGGACTCTGCAATAGAAACATATCCAGCACGTAGGCGATGTGTCGTGAATTATTACACTGACGGACACAACTGGCGTTGTGCAGCCGTCCGTGCTGTATCTGTCTCGTGTCTCCCCTGCGTTTGTCACGTCTTTGCCTTACGACTGTAGAATTCGCGTCTTAAATAGCAAAATAAACGGCGTGGTTTTAATAAGAAAATAATGTGTTATGTAAAAGTACGTAATATTGATTATTCTGCTTTTATTATACTTTGAAATGACTTGATCAATCCATGTAGTTCTAATTTCCTAAATCCTGTAAACTGTTCATTGTTTCTAGGAAATAAATATTATTATTAGAATAGAATAGAATAGAATACATACATGGACATAGCAAAAAAATAATAGACACAGTACAATTGGCGGTTTTATCGCATAAAGCATTTATATATATACATATTGCACCTAAATTTAATAGCCTTGGAGTCATGGACCCGAACCATCGTTGGTCGACGATAACTTGCTGTTAATATTTCCGCCTATTACTGGAATGGTGTACAAATAAATTAACTATCAACTATTTTATGGAAGAATCAACTTGATTTTACGTCTATTTCATTAATGCAGTTTTAAGGTGATAGTGCACTGCGTCGCGGCATAACGGCGGCGGGCGGTGTGCATGACGGAACGGTGTTTGGTTGAACAACGCGGATGTTTGAGTTGCATATCTGCTTCAATGGGCTCTAGTTGAGTAGGAATTTAACATATTAGTTCAGTCATTGATGATTTGTTTGCTGAAGCTTATAGTTTTTTTTTATTAAAGCAAGGCAAACATCCACAAATAATTCTAATTTACAAAAACACAACATTATAAGTGATAATTCGACAAAAAATTTTTTTTTTGCGGAAACATTAACACTAGATATTTTGTTATTTTTTTAATTAGATTAATATAGATTACCGCAAAGTAACGCCTGATTCTATTCAATATCTACCAATTAATTCAAAGATATACATATTTTTAGTTGTACTAGGTGGGAATCGAACCTAGAACTCAACGACGCAGTTTTACCTCGTAGCCTTAATTTAGTTTGATTTTTTCTATTTAAGTTTTTATTATTAGTAGGATTTCAGGTGCAGCTTAGTTGCTAATAATATAAATAATAAAATATTTCTAGAAAAACAACATCTTGATTAAAGCATAATATATTATATTAATAAAAAATATTATTTATTCATATTGATCAGAAAAAAGGTTAGTCTATTTAATTATATACTAAATATATATGTAAAAAAACACTATTTTAAAAGCACTATCCTGCAAAGTCACATCGTGTCATGCCGCCGCTTATTTTAGACACCGCAGTGCATTCTTACCTTAAAAGCATTACATCTGTGTAATATATATTATTACTGGTCACCTTAACATGACTACAGACTTTAATTACTTACGTTAGAAATCTATTTGAGAGGTCATCTTGGAGAAGCGGCAAATTGTTGGAAACATGTCTCAATAAACACTTATAAAATACAGGGTCTTGGGTCAATTGAGTTCCATCGTTTGAATATTAGTGGGCAATAAAATAAAATACTTAAGGCATTAGAAAAATGGTTTATTCGATTTTTTATTTATAACTGTATGCACATAAAAAATCGTAGGTACCAAGGCGGACTTAACGCCAACGGCATTTTCTACCAGACAACCTTGGGGTGGTGCAGAGAAAAGAACATCCTGATTACGAGTGGCAGCCCATTCCATAGAAGAATGTATTGTACAAAGAAAGAAGAGTGCATGAAGTTGGAATGGTGAGATGGACATTGTAAAAGGCGATTGTGAGAAGAACGTAAAGTTTTAGAGTGGTGAGAACAGAGGTATTGGAAATGCATAGATAAGAAAAAAGAAGTTTAAGGAATATCGAGAATAGAATAAAGAGTAGTAAGTGCCCTCATGGAGCGTCGATCTCGGATAGGCTAATACTAGGAGCGCCGCGTTTATGGTGTCCCTTTCTTGTCCTCTCTTTCTTCTTTTTATTTTTATTTGTTTTTCTGTGATTTCCGCCTAATCTCCATACAGTAGTATAAATTTAGACGGGGCTTTCGATGTTAGATGGCTTTTAAATCCTTATTTTATGTAGACGAATTCGTGGGTGCAACTAGTCTAAAATATATAGACGGTAACATCGCAAAGTTTTGCAACCACCCAAACGTATAACTATTTATTTAATTTCTAATTTAGACATCAATGATTCATACAGTGTTTCCGTTACGAAATTAGACCTACAAGGCTCCTATTTTCGCAACGCTCTGTGGACATTTTATAAGTGGCAACACTTCTTGACACTGGCAACTTTATCTGAATACGTTCAATGCTGTCGCCAGCTGCTTTTGCGCAAGCCATATTTCTTATTAAATTAATGTTGCCATTGCAAAATTAAATTACTGCCCGCATCTCAACTTAATCCTATCCAATAATGTTGTTACATTTGAATTTCGATTCCACATGTTCGGAATTTAAGTTTGCTGAACGTTATCTATTCGCATTCAATTTTTGTCTTAGCATGTTCGATTTTAAAGCTTATTTTCGATTAAACAGATATTTTTATAAATGTCTTTGACATGGATTTGGATGTATTTATGATGAATGATTAGAATAATTGAGGAGGAGTTATAAACATAGATGAGACAGTAGCGGTTTATGATTGGTCGTTGTTTATGGTTTGTGCCGCCATTTTGCAATTTAAATGTCCCGATTTGGTTATGGGTTACGGTCATTTGATTAATTCGTTGAGTTAAACGGTCATTGATATGTAAATAATTATAATTCAATGTTTGATTTATGGGTTTTGTAAAATTAGTTATATTTAACGTTACGTAAAGTATGATTTGTGTAAATCACATTTACGCTTAATAAGATAAGTATTTATAAAATGGTCATGTTAACAATTTATATACTTAAGGGATAGGTTTATAAATACTTAGTTATTAAAATTAGTAGCTGAGTAGTTTTAGCGCTTTTGACTGCTTCTTTGCTCCAGTAAGTCGTCGCAAGAGCAAATAGACAATATATCGTGTATGATTGTAGACTTAATGTTAACTCAGCTAATAAACTGTAACCGTACAATTTCAGGCAAATCCGTTTGGCAGTTTTTGCGTGAAACAGTAATAAACATCCATCCATACACACTTTTACGTTAATTATACTAGGAAGATAATTTAATTTATATTTTCAAACATCCACGTAGGTACTAATGCATAATTTATATTGTTTTGTTCGGTGTGTCGGTGGGTGTGACAATTTAAAAAAAAAAAAAACAAAAAATAATATTTATTTCTTGTAGCAACCCTAACTGAAATATTAAACGCGTCGTCGGCTATTATCGCAGCATAATTGCGGGTGGCGGTGAGGCCGCGGTCCCATTGCGAGCGACTAGCGGAAACGGTAGTAACATGAAAATTCATCTGAATGTGTATTCTAACTCACCGCATGTTAGACTTAGATCAGTACACTGAGGGTTTGAGTGGGTAGAAACTCTCTTCGTGGAGTGCTAAGCATATTATCGCTAAGGAGAAGGGAGGTCGAGATGCCTAATTCAAATTCCTCCGCATTTGTATCATAATTCCACTTTTGCATTGCACAGATATCTTTCCGCAAATTTGGAGGCTGCAGTCACACTGTGAACGACAAGCCAATACTAACCTGCAGCTCCCTGTGCCCCCATTACTAGATTCGGAGGAAGAGGAAGAGGGGTAAATAAATAGACCCGTTCGGAGTGATTATCATATCATCGCTAGGAAGAAAGGAGTTCTACATACCTACCCCACCGGCATGGTGATCAGGATAATCATCGGCCTAATTCCTCCGCAATTTGTATCTTGATTCCATGTTTGCGTTACGTAGTTTTCTTGTCGCAAATTTTGGATTTATTTTCTATAATAATCCTGTTTATAACCCTGTTTATAAGCTTGTTAATACTGTTAGTGTCTCAAAACAGTGTGTTCGCAATAACCTCGATTACAAGGATTAATTTCCCAAGTAAGTGATTTTCGAATTTGAACGCCTGGTTGACACGAAAAGAAGAAGATATCCCAAGTGCGGTAATTTTCTTTTTTTAAGTTGTATAAATAAATATATTAAAATCTCTACAAGATCGCTCGCACTGGGTCAAATCCTATCAACCGATAATTATAGCGGACTGCTTGCACCGAATTGAAGGGCGCGGCGCACACCGTTTGTTTTAGCTTGTTCAATGTTTATAGTAAACGTTGTAAAACAGGCTTATATTAACAAAAAAAAAAAAACAAAAAACTTGCTTAACGTGGGCAGTAATTTTCGCACTATATTTAAAGGAGATGTGATACGATGAGGATAAAAAATGTGCTTTTTATGGTGGCCAGTTTTCTCGTGCGGTTTCACCCGCGATTCCGTAGGAACCTCGTCTTGAAATACAACCTATGACACCAATAATGTTCAATCATCATCATCATCAGCCCGTATCTCGTCCACTGCTGAACATGGGCCTCCTCCTGAGGGAGGGTATTTGCCATAGTCACCACGCTTGGCAGGCGGGTTGGTGACCGCAGTATTATGTTGTACCACACAAGGAAACGCTGCTGCCCGTTCCTTGATATACGATTATTATAGATGATGTTATAACAATTTGGACCAACGACTTAACGTGCTTTCTGAGGCACGGACGGTAGTCCCTCAACCAACCAGACCCGGAAAGAAATCTTATAATTAATACAAAGATTTCATGTCCGGTGTGGGAATCGAACCCACGACCTCCGTGATTCTAGGCGAGTCAAATTCCGCTACGCTACGAGGCTGTCAATATTCATGTTCAATAGTTAACAGTTATATCAAATTAATTAGAAATGATTATATTGCAATAAAGTTTTATAACAAATTCTAATGTTCCGCTAAACTTTATTACTTTTTCTTTGATATGATCCTTTTAATGGCAATAATTATTTGTCACAACCATTCACGCGTGATTCGATGACCAAGGGAAAGAGAGATTCAATTTATATATTACATTTCAAACACTGTCTACTTTCTGTCTTCTGTGTACTACACACAGAAGACAGAAAGTAGACAGTACCTAATATTATAAACGCGAAAGTTTGTAAGTATGGATGGACAGATGGATATATGTTTGTTACTCTTTCACGCAAAATCTACTGAATGGATTTGGCTGAAAATTTGCATGGGGATAGTTCATAAGCTCGATTAACATATACGCTACAGCAATTTTATGCATAATTAAAAGTTGGAAATGGCACATCTATGTCAGTGAATAACCATGTTCCAATTTCCTTGCGAATTCGCTTTTAAATAAATATTTGGATTTAAAGTCGACCCATAAATTATATTATGTAAAATGTGTTAGCTACACACATAGTAAAACATACAACGCTAATATGAACAGCTTGTTTGTTTGAACGCACTTATCTCAGAAACTACTGGTCCGATTTGAAAAATTATTTCAGTGTTAGATAGCTCATTTATCAATAAAGGCTATAGGCTACATGGGCTCTTACGGGAACATTAATCTTATATTAGGGGCCTACCTACTCACGGGTTAGTATAATTATATTATCAATATGCGTTACTAACAACGGTAATCGATCAACAGGGTCGATCTATTATAGTCATCATCATCATTTCAGCCTTAGGACATCCACTGCTGGACATAGGCCTCCCTCATGGATCTCCAGTTGTTGCGGTTAGAAGCGGCCTGCATCCACCGTGATTCCGCGGCCTTAACCAGATTATCCGTCCATGTAGGTGGACGTCCTACGCTACGCTTGCCGATCCGCGGTCTCCATTCGAGAACTTTTCTGCCCAAATTGCCATCTGTTCTCCGTGCTATATGGCCTGCCCATTGCCACTTCAACGAATTAATCCGTTGGGCTATTACGGTAACCCGCGTTTTTCTACGTATCTACTCATTTCTGATATAATATGCTATATGGAATATATTTGTTGATAAAAAAATGTATGAAAAAATCTTCAAAATGTTGATACCAGTATATACCTATGTTGATACCGAGTATTGTATAGTGCCATAGACTAAGATACTTTAGATAGTTTTAAGAAAAAAAGCGACACTCATAATGTTAATACTAGATCTAAGCATAATCTCGTTTTACATGCTACACGTCTCCACAAAATTAGCAATTCTTTTATGGGGCAATGTATACGCTTCTACAACAAACTTCCTAATAATGTAAAAGATCTTCCAACAAACAAGTTTAAACGATATGTCAAAGATAAATTATGTAAAAAGGCTTATTATAAAATTTCTGATTATGTTAATGACAAAACTGCTTGGGAGTGAGTTGCTCTGAAACAATACTGCCTTATTAATCATTGTAAAATATAATTTATTTTAAAAAAAGGATTCCTCTGAGTTTCTTGCCAGTTCTTCTCAGAGTTGCCACGTCCAGAACTGGTGGTAGTAAAAGAATGGGACGCATCATAAGAACATGATTTAAAATATTTTAAATGTGTCTATTTGAATAAAGAAACTTTGACTTTGACTAAAAGTACCTACCATTACAATAATTGACACCAAATTCAGTTGTTGTAATCGATACAACGACCAGTAGCCCTGTTTATAAGCTTATTATTACGTAAATGACATTGTACAATATTAATAAACAAACTAAGATTGACTTACTCACTATTTCCCAACCGAAATCAACACGAAACTTAAACACAGATCAAGTATCATTAGCATGCTAGATTTAACATAATAAATACGTTTCCGAAACGATACGAAAATAAAATAAACATTGAAATTGCTACTTTAAATGCGTGCTGACAGCATTTCATTTGCAATATCACGTTGGAATTCTAGACGTGAAAAGCATAAAGTCGTATTACCGTAAACTGGTACTTACGACCAAATGCTTCTGAAGTAGCATGTTAATTAAAACCCCGACAATGTCAATCTTAACATACTAACCAAAAATCCTTGATACGCAAATCCCTTCTAATCTCCCCCATTTTAATCATTTCCGTCATAAATCAGGGACGCGCGGTAGGTCTTCATAAATTGGATCTATCGCCAACCATTAAAGTTGGCACACTTCCAAATGATCTTGAAAAATAGTAGAATAGTAAAAAAATATGCGAAATCAAATATCAAGATAGATTTTTTATTTCGCTAATTAATAGTTTTGTTGGAGTTTTCTAAGAAACAATAGTATTAATTATAAATAATAGTAACATTGACGGTGGACGGACGGAATTCAGTTTTACGTGTGGTATTAAAATAGATATATATGTATATGTTCTATTTTAAAATATTTATTGGAATAGACACGCTATGCCAAGATGTCTGGGTTGCGATTATCATGTCTGTCATTTTTTTTTTTTTTCATAATTACTCGCATATTTTTGCAGTCTACTAGTATTCTTGTTAACTTGCTAAGCTAAAATGCTTGTGTTGCAAGTGGGTTTACGTCGGTAGTGCAATGGGTGGCGTTCGAGCCGGCGACCTCAAGATCACAAGTTCCACGCCCTACCCATTGGGCTACGGCCGCTATCTATATATAATCGACGTGTGGTCACTTTTTTGGAAATATAAAGAATAAGGCCAAACTGTGCGTCACTTTTCAAAACAGGGATAGTTTAAAAATAAAATAAGAGAATAATAAAACTAAAAAATATATTTGATGTACATTACCATGCAAGCTTCCACCGAAAATTGGTTTGAACGAGATCTAGTAAGTAGTTTTTTTTTTAAAACGTCATAAATTGTAAATATAAAAAAAAACCAGTTTATTTCATAAACATACGCTTTTTTATTGGCAATTGGCACTTGAAACTGGTACGGAACGGTACCTTCGTGCGCGAGTCAGACTCGCACTTGGCCGTTTTTTTTTAAAGATTATTAGCAGAGGTTTGTAGTCTAATAGTATTCTTATTAACCCCTCGTGCTAAGCTATTTTAGCTTGTGTTATGAGTGGGTTCACGTCGGTAGTGCAGTGGGTGGATCCGAACCGCAAGATCTCAAGTCCGACGCGCTAGTTATAATCATTGGGCTACGGCAGCTTCACGAGGTACGAGGTGATTAAAAAAATATACATTTATTATTCATCATCATTCTTTAGTCAACGTATGGGGTACGGGCAGATGATCAAAAGCACGTTAAGCCGTTGGTCCCGATTGTTATAACATCGTCTATAATAATCGTATATCAAAGAACGGGCAGCAGCGTTTCCTTGTGTTGTATAACATAGTACTACGGTCACCAACCCGCCTACCAAGGCCGAGGCCCATATTCAGCAGTGGACGGTATGAAGGCTGATGATGATGATGATGATAGCTATCACGATTAATTTCCTTAATAAATCACCATTATCTAATAAATTGCAAAGACTTACCCAATATCTATAAATACATATATTAAATGTGAATAAATTGACACGTTTCTCAAAAAATGTTTAACACTTTTACCGATAGCATTTGTGTCTGTGTGGTCAACATTATTGCTAATTAATTCACACAATATATTGATGGAGATAATTAAAGAATGTGTGCTCTTGTTAAAATGTAGGTGGAGACATAAATAAGGAGAACATTCAAAGAATAACAAGATTTTGGTTGATAATTTAAGAGTCGGCATTGTTAAAACTTTAATAGGTTAGTTGGTAAAAAAGTTACATATTTTAACATTGTTTGGAACAATTATATACAAAGGTACTAAGTTTAAGTGTATGTAAAAATACATATTATCAATTATAATATGTGGAGCAAAAACTTTAAACCACTTTTTGCGATTTTTTTTTAATATAACCTTTTTGACAATAGCTATTATCTTTTTTTTGTACCTAATCTTATGGCGTTTGACATAACATTGACAGAATGCGTGCTACTCGTAGTGCACATCACGGTTAGTTCAGTGCAATTACGCTTAAAATTAAAAGTTCAATTTAATTTAGAGTTTTAGCTAAGACAGTACAACGTCTGTCGGGTCAGCTAGTAGCTTATAATTATAGAGAAGGAGAACGCTAATATATATATTTTTAAGTACCATTGCACGGCCACTAGTCGTATAACAGTAACAAAAATCCTATTTTTGAAGTCGTTTAAAAGTCGAGATTTCTAAATCTGTTATTGCACGTTCGTCAACACAACAATATGAATAACTAGCTGCGCCCCGCGGTTTTACCCGCGTTACTCTGCTCCAGTATGTCGGAGCGGGATGTTTTGTAGCATATTTATGTTAATCCAGCGTATAACCTATCCTTGTGTCCTTAAGGCTCTATCATTCTATAGAATATGAATACTTCTGTAGGTAGATTATCTTTAAAAATAATTTTGAAGTTTTAATAAACAAATAATTTAAAATTAATAAACCTGAAAAATGAGTCAATATTAAAATAAGTGCGCGAAAATGCACCCCGTTTTCTGGAAAGTGATCGACGTAAAATAACCAACTGTCTATTCTTTATGTGTGAATTTTCTATACTATGTTTATTAATATTATAAAAAGGAAAGATGTGATTGTTCGTTTGTATTAATTATGCTCCGAAACTTCTTGGATGATTAAAAAAAAGCAAAAGGCAAAAAAAAAAACACTATCCCCGGATGACAACGGCTATATCTAATTATGACGTTTCAACGGGAACTTGAGCTTTGCGTGTGAAACCGCCCGGGAATCTAGTTTTAATTAACCATATAACTTAACGCACTTCACGACTCCTAAAACTTATAAAAATAGCTGAATTAATACACATCGTATAAAAATTACATGAATATATTCAAACTGTGGCAATCATCATAACTTAAGTGTTCGGTTTCTCAGAAGCGATAGGTATTAGTAAATTACACTTAATTAATATCGACTTTGTATCTACAAAATATTTGACAATATTACGTGTTGGTGTGGGAATGTATGAAAGAAGCGGTATTTGAATATTTATATGTTGACTTGAATGGAATCTGTTATCTTAGAACGCAAATTGAGTTCATTAGTTGTATGGACAATGGGACTCGCACTCTCCATAGCGTGGTATACTAAACTTATACCACGAGGAGAGGACCACTAAAACCCGGACACTCCTTCGATCCGCCGTTGGTGGGGGCCGGGTACGCATGAGCAATCCGGCCCCCCGACGGCACCCGCGGCCAATATGGTACCGCGGGATCTCAGGGGCCACACTTACAGTGGCCCATTTGCCCAATTATAGGGACGCCCGGAGTGTAGAGGCGTCCCTACTCCTCATGGGTCAGCCGCGAAGGCAGCGGGCCCATATCGCCCACTCCCCGAGACCAAGCCTAGGGCGGTAGGCGGCGGGTAGTTGTATGGACACCTTCGTCGCGTAGCGGTATAACTCTCGCCGTGGGTTCGATCCCCACGCATTGCACTACCGACGTGATCCCACTCGTAATACAAGTATTTTAGTTTAGCACGAGGGATTAACAAGAATGCTAGAAGTGTGCAAAAACTCGCTAGTAATCCTTTTTTTTTTAAAGAAATGTTTGTGTACTTTCTAAGATTTAATTCCTGGTCTGGTTGGTTTGTGGGATTACCCTCTGTGCCTCGGAAAGCACGTTAAGCCGTTAGTCTCGATTGTTATAATATAATTTATAACAGTTGTATATCGGGGAACGGCAATCAGCGTTTCCTAGTGCGTTGCAACATAATACTGCGGTCACCAACCCGCCTGTCAAGCGTGGTGAATATGGCAAATGCCCTGCCTCAGGAGGAAGTCCATGTTCAGTTGTGTATTGCCATAAACACCTCGTATAGCAGGTGAATTGGTGATCGCAGTAAGATGGTGAGTATCCTTGAGCTGATAGATGCTGCTGCCCATCCATCAGCAGTTGGTCGCTTAATCACCTCTTTAGACTTTTTTTTGGGGGGGAAATGCATCTACGTATCCTCTCCGCCACTGCAGCGTACCCGCCGGCGAAGAGGTATGTGGGACTCACCCTCTCCATAGCGGTGGTATGCTAATCATACCACGGAGAGAGGAACCTACACCACTAAAACCACCTGGACACTCATCGGCAATCCGGAAATCCGGAAATCCGGACCGTATAATTGTGCCCTAGTCTAATCTAAGTCGAATGTATTTTAACGGAATTTGTAAGTGCGTATAATATAAAATCTTACTACTTCAACTCCTTCAATAATTCAGACCGTTTGCCTTACACCTTGTATGGTAAAGTTATGACATATGATCACAAGTGAAACATAGCCCATTCAATTGTTTCCCAATCGATACAATTTCCGTGTTACTCCGTATCGATACAATCGTCTGTTTGCCGTGTCCATGTATTTCTTTATTAGCAAGAATCGATACTTGTTATGCCGAGTCGAGTTGACGTGGTAGCGACAGCAAAATAACTCAATGCAATAACATTTTAATAAATTAAAAAAAGTTTTTATTCACGTAAACCTATATACAGTAATTTTTAAATCGTCAAAGCATATTTTGGCTTATCAATTTACTATTTTTAATTTACCAATCTGTTGTCTCCATACGAATTTTATTACATAAAACATTTTTTTTATTAACATTATTTTATTGCCAAGCGTGGTGATTATGGCAATATCCCCCAACAACCCTGGTTTGAAGGTCTGTAAAGAGGTCCATGTTAATCTGTGCGCGTAAACTGGCTGTTGAGGATGATGACTTATTCATAAAGACAGTGGTTTAAAACATGGCCATCGCAATAAACAATCAAATTTAATATAATGTGTATATCTTGTGAGATACATTGTGATTTTATGCGATGGCCAAGTTAATCTAATATTTATAACATATAAAGTTTAAAACTTTGATACGGTCACAATAAGATTTTGTAAGGTGAGCTAATTACGTAATAGCATAAGACAGAAGGTCCATCAAGTAGGGGCTAAATAAATTAACCGACTTGGTATTACATAGATCCCACAATTTTAACGGAAAAGGAACAGCGTTACGAGACTTGGGGTTTTGTACAACTTAATGTTTTTGATGGCATTTAGTTTAAGAATTTAAGCAACAATTTGTATTAATAATAATAATAATTTATTTATTTCTCACAAAATTTGTTACATTAAGACTGATATACAGGACCATTATAAAAATATTCTGAGTTTTATAGTGAAGGCATCTGTGTCTGACCTAGATAAAAATATCTGTATCTAAGACATATTAGACATATTTGGAAAAGCAAAGTTTTCCTAATATGTCTAATACAAATTGTATTGCACCATAATATGCTGACGCTACAATCCAAGTAGATTTAACAAGACAGTAATTTTACCCGCTTTACGTACGCGTTTAGCGAGTAATTGTTACTCTAAAGAATGCAGTAAAATTATTATACTAATAATTGTTCAAGAATTCAAGACAAGTCCTTAATTCTGTTCGGGAATGACATCGGTCCTAGAAGTAAGTTGAAAGATAAATGAGAGTTAGTTTCGTTGGTAATTTAATTTAATTAGTTGTAAGAATTCATGATAGTTGTTGTAACAACATTCGAATCTGTGTAGTTGATCGATAAATCACGCATTAGTTCAACGCGTAATTTATAAAAGCATGTATTTTGTATTGAATAAGCACGCGAATGAACATGAGGTAGACATTCATATTATTGTGTTATATCAAAAATAAATGTCAGCCAAATTCTTATGAGATACTAGCCGCGCCCCGCGGTTTTATCCGCGTTACTCTGTTCCAGTGGGTCGGAGCGTGATTTTTTGTAGCCTATATGTTAATCGAGCTTATTAACTATCCCCGTGCAAAGATTCAGCCAAATCCATTCAGTAGTTTTTGTGTAAAAGAGTAACAAACATCCATCCATCCATCCATACTTAAAAACTTTCGCGTTTATAATATTAGTAGGATGTGTGCGCAAACATAGGTGCACTCTCTATTCATTTATAGTCTTTAAACCAGGTGGTACGGGTTTTAAGAGAGATCTCTCATACAAACCATAAACTGTTAGTCTTGCGCTCAGATCAGGCGCAAGACCGACAGTTTAACATGTACTCCAAGGTATGGATGAAACACCTAGGTACAACGCATGTTACATGTTAAATACTTTCCGAGTCACGGAAAGTTCCTAAGCCAACCAGACCGAGCAATAAATTAAAGATTTTACACAAAAAAAATTGTCCGGCATGGAGATCGAAACTACTCGTATATTCAAGACCGGCTGCGCCCCGCGATATTACCCGCGTTACTCTGCTCCCGTGGGAAGGAGCACGATTTTTTGTAGCCTATATGTTATTCGAGCTTATTAACTATCCCCGTGCAAAGTTTCAGCCAAATCCATTCAGTAGTTTTTACGTGACAGAGTAACAAACATCCTTCCATCCATCCATACTTACAACGCCGTTTAGCGTTACTTCCTACTGGAAGTAGGATGTTCCTAGGCATTTCTGAATAAAGCTATCCAAAACTAACTACAAAACTTAAGAATGTAATCTTGACCTAAATTAACGTAGTCATACGAATAGATGACGAAGATACCTGTTGCAGTGGAATTCCTCCAAGAAATCTTCGTAATCTGATATATTATTATTAAAACGATTGTTAGTAAAGAGACATGCAATGGAATTACATTTTGTAAACAAATATTGATGCTTGAGCGGCGCATCTCCATTGAAATTACTTGTTTTTCAATAGAAAGATGGCAGATAAACTTATGTTTCTTAATTCGTATAGGGCTGACACTCAATCGATTTTTAACAAGAAATAAAGACAGAATTACATGTTTTCGTCAATATTCTCAACTATTGTAATTCTTATATCTAACTAGCTGACCCGGCAGACTTCGTACTGCCTCAATCGATACATACCCTACACTACCCCTACTCTACACTACCCCTACCCTACACTACCCCCACCCTACACTACCCCTACCCTACACTACCCCTACCCTACACTACCCCTACGCTACACTACCCCTACCCTACACTACCCCTACCCTACACTACCCCTACCCTACACTACCCCTATCCTACACTACCCCTACCCTACACTACCCCTACCCTACACTACCCCTACCCTACACTACCCCTACCCTACACTACCCCTACCCTACCTCTACCCTACCCCTACCCTACACCTACCTCTAATCTATCTAACATTTAGGGGGATGAAAAATAGATGTTGGCCGATTCTCATAGATACCGGATAAGCACAAAAAATTTCATCAAAATCGGTTAAGCCGTTTCGGAGGAGTATGGCAACGAAAACTTTGACACGAGAATTTTATATATTAGATAAAATAAGTGATAATAAGGAAAACATTGACAATTGCCGTTGACAATTCGAAGCTGGCACATTATTAAATAAGTACTTATGCAAATCTGTGGTGCATCGGCATAAGTCATGCTTTAAGCCTCTCATGTCCAGCCCGAACAAAAAATCCTTATAGATAGATAGATACTTTATTTAGTTCAAAAACATTAGTACAGAACAGTTATGTGATGAACAAATTATTATTCTAGATTAATTAATTAAAAATACATAACTTTAATAGTTCACTAGTCTCCACTCCACTCCAGTCTCTCAACCCGGGTCTAATTTCTCTCAGGGACTAACCTCCGTGCCTATAAAAGCACTTTAAGTCATTGGTTCCGATTGTTATAACATCGTCAAGTTTTAGTAATGTCTGATAACGGACATCAACGTTTTCTTTTATATAATATGTTATTACATAATAGTGCGGTCACCAATCCGCCATGCTTGGCGATTAGGTATAGCAAAACTCCTCTCTCGGGTGGAAGCCCATATTCAGCAGTGTACAGTCAGCAAAAGAAATACATCCCTTAAAACGCATTTTAAATTTATATGTACACGTTATTGAGAAGACTTCATCATCATCATCATCAACAACAGCCCGTTTACGTCCACTGCTGAACATCCTCTTAACAGACCTTGGCAAGCCAGGGTCGTTGAGGGATATTACCGTAATCACCACGCTTGGCAGACGGATTGGTGATCGCAGTAAGATGTAAACCTTGAGCTAATAGATGCTGCTGCCCATCCATCAGCCATATGTCCCTTAGTCGCCTTTTACGACACCCATGGGAGGACATGGGGTGGTATATTCTAAGCCGGAAACCACACGGCAAGACTTATATGGTGTATATTTAAACACCGGAGAACACCAAGAATTACCGGCTGTTGTACTGACTAAAACATATTTATTTACATTATTACATATTTACGGTGTAAACCTATCACTTTTGTTGACTGGACCTTATACGGGCTGACGAATGATGATGCAAACTTCGAGCGGACTTTTGCTATAAAGTTAACCAATTAAAATAATATCTGAGAAATAATGGTGATGAGAAATAATGATGATAACACAGCTACAGCCCTACCAAAGATACCGCTATAATACAAGAATGTTAGTACATAATCGCCGGAAAACGCGTAGAATATATTCACTTGACAACAGGGCGCGGTAATTCTAATATGTGTGATGGTTGTAACTGTGTCCAATTCTCAATCACAAGCCGTGGAGATTGGTCTATATTTGTATCGGGTTTATCTAGAATCTTGTATCTAATGTGCAGTATCTCAATGTTTGTCTGCATTTAGATTTTATCGTAGTTATCAACACTAGAACCAGAACATGGTGGCCATAGATATTTATCACTTTGGTGCGGAAACGATTTTGCAAGCAACATCAAGTTTTTGAAAAGTCTTGTTAATTTTGAAGAAATTGTTGTTCATAAAACAAGTTTTCGATGCTGAATTATAGCGTGACTAACTTTCCCGCGAGAATCTCATCTCGCGATCATAACAATTAAATTTAGCTTTTAGCCTTCCCGACAGTTGCAAAAAACCAACCTAAAATACAAAAAGTAAAAATCCCTCAACCTCATCGCAAGCGACCGCCCTGAGCCGAAGTCCAGTTTGGTCATCACAATTAAATGTGAATAAAATACAAACTAAAAGTGACTAATTAAAAATAAAACTAACTTATACTACTATTAAATGTAGCTTTTAGCCTTCCTGACAGTTGGACCAAACTTCCATAAAATACAAAAAGTCAAAATCCCTCAATCTTATCGCCAGCGACCGCCCTGAGCCGAAGTTCAAGTCCCACAGGGGACGCCTTCCTGCGCAGGTTGCTTAGTTTGTAGTGTTTAAACCATTTATCTTGGTTGGAGCTCTGCTCGCCTTTATGCCCGGTGAAGTAGTAAAAGCCTCGTGGCTAAACAAATATGTCCGTCCGAAAAAAATAGCCTTCCTAAAATGGGCTAACTAACACCACAATAATTTTTAAATAGTACCAATCGTTTCTAAATTTTGCTTGTTCAAGCAAACAAACAACAAATCAATTACTCAAACAGGTAACGCTGTCTTCTAGGAAGGCTTGTGTTCAGCAGTGAACATCTTGGACACGTGGATCAGGACCAAACGGCCTGCTGATGAACTAGCATAGAGCTTATTAGGCTTCGTAACAACGATAATCTGCAAGCGTTCTTAGCTAAATTAATTTTGGCAACATTAATAATCGTATTAACATCCATGTTTAGCATAAATACTTGAATGAACGTAAACTTATTTTATCTTTCTTTCTTCCTTTCGAACAAGTTTTAAACAAAATTGTAATAATCTTAATGAATATCACACACACTGCGTGTGAACCGAACCTGGGACACCGAGGACGCATAGCAACTAAGGTTTATTAACATTTCTAGGTCACGGGGGTCAGTTCCATCGTTTTAACATGTGTTTAAATGTTTTTCGTCTGTGTTTTCTGTTTTTTTATTAATGATCTTATCTGTTGACATAGAAATAAATAATCTACAATGGGTGACATAAATAGTATTATTTTAAGGTGAAACGTTAGTCGTTAGGCATTTATAGGAGTGTTTGAATGATAACAGGTTATTATTCTTAATAGTCAAGTTATTTATATGCAAGAGTCTAGGAGTATGTTATATCATCATCATCCTCATCAGCCGGTATAACGGTTTTGCCATAGTCACCACGATTGACAGACGGGTTGGTGACTGCAGAATTATGTTGTAATACAAGGAAACGTTTTTAACCGTTCCTTGGTATACCTACGACTGTTATAGATGATGTTATATTTATGCCTGGTGAAGTAGTAAAAGCCTCGTGGCTAACTACGTATGTCCGCCCGAAAAAAAAAGATGATGTGAAAACATTTGGTATCAACGGCTTAACGTGCTTTGCGAACTAGACGCGGAAAGAAATCTTAGATCTTACACAAAGATTTGTCCGGCTTTGTCCCCACGACCTCCGAGATGTAAAGGGGGCCTAATAACGCTACGCCTCGGATATTTTCGTATTATATCTTATATTTTTATTCCAAAACTACAATTCATAATGTGATGCATCAAGTTTACCGTGATACTTGAATTTATAATTGACTATTGTTTTAATCTGGAGAAATAATATCGGAACTCTATTCCATTTTATTTAACACTAGCTTCCTGCGCGCGGTTTCACCCGCGTAACTTCCCGTGGGAACTTCGTAATTAAATATAGCCTATGTCACTCAGGGTGATTGTAGCTTTCCAATGGTGAAAGAATTTTTGAAATCGGCTCAGTAGTTTTTGAATTTATTCAAAACAAACATACACACACAAATACAAATCTTTAAAATGTTAGTACTATAGATTATCAGCCCGTTTACGTCTACTGCTGAACATCGGTCATCTTAAACAGACCTTGGAAAGTCAGGGTCTGGTCATGGTCTTTGAGGAATATTGCCAGTGATTACGGCAATATTCCTCAAAGACCCTGACTTGCCAGGCAGATTGGTGATTGCAGTAAGATGGGAGTATCTTTGAGCTGATGCTGCTGCCCTTCCATCTGGTGTATGTATGTCTTAGTCCCCTTTTACAACAAGAAAGATTGTCAATTCTATACTGGAAACCACACGGTGATATATAAACTGATGTTTTTGAATAAATTACAAGAAAATATGACGCATAGGAAGAAACAAACTTAGTTTTATATATAATCACTGTAAAAGCCTTTATTTTAGAGTAGTAGTATTTATCGGGGGGCGCTAAATTTACCCTATAGTACATTTTGTTTTCAACTGCGCAAATGGCTGAAAGATTTTTTTTTTAATTTAAATATTAAACCTTTTAATATTTAAATTGTAAACCTTAATAGATTTAGATGCATGACTAAATTGTTAGTTTTAAGTGAATATTTGTATGCCATAGCCTAGAAGTGGCAAATATGTGAGACAGCAACTGTTTTTTTGAGATCTATAGGTATGTATACACCACATTTAAACAAATAAATAAATTTGAATTTGAATTATATTTTGAGTTTTAATTGTTACACAGTTAAACTAATAAGGAGAAATGAATTTAATAGCGACATAAAAGTAATTTTCATTAATACTATTCTCGAAACCTTTATATATTTATTCCAAGCATAAATTAAGTGGCCATAAAATAATAATCCATATTAATGACAGTAGATGTCGAGTGGACTGTGAATCCCGTATAACTGGTTGAACAACCAATCAGATTGAAGACGTGACAATGATAACAACCAACGTTATGGCAGTTATGGCAAGTGATTGGTTGATAATGACCGTGTCTTTTGAAGGTGGAGTGATCGATAATGATTTATTGGTTGTTAATCAGGTCAATATGGCTGGCCATCTGGCTGCTGGTGATGGAAATATAAGTTGTGGTTACGTGGTAGATTTGATTCTTGATTTAGATAAAGAGGGTTTCGAGTAAGAATTGATGCTAGTAGAATCTGTGTCAATATTAAATCTATTTATATTAAAGAATTTTATTTGCTGCCAGTTTTTATCTATATTTTTCTATAAGTGTCATGATTCTATTTAATTAGTCTAAATATCTGAATCATGGAAGTAAGATTAGAATGAGATATTGTTATTGATTTTCTTAATATGTATGTCTTATTGCATTTTTTTTTAATGAAATTTCGAAAAATTCCTATCATTTAATTTTCTCAGACTAAGCTCATGAAGGCTTTGATGCACACAAATAAACAACAGCAGCATATATATTATTTTGTTTTTAACATATAACTCATAGCTATTAGTAAGTTATCTGGATTTAAAGAGAAAGTAAGAATTACGGTCTCCATTGACTGTTATAGCATATAATCACGGCATATTGTCGTATATTATAGTGCAAATGTATTTGGTCCAATGTGTAACGGTCGCAGGTGGCGGTATAAAATGGAGTTAAGGTCTAAGTGATTTAGATGATGTTACTTGGCCATGGCCATGAGGTCTGCTAGTCAAACTAGTTCTGGTGAATACATTTATATTAAATATCACTGGTTGATTATTCTAGTGATCTTCTTATTAGTCATCAGGTACCGTAATAATGATAGAGCAAATAGCTGTATTACTTTTGTCATATGATTTTGAGATGAGCCAATGTACTTGACATTTTTCTTACAAAATATAGTAACATCGTCAGAAAATTCCTTGTTTTTAATTAACTGTCTTTGAAACACAAACTATTGACTTACACTTTTTGGCATAATTGCCTTATGAGTATGACCTGAGTTTGATTAGATTATTTTCGCTTCCTCTACAATTTTTGGCTAACCTAGTAAAAAGGTACAATTATGCTCTGGCATTCGCCGTTGCACGCCTCGTTGTGTGTGTTGTATCACAATTCTCACATTCCCTAAACAATTCAACCTACATCTGTTTAAAATGTATACATATATTTTATACATTTTAGGATTTTTAAGTGAAATTGAAAATTGCAAAAAACTGCTATTAGGCAAAACAATTATTTTACAGAAAGAGTTCACGTCAAATGAACTTGGCTAGGACAAATTACTTTAGGCAAATGGCGTCTTTACTGAATCATCAAACACCAAAGTACATTAAACTCTTAATCGTAAACAAAGCTAATCGATTTCATAAACACTATTGTGATCGATGATTCCTAAGAAAGCGATGTTTCAATAAACACACAATGAATCGATTCAACAATCGGTATTGCAGTTATGATGATGAGTTAACTGTAATCGTTGTAATATTCGAGTAACAATTGATCGAGATTAATATTATGAGTCGATAATGTCTAAAATGTTTTATGAAAAGATTAATATGTGTATTGAACTATTAATGCGGTTGTAGAGCTATTTTGGGTCCCCCGGACAGCAAAAAAAGACTATTTTTTTGTTATGGTCTGATTTATGAATTATCTTAGGTCATTCAAAGTAAGCCGTGTGGCTTCCGGCTTAGAATAGACCACCCCATGTCCTCCCATGGGTGTCGTAAAAGGCGACTAAGGGACATATGGAGGATGGATGGACAGCAGCATCTATTAGCTCACGTTTTACATCTTACTGCGATCACCAATCCGTCTGCCAAGCGTGGTGATTATGGCAATATCCCTCTACGATCCTGGCTTGCCAAGGTCTGTTAAGAGGAGGCCCATGTTCAGCAGTGGACGTAAACGGGCTGTTGATGATGATGATGATTCAAAGTGACTTCATTCCCTGAGGTCGGAGTAGGCCGCTGGTGTGTGATGCTACTTGTGTAGGCACTTTGACGGTCTGCCAATGTTTTAAGCGGTGGGCATTGCCGCGTAGGGCCTAAAGCGGAGGAAATATTGCTTCCATTACTTAGTGATGGATACATTTTTGTTCCGATTGGCTTCACAATTTCTTAAAGGAGGCATTTCTTAAAGGACCTCTCCAAATGCCTGGTGGGGACGTCGGGTGACCCAAGGGCTGGCTTTTACTTTGGCTAACGAATAAGCTTGGCTATCCAGCGAGCGATAGTGAGGTTAGCGTTTTAAGTACCCAGCCTGCAAATTTAAGCCTAATCGATATATTTTTATTTATTTTATAGTGTTGCCGTGTGGTTTCCGGCTTAGAATAGACCACCCCATGTCTTCCCATGAGTGTCGTAAAAGGCGAATGAGGGACATATGGCTGATGGATGGGCAGCAGCATCTATTCGCTCAAGGTTTACATCTTACTGCGATCACCAATCCGTCTGCCAAGCGTGGTGATTATGGCAATATCCCTCTATGATCCTGGCTTGCCAAGGTCTGTTAAGAGGAGGTCCATGTTCAGCAGTGGACGTCAACGGGCTGTTGATGATAGTTTTGCTATTGTCTGGTCTTTAATTGTAATATTTTAGATTTTATTAAATTAAAAAGTTAATCTTGAGTTATCTAAAGTTCAATAAATAAGGTTATATTTTTTAAATGTTCCTCATCGGAGGCTGATAGAATTATATTCCAAATCCATAATCCTAAAGGTGATGTTGCAATGCACGATCAAAGACCAAATTCTTGGCGTAAGGAATTCTTAGAATAAAAAAGCAGTTAACAATCGGCTTACAAGATGTGATATTACAATAAACAGAAACATGTTATAGCAGCTGATTTGAAGATTAACAAGACTTAAGTTAATTGAACAAGTAGTATTACACAATACTTATAATATCTTATGAAATGTAAGACGAATCAGATTAAGGCAAGTATAGATTTTTAACGAAGCGTGAATAGGCGATACGAAAGGAAAATTTAGATTGTTCTTAAGATGTTCAAATATTTCTTTGGTATGAAGTAAGGTTTGAGTAAATTTGAAAAAACAACTTTTGAGAATAAATATCATTATTAATGAATTTTGCACAGGGCATGCAAAAGGGTCTATTCCTATAATTATAGTTAAAAAATTTCTGATTGCAATAATCGTATTATCCTAGATTAATTTTGTAAAGAAATTATGTTTAAATTCAAATTCCAAATTTTTTATCTGATGTTTCCAAAATTAGCTCTTAAATTTGAGGATGATGTTCATTTATTATGAATATTTGTCAGTATCTAAGAGTTCCATCTAATGTCAATATTTTTTTTAATAATATAAATACAATAGTCAATCTATAACATAAACACATTTAAAAGATAAAAACCGGCCAAGTGCGAGTGGGACTCGCGCACGAAGGGTTCCGTTTCAGTTACAAGTGCGTACCTATTTTTGATATCAAGAATAAATAAAAAAGCGTATGTTTATGAAATGAAATGTTATTTTATATTTTTATATTCGAGTTGAATGAATGAAAGCTAAATTGCGGTTTACGATTTTTGACGTACTAAAAAAAAACTACTTACAATATCTCGTTCAAATCAATTTTCGGTGGAAGTTTGCATGGTAATGTACATCATATATTATTTTTAGATTTATCATTCTCTTATTTTAGAAGTTACAGGGGGGGGGGACACACATTTTACCACTTTGGAAGTGTCTCTCGCGCAAACTATTCAGTTTACAAAAAAATTACATTAGAAACCTCAACATCATTTTTGAAGACCTATTCATAGATCACACGTATGGGTTCGATGTAAAAATTTTTTTTGAGTTTCAGTTCTATGTATGGGGAACCCCAAAATTTATTGTTTTTTTTCTATTTTTGTGTGAAAATCTTAATGCGGTTCACAATATACATTTACTTGCCAAGTTTCAACATTATAGTTCTTATAGTTTCGGAAAAAAGTGGCTGTGACATACGGACGGACAGACAGACAGACAGACAGACATGACGAATCTATAAGGGTTCCGTTTTTTGCCATTTGGCTACGGAACCCTAAAAAGCGTATGTTTATGAAATGAAATGTTATTTTATATTCGAGTTGATTGAATGAATGGTAAATTGCGGTTTACGATTTGTGACGTATTAAAAAAAAACTACTTACAAGATCTCGTTCAAACCAATTTTCAGTGGAAGTTTGCATGGTAATGTACACCATATATTTTTTTTTGATTTGTCATTCCCTTATTTTAGAAGTTACAGGGGGGGGGACACACATTTTACCACTTTGGCAGTGTCTCTCGCGCAAACTATTCAGTTTAGAAAAAAATTACATTAGAAACCTCAACATCAATTTTGAATTTCTATTCATAGATACCCCACAGGTATGGATTCGATGAAAAAAATTTTTTTGAGTTTCAGTTCTATGTATGGGGAACCCCAAAATTTATTGTTTTTTTTCTATTTTTGTGTGAAAATCTTAATGCGGTTCACAAAATACATCTACTTACCAAGTTTCAACATTATAGTTCTTATAGTTTCGGAAAAAAGTGGCTGTGACATACGGACGGACAGACAGACAGACAGACAGAGAGACAGACAGACAGACATGACGAATCTATAAGGGTTCCGTTTTTTGCCATTTGGCTACGGAACCCTAAAAAAAGAGGACGCAACTAGGAAAGCAGAAGAATCCTTTTTTTAAATAATACTAAAAATTAAACTAAGTCTAGCAGTATTTCTTCAGTAAATAAATCTAGTTGTTAATAACCCTTTGTATTTTATTCTGTAAAAAAGGTTAATAATAAGTATTTACTAGATGTCCAAGTCAAGAATACAAGTAAATTTAAAAGGTTTCAATTTATGCAAAAGAGTGTCGATGTGGTGTCAGTATTTTTTCTCAACAGCCTGTCTAAATTGCCGGAGTATTTTGCCTTCTGTATTCCCAATTAGAAGTTTTATTCGGTCTTTCCTTTTCATTGCCCTCTTGAAAGAAAGAGATGGCTTATTTCGACCTCTTGGTCGGTGTAAATTAAAACAAAAGATTGTAACACGGCTTTTTGCGATTTGTTTGAATTTTGTGGAACTGTTTTATGGCCTGGTATTCATTGTTTCGGCTTCAGTAATGAATTAGCTATTGTTTTAAATTCATCAACCGCAAAGCAGTAAGTTAATATAAGTGTACAAGAATAAAAGTGGGGTGCTGTAAACAATGCTGATACTTCGTTTGAAATGCGAAATACACCGAGCGCATTGGCCAAGGCAATCAAACTTAACAGCAATTGTTGTCTGCGCGTGCGCATAGAACAATCAAAGTTGGTATCCCTTATAATTTAATTTAAGTCAGAACATATCTTCTCCTCTGGTAGTGCAACAGTTCAATCGCTTTTAGTTTGGATGGTCGTGGATTCCTATTCTATGCCACGCGCCGATCAAGAAATCGGTAAATTATAAGATTACTTTACGGTTCTGGTTGGTTGAGGGACTACCCGACGAGCCTCGGATAGCACGTTAAACCATTGGTCCCAATTGTAATAATATCGTCTAACAAGCGTATACCAGAAAACTGGCTACGGCGTTTTATACTATGTAAAACTGCGGTCACCAACCCACCAGCCAAGTAAGTGATAAATACAGCAAAACTCTCTCTCGGAAGAATGCCATTCAGCTGTAAATGTTATACGGGCTGATGATGATGATGATAAAACACTACATAAATCTAAAGAACATATTTAAAGTTTGGTTATGTTGTTTTAAGCACAGAATTTAGAATCTGTATGAAAGTTGAGTCTGAAGCTTATATTAAATACTCTAAGGACTACACCAAAAAGGAACATGTGCAGAATCAAGACACTTAGCAGAAATATTATGTCGTAATCCACCCCAAATGTTCATGCTCTTTCAGTATCATTTACTAATATATCATCATCATCATCGTCAACAACAGCCCGTTGACGTCCACTGCTGAACATGGGCCTCCTCTTAACAGAACTTTGAAAGCCAGGATCGTAGAGGGATTTTGCCATAATCACCACGCTTGGCAGACGGATTGGTGATCGCATTAAGATGTAAACCTTGAGCTAATAGATGCTGCTGCCTATCCATCAGCCATATGTCCCTTAGTCGCCTTTTACGACACCCATGTGAGGACATGGGGTGATCTATTCTAAGCTGGAAACCACACGGCATTTGTTTGTTTACTTGAACGTGCTAATCTCAAGAACTACTGGACCGATTTGAAAAAAAAGTGGTAGAATATCGTATTTATCGAGGGAGGCTATATGTAATTATGAAGCTCCCACGGGAACGGGTGTTACACGGTTAAAACCGCGCGTGGGAAGCTAGTCACTAATAAAGGGATAACGATTTTGTTTGATCTCCAATCAAATCACTAATCCAATGATAGTACAATAGCGAGTATTCGTGTACGAATATATCGCAGCTCTAATGTAATAGTGACACAAAATAAGGTTATGATTCAACACAAATTGATCCGTAATATCATGTGACTAAAATGCATTATCTTTAAGTTACACATTTGGTTTTGTGTATCATCAACTAAATTTATCTGGTGACAAATGTTAATAGAAATATTGTTCAAGATTTAATTAGTGAGAAATGAACAGGATAATTGAATGGGAATGATGAGTGAGTGGCCTCTCTGCCAAGATCGTAGTTGATTATGAGTTTGTATCTTTCGTTTTTCGACTGTGGCAACACTGTAGTTTATATGTCAGAATTTACATCCCTATAAATAATTTAGAATTTTAATTTTTATGATTTACTATACAAATATACTTAAGTGTATTTAGAGCGTAAGCGACACCATGGGCTATATTGCTTTATATATTATGTTTTATATAATACCTTCATAAAATTGTTACCTTTCACCCATCGAATTATAAACAAAGTGATTATTTAAGTTGTCAAAAGTTTAATTTGAGTTTTTAAAACTCCAAAAATAATGTTGTCTCTAAAAATAAGTACCTACTTACTATTTTAGTTTAATTAATTATTTGTTTATTCACTTTAAAAACAGATAATGATTAAAATTATATGTAACATCAGATAGAATCAAGATTTTTTTTGCGAAAATACATCTAAATTAGAAACAAAATATTGAAATATTAAAAAAAAAAAAAAATGTACTACTACTATTTTGAGTTTTTTTGAGTTCCTCCTTGAGTCAGACCTGAGTTAGATTATAATGTTGGTAACTCAGAGGATAATATTGATGATGAACAAACGTTCTAATAATGTAAAAAATCTTTCTACAAACAAGTTTGAACGATATGTCAAAGCTAAATTATGTAAAAGGCTTATCATAAAATTTCTGTTTATGTCAATGACAAAACTGCTTGGGAGTGAGTTGCTCTGGAACAATACTGCTTTATTAATAATTGTAAAATGTGAGTTTCTTTCCAGTTCTTCTCAGAGTTGCAACGTCCAGAAATGATGTTAAAAAAAGAAAGGGACGAGTCATAAGAACATGATTTAAAATATTTTAAATGTGGCAATGTGTCATTTTTTTTTACTTTGACTTTGATGTGAGATCAACTATTAAATTTGACTGACTTCCCGCGCGTGGTTTCACCCGCGTAGCTCCCGTTCCCGTGGGAACTTCGTCATTATATAAAGCTTATGTTACTCCTGGATATTGTAGCTTTATTAAGATGAAAGAATTTTTGAAATCGGTACAGTACTTTTTGCACAATATTAGTACAGACTGAGCAGTCTAGTTGTGTTTGAAATATTTCTTGTGCTTAAAATTTACCAAACAAATCGTTTTTAATTACCAATTTTCTGTATTTGAATATTTTTGAAGAACGGACGTAGATGAACATAAATTTTGGAATTTGTATCTTATGCAGATTTGATGTACCTAATTATTACTTTCTTTGACGTTTATATTTTATTTATTTTAATTTGAGTAACGATTCTTATCGCGACCACGTAACATGATATTAATTTCACAAGATTAATGTTGTAATGATATTATCAGAATTATAAATTCATTAAAGTTAATAACATGTAGGTTTTAATCCACTTAAGTATCATAAACTGCGTATATTTCACGTATAATGTACTTAAGCCTTTTTAAAAAGGTTTTAAGTATAGTTTCATCTGATTTATGAGGAATTATCACGCAAGCTTTCATCAATTAATATATATTGAAATTTAATTTATTTATATTGATTTCTTGTTTTGTGGCATTCCTTTTGTGTTGCAGCTGGGCTAATCGTGTTGACTTTGTTTTATAATAATTTGTGACTAAACACCATTTAACTGTGACCTGGATAATAAAAAAAATCAATTAACGAAACCTGAGATGGCACTATTTATGTTAAAAATACCTTGTAGTAAAAAAAATCAGCGGCTCCATGCATTTTGTCGAGGTAAGTGAACATAAATGTATGGAACAGCTGATTCTTTTTCGCGATTTCAGTGTCTGTCCCAAAGTAAAAGTTGCTTATAATCATGAGTACTTTCACCCCCTGAAAGGTTGTTAATGTTTTAAAAATAACCCTTGTATATGTAAAAACATGAATTATGCAACAGACCGCTCAGTACACTATAGTTTATTACAATTAGCTAACATTTACTTTTATTTATAGTAATTAAAGATTAACTTAATTTAGACGAAGAAGGGGAGCAGGTTCTCGGACTCGGTTTTAGCAGGTGACCAGGTATCAAGCCACAATGTACTAAGCTTTTTAGGAAGCTGGATAGTAGTTATCAAGCTGATGCCTCAGGTAGACGGTAGTGGAAGCGAGAGAGCACGGCTTCGGCACGTGTCCAGCCTGAATGGTAGCTAGCTGGTAGATTAGATGACCAGTGTCGACTGCAGCGAGAGGGATTCTTCTGCTCATCCATCACGTTTAAGTTAAGATAAGGATAAAGGTTTCATAATGCGGACGGCTAAGGAGTGGAATTCTCCGGAACGCTATAATCTGGACATCTTTAAGACTAAATTAAACAGACACTTTCTAGGCAAGCGTGTATCATCTTAGGCCTTATCTTCGCCTTCCATCAAGCGAGATTATGGTCGAACGTAAGCCTATATTAAATAAAAAAAAGCGCAAAAAAATCCAAATATTTCTTCCACCTGTATGACAGTGCCTCTATCGGGGATACCCGTATACATGTTATAAACAGAATCATCTGCGACAGAAGATGTTTTATTATTTGGCACAGTTTGTGGTCGACAGTGTGGCGAGACGCACCGAGTCGTTATTGTGTCTACGCTGTTACGTTTTTCATCACAACAACTTCAATAAATTTGTTTTTATTAAGGTAGTTCGTGGTCAACTGTCTCGATTGTAGTAGATATATATGTTGGTGCATTATTATTTATATTGAATTCTATAGTTTTAGTAACGTTTACTTTGAAGCAAATTCTGGCTTCACGTTCTTTATCATGGTCATGACAGATCAGAGCCTGTGGATCAGTCATTTGCCTTCTCACGAATAAAAAAAGAGTTCGTCAAATATGAAGATTTTGTTAGTTGTAAACTTTGAAGTATTTGTAACCGAGAAGAAAATTTGTTTTACATGGAATAAAATGTAACTGAAGATAAAATTGAATTACTAAGGTCATTGAAATAATTTATTTATTACTAAGTAGCTGCTGCCCGTAACCGTGGAGATTAAGCACAATATACGGACGAACAAACAAACATAATAAAAAGTAACTTAAATTACACCTTACAAAGTTAGCGGTCTACCAGTGAAAGCCCTGTCAAAATCGGTTTTGCAACGGATTAACCGATTTTGATGGGTCTTTCTTGTCTGTTATTGTCCCGGCTAATCTCAGTCGTTATTAACAAACATACAGACAACTATCTTTTTATTGTGTTTTTGATCTTAGTAGTCTATATAATATTCATATGCATTAAGTAAGCCTGTAATTCTTCCATTACCTAAAAACACTTTAATTATTTTATTTGCATTAAAGCTCGCACGTCTTTATTTACTCATGGTCCACCTAAATAATGACAATTGTTCTTACCTAAGCCTAATAGACAGAACAAGCTATTTGACACAATATAGTTAAATAATAATCTAAGACGTTAAGACTAAAATATAATTTAAATAATAACTTAAATACTTTTTTAGCTTAAAAATTTATAAAATATGATCATTATAGATAATAAAAATTAATACAAAAATATTGTTTTGACTATTTGCAAGTGCCTGTAATAGGTTAACGTAAGTAAAAATTATTTTTATTTTTTATTTTGGTATAGATTCATTAAAAAATTACAATAAATTCTTTCAAGTAAAATGTGTGATTATAAACCAATACCAATGTATGTCAAAAGTATTATTGGTATGTCTAGAATCTTGATCATATCATCATTCTAAGAAATATAAATTTTAAATCACCTTCCTCACTCTACAACTCATTGATTTATGGAATAATTTCCAAAGAATGCTGACCAATTAAAACTACAAAGACGATTTCAACAAAGAATCGGAATTCCGACCACCCAATTATGGGTGTCGAAATATTAATAGCTGAAATCGTGTGGAAAAACATGCCAGATTAATATTTTCTCACGCTAATGAGACTAAGAATACAAAGATAAGCTGGCAGATATTACTTTACTAACCAGACAATATCAAATTGTAATATTAGTTAATCTGTCGGAGCATTTGTAGCATTTGAACAACACTATTTGTCTTGATTATTCTAGTAACGTTGAAATTTAGACTTTAAATTGTATGATTCACAGTTGAAAATCGTTTGTATTTAAATGGTGACATCAAATGTATGCTACATTACTTTAAGGTTCCTTACCCAAGGGATAAAATCAGGACCATATTACTAAAACTTAGTCCGTCTGTCTGCTACCAGTCTGTTTTTCATAAACTGTGTTAGACAGTTGATTTTTTTAAAGATGATGTACTTTTAAAGCCGCTTAGACAAAAAATACAGATGCAGATTTAAGAACAAGAGTTAATTTATTAATGAAATGTAATTATTAGGGAAAACGTAAAATAAACATAGGAGTTCTTGTGACGGAATTCGTTTATTGACTCAATGAAAAAAAAAGATCAGAGTAACGCTATAACAACTTACTAATACTTAAAACAGAATAAATTAAATATTTAAGCCATACAACATAAGGGCTTTTAACTGTTAACATAATTATATCGAACATAAAACACTCGACTGAAAGGCGGACCGTTGCCTGATGTATTTTATACATACATACATACTTCTTTTTCTTCCCACTTTGCCTCTTCTACATTTATTAATCTCCTCATGCATGACCTTCGGTTTAGGGTACTTTTAACCTGGCCTTTCTTAAGAACGTCCTCGATTTGAACGTGAAGCGACCGCCTTGGTCTTCCCCTTCCAACACATCCGTCCATTTGTTTTATGAAAATAAAAAATAAAAAAGCAACTGTCGAGAAAGTAACAAATTTATGTATTTTCAGATCAAACTATAGATAGAATAAGGTAATACAAGTTGTTGGTATGACATTTTCGAGATACAGTTTATTCTGCCCTATAGGACGTACAAATTATAAATTTAAACTTAAACTAAATTGACATAGATTGGATTAATTCGATTAATCCAATCTATGTCAATTGAATTATAAAAATATATAATTATAATAATTATATAATAAACATAAAGAAAACACTAATAAAATAAAAAGAAAACTGTTAAGACCAAGAGTATTTACATCGGTAACAACTGGTACAAAAATAATGGTACGGAACACTTCTTGCGCGTGTCCGACTCCCTCTTGGCCGGTTTTCATCAAATTATTTTGAGGTTTTCAACTTTCACCGCCTCTGCAGTTGTTGTTTTTTTGCAAAATGTCTGGAGGACTCTGCAATGATAAATTAGCCATTTGTTAGTTTTATAGAGCACATTAATTTGGCTGCTTTTTTATGTGTCTGCGAATAAAAAAATACGATAACTTGCAGTAAAATCCAGATTATTTTGTATATAAAAACGTGCGGTAAAAGATTTTTCATGTGATATTAAATTTAATTGACCGCAGATGTCCCATTTTAAGACTAGACAATCGATTTATTTGTCTAGATCATCAGTCTTGAACATCGTTTTTCAAATTCTTCGACGGTAGAATTTTAACAAAATTTCGCTTTTATATATGAAACTAAATTTCAACGTTATTATTGTAATATCTTGCCAGTAGATAGTGACGCTTGGCGGACATCAATAAAACAACTGACCAAGTGAAGGGGTCACGATCTCCAGTATTGAAGAAACGAATGAGGAGGAGAATGAAACTATATTTTTTTCCACAGATTAAATCAGTCTTTAAAACCGAATTCGAAAATCTAGATATTGTTCATTATAACTCCAAAACTAATTTTCCTGCCGTATGCCTGTATGCCATCAAAAACATAAAGTTGTAAAAAAACCCAAGTCTCGTAACGCTGCTTCTTTTTCCGTTAAAAGTTGTGGGATCTATGCAATACCAAGTCGGTTAATTTATTCAGTCCCTACTTGAGGGAACTTCTGTCTTATGCTATTAATTAATTTGATCACTTAACCATACCTTATTGTGACCATATCAAAGTTAAAAACTATGTTATAAATATTAGATTTACCATTGGCCATCGCATAAAATCACAATGTATCTCACAATAATACACATTTTATTAAAATTTGCTATGTAGAGGTATATACATTTGAAAGGTTAAATATGTTAGTAACTACTAAGTAAAAATTAAAATTAAAAATATTTTATTGACACAAATATGACACATACAGTTTTAGAATTTCCTGACTCCTACACTAGTAAATACTGTATCGCAGGAGCCTGTTTGTTCCTCTTGTTTAAATACACAATATTTATGCCAAGGAGAATGTAAGAATAAGATTTAAAAAAAGGGTAGGGGTAGGGTAGGGGTAGGGTAGGGGTAGGGTAGGGGTAGGGTAGGGGTAGGGTAGGGGTAGGGTAGGGGTAGGGTAGGGGTAGGGTAGGGGTAGGGTAGGGGTAGGGTAGGGGTAGGGTAGGGGTAGGGTAGGGGTAGGGTAGGGGTAGGGTAGGGGTAGGGTAGGGGTAGGGTAGGGGTAGGGTAGGGGTAGGGTAGGGGTAGGGTAGGGGTAGGGTAGGGGTAGGGTAGGGGTAGGGTAGGGGTAGGGTAGGGGTAGGGTAGGGGTAGGGTAGGGGTAGGGTAGGGGTAGGGTAGGGGTAGGGTAGGGGTAGGGTAGGGGTAGGGTAGGGGTAGGGTAGGGGTAGGGTAGGGGTAGGGTAGGGGTAGGGTAGGGGTAGGGTAGGGGTAGGGTAGGGGTAGGGTAGGGGTAGGGTAGGGGTAGGGTAGGGGTAGGGTAGGGGTAGGGTAGGGGTAGGGTAGGGGTAGGGTAGGGGTAGGGTAGGGGTAGGGTAGGGGTAGGGTAGGGGTAGGGTAGGGGTAGGGTAGGGGTAGGGTAGGGGTAGGGTAGGGGTAGGGTAGGGGTAGGGTAGGGGTAGGGTAGGGGTAGGGTAGGGGTAGGGTAGGGGTAGGGTAGGGGTAGGGTAGGGGTAGGGTAGGGGTAGGGTAGGGGTAGGGTAGGGGTAGGGTAGGGGTAGGGTAGGGGTAGGGTAGGGGTAGGGTAGGGGTAGGGTAGGGGTAGGGTAGGGGTAGGGTAGGGGTAGGGTAGGGGTAGGGTAGGGGTAGGGTAGGGGTAGGGTAGGGGTAGGGTAGGGGTAGGGTAGGGGTAGGGTAGGGGTAGGGTAGGGGTAGGGTAGGGGTAGGGTAGGGGTAGGGTAGGGGTAGGGTAGGGGTAGGGTAGGGGTAGGGTAGGGGTAGGGTAGGGGTAGGGTAGGGGTAGGGTAGGGGTAGGGTAGGGGTAGGGTAGGGGTAGGGTAGGGGTAGGGTAGGGGTAGGGTAGGGGTAGGGTAGGGGTAGGGTAGGGGTAGGGTAGGGGTAGGGTAGGGGTAGGGTAGGGGTAGGGTAGGGGTAGGGTAGGGGTAGGGTAGGGGTAGGGTAGGGGTAGGGTAGGGGTAGGGTAGGGGTAGGGTAGGGGTAGGGTAGGGGTAGGGTAGGGGTAGGGTAGGGGTAGGGTAGGGGTAGGGTAGGGGTAGGGTAGGGGTAGGGTAGGGGTAGGGTAGGGGTAGGGTAGGGGTAGGGTAGGGGTAGGGTAGGGGTAGGGTAGGGGTAGGGTAGGGGTAGGGTAGGGGTAGGGTAGGGGTAGGGTAGGGGTAGGGTAGGGGTAGGGTAGGGGTAGGGTAGGGGTAGGGTAGGGGTAGGGTAGGGGTAGGGTAGGGGTAGGGTAGGGGTAGGGTAGGGGTAGGGTAGGGGTAGGGTAGGGGTAGGGTAGGGGTAGGGTAGGGGTAGGGTAGCTAGTTAAACGTATAAACAATAGATAAATTAAGTTATATTGCACAATATCATCATATTCCATAGATGACACCAACGTTTCCCTTAGGGACGTGGTATAAAGAGATTGATACATTTCTACGACCGGTTGAGTTCCACCGTGGCCGAGTGAAACGGCCGTAGCCGAATGGCTAGGGCGTCGGATTTGTGATCTTGAGATCGCTGGTTCGAACCCCACCTGTAACACAAGCATTTTAGCTTGGCACGAGGGGTTAACAAGAATACTCGCAGACTGCTAAACTCTGCTAGTAATCTTTTTTAAAAAGATAAAAAAAAAGACAGAATGGCTATACCTAAGATGCAGCTTAGAATCGGGCGGGGCGGTCTAAATTTATTAACCTCCATTTTAAAATTTTGTAATTGGAAAACTTTTTCGTAAGCTATTTAAAAAAAATGAAATATTATTTTTATACAGTGAGTCACAAAATTGTTTGAACACCGAAATACTTCGGTTGCTATGTCTGAGGCGCCATGTTTTCGCATTTACTATACGATTTGGCAGACGTTTCTGTCAACATGTCACTAATTTTTCGTTCACCTTCGTCTGGTGCATGATGCAAATTTAAAAGTAAGAGTTTGTTTAACATTATTAGAAGTGGGCTGATGTCTGTCTGACCAATAGTAGCACAGGAGGTAATGTGAAGGAACTCGTTTATTGACTCAATAAATACTCCATGCGTAAGTCCCGTTCCCGTAAGAAGTTAATTAAATGTAGACTAGCCTTCCTCGATATACGGGCTAGAGATACTAGAGAGACTAGCGTATTCCCGCAAACAAACAAATTTTTCAGTTTCTTAAGTAAAGATTAGTATGGGTTTAAACATTGTTAAATTTTAATATAAAATCAAATACAATAGGCAATACAATGTCCAAATGTAATGGTAATGATAAATTTAACTGATATAGGTAAGTATATAATAGCTAAAACCTAGCAACATTTTAATAATAGATACAAAATAATCAGAATTGCATTCATGTCATGCTAACGGTACTGCAAGACGAGAGCGGGGCCTGGCGCGGGGTAGTGGGAGGAGGGTTGATGTTTAAAGTTTTGCAAGGTTCATATTAATATGAGGCAGTTATTGTTAAATACGTGGTTCTTGCTTCTTCACCGGGTAAACGCTACTGTTTGCCTTTTTACCAGGTTCCCGCCTTATTAACTGTGAGTAGAAGAAAGTTATGTGGAGTAATACCATCACCCGCTTCTCTACATCTGTAATTACAAGTTAACCAGATAGACAAGATCAATATTACGTTTTCATTTCTCTTCTATCACCACTACCAATGTAGTCAGCACAAATTAAATTATAAGAGAAGTTATATAAACCGTGAATGCATCAGATAAGAGTTATTTTTGAAGCCAGACGGCGGCGCTTACTCTTTAAATAAACATGCATAAATTGTCCTCAGCACACAGTGTTAATGCCGTACTTACCGCCTAATTGAAATAAACGGCACACGAATAATATTTGGAAACAACGGAGTCGAAGTAACTGAATGACTACCTCTTAATTATACTGTGCAGTATTTAGACAGCCTCTGTGGTATTAGTGGATTAGTGGATCCCTAGGCCGGATATGTAATTATTTTTTAAAGACAATCCTGCTCTAGGCAAATAATCCCTGTGTCGTGGAAGACTTTATAAATGTGTGAAAATTATGTGGTACTAGCTGCGACCCGCGTTACTCTGCTCCAGTGGGTCGGAGCGTGGTGTTTTGTAGTGTATGTGTTAATCCGGCGTATAATATATCTAGGTGCAAAATTTCAGCCAATTCCATGCAAAAGTTTTGGCGTGAAAGAGTGACAAATATCCATCCATCCATACTTACAAACTTTTACACAAAGATTTTTAGTTCGGTCCACTTAAAACGAGACTACACACTACGCCACAAAGTTCGGCTTTTAATACATATGAAACTAAATTCCCACTTAAGTATTTTCACTTTCTTACCCACTGATTTGGGTTATGACTTAGTATCTGATGTTCAAAATGATATACTCCGTTTCTTAAGAACAACTTGATTATGAGTTATTGTTTGATATATGATTATTATTGTAATAACCAATTATAGCTGTTTTAAAAGGTGGCAATAAAAAGATCATTTTCCGGTCATTATGTCGTGTTGGTTTGATAAATGTAGCTAATCTTTAAAGTTCTCAATATCTTTATACTAATAAATTAAGATGAAGAGTTTATCTGCTTGCTTGAACGCGCTAATCTCGGAAACTACTGGTCCGATTCGAAAAATTGTTTTAGTGTTAGATAGCCCAATTGGCTAGTTATAATACTACTGTACTAGGTTTATGGTATTCAACAAAAAATTATGAAGTTAAGATTTTTTGTTATTGCTAATAGATACTAAGCGAAATGATTATTTTTAATTATTAAAGCTGGAGCTCTGCTCGCCTTTATACCCGGTGAAGTAGCTAAAGCCTCGTGGCTACGTACGTATATTTTAATTTACGTATATACAGGGTGTCCAAGAACCTGGCGTCCAACTGGATTCCCACGATGCCCCAAGTTCTAACAGTACTCAGAAAAATATTTTAAAAAATCCACCCCATGTACTTACAGAATTATACTGATTTAAAAAAAAAAGGGGAAATGAGCACCCTGTGACATACTTTTGAATGCTGTGACTGCTAATGCTGATAATTTCGATATTTCTTGGAGGTTTTGTAATCTAGGGTATTGCTGTGTCTAAATAGAATGTAAAAATAAAGTACTTATTGTACCATTTTAAAATAAAATATTATTTTAACTAAAGGTGATATGGAAAACTATTGAATTTCGCAACTTTGACCGACTGTAGTGTAAAAAAAATGTACCAAAATAGTATGGCAAGTGACGTCAAATTTTGACGCGTTTATTCCTCTTTTTAAAAAGGTATAATACTTACACATTAATTTGAAAAAAAAAATTTTGATAATATTTTTACTCAACAACCCAATTTTTACGAAGTGCCTACCTACTAACGGTAACTGTCGGACCCTTTCTTATCTTAGAAACTGTTATGTTACTACTATTATTTACTTCGGTTCCAAGAGTGAGCAAGAAGGAAATACACACAGGTAGATGGGTTCCCAGTAGAATAAAAGCAAAGAATGTTAGTTTAAAGATATTTTATTACAATAAATGTTCAAAATGTTGACCACCCGCGGCAATACAAGCTCTCACTCTCCTTAAAAAGGACCGCTTTATGTTTCGCGAGTAACTTTTTTGACGTATCACCTGCACTGCTTGTGTTATCTTCTCACGAAGGTCAGCGATGTCATTAATGGGCTTCGCATAAACGAGCTCCTTCATAGTTCCCCAGAAAAAAAAATCCAGCGGATTTAAGTCAGGTGAGCGGGCTGGCCACGGGATTGTTCCTGATCGCCCAATCCACCTGTTCGGGTATTGCTCGTCCAAAAACTCTCTAACGGATACGCGAAAATGTGCTGGACAGCCGTCGTGTTGGAACCACATATCTGGTGGGGTCTCTTCTAGTAAGTTTGGCAAATCATTTTGAAGAAAATTTAAATATGATTCGCCAGTCAAATTCTCGGGCATCTCAAATGGACCAATAATATTCCCACAGAGAATACCGGTCCACATGTTCACTTTGAACCGGTACTGGGATCTATCTTCTCGCATCAAGTGCGGATTTTCCACATGCCACTCGTGCAAGTTGTGTAGGTTCATGTAGCCATCCTTCTTAAATGTTGATTCATCTGACCACAAAATTTTGTCGATAAAGTTTTCGTCTTCTCGATGTTTTTGCAGGATTGTTTCACAAAACGCGACTCGGCTCGGATAGTCTCGAGGTAAAAGACTTTGCACTCGCTGTACGTGGTACGGATGATATTCTTCTTTTTGGAGAATACTGTGTGCTGTGCTCTTCGGTATCCCCGTATCAGCTTCTATTCCTCGCACAGAGATGCTTGGATTTGCCGACACCGCCTCTAAAACTTCATCGCGTATGAAGTCATTTACGGGTCGTCCTTCACCAGCTACTTGATTGGGGAACCGCCCGTCACATAGTGATTTGTGCACATTAATGAAAACTCGATGGTCGGGATATCGCGTAGCCCTCGGATACCTTTCTCTGTAAAGTCTCGCTGCAGCTCGTCCATTACCTCTACATTCTCCATAAATGTAGTGCATATTTGCGTATTCTTGCGGAGTGTAGGTCGCCATGGTAGCACACACAAAACACAAACTGTCCAAACACAGGCAAAGGTCGTCGTAAAGAGTTCGTTTCAAAGTCCAGAGCACAAAGAGTAATCGAGTCCAATAAACAAAGCTTTAAATCGTAGTACGTGATCAATGGTAACAATAAGAGAGAGGTGCGTAGTAACGGCAGGAGGCAGTGACGCGTACTGACCGTACTGTTATCCTAAATAGCACGATCCCAGATAGCGTCACTATCTATCTCACTCGCACCTCTAACCTTTTTCTCCCTCACTCTTACCTGAATAATGGGGTACCATAAAGAAGAACCAGCAAATCGCAAAGATAGTTTCTGTCTTGCTCCCTCCTGTTGTAATAACGAATCACTATGGTGAGATGCATGCACATACCGTCCCTTACGGTCTAACCTGTTTTTTGAGAGGCCTGTTGTTATTTTTATGAGCATACAATAGTAATTCTTTAGAGGTTAGATTCAATTCGTCGTAAATTTTTCTTTCTAAGAATTCTGTAAGACATCGTAAAAATTGGGTTGTTGAGTAAAAATATTATCAAATTTTTTTTTTTCAAATTAATTTGTAAGTATTATACCTTTTTAAAAAGAGGAATAAACGCGTCAAAATTTGACGTCACTTGCCATACTATTTTGGTACATTTTTTTTACACTACAGTCGGTCAAAGTTGCGAAATTCAATAGTTTTCCATATCACCTTTAGTTAAAATAATATTTTATTTTAAAATGGTACAATAAGTACTTTATTTTTACATTCTATTTAGACACAGCAATACCCTAGATTACAAAACCTCCAAGAAATATCGAAATTATCAGCATTAGCAGTCACAGCATTCAAAAGTATGTCACAGGGTGCTCATTTCCCCTTTTTTTTTAAATCAGTATAATTCTGTAAGTACATGGGGTGGATTTTTTAAAATATTTTTCTGAGTACTGTTAGAACTTGGGGCATCGTGGGAATCCAGTTGGACGCCAGGTTCTTGGACACCCTGTATATAAGCTATTACGTAACTATCTCACCTAACAGACTCTTAAAATGATCTTATCAAAATTCAAAACTTTTAAGTTTTAAATAATAAATTAACTTGGCCATCGGATACTATTAGAATGTGTCTCACAAGTCTCACAAGTGTTTATTGCGATGGCCAAGTCAATCTAATATTCATAACATAAAAGTTTTGAATTTTGATAAGATCATTTTAAGAGTCTGTTAGGTGAGATAGTTACGTAATAGCTTAAGACAGAAGGTCCTTTAAGTAGGGACTGAATAAATTAACCGACTTGGTATTACATAGATCTCACAACTTTTAACGGTAAAAGAACTGCGTTACGAGACTTGGGTTTTTTTACAAGTATGTTTTTGATGGCATCTCATTTCTTTTTGTAGATAGTTGTACCTTTTTTCCTTTGCTTTACAATTTACATAATTTTTTTGAATACCTACAACGGATTTAGGCTGTATCTCAAGAACCGCGATAGCTAAACAGTTGAAATTTTCACAAATTATGTATTTCTGTTGCTATATTAACAAACTAAACATAAATTAAATAATTAAGGGGGGCTCCAATACAACAAACTTTTTTGCGGCCTTTTTTGCTCGATATCTATAAAGGCAATAGGTAGGCACTTGAAAATGGTACGGAAACCTTAGTGCGCGAGTCCAACTCGCACTTGGCCGGTTTTAGTCTATTGTATGCACAAATGGAGGATTCCTGCGCTTTAATCGTTCCAAAGTAGACTTAAATTAAATGTAAACCGTCCAGACTCGTAACTCGGTGCCTTTATTTACAAAATAACTTAACTTACGAATATATGAATATCCACGTACCTAGCTGGCATGGCAACACTCACCATACGTAACAAGAGCAGCTGCGTCGTGTACTTTTTTATGGTTTATTGATATTCGTCGCACTCGTCAAACGTCATTTAAAATTAATCCTTATTTCAAATTGTTATCTCTCATTCATTATAAATATTGTCAATGTACCTAATCGAAAACTACAACATCAAGCTTAACAGAGGATTAACATGAACTTATGTATGGCACTCACGGCCTCACTGTCAAAGGTTTTTAAATAAAGAAATTACTAAACTGTTTTTAATGGAACTTTGGCACATGTCCGATTTTGGCTTTTTTTGAGACAGCTCCCGCACTAGGGAAATTATTATCTATGTCGCGGGTCAAAGTAACTTTTCCACAGAGACAAAGTCGCGGCCACAAGCTAATATGTACATAAGTAAATTTAAAGCTACCTAGTTAACATCAAACTGTGTAAAAAATATTTGATAAAATGAATATGCAAATACAGTTTGTGTCTGATAAATAAAACGTGGTGTGTTAATTACTTGAAAGAAAGTGACCGTCTTTCTGTGACGAAAGGGAAGCGTGGAAGCCGTAGTGTTTGTCCGGGGGGAATGCAAGAATTTTACGCATCTCCTCCGACACTGCGGCGTTCCCGCACGAGCGGTGGGGTATGTGGGACTCGCCCTCTCCATAGCAGTGGAATGCAAATCATACCTTGAGAGAAAAACACTTAAACCCCCGGTTACTCCTCTGACCACAATTGGTGAGGGGCCCAGGAACTGTTGTCTATCTGGGATACCCTATGGCAGCGTCCGCGACTCAAATGGTGTTGCGGGCTCTCCTGGGTCCAAATAACCAGTTTCAGGGATGCCAGAGTACACGGGGTCCCTACTTCTCAAGGGGCCGCGGCCTGTTAGTATACTATCGTTCATAGCACAGTTGCTTTTACATTCCATTGAGTTTTTTTTTTTTTTCCTTCGATTTTTTTTTATTTGTTAAATTAATCCCTGTGTCGCGAAGGTCGCACCGCTCGATAGATTAACGAAAACAAAGCACCCCCTGACTCAATACAACTGTTTTAATTTCAGACGAATAATTGTCCCGGGTGGGAATCGAACGCAGAAAATCAGGTCTCTGGAGCAACTAACGTAACCACTTAGCCACCACCTTTCAACATAATCGCATCTAGGTCCCTATCTACACCTATTCTTCCATTAAATCATACATATTCATTTACACTGATTCACTGACTGCAAATGTAACTTTGTAATCCTATACATTTATAAGAATTAACAAAGTTATTAATGCAGTTGATGAAACTTAACAACTGGACTGAAATTGCAAAATGTTGGAATTTTCCCATGAGTTTTACACTAAACTCTACAAGTACTCAAAATTTGAAGCTTCTACGTCTGCCAGAAGTGCCTAAACATATTGATGATCGGTCAATCACGTGTGAGCGAGTGACAAAATTACCGAAATTACCGAACTTTGAGTAGTTATAATTCTTAAAGTACTGGTTCAAATTGAATGAAATTTGAAATATGCTGTAGTTTTACAAAGCCTGCTTAGGTTCTGAAATTTCAGGCTCCTATCTTCATCCACAACGAAGTTATAGAAGGTCGAAAATCGGCTGAGTTGCTTCGAGAAAAGATAGGTACGGCCGTGCACCTTTTTTTTTTTTTTTTTTTCTTACTCGACTTGGGGGGGCACTGCCGTGCCCCCAGATTTAAAAGTAAATTGATATATGTATATACTTTTTCAAAAATAACAGATTAAAATAACTTCTAATCTGTGTTGGGACGCCCGTTTTTACAACCTAGATCAGAGGTCTCTAAACTACGGCCCGCGGGCCAAATCCGGCCCGCCAGAGCGAACAATCCGGCCCGCGACAGCTTAAGACTAGTATCATCAATCTGGCCCGCGACACCCAATGTTTTATTGTTGTTACTATTGCTGTGATAAGTTAAAAAAAACAACACAAAATGATAATTACTCGGTCGCACACTTTGCGACTACTCTAGAAATAAGAGTAAAGTTAAGGATAGAAATAATAAAACTGTTTTGGCCCTTCGAACATATTATTGAAAAAAATGTTATGGCCCTAAGGCTTCAAAGTTTGGAGACCACTGACCTAGATTATTTTGTATTGCAAGTCACGCTGTATGTTTGTGTTACATATAATGTGTTTAAATAAAATAAACATGGGTGTAAGCGCTTAGATATTAAATTTTATTCATTAGCCTATATAAGGTACGCTGGAGGAGAATTAATAATGATCATCTAACTCTGCATGTGAAGACGACATTACAGCAGATATACAGATATCGGAATCAAGTGCTTAATCAAGTGCAACTTGAAGCGTGGAACTGTTCCACAAATCAGACCCACACTGCAGTCACGTATATGGCTATAGCAATGCGACAGCCGGTGTGACATTGGAATATTTTTAAGCGTCTTTCGGAAAGTTAAAAATTTTACTCATGCAGGAAACGAACTTATTTATTTTTGGTCTGGTTGGGTGGACATAATAATGGAAACCGTAACAATATCGATGTCAACAAATGAAATTGCAGATATCGTCAAATCCTTTTATATCATCACTAGCGGCCCGCCCCGGCTTCGCACGGGTGGACTGTTATACCCTACCCTACCCCTACTCTACCCCTACCCTACCCCTACCCTACCCCTACCCTACCCCTACTCTACCCCTACCCTACCCCTACCCCTACCCTACCCTACCCCTACCCCTACCCTACCCCTACTCTACCCCTACCCTACCCTTCCCCTACCCTACCCCTACCCTACCCCTACCCTACCCCTACCCTACCCCTACCCTACCCCTACCCTACCCCTACCCTACCCCTACCCTACCCCTACCCTACCCCTACCCTACCCCTACCCTACCCCTACCCTACCCCTACCCTACCCCTACCCTACCCCTACCCTACCCCTACCCTACCCCTACCCTACCCCTACCCTACCCCTACCCTACCCCTACCCTACCCCTACCCTACCCCTAACCTACCCCTACCCTACCCCTACCCTACCCCTACCCTACCCCTACCCTACCCCTACCCTACCCTACCCCTACCCTACCCCTACCCCTACCCTACCCTACCCTACCCCTACCCAAAAGTATCCTATGTCCTTCTCCCAGTTCTTAGCTACCTCCCTACCAAATTTCAGCCAAATCGGTTCAGCCGTTCTTGAGTTATAAATAGTGTAACTAACACGACTTTCTTTTGTTTTTAAAATGTATTCTGCTATTCGGGACGGAAACAAATCCAACAAATCAAAAACCATGGCAATCGGTCCAGCCGTTCTCGAGTTATAAGTGTTGTAACAAACACGACTTTCTTTTATATATATAGATAGATATAGAAGATTCGTCTGTTAATACCGCTCTTTCTTTATTTGATGTAATTGAATGCTATCGTCGGCAGAAAAGATTTTTAACTTTTACGTGACACTTGTAACTGACAAGCGCCAACTTAAAGATGTATGTCAAGATGCATTTGTAAGAAGATGGGAAATATTCAAATCACTCCACATTTATATTCAAAGAAAATTAATTCACAGCAATACCGTATGACTCAAACAACTAATTAACCTTTGTCGCCATGCGAAATATTAACAGGGTTTTACGCATTAATTCAGCAGCAATTCGCTTTAATGCTGTCAGTTGATTGTGACGATTTGTTATTTTTCCAATTAATTGCCGCAAGGCAGTAACATATTGTATACAAGTGTATCAAAAGGAGGGTAAAAGTGGATTTGCTATAGTACAGTTATCCCAATTTTTGTTTTTGGTAAAGCGGGATTTTCGTAAAAAAGACGAGACTCTTTATTTAAAAAATTGAAAGAGGTACCTATATTAGAAAACTTATATAATCAGAGGATTTTTAAGGAGTTTTAAGTTATGCTAACATGACCAAAGAACAGCCATAGAAAATGTATTTGAAATATGAAAATGTGTTACATCGACAACAGCTGTCTGAACTTTACCCTATAGTGGTCAGGTTATCCCTAGGACTTGAAGAAAAAAGTGGGCCTGGGACAGTCCATGAAAAGTTAATTCAAGTTTGAACTGCAATGTATCAAATCCAGCATAAAAGTAAAATATAAAATGATCTTGAATTCCATTACGCAAGCATACATTTAAATTTCTTGAACACAATCATGATTTATTTTCTCTTTGTTCAAAACACAGAATTTTAATTGGCTATCCAAAAACTGAGAAATAACCCAAATACTTCAAAATGATGTTATGAATTATTCGAAATGTTGGATTAAGGATGATTTAATTTTGGAGTCCTCCTTTTCTTATTTTAGAAATGTCAAAAATGCTAACAGACCGCTGTAACAATATGTTTCTGGCATGTGTTCCTTATTAAGTTTCGTTTAATGTTATTAAAAATGACACAAAACTCAAAAAAAAAAGCACGACAGAAACGAAAATACATACAAATTGAAAATAATAAGGAAAGAAAATTCATTAGGCATCCCCACTGGCACAAACGTGCGGTATTAACGGACTTCCCATTCCAAATCTATAATAATCGTACCTCGAGGAGTAGGTTTCCCAAGAAGCCCTCCGGGTATTCTTCCGAACGCCAGTAATAATAACACCGGAAGGAGTGGATCTAGTCCTTAAAAAAGGTCGTGGAAACAGCCAACAACAATTTCAAAAACTAGGTCTTTAAGTTGGAAAAGCCAGGACAATTCGTTTTAAAAAACAGGACGCAGTAGTAACATTTCAATTTATATCTACCAAGAAAAAGTGAAGTAAATTAATTTCAAGTAATATTGGCGCGAGAATTTAACGCGACATTATCTAGGCGCAAAACCCAAGACACTGCTTAAAAACTATCTATTATCTAATAATAACTATCTACTAATATATATATAGGACTTCCCAGGACAAGTCCTGGGAAAACAAGCAACTCTAAGCTAAGTGCGAGTCGGGGTACGAGCTCACCCATGAACAGTCATGGCTCATAAACGACTTGAATTTTATTATTTTGTCGCCGACGTCACAAGTCTCATAGGGTTGTGGGCATACCGTGGGCAGAACGGTGGGTTGAATACCGGGAACAACAATGAAATGACATACGGTGTTCCAGTACCTAGCAATATAAATCCTTACTAATATTATAAACGCGAAGGTTTGTAAGGATGGATGGATGGATGTTAGTTACTCTTTCACGCAAAAACTACTGAATGAATTTGGCTGAAACTTCGCACGGGAATAGTTAATAAGCTTGATTAACATAATTAACATATAGACTACAAAAAATCACGCTCCGCCCAACTGGAGCAGAGTAACGCGGGTAAAACCGCAGGGCGCAGCTAGTATAGTATATATTTATGCTATTTATTACATGCATAAAATACATAATATACAACTTAAAGTAGTAAATTTAAAATAAAACTAACTTATAAAATACTACTATTCTAAATCTATTTTCTACACGGCAAGGTTCCCAGAATGCTGGCAGCATTACCACGTTGAATGGCAACGCTTACCTGCTGTGCAAAGTAAAAACCAGCATTCGGAGAACGTGGAGTGTGATTCATATTCTATTTATTTATAGGGTCATACAAAAAAATATCTAATCTATGTATGCGGCTGTATTTACAATTGCGTGCATATTGCATACATTTCATTTGTATCTAACAACACGTGGATTTACAATATTATAGTCGTATCGTACATAGTAGCTATGTGAAGTGCAATATTGTAGCATTCATGTATGTGTAAGAATTAGCTAATGTTGAAAACGATTTTTTTGTTTTAATCTATTTTAATAGCAGCTGAAGTTAGCTACTTCACCGGGCATAAAGGCGAGCAGAGCTCCAGCCTTAATAAATCGTTTTAAAACTACAAACTAAGCAACCTGCGCAAGAGGGCGACCCCTGTGGGGCTTGGACCTTGGCTCAGGGCGGTCGCTGGCGATGAGATTGAGGGATTATTTACTTTTAATATTTTAGGGGGTTTTTTGCAACTGTCGCTCTACTTTACAGTTCGCGGGCCTCTCGGACTTCTGGTCTACGAGGACATCGGATGGTTCTTTGCAAACTAAGGGTCGGGAGGAACCTCAAGGGCCTCAGGAGGGTTTTGCTGTACTCACCACGCTTGGCAGGCGGGTTAGCGACCGCAGTATTATGTTATAACATACAAGGATACGCAATGCCCATTCTGTAACCTACGCTATATGATGTTATAATAATCGGGACCAACGGCTTACTATCGTTTCTGAGACACGGTGGCTAGTCCTTCATCCAAATAGACCCAGAAAGACAAGGAAAACTAACGATTACTTTTTCGGCGTGGGGATCGAACCCACGACCTCCGAAACTTAAAGCCAGCCTTATACTATAACGCTGCTTCCTATTCCTTATATTATTTTAAAGTGCCATGTTATAAATGTTTACTATCAATGATTAGACGTACTTTCCGAGGCAGAAAAGGAACTGGTTAGATTAATAAATAAATTAACTTATTTAAGTACATATATTTGCATAAGCAGTTTCAAAAAGAATGAGCAGGAGATAAAACTTGAAGTATTAAGCTGGCAAATATAATTCATAGAACTATCCTATTAAATAAATTAACTATAGTGTCAATCATCATCATCATCATCATCAGCCCATATAACGATCACTGCTGAACATGGGCCTCCTCTCAATGAAGGGGTTTTTGCCATAGTCACCACTCTTGGCAGGCGGGTTGGTGACCGCAGTATTATGTTGTAACACAATAGGAAACGCTGCTGCCCGTTTCTTGATATACGATTAGTATAGATGATGTTATAACAATCGGGACCAACGGCTTAACGTGCTTTCCGAGGCACGGAGGGAATTCCCTCAATCATCCAGACCCGAAAAGAAATCTTATAATTTACACAAAGATTTCTTGTCCGGCGTGGGGATCGAACACACGACCTCCGAGATTTAAAGCGAGCTAAATACCGCTACGCTGCTCTGCAGTTATATCAACAGTATCAATACTTTGACTGAATTTAAATCGAAAGCCGATCATATCACAGTAGTCAACTAAGTAGATCATATCACAGTAGTAAACTCAGTAGATCATATCACAGTAGTAAACTCAGTAGATCATATCACAGTAGGACCAATAACGATACAAATTCTGCGATATACACGGTAGGTCCGAAGTGTCAAACGCTTTACTGAAGTCTGTCACAATATCACAATACTTAGGCAACGCAAACTCGAGAATTAGCATCCGTCATCATATTAATTGCTATTTAATGCAATTAACAAGATTATTGTATTTAATTTTGCTTGCTGATAGTGTTGTTGAGTGTTTCATTACAAGTACTTAACGTTAACGCGTAGTAGAAGGGATACATTATCGGTTTTGATTTGAATATCAGTAATTAACTGGCCGGTACTTAGTACCTGTTACGAGTTTTATGCTGTTAGTTATTTTTAATGAACTGATTAAATAAACGTTTAACTATCACGGTCACCGTAGCCTAGTTGGTAGTGCTCCTGCCTACGAAGCTGGTGGTCCTGGGTTCGAATCCCGGTAAGTGCAAATATTTGTGTGATGAGCACGAATATTTGTTTCTGAGTCATGGATGTTTTCTATGTATTTAAGTATTTATCTATCTATATAAGTATGTATATCGTCGCCTGGTACCCATAGTACAAGCTTTGCTTAGTTTGGGGCTAGGATGATCTGTGTGACATTGTCCCTAGATATTATTATTATTATCTATAATATTATGTTGCTATTAAGCTGGCTACGTGTTTTATTTCAAGGTATCTATAACAGTAAAATGTTGAAGAAGTACTTCAGGATGAATTTAACTATTTCGCATTTATTAAGTTTTAAATATGATAGAAATGGTGGAATAGTAGATGAGAATGTGACCTATTTCTGACTATTTCACATAAAAGAATAAGTATTTTTATAAAAAAAAAACGACTTCAAACAGTCAACTAAGAGTCCTTCGTCTTCATCATCAGACCCCTAATGACAGTCACAACCCAGATGGAACTTTACACCTAGATAGGTGTAAAGTTCTTATCAATATTAATAATGAAAAAAAACTAGTCGCCCCTACGATTTTTGAAAGTTCCTTTGATTTCTCCGGTCTACCATCATCAAACCCTGACTTCCTTATCATGAGACCACCTTTGAAATATCTTCTTTCCAACAAAAAGAGAATAATCAAAATCGGTTCATTAAAAACGAAGATATCCGGACAAACTTAAAAAAATATATATACGGTCGAATTGAAAAACCTCCTCTTTTTTTGAAGTGGGTTAAAAAACAAGACTTAAAATATTTTGTATCAGAATGAGTTAAAGCTATAATACAATTTTGACCAAATTTAATACAAATTTTCAAAAACATTCAAACTTAATCACATAAAGTTCTATGGATTTCCATGTCATTCATCGTTATAATAAAAGACTATTCAAACTTTGCTGACTATTTCGCATATTGGCCTCTGGCCTCAAGTGGATTTGCATAAACTAAGGACTAACATATGAGTAGTGGAAACGCGGTCAGTTATTGCAGTCAGACCGGATTTCTGCTCGGCTTTATGCAACTACAAACTTTTCCATATATATTTAACTTATTTTAGTTTTAAATGAGTTGCTTGCTTTTTGCATTACCTCCGCTGCCGTTCTTGGGGATTCAAGCTTAAACACCTGAATCATGTTCTGCTGAACATGGGCCTCTTCCCGAGGGAGGGTATTTGCTATAGTCACCATGCTTGGCAGACGGGTTGGTGACCACAGTATTATGTTGTAACACACAAGGTAACGCTGCTGCCCGTTCCTGATATACGATTATTATAGATGATTATAATAATCGGGACCAACGGCTTAACGTGCAGTCCAGACCTGTAAAAAATCTTAGAATTGACACAAAGATTTCCTGTGTGGCGTAGGGACCACGACCCACGACCTCCGAGATTTAAAGCGAGCCAAATACCGCTACGCTACGGAGGTTGTTGCCTATACGTAATGTCAAATAACAATGATTACGGTAGTCGAGTGGTAGATGCTATCAATACATAGTATAAAACAAAGTCGCTCCCCGCTGTCTGTCTCTACCTATGTATGCTTAAATCTTTAAAACTACGCAACGGATTTTGATGCGGTTTTTTTTTATCAATAGAGTGACTCAAGAGGTAGGTTTCTATGTATAAAACATGCATTAAAGTCCACCCATGCGAATCCAGGGCGGACCACTAGTTATCTATAATTTATAAAACAATCTAAGGAACTGCAATAAATACGTTGGCATCAGACGTAGGTTTAATAAGAAGTAATATTATGCATTGGTAGTAAATAGTAGTTAATTAACAGCAGTGTCATCTGTATCTGATTAATCTTTATACTAATAGCTATCGGGTGCCATTTGACACGCCCAAAGGCATTTATTCTAAGTTCATTGGGCCTAAACGCCTTCATTAGAATATTTTTTTAGTCGTGTAGATCGTTTCGGCATTTCGCCTTAACATTACAGTCTCTAATAATTTTATGGACTAATGTTCTTAAGCTTTGACTTAGGTAAGGTTAGAACTGCGACCACAATAACCAGAATCTACCAATACTACTTGAGTAGAGCAAAAAAACTAATATTATAAAGCGAATATTTTTGTATGGAAGTCCCGAGTCTCAGTATATTCCTTTTATATAAGACCCATATAATACCAGAACGCAATGACCAGCAGAAGCAAACATTTAATTTTCCTTATTTCCATAAAGGACACACAAATTTAAGTCTAAATTGACACCAAGTGACACAACCTATAAGAAATGATAACATCTCCATTTAGTATTCAAAAGACCATATAAGATTCAATGTACAACTGCTTTTAAGCTGTTTTGGAGTTGATATTAATTTAGTATCGTCGGTCAGCCATAGAAGTCGGTGCATAAAGGAAATCCTTTAACATATTAGAATTAGCATTCATAGCCTGTTCACTATTTACATTACGGCAAAATTAACGTCACAACACAACATTAACATAATAGTAGAGGATACGATTAAGAACGACCTTCACCAATCTGTTTATTGGATGAAAAGTTTTTTATATCAAATGTAATATATCAAATAATATAACGCGGGTGGGTTGACTAAGAAATTCCTGGCCAAACTAATATTTATTAAACAAAATATTATTTAATTTTTTATTGTAAATCGAAATATTTTATTTTTTATTGCAGATTTTTATTGTAGCAAAAAAATTTTATATTTTGATATAAAATGTATTTATTAAACAAATAGGTGAAGATAAATAGTATCGAAATTCCTATTAATACCTAGCAACCCAGTAGTTATGCCAGGAAACAAAAAGAAAACCCAACGTTTTTATATTCTATAGCCTTCATACTTTCGATTAGTATTAAATTTATTCGTATAAAGTAAAGTAAATTAAATAATTAAATTAAATTTTAAAGTTAATTTTTTAAATAACAATAGTTTGGCCAGGAATTTCTTAGGTAACCCACCCGCGTTATATTATTTAAGTCATTGAATTTGATATAAAATATTTTTCATCCAGTAAACATATCGGTGAAGGTCCTTCTTAATCGGATCTTAGACTATAAGTCAACAAAATCTTATGTGTCTCTGCGAAAATTATATGCCATCAAAAACATACTTGTAAAAAAACCCAAGTCTCGTAACGCAGTTCTTTTACCGTAAAACGTTGTGAGATCTATGTAATACCAAGTCGGTTAATTTTTTCAGTCCCTACTTAAGGGACCTTCTATCTTAAGCTATTACGTAATTATCTCACCTTACAGAATCTTATTTTGACCTTATCAAAGTTCAAAACTTTAAAGTTTTAAATAATAGATTAACTTGGCCATCGGATATAATTAGAATGTATCTCACAAGTGTTTATTGCGATGGCCAAGTCAATCTAATATTCATAACATAAAAGTTTTGAACTTTGATAAGGTCAAAATAAGATTCTGTAAGGTGAGATAATTACGTAATAGCTTAAGATAGAAGGTCCCTTAAGTAGGGACTGAATAAATTAACCGACTTGGTATTACATAGATCTCACAACGTTTTACGGTAAAAGAACTGCGTTACGAGACTTGGGTTTTTTTACAAGTATGTTTTTGATGGCATCTCATTTCTTTTTGTAGATAGTTGTACTTTTTTCCTTTGCTTTACAATTTACATTATTTTTTAAAATACCAGCAATGGATTTTACCACTCTGTCACTTGATGATGAGCTTTCCAATTTTTGTAGGTTGTGTTCCTCTTTCTCTTTACCGGTACTACTTCTTGAACTTCAGCTACAGTTTTTCTCAAAGCCCACTCCATTTCTCTATGGGTTTTTCTCGATATCTTTGATGCAACAATATTAAGCATGTCTAGACATTAAATGCTTGGGTTCCGTACCCAAAAGGTAAAAACGGGACCCTATTACTAAGACTTAGCTGTCTGTCTGTCTATCACCAGGCTCTATCTCAAGAACCGCGATACCTAAACAGTTGAAAAATTCACAAATTATGTATTTCTGTTGCTATAATAACAAACTAAACATAAAATAAGTATTAAGGGGGGGCTCCCATACAACAACTATTTTTTGGCCTTTTTTGCTCGATATCTATAACGGCGACAGGTAGGCACTTGAAAATGGTACGGAACCCTTAGTACGCGAGTCCGACTCGCACTTGGCCGGTTTTAGTCTATTGTATTCACAAATGGATTATTCCTGCGCTTTAATAGTTCCAAAGTAGACTTAAATTTGATTTAAACCATCCAGACTAGTAACTCTGTGCCCTTATTTACAAAATAACTTAACTTACGCACATATGAATATCCACGTACCTAACTGGCATGGCAACACTCACCATATGAAACAAGAACAGATGCGTCGTGTACTTTTTTATGCTTTATTGATATTCGTCGCACTCGTCAAACGTCATTTAAAATTAATCCGTATGTAAAATTGTTATCTCTCATTGGTTATAAATATTGTCAATGTATCTAATCGAAAACTACAACATCAAGCTTAACAGAGGATTAACATGAACTTATGTATGGCACTCACGGCCTTCTGGCTTCCGGCCTGTCAAAGGTTTTTAAAATTACGAAATTGATGAACTGTTTTTGATGGAATTTTGGTACAACTACATAATACATGTCCGATTATGGCCTTTTTTTAAGACAGCTCCCGCACTAGGGAACAAGCTAATATGTAGGTACATAAGTAAATTTAAAGCTACCTAGTTAACATCAAACTGTGTATAAAAATATTTGATAAAATGATTATATAAATATAGTTTGTGTCAGATTAATAAAACGTGGTTTGTGGGTATACCTTCGATATCACAGTAAGATTTGTTAGTTGCTTGAAAGAAAGTGACCGTCTTTCTGTGTTTCGAACGGGAAGCGTGAAAGCCGTGGTGTAAGTTTGTCCAGGGGAATGCAAGAATGTTACGCATCTCCTCCGCCACTGCGATGTTCCGGCACGGGCAGTGGGGTATGTGGGACTCGCCCTCTTCATAGCAGTGGAATGCTAATCATAACATGAGAGTAAAGCCCCTGGTTACTCCTCCGACCACAATTGGTGAGGGGCCCAGGTACTGTTGCCTATCTGGGATACCCTCTGACAGCGTCCGCGACTCAATTGGTGTTGCGGGCTCTCCTGCGCCCAAATAACCAGTTTCAGGGACGCCCAGATTACACGGGGTCCCTACTTCTCAAGGGACCGCAGCCTCCTGCTGAGACATGGCTCAAGCGGGCAAGCCACCTCCATCAGACGCTGTTATGATTGTTAGTATCCTATCGTTCATAGCACAACTTATGTACTATCTTACTTTTACAATCCATTGTTTTTTTTTTTTTCCTCCGCCTTTTTTTTTTTTTTTATTACTTATTAAATTAATCCCTGTGTCGCGAAGGTCTCACCGCTCAATAGATTCACGAAAACAAAGCACCCCCTGACTCAGTACAACTGTTTGAATTTCAAACGAATAATTGTCCCGGGCGGGAATCGAACGCAGAAAACCAGGTCTCTGAAACAACTAACCTAACCACTTAGACACCACCTTTTAACATAATTTCATCTAGGTCCCTATCTACACCTATTCCTCCATTAAATCAAACATATTCATGTACACTGATTCACTGACTGCAAATGTAACTTTGTAATCCTATACATTTATAAGAAATAACAAAGTTATTAATGCAGTTGATGAAACTGAACAACTGGACCGAAATTGCAAAATGTTGGAATTTTCCCATGAGTTTTACACTAAACTCTCCTAATACTCAAAATTTGAAGCTTCTACGTCTGCTAGAAGTGCCTAAACATTTTGATGATCGGTCAGTCAGCAGTGAGCGAGTGACAAAATTACCGAAAATACCAAACTTTGACTAGTTATAATTCGTAAAGTACTGGTTCAAATTAAATGAAATTTGAAATATACTGTAGTTTTACAAAGCTTGTTTAGTAACTGAAAATTCAGGCTCCTATCTTTATCCACAACGAAGTTATAGGGGGTCGAAAATCGGCTGAGTTGCTTCGAGAAAAGATAGGTACGGCCGTGCACCTTTTTTTTTTTTTTTTTTTTTTTTTTCTTACTCGACTTGGGGGGGCACTGCCGTGCCCCCAGATTTTGTTAAGCCATTGGTGTTTATAGATAAGACTGACGTCGTGAATGTTAAATTATATCTGATAGTAAATTTGGTGATAATGTGTTCATAAATATTGGGAGAACATGGATTTGAGTCTTTAATAAAAGGGTAAGTAGATTGACAATTAGGTGGGAATAGGTTAATCCTTATTGATGATGCTATCAGCAATGTTTATGAGTTAGTTTACAGTGTTATCGTGACTAAAGGTGTGGTTATGATCACAAATGTGGTCCTGGGTCTTGAGAATACTATGCTCTTGGTGTTAAAATATTCGTATTTCAATAAGCTTCCAGTGGGAATCTCGTCTTAAAATATTCACAAATAGGCTTTCTGTCAATCATTGAAAGTTATTTCAAACAACTGTCAGTAATTTCAATTTCATTAGAAAAATGATTTAGCAGTTAAGTTTTCTTAAAACTTCTAATGTTTCGCTCAACTTCATTGTTTTTACTTTCATATGAACCTTCTACTTCCTCACGCGTGATGCGATGACCAAGGGCAATAGGGATTCACTTTTTATATATATTAATGAATATAAATGAAATTTTTGGATGAATTTTGATACTTTTTTGGATACCAAATTTATTGCATACATCCAAAATTATGGAGCCAAAAGACCCATAAATGAATATAGCATCTATATTTATATATTCTCATAAATTTTATTTGAATGATGACATTCTTTTAGAAATTTCGCCAGCGTTGTTGCCATAGCAACCATTTATAACGGGAATTAAATAAGAGGTAACTAAAATTATGAGTATAAAATTGGTATTATTTTAGAAAAAAGAATTAAGTTCGGATAAAAAAAAACAAAGTTGATTAAAAAGTTAGTAGAAAATTCTCATATGAATCAAAGATACGCAATAGGCATGGGTAGTATACACATTAAGAAAAATATAATATGTATGTTACGTTAAATATTATCATGAGTATTCACAGATGTGGGCAGAATCTAAAGATAATTATAATACTTTTGGTTATTATACTTAATAATAAATACGATAAAACTTTAATATTTAAAATTAATGGGGCGTTAGAAATGTTATTAAACAGCATAACTGTGGCTATTATAATGTTAATAATTTATAACATAACATAACAGTTCAAAACCCATTTGAAATAAAACGCTTTTATTCAACGTAAATTGCTTAGAATTTGTATACACATAATAAAAACAAAGTAATATGACACAATAGGGACAAGGGTACTGACAAAATTGATGTGGATCAGACAGTTGTTGAACTTTGCAACGTTATGAAATTACGTTTTGGGTAGGTACCTGTGATTATACTATTCAGTTTTTGGTTTTGTAAGAATCAAAAATAACATACCCACGAGGTAACAGACAGCAGCGTAGTCAGATTGCTGTGGTCACCAATTTATCAGCCAAACTTAGTGGCTAAGTCAACAATCCCTCCAAGAGAGGCCCGTGTTCAACATTGAACGTTATATAGGCTAATGATGACGATCTAAAATGACACAAATTTGACAAAATTATAACAGTAGGAACTCACAATTTGTGTATTAAATTACAAAACCTTTTAAAACTGAGTTCTGAAGATGGATAAATATCTTATCCATTCTTCAAAGACATTATAAAACACAAATTATAGAGGATTTATTTCTTAACAAATGTATATTTAAACAGCCACAGTAGTTCATTACCAAATTAGGTAAAATATAAATACAAACGGTCCATTGAAAATCCATCTTCCTTTGGGTATAGATTAAAATATGCAGAACTGCCACAGATTGTACCTAATACCTGTCTTGGAGACTCTTGATATAAATGTATAAAAATTTTGGTCAGATGTGATTGTTTTTTTTTTGCATTGAAATGGCCGAAACTATCATACCGATATTAAAATATCACCATTAGAAAGCTACAGTATCAAGGAGTAACATATTTTTTTATAAAATTACTACGGGAACGGAAACTTCCCGGGTGAAACCATGCGAGGGAAGCTAGTGCCTAAATTTGAGTAGTTATACAACTTCATAATGACTTAACGTATAATCAGGGCCGGATTAAAGGGAGGGCATCCAGGGCAGCTGACCGGGGCCTCCACAATAGAGGGGCCCCCACAATAGAGACTTAAAATCTTTCAAATTCTAACGAATAAACTCTACGACTTTACTTTTATTTATTGTTTGTTTTAGAATTATGATAAATGTAATAGTTCTTAAATATTGTAAAAACGGTTTTTCATCTATACTTGTTCACTTAAATTAGACAATCAGTAAAATATCAGAATTCGAATCGTCCAGAAAAGTATATACATACTTCAAATTTTCTACACATTTAGAGGGAAACTAATTTGTGGACCAGGGGGATCTTCTTCCTTGTTGCCCCGGAGCCTCCGGACTTCTAAATCCGGCTCTGCTTATAATTAACATGATACTTTTACACTATTAAATGGATGGCATGTGTTATGTTCCTCTTCATTTCAAAATGTGCATAATGTAAGATTTCCTTGTTCATGTCTTCTACTAAATTGCTGTTCTTCAATGACTTTAGTATTTGATATTAGAATAACCTACATTGGTGGTCGTATGTTTATTTTGTCAGTATTTCATTTAACTTTATGGAAGCAGAAGCTTACTTAAAATTCTAACGATAATATTACCATAAAATAACAAATGCATCGTTTGTATTTATTACTCGCGATAATTCTTGTCTTCTCATTTGTTTACAGCTTGTATTATCTGATTTCGTAGTTATTATGCTTTTAGTGTATTCGTTAAATCAGAGGTCAACTGCATTGTCATCATAATTCATGTTAAAATGGCGTTATTTAAAATTTGAATAATGCTTATTTATGTATAAGAAGGGCACGTATACAATAATGAAATTTTATTCAACATGAAGTAAAGAAAATGTAAAGTAAAGAATCGAAAAAACTTATCCAATAAGAAGCTTATAGTAATAATATAATGCGTCCATGATCTCTGTTGTCAATTTTATTCTAATTATTGATGATGATTATTGATTTTCTGCGTCCATAATTTTGTATTCTTGCTACTTCTAATCAATAATTTTACATTTTTCTTTTTCTTTTTACCTATTTTGTGTGTTATTCCTGTCATATTTTTTCTACTCACAGGTGTATATTCCTATTAGGCATTAACTATTAACATTTTAATACTTTCTTTCCCCAAAACTATTCGTTCCTCAAATACCGAACAGACGCATTGGATCCATATTTCAATCACGGTCGATCTGCCGACATGTATTTACAACATGTTTTAAGGCAGGTCTATTTTGGACATGTTAAATCCGTAAGCTTATTTGGACTGTTTGTTTTCATATTGGGAAACGGTGATCTGTAACAGTGTGTTAGTTTAATTCTAGCGTTATCATGTACTTGATTTTGTTTTGTTGCTTCTGTATCAAAATATGCTGCTATATTTTTAGCTGCACTATAAGAACTTTCTGGTACGTGAATATTGATTTCAGCTCCATCTATTTGATGAAGTTAAAATCAATATTTCCGATTCTATAAGTTTAGAACAAGTTGGTGATATATGATTGTATTCTTAATCGCTGTTTTATTAAATATATTTCTAACTTTTATCCTTCTTATCATACTAACCATAGAATATACTATTCTTCTTAAGTTGATCAAATACATTCAGCAATTGATGAACTCGTAATTGATGAGCCCGTAGTTGAATATGTCAATAAAAACATTTATTTGAATAGTATTACAATTGTACTTTATTGCCAAAAATCCCTTAATCAAATCAAACACGGTTAATCCAGCCCAAATTCGTAAAATGTATCATTTATTTTTAAAAGATTTAGTTATTCCTGTAATGGTATTAATCATCGTATACAATTAGGAGAAAATAGTCTTTATCAATGTGTAAAATCTGGTTTCATGGTGTAATGGATCCATTATATAGATTTACTATGATTTCCGTTCAATTTGTTACTGCTGTATAATTATTTTGTGTAAGTTGACAGTCAAATTAAGATATGACACTTAATGTCGAGTGTTAAGAGGGCAATAATATTCCAAACTTATTTGCTTGAGAAACTTAATTTTTTGATAGATTTACATCCACGCCCCTAAATTTAGATAATTTACTATTATTGTAGTATAAACTTTGAATGGAATATGTATTTATGTTTATAATCATTATTAATTAGTTATTTTATTATGACTATACTGCATTTTCATCGTATATTATTAGATAATTTTAATCACAAATCAGATTTTGTGTGTTTACGTATTACAAGTTTGTAACGTAATTTTTGACATGTTCAATGTCTTTTTACATATTCTGGTTATTAAAACTTAAGACTATAAAACTGATTTTAAAATGTATCCATAATACTACTAATATATTGAATTATTATTGGTTACCCGGGGATTCTTTTATTTTGAACCCATATGATGTCAACATCATTATCAGCCCGTATAACGTATACGGTTGAACATAGGCCTCCTTTTGAGGGAATGATTTTTTTTATATAAAAATATAGTAGTTGCATTTATATTATAACTATTTTTACTTACCACCTACAGAAAATATCACACACCCTGTTTTACGGTCGCAAAACAAAATACGGACAGTGCTAAAACGGTTTTTGTTCTATTCAAAGTTGCAGTCTTGCATCTGAAGCTATATTATATCTCCTTCTAACAAAATTGAGTCCTAACTTCACATCATATGTTTAAGCCTACTCTCTGCCACCCACATATACCCGCATCTAAATGCAAATGCAAAAGGAAACATAAGCTTTGTGCTTCGATCTATTTTGAATGAGTGTTCGCGGCTTAACGTCTTCTTATCGCTGTGTTTACTGTTTTCGCAGGATACACTATGTTCATATTTGTGGACACGGCTTAGTTACGCATTTCAATGTCGACTTATGTGTGGGTGCCTTATTTTAGAATAAAACTAGCTGTTTTCTTCAGTCTCGCCTGCATCATCATAGCTCGTCGACTGAACATGGGCCCATGTTCAGCAGTCTTCTTAACAGACTTTTGCAAGACCGAATCATTGAGGAGTATTGCCATAATTAACATGCTTGACAGGTGGAATGTTGATCGCAATAAGAAGTTGATTTTGAGCTGATAGATACTGTTGCCCATCCATTAGTCGTAGGTCCCTTAGTCGCATCTTACGACACCCCATGGGAAGACATAGGAGTCATACTTACCCGCATATTACATTTAAAAAATAGGAAGACATTCATTAAAGTAAAGCGATTGAGATAAGTATTGCAGTCCCTGGATCAAAGTCAAATTTTCAAGTTACGCACAATTTTTGTTCCACAGCTGTACAACTTTATTGCATTGTTGAATCAAATTTAACTTCTGAAACATGGAATGACAAAATGTCTAGTACAGTTTAGTTTTCTAGATTTTCTAGGTTTTCTTTTATTATTAGATTCTGAGCAAAAATAACAATCATAGATTCTTAATACATTTATTTGACTTTTAATAAGAATCATCATCATCAGCCCGTATAACGTCAACTGCTGAACATGGGCCTCCTCCCGAGGGAGGGTTTTTGCCATAGTCACCACGCTTGGCAGGCGGATTGGTGACCGCAGTATTATGTTGTAATACACAGGGAAACGCTGCTGCCCATTCCCCGTTATAGATGATGTTATAACAATCGGGACCAACGGCTTAACGTGCTTTCCGAGGCACGGAGGGTAGTCCCTCAACCAACCAGACCCGGAAAGAAATCTTAGAATTTAAACAAAGATTTCTTGTCCGGTGTGGGGATCGAACCCACGACCTCCGAGACTTAAAGCGAGCCAAGTACCGCTACGCTACGGAGGTTGTCAATAAGAAGGTGTTAATAAGAGTGTTAACTACTAATAACTCCTTTCATCTCACTAATTAACATTTCTATCCTTTAGGACACTAGGATTATTTTTTTCGAATTTTGTGACATTAATTGTAATACAAGTTTAATAATTGAAGAAGTCGCTGATATGATTTAAATTTCAGGAGATTTTCGTTTCCATTTTGTATTCATAGTAAATACTAAAATTAATCTCATTAAACATAAAACTATACGACGTGTTCGAATATTGCCAAAACCTATAAACTAACGAAAGCCGTCATCTGTTTCGCACATTATAAAAGAAATTTATGAACGATATGAAATAAAGAACACAGACAAAAAATAGCATAAAAATGATTTACATATTTATTATGACTAAGGAACAAGTGTCTTTATTAACGTCAGCTATTTATTTCTGTGAAGTGGTGTTTAATATAAATAATAGTAGCAGAATATTGCATAAATCTTAATTCTGTTTAATAATATTCATTTCTTTAAAAAGAAGATCAAAAGATATAATTCATAACGTTGTAAAGCTGCGTGTACATTATAAAGTTTATACGGGATTGGGATTACGAATCTTGCATGAAACTCGTAAAAGGGGATATAGCGTGGTTCAGTGAGAAGCGAACTTGATATTTGTTTATCCTTTTATTACAGCTTGAAGCTATTTAAAGATTATTTCAATGAAGCAAGAATTTGAGCAGTATCCTACTGATTCACTGGGGATTGCTACCATTCTTTTTTGAATTGAATAACTATTTATAGACGGTGATACTAAAAGTATTGTAATGTTAAGAAAAATGTGGATAAGATTTTATGAAAATGTATTCGACACAATCAGCTACTACAGAAACTTAAAAGCATATATATTTTGAGACAAAATCTGACAATAATATCGACATGAAAGATAAAAAACTAAATTAAACAATAAGAGAAGAAACAATAACAAACCAAAAAAAAAAAAAGAAGCTTCTGAGCGTAATCCATTTTTTTTCAGAATAACCAAAAACAAACTGCTTCTAATTTCAAATCCCTACTCTGTATGTTCATGGCCTTATTGCTCTATATTATTCGCTCATTTATTTACAAAACTGTTGCTCGTCTGTTACTAGGGTTTCGCAATATTCGAGCTTCATTCATGGAATTAAGTGTGTAGACTGTAGATGTTTAATATTTATTTTCTCCGCATGAGCGGTTGATGGACTTATGTGCCAAATATAAATACTTTCATCTGACTCTTAAGAAATCCTTTTCAAAAATTGAAGAAGTTGATTGAGAAAAAGGAAGTAAATGTTGTCTTCATTACTTGTATTGGTGATGGTTGGGAGCTTAATTTTATACTTTAAATATGAAACCTGCCGGCGTTAGTTTCAAGAATACATGTAGCTGTTATTCCGGAACAATATTTCAGTAAAAGTTGTGAATTAATCTTTGAAGATTAATAATAAGAAATTTCAACAATTATAAAAAAAAAAAAAACTGCATATGCATGATATAATTTACAGTTATTTTCAAATACTTAAAGGCAAAACAAAATGCAATTGGTTTCATTTTTGGAAATGTGCGTTTATTGATGCCACCAAATATAATGTTACTAAACAAATATTAACATAAAATCATCACTGACTGGCGCTCGATTGGATTAAGAGATGTTAAATAGCAAATTATAAACTAATTGATTTAATAGAACTAAATTGATTATGAATAAAAATGATTTTGAAGTTTGACGTATTGAATTAACTGAAAAACAATGAAAATATAGAAAAAGGAAATTAATTGTCATAGGGAGTTATGGTGAGAGAATATCTATTATTTAGTAAGTTCGATAAGAACCAGTGAAAACTGTAAGCGATTGGATAAACATATGATACCAACTTAGAACTTGAGAACAGATCCTTAGATATAATACTAGTCAATGCGTTAACTTCTTGTTAATTATAGTTTAATTCATGAGAACCTTACATAGAAGCGCTTTTATTTGCCTAGTTTTGAGTAATAAATGCAAAGATTGGATGATTTTAATGCAAATTTTGGAATGGTTAAATGTTCACTGCATATCGAATGATTCGAGATTTGATCTATGGAATGAGTTTCGTAGGAATGCAGATATTTAACAGAAATATATCGTAATCGTTTTCTGTAGGATAAGGAATAATGTTTTTATATTAAACTACAAGATAAAATGAATAAACTAATACTATTTTCGAGATTTGGAAAATTCCTACTAATTGCAAGTTTCACCATTGAATTCGGGTTAAACTCAAAGAAACAAATTATTTATTTGACATCAAGAAACTTAGACTTAAATTGTAATATCTACTCTTCTAAATACAGTCTCAAGTGAAGCTGTTATATTATTAATAGTCTTATTGATGGTTTCGTATTTTACTCTAAAACCGAATGTATGCCCACTTACATTGTAGAAAGCAGAGTACATAGACAATATTTAGTAAGAGTGCTGTGTTTGTAAACAGATCATTCAATGAAACGATTTAGAGGCAAGCAGACCCGAGGAAGTCCAAACAAAAGTTGAACAAGATACATCAGATGATTGAAATACACAACGATTCATTGTTTTTGGATATCTTGTTTAAAGGTAGGCCAGTTTGTACAGTTTAGTCCATAAAATAATTGTTTTACAATATTACAGGCTCATGGAACACGTGAAAAAATAGTTTTTTTTTTGTGAATTTTTTTACTATCCAGTAAATTGACATAAAGATACACGCGTTGCTAGAGGTATAAATTAATAGGATTGAGCTGCCGATGTTCCGAGTACAGTACCAGAAACGATATTTAATTTTGTTTTAAGTCTGTATGTGATGTGTGTCAGCGTGATTAGGTGATTTTTTACAATAGGACAAGTATTTTTGAAAACACGAATACAACTGAAGCTACTTACTTCTAAAATATGCATGGAATTTTAGAATGTGGCCCAGAAGCTTTGCATCACCATATATGATACTATGTTATGATATATTTCTTTTAGACGACTTTTATAATGCTTAAGCGATAAGCATCTAATTAACGTTTGAACTTTGAGCTTTTCCACACATTTTATTGCAATTTAGAGTGATTAAATATTGCCTACCAGATTTATAGCTGTCTTTGCTAAAGTCTTTAATATCAACATAAAAAATACAGAATACTTTAAACTTTTTATGGTTAACGTCAACTATAAACTTGTTGGTGTTCAAGATCTTAATACTAATGCCATTTGCATTTTCGTTATCACCATTTTAACTATTTGGGTCAAACATTTTACTTACTTACTTCCAGTAAGATTTGAAAGTCAAATTTATTTTTATTTCAATCTATAAAACTTAATTTTATTAATTTGGTTAAGTTTCCAAATTACTTTATTTTTGATAAAAACAGTTTGTAGTGGGAAACATTAATGGTTTTATTTTAAAAGCCCTCAAACTAACGAAAAGTCTTCGTAATATATCTCGCCTTTATAGTAGACTAATCAATGTCCAACAATTTTTTTGAGGATAATTAGTAATGGTTGGTACTAGGCAATTTATCAGTACTAGCTACGTAGATGTATAGGTTTCACTGTCTTGCCAACGACATGGTACCTACTGAAACAGAAGAATAAGGAAAAAACGTTTAATGCGTAATACATAAACAGAGATTAGAACAGTTACTTTGTTTCTGGAAGCCGCTATGATTGGTTAGGAGATAATCATTATCATCATCATCATCAGCCCGTATAGCGTCCACTGCTGAAAATGGGTCTCCTCCCGAGGTAGGGTATTTGCCATAGTCACCACGCTTAACAGGCGGCTTGGTGACCGCAGTATTATGTTGTAACACACGAGGAAACGCTGCTGCCTGTTCCTTGATATACGATTATTATTGATGATGAATCGTGACCAACGGCTTAACGAGCTTTCCGAGGTACATAGGGTAGTCCATCAACCAACCAGACCCGGAAAGAAATCTTAGAATTTATTATAAATATATATACGGACGACCACAGGCTGATGATGATAGATAAGATTCAATATGATCGTATGTGTCTGAATGACTTTGGTTGCAATTCGGCGCATTATTCTCATCAATCATCTTGGCTACTTTTAAAAAAAATTCTAAATAGACATTTCTTAAGCCACAATCTCACCTGATGGTAAGCGACGATGTGGCTGACGATGGATCTCAATGGTCTAAAACACTTATTCACTCTTGACTTGAAGAGACCCAGGTTATAGTTTTCGGGGAAAACAGAAGCTGGCAGCGAGTTCCAGACCTTAGCAGTGCGGATGATGAAGGTGGAGGGGAACCGCGTGGTACGAGTGCTATTTTGGCACGGTTACTGTAAAATTAGCTCTAGCACCGATTTTCCACCGCAGCCAAGATGAACCCATGGATAAGCTTACTAATAATAGAAAGATTAATCTTCACTTTTAACCTACAGAGCATTACTAATGTTTATTGATGCAGGAAATAATAGATTACATAAAACATAATCGTCTTACGCCGGCTTAATGGCGTAGTTAACATTTTTGTTGGATTATTTTCGTTTTTTATATTCTAAGATTTATATTTTGTTATAAATAAGTTAAAAGTTACCAAGTCAAACATTCCTTCTTGTTCTTCAATTAATGGCCTGCTGCTGCAATTTCGAATATTTCACAATTGACGCTTAAGCAGTGTAATCTGACTTTAGTATATAAAACTACTAGCTTCCCGCGCGCGGTTTCACCCGCATACCTCCCGTTTCCGAAACTTCATAATTAAATATAGCATTTATCAGCCAGGGATAGTGTAGCTTCCCAATGATGAAAGAATTTTCAAAATTGGTCAAATAGTTTTGGAGCTTATTAAATAGAAACTACCAATTGACTGCACCGGTGGCTCAGTGGTTACGGTAGTTGCTTCTGAGACCTGGTGTGCTGGGTTCGATTCCCACCCGGGACAATTATTTGTGTGAACCACAAATAGTTGTTCAGAGTCTGGGTGTACTTTGTGTCCGTGAAATGTATGTTTGTAAAGTCCTCCGCGACACAGGGATTTATTTCCCTAGTGCGGGAGTTGTCTTTTTTTAAAAGAAAAAAAAATCAAATCTTTCGTCTTTATAATATTAGTAAAAAATAAATTGTAGACTTAGCTTAGAATAGACCACCCCAAATACACATGTACCTGATTAATGGGCAGTAGCAACTATCAGCTCAAATTAAGTGCGTGCTTTTGTCGGAAATTTCCCTCAACGACCCTGGCTAGCTAAGGTATGTTAAAATATGGCCTATTTTCAGCAGTGGACGTTAACGGACCGATTAATTAAAAAGGAAGCTATACTAGAAGAAAGTATTTAGTGTATTTCATATTTGATTTGTCCTAAATTAGAAAATCTAAACTATTTTGCAGGTATACGAATTAAACGTATAAGAATTTCGGAGTTGCATTACTGATGCATCAAATATTCGTTTTATTTACACTGGCGACACGTGTTCGCCATTATGTAGGTATCCGGTATCGTTGGTAATTTATAGACTCTGGGATACATTTCCTTTTTAAATTTTATTGATTTGGAGTAATTTACTTCCGTACTAAATATCTACAACCTCCGTAGCGTAGCGGTATTTGGTTGGCTTTAAATCTCGGAGGTCGTGGGTTGGATCCCCACTCCTACTCAAAGATTTCTTTCCGGGTCTGGTTGGTTGAGGGACTACCCTCCGTGCCTCGGAAAGCACGTTAAGCCGTTGTTCCCGATTATTATAACATCATCTATAATAATCGTATATCAAGGAATGGGCAGCAGCGTTTCCTTGTGTGGCACAACATAATACTACGGTCACCAACCCGTGTGCCAAGAATGGTGACTATGGCAAATACCCTTCCCCGGGAGGAGGCCCATGTTCAGCAGTTGACGTTATACGGGCTGGTGATGATGATGAACCTATTTTTTTTTGTATCCTTCCTTATCCTCCCACTTAGTATAAGTTTTAAATCATATTTAATCTGATAAAGATTTAACCTTTTACTGGGTTCACAATACCATCGATCTCCATCCTGGGCAACTTAAATGCCACATTTCGAGTTTTAATTGTATTATAATTGTAGCGGCAGCCTGCGACTTCGTCGTTGTCGATATTTTCATACAAACTAAGAACCTCCTTTTTACCCCTTTAGCAGTAATGTAATGAGCGCCTAACAGAGACCACCATGCGGAGTCCCCGCTCGTCCTCCTGACCCTTCGTTTGCAAAGAACCATCCGATGCCCTCGTAGATCCGTAGTACGAGAGGCCCGCGAACTTTAAAATAGAGCGACAGTTGAACAAAACTCCCCTAAAATACTAAAAGTCATAATCCCTCAATCTCATCGCCAGCGACCGCCCTGAGCCGAGGTCCAAACCCCGCAGGGGGCGCCCTCTTGCGCAGGTTGCTTAGTTTGTAGTTTTTAAACCATTTATTAAGGCTAGAGCTCTGCTTACCTTTTAGCCCGGTGAAGTAGCAAAAGCCTCGGGGCTACCTACGTCATTCCATCCGAAAAAAAAGCACCATGCGGAATTTGAGACTACGAGACTAAAAATCTGCCCTTGTAGTTTCTGAGATTTCGTGATGAGTGACCTTTCACTTTTATGTTATACAAGCTTTTATCCGCGGCTTCGCTCGCATTTTTTTAAGTAACCTGTGATACTTCTGATGCCTCTAACAATATGTGTACAAAGTTTCATGATGATCGGTTATGTAGTTTTCGCGTGAAAGCGTTACAAACTAACGGACATTCACATTTATAATATTAGTAAGGATGTTATTTTAGATTATTTATGTATCACTGAGTTAAAATTAGTATTCAAGTTTAATTTAAAAATTAAAACAATCTTTGCGTTAACATTTTAACGTATTGAACTTCTTTATGTTACTTTACCGGGCATAAAGGCTAGCAAGCCTTATTAAGTCGTTTAGATACTACAAACTAAGGGACCTGCGCATGAGGTCAGGAGCCTCTTCATCATTGGTTTTAATACTACCTACAAACTCAGCAAGAGCAAGAAGGGAGTCCCTATGGGGCTTGGTGCTAATACGCAATCCGTCGAAGTTGAAACATGCAATACAACGGCAGTTTACAAAACTTTGAAGCACAAACTCAAATAAAGGAAGCATTGACTATTGTTATTGACATGGGAAAAGGAAAATTTGCAAGTTAGCAGAACTAAATGTTCGACTTAGTGGTCTTAGGTAATTGTTTAACAAGATGACACTGCTACAAGTTATAGAATACCTACATATGTGTAAGTATATGTATTTTTTTCATAGCAAAACCAATTAATATTAAGAATTTTTTGTTCTTTAAAAAAATATTCTAATTGATATTTTTTTTTGGAACTTGAATCGAAAGGAGGCTTGTAACATCTTGCTATTCTCCTCCAAGCTTTATCTTTGTTACAATAAAGAACTCCATAAAATTATAATACTATTTATGATAACGTAGATATTACCTCTTATTTATATTAAAGTTTCTAGAATTTATTATTTATCAGTGCCTTGAAATATTCAAAAATATCCCTCACGCTTGACATTACACACAAATAGATTAGTCTTTTTTAAAAGACAACTCGTGTACAAAAAAAATAATGTTGCAGTGGACTTTACAAACACATAAATCACGGACACAGCACACCCTGACTAAGAACAACTATAGGTTCACAAAAATAATGAATCGTCTCGTTTGGGAATCGAATCCAAAACACCTGGTCCCAACCACTGCCGTAACCACTGAACATATTATTTAAAAGATTAACGTAACTATTTAAGTGATCCATTATGATTCAATTATCAAGGTAAATAACTTACTCAGTAATTTATAATATCACGGCTGTAAGATTTATGTTGACACGCGACCACCAGCAGACATGTACGTACATTAATTACAGATGTCTATGAGATTTATGTTTTAGATAGTAACTAAACACTTCTATGACAATTCAGCTCTGCCATATGGTTTTCTCATATATTTTAAACTAACTGCGCCGGGTAATTAAAAGTCATAATCCCTCAATCTCATGCCCCACATGGGGCGTCCTCTTGCGCAGGTTGTTGTAATTTTTAAACCATTTTTTAAGCCTGGAGCTCTGCTCGCCTTTACGCCCGGTGAAGTAGCAACAACCTAGTGGCTAAATACGTCAGTAATTCCGAAAAAAAAACAGCGCCAGGAAATACGTTCAGGCTGGAGCACTGCTCGGGTTTATGCCCGGTGAAGTAGCAAAAGCTTCGTAGCTCTAAAAACCGCCGTATGAGGCGGTTATTACGTATTGAACTAGTATCAGTCCTATCTCACACCCTTGGGGGAATCCAGGAGTACTCGAGACATACCTGGGCTTCTCATTATCGGCGGTTCAAGCAAACGAACAGACAAACTCTTTAGCTTTTGTATATTAGTAAAGATTCGCATACATAATTTACCAATCGATCGTCTTTTTACAATTGTTACGTACATTTTTATTCAATAGCAGATCAAATCTATAATATAAAAATGAATCGCAAAATGTGTTGGTAAGCGCATAACTCTACAAAGTCTGGACCAATTTGGCCAATTCTTTTTTTTTAATGTTCGTGGAAGTTCAAGGATGGTTTTTACGGCGAGAAAAAATCGAATAATTGCCTGAAAACCCCTTAAAACAGCCTTTTTCTTTTTCCCATACAAACGTTTTCTAACTAAAATGTAGAGTCAATTTGAGCTTTATTTTGTTAATTAAAAACTTGAATTTTTCTGCCAAGATTTTTTAGGGTAGGGGTAGTGTAGGGGTAGGAGTACCGCATAAACGAAGCCTCTACGGCCCAGTTTATTTTATACAAATGTTTAGGTCTTTTATGTATCGATTGAGGCAGTACGAAGTCTGCCGGGTCAGCTAGTATAATTAATAAAGCCTGTTAATTAAACGACGCGCTCATTTTGTTCGAACTTCTATTTCCTGTCTTATTATCTACATTGAGTCATGATCACGTGTTTGGTGTCAACTATCGTCTAGACGCAACACCTTATTATTCCCAGTAACCCAATGGTTGCTGGAAATTAAACTATAAGATGATTTTGAATCACATCAAAAGTGGTTGATCAACTTATTGAAATGAATGATATGAATCTAAATTTTACTTTCTCAAAGAACTAATTCGGGGCGTAACAGTATGAGTCTGCGAGGTCGTGGGTTCGATCGCCGAACAAGAATATTTGTGTAAAATCGAAAAATTATTTCCGGGTCGGATTATATGGATGATGAAGATGATGAAGATGATGAATCCTGAAAGAACGATTTTGTTTGCTTGAACGCGCTAATCTCAGGAACTACTGGTCATATTAGAATATTTTTTTTCAGTGTTAGATTAATCTATATTATCAGGGTAGTCTATAGGCTATATTTTATATATTAAGTCCTTATGGGAACAGGAGTTACGCGCATGAAACTACGCTTAAGCACCTACACTAGTTCAAACAAGCAAACAAACTCTTCAGCTTTATATATTTGAAAAAACTAGATTGGTTTCGTTAATTTATACCTCTTTTCAAATCGAATCATATCTTATTTCGTGTCATTTTCAAAATACCTTTTAATATCATAACCGTTAATTTTATAACTTAATACATTCATATACCTAATATATTATTATTATATCTTTATTTTGAAATCGATACTCAATTCAAAATATACATACGAGAAGGCATACTAATTTGTTGAATTCCAACGTCGACTCAATTTGTCAAATCAACTATAAATTTCTCAGTAATCCGAATATTACATCGATCAGGTGCAACTATAAAATATTTCTTAAATACACACTTACTTGATGTCTCATTGACAGTTTTCAAAAAATCATACTAAAATTCTTACTTCCATAATATTTTTTCAAGCAAAATCCAATCTTGTATGGCTGTAGTAAAATATTGATTTGAAAAGATAGACTGTTTGACTCTTATTGTCATATTTTATTGTATTGCAGTAGCTCGATGGATTATTCTTCCATAGTTATAGTAAATTCGTTTTATATCTATAAACATTGGATGTAGGTCAAAGATTCGTAGTATTTGAATAACGATGAGTTAGAATTTAGATGCATCATAAATTATTATCATCATATTATTAAGAAATGTATTTGACAATACTTTAACATAAAGTAGATTTTAAATAGCTCAAAAGAAATTAAATAGATATTTTACTACTAGTTTATATTGTATATACCATTCTCGTTACTTCCTTTTATGTCAATAACAATGCTTCAGTTAAATAAATTATTAGTAGATTTTCTATCTTCAGCGTTAGTTGTATTCCCATTTATCATTCAGAATTGTATTTGAAATTAAGCAGTTATAGTATGACTCTGATTCAAAACATTTTTGACTGCTATATTTTATCTATGTTTAAATAAAATTTGCCAGCCCGCTCGAAATTACAAATTTTCTTTTCTTTTATATATGTGGTTTTTGTTTTTCGCAATTTTAGCTGTCTTTTAAGTAATTAATTTTCCTTAAATAGTTGCTAGTACAACAATCTGAAATTTTCTAAAATAAGGTTTCAAAGGAATTTCAACATCATATAACACGTACAATGTGGATTTTTACGCTGTTTGACAAATCTAATAAAAATAAGAGCTTTCGAACCCGACTTTGTTAATTACGAAGTCTAAATCAAGAAGTAGATAGATTATTTCATTATCTTCTTTCTATCTTGCTTTAAAATTATTTTATTTCAACTCTTATCAAAACTGTGGTCAATAGTTTGTCGATTTAAAGTCTAATTATGTATACTTTAGCTTTATCATCATAATATATTCCCCAGATTGCATGCCCTCGATGCCGTAAAGGTAACATTTTCTGAGTATTGCTTAAAAGTAAGTGTTTAATTGACTCTTAAAATATCATACTGATTGTAATTACCTAGGTATTACTTACGTATATCATTTTTAATAAATCTGCAATCCAGAAATACGTTTAACTTTTACATCCTCATCCCGTTATTAAATATTGCCAATTAAATAAAATAAATATAACTTGACTTTTAAATACCAGCTACGTCTTACCGTCTGTGTCTACTAATACATTCTTAATCTTCCTTAATTTTATAATACATACTAATTACATTTGAAAACTTTGTAGATTGTAAATGAAACATAATTATGGACTCATGCAACAAACATCAATAAAATTTTGTCATATTTAGTTATTTTTTCTAATATTTTTTTTTTTATGTATTCCAAAATATAGTTTTCAATCCGTTAAATATATGCACTAAGTTAAGTGCTCGTTAGCTGTGTGGTGTGGTGCGGTCATCGGCACATACATATGATGGATGAGGAGCAGCATCTATCAGCTCAAGGATATTCGTGATTATGGCAATATCCCTCAACAGCCCTGGCTTCCGGCTTAGAATAGACCACCTCATGTCCTCCCATGGGTGTCGTAAAAGGCGACTAAGGGACATATGGCTGATGGATGGGCAGCAGCATCTATTAGCTCAAGGTTACCATCTTACTGCGATCACCAATCCGTCTGCCAAGGGTGGTGATTATGGCAATATCCCTCTACGATCCTGCCTTGCCAAGGTCTGTTAAGAGGAGGCCCATGTTCAGCAGTGGACGTAAACGGGCTGTTGATGATGATGATGAGCCCATGCTTGCCATGGTCTTTTACAAGCACAAAGTATCAGTATTAATCTAATTTGTCACTAAAAACTTTAATTCAATATTATAGTTACTTAACAAACTAATAATCGGGAATGCAGCAACTACTTTATAGATAATTTATTGCATATACTTGCTGGCCAATTAATTATCAATAAATATTTAATTGCACGTTTTGTTCCAAATCCAAACCAGTATTTGACTCAACGTAAATTACAAACATTAATTATAAATTTATCAGATCCATAATGATTAAATAATTAACAAACCGTAAACAAATGCGTACAACTTCAAGTTTCATTTAATTCATCTCACACGCAACATAAATCCTTCCACGTTTAAACGATTTGAAAAACGAACATTGTTTTCACTTTAAAATATATCTATTGAATAAGAAATCAATCCTACATATCAAAAGCATCGATACCAATGCGGAATCGATTCAAATCAATCAATTATAGATTCAAATCGATTGATTAACGATCGAGGCACGTACGAATACAATTTGTTGAAGTGTGATTCGCGCCATCCCGTTGTAAAAGATGCGAGACGGAATGACGAATTGTAAAAGGAAAGGCATGGTTTAAATAGTCGTTAAATGTGCAATTTGTATGAGTGTTTGCTTTGAAATGAGCCAACACTTTGTGCGTATACAAGCAGTATCGTAGGTAGAACCTAACCTAGGGTAACGAAATATAAATAGAAGTTTATAAGACCAACAATCTCGTCGTATGTTACTTGAACGATAAATAATTTCGGCTGTTTTATTTACTGTAAATTGGCTTAAAATTCAGAATTTTTTTCAAAAGCATTTGGTCGTAAGTACCAGTTTACGCACATACGACGAATGTTTCTGACTTATAATGGCACATCCGACCTTATACTTCTGGGTTCAAACAATAATTCTGAAAAACATGATGCCAACCCAATAAGTTCCACTCTCATTTTTTTTGGCAAAGATACTGCCAATACCAAATATTGTCTCCCTATTAGGGACCAAACCAAAAATGCAGATTTGAATCCAATCCATGGTCATAATCTATTAAGCTTAATTTCCAAACATTTATAAGCTGTGACATTGGAACTTAGAGATAATTCATCTGTATCGTTTCGGGTTCTGAGAGCTGAGCTCATAACTCTGTTACACTTTCTAGATTCGAATAATACAGCTACGACGATGAATTCACCGGTGAAGTCTACTCGCGTAAGCTCATCCAAACATAACCTAGTATTCATAACGAAAACCCATCCAAAACCCACTCTGACTTCATTGGAATAAGATTTAATTTTACATTATCTGCTGCAAAATAAAGTTGATTGCACGCCGGTGGCGCCATGTCGCTCAGTCGTATGCGCGTAGTATTATACTTAAACGGTTCTGAATTATGTTTATGACAACAGTGATATGAGGATGTCATATAACACAGATTCTCATTAGCTTTTGATCAATGAATAGTGGAACGTGGAGGTGTATGCTATGGCATGGCAGAATAATGAAGGCTTGTAAGATTTACCAACTGTTGTTAGTTATCAAGTTGCTTACTGCATTTAGGCTGCACTGATAGCTCTGTGGTACTGTACTGTAGATGCTTTTGAGGTCTGGTGTTCTGAATTCGACTGTCACTCATGATATAAAATAACTAGAAAAATAATGGACGATTCGTACTGTACTGCCGCTCCAAGGGGCTCGTGCAGTGCGCGCTGTTTCACCCCACCAAGCCGCTGCTGTTCGTGGCCGTGAGTATACTGACGTGTCGTACTGTATTGTGCCATTCAGCCGCTCCAAGGGACTCGTGCAGTGCGCGCTGTTCCACCCTACAAGCACAACTAGTTAGTTGTGCTGTGTCTGAGTGTGCTTTCTGTCCGTGGTTTGAGAGGATATATTTTCTTAGTGCGGGTGTTGTCTTGAGAATAATAATATAGCAAGTAACCTCTTTAGGGGCTACTTTAACATCCAGAGTAACATTGACAATGGTGATGCACTGGTATTTGATGTATCTAAAGTGAAACTGGAGATATCTAAACAAGAACCTTAGTAAACAGATGCCAGATCTTGAGTTTCTGGAGCACATTACGTCACGCAATTTTGTCGGTTTGACTTCAATATGCTTCCCTTAAAATTTTCAGGTGCCGATTTTTATTAATCTGTTGATAAAGTTGTTATTAAATTGTTTTAATAAATACATTATTATAATAGTTTTAAGTTATTTTATTATGAATATAATAATATATTCTATCTTTGTAATGTTATTAGTGTGGTCTAAGTTTGCCGCGCGGATGTGTGAGCCAAAACCACAAAAGAATCTTCCTGTGTAAGATTTTTTGTTATATAATGTATTTATCTTTATCTCGATGTTATCCAATAAATATGTGTATATAAAATTATGTATTCTATGTACTTTACAGTTTAAATTATAGTGATTATTTTCCTATCAAGCTATCGAATGAAGATTTTATGCTTATGGCCTCGGAAGATAACAATCTTCACTATTCGTGTTAGTTATTTGATATTCCCCCTGTTTATAGAGGGATAAATAAATTTGTATTAGTAGTGTTGCAGTGGCATAACCGTATAACTGATTGGAAAATAATATTTTGTTATTTATTTTATATTTAATTGAAGTTGCACCTACCTAACCTGCCTAGCGGTAAAGCCAGGCTAAAATCAGGTCAGGCTATGTGTGTGCAACTTCCGTAGCGCAGCGGTATTGGACTCGCTTTAAATCTCGGAGGACGTGGGTTCGATTCCCACGCTGGACAGGAAATCTTTGTGTAAATACTACGATTTCTTTCCGGGTCTGGTTGGTTGAGGGACTACCCTTCGTGCCTCGGAAAACACGTTAAGCCGTTGGTCCCGATTGTTATAACTTCATCTATATTAATCGAATATCAAGGAACGGGCAGCAGCGTTTCCTTGTGTGGTACAACATTATACTGCCAATCCGCCTGCAAAGCCTGGTGACTATGGCCATTTCCCTCCCTGGGAGGTCCATGTTCAGCAGTGGACGTTATATGGGCTGATGATGATGATGATGTGTGTGCAATGGATTTCCGGGCTCGACTCGATGGGGTACCCACCGTGTACAGGTTCAGTCTTAAGTCAGGAAGTTAGGAGTAGAGGTTATATGCCTACTGGATACTGAATAAAAACCAGGTAGGATATCGTCGGTGTTACTGTAAGTGACTATAGCTAATAAGGTTGAAAATCAATCATTATACAGACTAAGCAATGTGGATGTCTTATTGGCACAAGCTGGTTTATAAGTACAAGGTAGTCTATACTTATATTTTAAAGACGAAAGATTTGTATTTTTGTGTGAATGTTTGTAATTAATAAACTCAAAAACTACTAGGTAGGTATGCCGATTTCAAAAATTCTTTCACCATTGGAAAGCTGCATTCACCCTGAGTGACATAGGCTATATTTAAATTGGTGAAACTGCGCGCAGGAATCTAGTTTATAATAAATTTAGTAACCTAAATGGTTTACTGGGAATTAAATAATGAATTTTGTTCAGCACTTAGGTATTTGCATACACTTGTACTTATCAGAATTACAATGTAAGAAGATAAATTCATAAATAAAACTATAACTAACAGATAATTCTTACTCTATAAAATGCTATTTATTTACCAAAAAAAACGGTTAAACACGTGAGGTATTCCTCGAAGCGCTACCATTTTGAGGCGCTCCTTTTTTATTCCTCAGAGCGCTCCTTTCAGTACGAATTACTACTCTTAACACTGGTAACTAAAATTTTTTTTGGGAGGCGGTACTGAAAGTAACTCTCCAAGGAATGAAAAAGAAGCGCCTCATTTGGAGCGCCTCAAAATGGAAGCGCTTCGAGGAATACCTCAAACACGTTTGTATTTGAAATAAAATGTTTATAATGTCATACAATAAAATATATAGATCATCATTGTTAACCAAATGAGGGGAGCGTGCCGTTGTAAGGTGGTCCAATATTGACAAGTCCATCGAACTGTGGACCGCATACATATGGCAAATAACGCGCCGCTGTCTCGCCGCCGCGCCGCTTTATTAACTATTGTCGACACGTGTGTCGCATGCCTTATTTTCCAATCGAATCGATATTTATATGAAGGCTTTTTCCTTTTTGCTGCTTTTTTTACATGTTTATTGGCAGTAAATGTCAGCTTGTGGTGAATGTTGTGGGAAATAATAAGTATGAATGTCCTTGGTGTGGGTCTGATTCATGGGAGTTGGTTAATCTTTATTTCGATGACATGAATAAGGTTACTTAGGATACCTGGGCTAAAATGAAAATGAAAGCCTAAGTTTGGAAACGTTATTTCAATGACTATCATATCAAACATTCTTTCAGGTGTTTTTTTTTTTTTTTTCACTTTCACACTTGAATGATTTCCAATGTACGTTGGCAATTGCGATTTTTACTTTGCCGACAAATAAAATCAGTTTTCTAATTTCCTTAAAAAATAAATGTAATTAATCTACGTACAATTTGACACACTGTGAATTATTGCCAATGTACGTTAGCAATTACAATTTTTGTTTGCAGACAAATAAAATCAGTTTTCTAATTTCCTTAAAAATATATACAGGGTGTCCCAAAAGGTTAAGTAGCTGGGAAAGGGGGTGACAGGGGTGGACAAAATGGTCACTAGAAAAAAAAAATCCGCTCTGGGTATTTAAAAAAAAATGGCATTTTTTTTAAATTTTAAAATTTTACACCTTGTTATTTTTGATGTTGATGACCTTGTTGTTATTGAAGATTACATAACAGCATTTTTTTTAAATACAGCCATATTTGTAGGTACAGTTAGCACAAGGTGTAAAATTTTTAGTCTTTTAAAAAATGCCATTTATTTTTTTAAACACCCAGAGGGAATTTTTTATATTTTTCTGGTGACCCTTGTGACCATCCCTATCACCCCCCTTCCCAGCTACGTAATCTTTTGGGACACCCTGTATATAGATAGGTACCTATAATTAATCTACGTACAACTCACAATTATTAACTCATGACAAATGTACCTATGTTACTTTTTGTCTTACGGGTGTAAAATTTGTCTAAGTGGTAACCAATATTTTTTCTTTCTTTATTATCATCATCATCATCAACAGCCCGTTTACGTCCACTGCTGAACATGGGCCTCCTCTTAACAGACCTTGGCAAGCCAGGATCGTAGAGGGATATTGCCATAATCACCATGCTTGGCAGACGGATTGGTGATCGCAGTAAGATGTAAACCTTGAGCTAATAGATGCTGCTGCCCATCCATCAGCCATATATCCCTTAGTCGCCTTTTACGACACCCATGGGAAGACATGGGGTGGTCTATTCTAAGCCGGAAACCACACAGCATGTTTATTATAGTCGTTAATAATTTTTCTTTTAATTATAGTAAAGATTTATAAATAGGTACTTAATGTTGGTTTTCTTTTGCAGGTTAAGCTGGAATTGAAATGAAGGAAAGGATAGGTATGTGAGTACCTATTTAAATGCATATTTTTACCTAAGTATTTAATTTTTTAATTTATTTTCAGAGATTCACCATGATTTATAGTCATATCGATCAATTTAAATATGAATAATCCTAATGCTAGGACAAGAAATATGTTATAGTATTTATAAAAACCGTCTTAACTTAAGTATAGAGATGCTATTTATATTTTGTGCAGACCATATTAATTCTGCACTTTGTACATAACAATTACATATTTATTTCGGTGAATCGCCCCTAAAGACGGACAATTGTCGATTATCGTAGACGAGTTAACTTTCAGCCCCGTCTCCATGGGAACTTCATAATAATATAAAGCCTTGTCGATAAATGGGCTATCTAACACTGAAAGCATTTTTGAATTAGTCACAGTAGTTCTTGAGATTACCGCGTCCAAGTAAACAAACTCTACAGCTTTATATATTAGTATAGATATAGTTACATACAATTGTTTGATAAGTACAAGTACATGTATATATATAGGGTGAATGGTAATTAGTGACCGATACCTAAACAAATGATTGTGCTCATGATAACAAACAACTTTTACTATGGCACCAACCCTGAAATCGCGAAAAAAAATCAGCTGTTCCATACATTCATGTTCAGATAACTCGTCAACATGGTAGGGAGCAGCTGATTTTTTTTTCGCGATTTCCGATTTGGTGCCATAGTAAAAGTTGTTTGTTATCATGAGCACAATGATATATTTAGCTATCGGTCACTAATTACCAGTCACCCTATATAGGTACTCGCGCGATCTCACTAGGCATCAACAGTTTAATTTGAATGCTCCCTCAAAGTCTCGAGGCTATTAAAATCGATAGAACAAATGTCTTCCACCTAATTCATGATTGAATAATCTGTAATAGAGAACCCAAGTGATGTGATGAGTGGACGTGCCTCCGATTTACTAATATACCATGTTAAACTCAGAAATAGGGTAACCAATAGTCTCGTATATGATGAACAAAAACTTCTCTCTACATGATATAAAACAACGTCCCGATATTGCAGCAGTGTTAATTTCGCTCTAAAATGTGTCTAAATGCTGGAATACCCTAGCAACCACACCCTGATGATGATCCATGGAGGAGCAAGACACGTGTGGATTCTTGGCAGGTGATTGTATTTTTGCATGCTTTTATTGTCCTTTTTGCATATTGTGCATATTTTTTGCGGATGGGAGGGCCGTGAAAAAAGTGCATCCCAGCATTTTGCAACGGGTAAACACTAGATATTTTGAGTTTTTAATTTATTAATTAAATCCTGATATAAACCTACAATCTACCAAACTACGGTTTTTTTTTACTTTTTCGCTTTTATAGATATGGTGTACACAATATTCCAATAACTTACTAAATTCTTAGCGCCAATCTAGAATCTGCTTGTACATATCCATAAAACTAACAGCTTTATGGTCACCGTATTAAGTTCGAAAACATTCCTGCTCATTCCTACATTAACCACACTTCAATAAATGTTTCTTGGAACATTTTAGGGAAACCTCAATAGAGATTGACAGCTATAAAAGCTATTAACCTCTTATTTACTGCGCAATAAGGTTGAAAATCGTGCACCACTCTTTCGGATAGAACGAATTATGTGTCGTTGACAGCGGCTTATTAGAAAGACCGTATTTTTTAGTATATAAGGGTGAAAATTGCTTGTAGATTGAATGAAATGTGCCAAAGGATCGTTGGACAATGTATTCAATAATTTCGTTGGATGGGCTTTGATGGACATTGATAACTTCTTAATGACTTTATTTTTGGAGAAAGCTTCTGTGAAAAGTGACTATAAAGATGCCTTTCTTTTTTCGATTTAATAGTTCTTTTACGAATAGTAAAAACTGTAAAAAGTGTATTGTTACGTTAGATCCGACTGTTTTACAGCCTCACACACTAGATGGCTCTGAAATAAAAGTGACTTTGTTAAGTTGTCGTGACAACAACTTTTTATTACAGTCAGGACATATACGCAACTATTTTTGTTTTAACGTTAATTATGTATGTGATATTTGAAGTATTAATTGTTCAGTTGTGAATGGAAAAATAATAATTAACGGTTTGTCAAAGATTTAAAATGTATTTATTAATTATTACATATTACACAATTGAAATATTTAAAAATATATCAATATTGACTGTACTGGTTAGGGTAGTTGTCTCTGAAACCCGGTGTTTTAGGTTCAATTCCCACCAGGCACGACTATTTGTGTGATGCACATATATTCGTTCTGAGCCTGGATGTGCTTGTTCGTGAAAAATTTATTTAATTTTTATATTATTTATTTTGCTATTGTAAAAGGCAATAATAGAAGTGTTTTATATACTGAAACAAATAATATACCTATAATAAAACATAGACATTATTCAAAAATGGCAAAATATAAGAAATTTAACTTTTTCATCACAAATTAAGGTACATACACTTTACCTAAATTTGCGAATATATATTCAATTCTGCTATTTCTATTCCAATATTCGCGTTTTTGTTCCAGTTATCAATTAATATAGCTTTGTATATAAAAGAATTATGAGAAACTAGTATAAGCGGTATTGTAATTGTACCTCGTTTTAATTATATTTTAATAAATTCACGAGCTAAAGGCTTTTACACACTGAGCTTTGACGCCATATTTAATTTTACGTGATTTTAAATCGAATAAACGTGCTAAATTCTTCTATTAAATACGTTTGTGTAAATATTGATATGTACGACGGTAATGAATAACTTTTAACTAGTGGACTGATTAAAAAATGCACCATTTAAAAGACTAAATATTAGACGTTTCTTATATAAACTATATCATGAAGGGACCACCAACCATGAACTGCAGCGATGTGGCGAATAAATATGTATAAATCTATACTAATATATAAATCTGAAGAGTTTGTTTTCTTGAACGCGCTAATCTCAGGAACTACTGGTCCGTTTAGAAAAAGAAATCCAGTGTTAGGTAGTCCATTTATTGAGAAAAGCTACGGGTTATATTTAATTATGAAGTTCTTACGGAAACGGGAGTTGAGCGGGTAAATCCGTGGGCAGAAGCTAGGAAGCATAAACTAGCATAAATATAAATGATCGAATCGCAAGCTTTGAGCCCATTTCTGTGGTGAATATCGTTGCCGATAGACTTAGGTCACTATAGTAAAAAGATGACTATACTAGACTCTATCGATCGACCGCTCTAGCGATGGACGGCTCTATCGGTCGTCTGCTCTACGTCCTTGCTACCAAATAGCCAACCATGCCGCCGTCAGGATAGTGTAAAGGTGCCATAAAGGATCTGTTAGTCGATTCATTCATAATGGAAATACTCGGCGCCACTATATGACGTCATAATCACTATATTATGGATCCACAACAGCTATTTTATGTAAATTCTTAGGTGAATGAGCCTGCACCACTAACGTGACTTTTTAAAAAAATAAAAAGGATTATTTATGGGAATTAAGTCACCTAATATGCCAATTGGATGGTAACAAATAAGATAAAGCTGGCAGGTTACAAAAAAGCACGAGCTGGTTATTGCCTTAGTGACAATAAAAGTAACATTTATTTCTGAAAGGAAAAAATTTTTTTTTTTTTTTTTTTCGGTTTGACTTACGTAGGTAGCCACGAGGATTTTGCTACTTCACGCGGGCATAAAGGCGAGCAGAGCTCCAGCCTTGATAAATGGATATTTACAGTAAGTAGTTGAATCGTGTAGGTAGCTCGCGGTTTTGTATTGGATTACTGAACAAACTTCAATGGTTGACGTAATGATCTTAATAGCTTTAAAGATTCCTTGGTAGCAATTTATAATAGGTCTTCAAAAGCGTCAATCCGAAATAATTAAGGACATTCTTCCAAATGTTGACTCACCAAGACTGACAGACTTCTAGCACCCCTGAAATAAATTTAAACATAATTTAATAGTAAATGTTATCTATTTATAATTTATTTATATGTATTATGAATTTTCTTGACAAGTACAAGTGTATATAAATACATAAGTGCTGAATAAAAATCGTTTATTGCGTTTTATGCGTGTATTTTTTGCATCAGCCAAAGATTTGACTGTTAGCAAATGCAGATCGGCCTAAAATGTAAGTTAGACGTCTTAAAAAGTAATCTATCTATATCTAATCTAGTCACTCCAATATATATAACTAGCTGCGCCCCGCGGTTTAACCCACATGTCTCTGCTCCAGTGGGTCGCTCGGTGAGAGATTTTTTGTAGCATTTATGTTAATTGAGCTGATTAACTATCCCCGTGCAAAGTTTCAGCCAAATCCATTCAGTAGTTTTTACGTGAAAGAGTAACAAACATCCATCCATCCATCCATCCTTACAAACTTTCGCGTTTATAATATTAGTAGGATCATCTAGCTCTAATAATATTATAAACTGCCTTAGCCCAATGGATCTTGTGATTAGGACGGTATGAGCCCCACCCATTGCACTACATGAACCCACTCGTAACAGAAGAATTTTAGCTTAGCACACGAGGTCAACAAGAATAGTAGTAGACTGCAAAACTCTGCTAGTAATCTTTTGAAATAAAAACGGTGAGTTCCGCCTTTGCTATGCTTCTTCTATTTACTATAAGAACGATGTTAATAGCTTGTTTCATCGAAACCCTATCTTAAACCTCATAAAAATACAGAAAGTTCTTATTGCTCATGTAAATGTATTAACAAGTAGGTTTAAAGTACTTACGTTTAGACTTGACAAGGGTCAAGCGTTTATAAGTAATTTAAGAAAAATAAAACTGAACCTTATCTAAATGAGTCTAGTCGAGATTAGATAAAATGTTATCTATCTACATCATCATTAATTGATTATAATCTACAAAATCTAAATTACTATTCAAAATATTATCTCTTACATATTAATTTACATGGACAATCTGATCATTTCTGTATTCTTATCTGGCTTTAGTTTTATTATTAGGTATAATTTACACGTTTTTCATCTAAATGATTGTCAAAATCTTTGTATTTATTTCGATTATTTTGAAAATTAACAATCTGACGGTTTTTTTCGTTAAGTTAAACTTCATCTGCATTGATTTCATTGTTGGTAACTATGAATACATACTTCTCACCAACGACATACTTATGATCACCACACACTATCACGGCACTGCACTGGCGTAGCTCGAGCTCTGCGTTGCCTGGAATTGAGTGTACAGTAGGTACACGTACATTAGTACGTAAAAGAAGGTGGTGGAAGGTGCATGATTTCTGGAGTACGTACTAGACTTTTGGAACATCAATAAATAAAAAGTGAGACCAAGTAGAAATCTATTACAATGGTCACATTTTTGTCTCTATCAGGTTTATTCCTATTCACTATTATTTTCTGATTACTCAGTTCAGTGGCTTTGTTACGTTTTGTTATGTTTAAAAATGAGCTGTAAATTTAACCAAAATAAGTATCTAGTCTTAGTTTACAGAATTAAGAAAGTACTCACTGTGTCTATAAAACCGAAGAACATAAAGCCATGCATGTAGCTTATGATTAAAATATATGCCATCAAAAACATACTTGTAAAAAAACCCAAGTCTCGTAACGCAGTTCTTTTACCGTAAAACGTTGTGAGATCTATGTAATACCAAGTCGGTTAATTTATTCAGTCCCTACTTAAGGGACCTTCTATCTTAAGCTATTACGTAATTATCTCACCTTACAGAATCTTATTTTGACCTTATCAAAGTTCAAAACTTTAAAGTTTTAAATAATAGATTAACTTGGCCATCGGATATAATTAGAATGTATCTCACAAGTGTTTATTGCGATGGCCAAGTCAATCTAATATTCATAACATAAAAGTTTTGAACTTTGATAAGGTCAAAATAAGATTCTGTAAGGTGAGATAATTACGTAATAGCTTAAGATAGAAGGTCCCTTAAGTAGGGACTGAATAAATTAACCGACTTGGTATTACATAGATCTCACAACGTTTTACGGTAAAAGAACTGCGTTACGAGACTTGGGTTTTTTTACAAGTATGTTTTTGATGGCATCTCATTTCTTTTTGTAGATAGTTGTACTTTTTTCCTTTGCTTTACAATTTACATTATTTTTTAAAATACCAACAATGGATTTTACCACTCTGTCACTTGATGATGAGCTTTCCAATTTTTGTAGGTTGTGTTCCTCTTTTTCTTTACCGGTACTACTTCTTGAACTTCAGCTACAGTTTTTCTCAAAGCCCACTCCATTTCTCTATGGGGTTTTCTCGATATCTTTGATGCAACAATATTAAGCATGTCTAGACATTAAATGCTTGGGTTCCGTACCCAAAGGGTAAAAACGGGACCCTATTACTAAGACTTAGCTGTCTGTCTGTCTATCACCAGGCTCTATCTCAAGAACCGCGATACCTAAACAGTTGAAAAATTCACAAATTATGTATTTCTGTTGCTATAATAACAAACTAAACATAAAATAAGTATTAAGGGGGGCTCCCATACAACAACTATTTTTTGCCCTTTTTGCTCGATATCTATAACGGCAACAGGTAGGCACTTGAAAATGGTACGGAACCCTTAGTTACGCGAGTCCGACTCGCACTTGGCCGGTTTTAGTCTATTGTATTCACAAATGGATTATTACTGCGCTTTAATAGTTCCAAAGTAGACTTAAATTTGATGTAAACCATCCAGACTAGTAACTCTGTGCCCTTATTTACAAAATAACTTAACTTACGCACATATGAATATCCACGTACCTAGCTGGCATGGCAACACTCACCATATGAAACAAGAACAGATGCGTCGTATACTTTTTTTATGCTTTATTGATATTCGGCGCACTCGTCAAACGTCATTTAAAATTAATCCGTATGTAAAATTGTTATCTCTCATTGGTTATAAATATTGTCAATGTACCTAATCGAAAACTACAACATCAAGCTTAACAGAGGATTAACATGAACTTATGTATGGCACTCACGGCCTTTTGGCTTCCGGCCTGTCACAGGTTTTTAAAATTACGAAATTGCTGAACTGTTTTTGATAGAATTTTGGTACAACTACATAATACATGTCCGATTATGGCCTTTTTTTAAGACAGCTCCCGCACTAGGGAACAAGCTAATATGTACATAAGTAAATTTAAAGCTACCTAGTTAACATCAAACTGTGTATAAAAATATTTGATAAAATGATTATATAAATATAGTTTGTGTCAGATTAATAAAACGTGGTTTGTGTGTATACCTTCGATATCACAGTAAGATTTGTTAGTTGCTTGGAAGAAAGTGACCGTCTTTCTGTGTTTCGAACGGGAAGCGTGAAAGCCGTGGTGTAAGTTTGTCCAGGGGAATGCAAGAATGTTACGCATCTCCTCCGCCACTGCGGTGTTCCGGCACGGGCAGTGGGGTATGTGGGACTCGCCCTCTTCATAGCAGTGGAATGCTAATCATAACATGAGAGTAAAACCCCCGGTTACTCCTCCACCACAATTGGTGAGGGGCCCAGGTACTGTTGCCTATCTGGGATACCCTCTGGCAGCGTCCGCGACTCAATTGGTGTTGCGGGCTCTCCTGCGCCAAAATAACCAGTTTCAGGGACGCCCAGATTACACGGGGTCCCTACTTCTCAAGGGACCGCAGCCTCCTGCTGAGACATGGCTCAAGCGGGCAAGCCACCTCCATCAGACGCTGTTATGATGGTTAGTATCCTATCGTTCATAGCACAACTTATGTACTACCTTACTTTTACAATCCATTGTTTTTTTTTTTTCCTACGTCTTTTTTTTTTTTTTTTAATTACTTGTTAAATTAATCCCTGTGTCGCGAAGGTCTCACCGCTCAATAGATTCACGAAAACAAAGCACCCCCTGACTCAGTACAACTGTTTGAATTTCAGACGAATAATTGTCCCGGGTGGGAATCGAACGCAGAAAACCAGGTCTCTGAAACAACTAACCTAACCACTTAGACACCACCTTTCAATATAATTCCATCTAGGTCCCTATCTACACCTATTCCTCCATTAAATCAAACATATTCATGTACACTGATTCACTGACTGCAAATGTAACTTTGTAATCCTATACATTTATAAAAAATAACAAAGTTATTAATGCAGTTGATGAAACTGAACAACTGGACCGAAATTGCAAAATGTTGGAATTTTCCCATGAGTTTTACACTAAACTCTCCTAATACTCAAAATTTGAAACTTCTACGTCTGCTAGAAGTGCCTAAACATTTTGATGATCGGTCAGTCAGCAGTGAGCGAGTGACAAAATTACCGAAAATACCAAACTTTGACTAGTTATAATTCGTAAAGTTCTGGTTCAAAGTGAATGAAATTTGAAATATACTGTAGTTTTACAAAGCTTGTTTAGTTACTGAAAATTCAGGCTCCTATCTTTATCCACAACGAAGTTATAGGGGGTCGAAAATCGGCTGAGTTGCTTCGAGAAAAGATAGGTACGGCCGTGCACCTTTTTTTTTTTTTTTTTTTTTTTTCTTACTCGACTTGGGGGGGCACTGCCGTGCCCCCAGATCATAACAATATTTATTTTTTACGCTACCGGTTCTTTCTGGGCCAATTCCAAGATAACCCATAAAATAGTATTTTAATATCTTATTGATTTCAACGGTATTAAAGATACAATTCAAAATTATCATTCTGATGATCGTAATGTATTATATTGCCAATAATGCTACAGGGGTGATCGTTATATTTGAATAAAAAAGTCATAACTATACGAAATTCAAGTTCTATTCAAATTGTAGATATTATTCTCAAACTAGTTCTTATTAATCTAAGGTATTGGTGATATTACTACCTACTAGCTTTATTTTAGCGATTAGTGAAAGAATGTTTGAAATCGGTCCCGTAGTTTCGGAGACTATTCGATACAAATCAGTCAAATCTTTCCTCTTTATAATACCTCTATTATATTATAATATATATAATATTACTTTATAATCCTTCCGGGTCTGTCGGGTCGGGATTGAGGGACAACCCTACGTGCCTCGGAAAGCACGTTAAGCCGTTGGTCCCGATTGTTATAACATCATCTATAACAAACGAACCAGGGAACGGGCAGCAGCGTTTCCTTGTGTGTTACATAATACTGCGGTCACCAACCCGCCTGCCAAGCGTGGTGACTATGGCAAATACCCTCCCTTTGGAGGAGGCCCATGTTCAGCAGTGGACTTTATACGGGCTGATGATGATGATGATGACGATGTTCTTTTGGATATAATGTAGTTTCCTAACTACACTCGCACTAGCCTCTTGACAACTAATTACAAATAAAGTGCCCATGTTGTCAAGAGGCTTCAACTGACAGAAAGCTAGTTAACTTTTACTTTTGATGATATTCTTCTTCTTCTTCGTGGTGTCGATGATTCCTTTAACTTGAGGAATCATCGTGGTGAGAAAATCGGACTCTGCGTTACCGAGTGCCGGCTGTTGACCAGGGCGCGCCGGTCGTTTTATTGTTGTCTCAACAATAAAACGACCGAACGACCTTCCGAGGCACGGAGGGTAGTCCCTCAGCCAACCAGACCCGGAAAGAAATCTTAGAAAATACACAAAGATTTCCTGTCCGGCGTGGGAATCGAACCCACGGCCTCCGAGATTTAAAGCGAGCCAAATACCGCTACGCTACGGAGTTTGTCAAAAGAACAATTACAATTATTTATAACAGCTTAAGTTATTGCTAAACATTAAACAATAATTCTGCACCTGCATTTAGCTTTCGTATAAGTAATGAACTTGTTTATATTTATTACACCGTCAATAATAAACTTAATGAATATAATTAGATGCTAAATGTTACGGCTGGTTACATAAATTCAGAAACTTTGAGTTAAATGAGCTATAAAATTATCTAACACACCTTGTTGATCTTTGAAAAGGGAATTTATTGAATGTGACGTGAAAAATCAATGAGAAGCAGGTAATAATTAAAATATTAAATAATGATCTATCCGACCGATTTCGGTCATGGCGACCACTTCGACTCCTAGTCGGTAACCAATCTTGGCAGCAAAACTCCTTGCGCAATGAGGGAATTTCAGAACGCCACCCTCGTAGTTGTATACAATGGTAGCAGGTGGACGGGCTATTAGCTGGGCGCGTTTGGTACCAAGGTCAGCTCTACGCTGATCCTAAAATATTAAATAATTTGCATATGAAAGTGGTGTGTATTGAAATGTTCTAACATTTGGTGTGCAATTTCTTAGTATGGTATTTTCCTTTGCTTTCCTTTTTTTTTCCTTCGGTATATAAACCAGTCCTTATAATCCCTCTGTCCGCGCCCATGACCCGTGGGTTTTAGCGGCATTGCATAGCTGCTTTGGTTCATTTTCCCCTAAACCAAGGTTCATGTTTATCAACCTTTTCTTTTGTTGTCCGGGGGGAAATGTATTTACCCACCGCCGCTGCAGCGTATTCGCGCCCTGGCGGTGGGATATGTGGGACTTACCATCTCCAAAGCGTGGTATGCTAACTCATACCACAAGGAGAGGAACCTACACCACTGAAACCCCCCGGACACTCCTTCGATCCGCCGTTGACGGCGGCCGGGCTTATTATTATTATTATATTTATTATTTTTATCTACCTCTCAAAATTTGTCAAAATTACATTCATCGGTTTGACCGTGTGAAAGGAAGAGTTAAATAGACATATAATACATAATATACATCTACATTTATACTGTAATGTTAAGGGTTTTTCGTATGTACTGTTTATGTAAAATACGGCTAAAAGGACGTCTAGGATGACAAGAATACATTTGAACATTTTCTATCCTACAATATCCTAGAAAACGCAAAGCCAAAACCGGTCTGAAACGACCAGTACAAAGTTATTAAAAACGTAATAAGAGTAAAGAAAACGGAAAATGTGTGCAAGTAGACTCCGTCGTCTTCCTAACTTTCTCATCTCTCGGAGAAACACCTATGAGTTTTGTATTATATAGACAAGTTTTAATTAAGTAATAAATATAGAAAAGCTATTAAACTAAACGAGTATTAATAACAAAACAAAATAATAAATAGTAAAGCATTATGAACTAAAAGTATTCGTTCAAAGTACTAACAAAAGTAATAAAACAATATTGATCGATAGCCCGGACGTTCATTCAACAAAAGAAACAAAGCCTAAACAAGACCGCATTTAAAAGTTTAACCAACATCGGGATCGGTAGTTACATGCTCGTAAATTTTGCGAGAATAATCGCTGCCGATTGAGATATCAGAAATTTCGGCAATTCCTGCATTTTGTCTTGGAGCAACATTATAACCAGCCTTAACCTCATTAACATTAGGTCCACTATCTACTGAATTTGCATTTGTAAATTCTTTTTTTTTTGCTCTCATTATCGTTTGATGCTAAATCAATTATTAGCTCCTGTTAAATGAATTTGGACTTTATTGCTTTAAGAAGTGGTTTCAGTTTTGCTTTGGATTTTTTCTGAATTTATTTTCATACTGTACTCTGGGCGGTCTCGCACATTGTAGTCGCAAAGGGTTTTGGTAATCATAAATTCTGGAATACTAATAGTCAGTTCGAGGATAGCCTAAGGCATAAAGTGAATGAACTTGAGAAGTTTCGGAGTTTTGCTTTATTTTGTAGCCTCTTGTTTAACATTCCATTCAATAGCGGTTATATGCAATTTTTCGTTGGCCAAAATTACTCTGTCTTTGAAGTTGAAGTATGGAGATGTACCGGACTCTTAACAAGTTCCAAGTTAATTTAACGCCAAAACATGTGACAGTTTAAAATTGCTCCCAATTTGTGTGAATTATCATGCATATATCTGGATGCTGTACTGCGGAATGTTGTATCAGAAGTAAACATTGGCTCTAATTGGAAGGTTATTTTTTATAATAATGAAAATGATTGTTTATTCAATGACACAATTTAATTACAAAAAAATAATAAAATAATATGTCAGAAAAACATCAAACATCAGGTACAATTAAAAGTGATTGCGTCTATACATATAGCAGCATTATATTTCAAAATTGAGATTAACAAAATTCGACTCCCGGCAGGATTCGAACCTGCATCTTAGGTTAAGCCCTAATGCCTTAACCAATTAGGCTACGGTGGAACCACAGCCGGTCATCGAAATGTATTAATCTCTTTGTAACACGTCTCTAAGGGGGACGTTATATTTCCAGCATTTTCAAATATATTTATTTGGACGACCTATGTAGTTAGCCACGATCCTATTGCTACTTCACCAGGCTAAAGACGATCAAAGCCAGCCATATTTATAAAAGCATGAATCCTTAGAACAGAATCGGAAACTAAATACTATATTTTTCAACTTAATTTGATATAAATCAAAACGAATGATTAGGCCACAATCAGTTTAGATTTACACGAACAAACCACTCGAACTGACCTTATTTTGATTCGTTACAAAATCTATATGTAATTAAAATTATATGTGTGTTTAACTATCAGAGTATGGCAGTTCGTTGACACTTTATATCGTAGTTCTCATTTGTAACGCCTGGTTTTCCTATACCGAATTTATCTGGCTCGTAAAAATACCGTAAAACTCGATACCGGTAAAGACACGCATATTAAGTACTAGAGTTTTTATAATCTATGGTTTTATTGTAATAGCTTTTGTTAGGGGTTTGATGTTACGATCATAATGAACCATCGTATTGGCGGCTGATTAATGAGTTGATAACGTTCGCATGACAACCACCGATAGCGTAGCGGTATTTGGCTCGCTTTAAATCTCGGAAGTCGTGGATTCGATCCCCAAGCCGCGCGCCGGACAAAAAATCTTTGTGTAAATTCTAAGATTTATTTCTAGGTCTGGTTGGTTGAGGGACTATAACACCATCTATCATAATCGTATATCAAGGAACGGGCAGCGGCGTTTCCTTGTGTGGTACAACATAATACTGTGGTTACCAATGGTGGTGGTGACAATGGCAAATACCTCGAAAGGAGCCCCATGCTCAGCACGTGGACGTTATACGGGCTGATGATGATGATGATGAACATTTGCATGAAAAACTTTTGTTTTATAAGTATCGCTTTCAGTAACAGAAGTTTGTGTTCGATCCCCACGCCGGACATTAAATCTGTACCTTAGATATATATCCGGGTATGGTTTGTTGAGGGACTATCCTCCCTTTACCTCTTCTTCTTCAATGAACAGGGATCCAGCCTTATAAAATTATTTAAAAATAAAAAACTACAGACAACCTGCGCAAGAGGCCCCTTGGACCTCGACTCGGCTAGCTGGCGAGAGAGTGGTGACTTTCAATTTAAACTATCTTTGTGCAGTTATCATTCGATTATGTTTCAAAAGAGTAACAAACAACCTTGCGTATCTCGATTAAATATTTTTTAATTTCAATAACATATCATATTTATATTAAAAATAAAATTAACTTATTGAAATACTTTGAGTGATTATTCAGTGTTAATAGACGCGCTATTAATACTGAATAATAAATGTGTGTCATAATTGTGTTCAATTTTTGACATTAATAAGTCATATTTTACTATAGAATTAGGTAATAACGCCTTTTATCTGAAAAATATTATTTTTATTTTCATAGTTTATATTTTGCGAACATTTATTACCACTTAATATTTTAGCAGCTTCGAAAAAACATCGTGAATCTGGATTGTAAAAGATTTATAAACAAAAAAGCTTTAGCCCAAAGTAACTATTCCAGGTGGACGAAAAAGCAGCCACAAGCCAGGACTCATTAATAAAGGTGCTAACTAAATCGGTACTTGTGTTTTTGAAATTATGCGGAATACAAGGACAATCAAACAGATATATACAATTTAAAAAATAGTCTATCTATGATCTACCTTATTTGGCTTGACTTGGAGTTTAGCCGGAAGAAACAACACAAAGACAAACGGTATTTTTTTTATTGTATTTTTGTTGTAAGTAATCATAGGCAGTCAGTAGCAATCTGTTATTTTTTTTTTCATTACGACCAGACACTTCGTTTTTATTCATTCTTATAGATGTTTGATCGCGTTACAATATAAGATTAGATCAGTAGCAGGAGATTTACTATAAATATGAACAAAAGATGTGTCCCAACATTTGATAAACTCATATTTCTTTCAAATAACTGCTATTTTAATAATAATTTATGTGTGAATAAAAAATGTTTTGACTACAAATTGTAAACAGAGCTAACAAAACTATGAAAAACACATTTCATGTTGTTAATTTGGAACCATTATGTAATCATAAATTACTTTTTTATGTTGCCAAAGTAGCTGTTGTTATTATACAGACAGACAATGACGATGATTATGATCACGAAGCAAGGGACCAATTGAAAGGTGGTGACTCTAGTCATAGTTTACAAGTTTAGTATTTCACTGAATAATGAAACGTTGGATCTTGCTTCATCCACGGTATTTTTGGGAGTGACATTAGATTCTAAATTACAGTGGGGTCCTCATATTGAGAAATTATCGGGTAGATTAAGTTCTGCTTCTTATGCCGCATGGAAAATAAAACAATTGTCAGATGAATCCACGGCTAGGTTAGTATACTTTGCTTACTTCCATAGCATTATGGCTTATGGCATTTTGCTCTGGGGGTCAGCTGCTGATGTTAATACTATCTTCATCCAACAAAAGAGAGCGGTCAGAGCTATTTATGGGCTAGGTAGCCGCGATTCTTTGCGAACCCTATTTAAAGATATAAATATATTAACTGTGCCATCTGAGTATATCTACCAGAATATTTTATTTGTTAGGAAAACCTACATTTATTAAAAAAATAAGGACAAACTAGCTATGCCGTGCTTTAGGGTCAGCAAAGTTAGTAAGTCATTCATGGGAAATTGCATTAGATTTTATAACAAACTTCCCTCTCATATTACTGACATGCCTGATGCATTATTTAAAACACATGTAAAACGCATCCTAATGAGTAGGGGCTATTATAGTACTAAAACGTATATAGATGACAAAGATGTATGGCAAGCTATACCCTCGTGCACCAGATCGGATACCCTATAGCTGATGAAGCATTGAAATGTGAACTGAAAGATCATGATAGTGTATTCTGTGTACTGTCTGTAATCATAATCATAAAAATAACACATGTTCTGTCTCAAAATAACTTTTCTGATCTGTTAAATTAGCAAAAAAAAAAAAAAAGTTGTATATAGACAGCCGATTGGTAAATTGTGTAAGCCAATTAACTAAATAAAGACAGTAACTGGACCTAAATAATGTTGACATGCCCATCTGAGTATGTTTCGCCGGATCGTCTCAATGAGGCCGCGATGAAACCGGCAGTAGAATACCCCACTGAGTTTGTTTCGCCGGATCTTCTCAGTTGGGGCGTATTGGATCCGGTGGTAGCATAAAATCGCGTCCGACGATATACTTATGGTCTATCTAAATAATAACATACTCAAATGACAGAACTTTAGACTATTAAATTATAGATAAAAAATAAAATTCTATTTTCATACCTGACAGCTTTTACGCTAAAGCTATAAAAAATCTAATACAAACTATTTATTATTATTATAACTATAATAACTAAACTAAATTAATAAATTAAATATATTATATTAATGAGCCAAATATGTTTTGACTATTTGCAAATGCCTGTAATAGGTTTACGTAAATAAAAACTTTTTTTATTTATTTATTTATTTTATTTTAGTAGTCGCTTGAAGAGGTCACCTGTAGCAAACGCACAGTGAGAAAGGTGAGGTACTATTATTGTACTTCGGTAGGAACCTTTCAGCCATGTCTATGGCTTTTTTGAGGCAGTTGGATAGTATGGCAGACAAGTGAAATAGCCGGTAGTTAGTTAAGTACTAATGTTCCTATAACTCTCGCACTTTTGCGTACACACATACATAACAGAGTCGTAACCCTCCTGAGGCATTGCCATTCTGAGGTATTGTCATTCTGCAACATGGCCATCCTGAGACATTGCCCTTCTGACGCATTGCCATTATGAGGCATTGCTCTTCTGGGGCTTTTTGAGTTTATTAGTTAAATGCAATTCTTATCTCTTGAAAATGTTCATAAAGATTAAACCAAATTAGCACAACATTTTCACACATGAAAAATAGCATACAATATGTATGTTATTGGGAATATATTCGTGTACCTCTATTGGAGGACGTTTATTTTCTCTTATTTAGACGTTTTAAGATATCACAAATCGAATGAGTAATAATATCTTATCATATAGCACATCTTATGACGATAAAAGCAATTGTGTTAAATTATAATGTTCCTGGTTATACGTGATTTGGTTGCATGGGGTTTAAGAAGCCTTAGACTATCATTTGTAAAACTAAATGTAAAAACAATGAAGTAAAGTTGAATATTTATGGTATTTTTTGTGTGTTTCATTGATGATGATTTTGAATATGTGTTTTGTTTAATGTAAATTACATTCCACAGCTTTACGGGTACTGTCGTAGCTACCACGCTTGGTAGGTGAGTTGGTGACTGCAATATTAAATATTAAAGTCGACGTTAAATTCTAAAATCACGTTAGTAATTTTTTCGCGGTATTGACCCCATTCGCCATAGAATGGATTTAATTTTTTTACTTCACCGGGCATAAAGGCGAGCAGAGCTCCAGCTTTAATAAATAGTAAAACTACAAACTAAGCAACCTGCGCAAGAGGGCGCCCCCTGTGAGACTTGGACCTCGGCTCAGGGCGGTCGCTGCTGATGACATGGAGGGATTATGACTTTTAGTATTTTAGGGGAGTTTTGTGCAACTTTCGCTCTAGTTTACAGTTCGCGGGCCTCCCGGACTTCGAGCCTACGAGGGCATCGGATGGTTCTTTGCAAACTAATAATACACGTTGTTTGCCAATTGAAATTCGTAAAATGAAACTGGTATGTCAAACCTAGTTATTTCATTCTCCTGAAACGTAGTATATAAAGATTTTAACGCTGATGCCCATTATGGTACACGATTTTATAGGTGATTTAATAATAATGTGCCTTTTGAGACAAATAGAGTAAATGAAATATATCCGTGGGTCGGACTTCATACTTTACGTTTCTTAAGAACGAAAATATTTTATAAAGATTTTGACACGGGAATAGGACTTCATAAATTTATGACGAGTCTTACAACTCTAGGTCACGGAGGTTTTTGTGAGTATGATGACACTTTAGTATTTTCTTTTAGGTGTCGTCATTTTTAATGTAGTGCTAAACTTTCACGTTTTTGATATCAGTTAGAAGCCCAAATTAGAACATTTTATTTGTGTGGTAGTTATCACCGGCCTCTTAACAATCACACTACAGATGTTATCAGAAAGTGATACCGGCAATAACGCTTGTTGTCGTTAAAATCTAGTCGTTGATTAATAGTTATTTTGGTCGTTAACTTGAAGAAACCACTAAAAGTATTATCGGAAGAGAAAATGTGAAGTACTAGGCAATAAAGGTCTTATTTCATTTACGTGTCTGCATTCGCAGGCTAGCGGTTTACTCGTAAGTTGCGACTTAACTGGGAGGATGTGAGAAAATACCTTTTTATGTATAAAAAAAAAGGTTTTGAGAACTCCCGCTCTAGTAAAATGACCTCTCGTAGCATTGATCGCGTTCCATGCTGCAGACTTGATCCTATACCGCATTAATCTTATATTTATTATTAAACTAAAGGACATCCAGCAATAACATATTCATAAATTGTAGGAATGCCGTGTGGTTTCCGGCTTAGAATAGACCACCCCATGTCCTCCCATGGGTGTCATAAAAGGCGACTAAGGGACACATGGCTGATGGATGGGCAGCAGCATCTATTAGCTCAAGGTTTACATCTTACTGCGATCACCAATCCGTCTGCCAAGCGTGGTGATTATGGAAAAATCCCTCTACGATCCTGGCTTGTAAAGGTCTGTTAAGAGGAGGCCCATGTTCAGCAGTGGACGATGATGATGATGATGATGAAATTGTAGGAAAACAAATTTATTATTAAAAGTTTTGAATCTTCAGATAAAAAATATGGTACCTACTAATAAATTTGAAATGTTGCAGATTTTGTATTAAGATACTGGCAACATTTTAAATTATTATAATCTTTATCTGAAGATAAAAGAAATTAATAATCATGTAAATTTTGCAAAAGACAACATCTGAACTAGATACAAACTAAACGAAAATAACTTCTTATCCATAAAATACTTATTTATTTTAGTTGAGGATACGATATTGAATAATGCCCTTAAGGATCAGACACAAATATAAATGTTACGGCTAAAGGTAGGTGTGAACATAAACTTAAGATTAGCCGGCTACAACTAGGTGCAGTCGACCACATGCGGTTAAACTTAGATGTATCCTACTTATCTTCGGCTAGAACTAGTTTTTAATTAAATTAAACAATAACTATGCACGGCACAAAAAAATGTTGGGAGGGTTGAAAAAAAAACCTAAACCTAAACCAATGGAGTTGAACAGGGACTTATTGAGGTTGATCTAAGTTTAACCGCATGTGGTCAGCTGCACCTAGTTGTAGCCTTTTAAAACTAGATATAGCCGCACTTCGGCTATAAGCCGTAACATATACACCACATGATCGTTCTTTTATAACATATTATTTCACTTATAATAGGATCGATTCATTCGTCTACATTATCAATAAACTATACACAAGCGACACACTTGTAAAATCTCTTGGCACGTTGTCGAGGGTTAAAACCAAGCGTGAACCTTTCGGTCACCAAAGGTTTATGTGCAGGTTGTCGTGAGAAATCACAAATTGAAACGAACGTTAGTATTTGCACTAGTATAGGAAGAAATACTTGCCGCCATTTTATTTCCTCGTAAATATGTTTTATTTGGTGTAAAAGATGTCTCGGGTTGGTCCGATCCGATTTCATGATGGTCATCGAAGATTATTTCTGGGTGTTGTTGATTGAGGGGAGTATTGAAATCAACCAGACCTAGAAGTAGGTAATGCCATTGGAGTCGCTTGTTAAAATATGATTTATGAATATCTTATCATTAATATTAAGGACTGTGATCAATGCTTACCAGTTGAAAATACTATAGACCTGCCGATCCATTTCAGCCACGACGGTCGAACTTTCGAGACATATGATAATGCACAAATTTATGCAAGCCCAGATGTACTCTATCTCTCTCTCTTCCTTTACACTTTTTTTTATAAAAAGATTACTAGCAGTGTTTAGCAGTCTACTAGTATTCTTGTTAACCCCTCGTGCTAAAATGCTTGTGTTACGAGTGGGTTCACGTTGGTAGTGCAATGGGTGGGATTCGAACCGGCGACCTCAAGATCACAAGTCCGACGCCCTAGCCATTGGGCCGTGGCCGCTTTCGATCCGATGAAACTGTTTTATTGACACCACTGGAAAAAGATCGGCGCAGGACCAACAGCTTAACGTGCCCTTTGAGGCACGGTTGAAATAGGGTATTATGGTCGAAAATACCGTTACTGCTAGTTACGAGCCTGTCAGTTGAAAATGATACTGCAATGAAAATGTACCGTTGATGAAGACCTCTCCTAAAGGACGTTTTGATATAGTAACTACGTGCGAACGCTGTAACATTTTCAGCAGTAAATTTTATACAGGTTATGATTATGCTGATGAAACTAACGGATATGATGATACTGGCATATAATTATGAAGTCGGCAGATTGCCATAAAAAAAAGAAATAAAAATTATGACAACTGCACATCACATATCTTCAGTTATCTGGAATCTACGATGCCAAAAGCACTTCCATAGAACTCGTTCGCTTTTTTGATAGATCGGAGTAATAAAAGTTTGAGTCGGACTTTTACGAGCGAGAGCTGTCCGAGACATTTAGTGTGGGAAATATAGCAATACATCTGGTGGATTTTACTGCGATTTAATAGATGAATTCTTGGCATAGTTCGAAAAGTTAAAATATTTGTGACGGTATAAAGATCACATTTTCCATATATACAGGGTGAAATGTTAGTCACCAGCCAAATTTTTTCTAGGCATTAGGTATCATTCACTAACACCAATTTTGAAAAAAAAACGATACCTAAAATTTTCATAATTTATAATTTACTCGAAGGAATTATCCGCTCTGCGTGGTCACCAAGTAAAATGTTAATAATACTACGTGCCGCGCGAACATCAATGAGAGCGCACGTCGTTACCCCCGCCCCCACCACCCCTGAGCGGCACTACCTATGATCTAGTCGGCCACGCGCACCCCATCGCGGGCCTATGTGACGTGATTTCTCAATATTTTTGTATTGAGTGATACTAAATGAAAAAACACGTATTCAATGATTTTTACTAAAGATTAACATATCAAAATTTGGCTGGTGATTAAAATTTCACCCTGTATACATCAAAGTCTGGTAAGTTACACCTCTTGTAATTAAAAATACAAGGATAAGTTAACAAAGATTCATTTGTCCCGAAAAATTATTTAGAAATAGCTGCGCGCCGCGGTTTTACCTGCGTCACTCTGCTCCAGTGAGTCAGAGTGTCATATTTTGTAGCCTATATATTAATCCAGCCTTATAAACTATCCGCGTGCAAACTTTTAGCCAAATCCATTTAGTCGTTTTTACGTGAAAGAGTAACAAACATCCATCCATTCGTCCATGCTTACAAACTTTCGCGTTTATAATATTAGTAGGAAGTACGATGGATCTAACCTACGCGATATAAACGTCGCAGGCAAAGCAGAAATGTCATTATTTTTGAGCATAATGGATTTAATTAGTTTAATGCTGTCAATCAGTAGCATACAGATGAAGTGAAAACTAAAGCTAAACAAAAATTTACGTAATTGGAGATACTGCTTTCTTACTTCCTGACAAGCAAATTAAATAACCAAAGAAACACCAACAATATACAGTATTAGAAATAATCCATTTACAACCATTTCAGCCACTGGGGCAAGTAAAGCTTATGGTGGTAATAGGCAGTTTTCCATAGGTTCCTTGCGTCATGCTATACAAATGATGCAATAAAACGTTATGAGCAGAACCAATTGACCACACAGTAGGGCTGCCACAAAAAAATTGTGGAAGACCTAAAAATCTTCTAGAATCCTGGCGACTAAAATCACGAAGAACCAAAAACCTTTTAGAATACTGCAAATCAAATCACAAAATCGCCATGTTTCCCAAAAAAAAATTGTTCAGAATGGACACAAAAATTACGTAAAAATAGAGAGCTTGCAAAATGCAAGTTATGATGATGATAAATCTCTCTCAACACAACCTCCGTGGCGTAGTCGCATTCGGCTCGCTTTAAATCTCGGAGATCGTGGGTTCGATCCCCAGGCTTGACAAGAAAATCTTTGTGTAAATTGTAGGACTACTCTCCGGGTCTGGTTGGCTGAGGAACTACCATCCGTGTTTCGGAAAGCACGTTAAGCCGTTGGTCCCAATTGTTATAAGGTTACAACATCATCTATAACAATCGTAAATCAGGGAACGGGCAGTAGCGTTTCCTTACATGTTACAACATAATTCTGCGGGCACTAACCCGCCTGCCAAAGTGTGGTGATTATGGCAAAATCCTTCCCTTGGAAGGAGGATGGTCATCAGTGGAAGTTATACGGGCTGATGATGATGAATCTTTCTCAACAAATGTGCTATCAAATGCAAAAAGAATTTCCTACATAAATTTGTTCAGATAAACTCTTCCGCTTTAATACATTACTAGGGTGCGTTCCACTAAGCGTTCACAACGATCGCGCTCACGACCGCAGTTTTTCCCGTTCCACTTGCTTGTGAGCGTTACTGTCGTAAACTCAAGTGGAATAGATTATAGAGCGTTATGAGCGTGGAGGTAAATAGTACAAACGGCGTGTTAATAAAAATAATGCAAAAGATTTAAGAGGTTAGGTTATAATCTGTAAGCCTTGAAAATAAACAAGTTGAATCGATTTATATTGAAAAAAATTATAATTGAATTTTTTTATATTTAATATTAGTGGTGTATTTAATTAATTTACATTTACGCTGCAGAAATATTCACTCCTACTAAAATATCTCTTTCCGCATGAAATAACGTAAGCTTAACGGTCGCCATTTTTGATGCTTTGAGTTTTGAAAACGCCGCTCATTTTCTCAACGATCACTTCGACCCACCTTTTTAGATGGGTCATCGTGAGTTTCGCGTGACCGTAAGTCATGACGTCATAAGTGACTTTTTCGCCCCGACCACAACGACCGCGGTCGTTATGTGGAACGACTAAAGGAGCATTTTGATCGTTGTGGGCGCTTAGTGGAACGCACCCCTAGGTACCTATAGAGTCTTATAGTATCTAGTCTGGTACCAGCGCAGTAAACAGATTTACACTACTGGTTCCAGTATTCAGGGACCGGTTCAGCTCGTGAGTGCGTACTGTTTTATTCGTGAATGTTATGATAGCACGTCATATGACAATGACATAGCTATTGTCTACAGTCTAGATATTATACTAGCATAGGATATTGAACTACAGATAAGCAGTTTGACAATATTTCTAATCACCATTTTATAGATTTCACGCTAAGAAGAAAAACAATGCTAATTTAAAAGGATAGCATGATATATTTAAAATTGACAAAAAAATTTAATGACGATAACTTGAAAATTGTCTTTTATACAACCACTTCTACTGGCAATTCAAGCTTTTCTGGAGTTTCTTACTTAATTGACACATAAATTATTTAATTTTATTGTTAGTACAATAGAACTAAATGATTTTGGCCACGTCTTCGTTTACCCAAAATGGCTATCTTCTATCATGCGTTCACCTTTACACAGATCTTGCAAACCAGATTATATCAAATTTCATATTACACAATTTAAAATTGGTAAGTGGAGTTTATTGAATGTAAAAAAAATTAATTACTTTACTTAACTTAAGAATAAGAAGAAGAAGTACACTTTATTGCAAAATATAAAAAAAACACAGTAACTTTGATAACATAATATGAGAATTATCCTAATTTTATTTTGCAATCGGTGGCCTTATCGCTAGAAGCAATCTCTTCCAGGCAAACGTATGCATAGGTTGGACCAAAAAGTAAAAGAAAAAGAAATAGGGTGTACGCAGGGAAACTAAAATATATAAGGATACTTAATAAGCTATATATATATACATACATGAAGACTTCATTTTCTTCTGATATTATATGCTCTGTAACATAGTTAAACCATGTGGAACTATTTGGTTATACATATAATGTCGTATTATCACTAGAATTGAAATACATATTAAACGTAACGACAAGACATGGAAAAGAGCTTAAGGATGGAACATAAAATTAGTAGCAGCTCTTCGGAACCGGTCTATAGGTAAAATGTTCTCAATATAGTTGCACTTGACGGCCTACGTAGCGTAGCGGTATTGGGCTCGCTTTAAATCTCGGATGTCGTGAGTTTGATCCCCACACCGGACATGAAAGGTAAAAATGTAGATTCTAAGATTTCATTCCGGGTCTGGTTAGCTGAGGGACTGCCCTCCGTGCCTCGGAATGCACGTTAATCCGTTGGTCTCGATTGTTATAACATCATCTATAATAATTGTATACCAGGAAACGGGCAGCAGCGTTTCCTTGTTTGTTACAACATAATACTGCGGTCACCAACCCGCCTGCCGCATGGTGACTATGGCAAAACCCTCCCTCGGGAGGAGGCCCATGTTCAGCTGATGATGATGATGACATTATTCATGCTGAAAATTACAGGAAACCCTTATAAGAGTTGATGACGGTTAATTCGTTTCAGTTAACAAATAGGACGAATGCGATTAACGCTCATCGCGATGCCGAGTTGTGCGAATCTCACAACAGGCAAATTCTAATAGTTTAAAATTAAGAGTCAGCTCAGAAATATATTTTTAATAGATATCTATTCAGTTTTAGCTTAGAAAGCGGCCGTAGCCCAATGGCTAGGGCGTCGGACTGGTGATCTTGACGTCGCCGGTTCGAACCCCACCCATTGCACTACCGACGTGAACCCACTCGTAACACAAGCATTTTAGCTTAGCACGAGGGATTAACAAGAATACTAGTAGACTGCAAAACTCTGCATAAGAGTTTTTGTTAAGTGATATAGTTGTTAGTTTTATTATGAATCTGATTTATTATTTGTATTTTTCTCCCTACAAAAATGAAATATTCGAGAAACTGCCAAACATTAGCATCAACCTCACCTCTTTTTATATCATGATACATAAATAAATAACACAGGAAACAGATTAATTTAATATTTTATCAGATCTCGTATTTCCGTTTCTAACACAAATCGTTTAATACCTATGTTTAACAAATTGTTAGTGAGCTTTAATAGCTTTTATTAATTTACTAATTGGTGTCATTAATATCAGTCCGTACAGAGGCGGCCGCGTACAACTACTTTGAGAGAGTGGGCTTATACTAAAATTTTGGAGTTGAGCTGTTATTATATTAGTATAGAGACAACCTCCGTAGCGTAGCGGTATTTGACTAGCTTTAAATCTCGTAAGTCATGGGTTCGAGCCCCACTCCGGACAGGAAATCATTGTGTTATTTCTAAGATTTCTTTCCAGGTCTGGTTTAGAGGGACTACCCTCCGTGCCTCGGAAAGCACGTTAAGCGGTTGGTCCCGATTATTGTAACATCATCTATAATAATCGTATATCAAGGAACGGGCAGCAGCGTTTCCTTGTATGTTACAACATAATACTGCGGTCAACAACCCGCCTGCCAAGCGTGGTGACTATAGCAAATAACCTCCCTTGAGAGGAGGCCCATGTTCAGCAGTGGACGTTATACGTGCTGATGATGATGATGATAATATACATATTTACATTTAAGGCCTGTGGACCTGATATCCGTAAATGTGATGGTATTGTTACGAATAGCAAATTTTGATTAAATTTGCACAAAGTATGTCCTTTACGCTTTACTGGCCGTTCACCGTCCACATCTGAACAGACCTTGGTTATTTTTTTCCGTACGGACATATGTAGTTAGCCCCAAGGCTTTTGCTACTTTACCGGGCATAAAGGCGAGCAGAGGTAGGTAAATGGTTTAAACACTACAAATTAAGCAACCTGCGCAAGAGGGCGTCCCCTGTGGGAAACAGACCTTGGCAGAGTCTTTGCGAGATATTGCAAAAAAAAGATTGGTGACCGTAGTAAGATGGTAGGTAACATTGAGAAAGATGCCGCTGCCCACCTCATAGTCGCCTCTTTTAACACCCATGGGAAGATATGGGGTGATCAATTCTAATCCGGCATCCAAACGGAGCTTATGTAATTATTTCAACGCCCCGAATTCGGTATTTTGCAAGATATACTTAAAATATGTTAATGGAATCACTATAAAGTATATTTTAAATCTAGAAAATATTGCTTCGCTCTAATCAAACTTTCTATTCTAAATCATGAAGATCAACCATAAAAGCACTTAAGGGTTAACACTAAACTATGACTAAATGCGACAAAATATGACATTGCCAAACTTATCTAACATAACTCTCAGACCATTAACGATAATGCTGAAAGGAAAATTTTCTGTCTAATTTATGATCGAATGTTTTGTGAGTCATTGGTAACCAGTCAAGTTGTAGATAAAGGGAATGTCCTATAACTTATTGCGAGTGCTAAAGTTATTGTGTACCTTAGCAGTGTTCCAGGTCTCTGACATAATTTCATTCTGATATGTTGCATGAATAAAGATTGCTGATATAGAATACTATTGAGGAAACGATGTGTGCACTGAATTTCAATTTGGTGTTGTTTTCGAACGGGGAATGTGAAATGGTTCGAGTGGTTTATGGTAATTGGAGATTAATAAGAATTAAGGTTTAACATGACAAACTTAAGGTATATCATTCTCTGCTTAGTTTTTATCTTGAAAAAGAAAACACAAAAGGGCATGGTGCCAAAAATTACAACGGTACAAATACTTTACCTTGTAATAAAACACTAGAAAACATAAATATTAAGCTTAAAATGATTCTAAAAATATAAATATCTATTAAATACAAAATTATTCATACATTTGCAATAATATTTTGTATTGGATAACAATCTAACAATAAACGTGATTGAAATGCAATGACTGAACAATTTACTATTATGCCCTAAGGCGCAAAGATTTTATCGAACAGAACTAACTTAAATCTTTCCTTAACAACTTAATAATTATCACTGTAAAGCTGTAGACCACACACAGGCTTAACAGATGTCCTCCCTCGCATTTTGATATATTAGCCTCGCTAGCCGCAGTTTGAAAAGAACTGGTTTTGTTAAAGCAAACTATTTAGTTGATAACATTAATTTATACGCACATAAGAGATGAGCTTTAAGTAATTGGGTAGTTGGGATTATATTTATGACTTTAGGATAGTTTTAATTGATAAATTATTTTATACTTTCAAAGATTTTTCAACAGAATAGTAAGAAGTAAGTAACGGTCTAAATAGGTTTATTGCTTAAGTATTAAATTAATAAACAAAATGTCATGTTTTTTTTCTTGACTAACCATAATCTCGAGGATTATGGTTATTAAGGAAAAAGTCAAATTTTGTACTGAAAATTATCTGATTATAGACAATGTTTTAAGAAAAAAATAGATTACATGTGCTTTTTTGCCTTATTGTTATTACTAAACGATTACAAAACCCATCTACAAATAGTGATACAGTATCACATTCTTCGCTTAATAATATAGGCCTATAGTTTCTCGAGACCTCATTTAAATAAGAAATCAGGATTGGTTTCATAAAGGAGTACCGCTACTGGCCGGAGTGCCGCAAGGAGCAGTCTTAGGCCCACGCTTGCTCCTTATATAAATCTTTTGATTTACGACGCACATTCGAGTAGGAACAGACCATATAGTGTAGGAATTATTGATTGTGGCCTATTTTGTTGTAGGTACATACAAATGCTTGTATTATTTGTGTAACACCTACTACTAATGTTCTTTTACGATAGTCATAAAGTTGAAGACGATAGAGATAAGCATAATAGAAATGATTGTAATATTAGGTTTCAAAAAAAAGATATTTTTTCTTTATCCTTGTTTAAATTATATTTAGTCTGCTGTCTAGACTATCTCGTAGTGATGGACTGCGGTGCTTGAAGAGTTCAATGTCCGGGTTTATTTAATCAAACTGATACTGTGCCATTCCTTCAAAAAAGTCCGTTAACATACGAAGTCTGGCATAGTTTCCGTATTATGGCACTAGACCCGTCCATAGTGGACTAGTGTCATAATACGGAAAATGTTAAAACCTAAGAATAATGGGTGTGACAAATGACTGTTATTTCTCCTTGGGCAAAAAGGGTTGAAGCATTTATATTACTTTTTTAAATCTGCTTTGAAGTAAGTATTACCGACTACTCGACGACATTTGTGTAAAATGCGCGCAAGTCAGTTAGGCTTTATCACCTTTTATTATTATAAACTATTATTTATGAAGATAGTCTATTGTATTCTTCCATTTTACAGGGAAAAGTTGGAGTAACGAAGCTCATCGCTTTTCGAATCACAGTAAATATGAAACCAAAGGATTTTAAATTCTGAAGCAAATTTAATTTACCATTATCTAACTTAATTTGAGTTTATAATATTATTATTGAATAGTTAGATGTCTTTGTTATTTGGATTGAATATTTACTCTAATTGTTAAATTAGAGCAGATATTAAATTTTATTCAATCACAAAATCATTTAACATAATTACTTTAATGAATCTGTAATAGTCAGTATCAAATATGCTACTATCTAGTTTATAATAAGTGCAATGTACTCCACAAATCATTCAACCATAAAATCCTTAATTAAATCACACTAACAGAAACATTAGATCATAAAAACAAAAATAAAGACAGAGATCTAAAAGTAGATTTAGGTGTAGTTAGTGATATATAAGTGTCTATTAAGCGTTTTACGATTGTACAGAACGTTTTGTGGACAGGACAAGTCGCGTGGGCAGTTTATTATCAATGCGTTGAAGCTTTTTGATTTATGCTGTCACTATTTTTGTATACGTCTCTTTAGATTTACGATCATGTTCAAATAGTGCTTGCGTTTCAGTGGTTTTATATTCGTTAGAGAGAAATGTTTTGTTAGTGGTTTTTAATGTGGTTTGAATTGGGGTTTTATCACTTGTAAGTTGGTTTTTATTATGTAATATAGGATTTTGTTTTATAGGGGCTTCTATTTTGTTAGTTATATTATCAATTAGCTACTACGAAGAATGCTAATATCTTGATGGCGTGTTCTAATTTCATTAAATTTAAAGTAATCCGATGAATTCGTTAATATAGTGTAGATATAAAGTTTAAATGTGTCATAAATATGGTTTAGATCTTGTTAAATTTTATGGTTACTACGGTTTATATGCAACTAGGAAATGTATCAGAATACTAAACCAATTCCAATATATCACTGCGGTATTCATGATTATGTCACTGCTAGCTGTGGCTTTCATGACATGAGAGAGTATATATTTTTTATTAAGAAGCGATTATTCGGTAAAAAATATCGATGTTAGTCAATAGCTATCTGTAAATCATAGTTGCCAGTTTTTTCTTTTATATTATTTAATGAAGTCATTTGTCGTCATCGTTCATTAGTGGATCGTTTGAGTGAACTGATTCACTTTAGAACTTTCTTTGACGAATTATGGAACTTTATTCTGGGTTAGTAAACCGTAAGACTATAATCGTTAATTTTATCAAACCATTACAATTGCAAACGTGACGATGACGCTATAGGAAAGCACAACCGCCCACAACCACTATCACAATAAGACCATTTACATAATATTATGAGCTGATCCTAGATTTGTAGAAAGCGATTCATCAACTGCCTTTAATAGTCACAGCCGGACCGAGTTAAATTCAGACTAAGTGTACACTATATACCCATTTACTTGTGGTACATCAAATAGGCATTTTGTTCTATGTGTACTTTTGTTACATATAGATTACAAATGCCTTATGTACTTAATTCTGTATGATGTAATTTTCATTTTTTTTCTTGATTCCTTTAGTGTTTATTTTAGGTGTTAAAATATACACCATGATTCTGAATATATTTTGTTTCGCTCTTAAACTCGTTTGTTATAATATTTCGTTCACGGTTGCCTGGAAATAGTCGTTTAACGTAATACGGCCGGCTACTGTACCTACCTTGCGTTGCGATTAGCATTTAAGTCCATCTCCGTATTTTCATATAAGTATACAATAAAGATTTGGATTCCGGCTTAGTTGCCGTGTGGATTCCGGCATAAAATAGAACAACCCCATATCTTCGCATCGGTGTAGTAAGAGGCGGCTAAATGACAATGGCTTAACAAGCTTTCCAAGGCACGGAGGGTAGTCTTAAAACTTACACAAAGATTTCCTGTCCGGCGTGGGGATCGAACCCACGATCTTCAAGATTTAAAGCGAGCCAAATACCGCTTCGCTACAAAGGTTGTCGGTTATAGAAATATCACTCGATAATTCTGGCATGTCAAGGTCGATAAAAGGAGGCCCAAGTTGAGCAGTGGCCATAATCTGGCTGTTGAAGTGAAATAATTTATCTATCTATCTATTACTATACTAAACTGCATTACAGTTATATTGTTTTTAATATGAATATTAAAAGTAAATTAGAATGTTGTGCAGTTTGCTGTTTCGCCTATAAACTCTACTTACACACTTGGTTATTATAGCGGCATATTATGCGTAGTTTCAAGTAATCAAATTAAAACTGGTACTGTACCAATAAGGATCGTGTTTTAACCTCTTGACTCCACGTCAGGAAGTCGCGGGGTGTCTTTAATCTCGCCCAGCGGGATTCAGACGTACTGAAGGGTACTTTAATTGGCCGACAAATTGCATCAACTTACGAGTCGGTTTTAAAGCAAATATTATGAATATAAGCTAATACGTTTGGTACTACAACCATATTAACAACTGGTTCTGCAGTATCTTTCATGTGTGGTAATTTACTCGAACCCTTATCTCGTAGTGAAATTCCCGTCAAAAATAAAAAGGAATTATCATCATCAGGCCGTAGAACGTCGACTGCTGAACATTGGCCTCCTCCCGGGTAGGGTATTTGCTATAGTCACCACGCTTGGCAGGCGGATTGGTGACCGCAGTAGTATGTTGTACCACTTAAGGATTTTTTTTTCTGGATTGCCTTACGTAGGTAGTCACGAGGTTTTTGCTACTTCACCGGGCATAAAAGCGAGCAGAGCTCCAGACTTAATAAATGGTTTAAAAACTACAAAATAAGCAACCTTAGCAAGAGGGCGCCCCCTGTGGGGCTTGGATCTCGGCTCGGGGCGGTCGCTTGCGATGAGATTGAGGGATAAAGACTTTTAGTATTTTAGGGGAGTTTTTTTGCAACTGTCGCTCTACTTTACAGTTCGCGGGCCTCTCGGACTTCTGGTCTACGAGGGCATCGGGTGGTTGAACCCACGACCTCCGAGATTTAAAGCGAGTCAAATACCGCTACGCTACGGAGGTTGTCCCGTCTATTTTTTTATTTATCTAGGCCGTATTCATTTTCATTAAACATAGAATTGCTAGGTGTATTAGTAAGATTGCCATGGGGCTTCCAGTTCAAAATATACCATCCCATATCTTCCCATGGTTCCATAGTGAGTCGTCTAATAGCTGATGGAGCACCAACTATCACCTTAATAATCTTATTGCGATCACCATTCCGCCGTCCAACGTGTTGTTTATGGCATTGTCCCTCAAGGACCCAGGCTTGTTCAAATCATTTTTGAAGACAAGATAAAACTATTGGTATTTAGTTTACGTGTTTACGCTCTAATGATTAGTTATTAAATGTTTATTATTATTTTAAATTCTAGTATCTGTTATGTCAGTTAGACAAATTTATTTTGTAATTAACATAACAGTGGAGTTAGTATTATGTTCTGGTAATGGCGAATTTGAGTCACTAGAACCCACACCCACATAATCTTAGTAAACTTTTTTAAGACTGCATTTCTGAAGCTCAAAAGCCGGAAGTCCCAATATACGTGATAAACATTCGTCGTGTGTGCCTTACGACCAAATGCTTCCGAAGATGGATTGAAAGCGAAATCAGAAAACTCGCATTAAATCGTTGAAAAGACCGTAGAATCATCAACAACTTTATAGCTAGCTAGCTCGTGTGTGTTTGATTGGTGCAATATTCAAAAAGACTTGGTAAGTTCCGAGTGTCGAACCCCACTCGGCTCCAACAGCGAAAATTGAGGGCTGAACATCATCATCCGACGCCGTGGAACAAGAAGATCAAGAGGTTAGTCACACAATTATTGCTTTTGGCTTAATCTGTTAATTCCACACTATAATCGGTTTTGTGCTCGATACCCCAAATGCGGAATATTATGTTGTACCACACAAGAAAACGCTGCTGCCCGTTCCTTGATAAATGATTATTATAGATAATGTTATAAAAATCGGGACCAACGGCTTAACAAGCTTTCCGAGGCAGAGAAGGTAGTCCCTCTACCAACCAGACCCGTAAAGAAATCTTAGAATTAACACAAAGATTTCCTGTCCGGCGTGGGGACAAACCCACGACCTCCGAGATTTAAAACGAGCCAAATATCGCTACGTTACTACGGAGGTTGTCTTATTATCCCTAAACGAGAATCATTTTTATGTAATCAGTTACAATTTAAATTGAAATGTAACAACAAAGTAAACAGTAGTAATATTATTATATTAACACAGCCGCTTGCGATAATACTACTGTGTTATGATCTAAATGTCAACTTATTATAAATGGGATAGTCATTGTTCCGGCAGAAGGCGTTTCATTGATGTAGTATATTGTTGAATTTTAGTTCTACAGTGCGATGACAGAAATATTTAGTACTATTATCTGCTTGCTTTTATAAGCTATCCTTTAGTGAAATTATCTCTAAATCGGTACTACCGTTTTGGAGATTAGGCACAGAAGAATAAATAGACAGACAAAGTAAAAATGCAGCCTATATTATGACTTATAAACTTACTTACCTACTCAACAATCTACCAGTGAAGTCGTTACTAAGATTAGCCGGAATTAAAAGACTCAACAACTTTTTATTTTTCTTTTCATTGTATTATATAGCTTATAAAATCATTATTTTACGCAAACCAAGTTTTAAATAAAATTTATAAATATTTTAAATGTGTCTGTACCAAATAAGATGTACCTACAAAAATATTAGAAAGAAATATGTTGATTGAATCTTTCATTACTTCATTAATAATGTCATCTTCTCTTACTCTATAAATCTTAAAAACATTTGAAATCTGAGTGGTTATCATCATTTCAATAAATTTGTAATCAACATAATTTATTGAATCTCTTTTAATCTAGTCTCTCAGCACTCAACACAGTATTTCATTTCGCAAGCTCATTTATCATCATTTAAACCATTTGGAAATTGTCCAATAACGAACGGATCAATTCCAATAATGCAGTATTGGTTTGTAAATTTGGTGCAAGTTACGCGCTTATGACAATAAACAAAGTCCAATAAGAGTTTTGAAAAAAATCCTACAGGTATATCAATATCACTTCACTCCACTACTGAACATGGGTCTTCTCATAACAGATCTTGACAAGCCAGGGTCGTTGAAGAATATTACCATCAGCACGCTTGGTAGGCATATTGGAGATCGCAGTAAGATGGTAAGTAACCTTGAGATGATAGGTCCTGCTTCCCATCTATTAGCTGTATTAGCCGTCTTAGTCGTCTTTTATGACACGCATGGGAATATACGGGTTGGTCTATGATCAAAAACCACACTGCGTATATATGTTGCCATAATTAAATATTTGATAAACGAACAGAATACAAGATTGTTAAGACCAGACAAATATTCAACTCCTCAGACTATGGTAAATACAGTGAAGAAAAAAAATATATCGTAATTGAATGCAGCATATAGTAGCATAATAATATGTATTTTTTTATTTGTCTGTATGCATGAGCAGGCAAAAAGGCCACAAATTATCCACCTGATGTGAAATGCTAGATGGATGCAAATAACAAGACAGCTAGTGACGGTCTCGCAGGTGGATTGAACTAGCTTTGTCATTCTGCTGGTCCAGAAGATACTCTTCACGATTTACTTGAAGGACCCCATGTCAATGCAATTAGTTTTGTTAACTTTATTAACAAGTAACATAAAACAAAACTTAAAAAGTTAAACTGAATTCATCAGAATATGCCTTGATAAGTCACTATAAAAAATCATTAAGTTCTCTTTCATCGACACTCTTTGCATTCAACAAGCTTTGGCCTCTCATCGCTCTTCCATCAACATCATAATTGATGACTCTTATTACGTCGTTAATTCGTTTCGCTTCATTAATACTTTGTAAGGCGTATTTTATTATATTGAATTTATTGAAACACCCACGTGACAAGATATCTTTAAATCGGTTTCTTTGATTTGGATTTTTATTTATTCGATGCCTATTTAGGAACGGTTAGTGGGTTTATAGGAGAAATAAATGGCCAACTCGTCGGGTCTATTTGAGTTTATCATGTGTTTTATTGTACTATTAATTGATAGTCTTTCTTGTATTATTTAGTAGTATGAATAAATTACGTTTTTAAGGATAACTGGAATTTTAGATATGATTTTTACCGGTTTGAATATTAATCGCATCATTTGTCTGAGACATTGTCTACGGTGGGTACGATTAAATACCATTATCTCATGTTACTATGGGTAAAACAAGTTTATTAACATTTTTTAAAGAGTATGAGGTATCTTGATCTTTGAAATATCATTTTTCGATGGTAAACTCAGACGGAAAGAAACGTTACCAAATATGAATGTTAACTCTTTGACATTTACGGTTATGTTGCATATGCGCAAACTTTAACATTTTATAATAATTTCGATTCCTTTAAAATTGTGACTTTTCACAATTCTAGTTTCACTTTTTAGTAAATAAATAAATCTGCAAATATGCTTTTCCCTCATTCATATAAAATATCATAAACTAGCTTCCGGTGCGCGTTTTCACCGTCGTAACTCCCGTTGCCGTGGGAACTTCATAATTAAATAAAGCCTATGTCATCCGGGGATAGTGTAGCGACCCAACGGGTCCAAAGAATTTTTCAAATCGGTAAAGCATTCAATAGATACAAACAATCAAATATTTCCTCTTTATAATATTAATATAGATTACACCATTCTTAATGAGCTCATGTTCCCAGACAATAGAACGGAATTATAATAACCGATTCTATTTAATTTCACACGCTGACTCAAGAATAAGTATCCATTTTCACGGACAATAAATCCAAAATGCTCAATTCAAGACATTTGATCATCATCTGCCGCCTAAATAGTGCAGTAAAACAATAAATCTATGAGAAAGAAAGAGATGTGCTCTCCCATAAAAACTTCCATATGCAGTGATTTCTCTATATCTTGAATAATATATAACGATGTAGTAACTCCCCGTCTCCGCCGACAACTGTAAAGCTATACTTATTGTTTTGTGTCTAGTTTATTCTTGGAGTGCCAACAAGGTGTGTGCGATACAACCGATTTGAGTAATTTGTTTGTTGACAATATTTATATCATAGGACTTATCGCAGTCTATTTCATAGAGTTCAAGTAATGGAATATTTAAATGCTCTGATTAGTTAATAAATGTAATGATTTGTTCGATATTGTACTTTATTCAGTATCTCTCTGCTTTAGGTTAATTATAACTATCTGAACCAAACCCAATTGTAAACTATCTGCGTTCTTCTATCAGAAGAAATTTACGAATTTTGATTTTTGTATTCTTTAAATATTTATTAAAAGAAATATTGTCATTCCTTATCTAACTTTGTACCCCTTTTTAAGAAAATTTTGCGGACAGAGAAGTATACAATTTCGCATTTTTATATAGTTTATTTAGAAAAAGAGTGTGGAATAAGAATACTTTTTTTATTATAGTCGAATTTCCACTGGTTGCTTTTAAATGAAACAATATTTATTAGATGAAATAACTACGATGACGTAGGTATATTAATAACATAACACGTATCATTTATTTTGGGATGGGTATTCTAAATCAGTACAAAAATAATAGTTCTATTTATGTGAAAGTTAATGATGTTGTCTCTTAAATAGACTATGGTAGCCAGAACTTTGTAGTTGTGGTTAATTAATGGGGTTAAAACATATTTGAAAACAGTATCATACTATTACTATAAGGCTTAAGACTAAATTGATTGTAAAATTAAGTGTGAAGCGCTAAAAATATTCAACTTTGATGTGATTACTAAGATAAATGAATTAAAACATTTTGCTATTCTTTAGTGAAATTTACTTAAAAGTTCAATGTTTTACATTTTGATGCCGTGATATTTGTCGTTATTAATACTCAGCTAAATGATTTATTTTTTGGAAGTATAATCGATCTATGCATATACTTTGCCTACATTACCTTGTATTTCAAAATACTAGGGCTTATTTTGCCATGTAAATTTACCATTTCCGTTTTTTTTTCGTAAGGTTTTTTTTTATAAATATATCTTAGACGGCAAATTGTCATGCCTTCAGTATCATTATTAGCAATATTTAAAAATACCTAGTGTAAGTAAGTATTAGATACATTTTGAAGTTTTATTAAATTACGTAAATATTAAAATCGAACTTTTATTATATGCTAATATTGTTGCACCATACTATATAAAATACATAATTAGTGAGTACATATAATTGGTGCGTAATAATCATGTATTTATTACCTCCACGTGTTTTCAAAATGAAATGGCAGTTAGGTATAAGATTGTTTAATATGGTACTTCATTAGTCGTAAAATAGTTATTTAATTTCAAGTTCCACTAAATGTCATATTGATGTAGATGACATTGGTTACAAAATATATAGTGCAGTTTAAATTTATGAATATGATTCCATTAGTTCTCAACAATACTTCAGACCAGCTGTTCAATATCTTGCGGATGTTGTCCTAAATAATCCCTGTCTACTGCGTCGCAAATGAGTCGTGTCGCTTGCGTGTCGTCAGCGCTAAACAAAACTTCACCATCCTGTTTGATACATTCACTTGTGTCTTTTGTTTTAACATTTTCTTGTTTTGTTATGTTATGTAATGTTCTGTAATTGCCTGGATTCATATTATTGTTAACCGATTTTGAACTCAATAGCACCCTATTTGTATTGGGCACACATAATTTTTGCTTGGTATTGATTTTGTAAGTTGAACTAGATACTTTAATTAATTGCGTTGGAAATTTCTTTGATGTTGAGACGGTTGAACAAATAGGTGATTCTTTGACTTTGGTATGTTTTGAGAAGTTGGTTAAGTAACTTGTATTATTTAATTGTGGAATGTTTAATGGCGTTCATGTTTTTCCAACTAACGTCTCCGTGTGGTTGTGAATTGATCGCAATCTACATTTGAAAATGCGTCAGAATGTGTATTAGATTCTATAACATTGTTTTAATTTGTAAGCTAATTTCTGGAATTACTTAATCTACTTTGAATGTTTTATTGAATGTATTGCCGATTAATTTTGGCATTCGAATACTTTTTTTGAAAACCCAAAGTCCCAAGAACTTAATTAACACATATGAAATCCACTCGCGGTCGCTTATAACTTTAACATAAATATGATCGAGTGCTAACAAATCGACACGATTCGAGTGATATTATATTAATCGATACCTATTCATCTCGATTAGTGAGTTCACAGAACTTTATCCGGAGATGCTGATGGCTTAAGTGAAATGTTATGACTGTTGCTAGCAATATTAGTTAGCTCCGCAGATTAAGTTATTACTAAGGATTATAGGGAGGTGATGGGTATAATTAAGCCTTTCCTGGTAAACTTAAATGATTGTTTAATTCATTACGTGGGCTTAGACTTCTAGATAAGGTGAAAAGGATCCGTCCTTATTGATGTGGGTAATAATTTAATTAATTTTAAGGTGCGCATTGGTTGATGACAAAATATTAAGGATTATTTTGAGTCGTTCTTGGAAAAGTATGTTTTTAGATAAAAACACAGATGTGTAATAAAAGTATTTTAATGTATAATGTATAATATTTTATTCATAAAAGTAACTGGACCAAAACTTCTTGGACGTGCCCATCTGAGTATGTTTCACCGGATCGTCTCGGTGAGGCCGCGCTGAAACCGGCAGTAGAATAACCCCACTGAGTTAGTTTCGCCGGGTTTTCTCAGTTGGGGCGTATTGGATCCGGTGGTAGCACTAAAGCGCGTTCGTCGAGATACTTATGATCCGTCTAAATAATAACATACTCAAAGTACAGAACTTAGATTTAATCATAGATATAAAATAATAAAATAATATTGTATTTTTATACCTGAAAGCTTTTAGGCTAAAGCTATATAAACTATTATAATCAAATAAAATTAAGTAATTTAACATAGTAAATTTAAAAACCAAAATATGTTTCGACTATTTACCTGTAATAGGTGCCTAAACGTGAATAAAATATTTATTTATTAAAAAAAAGTTATTCAAAAATTCGTTATTTTTGTGTACAGATATCATGTACCTCCTAATAATAAACATTTTTTTATTCTCTCGCCACAATATTACAGCTTGTAAATACTGTGAGAGACTGGTGCCTAAGCTAGACGTCTGTATTTCAGGAATTAATTGTATCAGTAAATGTAAAATATATATTTCAGTAAATTAATTCGGCGTCGGACTTGTGATCTTGAGGTTGCCGGTTCATACCCCACCCATTGCACTACCTACCGACGTGAACCCACTCGTAAAACAAGCATTTTAGCTTAGCACGAGGCGTCAACAAGAATATTAGTAGACTAATAAAAATAAATACTTTATAAAAATTGTATCATCGTTTATGTATTATGTGGATTTACAACTTAATATAAACTTAATATAAAATAAGAACATACTGGTATGTTAATAACATAACATACGTATATGACAACTGTAATCATGGTGTACGCCAATATAATTTGTAAGTTCTACGAGTAAGAGGAAAAAATACGTCTACAAATTCAATTTAGATTACCATTTCTTTCACAACATGGGAAAATGTTCAAAACATATAAATAAAGTAAACGGTATGAAGCAGAGGTTATAAAATTATGTAAAGCAGATCAAAGGGCTCCGAAGCTATAAAATTAAGATTTTGTGGAAATAAATTAGACTTACGAAAGTGTGTTGCAGGTTTTTCTCTCAATTTGTATGTTACATACGTGTTTTAGATACGAATGATACTAAAATTTAACGCATATTTGTTTACATAAGATAAGTAGTTAATTGCTTTGAACTGATAAAGATTGGTGGCAAAGTAATTTTGGTTAGAACTACTATCAGGAAGTAAAATTTTATAGCATAGCTTGTGGTCTACCAATAAGTGTTCAGAAGAAATCATTGTGGTTGGAGGAACATTCAATGAATAAGCAATGGGCAGGCCACATAGCTCGAAGAACTCACGGCCATTGGGGATGATAGGTCCTCAAGTGGAGAACACAAATTGGCAAGCGCAGCGTGCATGATGACATCCGACCGCGTGTATGATGGATTGACGACCTAATAAAGATCGCAGGAAGCTAGTGGATGCAAGCCTTTGTTCAGCATTAAAGGACATGTAGGGCAACAGGCTGATGTTATTCAATAAATTTTAATCCTAATCTCAAATTATAATAATAATGCAAATAATTAAGATTAGGTTAAATTCTTAATGAATCATTAATCATAGTTGCTTGCAGTAGCCAAGTAGAAACTGTAAATAGTAGGCAATTTAGTATACCTACAATTGATTAAACGGACACCATCAACAGAAAATGAAAACGTTTAACTGATAATGTACATGAATCGATTAAACAATAAATAAATAAAAAAGAAAAATATTTGACTAATACATTAATAGTGAACAAAATTGCTATTCCATTTTTAAAACTGCATGGATTTGTTTCATGAAGAATGAAAGAAAGGAAAATATCAAACAGAGCTGAAAATAAATATCCCGGACAAGCAATATAAAATATAGGCCGCAGTGGGCCGCGGCACCACGGTATCGGTAGCGGCACGGAAGACGAGGTGCGGTTGATTAAAATTGCTTACAGTTTAACAACAAACGATTGACGATAAACCAAATCCATTAAACTTTAAAACTTGAAATACGAGTCGTAGCATAAAACTCCCTTAAAACCTAACAGTCATCATACCTCAATCCTCAATATGTCCACCAGAAAAAAAAAACTTCATGGCGTTCTTTCCAAATAAATTTCAGAATCAATTAGTCAACATTTGCAGAATAAACATCAGCATGTTTAAAGCTGTCCTGTTAAGAATTACTGACAGTAAATCAAATTGAGACTTGACAAATGCAAATTCTATGATACATTCAATCGGAGAGTCGGTTCAGTTTGTTGAGGCTAGAAAGTATACAATCATACACAGCTGAATGAATAATATGTCTTTACTTTCAACTTTATAGTTTTATTAGCTGAGCTGAGCGGTTTTAATGTGGGTACCTTGTCTTGAAATATTGATCTGATAGTCTTGGATGATGTAGCAATGCAACCACTAAGGACTTGGAGTCAAAACTTGATCGGACCCTTCAACAATTAACGGTGACGACCCAGGAATATGATAACTTCAAGAAGATGCATGTGAAAAATCAAGAGGAGGCCCTTAAAATAATGGCCGGATTGCTCATGCGTACCCGGCCCCCGCCAACGGTGGATCGAAGGAGTGTCCGGGGGGTTTTAGTGGTGTAGGGTCCTCTCCTCGTGGTATGAGTTTAGCATACCACGCTATGGAGAGGGCGAGTCCTTCATATCCCACCGCCAGCACGCGAATATGCTGCAGCGGCGGCGGCGGCGCGGCGGTGGGAATGCGTAAATGAATTTCCCCACGGAAAACAAAAAAAAGGCCCTTAAAATAATAAGTGTCAATATTTTTTTCCGTAGAAACCAATAAAAAATAACTACCCAGATAGCTCAAATTTCTATTCTAGCTTGTAACTAGATTCTAACTAGATCCTTAGAACACCTAATTTAAAATCGGCACCACCCATTTATCTAAGCATTATTCGATAAAGCCACTTAGCTTATTTAAGGTCTCTGATTTTCACACTTAAGCCTACCTCTCCGTTGGTTAAGCTGCTTATCATAACCAAATGATCATGATACTATAGTTTTGATTTATTTAAGACTGTTATCGGCTTGTCATTGCCTACGGTACAGATAAAGTTGTACAGGCATTCGGTAATTTATATCTTACTTTAGCCTGACAACTTCCGTAGCCTAGTGGTACACAGTTACTTCTTGAAAGTCTGAGGGTCTGAGGTCGTAGCTTCGATTCTTGCGCCTGACAAGAAATGGTTTCGACAGTAAATTTATTTTCAGGTCTTTAGATGAAGTCGTTGGTTGAGAGACTAACCTCCGTGCATCGAAAAGAACGTTAAGCCATTGTTCTGATTGTCATAACATCTTCTATAACAATGGTATACCAAGGAACGGGCAGCAATGTTACCTTGTGTCGCTACATATATTGCGATCACCAATCTGTCAAGGTTGTGCTGACTATGGCAAACCACTTCGAATGAGGCCCTTATTGTATTTCAAGCATGTGCATAAGTGGCCGTTAAATTTCAAGTAAATCTACATAGAATTCCAGAAGCCCAGAATTTTCCTTATATTGGTACCCCCGTTCCACTTAACATCAGGTGAATTATTATTTTTATTCCTGACCTGGCAAATGACCCCTGTAATTATAGGGTCCAATGTCAAAGGTAAATAATATTATTATGGTCAATGACAGGATTATACAACACAAATAGAATAATAATAAAATAATAGCTAGCAATATAATAATAGCTTATAAACCATCCGTTTGCAAATTTTCAGCCAAACCATATCGGTAAACTTTACGTAGAAAAGAATTCTTAAATAACACATAGTCTTTGTACGAGAGAATTACGTACATGAACATACAATTCACATCTACAGCAATCATTTTAGGATTTACGGAATGACTATGTAGATTTACACACTTAGTATTAACTTCTCAGAAATATTTGGTTCTACTTACGTCAATGTGGCTAATATCTAAGCTGCAATTCTTAAAGCAGTACATTTTCCAAATCCTCTAGACTAGGGTTGAGAAGGTTATAACAATAATCACCAAATTTTAATGTCAAACAGTTTGGGCGCGATCCAATACGAAATCCTTGCAAAGGTCGGGCATGAAATTATGACCCATAATGTATATTAATCTATTTATGTAAATTGATCTTTCTGCATTATTTAGCATAGCTTAGCTGTATCATGCGCTGTATTTTGAGTTAAGCCTCAGTCTCATGTCTCGTTTCGCTGCATACGCACCGCGGCATTATTTATTTACAGGTCTTATTAGTGGCGGGACTATTCTTCGCGTCAATAAGTTCATTAATGATAGTCACAAAACGTGGGTATCATTTATTTACATATTAGAACATAATAATGCGGACATCAACCTCACAGGCAAAGGTCGTCGGGGAGGCCTCCGTCCTTCAATGGACTTTCTACAGCATGATAACCTAAATCATCAGCTGGTATAACGTCTACGGCTGATTATGGATCACTCCTCGAAGGGGGTTAGGCCATGGAGATAAGTGATACTATTTAAGCGCACCTGGTTACGGCAGTGGGTTCTGAGGGCGCTGGTGTTCTGGGCTACATTACCACTCGGAACAATTATTTGTATCACCCACGAATATTTGCTCCGAGTGAGGTATGATGAGTGTCCGTGAATTATGTATTTCTTAAATCCTTCACAGCTCAAGGATTGACTTATCATGCCTGGTCTTAAAAAGAAATTGAAATTGAAAAATTCAGCTTAATCTTTTTCGAAAATCGCCGAAGCCTTAATATCCAAAAAGCAACAACCAAAACGTAGAAATCGACTTCTATTTATGAGGCAGTTAATCCTGTATGCATGCTACTTCCAAATTCAGTTGCTTCACATACAAACACACCTGTATTTCACAAGTCATAGGCAAAGTCTAAATGTTAATAAAGCTGTAGATAATGAGTAATCCTGCTTGGCATCTCTCCACGAGAACTTTAAAACATGGCGCCAAATAAACGAAATCATTAGAGTTAATCTCTTCATATGATCCAATGTTCGTGTTATGACAGACTGTATAATAAACTAGATGTTTAGCGGTTTAGTTCGCATATTAAATTCACACCTAAGCCTTCCGAAATAAAATGTTTAGTCGATGTGTTGTGGTGTCAGTGATCATCCGTGGCGTACAAGTCTTGATTGAAGTCTCGAAGGTTCGTTCTCCACGAAGGACAAGAAATCTTTGTGTACTTATATAAAATTTATTTCCTGGTATGATTGGTTGAGGGACTACCTTCCGTGCCTTGGAAAGCACCTACGTTAAGCCGTGTTGGTACCGATTGTTATAACATCATCTAAAATAATTGTATACCAAGGAACGGGCTGCAGCGTTTTCCTGTGTACCTACGACATAATACTGCGGTCACCAACCCGCATGCCAAGCATGGTGACTATGGCAAACCCCTCCCTCGGGAGGACCATGTTCAGCAGTGGACGTTATACTGTCTGATGATGATGATGATGATTGTGGGGTCAAACCCATAACCCCGGCACCCCGAATCAACCACTGCACCCTTATTCTATTCCTTAGTGCGTGACTTCTCTATAGTAAAAAAAACCTACACTGTTGCTGTCATGCTAAAGTCAGTGCAAGGATCTTCCCCAGTCCAAGAGCTCCACAACCACACCAACTTCACCACCTAATAAAAACATATCTACACCAAGGTCATTCACCACTTACTTGTAACTTCTCAAATACCTATTCCTAATTAAACCAGTTAACAATTCACTAGTGAGCCTGCCCCAATGTTGTTACTGCCATAGATTTAAGTGTAAACTAGATAGGCAAACGCCGCTTTAATGCGTGACAGTATTGATGTAGACCGCGCAGGCAGAACATTCCTGTCCTTGTTTATCGCATGTTGTATGTCAAGGATATATTGATAAAAATGTCTATTAAGTGGCGAAAACAAATGTGCAAATCTACCACTAAACCATGCTTATTAAGCGGCAAAACAAATTAATGAACAAAGCCACGTAAAAGTATATCAACAGAAGCGACGGCATGTTATAAATTTTTGGGAGTCACATTTATGTTTTTTTTCTGCTTATTTGCAATACCTACTCTTGATTAAATTATACGGTGTGTTTACAGAATACCAGTCTGGTGGTATTCGGTTACCATAGTCAAGCAACGCTTGCAATAATCAGATCACGCGACCTTCATCTCCCAACATACATATTATTATGTGCTCTGGCAACCTTATCAATTCTCATTCATTATTTAAGAGTAAAGTGAAAGAATATTGTCTCTCCTCTTCGTAACAATATACTTATGCTAGTTTATCCTTATATTGTATGCAAATATTTTGTAGTTATTATTTGTTTACCTACACCCTTTATTTTTTTTCTACCTTCTGACTTCTCTTCCGGCTGTGGCACTTAGCCCTTCTAGTTATGATTCTAACTCACTGATTCCTAATACCAAGCCGACAATACTGGCGTCCTTGATTGTTTTAGCTATTGGGTACCATACTATTAACTAGATAGGCGATCGACGTAGAATAATATAAATTAATTATCTATGTTTGTTTACATTATGATAAATAGGACTTCATTGGCTGTGTGGTGTGACGTTGCACTTATTTTTATGGATGATTGAGGTGTTCAATTCTATTCCCGGGTTGAACACTCGATCGAAATCGATGTCTGGATAGAAGGATCATAGGAGACCCATTTTATAAGTTGTGTGGTTTCCAACAACCTCCGTAGCGTAGCGGTATTTAGCTCGATTTAAATCTTGGAGGTCGTGGGTTCGATCCCCAAGCCGGACAGGAAATCTTTGTATAAATTCTAAGATTTCTTTCCGGGTCTGCTTGGCTGAAGGACTACCCTCCGTGCCTCGGAAAGCACGTTAAGCCGTTGGTCCTGATTGTTATAACATCATCTATAGTAATCGTATGTCAAGGAACGGGCAGCACTGTTTCCTTGTTTGTTAATTCAAATTCAAATTCAAATTCAAATCTTTATTTGCTAGAATATGGTAACAATGGTAGATGGTAGAACATAATTTATCCAACACATTCTGCCACTTATGGCGTGCAAATAAACTGCAGTTACAATATAATATTGCACCAACCCGCCTGCCAAGCGTGGTGACTATGGCAAATACCCTCCCTCGGGAGGAGGCCCATGTTCAGCAGTGGACGTTATACGGGCTGATGATGATGATGAATCATATAATAGACAACCCCTTATCTTCCCATGGGTGTCGTAAGATGTGCCTAAGTACATACACCTGATGGATGGTAAGCAGCATCTATCAGCTCAAGGATACTCACCATCTTACTGCGATCACCAAGTCACTTACCAACCGTGGTGATTATGGTAATATTTCTCAACGACCCTGGTTTCCAATAGTCTAATAAGAAGAGGAAGAGGCCCATGTTCAGGGCTGATGATGAGTATTATAGGACAAGATTCATGATCGCACCTCTTTATAACAAACCCAGTTGCACAATCCTTCAAACTAAGAGGTAATTCAGCAAGTTTCTGTACAGTTGTGGGTGTAAAAAATTACCGCAGCCATAACTAATTTGACGGCAAAATTGATTGTTATTATTGTCAAGCTGGCTGGAGGCTAACTTAGCAGTAATTTGTTAGTTTGGACTGTTAGCTCTAGAATATAGTATTTCAGTGGTATGCAAGAATAATCGTAGGCTTGAAGTTTTCACTGGAGTTAGTAGTGTCACACGGTCTCACCGTTTTTTTCTTTGTATAGACTTTTTTTTTGTGGTCAGTTACTCACGAGCATTTTCTACTTAACTTGGGTATAAAGTCGAGGAGAGCGCCAGCCTTAATTAATGGTTTACGATCTACAAACGAAGCAAGCTGCACTGGAGGACGCTTCCTGTGGGACTTGGACCTCGGCTCAGAGCTCAGGGATTATGACTTATTAGTTTGTTTAGGGGAGTTTTATGCAACTCGCTCTATGTTACAATTTGCTGGCCTCTCGGGCTCTCGGAATATTTCGTTAGATGTTGTAGAAAGATATAAGATACTACTGAGATGATTTAAGGAAATATAGTAGTACTTTATTGAAATCTATGACAAAAAATGTACAGAAATAAATAAAATTGAAGCGTCGTAGGAACTAGTGGACTGATTTGAAATTTTTTTTAGTGTTAGATAGCTCATTTATCCAGGAAGGCTATATTTAATTATGAAGTTCCCACGGGAAGCGGGAAGCTAGTATAGTATAGCTAGTATAGCCCGCGTAATTGCCCATTTGAGTATGTTTGAACCGGTGCTAGAGTATCCCACTGAGTTAGTTTTGCCGGATCTTCTCAGTTGGGGTGCATTAGATCCGGTGGTAGCATTAAAGCGCGTCCGTCGTTATATGCTCATGGTCCACCCAAATAATGACAATTGATTTGGCATAACATAGACAGAACAAGCATTTTGCGTCTCTAGCGACAATATACATTAATTATAATAATTAATTTCATTATAAATAAGTTATTTTAATAGGCTTATAAATAAACAACAAATGTAATTTAAGATAAATAATCATTAATTTTCAAATAATGTTTGACGATTTACAAGTGCCTGTAATTGGTTTAGGCTGCCTGTCCACCGGAGCGGAGCGAGGTAATGGAGCGGAGAAACGGAGAAATATTAACCAATAGGATTTCTCAAAATCTCCGCTCCTGCAATTCAGCCTTACGTAAATAAAAATGATTTTTATTTATTTATATAAATATATAAGATCAGGTGACTTGAGAACTTCCTTCTTTCGAACTGAGTTAAAAAGGCGTGCGGCGTTTTACGTCAATCACTCAATGGCTCATCCGATTTAAGGGGAGGGCGCTAGTGAGAGAGAAAAGTTACTAATGGAAAAAAAATATCTTATTTAAGTTATTTTTCCAAAATAGAAATGCAAATAGGTATACTTTTTTTAAGTTTATTAAATTTGCTATTAAAAGCTACTTTCAGTGATGCAAGCAAAATTTTGGATAGTTTTTTAGCATTTTGCTCTTTTTGTTATTACTGTTTTATGTTTAGATACGATACCTGGTAGGTAGGCTGTTTTAAATGTTTTTGTAGTACATAACAGCTGTAAAATTTTCAACATCATGTTCAATTTCTACTACTAGTTATTATATGTGCCAATATTTGTAAATAAAAATTTATATTTGTATGGATGGTTTTTGCCTGCTAGAACCACATGCAATTTATAATTTAAACGTTGTGTGGAGAAAAAGTTAAATTTTGTTTTTTTGTTGGTTAACGATGGTTGTAAAATAAGCCGTACGTGAAAACCGTTAAAGAGATTTAATTAATTTTCGTAAACCGCTAAAATATCACGCTACGACCAAATGCAGTACCTAAATTAATAGTCTAACACACTGAAATACCCACCACACGACTAGGAAAATATTAATGTACCTAATGTTAAATTTTAATGAAGGTTCCGTAAACTGTAACAAGACCGCTGATTGGGTAATTTAACGATTTAAGTATTGAGTTTCTCACCAGTTCTTGCCACGTCCAGAACTGGTGGTAAGAAAAAAGGGACGCATCATAAGAACATGATTTAAAATATTTTAAAGGTGTCTATAAGAATAAAGAATGTTTTGATTTGATTTGATTAAAATATTTTATACAAAGTAATAACAAAATATTTCTTACCTACCGCTGTAACTGGCACCATACACCTGACCACATTCGCGATACAGTCGGCAGATCGCGTGTTTACAAACTTTAATATATAATAATTTGCGACGCCGACACCTAATGATGCTAATTACGATCGTTTTGAAAAAATAAGGCTTTCACTTTTTCAATGTCAATGCACGCCATTATCGGTATTTGGGCCGAGGTTAATGCTCTAACGATATATAAATAATTCTAAAAATGTTAGATACAAGAAGGACACGGATTGAAGTAATAGATGTGATTTTCAAGAATATTTTAAAGTCATAACAAAAAATCGAGTGTCAGTTAAAATAACCGCTAATTTAAAATGACAAAATATCTAGTGTTAATTCCGCTAAAAATGTGTCTATATGCTGTTATGCTATTTTTTTTCGGACGGATTTATGTAGTTAGCCCTAAGGCTTTTGCTACTTCACCGGGCATGAAGGCGAGCAGAGCTCCAGCCTTAATAAATGGTTTAAAAACTACAAACTAAGCAACCTGCGCAAGAGGGTGCCCCCTGTGGGGCTTGGACCTCGGCTCAGGGCGGTCGCTGGCAATGAGATTGAGGGGTTATGACTTTTCGTATTTTAGGGGAGTTTTGTGCAACTGTCGCTCTACTTTACAGTTCGCGGGCCTCTTGGACTTCGGGTCTACGAGGGTATCGGATGGTTCTTTGCAAACTAAGGGTCAGGTGGACGAGGGGGGACGCGTCCCGTTCGCGGGCGCACACTTCTCCGGCGGATCGGATAGAGTGGTCTCTGTGTAGTGGTGCTAGTTTCTTGCAGTATTTTTACTGCTAGTTGGTAACTTGTTATCTCGTCGTCCGGGTCATCTAGGACTCCCCGAGGCCGACATTGTTTACGACGCTTTGTGGGCAAAGGCTATAGTCGGATGCTGCAACATACAACGGGTTTGGGTGTTGCGCCGCGGATTTGAAGAAGCGTTCCGACGCCTCTTCCGTCCACTGCTTGATGGAAGACAGTTGGAGATCAGAATATAAGTTGCGATTACGGATGAACCACGGTGCCCCGGTGGCCCGTCGAGTGAATCTACTTTGAACAGTTTGTAAGCGGTACAAACTGCTAGACGCGGTATGAGCAAATACTGTGCTCGCGTACGTCATAATCTGTCGTATACACGTGGTGTAAATCCTAACCTTATTATGAAGTGATAATTTGCTGCGTGAATTTAGAAGACAGTGTAGTCGACTGAACGTAAGTAAAGCGCGTGCAGGGCTGCGACCCGAGTAGTATAAAGCGGTATCGTGCGCGAAGAGAGCCAGATGGGCTTTCTTGGGTTTCCGGATGTCACTTGTGTAAAGCGAGAACAGGAGTGGCGAAAGTACTGAGCCTTGTGGCACTCCTGCTTGGATCGGGTGAGGGGGTAAAGTGCCGCATTAACGAAAGCCGCTGCGAGGTTCTTCTAAACTTATTTGGCCGCTGGTCCAAATGTTTTCCCAAAATACGTGTTTACTAATAGTACAATGTTTATACACAAAATAACTAAAACCTCAATGTATTGAGATATTAGTTTTTACTATATAAGGTTTGTGCAAGTAATTATCTTACAATATTCCGGTAACTAATTAACATGATTATGGAGTAATAACTGACCTAAGTGTTAATGTTACACTGCTGTAGTGTAGTAGCTTTAGGCGCGGTTTCACTCGCACAGCTCTTGTTCTTGATAACCCCACTGAGTTTGTTTCGCTGGGTCTTCTCAGTTGGGGCGTATTGGATCCGGTGGTAGCATAAAAACGCGTCCGATGATATACTTATGGTCCATCTAAATAATAATAACATACTCAAAGGACAGAACTTTAGACTATTAAATTTTAGATAAAAAATAAAATTGTATTTTCATACCTGACAGTTTTTTAGTTTCAGCTAAAGCTATAAATAAATATAAAATACAAACTATTTATTATTATTATTACTAAACTAAATTAATTTAAGGTTTATGTAAATAAAAACTTATTTTATTTTATTTTATTATTTTATAAAACGTTAATAAAAAATTGCAAGCGTCATCTATACGATATAAAAGGCTGAAGAGTTTGTTTGTTTGAACGCGCTAATCTCAGAAACTTGGTTCGATTTGAAAAAAAATTCTTTGTTAGATATACTATTTTAATTATGAAGTTCCTACAGGAACTGGAGGTTATGATCTAAGCATACATAGGGACAGACAGACAGCGGGTATGCGACTTTGTTTTATACTATGGTTTTACTAATTATCAATATTTAGTAGGGTAGACCGGGGCCAGTTGACTAATTTTTGATATTTTGTAAAACTGTTAATTGGTTATAATACATATAGCTCTATGAGTTTTAATATTTAATTAATAGCACTTTAAACTATATATGTATGTGAAGAAAGTTGAGAATACTTTAATCTACATGATTTTATCAATTATTTTATAACACCTCCTCCTTATGGTCTACCTACCCCTTATCCGGGGTAAATTGACTATACCCTAGGGGCTGGTTGGCCTACCCAGTGATTGACAAGATAAATGTCTTTATTATTTATTCTTATTATTATATACTTATTACTATATTATTCTTTTTTATTTTAATGTAAATAAAAAGTAGAAAAATAAATACAAGACGGTTTTATTAAAATATTTATTGTGTTATGACGCAAAACATCTCTCTACTCCTACAATCATCTAACAAAAAAACCTCCTTTGGTTCAACTTAAACAATTAAACTTTCAATAAAAGTAACAATCAGTCTTAAAATATTAAAAAATATTAATCAGTCTTCAAAGTAATCTTTTTAATCAGTCTTCAAAATCAGAATCTTAATCAATCATCACAGTCATTGCAATGTTTGCATTCATAGAACAATGAATCGCCTCTAATACATTTAGAATGTGCCCACATCTTACACATCCTGCACTGAACCCATTCTTCCCCTGGCAAACTATCGGAATAAAGTTCAGTGCATTCTAAACATATTGTCTCATCTTCACTTTGATCTCTTTTGGTTACTTGACGACTTTCCCTTTCCCTTTCCTTTTCCTTTCCGTTTTATTTTATCTTTATTCCTTTTTAGGGTGTTTTTCATTTTTTTTTCTTTTTATATGATTCTTTACGTTTCTGCTGCGATTTTAATTCCATTAAATTCTCTTTTTCAGGTGTGTCTGTGTAGATCGTGGTCTTACGTTTCCTGACATTTTTTCTATTTTCTTGACGAGGTCCAGCTTTGGGAAATGGTCTTATAACTTCTGGGGATACATAAGAACAGGAAGGCATGTTTATAAAATCAGAAATTTGTAAAATACGATTCTCGTTATTGCCAGAGTCTAATGGTTGTATAGGTTCTGGAGTTTTTATTTCTGGATAATCTTCAGATTGAGTAAAGTTAGCATCTAGAATCGAAGGTGATTCAGAAGGCAGAATAGGTAGTTCCAATTGGGAATTTGTTGTTTCAACATTGTCGTTTTCGTTAGGCAGAGGAATTGGCCTGTCAGTTACGTAAGATCCGCTGAACTCCGATTCAGGAAAAATGTCTTCATTGAGGGGTGAAATCCCTGTGACGCGAAAACCAGACTGAATGTTGTCAATGGTGGCAGCTAGCGGCAATGAAGTCTTTACTAACGCTGGTATATCGTAAATTGAGATTGTTTTTCCTGGGTGACTGGCTAACCAATTATCGCTAGCCCTATTGAAATGTTTCTTTAGTGGTCCATAGACTGATCTATTCAGTGGTTGGAGCTTATGGCTGCAATGAGGAGGGAACGACAAGATAGTGACACCATTAGATTTAAAATAATCCAAAACTTGTATGGACAAGTGAGAGTCGTGATTATCCAACAATAACAGACTAGGTTTTTCCACACTAGGTTTCGTATGTTTAACAAAATGTTTGGCGTACTTAATAAAGTTATCTTCTTTCATCCAGCCTGAAGGGTTGGCGTCACCTTCTGAACCCACTGGTCCTCCAGCTATGAAGTGTTCTTTATAATTCACCCTCGGGAAAACAAAGAAAGGTGGCACCATGTTCCCAATCGCAGACACTGCGACAGCTACTGTGACTAATGTACCACGTTCGCCAGATGTAATTTTCCCCAAACTTTTCGCACCACGACGGGCAATTATTTTACCAGGATTATGCAAGGTGGTAAAACCGGTCTCATCTACGTTCCAAATGTCGCTCGGGCTCAAATTTAGGCGCCTATAAACGACTTTGAGATTATCAAAGAAAGCAGACACATTATTTTTATTAAAAGATGTAGCTCGTGACAAACTTGTCGCCTGCGGTGAACGAATAGATAGAGTAGGATGACGTTTCATAAAATGGCCTAACCAATCCTCACCTGCCATTTCTTTCGACCTCCATACTGCAGGAAAGTTTTTGTCATTTTAATAGCAAATTGGAATGCAAGCTTTCTTGTCTCAATTGGTGTTAGCCCATAATAAATATCTCCTGCTTTTTTTAAGTAATCCACGAGAGCCTGTTCTTCTTCGTCACTAAAAACTTGTCTGTTTTTCTGGTACCCGACATAATCTAAAGTTAGGTTGTTCCTTGTTAAGTCTGGATATTTTTCTAAAATGGCTTTCATTTTGGTAACATAGCGGTGGAATGTCTTATATGGTATATCAAATTGTTGAGCTACAGAATTCATACTTCTTTCATCGAAAATTACTTCATGACAGGCTCTTTCTATGATGTCCTTCGGTATTTTGCACGGTTCGTCTTCCTAATGTATGTCCTCATGGCTCTGTAATGAAAAAACAATAGCAATAATAACTAACACTTGCTTTTACTTCCAACTAAAATGAATGGGGTTGGTTGACCAACTAGTCAACTAGCCCCACAGCCAAAAAGTCAACCAACCCCAGACGCCATTTTCATGTTTAAACTTGCACCCACAAAAAAGGAATAATTATTTCCAGAAAAAACACTAATACACACCAAATAGAAGTACAAAAGAATTTGTAACACGCAAATTAAATGTTGTTTTAACTAGACACATGGTATAGGAATGAAAAATATGTGAAATGAAATATTTACTTACGTGGTATGATTTTCGAAAATTCGGCACAGCTCCTGCATTACGTGCAACCGCGACCGTGCGCCACGGGACACTGGCGGGCACGCGGGAGGGGTGTCGCCTACGCGATCGGATGATGCAATAGTCGTACACAGTTAGAATTATTATTCGTTAGTCTACCTACCCCCATAGGCAACCAGCCCCGGTCTGCCCTACTTCTAATAGCCAATATTACAAGTATTAATAGCAAAGTGTGCAACTTTATGTCTGTAGATTTTAATAAAAAATGAGAGCGAGGTAAATTATGATTGCTTCATTAATTATAATGGGCACGTTATTGATTTGAATTAGTAATTAGTTTAAGATACTATAATGAGGACAACCGTGTTCCAGCGGTATTTGGCTAGCTTGCAATCTCGGAGGTCGTGGGTCCGACCAATACCGCTATGCTACGGAGGTTGTCGATTTACAATCGTATCAATAAGTAACAAATAATTTACATTAAACTCACCATAACCTCGCATTCCCATCAAACGCATTCGACCACCAAAAATACCGTTCCAGTAATTAGAAAGGATATCAACATTACTAATCCAGCATTAATTTCTATGGCTTTTGAGACAAAGAAGCCTAAATATATTGGTTTATCCAACACTAATTTGTCACTTAATGATTTACGTAGCCGACCACCGGGTTAGATCAAAGCTACCGATTGCCGGGCCCTTTCAAGCCCGTGATGATCAAACGGTCCCCAAAATACCCGTAAAAATAGAATTATTTGAACTTGAACGTGCTTCATCAATGGTGTAGTGAAGAACAGAATGCTACCGACGAACTTGTGTGGTAATTAGAGTTGCCCAACTATCGATAGTTTCGCTATCGATAGGTGACCTCGAAAAATAGTAACAATATCGATAGTGCTATCGATAGTATCGATATCACAAATTAACTAATACTATTGATTGGAAGCAATAGTATCGATAGTATCGATACTATTACATTATAATAGTATCGATATTTTTAAAGTAATACTATCGATACTATCGATAGTATCGTTGCATTAAATGATTAAAACTATCAATACTATCGATAGTTTGTAAAACTATCGATACTATCGAAGACCAACACATATTGGTCCTCGATAGTATCGATACTATTGATATGACGTCAAATATCGATAGTATATCGATAGTCGACTATCGATAGGCAACACTAGTGGTAATAATCGTATAAAATTTTATTACTATGACATTTTATCGTTTTGTATTATGTGTATTGTAGTTATTTAATTAAACTTTCAATTGATAACAATTTATTTTTGATATTTATGTTTCATTTTTAGGATTCCGAAAACCAGTGGACGGAATTCTAAACATGAACATCGTAATTCCACTCTTAATATGTCCATGATTATAATCTATACTACTACTATAAATATGAAGAGTTTGTCCGTGCCTCGGAAAGCACCTTAAGCCGTTCGTCGATTAGCCGATAATTATAACATCATGGACATAATCTATAATAATCGTATATCAAGGGACGGGCAGCAGCGTTTCCTTGTGTGGCACAACATAATACTGCGGACACCAACCCGCCTGCCAAGCGTGACTATGGCAAATACTCGGGAGGAGGCCCATGTTCAACAGTGGACGTTATACGGGCTTCGTGGCTAAGTACATAAGGCCATCCGAAAAAAAACCCATGACAAAGAATAAAACATAAATGTTGCGTTATTAATAATAATTGTCCTTCCCTTGGTTTTGTTATAAGGTACAATACGTACCCCACGTAAGCCTTGTGGCTACACACAAGTTCTTCGAGTTTGGCAAACAATTTTGCGACTCATTTTTATTTCTATAGATTTTATTTTATTTCAGAGACTATGGCTTTCAAACGTAGGTATTATACACTTTCCCTTTATTTTCATATAAATTGATACATTAGGATTCCGTTTTCACTTTTTCCGGAACCCTAAAATTGTGTATCATTTTATTGTCTCAATAAAACCTTAATATATGTATTACTTTTGATAATAGAGTTGTTTCGCTTTTATTGTAGCTATGATTTGAATGAAACTCTGATTTTATGAGAGATATAAAATTAATGATTCCTTTTAATGACATGGTTTCCATACTTGAATTAATTTGAACCCAGTTTTGGTGTAGATAGAGTTTAAATTACACACTAAAATTAGTGTCATAGGCCGCGGCCACGAACTTAGCGACCGGCGGGGCGACGGCGTTTCAGGCATTGTTAAACTAGCGCGCATCACTTGCTATCTTAGGCCTCGGCCACGAACTTAGCGACCGGCGCGGCGGTGCGCGGCGACGACCGTGACGGTGCGGACATTGTTAGACTGGCGCGGATTGCTTGTGTAGCATTGTGAAACAATGTCCGCGCCGCCGCTGCCGCCTCGCACGACTCAGAGTTCGTGTCCATGGCCTTATAGGGGCTTGGTGGCTCTTCCAGGTCGCGTCCTTCATGCCTCCTTCTAACGATGTGTATAGAAGTATTTTGTGGGCTGGCAGGGTGAGGGTGGAGTTGCTGTAAATCCGCTGCACAGGTATAACATTAGTTCATTAACATTAGATGGATTGGAGTCATCGTCATCAATCTGTATAACGTCATGATCATAGGTTTCCCTTGAAGGGTGTTTTGATATAGTGATATAATTTATATGAATTTATTAATATTGTTATGGCATGTTCGTAATTAATCGCTTATTATAAAATATAATTAAGATCAACCAGCGCGGGCTGGGATCGGGTCCTACGAGTCTTTCTCTATCTACCTACGGTGTGACACTCGGAGAAGAAAGACTATAAGAAACTCCGAGATCATTCTTTTTGTCATCTTTGAAAGTCTTTGATTAATAATTTTATACATTGTTTAAACATTTTTAGTATCTAGGTTAGTGATCCCCATACATCGATATGTAGGCACTCATACCAGGTTTATTAGTAACATAGACGAATAATTCGCGCTTGTTATACGTCATTTACAATGCATTAACACATTTAAGAATATTATTTACTAGCTTCCCGCGCACGGTTTTACCCGCGTAACTCCCGTTCCCGTGGGAACTTCGCCTTAGGACTCGCGTAGCCTATGTCACTCAAGGTTAATGTAGCTTTACAATGGTGAAAGAATTTTTGAAATCGGCACAATAGTTTTTGAGTTTATTCATTACAAACATGCACAAAAAAATATAAATCTTTTCTCTTTATAATATAAGAATAGATATAGATGTTACGGCTAATAGCCGAAGTGCGGCTACACCTAGGTTTAGCCGGCTACATGCGGTTAAACTTAGATCAACCTCAATAAGTCCCTGTTCAGCTCCATTGGTTTAGGTTTAGGTTATTTTTTTTTTTAACCACCCCAACATCTTTTTGTGTCGTGTATAGGTATTGTTTATTTAATTAAAACCTAGTTCTAACCGAAGATAAGTAGGATAGGTACATCTAAGTTTAACCGCATGTGGTCGGCTGCACCTAGTTGTAGCCGGCTAAACCTAGGTGTAGCCGCACTTCGGCTATTAGCCGTAACATAGATATTATAGACTTAAATTAAGAACAACAATATTTCATATTTCATTATATACAAAAAGTCTTCAATAGGAGGTATGAGTTATCTGTATATCATTTCTTTCTTTCTCATATTTTTGTATGAGAAACTAGTCTTTAATATTTTACATGATTCGCTAAAATAACTATAGGTATTGTTGTTCAATATTATTCAAATTTAATATGATTAGTAGTCGAATCGCGTGTCAATATATTAACACTAAATTCCGATCTCTGAATATTTTGATAATTAGTCATGAAACATTGAAATAGCACTTGTCTATACCTACTAATATTATAAAGACGAAAAGTTTGATCGTTTGTTTGTTTGCATTGACTAGGCTCCGTAACTACTAAACCGATTTCAATAATTCTTTCACTACAGGAAAGGCACATTATAGAAGTGACATAAGCTATCTATGCTATAATGTTATAAAGAGGAAAGATTTGTATTTATGTGTGTATGTATGTTTGTAATGAATAAACTCAAAAACTACAGCGCCAATTTCAAAAATTCTTTCACCATTGGAAAGCTATACATTCACCCTGAGTTACATATGATATATATAATTATAAAGTTCCCTCGGGAACGGATGAAACCGCGCACGGGAGCTTGTATGTTCAGGAAATATTTGTGTCTTTGTATGTATGTTTGTTACGAATAAACTCAAAAACGACTTAAGGAATCTCAATCTTTATTTCACCAATAGAAAGAAAGAAAGAAACCTAGTTAGCGTTTTTCCTAGTTTAGCGGGCGTCCGGTAAGCATCCAGGCCGGACTTCTTTTGTAGTATCGGGTTTAAAAGTTTCAAGTCTCGGGGCACCCACGACTCACGCACAGTGCCTGTACTGTTTTTATTACACTGATTGACTATGATTAAAAAATCCTGATGACATGTCCGGTTTGGGTTCTAGAATCCGGGGCTTTCACGAGTCTTGTTCAGGCTGTCAATCGTTAGAGATGGAAAAAGCTATATTTAATTATGAAGTCCCTACGGGAACAGGGGCTAGGCGAGAGAAACCGCGCGCGGGCATTAAGTTATTTATTACATTGTTTTAATGTTCTTAACAAATATTGTAAAAATATAAAACTAATAAGTTTATATTGACAGTGTTAATGAAGATGTTATATGTAATTAAGGTAGGGTTGTCAACCGAGTAAAAAATATTTCGCCATTTTTAATTTCCTTGATACTAATTTCTTTTACCTATAAATTGTAATGTAATGTAATACAAACATATGTTGAAATGGTTCAGCTTGTTTAGGAATACACTGTGAGAAAAGCGCGTCCGTCGTTATATGCTCATGGTCCACCCAAATAATGACAATTTTGTTTTGGCATACCAGAGACAGAACAAGCATATTGCGTCGCTAGCGACTATATAAATTAATTTCATTATACATAATTATAATAGGTTTATAAATGAGTATCAAATGTAATTTAAGTCTGATAAATAATAATTAATTTTCAAAATAATGTTTGACGATTTACAAGTGCCTGTAATTGGTTCACGTAAATAAAAATATTTTTATCACATCTATTCAAAAAGAGCTAGTTTATTCCTCGTAAACAGGGACCAAAATAGCTCATTAATCCCTTAGGGACCAAAATTGATTTGAATTTGGAATGTGAATATTGTTAATAATTTTTCAATCATCAAAGAGGTGAATCACAAACCATGCGGGAACAATGTATTGAATATGTGACTAACTGAAAAACTGCGAGCGCGCCAAATTTAAAACAAGTTGATGTAAATTATATTTTATGTCTTATGGTTCTTCATTGTACGTAAATATTCTTGTTCATAAGTTGCACTTACTTATTTTCTCATAGAGGGTGATAAAAAGTAGAGTGTCCACCTCGGGAGCGACACTATTTTAAGCGCGAGTGACATATTAAAATAGTTGTTTGCTCCTTAGATAAACTATCTACTATTTTTATTTTATTTTAATCAGACATGGTAAAATGATCTCTAGTACCTTGTAATAAAACATAACTTAGGTTGTACGAACGGGTAATTTTAATATGAAACTGTAATGCAATGGGCATGAAGACATAAAATGTATTTAGTCCGTCAGTTAGATTACCAAAAAATATTGGACACATCTTTTTCGTTCCTCAAACAAAAGATGAAGACAGCGCGTTGTGTGACATCACTTCTAGGCACAATTTTACCTAATAGTGACGTCAAACGTCCCCCTTTCGTATCTTTGTAATTTTTTATTGATTTATTAATGAAAAAAATACGTTGGGTACGTATTTTTTGTTTTATTTTGTTTTATAGTTATATGTTTTAGTAATCTAACTGACGGACTAAATAGTTTTTTCTAGTCTTCATGCCAAAAATAAATCATTTCCCTGAGTCGGTATCTATCAGAAACGAATTAAAAAATCACGTATACTTATGTGTATTATTGTTGCATAATATGCATGCCTACACAATACATAATATTATGTATTATTATCATTTCAATTTATCGATGAAAAAAAAAACAATTCCGGTATAATAATTGATTGAAGTCGATCAAATAATACTCAGTACTATCAGTACCATATCATTAAAATTTTAGCCGTGCTCGCTTTTTTATCCGACTAGCTTCTCGCGCACGATTTCACCAGCGTACCTCCCGTTCCCGTGGGAACTTCATAATTAAATATAGCCTATGTCACTCAGGGTGAACGTAGCTTTTCAATGGTGCAAGAATTTTTGAAATCGGAACAAGAGTTTTTGAGTTTATTCATTACAAACATACACACAAAAATACAAACCTTTCCGCTTTATAATATTAGTATAGATGAAGTAGCAAAAATCTCGTGACTTACTACATAACTGTATGCCCAAAAAAAATCGAGTCATCTGTATTACTACGAAGCAACTTTCATTACCACCCAGTCACAATAGGCGTGACGACAGTATCAAAAAATTAAAGATTTAATGTTTTTAGGGGAAAGTACATATAAAAAGAAATTATTACTGTTATTTATTTTTATATACAGGGTGTCCCAAAAGATTACGTAGCTGGGAAGGGGAGTGATAGGGATGGTCACAAGGGTCACCAGAAAAATATAAAAAATTCCCTCTGGGTGTTTAAAAAAATAAATGGCATTTTTTAAAAGACTAAAAATTTTACACCTTGTGCTAACTGTACCTACAAATATGGCTGTATTTAAAAAAAATGCTGTTATGTAATCTTCAATAACAACAAGGTCATCAACATCAACATCAAAAATAACAAGGTGTAAAATTTTAAGTTTTAAAAAAAATGCCATTTTTTTTTAAATACCCAGAGCGTGATTTTTTTTTTATTTTTCTAGTGACCATTTTGTCCACCCCTGTCACCCCCTTTCCCAGCTACTTAACCTTTTGGGACACCCTGTATAACCTTGAGATTAATGTGATTTTTAATAAAATAAAAGATTAAAATACTGCAATCGGCCATTTTGACTGAAACACCTATCACGGCGCATGACGTCACGATATTGTAACCATCAAAGAGAATTTAACCACTACGTTAGGTTTGGCGGACTCAATGACATTTTTTACAATAGCGTGACGTCATAGCCGACGCCATGACACTTGAGGCCTTTTTTCGCGCGCTATTTAAAATTTAATAGAAATATGGCTTAAACTTCGTTAAATTTAAATTTATTACCGAAATATTGTGTTTTTCGTACTTAGAAAATGACTACCCACGTTACGCAAGAGGATTTCAAAATCTTGCCTCATGCCTATTCCCATAGATCCGTAGGTCTTCTTATCATGATCCATTGTTACCACTATCACCTTAGGTGCTTTTGAAAGTTTCCCAATATGACAATAATTATTATCTTCACCATTATCTCCATCAGATATTGTACAAACAATGCAAACCAGTTGAATACCAATCAAATGACATTCCTTAGTAATCTAAACTTAGTGTCTGATTTCGCGCTTAGACCCGGTAGCCGATTATAATTTTAAGATAACTGGTTATTGCTTATAGTAGCCGAACGTTTTGATTTTCAATTGACGTAAATATCTATTATAATATCGCTAATGATAAATATTGGTGGTTTAATTCTTTTGCGTAAGCGCAGGTTGGAACGCGATCTTTATTAGGTACTTGCTTCCCGCGCGCGGTTTCAACCGCTTAACTCCCGTCCCCGTGGGAACTTCATAATTAAATATAGCCTATGTCACTCAGGGTGAATGTAGCTTTCCAATGGGGATAGAATTTTTGAAAAAGTAGTTTTTGAGTTTATTCATTACACAAACATACACACAAAAATATAAATCTTTCCTCCTTATATATTTTTTTAAAAGATTACTAGCAGAGTTTTTTAGTCTATTTGTATTCTTTCTTAACCCCTCGTGCTAAGCTAAAATGCTTGTGTTACGAATGAGTTCACGTCAGTAGTGCAATAGGTGGGGTTCAAACCGGCGACCTCAAGATCACAATTCCTCTTTTTAATATTCCTCTTTTTAATATTAGTATAGATAATATGCCTAATGATAAATATTGGTGGTTAATTTTTTTTGCGTAAGCGCGGGCTGGAACGCGATCCTATTAGATACTAGCGACCCGCCCCGGCTTAGCACGGGTGTACTCGTATATATAGCCTATGTATATGTAGAATTAGATATGGATTTAGTAGTTAGAGTTGGTATAAGTTACTCCCGATCCTTAGATCATTGAACCTTCCGATGCTGAAGTAGGAGTGGCCAGCGAAATGAATTTTTTTGGGATAGTTGCACATAACACCTCTATAAATCTTAAGTTTAAATATTTAGAATTAAGAAAGAACAAAATCTCTTAAAATCTTCAATTGTAACGCAATCTTAGAAAGAAGAAAGAAAGGACAATAATTAATATATTTTTTACTGGTTCGTCCTCTGGTTCAACAACAGCTATGTACAACATGCTGAACCAGAACAACTAACACGTGATGTTTTTAAGGTTCTGTAGCCAAATAGCAAAAACGCAATCCTTATGGATTCGTCTTGTCAGTCTGTCTGTCTGTCCGTCCGTTTGTCACAGCCACTTTTTTCCGAAACTTTAAAAACTATACCGTTGAAACTTGGTAAGTAGATGTGAACTGTGAACCGCATTAAGATTTTCACACAAAAATAGAAAAAATACAATAAATTTTGGGGGTTTCCTATACTTAGAACTGAAACTCATAAAAACAATTTCATCAAACCCATACATGTGGGGTATCTATGGATAGGTCTTCAAAAATGATATTGAGGTTTCTAATATATTTTTTTCCTTAACTGAATAGTTTGCGCGAGAGACACTTCCGAAGTGGTAAAATGTGTCCCCCCTGTAACTTCTAAAATAAGAGAATGAAAAAACAAAAATAAAAAATTACGTCATAAATCGTAAACCGCAATTTACCTTTCATTCTATCAAATAAAATATTAAAAAAAATCATAAGCATGCGCTTTTTTATTCTTGATATCAAAAATAGGTAGGCACTTGAAATTGGTACGGAACCTTTCGTGCACGAGTCCGACTCGCACTTGCCCGGTTTTTTAACCTGTCGAGCAATGAAAGGCTAATAAGCTTAAGCGGTAACGTATCATCATCAACAGCCCGTTTACGTCCACTGCTGAACATGGGCCTCCTCTTACCACACCTTGGCAAGCCAGGATCGTAGAGAGATATTGCCATAATCACCACGCTTGGCAGACGGATTGGTGATCGCAGTAAGATGTCAACCTTGAGCTAATAGATGCTGCTGCCCATCCATCAGCCATTATGTCCCTTAGTCGCCTTTTACGACACCCATGGGAGGACATGGGGTGGTCTATTCTAAGCCGGAAACCACACGGTCTGGTAACGTATACGATATTGAGTTAATATTTTATGTAATACATTCATAAAGTACATAGCTCAATATCACCAATGGTGTCGTTTAAGTCGATTAGCTTTTCACCCCTTGATACAGATTCAGTTTATAACCTATAAGGTGTGCATCGATCCATACACACAAATTTGCAAGCCCGTACTGTCCCCCTGCTGAGCAAAGGCCTCCCCCAATTCCTTCCAAGAACTCTTTTCTTGAGCCGCTTCGAACCAGCCCTCATGGTAAGCGTCTAGGTAGTCTCGCCACCTTTTTCTAGGCCGGCCTCGACGTCGCCGTCCATCTCCCGGCACCCATTGTGTGGAGATCTTTGCCCAGCGGTCCTCTTGCATGCGACATACGTGACCTGCCCAATCCCATTTCAGCCTAGCAGCTTTCCTGCCAACATCTATTATGCCAGTTTTGGAACGCAGCGTAGTGTTTCGCACCCTGTCTTCTCTTTTCACACCTAGAATGCTGCGTTCCATTGCCCGTTGGCAAACTCCAAGGCGGTACTTTTGCGATTCGGTGAGTGTCCACGTCTGAGCACCGTAGGTTAAGACGGGGAGAATACACATATCGATGAGTTTTCGCTTCAGGGAAATCGGTAGGTCACCCTTCATTAGCGAGCAATAATTAGAATAAGATTAGCATGATCTGATCAGAGGTAGAGCTTTATATGGTAACTAGATTCCCGGTTTCACCCGCGTAACTCCAATTTCCGTGGAAACTTCCTAATAAAATAGCCTTCCTCAGACTCAGATGAACTATTCGTGGTTCACACAAATAATTGACCCGGATGGAAATCGAACCTAGAATACCAAGTCTCAGAAGCCACTACCATAACCACTGAACCAACTATCAATCTCCGTAATACTTTTTTACATGTTTTACTCACCAAGACAGCCCTATAACTATAGCCTACCGACCGACACACAGACGTGCGCAGGCGCCGCACGTCTCACAGCATTGACACCTATTTGTTTTACAAAAATACTCAGCTCTTTATGTACGATCGTCCGGTGTCAATCAATCGGTATACGGAATGAATTTATTGTATCGGTAATTTAGTAGTCTGTTACAATTGATAGGTTTTATGTGGTTGTCTGCAATCATTAAATTTAAAACTAGACTTGCATTAATTGAAAGAGCAAATATAGTTGATTACATTTTTTTTTATATTACCAGCTGTGTTTTGCTGTCTAAAATGCTTGTGTTACGAGTGGTTTCACGTCGGTAGTGCAATGGGTGGGGTTCGAACCGGCGACCTCAAGATCACAAGTCCGACGCCCTAGCCATTGGGCTACGCCCAATAATTTTTATTTAAAAGCCACTAATTCTAACGTATTACCAGAGACTGCATGTTCGAATCGAGTCTATGGTAAATTATTTGAACTCAAAAGATTGACTAAAATATTGTAGGTAAATTGTTGAAGTTACATCGTTATTTGATTAATAAATTTGAATGTAAATTTATTATAACATTAATAAATTGGCCTTTCATCATGGCCTTTCATCATGAAAGGCCATGATGATGATTATAACATTATGATTAAGACATATTGTCTTATTTTTTCCCTAGGTTAAATAAATATCTAGAGCTCAGAAGTATAAGGTCGGATGTGCCATATACATATACGTCAGAAACATTCGTCGTAAGTGCCTTTATCGTAAACTGGCACTTATGACCAAATGCTTCCGAAGATAGTGCATCCGTCCTTATGCTTCTGAGATCTAGATACATATTCATACTCCTTTGTCCAGTAGTGGGACAGTAATGGCTAATAAAAAAATACAATGAATATTACATAATATAACGTATCATCATTTTCCTGGACTTATCCCAATTTATTTGGGGTCGGCGCAACATGTATTTTTCTTCCATACTCTCCTCTCTTACATTTTTTTTTCGGGTATACATACGTAGGTATCCACGAGGCTTTTGCTACTTCACCGGGCATAAAGGCGAGCAGAGATCCAGCCTTAATAAAAGGTTTAAAAACTACAAACTAAGGAACCTGCGCAAGGGCGCCACCTGTGGGGCTTGGACCTCGGATCAGGGCGGTCGCTGGCGATGAGATTGAGGGATTATGACTTTTTGTATTTAAGGGAAGTTTTGTGCAACTGTCGCTCTACTTTACAATTCGCGTACTCTATTAGCCGCCATCTCGACAGTCACCCCCTTTCTAACCATATCATCTTTTACACAGTCTATCTATCGTTTCTTTGGTCTTCCCCTTCTTCATAGCCATCGACATAATATAACGTATACTTAATATAATAGATTAATACGTTTGAAAAAAAAAAAAAAAAAAAATTGTCCCATGTCTGTCATATTCAACGATCTTTATTCTCTACATTCATTAATTATAATATTTTTGTTTCAGGTAATAAATTTGTTCACATCCAAACAGTTAACAAGGCGTTAAATTCCGCTGTTTTACTGAAGCAGGTTACTGATCAAAATGGGTAATGTATTCGTAATTTCTTCTACTTAATATTTCGACTCATATTTTTTTTACTGGACTTAAAACTAACTTTTAGTCTTATTATCACAAAATATTTTTAACTAGCTGACCTGATAGACGTTGTTCATCATTTCAGCCGCAGGACGTCCACTGCTGGACATAGGCCTCCTTCATAGATCTACAGTTGTTGCGGTTAGATCATCCGTCCATCTAGTAGGTGGACGTTCTACGCTGCGCTTGCCGATCCGCGGTCTCCATTCGAGAAATTTTAGGCCCCAACGGCTATCTGTTCTCCGTGCTATATGGCCTGCCCATTGCCACTTCAACGAACTAATCCGTTGGGCTATGTCGGTAACCCGCGTTCTTCTACGTATCTCCTCATTTCTGATTCGATCTCGTAGAGAAACCCCGAGCATAGCCTTCTCCGTTGAGTGACTCTAAGCCTGTTCATAAGGCCTATAGTAAAGGACCACGTTTAGACGTTATTCTGTTCTACAAAAACTCTACATAAAGTTGAACTTAATATTAGGCGTGATAGCTCCGAACTTACCGTGATGTGCACTAATAGCTACATGCATTCTCTGAACGTTATGTCACACGCCATAAGATTACATTAAAAAGTTATTAGAAAATTTAATATTTTTCTAATATTCCGTGCAATTTTTAATAATACCTTTTCCTGGTCCAGCCGATCACGCGTGATGCCATGACCAAGGGAAAGAGGGATTCATTTTTATGTATATAGATAACATTTTACACCATAAAAAACATACGTTGACCCGAAAAAAGTATACTTAAACTAGCGACCCGCCCCGGCTCCGCACGGGTGCAATGCTGATGTATTATACTTATAAACCTTCCTCTTGAATCATTCTATCTATTAAAAAAAGCCGTATCAAAATCCGTTGCGTAGTTTTAAAGAATTAAGCAAACATAGGGACGGACAGACAGGAAAGCGACTTTGTTATATACTATGTAGTGATGGTACGCAATCTTGGAAACATAACAAATAATCAAATTTACGTAACGATAAATCTATACATTAACATAAACGTGCGAAGTCAACATCATTATAAAATTTTACTCAGAAATCGAAACGAGAAAATGTGTTATTTCGCATACCGTATTAATTATTTATTATAAAATATTTCAGATTTAAGATACCGTTGTTATAATAGATACCTTTTAAATTAATTCACACATTGTTGGTAAAAAAAAATCGAAGGTGGCGAGGCTATGATAGCGATGTGATGCTTTGTTCTATGTGTTGGGTCCAAAATTTGTAGGTCCAAAGATTCTTTTTTTTCCGACGGACATTCATGTAGAGGCTTTTGCTACTTCACCGGACATAAAGGTGAGCTCCATCCTTATTAAATGGTTTAAATATACTACAAACTGGTTAAGGCCGTAGGATGCATGTCGCTTCTAACCACAATAACCTATGATCTATGAAGATCTATGAGGGAGGCCTATGTCCAGTTGAGGTCTTACGGCTGAAATGACTAAGCTGCTGAAATGGCGTCCCCTGTGGGACTTGAACCTCAGCGCAGCGCGGTCGATGTCGAAGGGATTGAGGGATTATGACTTTTAGTTGTTTGGGGAGTTTTGTGCAACTGTCGCTCTACGTTACAGTTCGCGGGTCTCTCGGATTTTGGGTCTACGAGGACATCGGAAAGTTTTTTGCAAAGTAATTCCAAATTTTATAAAATCTATTTGTAGAAAAGACCACAATTTTTCGAGGGCTACCAAGTTAGTCTTGCTCCATATTAGACGCGTTCGTACTTTCTCGAGCGTGTGTTACATGCGGACGACGCAATGACATTTTAAACGGCTTATGTTTAACTTACCATCAGATATAGTAACATATAACAGAAAAAAATTGAAAATGATCACCAAAATTAAACCCGCATTTTAATGTAAAATTGTAACCAAAGTTTTAACATTTCGCTATCATATTTAAGCAAAATGACTCCAAATAAATCATTGTTAACCCAAAAGTAGTAAATGATCACCAAAAGTACCTAAATGTTTTACTAATTTACTATTCGGTTCTGGCACTCGCCGGCCGCTGCCGCGGCACCGCTCGCTTCGCTCGCTCGGCTCGTGCGTTGTATGGCCGCAGCTCTAACCTAACCTAACCGATTGTCATTTTTCATTGATTTTATTAAGGTAGAAATAGCGCAATAATTTGCTCGCTAAGATTTGGTGATCATTAACTACATTTGGTGTTCGAATACAATTTGAAGTGCAGTCGTGACTAAAATAGCTATTACTATTATAATTTTAGACTTTATTTTTCTGGTGTCAAGTATATATTTTTGGTGGTCATTATATTTTATCCCATTTTAAACTATATTTTTATTTTTTTTTGGATAGTTGGTACCTTGTACTTATTGCTGTATGTATGTAATGTAGTATAAAATGAGCCATTCAATGGGATGGCCAGCCCGCCAACCAAATGCCGACATTTAATTGAATGCCTAGGCCAATCGTTGATTGAACTTACATCCCTTAACGTGTAACTTGTTGGCTTATAGTAAGCTAGCCCTTTGAATTTGGCTGACGTAAAATCAGGCAGCTGATTCGAATTAAGTTTAGGGTTTGTCCTTTTGAATGGCCGATCCAACTAGATGATACACTGCTACATAGGTATATAGATTGATTGTATTATCAAAAATAAATACTTTCCCTGAGTGCGGTGTTGGTACATGTATTGTGCGATTAGTATAAATATTGCAGTTACTTTCCTGTGTATAATGAAATGGTTGTGGTTTTATTAATGAGTAACTCTGACCATACATAAATATTTACTATATCATTAAGTTAATAATGGTATGAAAAGACCTAACTAATTTTTACCGAACGTAGGTATCTCTTATATACTCCTATATCTTAGGAAATAACATCTATACCAGAGAATACCTACTTATATTATACTAATACATAAAGCTGAAGAGGTTGTTTTATTGAACGCGCCAATCTCGTAAACTACCGGTCTAGTTTGAATATTTCCTTCAATGTTATATAGCTCATTTATTAAGGAATTTTAATGATATTTGGTTATGGAGTTCCTACGGTACCGGGGGTTATGAAGGTGAAACCGCGGGTCTTAACCATCATAGTCCCGGCTATGAAGGTTATTTGGAAACTAAGGGTCGGGAGGGCGAAGGGGGACGCCTGGCGTTCGTATCCGGCGAATGGGATGGAGTGGTTCAGGTCGTCTAGGACGCCTCGAGGCCGACGGTCTGTAGTCCATAGTCGCATGACAGGTCCGCCCGAAAAAATATAAAAAAATGTTTATCCGATAATGATTTGTGTGATATGTTTGTTGTAAATAAAACAAAAAAAGAAAAAAAAACCGCCACGCAATAATATTATCTATACCATACTCGAAGTTTACACCAAAAAAGGTTTAGATACTCTCCACAATAATAATAACAGAAGTAATACCTGCAATTTTAATATGACCTGCATAATTCTAACACCCTTCAAAAGTGAATCTTACACTCAAGAGCACAGAGTTGGTTTTTGTATGACATCGCATCGGCACTTAAGACAACAATACACCAATTATGTAGTCAGGTACTCAGAAGTTAAGCAGTGATTGTAAACGTCCCATTGTTTTAATACTTCACTGGGATCACGTTTTACAATTAGCCTGGGTTCAATTCTGCTAATTTATGTACCTACATTCGACAGTCTAATTTTAATGAAAAAAAAAATCTTTCGTGATTATGATATACTAGCTTCCTGCGTGTCATCATCATCATCATCAGCCTGTACAACGTCCACTGCTATACATGGGGCTCCTCCCGAGGGAGGGTTTTGCCATAGTCACCACGCTGGGCAGGCGGATTAGTGAACGCAGTATTAAGTTGTAATACACAGGGAAACTCTGCTGCCCGTTCCCTGGTATACGCTAATTATAGATGATGTTATAACAATCGGGACCAACGGCTTAACGTGCTTTTCGAGGCACCGAGGGTAGTCCCTCAACCAACCAGACCCGGAAAGAAATCTTAGAATTTACACAAAGATTTTTTGAGCGGTGTGGGGATCGAACCCACAACCTCCGAGACTTAAAGCGAGACTAATACCGCTACGCTACGGAGGTTGTGTTCCTGCGTGTAGTATCTGCATTTCTCCCGTTTCGTGGGAACTTCATAATTAAATAAGCCTATTTAACTACTGGAGAACGTAGTTTTTTTGTGGTGAAAGAATTTTGAAATCGTTCCTGTAGTTTCGGAGCTTATTTAATTCAAACAAACAAACAAACAATCAAATATTGTCTCTTTATAATATTAGTATAGATGACTAAACTGTACAAAAAATACCTACATGAACACTCATCCAAAACGCTGGTTAAGTGTCAATATTGTGACGGAAGCAGCGAAAGAAAGTGGTTTACATAAATAAATAAAATTGAAGTGTTTGTTTGTAAGGGAAAATAACAGGTTTTTACTTAATGCATATGAATATATATATTACTTATAACAAAAACGAAATATTGTCCGTCTGTTTGAGTATATATTTGTTCCGGATAATCACGGATTTCGACGGGATCTTCACTGGTATATAACTAATTTCATAAGATACAAATATGTTTTTTTTTATGTTGTCTGTCTGTTTGCTTGTCCCATATGATGTACTCTCCGAAGTAAATTTGACTTTTTTTCCTACTACAGTTTCCTTATTTTACGCAGACGAAGTCGTAGGCAGCAGCTAGTAATAATTTAACCTATATAGTATAGTTATTTAACAGTTTAATGGTGCATCAACGGAAAAAACACTTCACGCATTAGAATACCAGAATACTTTATCAGCACGATTACGTCCTCTGCTGGACATAGGCCTCCACTTTAACAGACCTTGACAAGCCAGAGTCGTTGAGGGCTATAGCCGTAATCACCACGCCTGGCAGGCGGATTGGTGATCACAGTCAGATGGTAGTATCTTTATGCTGATAGATGCTGCTACCCATCCATCAGACGTATGTCCTTAGTCGCGCTGTACTAAACCAATGGGTAGACATGAAGCGGTCAATTCTAAGCCGGAAACTACACGGCTACCAAAAAATACCAGAATACCAAATAAATAGTACCCAGAAGCCCGACATTGCACTACGATTTAATTCATAATTTATTTATTCTTCGCTCGCTTCCCGCGCGCGGTTTCACCCGCGTAACTCCTGTTCCCGTGGGAACTTCATAATTAAATATAGCCTATATTAATCAATGATAATGTAGCAATAAAATAGTGAAAGAAACATACTTACATACAAATCTTTCCTCTTTATAATATTAATATAGAAATAGATAAACACGGATATGTTACACACGTTGTAGGTACATTAATTGAAGTCCGCCATGTTTTGCCATTTGGCGTACGAGCATTAAGTTAATCCATTCTAACGCGAAAGTTTGTGAGAATGGTATATGTTTGTTACTCTTTCACGCAAAAACTACTGAATGGATTCGACTGAAAGTTTGCACGCGGATAGTTTATTAGCTGGATTAACATATAGGCTACCAAATATCACGGTCCAACCCACTGGAGCGAAGTGACGCGGGTAAAACCGATGGGCACAGTAATCAATAATTTACTTGAATTACTTAGCAGAATTAGGGTTCTGGTCGGTAAATATTAAAATTCTTAAAGCATTTTTAAGAGATGGCTCATAAAAATGGTTACTTCTGCTATTTGTGTCATTGTTCCAGAAGAAATTGTTTCTCTCACATTTTGTAAAGGTTTGCGATAAAACTAGCACCTCGTCTGATAACCTTATTGTGTGGAATATTGGTTTCTTTTGAAATTTAAGTGTGAGATATGATGATAAGCTGAATGCGTAATGAGAAGAAGATAACATGGAATTTCTGCCGATGACTCACTATGCTCTTTCCATTTAACAATATTAATATTAATTCTATATATTCTTAATCCCGTTCTCGAAAACCTTGACTTAAAAATATACCCTTCTAGCTGACCCGACAGACGTTGTTCTGTCTCTAAAACTCTATATTCAATAATAATTGAACTTCTCATATTAGGCGTGATATTTGCAGTGTTCTGTCAGATACTTGCAGTATTCAGCATTCTGTCAGTCTTATCAAACGTCACAAGATTACATTAAAAAAGTTTATATTGTCAAACCGCTAAGGTTACGTTAGAAAATTTTATATGGTGGTTGGTTAGGTATTCTTATATTTTGTCATTTTCCTTTTCATAAAAACCTTATCTTAACAATAAGAAACACAACAAAAAAAGAATTTGCGAAATCTGTTTAGCCGTTCACACGTGATGCCGTGGCCGAGGTAAATAGGGATTCCTTTTTACAATATAGATGACACTCTATAAAGAGATGCATAATAGTAAAATAAAGAAAAATAAAACATTTATTAAACACACAACAATAATAACCTAAAAAAACCGTATAGGTATACTTATAAGTAGATATTATAAAAAAATATGAATGGAAAATAAATAAGGATAATAATTGAAACACGGACGCCATATATACCTATACACAACAAACATGAAACAAGAAAAAATAAAAGAAAGTACAAAAACGGCATAAGTGGTAAAGTTTGTAAATTGTTTGTGAGGTTGTACGGGGTAATCTCTGGATCAACTGAACTGATTTTGCAAAATTATTTTACCAATTGCCAAATTATTTGAGAGTGTATGACGCTCACAAATAATTTGGCTATTTATCTTGGCTGTGTGTGTACTTTAAGATGAGGTTCCCATGGGAGCTGGATTTACGCGGGTGAAACTGTGCAATACAGCAAAATAAATGAGTTATAAAAATATTTTTACAAAACTTTGTATGATCTTGGGTGTTACATAAATAATATGTACTAGTCCATACCATACCATTATAGATAAGGAAAAAAAAATAAAAAAATTCCTCCCTAAAGTGTTTTACATTTATTTTTATTTGTCAACCAGTTCACTAATACATGACACATTAACATGATCAACAATTGATAAATCAAAAACCAAAACGTATACGATCAATACTTTCAAATCAAACAGCCATAAATTTTAATAACAAACGTGCCCCATATATCACCATAAAAATTGCACGACCAAACATCAATGCTTCATCAGTCAATGCAAAAATCTTTCAGTGAGCTTTGCCAAGTTCAAGCGCACATAGACGACTATAGCCAGTATTGAACTCACGCGCAGCCCGCGAACACGCAACTACAGCATCTACGAATTGGGTGCCACCAATCGATTCGAAATTTGAAAGTCGTTCGATTTTTGAACCAAAAAAAGAATCAATATGTGCAAAGCATATTGTACCAGGATTTAGTGACGATTGACAGTGAAAAGGAATTATTTGAATTTCGAATTTTTGTTTCTTTTTTCGTGTGAGTGAGAGAAAAGTGTTAAGTGAAAATTTTTGTTGATGTGTGTTAAGTGCTCGCTGGAGATATTGAATTTGACAGGTGAGTGTTCGAACTGGTGTTTTTAATATGCAAACTATTTTTATGGTGTTATTAAAAGCGTTAATAGGCTTATTTATACATTCGCGTTTAGTTGTTGCGGGTAATGACGTGCGTTGGTTACGGTCATTGAAAACAGTGGGTTATTGCTACCGCAATTGCATGAATAATTGTATTACTATTTTATTGATGGATGGAACGGTTAGCAAAATATAAACTTTAAGAGAGAGATTGTTATTGCACTGTAAGGCATTAGTTAAGTAAGCATGTTGTCAGATGTTTACTTGCTAAAACAGTTAAATGTGCTACTCAAGTCTAACTAGACATCTAATGAAACTTATGTTTTATGACAACATTGCTGTCAGTATTAAGTTAACCGTTTTTAATCAGATAAACATGTCGGTAGGCTTCAAACTATCTTGTGTTTTAATATAAAATTGATTTTTATACATATTTATGAATATAGATGGTCGTTTTTATTACAATAGTATCGAATGGTCACTTTCGCGTCGGATGGGAATGTGACCTAAATTATTTTTCCCTAGTCACACAGGAAAAGAATTTAAATTAATGCGTTATGGAGATTACGTGGATTGGGCCATCACCATCCCACTTTTTAGGTTAAGGAGACGATGGTTTTGCACATACATATATTTTTTTACTCAAGTTTATATTTATATTTTAATTGTTAACTTAACGGTTAAACTTTAAACGAGAATGAGGTTTTAGTATTATGTTCTTGTACCTGTTAAAGTTAAATTTATTATTCATTCTTTAACTTGAGAGGCCAGTGTTGGAAATGTAATGCTTTATGTCTTAGTGCCGTGTGGTTTCCGGCTTAGAATAGACCACCCCATGTCTTCCCATGGGTGTCGTAAAAGGCGACTAAGGGACATATGGCTGATGGATGGGCAGCAGCATCTATCAGCTCAAGGTTAACATCTTACTGCGATCACCAATCCGTCTGCCAAGCGTGGTGATTATGGCAATGTCCCTCTACGATCCTGGCTTGCCAAGGTCTGTTAAGAGGAGGCCCATGTTCAGCAGTGGACGTAAACGGGCTGTTGATGATGATGATGATGATGCCTTGGTTAAATCACTGGGCGCAGCAAATTTTCTCTATGAATTTTTGAAGTTTTTTTGTCTATGCTTATAATTTTTTTGAGGTAAATGCTTTCGGTATCCTTTGTCGCCGGTAAAATAGGACTCTCTTTCTCCTCTATATCCTCTTCATAGTCATTACATGCTTATCATACCTTTAGGGGAGGTCACCCTTTAAAACGCCCCGGGTGCTACCCTGAACGGGGGCGCCATGAACTACAAATGCTTGCCCCCGGGGATTAATATACCTGTATATATACATTATGTCTATTGCCCAACTCACAGATGTTTTACCGACCAACTAACATTTACGTTGAAGTTAAAATATGAAAATTAATTCATACAATTATTAGTTGTCGCCCTGAAAATCTAATTGAAATTATTTAGTGTCATATTTATAGCTCATAAAACGTTAAAGGCTATGTCCGGTCGAATACATAAACATTATTTTAATATTGGTAAAGCACATCTACTAATATGGGAATAATTTTTGTATTTACCTACGTTTGCGACGAATTAACTCAAGAACTGCTGAACAGATTTTGTCATGTAACGGTGGTATTAAATGAAATTAAAATGCACATTATGAGTTACTAAATAAAATCTTAATGGCAATTTGACGGCACAGAACGAGACAATGTTTGTTTGTTGTCATATCAAACAGAAAAGTGAATTATAAACTGACATAATTTTAAAAGGATAAAATTGAACAAAAAAGAGGTTTTTGATCTTTAGCCAGTTTCCAATAGATTAAAACAGTTACCAATAAAATATTTTTTTTATCAATGGCAAGTTTTGAAATTAGAAAAATATATATACTTAGTGTGTTTAAGTATGGAGTATATATTTAATGAAGAGATTCCAATAGAAACATAAAATGTGCTGGTTAAGTCAAAAAAGGCTAGTGGAACAAAAAAATACACAACGTAAAATAACTGACTTCATGTTATGTTTCTTCTTCTGTTCTGGAAAATCTTTTTTAAATAATGCAGACTCTTTATAAGCTGTTTATTGGAATTTACTGCCAAAATAAAAATAGAATAAAACCTTCATAGTCTAGCTTTGCATCAATGCTTCAGAGGTCTTGAGTTTGTAGCCTGCACCGTTAAAAATGACTATCGTATGACAATCTTAAGATAGAGAACTATTTCTGTATTATCCTCCCCGATGCCAGCAGATTCACTCGCAGATAACATGTTCTTGAGGGTAGCTTTTCATAAATTATGAGCCTAGATCAGATCTGGATAGTGTAATTTTTAATATCATCAGCTCGAATCACGTCGACTGCTGAACATGGGCCTTTTGAGGGCAGTACGAGGGTTTTCTCAAAGTCAATAATAAAACTTAATAATACTGGAACTATTTTTTTGTAAAAGTTCAGTAGTATCTATTAGATGTAGTGGTTGCTGATGTAAATATAAATTATTTCTCTTAATAATATGTTATTGATCATTATTATATATTACAAATACACTATTAGTCAATTCAATTAATAATTTAAATAATCTAGGACACGTTGTAGAGACAAATATAAATTATCAGGTCTAGATTATAGTGTTATTAATTAGATTGGACACATCCAAATAGCACACGGTGTACAACTTAATTCTTACTAATACTATAAACGCGAAAGATTGTGCCCTAATCCTCAAAAAAAAAATTTTAATTTTTTTTTTTATTGAATATAATATAGGGTTGACCATTATCTCGCTTGATGGAAGGCGAAGATAAGGCCTAAGATGATACAAGTCTAAAAACACACAAGTCACATGTAACAATATTTTTCGATAAATAAGAACATCAACATCCTTATATCTATGACTAGTAATATAAATTTAGAGCCATCGGGAACCCTAATTTTTTAACAACAAGTTTCAAGCATCGCTTTGTCTTGTAACTACAAAGACGTTTATGATAAACAGAACCACAGTTACAAATGTGAAAATATACTTGTACTACCTAGGCCTAGACATAAATAATAGTAGGAGAGCTCGTACAAATTTTTGGGTAGGTAATTGAGGCAAACTTGTCACATACCTCTCTTATACCCCAACACGGAACTGCAGACGTGGCTGTTAAGTAGCGGGGCTAAGACCCTTAATTTGTTTTAAATGTTTAATTTTTTTTTTATTATATTCGAGGCAATTCGACATTTTTATTTATTGTAGTTTAATGTTTAAAGAATACAAGAAATAATTAGCCAAATGATTTAAGTCGGGATTTTAACATTTCCAGACACATGGAAACATATTTGCAAAAATATGTAAAAAGGGTATTATTTATAATTAAAAATATGATTGTCGAATAGAAAATGCCTTTACCTCAAATTTAGATTTGGAAAAAAAATTTTAGAGGTCGAGTTAGCCCCGCTACTGACCAGCCATTTTCTTTTTTGTTTTTATGGGACTAGTCCCACCCATACTCCCACCACTGCAACTCCTGCAAGCCAGGATCAACAGTGGCAAACACTGGAAATGGCAATGAGCACCGAGGCTCACCAAGTCCCGGGAAAAAGTTAAACTGCTTTGGGACCCGCAACAAATTTAATCAAAAAGACTATAGGAGGAGTAAGAAAGGCTTCAATTTTCACTTCCCTCCATTACTAACCAAAGACAATACTAAAAAAGGGAAATATTAAATAAGACATAAGAAGTCTTTAGGGGTAATTTACAACGGGAATAAATTACGGGGCCTACACGTGAGGATCTTTGATTCCAGTAGTAGGTATGGCAAAAGCGTCTAAGAGCACTGAAATTCTGTTTGGATGCCACAAGATCCATGTAGTAACCAGCCAGAAAGCCAACACGGAACTGCAGGTTCCGTTTTGGGGTATAGTAGGAGAGGTATGTGACAAGTGTTCAGCTTGCCTCAAATACCTACCCTAAAATTGGTGCCAGCTCTCGGACTATACCTTGTAGATGGTAATTCACACGTGAAATTTTGAAGAAAATACGGTTATTTGTGCACCTGTGTTTGCGCACATACTTGTGCACTGTAATGTCCGAAATCCATCAATAGGACTATATTAAATTAAAGTTTCATTCATCTTTTTTAGGGTTCCGTAGCCAAATGGCAAAAAACGGAACCCTTATAGATTCGTCATGTCTGTCTGTCTGTCTGTCTGTCCGTCTGTCTGTCTGTCTGTCTGTCTGTCTGTCCGTCTGTCTGTCTGTCTGTCTGTCTGTCTGTCTGTCTGTACGTCCGTATGTCACAGCCACTTTTTTCCGAAACTATAAGAACTATAATGTTGTAACTTGGCAAGTAGATGTAAGTTGTGCCCCGCATTAAGATTTTCACAAAATAGAAAAAAAACAATAAATGTTGGGGTTCCCCACACTTAGAACTGAAACTCAAAAAAAAAATTTTCATCGAACCCGTACGTGTGGGATATCTATGGATAGGTCTTCAAAAATGATATTGAGGTTTCTAATGTCATTTTTTTCTAAACTGAATAGTTTGCGCGAGAGACACTTCCAAAGTGGTAAAATGTGTGTCCCCCCCCCTGTAACTTCTAAAATAAGAGAATCATAAAACTAAAAAAAATATATGATGTACATAACCATGCAAACTTTCACCGAAAATTGGTGTGAACGAGATCAAGTAAGTAGTTTTTTTTTAATACGTCATAAACTGTCATAAATGTCATAAACTGTCATAAACTGTAAACCGCAATTTACGTTTCATTCATTCAACTATTATTAACATCGATCAAGGTTACAACGAACTACAAGAACTTTTATACTATGTTACTTGTTGTATTCTTGATATCAAAAATAGGTAGGCACTTGCAACTAGTACGGAACCCTTCGTGCGAGAGTCCGACTCGCACTTGGCCGGTTTTTTTTAAGACAACTCTCGCACTTATCATTTTATGCTCTGTATCGCAGGGGACTTACAAACACTTCACGGACACAGCACACTCAGACTCAGAGCAACTATTTGTGGTTCACGCAAATATTTGTCCCGAGTAGAAATCGAATCCAGAACACCAGGTCTCAAAAGCTACTACCGTAACCAATGAGATACTGAAACGGTTATAACCTTTCAAAAATGCTCTTTTTTTCTTTTCGGACGTACATTTCTGTAGGTATAAGGTCTGTACGGTATAACAGAAATGCTCGTTAGATTTAGTTTACTCAACAATAAGAGGTGAAGAAACAGACATAACAGTAACTCACCCTTATTAAGATGCATTCGGTTCCCCTCCGCGGAGGTGCGAGGTTTCAAGAGCAAAATAATTATAAATCACACTCACCACAGCCGCCTGCCGCTGATATGTTGATGGGTTTGTACTGAGGCGGCGGTGGCGCAAGCTAGAAGCGGAAGCGGGTTGAAATATATTTTTTATAAGTTGATCTAGTTGCTGTGAGTATTTGACTCCGTTGAAAAAAAGCTCGATGTAGTATCGGGTCCTCACGTAACAAGTTTATAGTTTTCTAACTTACAGCGCGCGGTTTCACCTGCGTAGCTCAAGTTCCTGTGGAAAATTCGTAATTAAATATAGTCTACTAGCTTCGCTCAGCGGTTTTACCCGCATTACTCTGCTCCAGTGGGTCGGAGCGTGATGTGTTGTAGCCATGTTAATCTAGCGCTAATAGTTCTGGTCTAATAGATCTGGAGCCTATTCAATGCAAACAGACAAGCAGTCAAATGTTTCCTTTTTATAATTTTAGGTTTAGATAGATAAACATGAAAAATTATTGTTGTTATTTCATGTTACTTGTTGAGACATGTTTATAGTTTTCTCGACCGATTTTGGCCACGGCGCGCGGTTTATCCTTAAGGAGATTAGCCATCTGCCTAGGATAAATTATGGTGCACAAGTATATGCGTAAATATAAGGGCACTCTCTATTTATTTTGCCCTCAAAACCCGGGACGGTTCTGAGGACATGATCGGTGAGAGATAAGAAGACTTATTAATAAACTAGTCCCTCAAGAAAATGTGACGCCGTTCATTGCAAGTTTGCTCTATTTTTTTATGTCTACGCTAGTCATCAGAATACAGATAATCCACTCAAGTTAACAGCATCGTTAGAAATACCTTGATTTAGTACGTTACCTTGATTGACGTTATTAAAATGAAACCAGTGCATATTTAGTTTTATTTTAAAATGTTTGGTAAGAAAATATTGTTTTAAGATTCAAGTGAGAACCTTCGAAAAACTTAATATAATTTCTATGAAACGTAATTTCGTTTATTTTGAATACTCCAAAAAACAAAAAAATAATTACGAGTAGGTATTTACATAAAGCAGATTTGAACACGAGAACATAGAACCTCAATGCATGCTTAAGTACCTAGTCAAGTTAAACAATTTATTTTCAAGAAATATAAAATAATATCCAATACATTAGCCTATCTAAGTCCACTGCTACATAAAGGCCTCCTCAAGTTTGCGCTGTTACACTCGGCCCTTGGCCTTCTGCATCCAATCTACTCTGGCTACCCTTCTGAAGTCATCGGTTCATCTTCAGGGGCGCGTCTTACCTTACGTTTGCCTCCAACGACTGTCGGTTTTCTTCTTCGTCAGATATGGTCTACTCATTGCCAACTTCAACCTGCTTATTTTGCTGGCTATGTTGGTAACTTTAGTACTTTGTCAGATAACCTCATTTTAGTCCTCAGTTTACCTATTATAAAACCTTATAAAAATTAAAAAAAAAGTGGGGTCCACGGATACCTTGAGGGTCCGTAGCATGTATATCAGGGGTCCGCAGTAGGTCAGTCCCGTCGAAGACAATCCCATAATTTATTCGTTCTCATTGAGGCCAAACAGCAGCACCCTTCTCATTAACTAAGTAGTAATTTTAAGGGGTCCATGGAATTTTCTTAATTGTGAAAGTGGTCCGTGATTGCTAAAAGTTTAAGAAACCCTGCTCTATGGCTCACTCAGCGACTTACTAACGCTATTTTAAGCGTGTATATTTCGGCACCGTAGGTTATGATAATTTGTTATCCGACTGGAAGCTTTAGTAATTAGTAAAGTTCAGTTCAAACCAAATTTTACTGTTTTGAAATAAAAATAATGAAACCGCTACCGCTCGTTCCTCAAACCATCGTCAAAACGAATGCTAGTTTGACGTAGCGACAAAGTTATGTGCTCTTTGACAAATCTCGAGCAATAAGTGTAGCACTAATAGTTTACTTGCTTTTACTTCTATCTGTTAGTAATGACGTAGTTATGGGGTGTTACAAGGGGGATGAAACTTTAAAATAATTTAACCTAAAAATAGTATTGGTACCTATAATACCACATTTGATAATCATAACAATATTTATAATACTGTATGAGTTGGTGATGATGAAAGACATGGTAATAATAAATATCATAATTGAGATAATTTATTTAAAAAAATAATGATGTCGATTTCGACTTTTAGTAACTTTAATTTTGCTTTAACACGTTACTAGTTATATTTAGTTTTGTTTGGAACACACACTAAAACGTTCCCCTCGGGGTGTTGCCATGTTCACCGCGCTTAGCAGGAATACTGGTGACCACGTTTTATAAATGTATGCGATTCAGACAAGACTGATGATAATTGGGACCAAAGACTTAACCTACTTTCCGAGGCACGGAGGGTAAGGTTTCCTCTTGCCAACCAGAACCGGGGTGAAATATGTTGTATTTTTATCTGTTAATCTTCCTAAAAAAAAAAAATATTATCAAATTTCTATTATTGGATTTGATATTTAGATTATCTAAATTAAACACCAAATATAACGCTACGTAGTGTTAATTCCGCTTTTTTTTTGCGGAATTAACACTAGATATTTTGTTTTAAATTAAGATTATGGATGTATGGATTTCCGCAAAGCAACGCCTGATTCCATTAAATATATTTAGTTTTTGTATGTGTTTAGCAGACATGTAGTTAATAAAAAATGTTCAATTTATTATTAGTCTATGTGGTAATGACAGAATCCAAAGATTATTATAAGAGATGGGCCGACTATAGTATTTGCCGACTAGCCGACTAATCGGCAATGCCGATCATTCTAATACCTACTTGTCGGGGGTGTTCGGGCATTTTCGTCATCACTCGGCTTAATCATCGCGCGGCCGCTGAGCTTAATTACTGACTAATTAATACGTTCCTATCTTGTAAAGACTGTAACTTTAGATAACTACTCTAAGTTATATTTAGAAATTATAAAACAAGTACAAATTATTTGTTTTATTTCATTTGTTATGCGCCAATCATAATCGGCATATTTTGCCGAATAGTCGCCGACTAGTCGCCGTCTACAAACGATGCCGAATAGTCGGCTTTCCCGACTAGTCGGCGGCTAGTCGGCCCATCTCTAATTATTATTAACTTACCAAAACCGACTATATTGCGTATTATACGCAAAAAAAGTATCGGTACTGATTGTTTTTTTTTTTTGTATCCTTAAATGATTTGTTTGTAAAGTCCCTGCCGACACAGGGATTTAAATCCATTGTGCGGGATTTATCTTTAAAGAATCGAGCATAATAATATCCTTTCCTCATACCAGTTATGAAGCTGATTATTTTATGCATAAAAGTACTATTTATGACTGAATGATGAAAAAAAAAAATTATTATGTCGGCAAAGTATTTTACTTTTTTTTATGGTCTTGGTCGAATCCTACAGTGCGCGTGCGCTTTCCTCGGGCGTATACGGTGTATCATATGCGGTCGACGGTGGGGGTAGCGGGTGACATGGGGGGGAGTGCTGGATGTGTGGTCAGCCTTGGACATCGCGGAATATACATGTGGGTAATTTGAATACGACAGGAGGGTCCAATTTTGTTTTATTTGGTCGTCAATATTCCGCCACCATATAGATACAGTTCTTCGTACCTACCATACAATAACTCCAGTACAATTCTTCACTTATTACCCAACGTTCGCACCAAGCTGTGTCAGCTTCATAAACCAACTCGCAATAACGTATTTACCATTCACAGCTTCGATTATAACAAAATTGGACAATAACTAATAACAGAATGACAGAGATAGCTGGCTCTAAATTTTGTTATACACAAACAGCAGTTAAGATCAAATTTTATACTCTCGCAAGTTAAACGGCATAATTTATGGATGCCACTAAATAGTAATATCATGATTTTATTGCTATTTTGTTGCGTATTAATACTAGAAATAGATTATTTGGACTGTAATTGGATTGGATTAATGGTTTGGTTCTTGAAATCAATCATGTTTTGTTCAACTTTGTTTTTAAATAACTATTTAGATTCTGACGAAACTGTGGTACAAACAAACTAAAGGTTCGGAGGTCGTTTTTTTTCGGACGGACATATTGTCGCCTAAGTTCAAATATTATCACGTAAGTCACGTTTTGAAATTTTGATACCATTGGCTAGAGAACGGGAATTAGGGTTACCAAATGAAAAGAAAGTCGTAAGAAATACACATCTTCCTATAGAAACTCGTAAAATAAATAAAAAAGTAAACTGGTATTCTCCTGGTGACTATGTAAAATTCTATAGTTATTACTCTCCTGAAGAGTTACTACTTCTGACATCGGTATTAGTGTAGTTAGCTACAAAGCTTTTGCTACTTCACCGAGTGTATAGATGATCAAGGTACCAGCCTCATTAAATGTTTTGAAAACTAGGCAACCCAGCTGCAAGATCTAAGCTCATGGCATTAAGCCATGAAAAAATAATGTCTAGTAGTGAATTAAGTAAAATCAAATGTCGAGATCTGATAATTATATAAGGTATGGGGATAGGAAGGTCCTTCTTTGAAATTAAGCTTCAAACTTAACTTAAACTTAACAATATGTTATATTTACCAAGTATAAACATAATAACAAGACGCATTCCCACCACTGCTGCAGCGTATTCGCGCGCTGGCGGTGGGATATGTGGGACTCGCCCTCTCCATAGCGTGGTATGCTAAAGTCATACCACGAAGAGAGGACCCTACACCACTAAAACCTCCCGGACACTCCTTCGATCCGCCGTTGGCGGGGGTCGGGTACGCATGAGCAATCCGGCCCACATAATACCAAGCCTGCAAAACTTGGTGATTATGGTAATACGGATAATTTAGGAGGCCTACATCTTCAGCCACTGTAAGTGTGGCCCAGGAGATCCCGCGGTACCATATTAGCCGCGGGTGGCGTCGGGGGGCCGGATTGCTCTACCCGGCCCCCGCCAACGGCGGATCGAAGCAGTGTGCGGGGGGTTTTAGTGGTGTAGGGTCCTCTCCTCGTGGTATGAGTTGAGCATACCACGCTATGGAGAGAGCGAGTCCCACGGGCGATGATGACAGGTCCCTTTAATTAAATTATTAATCAACCACACCTCGTACGCGTTGATTCAACAATTCGTAAGTATAACGACCCTTGATTTGCATACGGGATGGTATCTTATTTTCTCGAACCATCTAATTCCCATTGGCTCGTTATGATAATTACATAATAACGGAAGAAAGGTCTATTAATGCCACGATAACACGAGTGTGTCACAACTTGATGTTCTTGAGATTGTGGCGTGATGGGAAACTGAGAGTTTACCTTAATTTTGTGGGAAATTTTATGGTTTTTGATGACAACATAAAATTGTTGTTTTATGCCTGTGCTGCTTCCTTGTTATGCTGGCCTGGTGTTTAGCCTCCGTCTCATATATAAATACACATAGGTATATACTTGATTACTTTTTTTACCGTCTTGAAAATAATAGGGCTTGATATTTATATGAAATAGATGTGTAAGGCATAGTTATCCCCATATAACATTTTCTAATGTAACCTTAGCGTTTTTGACAATATAAATATTTAATTAAGCAATTGTAAATCGACTTCATAAACTAGATATATGACAAAACTGGCAAATATTGTTTTGCTGTCTCCCGCTTTGTTATGGAGGGAAGTGAAAACATCATCAACATCAACAGCCCGTTTACGTCCACTGCTGAACATGGGCCTCCTCTTAACAGACCTTAGCAAGCCAGGATCATAGAGGGATATTGCTTTAATCACCACGCTTGGCAGACCTATTGGTGATCGCAGTAAGAAGTAAACCTTGAGGTAATAGATGCTGCCGTCCATCCATCAGCCACATGTCCCTTAGTCGCCTTTTACGACACCCATGGGAGGACATGGGGCCGGAAGCCGGAAACCACACGGCACTAGAACAGCACACTTGCGGGTCCCAAGGCAGTTTAACTTTTTCCCGGGACTTGGTGAGCCTCGGTGCTCATTGCCATTTCCTGTGTGTGCCACTGTTGATCCTGGCTTGCAGGAGTTGCAGTAGTGGAAGTGCGGATGGCATTAAATAAATAAAAAACATCATAAGTGAACGTTTTATAAATCGTTCTTGAAGACAACAGATTTTTAAAGCAAGTAATATTTCAAAAACTGCATAGTTAAACCACGATCAAAGTTAAAATCAGTATCCGATTCGTCCATTCATAGCGTTCTTCAATGAACGGTAGTAACCCAGGTGTGACATTCAACAATCAAATGCTTTCTATATTAAAGTAAAACGTTCACACTTTAAGTATTTCTCGACCAATTTCAACTTTAAATTTATTAAGCGAATGTAAAAATCGCATCTGTTTATTTATGGTTAAGCCAAAAATACCTTAAAAAACCCTTGTAAGTGTCTCCCATCGCAACTTAAAACTTTTAGGACTGTATCAACATTCCTTGTTTTCCTGCTACAATTATCTTGTAGGACAGAATTAACATACTAAGGTTTATTATTGCCTTTTCCGATTTAATGATCAATTACTCTTAGAATATAAATAATGTCATTTTGAATTTCATATTCGCAAAACAATGATCTATTACTTTTAAACCGATATAAACTACGCAATGTTCAATCAAATTGTCCGTTAACTAAACACCTAAAGTGACAACGTTTCACCTTAACATATGGAACCCGCGACTGGAATGTGTTGATTGCCGGATGCATTTTATACTACATTATGGACAGACTAAGTTACTCAGACGTCATAGTGGACATTGAAACGCCTCGTATTAAAAGACGTGACTGGGAAGTATATGATGTATATAAATCAAATTACCCTTTGCACCTCACGTGGTGGTCGATTTCAAGAAATGCATGTACAATGCATTTCTTCTCTGTCGTCAAATAAGTACTTGTTTAAATTTAAATAATTGAATAATCTGTTGTACATATTTATTTACTTTAAATTCCACAATAATATAAGTCATCTATGATATATGTCTGTTTCAACTCTATGTATTCTACTTGTAAGTAGTTAGTATAGTTACATATCTCGGCATTTTCAATAAGTTTTTTTTTTTTTTTTTTATTAGAAATAGGTTAGCGTTTGACTACACCCTGCCTGATGTTAAGCATCGGAATAGCCTAGGATGGAGCACGCTTACCTAGAAGGAACCGGTTTACTCTTGATTTGAAGAGACCCATATCGTACTTATCGGGAAATATAGACCCCGGCAAGTAGTTCCACATCTTCGCAGTACGTACAAAAAACGTGGACTCGAAGCGCTTCGTACGTATTTTGGGAATATCGACCATGTACTGATGGCGCCTCTCCGAGTGTCTTGTTGTCCGATAAAAGACGGGAAGGCAGAACTAAGTTGTGCAGTTCCTCAGCACATTCTCCGAAAAAAGTTGACATGAACAGCCTGTCATCTACCACTTTTTCTTTGGTTGACTGGTAAAAAGTGCCACCGCCATTTAGTCAACCATTTACTTTTTAGTGCAAAAGTTTTTTTTTTATCTTTTTAGTAGCATTAATATATTATCGTAAACATCTTATTGCAAACAACCACAACCTTTCCCCTCGATAATATAATACATTATTCAAATTCAAAGTCGTGTCTATAACTTAACCAATTTGTCTATGAAACGAGGTTTATATACTCCACACTAAGTAATTTAAATTTTATTAGCTATATATTTACTTAAATCTTATATGATTAGCAGCTTTTTAATTACCAAACACTTTTTTAATAGAGTAGTTTGAAAGCAACATCAATATTTTTAAAAAAGCTTCTTAATTTTAGTTTAATGACTATGGAAAAGCTAATTAGTTGAGATAAAATTTATAATTGGGGACAGTAAACGTATGTATTAAAAAAAAATAGATATAACTGATGACGTTACTAGGGATTAGATCTGGGGGCACGACAGTGAATTCGCCAAATCGAGCAAAACGTTGGCACGCCCGTACCATGCCTTACTCAAAGTAGTTCGTTCTAAAACTCTAATAGTGTGTGTGATACCTTTATTCTCACTTGTGAGATACACTAATTATTCGCGTAAATTGCGTAGGTATGCATATCCATATACAGCTCAACTGGTAACTAACTAAGACTATCAAAATAACAAAATTCCTATATCACGCAATACAAATTCGCACAGCGTTTTTTTTTACAACATTACTAGCAGAGTTTTCGAGCCTACAAGTATTCTTGTTAACCCCTTGTGCTAAACTAAAAGGCTTGTGTTACGAGTGGGTTCACGTCGTGCTATGGGTTGGGACCGAACCGGCGACCACCTCAACCGGTAACGAAGATCTTCACTTTTGTGGTTAATTAACTTAGACAAACCAACAATATAGAAATAAACAACCCTCCAACGGAGCTATTAAAGCAAGAGTTGCTAACTAAGTTATGTGACATCGTGTAATATTTTCACTGTAAGGGCTTCTAAATCAACCGCTGAGCCCTCAGGGCTGACAGTTACATGTAGCATTGTTAATGAAGTAAACCCTGGAGTTTAGTGTATGAGGTGCTTTCAAAATATATGCCATTCTTTTAACAAATAATAGTGTCGAATAAAGCGATGGTGTTAATAAAAAAAATGTAGTATTTTTTAATGTAGTATAGTAATATATATAGCTAGAGAGTATGTTTGTTTATTATTAATTAATTAATATTATTTCGGTATTCGATAGCCAAAGGCTATATTCAATTATGAGGTTCTTACGGCAATGGGAGTTATGCAGGTGAAACCGCACGCGGAACCTGGTATGTAATAATTCCTTTTTTATCACATCTATTCAAAAAGAGCTAGATTATTCCTCGTAAACAGGGACCAAAATAGCTCATTAATCCCTAGGGACCAAAATTGATTTGAATTTGGAATGTGAATTTTGTTAATAATTTTTCAATTAACAGGTGAATCACAAACCATGCGGGAACAATGTATTGAATATGTGCCTGACTGAAAAACTGCGAGCGCGCAAAATTTAAAAAGCGTTGATGAAAAATAAACAACGCGCGAAATTAAATGCATTCTGCTTTCGTTCGTAGTTGATTCATATTCAGATTTTAGAATTATAAAAAATGAGTGCGTCTTCCTCAAGTGAAAGTATTATTATGTCTTATGGTTCTTCATTGTACGTAAATAAATTCTTGTTCATAAGTTGCACTTACTTATTTTCTCATAGAGGGTGATAAAAAGTAGAGTGTCCACCTCGGGAGCAACACTATTTTAAGCTCGAGTGACATACTTTTAATCCCTCGCTGCGCTCAGGATTCTACTTAAGAATCCCTCGCTCCGCTCGGAATTCTACTCTAGAATCCTTCACTCCGCTCTGGATTAAAAAAAACACTCTCGCCTTTAAAATAGTTGTTTGCTCCCTAGATAAACAATCTACTATTTCGCCTGCGTAGATCCTTAGCCTGTAGAAACCTCTTCTTACAATATGGCCAATGGTTAAAGAATTTTTAATATTGAAAAGCGTGTGGTGATCCCGGTCCACGATACTCCGGGGAGATCTGGTTGGTACACTCAGGAGCTGTTACGATCGCTCTCCCGAGTTAACTCCAACTGCCAATTTTTAATGTTATGTGTAATCCACAATTGAATAAGATAACTATTTTGAACATGTCTTGAACAAATCCAATAGTCCAATGAAACATGTATTTTAATGTCATTTTTGTTTTTGAATGAAAAACTAAGTAAAATTTTTTTCCAGATACGTATTTCTTTACTAACGTCCCCTAATCTTTAATTTGTATTATAGATTAATATAACATATCTAAGACACCAGCTCCTCATATAGATATTTATAAAATTGATCATATCTTAACAAACCTTGGCAAGCTATGGTCGTTGGGGGATATCGCTATAATCTTCACAATCGGCAGACGGATTGGTGATCGCAGGAAGATGGTAACTAACCTTGAGCTGATAGACGCTGCTTCCGATCTATCAGCTGTATATCCCTATTACGACACTCATTAGAAGACATGCGGTGTTCTATTCTAAACCGGAAACCACGCGGCTTGCTGCAACCTTACGGCAAACAGAAGCTCCATAGCTCCGAGATAATGGTGAAGACAAACATAATAATAATAATTATTAATTACTATACGTGATTGAGCTGTTAAAGGGAAGGCATATATTTTTGAAAGTGCCTTATATGTACCAGAAATACCGAGTTGCTAATAATAGAGGAAGCGGAATTTGGTCTTGACTGGGTAAGTATATTACCCCTATTAACAATGTTGTTGATTGTTTTAAGAATGATTAACTCAGGCTGACGCCGCAATACGATGAGACGACCTTTTTTTTTCCGGGGAAAATTCTTTTACGCATTCCCACCGCCGCTGCAGCGTATTCCGGCGCTAGCGGGCGATATGTGGGACTCGCCCTCTCCATAGCGTGGAATGCTAAACTCATACCACGAGGAGAGGACCCTACACCACTAAAACCTCCCGGACACTCCTTCGATCCGCCGTTAGCATAAGCAATCCGCCCAACGATGAGACGATCCTGCCTAAGGATTTACATTTTCAGGATTTACTGCTCTATTAAAATTTGTTGTAAGTGCCTTTAAGCTAAATTATATTATACTAGCTGAGCCCCGCGGTTTTACCCGCGTCACTCTACTCCAGTGGGTCGGAGCGTGATATTTTGTAGTCTATTTATTAATCCAGCTTATAAACTATCGGCGTGCAAAGTTTCAGCCAAATCCATTCAGTAGTTTTTACGTTAAAGTGTAACAGACATCCATCCATCCATACTTACAAACTTTCGCGTTTATAATATTAAGTAGGACTAGATTCCCGCGCGTGGTTCCACCCGCTTAACTCCCGTCTCCGTGGGAACATCATAATAAAATATAGCCTTTGTCATCAGGGAATAGTATAGCTTCCCGATGGAGAAAGAATTTTTCAAATCGGTCAAGTAGTTTCGGAGCCTATTCAATACAAACAAACAATCAAATGTTTACTCTTAATAATATTAGTATATAGATGTGATTGATGCTTTGGGTTGAATACCTACCCGAGGCAACTATCTGTGATTTATACAAATTGAACAGCCAATTGTTTTGAGGACGGAGCCTGGAATTTGAATTCGTATCTTCGCATCCCTTTTCGTTACAGCCCTATTATAATCAGCGCCTTTCATATTGCTTAATATACTGTTATGTGGTTTTAAATTACCTGATTATCACAACAACAATTGGCCTTTAGCTCGTTATGATCATTATATGTTTCATCTTCCATCTCTCTTGTTATTTCTGCATGAGAGAATAAAATATGATTTCCATTATTTTGCTATAAAAGGAATTTTGAATTGATATTGTGATTATTTCTGATTGTTAGAAGAATTTCTAAGAAGCTACACGTTTGCCTCTTCATGACACGGTGACTCACAGTACTAACATAACATATAAATACAAAGTTTACTTAAGTAAACTTATAAATAATAACAGTAAATGAATAAATATATATTGCCGTGTGGTTTCCGGCTTAGAATAGACCACCCCATGTCTACCCATGGGTGTCGTAAAAGGCGACTAAGGGACATATGGCTGATGGATGGACAGCAGCATCTATTAGCTCAACATTTGCATCTTACTACGATCACCAATCCGTCTGCCAAGCGTAGTGATTATGGCAATATCCCTCTTCGATCCTGGCTTGCCAAGGTCTGTTAAGCGGAGGCCCATGTTCAGCAGTGGACGTCAACGGGCTGTTAATGATGATGATGATGAATAAATATAGAAGAATCAGATAGACCTACACGGTTGAATAAATGAAACCGTAAGAATGTAAGTGAATAAAATGAAAAATGTGTTTATTCCAAAAACTTTAACCTAATACAGGGGTCTCCAAACTTTGGAGCCATAGGGCCATATAATTTTTTTAAATATTTTCGAAGGGCCAAAAGAGTTTGAATTTTTCTATCCTTTATTATACTCTTATTTTTCCTCTCCTCGTCCTCTCCACCGATCGTCATATTACTCGAGAATAGTACGTGAAGCGGTTGAAATAAAAAAATATTCCAATTTCATGTGAGTGTGGTGTGTCGAACTACCGACAGTTCCGGAGTTAACAAAAATAAAAATTATTACGACCAAGTGGGGGTAGTTGCCGAAACCCGCCCTGTTCGAAGACGCCGTTGCTGACACTCATCAGTCTATCCGTGACCACGACTGGTGTAACCCATGTCGAAACGTCGGATTAACCGGACCCGCGTCTTCTAAAAATTATGTGTACAAATCGCGAAAGTTTAAAAACATTTATACTCTTATTCCTAGACTAAGACCGACCGAGTAGTTATCATTTTGTGTTTTTTTTTCAACTAATCACAGCAATAGTAACAACAATAAGACATATGGTGTCGCGGGCCTGATTGATGACACTAGTCTTAAGCTGTCGCGGGCCGTATTTGGCCCGCGGGCCGTAGTTTGGAGACCTCTGACCTAATACATTAAAATCTGCCAAACTATAGAGCAGTTTGTTGGCAGATGTTACTCCCACTTATATACTAATTAGGCTATATTATATTAAATTTTGATTTTTTTAGAACTGTTGTATGTTACACATAATATTTACTTGACATAGGTATTATGTGTTAAACCAAACATTTAATTAATTTTTATATAACAACAAAAATCAATATTCATACCATATTTGTATGTATTTATTACTAACAGTCATCATCATCATCATCAGCCCGTATATAGTCCACTGCTGAACATGGGCCTCCTCCCGAGGGAGGGTATTGCCATAGTCTTGGCAGGCGGGTTGGTGACCGCAGTATTATGTTGTAACACACAAGGAAACGCTGCTGCCCGTCCCTTGTTAAAAGATTATTATAGATGATGTTATAACAATCGGGACCAACGGCTTAACGTGCTTTCCGAGGCACGGAGGGTAGTCCCTCAACCAACCAGACCCGGAAAGAAATTTTAGAATTTACACAAAGATTTCTTGTCCGGTGTGGGGATCGAACCCACGACCTCCGAGATTTAAAGCGAGCCAATTACCGCTACGCTACGGAGGTTGTCTATATTACTAACAGTATGTAGTAAATGTGCTTATCATATAAAAACAAAAATCAATATTCATTAAGTTAAAGATTCGTATTAGAGATATAGGAATTACCTTTTCTACTTCTAGTTTCTTCAACGATTTTGTAAGTGACTAATGAAAATAAAATTTCATACACAGGTATTTTAATAGATAGGTAGTAAGAACATATTTGCACCAATTAAACTAATTATAGCAATAATTATTATAGATTCCACTATTTTAACTGACATATGAATAAAACCAGCTCTAAAAGGATTGATTGATACGACCTTTTGATTCTGCCTCTCTACAAGCAACACCAACAATCTTACTGACCCTGATTAAACCAATGAGTATGTTACAGTCAAAACTTATAATCGGTCAAAACCACTTTTGACTACAATAATAATTTGTACGGAATTTTAATCTGGCGTTGTGGTTACAGTTCTAACCTAACCTAACCTACAGAAGTTGGAATCCCGTCAAAACTACTTATGCCTGATTTTTGCAGTCTAAAGTGGTTTTAGTAGTAGTTTTGACGGGTCCATATTGACTCACCTAAAATTCCAGAAACGAGATGCACTTAGGTCGAATGTTAAAAAAAACACCACGATTCCAACTTCTGTAGGTTAGGTTAGGTTAGAACTGTGACCACAACGCATAATCCAAATTCCATACAAATTATTATTGCAGACAAAAGTGGTTTTGACCGATTATAAGTTTTAACTGTAACAGATATATAGATATTTAAGACTCAATATAATTTAATGTTATGGCTGTTTAGACAACGGCTAGCCTACATCTAAGACTAGTTTAAATGTAAGTTTAAACCAACATTAGCTTAGCGGCTCTAATAAACTGTTAATCTGGTCGTTATTATAATAATTGTGAAATATAATATTTGATATAAAGATACAAAATTTCACGGTAATATCGAAAAGGCAGGTGTTAAGAGGCTAATAGCAGATAAACGTCTCTAAGCGTTTATTGATGAGTGGAGGTGCCATTAAATTGCAAATCTAATTGTCATCGGTGATTCTGTATTGTATTAAAGTTATAAAATAAGGACATTTGGTTAAACCTTGCAAAATTAACGTTTAGTACTCATTATATGTATATGTTACGGCTAATAGCCGAAGTGCGGCTACACCTAGTTTTAGCCGGCTACAACTAGGTCTAGCCGACCACATGCGGTTAAACTTAGGTTAAGGTCTCAATAAGTCCCTATTCAACTCTATATTAAACAAAACCTATGCATGACACAAAAAGAAGTTGGGGTGGTTAAAAAAAAAACTTAAACCTAAACCAATGGAGTTGAACAGGGACTTATTCAGGTTGATCTGAGTTTAACCGCATGTGGTCGGCTGGACCGGTAGTTGTTGTAGCCGGCTAAAACTAGGTGTAGCCGCACTTCGGCTATTAGCCGTAACATATATATTTTTTTTTTTGTAATGATCAGTTGTTTAGCGTTTGACTACACCCTGCCTGATGTTGAGCATCGGAATAGCCTAGATGTAGCACGCTTACCTAGAAGGAGCCGGTTTACTCTTATATTTAATTATGCTGCTCATGATCAAAATTTCACTGAAGATATCTAGTAATCAGAGGCAGAAAGTTTTATTCTATAGCTTTACAATTTACAATGACTAGATTTTACTTTTTTTTTCAAATCACCTAGACTCAGAACTACTATCATACAAATGGTTGTCCCGGTTAGGAATCAAATCCAGAATACTATGTCTCAGAAGCGTTGGTTGGTTGGTTGGTTAGTAGACTGGTTGGTTAGTAGGCCCCGTGGTATTACACGGGGCCTACTAACCAACCAGTTTTTGTAAATATTTTATAATAATATTATTTTTACCGCATGTTTGTCAAGCAATCGTCCGAAATGATCTGTCAATAATAACTTCAGCATTCTTAATGAAGATATCCTCCTTTACACATGCGACTGCCAACTGTAAATGCAAATAAACATTCAGATCCTGCGCCATAAAATCTTTACCTTCAACCTCTGTCCGGAACAATAAATCACTTTTTTCTTTTCTTCCATTCTATAATTGTTTACTTAGTAACACCGGGCGTGCCCCAAGGTAGCGTGTGGGGTCCTTTATATTTGCACATTGCCTCTTTGTGTGGTTGAAATTAGAACTTCATTTTTTATCGATACTGAGTTAGGAGGTGCAGTTAAATTTGTATTTAGTTCAAACTTTGAATGCGTTTTGGTTACTTTTATTACGATTACTCAACTGGACTTAGTTACACCTTCAAAGATAGAGTAACTATTTACATAGATCGACCTGAAAAAAGTGGATTTGTTAGTATTTTTTCTGACGGACATATTATCCTAGTTATATTAAAAACGCGAAACTTTGTAATAATGTATGGATGTATGTTTGTTACTCTTTTACGTAAAACCTACTGAACTGATTTGACTGCACGTAGATTTGATTGCACGCGGATAGTTTATAAGCTACCATATAGGCTACAAAATATTACGTTCCGAGAGCAGAGTGACGCGGGTAAAACCGGCGCAGCTAGCCTAGTTATAAGTGCGAGCCTTATTAAATAATTTACAAACTATAAACTGAGCAGTGCAGGAGGTCGCCCCCCTCAGCTACTAATTAAGCAAACTAACCTTACATTGTTTCTGCAAACAATATTTATACTTAGTACTTCATAAATATTGATATTGTATCAAAATTCCATCAAATTTAGGACAAATCGTTAAACTACAAACAATTTATTATAATATTAAACGGACGTTCTGAGACAGTTCCCCGCCTTTTCTATGCAAGAGTAAATGATTGGATAACTTGCATAATTATTTTATTTTGATTTACTATAAATAATACTGGCACTACTTTATCATTAACTAGCTTCCCGCGCGCGGTTTCACCTGCGTAACTCCTGTTCCCGTGGAAACTTAACGTGGAATTAAATAGAGCCTATGTCATTTGGGGATAGTGTGTAGCTTCCTAAGAAAAGGTGATAGACTTTTTCAAATCGGTCAAGTAGTTTCGGAGCCTATTCACTACAAACAAATTATCAAATCTTTGCTCGTTATAATAAAAGTATAGATAAAAACTTAAATTGTTGTGTAAGCGGCACATTTGCGGATTTTTTCAGAACTTTTTCCGGAGCAGGAATCAAACCGAGATTTAAGAATAATTTTACCGTTATTGGTTCAATATTCGCTCCGGACAAGCAATCTTTGTGTAAGATCGAAAGATTTGTATCCAGGTCTGGTGAGTTGAGGGACTGTCCTCCATTCTTGTAGTCATGTTTGCTTACTATTCAGCATTACGTAAGAAATATTTCTTATCATAGAAATAGCGGTACACATAAATATTTAAATGAATTTAATCTCAGAAAAGGCGGGTTTCATATTGTTATATAGAGAAAGGGATACGGACAAAGCAATATATTTAAGTCTTACGATGAATTGTAAATCGTTGATTCTATGCTTTTTGCGTCCTACCTTTCTTATTCGTTCCTTAGTCATTAAAACTACGCAAATCGCATCTGCTGTATTTCGATGATTACAAATTCTATTATTTTTAGCTTTTCAAAAATCCTCCTTCTAGAGTTATTTGTCATAGTCACCACGATAGGCAGGCGGGTTGGTGACCGCAGTATTATGTTGTAGCACACAAGGAATCGCTGCTACTCGTTTCCTGATATACGCTTGTTATAGATGATGGTATGACAATTGGGGTCAACGGCTATACGTGTTTTCCGACGCACGGAGGGTACAAGAAATTTTAGAACTAACAAGAAACTAAACTAAAAGAACGAACAAAGAATTCAAATTCAAAAGAATGTTGTCTATCCTGAGGATAAACCCACGACTTCCGAGACTTGTTGTGTAACTTATACAGCTACCACACGGACGTTGTCCCTTTGAATATTGTTGCTTAAAAATTACCCTAAATCAGAGAGCCCATGAACTGTAACGTAGACTCTCTATCCCCCCCGCCAACGACCCACCAGAGCCGAGGTCTAAGTCCCACAGAGGGCGCCCTCTTCCGCAGATTGCTTAGTTCGTAGTTTATAAACAATTCATTAAGACTGGAGCACTGTTCGCATTAATGTCCGGTGAAGTAGCAAAAGTCTTGTAGCTAAATACAAACGAAAAAAGAAACTGTTAAAGTGAGCTCTTTATAGGAACAGAGCAGTAAGATAAATGGCTGTCCTTAAAAAAACGAAATTAACAAGGTAAGAAATAAATTCTCCCATAACAGACTAATCGATACAAGATCAATCCACCTCTTCTGATTGGATTTATAAATCAAATAAATTTTCAATTAGCCAACGGCACTTGCTAATGGGCCCTATTTGTATGGATTAATCCCAAGTAAGGCGATGAGTTTCGAAACTCTCTTAATATATAGGCTTTGGCTAATAGACTCGTAAATTGTTAGAAATCTAAGTTCTAATGTGTCGTATAATAAGTATGTTTAGTATTATTGAGTTCCATTAGATATATTTTTTTTAAGTAGGTATTGACTAAAATAAAAATATTTTTAATGCTGTCAATTATTTGCTTAAAATGGTTTTTTATTAGGTTTTCAAAACGTATAACATGCTTTGTATATAATCTTTTTATTTTTAATTTTAAGTTGTGTACCGACTATTGAATTTTCGAAAAATAATTTAAATACAAAAGTGGACATGAGTTTTCGAGAACATACACCAAAATATTCTACAGATCCGATTCTTATTGTTCCCATTGTTAACAATACTTTAAAGTAAGTAATTTCTAAGAAACCACACGTAGACCCAAAAATTTCAAGTTTTCTCAGAAAAAATGCAGTATCGGTATTCAAAATCTGCACGTTTTAGATGCCGACACTCGGGGCCGATGGAATTAAGTTAAATGATATTGCATCAAATATTGCGCAATGAATGAATAAACTGACTTCTTTAGAATAGATATTACCATATCACAAGGAACATCGCTGACAAGATTTTGTGTGTCAAAAAATCGTTTAAATGTGTACCTTTTTGAATAACACAACAGTTTACAAATAACATGTATCCAATAACCAAATTGAAATACCAAAAGAAACATAATTTCCTTCCATAATAAATTTAGTGAAAGAACTTGTACTAAAAGCTCAACAAAGAATAATAAAAGATTACCTTATCAAACTGTTTGTCCGAAGAGAAATTTGGATTTCTCCTACGATTTGAATTACGAAAGCATCAATATGGTAATCCTAATTCACCCATTTTAGTTCTCATTATTTGGATGTCAGAACTAGAAAGTAGACCAATATTCCTCGGTTTGCTTTTAAGGGACCGACGTGCCCTCATTTGTATAGACCCTTTGTACCATTACCTAATTTGTCCAAAGGTTTGTATAGTAAAGTAACGCAATTAACTTTATCTATATGAATATTGTTTACTTACCTTACATTTGTTTTGTCACTCAGTGCTCCAGATTTGTCATTAACAGTATTAGTTTGAAGTATTAGGTCCAATTTATTGTCCGATTGTTTCTATAATAGCTATTAGTTTAAATTGTTTCAACTTGGAAAGGAAAATGTCGGCAATGTTTGAACATAGAAATATATAATCAAACACTTATTATGTTGCCTGCATTATACTGGTAGCGTTTTAGTCATATCAATTGTTTTTTTTTTATTGTCAACAACATTAACTTTCTTGTCTTTTCTCATTATTTTGAATGAAAGATTGATACGTTGGTACTCGATTGCATTTTCATGGATAAATTACGTATTAACTTCAAAGCTAAAGTTAAAAAAACAGTTCTGAATCAGGATTTTTTGTCTTAACCCCTAAAGCGAGTCCTACAAATGTCTGGCGCCACTGAACAAAGAAAAAAAATGTCAAAAGACACTGTCCCAACGTATAACATCCTTAAAAAGCGTGAATGATCCAGTGCGTGAAAAAAGTACGGATCGTTTTTGAAACAAGATGTTTGAATAATCTGTGACATTAACAAGACACCAAAGGAATGGAACATGACACACTTTTAACGCATTTTTTGTGGTATAAGGAATCTTCTAGAAATAATTGGCACTTTCAAATTTAAATACAAAACTTGTCAAGATTATTTAATTACAGAAGCTTAAATTATGTCAACATTTCGTTTAGATAACGGTGCTAAATACAGCAATGATTTGTTATTAAAATTTCAAGTTTTTACTTGTTTATCAGCGCGTTCACGTTCACAACTGAACATGGGCATCCTCTTAACGGACCCGGGCTAGGGTCATTGAGGGATATTGCCATAATCACCACGCTTGATAGGCGGATTGGTGATCGCATTAACATGATACGTCCCCTTGAGCTGATAGTCGGAGCTGCTCATCCATCAGATGTTTGTCCCTTAGTCGTATCTTACGACACTCATGATGTTTAAATACAGGGCGTAAAACACGATGATGTGATTAGTCAGGATTTCTGTATAATGTTATATTTTGCACTAACGTGTCCTTTTTCTTCTTCTCCTTTAATTTACTAGAGAGCATATTATTATTTATATTACTCGAAACATAACGATGTTTACTACAGACTTTTTTTTGTCTAGAAGAAGGTGCCAAAACTCAGTAGCAAAATTACCATACGACAGATAGTACGGCCAAGTTTTTGTGGAAGCTACAAATTATCGAACATGTCACCAAATGTGTCATAAATAAGTGTTTATATTTGACATATAACGTTTCTGTCGCCTGTTTATCTGTACGTTTATCTTAGCTTAAGTGTTTTTCTTCAGCATAATACAAAGGACCACAATATTTGCCACTTGAAGTAACGCAGGCGTCTTGGCCTCGATATGTCATATTCACATTAACTTTTTCAGACATTGCCTGTGTTGTCACCAGAATTGCACATCAAAGACAGGCCACTATTCAAAAGCAACTGTCTTCATGTTAAGACTAAAAATTAAATGGTGTTTTATCTTATGTTGACAGCAATTGAGTGATTGCTTTGTGTAAAAAATAGTTTGGTATCAAAGGAGACCGCTTTGCGTGTACTCTAAATGAGTCTGTTAATGTAATTATTTTTAGTCAGTTTGCAGCGTGTCGTCTACGTTTTGAAATGACCGTCGCGTCGGTGGTCGTAAATAGGGACGTCTTTGTCAATGTGTTATAAATAATGAAAAACTTTTAACGGTATAGTTATGGAATTATATTCTTCGACTTTTAAGTGATCTCTTATTGCGCATTTAGAAGTGTTTGGTGCTATTTGTATGTTTATATGTAGTAGCAGAAATCTCATAGCTAACGGATGATTTTAATTAAAATAAACTAAATAGATTCTCTAAAACTAGTCAAGATTTCAATTACAAAAATGAATAATTTACAGCTTATAAGCAAGATGATATAATGTAATAGTCTTCGGTTCACATTTACAATCGTAACGAGTTCAACAACTGATTTTCCATACATAAACTATGAAGTAAGATTACCAGTTTCCAAGCAATTAACTAGATACAACAACATAGCTATGAAATCGAAAGCTTTCCTAGATTTGCATAAGTAACTGTGTTTTATTCAACTATCGTCTTTATTGCGCAAGGATAAGGTTTATTAGTTTATTTGTCGTTAGTAAAATATGTGCTTGTAAAAATTCCGAAGGTCTGCTTGTTGGCGCCTATAAGGGTCCTTCAGCCGATGGCAATACTTGACTAGTCTTGAATGGGACGAGGGCTACGCGACTCAGAGAAGCAACAAAAAGCATAACAGCAGCTATTAATAACTAATTGTCTGTATTAGAATAAGTCGTAGACAATAAATTGTCGTTTTAATGTCTTGTAAGTTTGATTTTAATTGGATCATAATTTATTTTTTTAATTTCATTCTGCGAAGGATGTTAGCCGTGTTTTAATAAGTAGCATTTGTGTGTGTCGAGGAAGATTTGAGTAATGTTAATGAATTATAATTTATACTGTCTTAATACTATTTTACCGTATGTGAATGAAATCTTATATACCAATATTATATATCATCATAATTATCATGTATAATGAGGTAAGAAACTGGTTTGTTTCGTATATATTTTGTATCATGTCCTAAATTAGCGAAATAAAGACGTTGCTTTTATTTTTAATACAAATATCCAGACAAATAAAAAAGCGAAAGTGACTGTTTCTATTTATTCGCTCGTTTTCTTGACTAAATGGCATAACGGGACTGCACAATATTTCGTCGACGAATTATAAAATATCCAGATGACTCACGCAAACCCTAAAAGGAAATTGTAATAATTAAATATTTTTGGTGCCAAATTCATTTTTATAAGAATAAAATACATAAAATACAACTAAAAGTAGCTAATCTAAAATAAAACTAACTTATTAAATATTACTATTCTAAATCGATTCTACTTGGCGAGGTTCCCAGAATGCTGGCAGCATTACCCCGTTGAATGGCAATGCTTACCTGCTGTGCAAAGTAAAAACCAGCACTCGCAGAACGTGCCGCGCTAACGAGGTCCGCTGCTTTTTATAATCATTTGATATTACTGACTTAGACTGACAAGTAATTTATTTGTAAAAATAATGTTGTTTTCTCTAAGATATTGCGTTATACAATAATCTATTAATTTATTTGAATGTCTGCAGTCTAATCAGTGTCTGTAATTATTACTTTACGCATATGTCTACCGCCATTACCTTGGATGAATGCATTTACATGTTCAATGTGTAGTTCTAGTATTTATGTGCGCACGCAATCTGCATTAAGATCACATATAAATTGACAAAAGTTCAAGAACATATTGTCAGTTTGTGTGTTGTCAATTAACTACTACTTTACTTATTTTCTAAATAATTATATTAAGGGTTTTACACGTTTGGTTACTTAATTAGATAAATTATTCAAAATACAAAAGCCAAGATATAAGTTAAGTAAACAAGGTCGAATTAGGTGATGGTTAGTCAATCCTACTAAATAGAATTACAATTCCATACTTTCTGTGGATTTCAAATAGTTTGCATTGTGTATGTAACTAAAAACTTTATTCAAAAATTTGCATAAAATATAAAGACTACATACACTACTACTACTATAATAGACCTATCAAATACTGAATTCGATTCTAGGTCGATCACCGAAACAAAATATCTTGTCTCCTTACTTGACTATGGACCAGCTTGTTCTATGCTATATGGGTTTTTATGTTGGTACTTGTAATAATGCTGAATTTTGTTATTCTATCTCATTAATGTCATCTTCAGACCGTAAAACGTCTACAGCTAAAGATGGGCCTCAATGGGGGTCAATCTTAGCCTGGTATACTATCTTCTCAGATGATATTATAACAATAGAGGCTACGGCCAACGGCTTAGCATGCTTTCCTCTGAAACAACCATACCTGGAATTCTTTTTAAGATTTTTAAAAAAGGACTTTTTGTATGGCTCAAGAATCAACATATTTGCCAGACCACGCAGGTTGTCTGATATCTAAAGAAATTTAAAGTATAATGCTACTTGTATGGAACTACGAATACAAATCTAGACCTCAGAAACATAAGGACGGATGAACTGTTATCTTCAGAAGCATTTAGTCATAAGTGCCAGTTTATGGTATAGGCACATACGACGAATGTTTCTGACGTATAATTGCACATCCAACCTATTGCTTCTGAGCTCTACAAATATGCATTTACTTATCAAGTTTATACTTGTTGTATTAACTTATAGTAATGTTGTTGATTTAACAAGTATCTGTCATAAAATAAGATATAAGGTATTAATAACAGTTGTGCCCTACATATTTAAAATATTTCTAGTAGCAATAAATGAATACATTTTTTGAATTCTGCTTAATATTTCAAAGGTATTTCGATAGCTTTCATGCTCCATTCTTTTTTAAATGATAATGATTTTTTGGTTATAATTTGGCATCGCTTATGGTATAAATAAGGCAATAGAAAGACTGTAAATTCAATGTAAAGTTGACAATACCTTGTTACGGAAAACAGATAGATCAACAACAGTGGGAATTACAGGACATAATTATGTAGTTATATTCTTCTAAACTAAAAAATAGTTACAAAACTGCTCACAAGAAACTCATTTACACTTTCGCTGAGGTCATTTTACTCTAAAAAGCAAAATTTTGATACCGAATGTGGGCATAGCATGCCTACGTATTTCAATAAAATATACTAATGTGATTTATGAAGATCTTAAAAAACCACATAATCTTAATTCAATGCTGCAATACTATCTAATCTTCCTAATGTATGAATTGTATCAATTTCTTTATTTGTCTTACCGATAACTTCCATATCCATCTCTAAATTAACAGCTAGCATAATTTGAACTTTAGTATTGATATTATAGTCTTTATTTGCTTCGAACATAAAGTTCAAATTGGAACGTTTGGGGCTTACGTTATAAAAGTTACCTGTAGGATTGGAATTTGCGTAGGCGTCCATAGCTTGTTTTCTTTGAGTATTCGCTTCATTAAGTGTTTGTGTACACGCATTGTACTTACTGCCGTGCGTGATGTATGCTTGCTCAATATAAATCTTACTTATGTTATGGGAAATTACGTTGTTAAGTTTACAAAATCGGACAGTACCATTGTTACTACGTCTTTATTTGTAGAATTTCTTAATCTAGGGTAGTTCACTCTGGAAACAATATTTCGATCTTTTTTTTGTCTGCCATGAGGCTTTTACTATTTTACTGGGCATGTCTATCTGTCCTGTTCTGGTTGATTCTCTTTGGTGAGTGTCATGAATGTGGCGAAACAACTCTTACTGCGATACCGCTGCAGATGATACCGATGAATATGATCTTTTTCAGTATTTTTTAATAACATCCATAATGTGTTGTTTATTTATATAGCTTCCCGCGTGCGGTTTCACTAGCATAACTCTAGTTTCCGTAAGAACTTCATAATTCAAATAAATATAAGCATTTGCTAAGAATGCTAAGATTTTTTGAAATTCAAGGAATTGCTCAAGATTTCGATGATATTAACTATACAACACTTCAAGAGATCGTAGTCCTTTTCAATACTAAGTTCGGCATCGAACCGCTTAGGTACTACATTATAAAATAAGTAGAACATAAAATAGCAGCAACTTATTCGTAACGTGAAACCAGGCTTCCTTCAAAGATAGTTGGGTGATTTCGCAACATTATCGATTACAGCTTTATACTTAGGTATCGATATTTCGTAATGTTTTTATCAGCTAACCGATAACTTCTATTTAACCTTTTGTAGTGACAAGTACACGTGGAGAAAGTGTTAAACTGAATCTTATCTAGTTTGGATGTATTTATGTTAAGGCACTTAGACCCACTTAGATCTGTTGTACGATACCTGTTTCAATATGCTTTGTGCATAGCAGGGTCCTAAGTCTCCTGGGGGGCCGGATTGCTCATGCGTACCCGGCCCCCGCCAACGGCGGATCGAAGGAGTATCCGGGAGGTTTTAGTGGTGTAGGGTCCTCTCCTCGTGGTATGAGTTTAGCATACCACGCTATGGACAGAGCGAGTCGAAGGGTACCAGAGCAGTGCGTAGGCAGCATATTATGTTATACCGGTCTGTATTATATAATATGAAGTTGTATACAATTGCGTTTACCTCCTTGATACTAAGATCCGAATTGTATAGCGTGAAGTCAGATATTCTCAGCCTCAAATATTAAACTTAAATCACTGGTAACCGTTTTTATAAACCTATAGATATAAAAAATGTAACCTACAAATATTGTGAATGGCCAAGTAAAACCTAGTTCAGCATTATTACAATAACAGCAACTATTTACAAGTTAATCTTACTAACTGTTGAATAGCTGATAAAGCCACCATTATCAGGTGGCTAAGCGGAAGATCTATATCTTTGTTACAACCGATTTATAACTTCCCATTGATATCTAAGGCCTATTTAGTAATGACTTAGATATTAGTTCCATTTATAATGTTATGTATTTTGTCCACGCTTTAAACATTAACAACTTATAGCATAGCAATTCTTAGATTAGACTTACCTTGAGAAACTTCATCATCATCAGCCGGTATAATATCTGGAATTTTTGTCATTATCACCACGCCTGGCAGACGAGCTGACTATGACAAACAAAAACATTGCTGCCCGTTCCCTGGTATTCGATTGATATAGATGATGTTATAGCAATCGGAACCGACGTGTTAACGTACTTTCTGAAGCACGGAATAGCCGTAGCAGTATGAGTCTCGCTCTAAGTATTAGAAGTAGAGGGCTCAATTCCCGCACCGGAAAAAACAGATTTATCTACAGTCCTGGTTGGTTGAGGGACTACCATTTCGTGCCTCGAAATACAAGTTAAGCCGTTATTCCCGATTGAAATCGTTTTGAGCCATCGCCACGGAGCCATGAGTCATTGCTATTGGGGCATTCTCCGCGGCTGCAACGGTGGTATAGCTTAATACTTTACCCTCCAGAGAAATAAATAATGCCCTTTATTTGTAAAAGCAGTAATAGAACGCAGACAAAATCGCGGAACACAATTAATACTACCTAGGTATATTTAATCTTCATCATCATCAACCCGTACAAGCCCGTACAACAACCACTGCTGAACATGGGCCTCCTCCCGAGGGAGGGTTTTTGCCATAGTCACCACGCTTGGCAGGCGGGTTGGTGACCGCAGTTTTATGTTGTAACACACAAGAAAATGCTGCTGCCAGTTCCCTGGTATACGATTGTTAAAACGATCGGGACAACGCAACGGCTTAATGTGCATTCCGAGGCACAGTGGGTACTCCCTCAACCATCCAGACCCGTAAAGAAATTAGGTATAGAATTTACACAAAGATTTCTTGTCCGGCGTGGGGATTGAACTCACAACCTCCGCGATTCAAATCGAGCCATATACCGCTACGCTACGGAGCTTGTCTATGCTCATATTTATACAATATTGCAATTTTATCAAGATCTCAGTCAAAATAATAAATCGTCACACTAATTGGCATTCATTTCAAATTCAAATACCATAATTGCGGCTATCGCTGCGTCTCCATCCATTACTGTGGACATTTCAAACAAGTTTTATAATTTGCCATATTAATCAACGTTATCTTAGAACTACATGAATAACAATGTCACGATTATATGCAAAGAATATCATGTCTTTTATTATAAGACAAGAGGGATCCGTTTTTTAAAGCCCAAAGCTAGATTGTCTTCATAGTCTGATTAGCATATCATCGCTATATAGGGTGACTTAAACACATCATTGTGCTCATGATAACAAACAACTTTTACAATGGCAGCAAACCTGAAATCGCGAAAAAAAAATCAGCTGCTCCCTACCATGTTGACGAGTTATGGGAACATGAATGTATGGAACAGCTGAATTTTTGTCGCGATTTCAGGGTTGGTGCCATCGTAAAAGTTGTTTGTTATCATGAGCACAATCATGTGTGTAGGTATCGGTCACTAATTACCAGTCACCCTATATAGAGGGAAGTTCTACACACTCCGCTGCGGCAGTAAGCATGCGTGCTAATGTATGCTAATATTATAATACAAATACAAATATTTTATTGAAATCAGAAATATTGACAATTTACAGTCCACGAGAATAACCGCATTAGTTAAAAACTGTGTTTCAGCTATTAACGCCCACCTCCGGGGAAGGGGCAGCGTCACAAAACTTCATTATAAACATATACTTATTAATAAATTTGTTACTTTACAAAGCATTACAAACTAAAGTGTGTATGTGTGTGTGTGTGTATATATAGATGAAACAAACAAAATATTAATAGGCTGCAAAACTAGGCAGTACCTAGTTGTACAAATTTCAAATATTATTTTACCATCATAAAGCCACATTGTCACAAAGCCAGAAGTAACTTAAGCTATACTTAATTATGAATTTCATACGGGGATGGGAGCTAAGCGAGTAAAACCTTGCAAGGGATGTCAGTGATAATTAAAAACTACATAAATCTCAAAACTTAAATCATTTTGTTCGTAAACAAATGGTATGTGATTCATCATCAGCTCGTAAAACGTCCACGAGACAGGGTACGTGCCATAGTCACCACGCTTGGCAGGCGGGTTGGTGTCGCAGTATTATGTAGTACCACACAAGTAAACGCAGCTTCCCGTTCCTTGTTATAACAATCGGGACCAACGGCTTAACGTGCTTTCCGAGGCACAAAGAGTAGTTCTTCAACCAACCAGACCTGGAAAGAAATATTAAAATTTACACAAAGACTTTCTGTCCGACGACGCGAAAGCTCCGAAATTTAAAGTGAGCGAAATACCACTTCGCTACTTAGGTTGTCAGATGTGATTATGACACTTTAAACCTCTATGTCGATCCGTATGGATATGGTAATACATCTATATCGACTACTATTATTATAGCAACTCATCTTATCATTAATTTCATAACTAAAGACTTGACAGTGCCTAGTTACTAAGTGCCGTTGTCAACGCTTAAGTTCTAATGATTTCCGAGAACATTTCGAGTTACTCTTATTCGTAGACGAAATATTTATATTACTGAGCTGAAGATAAGCACTGATTAGACCAAAGTGAATGCTAATTCGGTGACTAATACTAGTAGCAGTTACAGAGATGTTTTAGGAATGTGTTCAACAGCAGTCAATAAAAGATTCAATGTTCGAAGTCGAGGTTTGAAATATGATCCTACTAGCTTTCATAATAAAATATAGCCTATGTTCCTTCTCAGGCTCTAGACTATATCTGTACCAAATTTCATTTAAATCGCTTCAGTAGTTAAGGCGTGATTGCGTAACAGACAGACAGACAGAGTTACTTTCACATTTATAATATTAGTAAGGATTAGTAAGGATGAACGTTTTTAAGAGAACAATCTAGCAATTTATTTTATTTATTTATTCGGTTAACCAACAATTACTTACACCATCACATAATTATAATATACAAACATTGAAATTTACATTTTGAGTGTAGTAATTACTTATAGGCTAACACCACATGCACAAATTATTTACGGTCTAGACATAGAAAAAAATAATAAAAATATGAAATAACAGATTAAAATAAAAAATAAAAAACATTAACAATGATGATAATAACATTTTGGTAATGAAGTTATATTAAATTATACATTGTAATATTTATCAAATTACTTCAAAATGATTAAAATAATAATAAAAATTAAACTAAAATATTACTCGGGAAAAATATGTTAAACATAAATGGGTCATACACAAAAATCGAAAAAAATGTGTTCATGTAACTTAAAACCGTTATTTTATTATTATATGAACATTGAATACATTTAATAGTTCTTTTGTCTTTAAAACTTATCATCTTTCATAAAAAACTAGCGCTTTACTAAAATTTACATGATATTTTTTCCATTTGAATCTGAAAAAATCTCCTTCTGTAGACTGTTCGGATGACAAGTATTTGAGTTTAAGTGATGGTTAAAAATATATACACATACTTTAGATACTTTTATTATGTTTCATTACATCAGTTATATTATCAAATATACATAACACAACGTTTTAACAAACAGATAATTGTTAATTTTGAAATAAAACGTATAAACATGTTGTTCACAGATTTTAGGTCTACTTCTGTAGACGCATAAAATGAACCAAAATTTACCAATGATTAACGCATCGTTAATATTTTGTTTCTTGCGTCGGTAGCACTATATTCTCTGTCATTTGCCCGGTTATGAATTAAGGTAAAGAGCGTGTGACGTGGAAAATCGCAATTTTATTCAATTACACAAGTTTTCGGTCGAGATCAGTGTTTCTTTCCTGTGCAAAGGATACTTGAGTAAGTAGCCTTTTCAAATACATAAAAAGATCAAGACAGTATATGCGTTTGGGCGCGATATGCAAATATCATATTGCTTAAATTCTCACTTCATAATGCAGGATGCCATCTTTGATTTACCAAAATTTGTCTCTCGTGTAGACATCTTCACTGTAGACTTAGTGTCTACAGAAGGGAGCTATGTCAACAGAAGTAATGCAATTTCACTGTATTTAAAAAAAAGAACAGTCGTGTTATTCACTTTTTATCCGATTTAAAATAAAGGGGGGTTCTTAATGTATTTGTTTTTATTTCTTTTTTAACCAAATTGATTTTTTTTTAATGGGCATACTTTAGTGCGGTTCCATATTAATTTGGTAGAGATTTTCTATGGGTTTTCTAGATAATTAAAGAAGGTTTTGTAAAAAGAGTTTCTTTCTATATTTACTCTATGTATACGCCGTGCTCGGGTCGAATCCAAATAAACCACATCAGGGATTCGTTATGCCTAGAACATCTAGAACCATAGCCACTCCTGATTGCCCTGAAAGATCCGCATCACCAGACTTCTCATCTGAGTATTTGCCTGTACGAGATTCTCCTATTGCTCCAGCTACTCCTGAAGCTCCGACTGAGTCAAATTCATCAGGACTGTCAGATAGACTGACTCCAGATCATTTCATCGAAATATTCAGCAAAAGGCATAGACCCCAGAAGATAAGAATCTATTCAGACGACTCTGAAGCTTCTGAAAATTCACCACAGAAAAAACGCCCGAAAAATTTCATGTGGAACGATTCTGACGAGGATAATATATTTTAATATTCTGTTCATTTATATGCCCACAGAAGTATAATGTCTGTTCTGTGGACAAATTTCGATTATTTTTTTGTACTCAATTGGTAGATTTTTTATTATAATTTCTTTAGGGGTTAAGGAGAACTTCATTTTACGTTTATTTTTCTTTGTTTCTATTCTTCATGTTATCGATTATATTATATAAGGCCCATTATTGTTATCTTCTGTAGACAACACGATCTCTTCAGTAGACGTAAAAAAACTAAAAATGTGATTTTTTCCTAAAATATCCAAGACTGATCTCTAGTAATATTTTTGCAAGAATATTAATATCTAACTTTAACTGAATATAATGTTTCAAGACAATTCGTGGAGTTTTATTATTAATATTTCGTAATGTTCACTTTTTGTGTGAGACCCAAATATCATTAAATTTAAAACATAATTCGATTTATACAATACATTAAATAAAATAACATTAAATAATTAGGATTTGGAAGTCAAGAAGTTTAGTATTTCACGAAGCCGTCTCATAAATTACACTGGTCGACAAAGTTTTTGCCACAGAAAAAGAAATACATTTATCTGGCATTGTCAATAAATGAGAGTACCATTTAATAATTAAAATATTATATCACGTCTAATTTTGGAGATATTTGGGAATAAACATTACAAAAATGGCGTATAGACCTGTTTTCAATTTAGGTAAATAAATTAATAAATCTATTAGTAAAATTGTAGGTATTTCGACCGTTTTGGCAAGTGACTATTCTAAATTCTAATTAACATTTATGATTTTCTTGCTGTACTGTTTCTATATTATGTAAATATAAACATTTTAGTGGCAAAGACAAAAACTCCACACAAAATGACTCTATTAAAATGTATGAGAAAAATATAGTTCAACAAAATATTTAATATCTTTGCATTAGAAAATCATAAAAACTTTAAGTAAATTGGTTTAAAAATATTAGATTTATGACTATCAATTTTATATATATAAAATATAATCATAAAAATATTAAACTATTCTAAATACATTTTCAAATATAGCCAAATCAGCATAATATTGTTTTATGTTTACAAGCAAATATCTCAAAAATGTGTCGTAATATATAAATTCTAATTCCTGTTTAGTTTTTAACTTATACTGAATTACAAAAGAATCAAAATAATATTTCTGTTACATAAAAATAAATAAATTTTGTTGACCAGTGTTATTAAGATGAATAATCTTATGTATTTCGTTAGAGATAAGATTAAGTGCCGTGGTGTTAAAAAGGTGTTATGAATGAACTTATTTTTTACCCTTTACGATACAGTTAGTAGAGCCGCTACATATGTCCTAACACATTTTATCGATACAAACATATTGTTTTTTCATCATCATCAGCCCGTATAACGTCCACTGCTGAACATGGGCCTCCTCCCGAGGGAGGGCATTGCCATAGTCACCACGCTTGGCAGGCGGGTTGGTGACCGCAGTATTATGTTGTAACACACAAGGTAACGCTGCTGCCCGTTCCTTGATATACGATTATTATAGATGATGTTATAACAATCGGGACCAACGCGGCAACGGCTTAACGTGCTTTCCGAGGCACGGAGGGTAGTCCTTCAACCAACCAGACCAGGAAAGAAATCTAAGAATTTACACAAAGATTTCTTGTCCGGTGTGGGAATCGAACCCACGACCTCCGAGATTTAAAATAATGTCATTTCTTAATAAACAAAATTAAAATCAATAAGTAGAATTACTTATTGATTTGAAAAAATAATACATAAATAAAATAGGAATAAATATATATCTAAAAAAAACAGGTAAGTATCAAGCTTAGGTTTATATGCTATTCGGTTGCAACGGGCTGCCACACAAACAACTCAGTGGCGCCCCCATTATTTTCTACTCTTTTTTGCCAAGCTGTAATAGCATATAGATCTTTTTTCCCCGTAAGAATTTTGCTTTGTGAAAATCCTAATTCCGCTCATAAAATTCCTAGCATTAAGACACAATCTTGTGCGGAATTATCACTCGATATTTTGAATTTAAACCACTATCCAACCAAAAGCTTATTAACCCAATACAAGTGTCCTTTTTCCCACAATACACTGCAGTGAAAAAAAATCGGTCACCCAGCATGAAGCCTTCCAAGAAAGTTTTGGTGGTCGCTATTAACAGGGTAGTGATAAGAGGGCCTTATTATTCAAGTGTGGTTTGTGCCAAGATTCCAGTTTTTAGGGTTCCGTATCCGAAGGGTAAGAGCGGGACCCTAGTACTAAGACTTAGCTGTAAAAAAATAAAATTAATATTAAAGGGGCTCCTATACAACAACCAACCCTTTGTGCGCGAGTCCGACTCGCACTTGGCCGGTTTTTTTTCTCGGACAGACATATTATGCAGTTAGCCGCGCTGGTTGTTCTAATATCTTAAACTACGCGACTTATTATTATTATTTTGTGTATTCTGCTCTCGACAATTTTTTTCTCTGTTTTATAATAATATCTACTCATGGGCTTCGCTAATTTTATTTTTGTTAATAAGTTCAAAAATAAGATTATAATAGTAGATTGTTTATCTAGGGAGCAAACAACTATTTTAAAGGCGAGAGTGTTTTTTTAAATCCAGAGCGGAGCGAAGGATTCTTAACTAGAATCCTGAGCGCAGCGAGGGATTATAAGTATGTCACTCGAGCTTAAAATAGTGTTGCTCCCGAGGTGGACTCTACTTTTTATCACCCTCTATGAGAAAATAAGTAAGTGCAACTTATGAACAAGAATTTATTTACGTACAATGAAGAACCTTAAGACATAAAATATAATTTTCATCAACTTTTTTAAATTTGGCGCGCTCGCAGTTTTTCAGCCAGTCACATATTCAATACATTGTTCCCGCATGGTTTGTGATTCACCTCTTTGCTGATTGAAAAATTATTAACAATATCCACATTCCAAATTCAAATCAATTTTGGTCCCTAAGGATTAATGAGCTATTTTGGTCCCTGTTTACGAGGAATAAACTAGCTCTTTTTGAATAGTTGTGATAAAAAAAAAAGTTTAAGTTTAACATATTGTTTGTATGAAATGATACACATACTGTTAATACATACCATCTATTAAAAACTTTCTGTATACAGGGTTATTTTTAAAACACCATCAACCTTTTGGGAGATAAAAGTACTCATCATTATGAACAACTTTTATTTGTGTTCACTTCATCATCATCAACAGCCCGTTCACGTCCACTGCTGAACATGGGCCTCCTCTTAACAGACCTTGGCAAGCCAGGATCGTAGAGCGATACTGCCATAATCACCACGCTTGGCAGACGGGTTGGTGATCGCAGTAAGATGTCAACCTTGAGCTAATAGATGCTGCTGCCCATCCATCAGCCATATGTCCTTAGTCGCCTTTTACGACACCCATGAGAGAACATGGGGTGGTCTATTCTAAGCCGGAAACCACACGGCAAACGGAAACCACACGTTCACTTACCTCGACAAAGTGTATAGAGCAGCAGATTATTTTTTCGCGATTTTGAGGGTTTTTGCCATAGTAAAAGTTGTTTATAATCATCATGACTGTCACCCCCTGAAAGGTTTTTGGTGTTTTAAAAATAACCCTGTATAATAAAATATGAAATATTGTTCTCTATTTACATACCTAAATCAAAATAATGTACTAAAATGTGTTAATGCATTGTAAATGACGTACAACAAGCGCGAATTATTCGTCTACGTTACTAATAAACTTTTTCATTTCAGCCAAGAAGCGTTTGCTACTTCAACTTCATATTTTGTGATTAACTCTTTTTTTTTCGCACGGACATATTTAGTTAGGCTTTTGCTACTACACCGGGCATAAAGGCGAGCAAAGCACCAGCCTAGATAAATGGTTTAAACACTGCAAACTAAGCATCCTGCGAAAGAGGGCATCCCCTGTGGGACTTGGACCTCGGCTCAGGGCGGTCGCTGACGGGGAGATTGAGGGATTATAACTTTTAGTTTTTTTAAGGGAATTTTGTGCAACTGTCTCTCTACTAGGGCATCGGAAGGTACTTACCCAGTACTGTAGTGATGCTCGAGGAGAATATTCTTTTTACAAGACAACGATCTCCTTTATTAATTATACCTACATATTTTTGTAGGAGACTTTTGTAATTCTTTCTTAGCTTAAATTTTTCGGTAATATGAATAAATTTAAAAGTTTGTATTTTTATATTTTTGTATGTTTGTTTCGAATAAACTCAAAAACTACTGAACGGATATCGATGATTCTTGTACCATTAGATTGACACATTATCCATGAGGCTTTACAAGTCCATCCATACGAAGCCGGGGCGGGCCGCTAGTTAATAATACAAAGAAATAAATATATTACATAATATTCACAAATTCTTGAAATAAACTCAAACCTTTATCTCATACTTATACCCATTCATTAACAAACCCAGTAGTAACAACACGACAAACACAAACTAACTGTGATCCGTTTTCCCACGTTAGCGATCTATTGACTTTCACACTTTGAGAACCAGTGTCCGTCACGAACTTCTCACTTGCATGATGCTTGCATGTCACTAATCGTCACCCTCAACACTGACACTTGAAAATAATCCTCTATCCCCAAAGGCATAAGGCTCATTTTTAAATGTCAATGGTATGTGTTATAGGACTTTATGGTTGTAGCGCAATGGATATTAGTGGTAAAATGAATCTAGAAAAAATAATTCTATGTAAAATGTGGTGAGACTTGTTTTTGAATAGTATTGGAATGTGTGATAAGACGTTTTGGATTTAGATCAGAGGATAAGAGTAACAAAGTAAATGAAGAAACAAAAAGTACGGAAATGTATTGTTGATGTGTTAAATAATGTTTTTTTAATTGTTATATGAAGTTCTTCATTCCTTATCTTGTATTTCGAAAGAAAGAAACAAAAATTTTAAATATACAAAAATGGCGCCACGTTAAATAGCAATGTTTATTTGCTGTGCTAGACAACCTCCGTTGCGTAGCGGTATTTGGCTCACTTTAAATCTTGGAGGTCGTGGGTTCGATCCCCACGCCGGACAGAAAATCTTTGAGTAAATTCTAAGATTTCCTTCCGGGTCTGGTTGGTTGAGGGACAGGATTGGTTGGTCCCGATTGTTATAACATCATCTATAATAATCGTATATTAAGGAACGGGCAGCAGCGTTTCTTTGTGTGTTACAACATAATTCTGCGGTCACCAACCCGCCTGCCAAGCGTCATGACTATTGCAAATACCCTCCCTCGAGAGAAGGCCCATGTTCAGCAGTGCACGTTATACGGGCTGATGATGTGAAGATGATGATTTGCTTTGCAAAGTATAAACCAGCATTCTGGGAACACGTCGCATTATTAAGAGTTCTCTTTGTCGTAGCTTGATGACGTCCCTAAAACCGAGTAAACATATAAAACATATTATATACTGATATAACCGCCGTGTGTTTTCCGGCTTAAAATATACCACTTTATATGTTCCTGTGAGTGTTGCAAGAGGCGAAAAAGCGACATATACCTGATAGATGGGCAGCAGCAGATAGAATCTATCGCTTAAAGATACTCATGATACTGCGATCACAATCCACCTGTCAAGCGTGTTGGGCATCCTCAATGAGCCTGGCTTGCCAAGATCTGTTAAAGAGGAGATCCATGTTCAGCAGTGGATGTACTTTATCTGCCCGTTTACGTAATAATACTCATTAAAGAGACACAAAACACTTTTTGAACGCCGTATTGAAGGCTATCATCAATTGCCTTCCCCCCGGCCCTTAGTTTGCAAAGAACCTTCCGATGCCGACGTAGATCCGAAGTCCGAGAGGCCCGCGAATTGTAGAGTAAGTAGAGCGTCAGTTGCACAAAACCCCCTAAAATACTAAAAGTCATAATCCTTTGAATCTCATCGCCAGCGACCGCCCTGAGTCGTGGTCCAAGCCCCACACGGGGCGCCCTCTTGCGCAGGTGGTTTAACAACTACAAACTAAGCAAGTATGTAGTTGTTAAACCATTTATGAATGCTGGAGCTCTGCTTTATGCCCGGTAAAGTAGCAAAAGCATCATGGCTAACTACGTATGTCGGTTTGAAAAAAAAAAAACATCAATTGTATCTATTCATGATCTAGAACAATCGTTGCAATTCTCTCCTCCAGAATGCAAAACGATACTTTTTCCCACCTGTCCGAAGTTCCTTAACCTCTCCTATGTAATGTTAATACGTTAACAAGTGACATCTGTCTGTCCGTCCAACACTTTGTTCCCGGATCGGATTTGCATATAAATAGACACATTTACTTTGACCAGGGTTTGCGAGTTTTGTTTTGTTGTAAATTCCTGGTAACTGGGCTACTTAAGGGTATAATTACACTGACTAATCAGTACTGCCATATATGAAAATTGGATATTCCATCCATTTATTTAAAACTTTTTGCACAATTTTATTCAGAGTCGGATTAAATGCCCGAGGCATTTTGTACCAGTCAGCCTTAGGATGGTGCAGAGAAAAACATGGCTGGCACATTGACAAATTATGAGCAAAATAGTGGAAAATAACCATCATCGATCATAGGCATATCAGTCTACTGCTAGACATAAGCCTCCCCTAATTCCTCCCATAACATTCGGTCCTCCGCCTTCCTCATCTCGTCTACTCCTGCAACCTTTTTCATGGCATCAGTCCATCTTGTTGAAGGGCATCCTACCTTGCGTTTTTCACCAATTGTGTATTACCGCAATGGAACCGTTATTTGCTATAAAAGGTACAATTGCTGTTTGGCGATATATACAGCGTCCATGCTGCATATTTTTGCACTCACGTCAAACTGCTGTGATAAGCTTCGGCTTAATTTAATTCTTTGAACCAAAAACGTCTGATGACTTTAATAATGACAGGTTAGGACAAAATAACCTATTAAAGATTTTTGACACATTAAAGATACCTACAAGTCATGATTAGAAACCTAAATAAAGCTTCAAGCCTTTTTATTTATACGAGGTTTTATTATCCAAAACTATGTTACGTTCCAAAATAACAAAAGGTGAGTTTACTGACAGAAACGAGCCACAATCTAGACATTGAATTTCGCGGCATTCTTTGAACGGATAGATACACATTACTTTTCAAAACCTGAATATGAAATCCACGAGCAACACAAATGCTGCAGTCATACCAGTTAAAATAACACTTATTTCATCATCATCATCATCAGCCCGTATAACGTCCACTGCTGAACATGGGCCTCCTCCCGAAAGAGGGTCTTTGCCATAGTCACCACGCTTGGCAGGCGGATTGGTGACCGCAGCGCTGTGTTGTAATACACAGGGGAAACGCTGCTGCCCGTTCCCTGGTTCGTTTGTTATAGATGATGTTATAACAATCGGGACCAACGGCTTAACGTGCTTTCCGAGGCACGGAGGGAATTAACACAAAGATTTCTTGTCCGGTGTGGGAATCGAACCCACGACCTCCGAGATTTAAAGCGAGCCAATTACCGCTACGCTACGGAGGTTGTACAACACTTATTTACACATTCCAAATTCAAATAAAAACACAAAACTGTACTCCATTCCAACATCGAAGTAACATAGAAGCAACCATTGAAATCGAACTAAAACCGTGGCAGCTATCAATAATAGCAGTACTCAAAATATCCTTTAAAAAAAACCAGTTGTTTATAACCAATACTAAACCATATCTAATATTCGTTGCAGTAACGCCTTTAGTTAACAGAATAGAACAAGCAAGCATTGTCGTCATGACTCAATGATGGATGGGCTTGCGAATATGGTAACAAGAATAAGGGCTCAGGTAAACGGGAATATTATGCGTTTAGACAATGAGGTTTACGAACAATGCCATGTGTGATGGACCGATAAAGAGTTAAAGACGATCTGTTGTGTTTTATTCTTTCCATATTGCTGGTGTCATTTGTTTTTAAAACTGCAATATTTACATCGCGACTTTCCTACTAATCCTACTTAATATTATAAACGCGAAAGTTTGTAAGTATGGATGGATGGATGGATGTTTGTTACTCTTTCACGCCAAAACTACTGAACGGAATTGGCTGAAATTTTGCACCGGGATAGGTTATACGCTGGATTAACATATAGTCTACAAAAAATCACGCTCCGACTCACTGGAGCAGAGTAACGCGGGTAAAAAAGCGGGACGCGGCTAGTATTATAAATGTGAATGTACTTAAGTTTGTCTGTTACGCTTTAACGCGAAAACTACTTGGCCAATCATCATGAAACTTTGTACACATTTTTGGAGGTATTATAAGTAACATAGGGACATTGGCTTAAATGCCGAAGCCGCGGGTAAAAGTTAGTCGTATATAATATTGGATACATGAGCTTTATTGTAAATTTGATTTTTATTTTATTCTTTTTGAATTCATTAAACTTCAAATCTTTATATAGTGCACATTTTTTTTATTGTATACAAAAATATTTACGCCTTAAAATAGTATATTAATATATTATGTCAATGACAAAACTGCTTGGCAGTGAGTTGCTCTGAAACAATACTGCTTTATTAATAATTGTAAAATAATATCTATTAAAAAAAAAGGATTCCTCTGAGTTTCTTGCCAGTTCTTCTCAGAGTTGCCACGTCCAGAACTGGTGGTAGAAAAAGAAGAATGATGTACAATCATAAGAACATAATTTAAAATATTTTTAATGTGTCTATAAGAATAAAGAATTTTTGACTTTGACTTATTGATTTACCGACCGACTGTCTAAGTAAATATCGGAATAATACCCGGACATCAAGCACACAGAACGAATAAACTTGTTAATTTGTTGAATGTAGTAATTAATTCTAACAACCTAACCTATATTACATTAACCATAAAAAGTGATTATTCCTATATTAAAATAAAATATTTATTTTAATTTCACAGCATTGAAGGAAAACAAATTTAGGTATGAATACAAAAGCAGTTTAAGTTCGTATGTAGACCTTACAGCGTGGTCTTAATAAGTTGCAAATATTATGCAATGCTTAGCCAGACTGTCTGGGAGCAGGTTCGATCTTTTGAAGAAGAAGATTTTGCTTGTTATTTATTTTACAAATGAAAAGCATGACCATTTGTCCTGACTCCAAAGTGTTAAAATTATTACCCTACTATAATAATATTATAAACGCGAAAGTTTGTAAGTATGGATGGATGTTTGTTACTCTTTCACGCCAAAACTACTGAACGTTATTGACTGAAATTTTGCACCGGGATAGGTTTTGCGCAGGATTAACATATAGGCCACAACACATCACGCTCCGACCCACTGGAGCAGAGTAACGCGGTTAAAACCGCGGGGCGCAGCTAGTGAATTCATATTATGAATTTCCTACCATAATATACTCTAGGAGATTTGGATATTACAATATGCATTATATTATCGTAATTAATTAATGTATACTTTTCTATACTCAGTATACAAAGCTGAAGAGTTTATTTGTTCAATTGAATGCGCTATTCTCAGGAACTACTGGTCCGGTTAGAAAAAAACATTCAGTCTTATATAGCCTATTTATTAAGGTAGCCTATAGGCTAAATTTAACCATGAAGTTCCTACTTGAACGAGAGTTAATCGAAGAAGCTAGTAGGTACATATAAACTAGAAAAAATATAACACAAAAATATTGGAAGATGATACAATATTGAGTAGGTATACTATAGTTATTATTTAACTCCATAAGTAAATTTTGGATATGATTTTTTTTTTTTTTTTTTAATAGATGTGAGCAATGAACTTTTTTTTTATATAAATTAATAGCAGAGTTTTGCAGTCTACTAAAGTATTCTTGTTAACGCCTCGTGCTAAGCTAAAATGCTTGTGTTACGAGTGGGTTCACGTCGGTAGTGCAATATCAAGTCCGACGCTCCTAGCCATTGGACTACGGCTTTGCAGAATAGTAGTACATTTTAGATATTAACTTAACAATTGGTTTCTAAATATAAATGAAAGATGATAATGGATAATGGATGATGAAAAATAGAGTTGAAAATATAACATTAAAGCCACAGTGTAAACGTTTGTAATCCAGGAATTTGATTCTTCGAGCATAATCACAGGAAACTGGGTGTTAGAGCGTGGCGTGCGTTGGTCTTACCTGGTAGAAACTGGAAAACTGCATTGTGTTGGCCATCTATAGAGATCATTGGCTTACACCACGTACATACGTTTTTTATTGTCGCAACGCATATATTGAAGTACATATTATGTTCTTTTTATATGTAGATAGATAGAGGTACATATTTAAAATTAATTATATAAAATAAATGAGCTACTTATCTAGAATCACCGAAAGAATATTTTAAATCAGATCAGTATGTCCTGAGATTAGCGCGTTAAAGCAAACAAACAAACTCCTCAGTTTTATATATTAATCTAGATAAAGATAGATTCAAAAGAAAAGTGCGTGAGTATCAATCCACTATGGCATGTGTTTTGTATCTACTAATAGTTTACTTAAAAAAATATCGTAGTGTACATAATATGTCAAAAAATAGCTGCTTGTAACATCGCAAACGCTTAGATCTTCTATAACCTAACTAGATGTGTACGTCCGAAAAAAAATACAACGGATTATGATACGGTTTTATCTGTCATAATGATAATTTATCTTCAAACGCTATGAATAATAAATGCATTTTTTTCTAGTTAGTAATGACATAATTTGCCTAAATTCTGTATCGGATTATTTAAATCCGATATAGAATACCAATGTCTGTATCAAAATCCGATAACAAATTCTAACGAATTTAAGTGAATCAATGCGTTAATATTGAGTAACCGAATTAAATTGATATGCGTCATCGAGCAGGTATATTTTATTACAATTAACATTAAAATCAACTACTATAAAGATACCATAATATACTAATAGGCATGTTTTATCTTAAATACAGGGTTGACCTCAGAAAAGTATTTTTATATGTCAAACGATGATAAAAAAATATTTATTACATGAATCAAATACATATACAAGTAAAAGTAGCTACCTAATCTATAATATAAAAATGGATCCCTATTTCCCTTGGTCACCGGATCACGCGTGAACGGTTCGACCGATTCCGTTAATTCTTTTTTGTTGCGTTTGTTATTGTCAGGAGAAGGTTCTTATGTTGGAAAAAATTAAGCAAATTGCGCATAAAAATTGTAAATTGAACAATACTTAACCACCAATATTAAGTTTTCTAATGTAACCTTAGCGCTATTGACAATAATAATAATAATAATATCTTAATGAAACCCTCTATATAACCCTACAAAAGGCAGCCATCTTGAACACATGTAGGATCGTCAGGAAGTTCATGCAAATAGACGAACATGAAGTAACCGCACATCACAACACATAAACACACACCACACGCTGCATTTACTTGGCTTTGGCCCGTAAATGTAGCTAATTCCAGCCCACAAGCTGAGAAAAAAAAACAACATAAAAATAATAATAATAAAAATGTTTATTTTATCAATATATCTACACATTTATAATTATGTTATTGCTTTTGCCATAATTTGCCGTTTTGCAATCTCGAAGGTAGTCCATTGGTTTAACGTTAATAATCTACTTTTAAATGAAAACAAAACTCATTAAATGTTCTACACCTAATGTGAAACAAATTGATACGAATTTGCAAATAAATCCAGTGGAGTCAACTGTCTTTTTGGGAATAACTATTAATTGCGGCCTATGCTGTTAAAACTATGAGGCGACTTACTGATTTGGAGACTGCTAGAATGGTTTACTTTAGTTATTTTCATAGCGTAATCTCTTATGGAATTCTTCTGTGGGAAAACTGTGTCCGTTGACTCCATTTTTGTACTACAGAAACGAGCTGTAAGGTCTATATATAAACTTGGTCCGCGAGTTTCCCTACGGGAGAAATTCAAAGAGACTTATGTTCTTACAGTCGCATCACAATATGTCTATGAAACCCTTTTATAAGTTCATAAGAATATAGATAGTTTTCAGAAAAAAAGCGACACTCATAATGTTAATACTAGATCTAAGCATAATCTCGATTTACATGCTACACGTCTCCACAAAATTAGCAATTCTTTTATGGGGCAATGTATACGCTTCTTCAACAAACTTCCTAATAATGTAAGAGATCTTTCAACAAACAAGTTTAAACGATATGTCTAAGATAACTTATATAAAAAGGCTTATTATAAAATTTCTGATTATGTTAATGACAAAACTGCTTGGGAGTGAGTTGCTCTGAAACAATACTGCTTTATTAATCATTGTAAAATAAAATTTATTTTAAAAAAGGATTCTTCTGAGTTTCTTGCCAGTTCTTCTCAGAGTTGCCACGTCCAGAACTGGTGGTAGTAAAAGAATGGGACGCATCATAAGAACATGATTTAAAATATTTTAAATGTGTCTATATGAATAAAGAATTTTTGACTTTGACATTGACAGAATGCGCGCTGCTCTTAGTGCACATCACAGTTAGTTCAGCGCTAGCACGCTTATGTTAAAAGTTCCATTTAATATAGAGTTTTCGTTAAGACAGGACAACTTCTGTCGAGTCAGCTAGTTTAAAATAAAACTCACTTATAAAATACTACTATTCTAAATCCATTCTACTTGGCAAAGTTTCCAGAATGCTGGCAGCATTACCCCGTTGAATGGCAATACTTACCCGCTGTGCAAAGTAAAAACCAGCACTCGGAGAACGTGGCTTAAAATAAATAGACATATATGAGATAAAACTGTTTTCTTTTTTACTTTATCAGAGTTTATGTGAACTGCTGAACATGGGCTTTCACTTTAACAGATCTTGGCAAGCCAGGGTCGTTGAGGGATGTTGCCATAAACACAACGCTTGGCAGACAGGTGATCGCAGTAAGATGAAAGAATCTTTGTGCTGATAGATGCTGCTAGCCCATCAATCAGGTGTATGTCCCTTTTTTTTGTTGTTGTCCGGGGGGAAATGCATTAACGCATTCCCACCGCCGCTGTAGCGTATTCGCGCGCTGGCGGTGGGATATGTGGGACTCGCCCTCTCCATAGCGTGGTATGCTAAACTCATACCACGAGAAGAGGACCCTACACCGGTGGTGGGAAAGCGAGCGTAAATGCATTTCACCCCAGACAACATGAAAAAAACAAAGGTCATGTGAGACGAATGTATATCGGATTTGGAAGCACAAACACAGAATTCCATCCATTTAGATATCATCTTAATCTATTAACTTAAAAATACTTTTTTAACTACAACTAAAACTTTAGTACAGCCGAGTATTCTATCTCACTGGATGTCCATAACCTTAGTAAGGTTAAAAGAATTGTATAACGCATCGCAAGTTCACGGTAACTACGAGAATTGCCCGCTGATTGTTATACTCGACCTGCGAATTGAGTTGAAGGCGTTTATCTTCTGTCATCGCCACGTGGATATTTTACGATACAACAAACTTCCTAATAATGTAAAAGATCTTTCTATTAATAAGTATAAACGATATATTGAAGATAAACGATGTAAAAAATCTTATTTTAATATTTCTGATTTTATAAATGACAAAACTGCCTGGGAGTGAGTTGCTCTTTGCGGCCAAGTGCGAGTCGTACTCGCGCACGAAGGGTTCCGTACCATTTTTTGTATGAGACTTAAATATTTATTTTATTTTATTCACATCATCTGTGAATTTTCAACAGTCTAGCTATCGCGGATATTGAGATATAACCTTTTTTTTGTTGTCCGGGGGGAAATGCATTAACGCATTCCCACCGCCGCGCCGCGCCGCTGCAGCATATTCGCGCGCTGGCAGTGGGATATGTTGGACTCGCCCTCTCCATAGCGTGGTATGCTAAACTCATACCACGAGGAGAGGACCCTACACCACTAAAACCCCCTGACACTCCTTCGATCCGCCATTGACGGGGGCCGGGTACGCATGATAAATCCGGCCCCCCGACGGCACCCGCGGCCAATATGGTACCGCGGAATCTCCTGGGCGACACTTACAGTGGCCCATTTGCCCAATTATAGGGACGCCCGGAGTGTAGAGGCGTTCTTGAGATATAGCCTGGTGACAGACAGACAGCGAAGTCTTAGTAATAGTGTCCCGTTTATACCCTAAAAATAAATGTGATATATCCATCCAAATAGTATTTGCTTATGTATTTCAATTAACAAACAAATTTACTGGCCAGCCTTTCAATTATATTACCTTAACGTCTCACCTAAAATAAACGGTTTCACATCGAAAATAAATCCGCACTTACAACGAAAACGTTAAATATTTATAGATTGTAAGCGGCGCCTAAATTCCGTAAAGGTAGTCAACCTTCAGAAGATCTGCGCATTCATGCACACGAAGAAGTGGAGTCACGAACCTAAGTTGTACTACTTTGAACGTACATAGGTAGCCACGAGGCTTTTGCTACTTCACCGGGCATAAAGGCGAGCAGAGCTCCAGCCTTAATGAGTGGCTTAAAAACTACAAACTAAGCAAGAGAGTGCTCACTGTGGGGCTTGAACCTCGGCTCAGGGCGGTCGCTGGCGATGAGATTGAGGGATTATGACTTTAATTGCAAACTAAGGGTCAGCAGGACGAGGGGGACGCATCGCGTTCGCGGGCGCATTCTTCTCCGGCGGGTCGGATATAATAGTTAAGCTCGGCTTAAATACTAGCTGCGCCCCGCGGTTTTTCAAATAAAAATATTTTTTATTTACGTAAACCAATTACAGGCACTTGTAAATCGTCAAACATTATTTTTTACCCGCGTTACTCTGCTCCAGTGGGTCGGAGCGTGATGTTTTGTGAGCCTATAATTATATGTTAATTCAACGTATAACCTAATATCATAAACGCCAAATATAAGCTACAAAACATCACGCTCCGATCCATAACTATCTTCAAAAATGACATTCGCTTAGTCCTGTTAAAAACCAAGATTCGTTTTTCGTTAAACATTATCTCAACAGATATTTTAGAATTAAGATTTTTCTTCAAGACAACTCTGCATACATGAATTTGCTCTTAACTGTGTCAAAATCCTAATCGTAGACACATTAAAACATACAGAGATGATATCAACATTATTTACTGCCGACCACGAACCTAAGGCCACATTAAATTGACATAATGCAACTGATACATAGATCCAACCTGCGATTATTATAATGAAGGAATTGTGGGATTTAATCAACCAAACGGCTGTAATCTGTCTGTTGTTCTAACTAATCAAATAATCAATATTATTAGAACAGAAATTAAAGCACGAATAATATAAATATATGTACTTGTGTGCTGAGGAACTGCACAACTTAGTTCTGCCTTCCCCTTTCTTCTATCGGACAACAAGACACTCGGAGAGGCGCCATCAGTACATGGTCGATATTCCCAAAATACGTACGAAGCGCTTCGAGTCCACGTTTTTTGTACGTACTGCGAAGATGTGGAACTCCTTGCCGGGGTCTATATTTCCCGATAAGTACGATATGGGTCTCTTCAAATCAAGAGTAAACCGGTTCCTTCTAGGTAAGCGTGCTCCATCCTAGGCTGTTCCGATGCTTAACATCAGGCAGGGTGTAGTCAAACGCTAACCTATTTCTGATAAAAAAAAAAAAAAAAAAAAAAAACTAATCACTAAATGTTTCAATTAAAACAGTTGATTCACGATTAGACGTGCATCAACTACTTAGGTATATCTTACATATGAAAATAGTCTAGTTTAATCGCTTTACACAAAATTCTTTATGCGCAAGTCTTACTTTCAACTGCAATTTGTGGCAATAACGCGATGATAGTCTATTTTTCCACTAAATTGTGGTAACAACAAGCCGAAAGGTACTAAGCATATTCTAATTCTCCGGAAAAAAGGCGAAGCGATTCCAGCCTTTTTAAATGGTTCAAAAACTATAAACTACGCAACCTGCACAAAAGAGAGACCCTGTGGGGCTTGGACCTCGTTTAAACGCTGGCAGGGGTATTGATTGCGAATATATAAATTATTATATAAAACTTATGTTACGCCCAACCCGTGCATCGCCATACCAGCATAATGATCTGCTTTAAAATCTGATAAACATTATAGTTAGAGTTGCACAAATAACAAGCTTTCACATCAAGTTGTTATGATCATTGATACACATCAGACGTTCGACTTTCTGCGTTTATGAGGTAATACCAACTTACTGAGAGTGTGTTCCCATTTATAATAGGTTTGATTTCGTTAGCTACCACCACAGCCTTTTATATCCTTGAAGATAAGTTTATCTTGGCGCCAGTGGGCGCAATACTGATAGTCGGCTGTTTTTTTTTTTTAATTATACTCTGCATTGTACCTAGACCATATATTTCTGGATAAGTCATGACCCGAAGTGCCGAGACCTGTACACTTACAGCAGCGCTAGTCCATAAATTCAACGTCGCGCGTCGATCAGCGAGCTATGTTGAAGGTTTCTCTTAAAGATAACGGAGTACCGACAAAGTCCGCAGAATAACCAAGTTGAAGTGGCCGAGTGAAGAAGAAGCCCAAATGAGGGACTACACTGAGAAAGGCTGGATTAGACAAAATGGAGAGCATCTCGAATGACAACATGACATGCTACTTATTAAACTTCTATTTTCCAACAATTTGACGTTTTTACAAGTCTTTATTTGGACTTGATTTTGGAAAAAAATAAGTCAAATAAACTGTACGCTTACATATTAAGAAAATAAGAAGCAAGTTGGTTACCTGCAATCAGTGATGACTTAGCCAAACTCAAAATATTCACAAGCCTACGTCAGAACTAAGGACGATCGCACATTGGGTTTGCGCGTTTCTCGAGCATCAAAGAAGCGAAAGTTCCCGACCCCAACAGGTATAGTCTAGGCAACCTCGACTCATTGAACAACATACAGCAAAAATCACTATCAGAATTATTGAAATTTGGCACACAGGTGATTTATATGATGAAGGCATCTGTTAAGAAAAGATTTTCCAAAATTCATCTCCTGAAGGAATAAACAGGGTTTTAAAGATGTGTATGGAGAAATAGATACCTGGAAGAAATCGCCAATATAAATTGAAATTAGGTCTTTGCTAAAACATCTTGCAACGTAACAGCACCTTTTGTTCTCCGAGTTCGTTGCGTACAAACGATGTCGGCGGAATGTCAACATGTCATTCGTAGGGAACAGTTTCCAATTGTACAATATAAACAAAATGTAGACTCGCTCAATGTTTTTGTAAAGTACCGTTAATATTGGTCCAAGAACCCGAGTAGCTGTCGCAGTAACAATATGCGAACGTTGTTTGTTCGCCGCATTCCCGTACTGACCCATTTTCTTTATCAATCCCGTTACGTAGACGCCGCAGTAATTACACGTATGTATATTTAAAGATCGATGAAAAAGTTAATTTTGGACTGGACATTGTTATCAATTTAAAACAATTTCCTTATTAAATGGTTTAATAAGTAAGTAACCAGTGCAACCGCGACGGTAAGCCATCCTTATCCTGCCCTTCTCCCCTGTAAGCTCTGGCGACCTTACTCAAGAACAGAAACACAACATTAATCAATAATGTTATTTGGCTGTAGTATTGTACTTCCTCAATAAGGCGCCTTATTAAGGCTTATTATCTTATGATCTTGCTGGAGGCTCCTCCCTTAATCTCCCAATTATTAGTTTGCAAAGAACCTTCCGAAACCCTCGTAGACTCTTCTACGAGGTCTTTGGCCCGAGAGGCTCGCTGTATAGTATAGCGACAGCGGGCATGATTGACGACAACGACATATAATGTCACTGTGGCACCCAACCACAGTCTATGTCGCACACGTTGGCCTGCCCTTCATGCCCTAGGTGCACGATGGAGGATTTGATGGCGGGAACGACAGAGGCCATTGGAGTGGCGACGTACTGGTCAGAATGGCTTTATTAAACAAAGTATTAAAACTAATAAGTTAAAACAGCGACACGAAAGAAAAAGAAGAGCGACAGTTGCACAAAACTCGGGAAATTTAAGAATAGTAAGTTTGGGAGATTAAGGTATAGTGACTTTTAAATTTTTCCCTAAAATTCCAAGCCAGCGACCGCCCTGTGCCATTATCCAATATAAAATATCTTGGACAAGTAGCCCTGTTCGCATTTATGCCCGGTGAAGTAGCAAAAGCTTTATGACTAATTCCATATGAAACGAAAAATATTCTTGCGGTGGCCAGTCGCTTGACAAGCTACTTACATTTGTCCACCCAAAAGCATTAAGCTACTTCTAAGGTTTATAAATCAAGGTAATGAGCGTGTTAAAGTTCATTACACCAAAAATAATTCAATCAAACGTTACCTCCGCTTATTAAGCTCCAACATCACGTACAAACATAACCACAGAATAATTTATTTAACAGTATTTTTGAATAACAACCCTGTACCGCAGTTAGTTGACAGACAAGTGCTTGTTAAAATCGTATGGCGAATTATGGCCGCGATGCAGTTAGGTAATAAGCTTAGAAATGGTAATCAGAATAAAGCATAGGAACAAAAGGTCGGATGTGCCATACGTCAGATAGATTCGTCGTATGTGCCTGTGTGTTTATCGTAAACTGGTACAGGTCGCGTCACGTAAAAAGAACGCTGGCGATCAAGCTGCGCATTATGCGATTTATCGGTCTATTTGGTGGAATGAGGTGAGGCGCGGGGTAGGCGGGTTACGCGCCGAATGCTTGCCGGTGCGCTATTGGTTCGTCAGTTGACCTTTGCTTTCCGTGTTGTGTCCACGCTACGTTCGTTCTAAAAATACCATCGCGCACAAAAGTTTTTAATTACGAAATGGTTTTACATAGAAAAGTGCGAAAAATGATTTATGACGTATATTGTTTCATGAAGAGAGAGGCTGATAATAATGCAGTTAAGAATTTAAAACAATGTATGAAAAGGACCGCAGAGGCAACGAAATGTTCCGAGTCTACAGTGAGACGAATTGTTAAGGGTTCAAAAGATTCGGAATTTCTTACTGTCTTCCGAACTCCCGGCAAAAATAAAAGAATAAAACAAAAACCGATAACAGACATTGACAGCTTTGACCAGGGTGTTATAAAAAGAATCATCCACAATTTCCACGTCACTGAAAAAGAATTGCCTACCATAGGCAAGTTACGAAGGAAGTTACACATCCAAGGATCTGCTGCAAGTCTCAGGCGAATAATAAAAAAATTGGGTTTTAAGTGGAAAAAAACAGAAACCAATAGAAAAATTATAATTGAGCAGTCACAAATTCGATTTCAAAGAATTGAATATCTGAGAAAGATTAAAAAATATAGAGAGGAAGGAAGACCTATCATTTATACTGATGAATCATACGTCGATAGTTCCCATGCGTCTCACCATTCTTGGACAGACGGTCCTACCAAAGGCATTAAAAAACCTATATCTAAAGGTAGCCGCTTGGTCATAGTGCACGCGGGCGGTGAAGCGGGTTTTGTGCCGAATGCTTTGCTGACGTTCAAAGCCGGTACAAAAAGCGGCGACTACCACGACAATATGAATTCGGAGAATTACGAGCGGTGGCTCCGTACTAAACTGATGCCGAATTTACCGCTTAATTCAGTCGTGGTAGTCGACAATGCATCGTACCACAACAAACAACTCGACGCTGCACCAACATCCAATACAAAGAAAGCAGAAATGCAAAGCTGGCTCCATCAAAAAGGAATTGAATTTGAAGAATCCATGCTAAAGCCGGAGTTGTATAATTTAATAAAAAAATATAAAGAGCAGTTTAAGATATTCAATATTGATACTATATTAAACGAAGGAGGCCATTCTGTACTTCGTTTGCCCCCATATCACCCGGACCTAAATCCTATAGAAATGGCGTGGTCTCAAATAAAGGGATATGTCGCCAGCAAAAATGTAAGTTGGAACCTTACACAGATAACTGACCTGGTTATTGAAAAAGTAAATTTAATGGGAGCAACAGAATGGGGGAAATTATGCACCAAGGTAAAGGAAATAGAGGCCGATTATTGTAAAAGCGATTATGTGGTCGACATGATGACAGAAACATTTATTATTCGCGTAGGGGATGATGATTCTGACTCAAGTGATGATGAAAGCTCAAGTGACGACTGCGACGACGATGAAATGGCCACTTCTAGTACCAACACCGCGTCCTCATCTGGTTTTCACGTCACCCAAGACGATTTAATGGAAGGAGTTTCAACATTACTTTAATTTTTTGTTATTAGATTAAACATTTTACACTAAATCAAACATGTTTTTAATTATATTTAACAATACTCTATCTTATTTATTTTTCAATTAACCTACCAATAACCAATATACGAAGCGCGAGCGAAAGGCTAATTCAAAAATAAAACAATAGACCTAGTACTTTCGTGCACGAGTGTACCCATGCGCAAAAACTCCCTCTCCACTTTCTTCCAGCGTTCTTTTTAGATGACGCGACCTATACTTACACCCAAATGCTTCTGAGGTATCTCTTTGGCCTAGCGGTAATTTCCGAAGCCCTCGACTCAAGTTCAGGATTAGAACCTTGAAAGCTACTCAACTGTTTATGTACTGACACGAGCTGTCCTTGTATTTGGATCCATATACCACTTATCATCAGGTGCACAGGGATCAGTTGCTTTTTCAGGTATTAAAACTAGTCAAGTGCGAGACGGACTCGCGCAAGAAGGGTTCCATAACATTTTCAAGTGACTACCCGTTGCCGTTATTGACATCAACCTAAAAAAAATATTTTAGTTTTATTTTGTTGTTATAGCGGCAACAGAAATACATCATTTGTGAAAATTTCACCTGTCTAGCTATCGCGGTTCTAAAAATACAGCCTGGTGACAGACAGACAGTCTGTCTGTCTGACAAGTCTTAGTAATAGGATCCCGTTTTTACCCTTCGGGTACGGAAACCTAAACAGGGGACAACTATAAAAATACTGCACTAGTGGTTACAGTATGGGCTTGTGGGATCTGGTGTTCTTGGTTCGACACATGTTATAATAATATATACGTTTATAAAGTCCCCTACCACACAGGGATGTTTCGTATTTAGCCACGAGGCTTTTGCTACTTTACCGGGCATAAAGGCGAGCAGAGCTCCAGCTTAAATAAATGGTTTAAAAAACTACAAACTAAGTAACCTGCACAAGAGGGTGCTCCCAGCGGATCCTCTGGCGGTCTGGGCGGTCGCTGGCGATGAGATTGAGGGATTATGAGTTTTAGTATTTTAGGGGGTTTTGTACAACTATCGCTCTACTTTACAGTTCGCGGGCCTATCGGCCCTTCGGGTCTACGAGAGCATCGGAAGTCTTAAACCACAAAACTAAGCTATTTACATCAGTCTAAGTGTAAGTGTAAGGTGTCTTAATTTGTATAATCAAAGCCCTTCGCAGATGTTCTAAGCGCGGGAGTTATTTACAATAACATAATTGTTTGAATAACATATGATCTGTCTCCTCTAATACTTCATATAATGATCCATTAGCACTGTAACTCCATAATTACCTACTCATAACCCCATAAATGCTATAACGCCGTAATTAAAATCATTTAACGATCGACATTGGGTAAATTATAGCCCGTGTTCTCAGTTTGCAAGCGGTTTAATTGAAAGTCGATGTCATGAATTTTATTTAAAGACAATTAATATATATAAAACAGTCGTATATTAATAATTGAAACATTAAAGTATTATTTGACTTTCGTTATTAAGTATAAGTTATGATGAAACCTGCTGTATGTCATTAAAATCATTGTGAACTCATTTTTTTTTTGTTTTTTTGTTTTAATGAAATATTGGAGCAGAGCAGTACAAGACATATACAAACAAAGACATAATAAAATAAGTGGAGGTAGGTACATCCGACTATTATGGGCCCTGCTCCCTTCTAGGCCTGCCCATGTGGAGTAGGGATGCCTCCACACTCCGGGCGTCCCTATAACTAGTCAAATGGGCGACAGTCTGTGTGGCGGTGTGTGTATCTCTCCGCGTGGTATGAGTTTAGCATACCACCGCTATGGATAGGGCGAGTCCCACATATCCCGCCGCCAGCGCGTGGATACGCTGCAGAGTGCAGCGGTGGTGGGAATGCATAAATAGATTTCCCCCCGGACAAAAGAAAAGGTACATCCTACTATACTGCCGTGATATATCTATAATGCCGTTATCTACCAAAACCGTATTTTTGAATAACGAGCAAAAACCGCGGAAAAAATTAGAATTGATGTAACTTTTCAATGACAACACTTATTTGAGAATTGGTGGTACCAAAAAATAGGTCAAGTTTAATACTTTCGAATGACTCCCCTGTCATATCGTAAATATTATTTAATTTCATGAAAAAACGTTTTTTGCATTTTAGTTTATCATCGGTGTTGCCAAAATCTTATCGGTCATCGACTAAAATGCCGTCACGCATAGCGCAACGGCATTTTAGTGTATCTATTTCATAGCAAACTATTGTCTGTTAAAATGCTAAAAAAAATCTCTTTGGTGAATAACTAAAACGTCGCTAAAGCACATAACGTCTATTTAGCTTAATAATATGTAATATTGAACTGACTCATGTTAGACTTAAGTGTGTTTAACGGTACTTTACTGCTTTTAAGTCTGGTAACCTATTAATGTATTTAAATTTAAGTGAAAAACTTGAATCATTGTTAAGCTTAATCGTGGTTAAAGTAAAAACCTTATAGTTTAACGGCATTAAAGCGCAACAGAAGGTATAAACAAAAAGTGAACCAATAATATTTAACAACATGAAGTTACTAGAAATAAAGACATTTTTTTAATAAAGGTTATATAATAAAATTATTTTATCAATCACTTAGTCAATATATTTTTTAAAGCTTTTAAAATAGGGTTTATTTTTGCTCAAAGTTTTAACTTTGACAAAATTTCACTTAAAACTTGATTTATTAGGAACTTTTATTTTTCACAAATACAAATATCACATCAGTTATTTATCCATATTAATGAGGTACAACTTGTGTACTTTCAAAATAATATCATATAAAATAAATTTTCAATCAAATGAAATTTACATATAGAATACTTAATGAAACCTGAGATACTTTATAAACAATCAAGACTAAGTGGACTCTTCTCCTTGAACATAAAACTGTAAATTTCTATTATCAATAAAAAACAATCATCCTATACTAAAAACAAAAAAAATAATCTGCCTTATTAAAATTTTAGTTTTAACTTTTTATCTACATTTATAGCCTTCTTGATAATATTTACGTATTCTTAAAAATATGGTATTCAAATCTTAACACAGTCACTTTACCAAATAACTTAAAATAATATGAAAATGTTTAAAATTAAAATTATTAGGTATTTAGTTAAAATAGTTAATCAGTCTCAATAAACTTACATCAGTCTATATTATTATTCCTATAATCAGAACTTGTACCGGATTTTTTTAAGTATGTCACCTTTCCTTTTAGATTCGATACATTTCGGTTCAGTCTTAAATTCAAATACAATAATTTACAAGTAGTGTTTGGTGAAACTGTAACGATAAGAAAGACATTTAATAGACAACTACATGATTATGACAAACTTAACAATGCACTCTCTAAAGTTGTTCATTGGTTGCATGTTAATAATCTCTGTTTAAATGATAAGAAAACTAAAGTAATCAAGTTTTCAACACCCAATGTTGGACAGGTTTCCACTAATGTAAATGGCTTGGACCCTGTGGAAACTCTGTGTTCTTAGGTATCACCATTGATTCCAAATGACAATGGGGACCATACATTGAGAAAATGTCAGCAAAATTAAGTTCTGCAGTAAATGCAGTAACAACAATTAGACGGCTTACGGGTATTTGATGTTGATACGGCTAGAATCGTTTATTTCAGTTACTTTCACAGCATAATTTCGTACGGGATTCTTCTTTGGGGTAACTGCGCGGATATCAATAGCATTATTATATTGAAAAAAAGAGTCGTAAGGGCTATTTACAAACTGGGTTGCCAAGCAAAGTTTGAGAAATTTATAGAAATAAATATTGTAACCGTTGCATCATAATATATAATAATATATGATAATGTGTTATATGTAGATAAAAATCAGTTTGTAAAAAAAAAGCGACACACATAAGTGTATATACTAGATATAAGCATAGGTAATCTTGTGGTTGCTAGCCGTCGCCGCAAAATAAGTAACTCTTTTATGGGGCAATGTATACGGTTCTATAACAAACTTCCCAAAAGTATAAGAGAATTTGTCTATAAATAAGTTTAAAATGTCTATTAAAGCCAAATTTCAAAATTTTCCGAATTCTCAGAAAAAAATCTGATTATCTTTGTGACAAAAATGCTTGGAATGTGTTCTCTCAAAAATATGACGATTCCAAACAAATTTTTACGGAATAAATAAATTTTGAATTTGAATCATACAAACATTGACACCCCTTCTTACTTCCTTAGGGGTTGAATTTAGCAATATCCCGTCTCAGTTAGCACCTATGTCCTAAATGAACCCACAAAATTTGAGACTCCTAGGCCTTTGTAGTTTCTGAGATTTCGAGATGAGTGAATGAATGACCTTTCGCTTTTATATTTGAGTTGATAAATATCAAACGTCAGTATGTCCATGATAAGTGAAAAAAGTAGACCAATATATTTGTTTGCAGATGCATAATACGTTATTTCGTAGATTTTAAGGTTTAATATAGCTTATTTTGAAATATAACGAACTACGTTCAAAATTCATCAAAATCGTTAAAACCGGTTTGGACTTATTGTATTTTGGACATATTATGTAAATAGATATATAGATTATGACAATCTATGTCATAATCTATATGTCTATTTACATAATATGTCCAAAATACAATAAGTCCAAAGTACGTATCCTACAAATATTATAAATGCGAAAGTTTGTATGTGTGGATGTATGTATGTTTGTTACTCTTTCACGCAAAAGCTCTTGATTGGAGTCCTCGAGTCCTCACCCAAAAATTGCCTGCTGTGCGATGCTCTAGTTTCACCCCCGACCCTTCTGATCTCGGAACTGGATCGTTACATAGCCGCTGCCCCCCGACCCGCGCGAGATCAGTTAACGGCTTTATTGTGTATTAGTGTGAGATAACGTCATTTTAGTCTAATAATGACGGACAATTAATTTTTGTTTAGTTTTGGAAATGCCGCCACTGGCTTATAACATACGTAAAGTCAAAATACAAGTATGTCAAATATTAACCTATAATGCCGTTAAACATCTTTGATCACATGAAAGTCTAGCATTTTCAATTAACGGCGTTATAGCTTAACAAAAGTAAACTTCTATAATAAAAAAGATTAACAATAAAACAGTTAAAGTACCTCTACCGCTTTATAGTGTACAAAAGACTGTTAACGGCAACCAAGAGAAGCAGACATATGAAAAACTTGTAATAAAAATATGAGTTAATGAACTATAGCGGCTGTATAGACTCACAAAGTTACTTAAAGGCATTTTTGCTTATTTCACAAGAGGAAAATATGTACGTAACGGCTTTCTTAAAATTATTATTTCCAAAACTATTCAAGGTATTGAAAATTCGAAAATTCAGATCGGTAGATTTTTCTTTTCTCGTTATAATAGCATTAAAAGTTAAAAATCGACCAGATGTCGGATAACGGCATTTTAGTTATGCCACGGCAGTATAATAATATTATAAAAGCGAAAGTTTGTAAGTATGGATGGTTTTTTAGTCTTTCACGCCAAAACTACTGAATGGAATTGGCTGAAATTTTGCACAGGGATAGATTATACGCTAGATTAACATATAGGCTACAAAACATCACGATGCTAGCGTTTTTAAGATTACTATTAGAGTTTTGCAGTCTACTAGTGTTCTTGTTTCTTTTTCTAGTATTCTTGTTTTAGCTTAGGACGAGGGGTCGTCCTAAGCTAAAATGCTAGTGTTACGAGTGGGTTCCCGTCGGAAGTGCAATGGGTGGGAATCGAACCAACGACCACAAGATCACAAGTCCGATTCCCTAGCCATTGGGCTATGGCCGCTTAAATAATGTGTCATTATCATCATCAGCCCGTACAACGTCCACTGCTGAACATGGGCCTCATCCTGAGGAAGGGCTTTTGCCATAGTCACCACACTTGGCAGGCGGGTTGGTGACCGCAGTATTAATATTCCATCAATCTGCATCAGTTCTGAGTGTTTCTATCCATAACAAATATTTCACAATTCATTTGTTGTTAGTTTTCATAAGACAATTGCAACTTGACTTACATCCTTTCGTCCTTAGGACCGTATAATCCATAACATATTAAAAACCGTTAATATCCCCATAAACTCGAAACACAATAATTATGGGAATCAATATAACAATCGATCACATTCACTCGGACGATTTCGAATCGATTTTGGATCGTAAACCGATAGTTATAAATGGGTTGGCTTGTTTATTGCTTAATTATCCTTTAAGTATTTCATAATATTTTGATAAGACTCGTGTTTTATGGAGCTTTGGAACGGTAAACGCTTTGTACCTATTTTATGTTATATCGTTGTTTTATGTTTACAACATCAATTATAACATCAGTAATTAAAACATACTGGGTGAATGTTTAAGCGCTGAACTACTAATCAGGTTAGATATAATCTAACCTAGAAAGGATTTTACTAATTTTGATTGATTGAAATATCATTTGTAAGTGTCTGATGAGCAGAAAGGGTCTCTAATGGAGACCACGTGCTGGCAATCTATGGTCTCAGGATCTGTTGGCTGTTTGCAATGGAGTCTGATTTCAAATCAGTATACAAGGTGTAACGGAAAGGGTATATACATAGAAAGAGCAAGGCTTCTTTGGATCATAACAAACGACATGGCAAGGGTTTCAACTCAAAAATAAAATAAAAAAGTCAGTACTATTTTGATAAACAAACAATAAAAATGCGGAACCCTTTATTCAGAAATACCAGGAGTAAGAGGCTTATTTTTACTTGCAAATAGTTCGTTGACATCGATCAGCTGATTGAGTGCTAGTGATGTATTTATTTCAATTTGAAAAGTTTGGTTTCTGGTATCAATGAATTTAAAAAAATCATTACTTTCGAACTTGTAGAGATAGGATTAAATAACCCTTGTCATATCGTTTGTTATGATCCAAAGAAGCCTTGCTCTTTCTATGTATATACCCTTTCCGTTATACCTTGTATAATGCATAAAATCTTGCAATTCTGGTAATTCCGATTATTAGAAGTTGCTTAAACCACAAATAACATGTTTCTGAAGCTTTATCCATTTTAGAATATGTGCTATATGATTTATAGCACATAAACACTAACCAAAGTTACGGTTAGATTATATTAAATACTGATTACTGAATTTAATAGAATCAGGCGTTACTTTGTGGAAATCCAAGTACTTAATGTAAATTAAAAATAAAACAAATAATATCCATCGAGTTAATCCTGCTCAAAAATTATTTTAATAGTGGAATGCATTTTTTACACCGCCCGCCCTCCTGCCCGCAAAAAAATATGCACAAGATGTACGAAGGTAGGTACGAATAATAAAACCAAGCAAAAATACAATCACCAGCCGAAGATTTCCGTGTTTCACTCCTCCATGGAGCACCATCAGGGTGGTGTTGACGAGTTGAACGCTACTCAGGCTTTGCAATTTAGGGAGGGCGGTGCAAAAAGTGAATCCCAAGTTTAATCACGTATCAATATACTGCTAAGTAAAAAACATTATTAGCTAAGATTCATAAAATGCCTACCTCACAAAGTTATCACTAAGGTCACGGCAAAACTTTTAGACACATTTTTGAGTGGACTTACATTAGATTTTTTTTTTTTTTTTTTTTCTCCTCCCGCACTAGGCAAATAAGTCCCTGTGTCGCGGGGGACTTTACAAACATACATTTCACGGACACCAAGTACACCCAGACTCAGAACAACTATTTGTGGTTCACACAAATAATTGTCCCGGGTGGGAATCGAACCCAGAACACCAGGTCTCAGAAGCAACTTCCGTAACCACTGAGCCACCGATGCAGTCAAATTTATTATTTAGATTATTTTTAACTAAACTTTTATACACCTACCTCTTTTACGCTAACGATGTCTATGTACGTCTTTCTTTACTTATGAAAAGTATATAGGCATTTAGTTAATATTAACTGTGGTCCATTTTAATTATGTCTACCGACATGATCAAGCGAAACCCTATTATCAATAAAAAAAAGTCAAAAGCTGTCTGTTGTTGAACAACAGACACCCAAGACGAATCAAACTTAAATCTAACGCCACTAAACATCGATCCCAATAAAACTGAGTGTTAACACAACTGTCATATTAAAAGTAGTATTCCTTCTAATTTTGACACGAATGTACCCAAAAATTTATAACAACCCTTACGTATGAGAACTTGTATAATTATAACTCAAACGGTCAAGTGTGAAACGCGATAATAGGGGAAGCGACCGATTTTATTGTTATACACAATATTATATTTGATTATGACGAATACGTTAAATCTTTGAGATCCTATTGTGATTGATGGAACCGACGTGTTGAAGCGTGTGGTTGTGATTTCCGTTCATACACTCTTTCAAAATGACAGAAAAGATTTACTTAAAGTATTTTTTTCCCCAACTAGGGAAAAAGTCTCTTGGGACCTTCTCCCAGCGGACTCACAACTAACAAGGGACATGTTCAGTAGTGGGCGTTATACGGGCTGATGATGCTTCTGTATGGGGAAATACAGCGAAGATCCAGCAGTATCTTGAGTATTTTTGCCGAGAGGTTAGTTGAACCTACAATATGTAAGTTTATTGGGATTCATGTAAAGCAGCGATTCCCAAAGTGGTCCCGGGTGGTGCCCCAGAGGTCTACGAGATACTTGAGGAGGGTCTACGTTGGCGTAAAATCGGGATCACAAGTTGTAAGTGTGAAAATTAATAAAAATGCAGCCACAAGCCGGGAAAGTTTTTAAAGGGGTCTACGGGAATAAAATCATTGGGAGATTCTGATGTAAATCATGGAGATAAGCCTTACCCGATTTTGATTTTATTTGTTCGTGTAGCATATCTTAAGTTTATATAGTTGTTTAAATCATTTTGTAATACGGTTAAAATTGCTACAGACATGTTTTTAGAAAGAAAAATATTTTATTTTATTTTAAATCTAGAATTTGGAAAAACTTCCCAAGGAGGCCTACTAATGGACGATATATGCGTCCATTACTGGGCCTCCTTGGGAGGTTTTTACTATAGTTACCAAGCTTGGTAGGCAAGTTGGTTACCGTACTCTTATTTTGTAATACTTGAATATAAGTAAATGCAGCTCACCATTCCTGGTATACACTTGTTAAAACAATCGGGCATCACGTGCTTACTGAGGCACAGAGTGTAGTCAACCAAGCAGACTTGGTAATAAATCTTAGAATTCACACAAAGATTTGTTATCTTGTATGGCTATCGAACTTACGACTTCCGAGACTTAAAACCGCTACGCCACAAAGTTGTCATGCCAAGTCCAAATGCATTAATTTATTTATATTACTTGTTTAATTGTAAGCTCATTGAATATTTGTAACACATTCCAATATCTAACCACGACCGTTGATTGCATCATTTTATTGAATTAGCAAGTCTCAATAGTGCACAAAAAGTTCGTTATCGCTAATAGCAAGCTCTGCAACCGTATAATGATCAGGTCTTAGCTCCACTGCGTCAATCTGATTACTTCGATAGTGGACACATAAAAATTTAAAACTTCCTTTAGACATACCGACAGAATTAAGGGACATTCTACTGTGTGCTTAAATTATTCATCACCAGCACGTATAATATCCTCTCTACGAGAAAGGGTTTTGCGATAGTCACCACGCTTGATAAGCGGTTTGGTGACCGCGGTCTTAATTATGTTATTGCACACAAAGAAATTCTGCTGCCCATTCCCTGGGATACGATTGTTATAGATGATGTTGTATAGGTAATCCTTCAACCAAGAAGACCCGGAGAGACATTTTAGAATTTTCATAAAAAAATCTTACTTAGCGTGGGGAATGTAACCAAGACTTAAAGCTTAGATAGTTAGTTAGACACCGCTACGACACAGAGGTAGTTTTACACCACAGGGGTTGTGGGTTTATTTGAAAAGTAACTTTTTTTTTTTAATTTATTTATTTATGTACACACAGAAGATATAAATACAACAAGACAGACGAACAGCAATGTACAATGGTACTACTTATTAGTACTTATTTATTAAGAAATCTCTTCCAGTAGACCTGCGAGAGAAGAAGTCAGAAGTAGATAAATAAGAAGTTAATTTTTGCTGACCTACAAACTTTGTCTTCAATTGAATTCTTGATCCAAATGAGCATTTTTATACATTATAATTAAATCTTGTTTTAGTAAATCTAAAGCAATTATTTGTCTTGTTAGTTAAAGTTTTGATTAATGTATCTGCTGTGAAATCAATAAAATTAGTCAAGCCATACATGGAAATGTCATTTATTAAGTCACTTTTCCGAATATGACGATGTTTAGCCTAGTTAGCTTGTTTACAGAAAAACTAAACTAGTTTTTTTATGATTATTACACGATAAATTAAGTTTAATTTGCGCGCTGTCTTAAAAAAACAAGGCTATGGTAATTGACAGGTTTCATTGTGATGTATTCATGTATTTACCGCAAGTGTAGGTATATGCGATTGAAGTCATTTCTGTCCCCCCGCCAGTGACCGCGTTCATTTTACAGGGGACAAGTTTTACAGGAGACATCTTCTTGCGCGGTTGTATACTTTGTAGTATTACACACAGTTTATCAACCATTTAATAGGACTGGAACACTGCTCACGATTATTAATTAGCCACGAGGCTTTTGGTACTTCACGAAGTAGCAAAAGCCACGTGACTAATTACATATATCTGTCTGAATTAAAATAAAGAATATTCAGTAATATTCAGTAATATTGTAATTTTTTATAGACCATATTTAATTGATAAATTGGATACATTTTTACACGTAACGCTCTATAGAATGTATCTGTCTGTCCATACCGACCTAGATAAAACAAACTGTAAGGCCTAGTTTACAGAGATGCGGGGTGTCATGCGTGATGGGCGGCGCGGCTCGCACTAAATTCGAAATTTGTATTAAGGATTGTATTTTGCATTGTATTAAGAATCCAGATGCACCGTCAAAAACGATATCCACTTTCTAATGAAGTTTCAAATGAAGGGGTAATATACACAAAAATATGTAAAATAAATTAATAGTAGCAATCTTGGCGTCAATTTATAACACTAATAAGAAAACACTTAAACGCCACATTACGCAAAGTATGACTGGCAGCCAGTTATTATGCGGCCAATTAATCACCTCATGTTCTAGTTAGAGGCCGCAATTATGGTTAGATACAGGAAGCTTAAGTGTTGGTTTAAGCCTTTTTTGGATGCAAACAAATAAAACTTTAACACTTATTTTCTAGAAAAGGTTAATTGGTATTTAAGAGTTTATAAGACGAAAAACTAATTTCAACATTTACCTAATAGGAATATATATTTGTGAGTCGGTATTAGTATCGCCTTAAAACATGAACTCTTTGTTGCAAACTAAGATGTTAAGCCCATAGTCGTTGGTTGTGCTACCATCCATGCCTTGGATAGCACGTTAAGCTGCTGGTCCCTTTGTTCAAACATCAACTATGACTATCGGATGCCAGGTAATGGATGGCAGTGTTTACCTGTGTATACCATGTTCATAAAACTGTAGTCACCAACTCGCCTGCTAAGCGTGGTGACTATGACAACACCCCCATTGAAAGGGCCCCAAATTCAGCAGTGGACGTCATACAGGCTAGTCGTGAATTTCTTTAGATAGATGCTGAAAATATGGTAGATATTATTATTGAAGTATACAATTTAAACAATGTTTACAAACAATCACATTTCAGCACGTACTCAATTTCGTAAAACCAATAAGCTCCCAATGATCTCCAAATATTATTCTTTCACCTCCTAAGTTATGAAACAAGGAATCAAAACTCATAATACGCGTTAGACTGGTCACAATATTTACAATCAGCCGTGGGAAGCGAACACATTGCTCGAGTCGAGAGCCCCTCAAAAACTAAGTGTTGATTTGAAACTTTGAGATTGTGGGTAATTGATGTCAAAATAAGAGTCAAAACATACGATACAGCATCGCACGCTGGCACATTGCGAAGGTATGTCGCAGAGATTTTTTACCTACAGTGGCTAGTCTGGTTGAGTTTGTTTGATCTGGTTAAGTTGAGTCTGGTTTGTTAAACCTGTTAGTTTTGTGATTGTTGTTCATATTTCGGTGAATAGCAAATTAAAATTGTCATTAAATGGTGTAATTGAGTTGTCTAAAAAGATAGATTATCATCTATATTCACATGTATACTCTATAAATAATCTTACTATGACTGTGTGGAGTAGCAATTCAAACCGGAAAATGCTGTCGATCTTAACTACGGTAAATAAGATAGGTACTAAACTTTACTCTCAGTAATAAAACAGGAACCCTACATGGCACTTGTGTATCCGTCTAAGAAAATGCTGAATGAATTATCTTACTATCTATTTTACCAACGCATGTGTGATGCCTATCTTTAAAATAATAAAATTATATTACCTTGATAATCCAACTAATGCAAATTGAAATTTCTAATCGTTTTTACAACAATCACATACACATTTATGGGGTCCAAGAATTTCGTCACATATTATCATAGATAAATCTTATGTTTATAAAATGATAAGATATATTAAACCATATATTTAGGATCTAGATCGAAAGAAATGAATAAAATACAAAATATATTTTCATATAAATGAGAAAAAAATCGACATGACTAGACTTGTCCTTCTTCCACTCAAGGTTCGGCACGATCTTTGCAATCTTCAACTTAATTCAGGTGCAACCATTTACTTTAGTCCTTCACATTCACACGAACATTCGTTAATTGACAATAAGTAATCGCTCTATTAATCTTGCAGTTCATTCTATGATAACAAAACTAATAGATTGAATTTATAAAAAAGCTTAACTTTGTTTTAAAAGGAATTCGTCTAGAATTCTCGTACGACTTTACAAACACATAACTCATGGATATAATGCACACGCAGACTCAAATCCATTTCTGTGGTTGACACCTATAATTGTACCAAGCGGGAATGAACCCAGACCTTCTGGTCTAAACCGAAAATCAACTTGTATTGAATAATGTTAAAGAGCAGCGTCTTTCCATTCTATACAAGGCCAGAACGCTACCATAGGAAACTGCTCGTGTATATATTGTAATGCTGTTTTGAAGTCTGTGATTACAATATATACACGAATTTTGCGTACTAATCGTGTATAGTTTGTACCGTGGATGCTTGCGTCTTCGTTCCAGACTATACTACACAACTTACTTACGATTCGCGAAGCGGGGCTCCGACGAGCTTAGTTAGTAGACGCCATATGAGGTTTATTTTAGGTTTAATTGTGAATAAAAAATCTGTCTGCTAACTAAGCTCGACGGAGCCCCGCTGTGCGGGGCTCCTAATTCTGAGTGGTTTAAAAAAAAAACCACGCAGACTAAGGCGGGAGCTCCGCTTCGCTTCGCTCCCGCCTTAGTCTTCTAACCTAACTTATCCGAGTCAGGTTGCACTGACAACAAACATAACGTTTACAACGTTTCTTTTCTACACTATTGGTCCGCATGCGTACTGGCGCTGTGCGTTTTGGAGCGCTGTACTTACTTACATCACTACAAAGTTTACGCGAGTATTTGCGTACTGCTCTTGTATATATTGGAAGAATTTAGTAAAAAAGTTATTTCCAATCTGTACGTGATTAGTTTCACACCCTTGCGTTCTGGCCTTGTATAGAATGGAAAAACGCGAAAGAGCATTAAAATTTATTAAATGTTTTAAACATGGAAAAGTTTACCTTATACAATATTTCAAAATAGAGAATAATAAAATCCGAGCACCGGCTGTGGTTCCACCGTAGCCTAATTGGTTAAGGCGTTGGGGGCCTTACCTAAGATGCAGGTTCGAGTCCTGCCGGTGGTCGAATTTTATTCATCTCAATTTTGAAATATATGCTATATTTTTTTAAAGTATTTATTTTAAATAAATATTTTTTTTATTTTAAATAATGCTAAATATCAGAGTAATAAAAGCTCTTTCATAGCTTTTATTACTCTGATAATATATTTTTTTAACTTTGCTTTACTTATAGAGCACAACAAAATTAAATCATAAAAATACGCATAACACTAAATTTGAAACAGTAATAAGTGATTTTCTCATTAAAAGATTCTAAAAAAAGTTACGAGAATTTAAAAATACTTCAATTCTACTAAAAATTCTACTACCAACCCTTTCTATTATTAGAAATTCCGTCAGAAATATTATCAATTTGTTGGAACATTCCATTAAATTGGAATGCAAATCCATAAAAATACTATTCATACGACTTAAATGACAATTCATTGCTATGTCTCGTAGCACTTAACACCATCACCCCAGCACCGTTGTCTAATAAAGTAAAATTTCAATTAATATGCAATTCAGATTTCCATGAACACGAGCCACTTAATTTATAGCGTGTCATATAAAATAAAAAAATCAAGGCACCATAAGCCACCCATGACGAAACCCAAACTCTCAACCATAAAAGTTGACCCACAACAATGCATTATTTACCATTATATATCGGCAGGGGACACACTAGTTAATCACAAATATAAACACCAAACTACGTAGGTGTAAAAGCGGGTAGAAGTATCAGTGATAGATACACAAAAAGTGTCTAAAACTTGACAATGAAATTGTATGGGCCAATATTGACTATTGCGCAAGCGTTCCCACGACGTCCTGACGAAATTTCTCATGAAATAAACTTTAATGTCGAATGTTACTAAGGCGCCTGCTCTTGAAGCAAACAAATTGATATACAAATATTGACACTGATTATTCGGGTACTCTGGGTATCACAAAGGCGGCTTTTAGATCACAAAAGATGTGGTAATAGAATTGGATTTTTGTGTAATCGCTACCCACTTTTGATCCTTGTTTAACATCTTTACTGGTGTTAGATACGTGCTGTGAGGTTTCATCTTTTGGATGCCCGCACTCTTTATAGTATACGAGTTTGGATTAAGTCAAATTTGGTTGAAGAAATGTTTTCCATTTAGGGTATGACTAGACTACTTTACTATATATGTCTCATTTATATCAATACTTATTTATTAATATCTTCGAGCATACAACTCGTTTAAAAATATTGTACCATCTCTATTAAATTGCTATGAATACTCAAGCTGGATTGCTATACCCGCATTGTGGTAAAATTGTTTCTTAAAATAATGTAAAAAATGAGTATTTTCGATTTTTTTTTTTTACCATTTAAAGTGTGTCAAGTAGTTTAGTTATCTTCTTATTATTATTTTATAGCTTTTTTTATACTTATGCATATCAAACGTTGAGCAAAGTTTATGGTACATTTCATATTTTGATTATAATTCGAAATTACTGCTTCGAGGTAACTTTGTATTTGAATTTACGTAATGTACTCAAATCTTGTGACAACTATAAGTATAAAATTATTTCTATTAGTAACGTTTTTTCTTTTTCCTTTGAATCAGAAAGTTATTATCAGTTTAACTTAGCCGTGTTGTTTCCGGCTTAGAATAGACCACCCCATATCTTCCCATGGGTGTCCTATGAGGCGACTAAGGGACATACAGCTGATGGATGGGCAGCAGCATCAGCTTAAGGATACTTACCATCTTACTGCGATCACCAATCCGCCCACCGTGGGGATTGTGGCAGTATCCCTCAACGACCCTGGCTTTCCAAGGTCTGTTAAGAGGAGGCCCATGTTCATCAGTGGACGTAAACGGGCTGTTGAAATAAGTAAAGTATCAGTGTAACAACTACTAATGCTAGCCTTTGAAGACACCGATTATGTTGCAACTGATATTAACAATATTTTGTTGCTTGATGGTTACTCTAATGCTGTGTTGTTTAATGTATCTAACATAATAAAGTATGAACACGGTCATAAAATTAATTGATATAAGATCATGACCTTTGATAATAGCGTATTTTGCGATGTTTATATCCTAATACAGCTTTACTTCTCATTTACATTTGCCTATGATAAAATATATCTACTAATTTATCTATTAGATTTATGTACACCATGAATCTCACTTCAGCGTTTATGTTTAATTATCACAAATCATAACGCATGTATTGCATTTATTGTGCAGTTTGTTGAAGTTCAAATTTATTACATAGATTTTATACATTATATACCAATCAAATCTGAACTTTATTAACTACGTCATAAATGTGAAATAGTGTTATATCATTGGCATTACTTAACACATGAATCTAATACCCATTTCATTCAGCTTTGTGATGTGGAGCTATTTGTATAATAGTAGTCTATTAGGAATGCTAAAATTCTTGACAGACAGTTTTTTTCTAGGCCATTGAACGTCTGGTCTCAATCAAAATATTTAATTTCAATCACTTGTTCACAGATCTATCTATCTATCAGTGCTAAAACAACAAAACAATTTTATTTGCCACTTGACAAAGTCAATATTGGACCTACAAAGATCAATTTAAGTATATTGGTCGATCTTTGCCGACATTTATATTTTACTTCTAGTACATCTTTCATGTTCACGATACCTTAAAATTCTACAAATTCAATCTTCTTCAAAATACCCAAAAATTTACTTTTTGCATATAATTATAAATTAATGTTTTTAACATTAATTATATGCAAAAAGTAATGTCATACAGGATCATAACACAACATTAATGGACCATAATGTCAATCTTTGATAACTCCTTTTTTAACGACCATGTAAAACATAAACCCATACGACATAGGTCATAAAAACATTTTAATTACAGATTCTGAGTTCCTACTTATTAAACAACTAGTCACACATTCTAATCTTATCTTTTTGACATCTCCTGCCAATATGGAAACATTTGTAATATCTTGTATTGTTGTTATTTTATATAAACCATGTATTACTCTAAGTTTCATAATATCATTACGTACTTTAGTTGTTAGCAGGTGGGCTATTCGGTGTTACCAAGGAAGCCAGTAAGTGTCAAACGATTATATCTCCAACCTAAGTCACGATTTCTGATTATAATAAACAAAGTTGCCGTTTAAGGAGTTAGGAGTAGTGTCGATTTCGTTTCTAGCTTTAATACATGGGTGTTCATGAAAGAACGTGAGGAATGGAGTGTTTAAAGGTGTTCACGATTGCTATTTCAATTATTTACATATATGACCTATACTATAGGCTTAACTACTGCGGGTATTATTACCGAATCATTTGAAATACCCAAGGTAACAGTTGGCACATGCGATATTGGTAATTATTAACAATTATTGTTCTTATTTCAATTTATATTCTCTTTGAACGGCACAATGCTGCCAGATATTTAAAAACGCTGCCCAGTAGGTTAAATTTAGAATAATTTTAATTTTATAAGTAAGATTTAGGTTAAATCTGTCAGTTTTAGTTGTGCGTATGTATTATATTCAAAATGGTATATAGTAACTATGTTATGATCGGTGTAACATTTCTATGTAACGAGAATGAAAGCGTATCATTCTGTATTGGTACTGTAACGTAAACACGCATTTTATAATTAGCAATAAAGTTTTGGTTTCTCTCGATTAACGGAGTTTCATTGGTTTGATGAGCTTTCAGTCTCCTAAGATCCAAACCAAAAACATATCAAACAAATGTTGACAGCATGATACCAAAAGTTATGCGGAGATCTTCCTTAAGGCATTGGTAATAAAAACGAATCTAATAATATAGGACTGTGTCAATGACCAACAGCTTATTATATGTTTACTTAATTTCCCATGTAATAAAACAAAGCATGGCACTTTAATATATCCGCTACAGAAATGAATCTCTTATTGGAACTGTCGCGACTAATATAAATATTTATCTTTGTTTCAGAATCATCACCGACGATTGACCTCTTGAGAAGAACAAAATTACAAAGGTACATAATATAATTGAATACCTAAAAGATTCCGTTATTACTTTGGCATTGAAAGCAGAAAATTAAAAAAATACTAAAGTCATATCGATAAACATAAATCTCTATAAAATTACAATAAAAATATAATGATGATGGTTGAAGCACATTATAGTTATAAACTTGGTGACTTGTTTATTGTTAAATCAATCTTATGTGTTATTGTTACTATGCTTTGTTCTACTATTGATATAATGGTTTGATCATTACTATACGTTTCCTTTAATTTATATAGTCAATTCAGTTTAGATACAATTTTTTTAAATGATAAACAAACATTATTTTGCAAAATTTAAAACTTGACATATTTTATTTTTATTCTATTTAAAAAGATTACTAGCAGAGTTTTGCAGTCTACTAGTATTCTGGTTAACCCCTCGCGCTAAGCTTAAATGTTTGTGTTACGAGTGGGCTCACGTCGGTAGTGCATTGGACTGGGGGTGGTGGATCACAAGCCCGAAGCCCTAGCCGGCTACGGCCGCTTCGACATACCGTATGAACATGCTTTCAAAATTTAAAGTTAACTTCTAAGATACATTTTATCTGAGGATTTCAAAATACCTAAGCCAACTAAAAATCACACATAAGAAAAAACAAGCAATAAAAATAATTCCCCTGTAATATTTCGCTCCTTGAATTTTTTAATAAAGTGCGTCAAATCAACAAAATTCTAAGAATTGTTTTATTGTAAGAATGTTTTTGCCATAAAATGATTCTTAGTTTAAAAAACAATGCATTTATTATTATTTTTGTCTAAAAATGAAACAGCAGTCTTTCATTATTATTAGAAACGTAAGAATAATATTAAATCTTTTTAATTGCAAAATCAAATCGTCCATAAATAAAAAGTTCCATCAGAACGAAGCCAAAAGACAAAGATGCAAAACTATCTATTCTAAAAAAAAAACTCGACAAGTCAAAAGCTCGTCTCAATCAAATTTAATTGCCGCGTAAAAATTGTCGCCTCCATTATCGTAACGGGCGAGACTAACCATGTTAACAAGAGAGACAAATGACGTGACATGTTCATGTTAATTTATCATTGCTTCTTTTTCTTTCGCTTTGTCATTTTCATTAAAAAAGACAACCGTTTCTTTTATTTTGTCATTTATATGAGAGACAGCTTTCTCGCGTCTCAATTTAGACTTGATGACGTTATTTTCTTCGGAGCTTTTTCTTTGAAGCTTAAATGATGGGATAATAGCTATTTTGACTTAAGATTTTCCATCAATTATTTTTATAAGGCCAAACATACCTATTATGTTTATTTTTAGGAACGCTTGGTTTTGCAACTTTGGTCACCATTATTATAATTATAATTTAAGAAAGTAAACATATCGTAAGCATAGGTTAAACAGAATCCTGGAATTAAGGTGAATCAATATAACTACCAATTTAATGCACCGATTTTTTGGTACAAAGTTGGACTACATTTTGGGAAAGTACATATCCTTTTATTGCCAAAATTTGCAATGAAAGCTAGTGTGGAAGTTCATGATTGTCAAAAATAAAAACATGAAATGTTGTATGTAATTATATTGTTCTAGTGGTTTAGAAATTTCAATGTGTGTTGGAATTAAATTTTGAATAGAATGGAAAATGGAATGCTTCCCAAAGTAATTATTCCATGCGGACGAGGAATATCCACTCCTAAGAGTGTTAATGATGTTACGGCACCTGTGCGTATTTTCAACGATAACCTGAAAATTAGGTAATAAAAGGAATTATCCTCGAATTGAGCCGAAGTAAACCTAAATCTTAAAGTGTTAATAGTCATGCGTTTATTATTTAATTTTATAGGACATTACGAATGAAACGACGTTTTCATTTACCAATTAATATTAAAGTATACAGGTCAAGAATATACCGCATACAGCAATTTGTAGTACAAGTAATATAATAGCCATTATTTTATTTTATTTCAATGGCACAGAAACAGGCAGCATACTATTAACAATACAGCATTATCTTAACCTATCGTCGGTCGAATCATGAAAGGGCGCAAACAACAAAATTTCGGATTTTGAGTTATTTACACCATTGAATTCTAGATGTCAAGTTTTATCATGTCACGAAAAGGCGTAACCAAAATCGCAGTATTTAATGACTTATGAGTAGTCGCGAAGGGCCCTATCTACTATTCCTTTAATTTAAAACATCACGAATAGGCGTAGCATCAGATACGCCTGTACATGTATAGTTATATTTTTTCACGAAGAGGCGTAACGTAATTTGGCGCAAATGAAACTAGGACCTGTCAAAACTTTAATCTGAATGAATTTATCCTTTCAAAGTCCAAAAAAGGACCAATGTAGTTTGTGTAATACATACTAGGAAGGCGCCAGTGAAGTTAAAGAGAAGCTTCGAGAGAAATATGATAGATGAATCAAAAAAGAGTGCAAGATTCGAGCCACACAAAATACGAAAATTTGTTATGTTTCGTTTGATTTGCAACAAGTAATTTATTTGGCGCAATGTAAAGAGAGTGCCATTTTTTTAAAAGACGTATGGCAAATTATAACTTTACGATTTATGATCTAAACTCCAAAAAGTGTGTATGCAACTTATGGAACGAGACGTTCAGTAAGAGAGGTGCAAATGAAATGTCTAGGAATAATGTGATAGGAAGGGAGTGAAATATGTGTTCATGTTCCGCGACGGCTGTGTAGGCAGAATAAGAACTCCACAATGGCGGCAATGCTTTTATATTTGATTAATAACTGTCAATCGATTGAAGAAATTAGTTTACGTTACTTCTGTTCTTTTCATGGACAAAGTGAGGGCGATTCTGCCCATAGCGCGATAGCATTTGCAATGAATCAGGTTGGAAACATTCAAGTACCCAGTCAACTGGAACCCATCATACGATTGGCACGCAAAAAGCCTCATGAGGTTAGACTTATGAATTATGATGATTTCAGAAATTTCAAAGACCTCGCATCAAAACTTAAGTTGCTACAGTTGAAAAAGGGAGATGACCAAACTGGTGAGTCATTTAAGTGGACAAATGTCATGGAGTTTAAAGTATTGAGAAACCAACCTACTACACTTTTCTTTAAAACTAGTCACATGGAAACACAATACAAATCTATATCACTGAAACGAAGTAATATTACATTGGTTGAGGACAAAAGTAAAACAGTTAAACCACTCTTTTTAAAAAAAATCCAAAGAAAAGTATAATGAAAATAAACCTTATGAAAATGTACAGCAGAGATATACTGATAATAAGTAATCATGTTTTTTACTACGAAAACTTACGCCACGATTGAAGATTATTTAAGTACAAAATAATTTAACTTTAATGAATGAGTAAAATAAGTAGTCATTCTTGTATGACTACTTATTTTGATTGGTTTTTCGACCCTTTTTTATTACTTCATGTACGAGTATTTTTCAGTTTATTATATTACAAAATAAGATTAAACTTCAGTTTACTTACCTGTTTTTTATTTAATTTAAATCTAAGATACCGGGCGTAAATGAAATAAATGATATTAATTGAACATCACAAAAGGGCGTAAGTTAAACTTTTGTCAAAAAAAATCGAATATCTCCACAGCCAACTATTTTACACAAAAAAGTAAATTAAATATATAAAATGTATTAACCATTAATCAAAACGAGTATTCTATAAACCTTATATAATAATTAGGTAAAATGTTACGACGGTTAATAGTTGTACATTTTATTAAAAATCGCTCTCCTGAAAAATTTGGTAAAACTCAGATACGCCCTTTCGTGATTCGACCGACGCTATGTACAAATCGTCGGTAATACTGCAATATCGCGTAAGTGACAGTTGTTAATAAGGTGTAATTTCATCTGTCAAGAAATATTTTCGTTTTATATATTTTAAAGAGAAAAAAATCAATTTGCTACATTTGATTTTCAACCTTATAAGCTATTGTCGGTTACGCGGTATTAGCAGTATCACCAACGCAATGGTGAATCTCGAGCCAAATTATCAATTAATCAATTATAGCTCTACATCAGCTACAAACATCTACACCGCATTACAACTATATAAAACAGGGCAAACATTTTAAATAGAAGTCATTATGACTTGATAATAAACACATTAATCAACTTCAATTAGAATTAGAAACCGGGTACAATAATAAATAATACTAGTATCAGATACAACCCACAATAATATTTAGTTCATCATTAAAAATATCAACTTGGGAACAAATACTATATGTATATATATTCTATTCATTTATTACTTTTTTGTTTGTTTGGTTTGCCCTATAAAAATGCATGAATGGTACCTATACTGTTTAAGTGTAGCATCCCTTGTACGTGGGTCACTACTCGAGTTGCCAACTGAAAACCAGCGCTAGGTATCGCCTAGCCTATGCTGAGATGGCGACTTTTTCGGCAGAACATGCATGGCGTCTTATTGTTTTGTACATTTAGCTAAATGTTATAAGTAATCGTCGTGTTGTAAGTAATCGTCCCAAAGAGTTAAACTGGGTTAAAAGTTAATCCAACTTTTGACTTTGCAATGAAACTGTTAATTAATATGTCAATAGTATACTAACCAAATAACATCTTGTTCGTGATAATTTTCTCGTTCCACATCCTTATACTGAACAAATTCTTCAATTAAATTCTACCAAACAAGTTGGGCCCAATATACTAGATTTCAAATCGACCATTAATCTTTTAGTGGTTTAACCAACAAACCGTATATGGCATCAAATCCGTTGAATGTCTACACAAATCGCGATCGCCATAGCTTCATGTTAAACGTTAAAATTAATTGTTAATTGTTTTAATGGCAATGTATGACATGATTATAGCCGCTGGATAAGATCTATGATTGACTGATTGAGATGCTTTTAGCATTAAAGATAGCGATGAAGCAGGATTGGTAGAAAAACTTGGAGAAAGAATTGAAGAATTATTTCAGAGAACAACGAGTAATGTGTAAATCTATTACATTAACGTTAAAGCTGAGTTTTGTATTGTTACTATTTTTCCTGGCACGAACTGTTACACAAATATATTTATTTAAGTTCCATTAACCAAATTTTGTTATATTCTTAAGCTAGCATTCCGCGCGTTTTCATCCGCGTAACTCACGTTCTCGTGAGAACTAAAGCCGATAATTCTGGATATAATCTATTAAGACCTTTTAGATCTTATCTAGATTTTTTCAAGTCGGAGCTGAGATTAGCGCGTTCAATCAAACAAACATACTTTATAATACCTATTAGTAAATAATGGGATCTAGAGTTATTTTCTTATTGTATTTCAATCATTTTTTGTTGGATTTCTTGAAGTTTATTTTAAATTTATTTTCTATACTAATATTATAAAAAGGTAAGATTTAATTGTTTATTTGTATTGATTTTTTTTTCATACTGACATATATAGTTTGCCCCGAGGCTTTTGCTACTTCACCGGGCATAAAGGCGAGCAGAGCTCCAGCCTCGATAATATTTGTATTGAATAGGCTCCGAAACTAATGGACCGATTTGAAAAATTTTTTCACCGTTAGAAAGCTACACTATTCCCGGATAAAATAGGCTATATTTAATTATGAAGTTCCCTCGGGAACGGGAGGTACGGGGGTGAAACCGCGTGCGGGAAGCTAGTAAATTATTATTTTTCATTTCACCGACCTAATTTATTTCTAACTACGTAACAAATTCGACAACCTCGACAATTCGACAACCTTCGTAGCGTAGAGATATTTGGCTCGCTTTAAATCTCGGAGGTCGTGGGTTCGATCCCCACGCCGGACGTGAAATCTTTGTGTAAATTTTAAGATATCTTTCCGGGTCTGGTTGGTTGAGGGACTATCCTACGTGCCTCGGAAAGCACGTTAAGCCGTTGGTCCCGATTGTTATAACATCATCTATAACAATCGTATATCAAGGGACGGGCAGCAGGGTTTTCTTGTGTGGTACAACATAATACTGCGGTCACCAACCCGCCTGCCAAACGTGGTCACTATGGCAAATAACCTCCCTGGGGAGGAGGCCCATGTTCAACAGTAGACTCTATACGGGCTGATGATGACGTAACAAATTAATCGTTCAGTCTGTATTGGTGTATTATTTCCTGGTGATCTATTAAGGTTCATATAAATCATTGTTCAGTGTGTTGATACTTTCTACCGTTCTAGCACTTGCCACTGTCAAGTGCGTTTCTCCACTCAGGTCAAGATCGCAAGTATTTTGATTGGTGCAAATTGGCGGCAATATTTCATTGTGAAGTCATCTACTTTCAATTCATACATACGTAATTGATTCATACATACGTAACGACAACCTCCGTAGCGTAGCGGTATTTGGCTCGCTTTAAATCTTGGAGGTCGTGGGTTCGATCCCCACTCCGGACAGGAAATCTTTGTGAAAATTCTAAGATTTCTTTCCGGGTCTGGTTGGATGACAGACTACCTTCCGTGCCTCGGAAAGCTCGTTAAGCCGCGCAGGGTAATCTCTCAACCAGATTTCGAAATATATCTTAGAATTTAGACTAAAATGTAGGTAGCTTCAGGATTATAATATTTATCTTACATGTTCAAAACAATTATATTATTATGTTACATCACTACATAGTATAAAACAAAGTCGCTTGCCGCTGTCAGTTAATCATCCTACATAGGGCCGGACAGCGGCAAGCGTTAGATCTTCAAAACTACGCCACAGATTTTGATGCGGTTTTTTTAATAGATAGAGTGATTCAGGAGGATGGTTTTTATGTGTCGCTAGTTTATAATACTAGATTCCCGCTCGCGGATAACGTATCTTGCTAACAGTGAAATGATTGTTTAAATCGTGTTAGTATATATATTTGTTTACTGATATATTTACTTATATTGTTTAAAAGAATTCAGTGAGTAAGTGGTAACATTGACAGATTGAGTACTTCATTGAGGTATAGTTAATATATTGCGAATAGCCACTGAAAAAAATATGTATGATATAGATAGATGGTGTGGATATGCATAAGCGTGTCATCAAAATAGGCATGAGGCGAGATTTTGAAATCCTCTTGCGCAACGTGGGTAGTCATTTTCTAAGTACGAAAAACACAATATTTCGGTAATAAATTTAAATTTAACGAAGTTTAAGCCATATTCTATTAAATTTTAAATAGAGCGCGAAAAAAGGCCTCAAGTGTCATGGCGTCGGCTATGACGTCACGCTATTGTAAAAAATGTCATTGAGTCCGCCAAACCTAACGTAGTGGTTAAATTCTCTTTGATGGTTACAATATCGTGACGTCATGCCCCGTGATTGGTGTTTCAGTCAAAATGGCCGATTGCAGTATTTTAATCTTTTATTTTATTAAAAATCACATTAATCTCAAGGTTATATATAAAAATAAATAAGTGTAAGAATTTCTTTTTATATGTACTTTCCCCTAAAAACATTAAATCTAATCTAATTTTTTGATACTATCGTCACGCCTATTCCTAGAGGTAATCAATTATGGCGTATCCCTTGAAGCATGCTAGTTGTTTTTAGTTAACACATAGGTAATTACAATGATTTTTTTCCAGACCGTTAATTAGCTTTCATGTAGACGTATGGCATCCTGATTCTGAAAATAAAAATCGTTTTCATCTATCAGCTTACGTTTGGAGATATGACATGTACCTATGTAATTTTGTAGAAAAATACAAAAAATTAATACCATAAAAAATATTTATTTAAAGCTGATACATAGAAACGGCTGTTAGATTTAAATTCACTGTATCAAAAGATAAAAGAAAAGTGTAAAAAATATCCGGAAAATATTAAAAATTAAAATTTTGTAACCATGTGTAATTTACACATGATTTTGAACCAATATCGTAACAATTTCATTGTGTGAAACAATATGTTCACTTCATAAGATCTCTACGATATAACTAATTATGGTTAGTAGGTATTAACCATAATATTATTGTTGTTAATTTTTATATTCGCAAAATTATTATTATTTTAGTTTAACAGTTAGAAATGTCATATTCCGACATGTTCACGTTGCGCCTTAAGTGATGTTAGTTCAATCAACGATTGGCCTAGGCATTCAATTAAATGTCAGCGTTTGATTGACGGGCTGGCTGTCCCATTGAATGGCTGATTTGCTTAGATGGCTGTGATTGTACTGCTAGATTTTATCTGCTTCGCATTGTTACTTTGGGCTAACTACGATTTGAAACTTTAACTTTCTAACACTGAAAGAATTTTACAAATCGGACCAGTATTTCCAAAGATTAGCGCGTACATGCACACAAACTCTTCAGCTTTATATTAGTATATATTAATGGCTTATGTTTAACTTACATCAGATATAGTAAAAATGATCACCAAAATTAAACCCGCATTTTAATGTAAAATTGTAACCAAAGTTTTAACATTTCGCTATCGTATTTAAGCAAAATGACTCCAAATAAATCATTGTTAACCCAAAAGTAGTAAATGATCACCAAAAGTACCTAAATGTTTTACTAATTTACTATTCGGTTCTGGCACTCGCCGGCCGCTGCCGCGGCACCGCTCGCTTCGCTCGCTCGGCTCGTGCGTTGTATGGCCGCAGCTCTAACCTAACCTAACCGATTGTCATTTTTCATTGATTTTATTAAGGTAGAAATAGCGCAATAATTTGCTCGCTAAGATTTGGTGATCATTTACTACATTTGGTGTTCGAATACAATTTGAAGTGCAGTCGTGACTAAAATAGCTAGTACTATTATAATTTTAGACTTTATTTTTCTGGTGTCAAGTATATATTTTTGGTGGTCATTATATTTTATCCCTATATTAATTACTTAAGCCTTTTAAATACCTAGCTCAATAGATATGCAAAATAACAGTTCGTTAATTAAATACCTGCTGTTTGATTGATGGAGTGACGGAATCTGAATACCTCGATGTTGTTAACGTAGAAGATAATTTATTGACCAGCCACTAACAAGGAGTAAACATGTCTCTGTTACATTTAATTGCTCTATTATTTTACAGTCGATATGCTAATGAAGTAAATTTTATATTTCCTTTCCATATTTATAAGTCACATGTGACTTACCAGTTTTAGATGAATCACGTTTAGTTTTCTTTCTTTTTTTAAAGATTTCTAGCAGAGTGTTGTAGTCTACTAGTATTCTTGTTAACCCCCTGAGCTAAGCTAAAATGCTTGTGTTACGAGTGGGTTGACGGGTTAACGTCGGTATATAGTGCATTAGGTGGGGCTGGGGATCGAACCGGCACAAGATTACAAGTCCGACGCTCTAGCCAATGAGCTACGGGCGTTTCGTGAAAAAAGTAGCTCAAAATAAGGTTCCATAAAAGTCATAATCCCTCAATCTCATCGCCAGCGAATGCCCTGAGCCGAGGTCCAAGTCCCACAGGGGGCGCCCTCTTGCGCAGGTTGCTTAGTTTGTCGTTTTTAAACCATTTATTACGGCTGGAGCTATGCTCACATTTATGCCTGGTGAAGTAGCAAAAGCCTCGTGGCTAAATACGTAAGTCCAAACGAAAAAAAAAAGGTTCCATACTTTATCAGCCAGTTCCATCTTTAATAGACCTTGGCAGGCCAAGGTGATAGAGTTGCTGACGGATTGGTGATCGCAGTATGATGGGAGTATCTTTGAGCTGATAGATGCTGCTGCCCATCCATCAGGTGTATGTGTGCTTTATGCCTTAGTACTACGCTACCCATAGGAAGACAGGGGTAGTCTTTTCTAAGCCGTTACTTACTGATACATTACGGCGTCCCTGGACCAATCTGAGACTTTAACCTCTGTAAGTTCTGTAAACCAGGTCTCCAATAGAAAGAGAAATTAAGGCCATAGGCATGCGCATTCCTCGAGCGTAGATCACATGCGGACGTGCCAGAAAGCCATGAGTTCCTGGGTCCCTCACTAACGGCGGATGGAGGAGTACCCGCGGGTTTTAGTGGGAAGGGTCCTCTCCTCGTGGTATGACTAGTATACCATCGTTATGGAGAGGAAAAGTCCCATATACCCCTTAGCGGAAGTAGAGGGTGACCGGGACGGGAGTTCGGCGCCTTCCTTCCTTGCTTATGGTATCGATCCTGGTGTACAGGCGTTACAGTGGCAGGAGTCTAGGAGGTATTAAACTATAACATAGCCCAATTGATTAGTTCGTTGAAGTGGCAATAGGCAGGCCAGCACGGAGAACAGATGGCCGTTGGGGCCTAAAAGTTCTCGAATAGAGACCGCGAATCAGCAAACATAGTGCAGGACGTCCACGAACTAGATGGACGTATGACCTGGTAAAGGCCGCGGAATCGCGGTGGATGCAGGCCGCCTCCAACCGTAGCACCTGGATATCTATGAGGGAAGCCGGCCTATGTCCAGCAGTGAACGTCCTACGGCTGAAATGATGAACTATAACGTGTTTATTAATATATTTTGAAATACACTGAGTTTGAAATTTGACAACCTAAGTACTGCATGATTCACTTAGTTGTTAACATAAATGACGTTTCAACTGACAGTTTAATTAAAATTATAGTATTTAACATTTAAATGATAAGTAGTATATATCCCAAATTGAGCAATGTTCAGCTATGTCAGTTAATGCAAAATGTTGTTGAGAATGTATGGTATGTCTCCTGTCAATTAGTGTGGTAAACTTTATCTAACAGTTATTATATTAAAATAACTAGAAAAGCGAAAGTAAGGATGTTATGTTACATACTTGTTTGTTGTATAACTTGTACCTTTATTCAGATTATTAGTTTATAAATGGCAATATAAGAAACTTATTTATTAACACAAGACTTATCATCATCATCATCAACATGGGCCTCCTCCCGAGGGAGGGTATTTGCCATAATCACCACGCTTGGCAGGCGGATTGGTGACCGCAGTATTATGTTGTACAACACAAGGAAACGCTGCTGCCCGTTCCTTGATATACAATTATTATAGATGATGTTATAATAATCGGGACCAACGGCTTAACGTGCTTTCCGAGGCACGGAGGGTAGTCCCTCAACCAACCAGACCCAAAAAGAAATCTTAGAATTTACACAAAGATTTCTTGTCCGGAGTGGGGATCGAACCCACGACCTCCGAGATTTAAAACGAGCCAAATACCGCTACGCTACGGAGGTTGTCAAGACTGATAGACTGCTTTATTTATTTACTAGCAGCGGTTTCACCCGCGAAGATCCCATTCCCGTGGAAACTTTAACTTAAAATATAGCCAATGTCACTCACAAATGACGTGGCTTTCTATTGGTAAAAGAATTTTCAAAATCGGTTCAGAAGATCTTGAGATTAGCCCTACAAAGACACAAACTCACAAATTTTACCTCTATATAATATTAGTATAGATTATACATATAGGTAACTACTGCTATTTATTATTTACTACTACACACAACCCCGTGTCGTGCGCTGGCGGTGGGATATGTGATAAGGAGAAGACCCTACACCACTAAAACCCCGGACACTCCTTCGATTCGCCGTTGGCGGGGAGCGGGCACTAATAAGCAAACCGGCCCTCCGACGGCACCCGCGGCCAATATGGCACCGCGGGATTTCCTGGGCCACACTTATAGTGGCCCATTTGCCTAATAATACGGACGCCCGGAGTGTAGAGGCGTCCCTACTCCTCATGTACAACCCCGTGTACCTACTATAAAATATTATTAAGTACTAGCTCATAAAGAATTTAAACATTATAATGCTAATGTAGACCTACCACGTTGTTATAAACCAACATCATAACCTAACCCACTTTTTGAGAGCTTCCTGAATTATCATCACTTATGTTTATGTTTGGTTTCGAGTTATTGATATATGTTTATTGGCAATAAACTTAAAAACATAATCACGATGAAAGAATTTATTTTCAATATCACTGGTTGAATGTATCGCATCAAAAACGTTATCGAAATAAACAAGATCAATTTTGCTTGAGGTAAAGTGAAAATAAATGATTGTCAATTTGTTTTAGTCAAAATTAGATTGACCCCATATTTTTTTCGCGCTTTCTTTGAGCGTGTGAAAGATGCAAGCAACATGAGCGCCGGTAGCTCGGCGCTCATGTTGCTTGCATTCCTCTCACTCTCTACCGTTGCGGTCGTTCATATGTGACACATCGATGAACACGCACGCCTAATGTGGGGAGAGCCTGAGTATTCAATTTTCAAGACGTTAAGGGCTTTTAAACCCAGAATGATGAAACTCTGCTCACCTTTACGCTCAGTATACTAGCCAGGTCGTCGCAGCAAATAACATGTCCAATAGAATAATAAAAAATCACCCACTTAAAATTTGCTACTTTCTTTGACGCTTTAAGTCTGTGCTAATTATTTTTATGACTGTTAGTGTAAAACTTTTGGAGGTAGTAAATTTTCTTTGAAATTTATGGAGAGCTCAGTCAGCAGCTATCTCAGCCGGTGGTCTTAATACCCATCTGTCAATAAATAACACAGTCATGTTTCGCACCCACCACGGTCGTACATTAGTCGTACATCAATCGCTATGGTTTTATTTGTACTGCACAAGTCTTTTAGTTTTTAGTATAGCTTTGTGATTTTACTTGTTCATAAATTTTGTTTGAATTTCTAATGGTTTGTAAAGCTTTCGTTGCCTGGTATTAGAGTATGAGTGTAGTAGTTTTTTGTTTTATTTTTGAAACAAATATTTGCACGTTGATTTGTGTTTTACTCCGTTATTTTTGTTATGCATTATTTTATACGCTCAACTGAGTCGCAAAATGTCGATTTTGGGTCGTCAGTGGGGTGAAGTTTGAGCACATAAGTCCTGTCCCCTGCAGGGGCTAGCCCATAGAAGTGGCATTAGACATTTTGGCCTTAACGAAGGCCAATCCTCAGTTTAGATATTATGTAAAAAAACGGTGGAGTCATCAATCAAGCTCGCCTTTGAGCCCGGTGAAGTAGCAAAAGCCTCGTGGCAGACTATGTAAAAAGTACTTATTTATTTTGTCTTGTACTAGCGGTAATATTTTCGATCGTAACTACAGAGGGCTCCGGTTCGATTCCTGGGTCGAACAAAAATTTGTGTAACTAGAAATTTTCACTCGATTAAATTTTAAGTAGATAGGTACCAGCCCGAATTCAGGAAGTTGGTGGTGTTTCTCCCGTGCCGTAGATAGCATGTTGTTATTCGGTATTCCAACGGTCGTATCAGTATAACCACACGATCGGATTTTGAATTGTGCAGCAACTTTGATTTTGTGTTACAATATATTACAGAGACAATATACACATAAACAGAGAACATAATACAGCAGCTGAGGGTACGGACTGATGATGATGATGATGAAGTTGGTTTCGAGTAGAATAATCCTATTAATATTATAAACGCGAATGTTTGTAAGTATGGATGGATTGATGGATGTTTGTTACTCTTTCACGCCAAAACTACTGAACGGAATTGGCTGAAATTGCACCGGGGTAGGTAATACGCTGGATAACATATAGGCTACAAAACATCACGCTCCGACCCACTGGAGCAGAGTAAAGTCGCAGCTAGTATGATATATGCTTACCAAAATAGGATTTTACATACTCCCTCTATTTAATAAACTCAGTTCTATATGTTTGGTAAAATGTGCTGTACTGTTAATCCGTAAACTTGTACTATAAGACCTGGTCCTTAACCCCCAATGAAGGTGACTAACATACTATCAAACTCCATATTTACGAGTTGCCGATTCAAATTTACACCTTATTGTGACTCGTGCGAGAGCGTGGTTATAAATAAGTTAAGCTTTTACTCCTGTTTCGTCTACAGTTCCTTGTTCATCGCTAAGTGTTGATTGTTTGTACTCAAGACGTGATTAAGCCAGGATTTTATTACAGGAAGTGTTTGCGTTAACCTTCGCGTTCGTTCTTCGAAGGGCTAATCAAAATCCTTAGTTCTGCACGTTGTGTGTTGTTAGTTGGGGGAAATGTTTTAATTATTTGTGTTTCGCTAAATAAAATATTTATATCTTAATAATGGTTAAGCATAATATCAGTACACATAATTAGAATGTTATGTTATTAGCAAATGTTTTCTAAGTTGTATGGTACGTGGTGGGTCCGCGTACGTATTTTAATCTCGCGTCATAAAATAATTTTTGTTCAAAATGTATGCACAATAGTATATCAGATGGATCTTCAAGTATAATGCATTTCAAATATAAGGCGGACCGACTCAGATAGCTGATAGTGATGCACTATTTTAGGTATTTTGACCATTCGGTATTTAAAATGTGTGTGAATCTAACTTTGGTGTTATAGCTATACATATTTTAAATATTGGATATTTAGTCCGATTGGTATTTTGAACTTAGGTATTTCTTATGTAGATGTTATTTTCAACCATTAAGTATTTTGAACGGAGGTGTTCTAACCTGAGGTTTTTTTAATTTTAGAGATTTAAATGCGTACCCGGTGGGTCCACTTCGTTCGGTTTTCTGCTTAAACAAAATTAAATAAATGCTGTATTTGACCGTAAGTTTGCATTGTTGTAAATACTAATTTGCAGCAAAGAAATTACGAACTCAGTATTATGTCTGTCTGGCAACGTTTCATCATTATAGAGACAATGCGATACATAGCTTCCTGGTTAATAAATACACACTTTTAATTAAAAGTTATACTTTAGGATCCTATTTTCTATTTTGAACTTCGTTTGCTATGATCATTTATGTCTACCGTTAGTATAAAAAAATAATATTTATGCTGCTTTTCTGTCTTTTATATTTTTTGTATTGTAATTTTTCGTTGTTTAGGATTCCGTACCCGAAGGATAAAAACGGGACCCTATTACTAAGGCTTCGCTATCTGTCTGTCACCAGGCTGTTTCTCAAGAACCGCGATAGCTAGACAGTTGAAAATTTCCTACAGATACTAAAAATAAAATAAAATAAATATTTAAGGGTGGCTCCCATACAACGATTGCCATTTCTTTCTCGTTATCAATAACGGCAGCAGGCAGGCACTTGAAAATGGTACGGAACCCTACGTGCTCGAGTCCGACTCGCACTTGACCGGTTTTTTTGAGTATATATACAATCAAGAGCATTTGTTCTAAATCAAGAAGTATTTTCATATTACCAGTACTGTCGGCAACAGTTAGGTATATTTTAATCTTCTTATCAACATGAAATTATAAAATAAAACCATGTAGTTCCCAGGACCCAATAGCCTACAAAACAACACTTGTAGGTACTTAACGTACATAAATCGTGGCTATACAACTCTGTGCACCTGTACCTGTTCGTAATATGATAAACATCGGGGAGTGGTTAAGCAGGAGATCAAGATATGCAGTATACTGGCTGTCTCAAGTGATAAAATTATTGTCATTCTGATTTACTGAGGACTTATATATATTTATGTATAAACTACTATTACAGTGCATGATAATTGTAGTAAGAAAAAAAACACTGCACACATTTCATCGTTAGAAGTAAAATGAAAATATATAGAATAAAATATCAAAATGAAATCAAAAACCAAAATATCTAGTGTGTTAATTCTAATCAAAAATGTGTCTACATGATGGAATTAATTTTGTCACCGCCTTCTCGCCCGTAAAAATGATGCTTAATATGCAGGAAGGACAGTAAAATCATGCAAAACTACGATCACAGCCGAAGATCTGACACGTGTTTCGGTCCTGCACGAATCATCATCAGGGAGGTTTTTTTTCGGATTGAAATACGTAGGTAGCCATGAAGATTTTGCTCCTTCACCGGCGAGCAAAGCTCCAGCCTTGAAAAATGGTTTAAAAACTACAACCTAAGCAATCTGCGCAAGAGAGCGCCCCCTGTGGGGCTTGGACCTCGGCTCAGGGCGGTCGTAATCATCAGGGAGGTCGCTAGTCGAACGCTACTGCCTAACGACTCGTAAACACCAATCCACAATCAGTGAAACTATGTACTTGATAAATTCACAAAATAACAATAAATAATCACGCCAAATATGACGAAATTAATAACAAGGTGAAATAATATCAATAAAGATAAAGACAACAAAAAAATACTGCAACATGAACAAAGATCAAATTTTCATACAATGAACCGACAATTAACCAATTTTCAAACACAATAAAGGCATGTGATGCCAACAAGCTTCGTGTGAACAATTAGCTAATTACAACTTTTGTGCCCCTCTGTACCAGAGATCAAGATCAGAATGCAATGTTCGGCTGACCATCTCAATGGCTCAATTAAAGCCTCTTATTGGCCAATTTGCTTTTGCCGCAGACAAGGAAAAATGGCATGAAACATACGAGTTTTTAAACAAGTTTAATTGACAGAATCTTTATCTTGACGGCTTTATTATGATTTAATTAGTGGCTCTGAGAGAGAAAAGTATGTGTTTGTGTCGTTGTCATCGTATTTATCATCATTTTACAATGATAAAGGTTCTGCGAAGTGTATATTTAGATAAAGGTCAATGTTTGGTGGAAAGTGTGTTAAAGGAGTTACTTATTTTTTATCGCAATCTTTAAAATTAAATACAAAACATATAAGAACGTGTTGAACAAGTGTGTTGGTTATGGCAATATTTTTCAAAGACCCTGGAAGACAAGGTATATTAAGAGGAGACCCATGTTCAGCAGTGGACATGTACGGACTGGCGAAGGGAAGAACGAGTTATCTACGCGCGTACTACCCTAGACTATACGCACATCTGAAGACCAATAAATCTTTTAGTAAATTCTATTCCGCTGGACAATAAATCGTTTAGTAAATTCTAAGGTAAGTCAAAGTCAAAGTCAAAAATTCTTTATTCATATAGACACATTTTAAATATTTTAAATCATGTTCTTATGATGCGTCCCTTTCTTTTACTACCACCAGTTCTGGACGTGGCAACTCTGAGAAGAACTGGCAAGAAACTCAGAGGAATCCTTTTTTTTTAATAAATTTTAATTATACAATTATTTATATAGCAGTATTGTTTCAGAGCAAGTCACCCCTAAAGCAGTTTTGTCATTAACATAATCAGAAATTTGATAATAAGCCTTTTTACATTATTATTAAGTTAAGCCGTTGGTCCCGATTGTTGTAACAGCTGTAACAAGCGTATACCAGGGAATGGCCAGCAGCGTCTGCTTGTGTGTTACAACATAATACTGCGGACAATAACCCACCTGCCAAGCGGGCAGAAACCCCCCTTTGGGGAGGTGGCCCATGTTCAGCAGTGGACGTTATACGGGCTGATAATGATGACAGCGATGACATTTGTAAATATCCCGGATGCTACTCCAAACGCCATTATTAAGGCCAACTGCAGTGCATGCATGCGCATACGCAACTTAACCTGTACAACTAAATATAGAAACATTACTAAACACTTTCAATGCAAATTTACAATGAAAGTTAACAAATTACTTGTCTCACCCAATATTGAAGCGAAACTAGCAATATAAACTAACCTCTCAACAATATGTTCTATTAACCGTCAATGGGTTTTCGCATTGTATTTATCTCCAACAGATGGCTTTAAAAGCCAAATTACAGCAGTTATCCAGCATGTAGTGCCCTCAGTTGTGGTCTCACATAAAACTTAGATATTTACAAGGAATAAACGTCAGCCTAGTGCGATAAGGTCAAATAGACTTTCGTGTTTTACAAGCCAGTAAAATACTCACATGGGTTCAGGTAATAGTGTGGAGACGGCTTAGCTGGTTAGGTATATGGTAGAAAATATAAAGCTTACCATTTTCAATTAGGTGAGACAATCTCCGTAGCGTAGCGGTATTTGGCTCGCTTTAAATCTCGGAGGTCGTGGGTTCGATTCCCACGCCGGATAGGAAATCTTTGTGTAAATTCTAAGATTTCTATCCGGGTCTGGTTGGTTGAGGGAGTACCCTCCGTGCCTCGGAAAGCACGTTAAGCCGTTGGTCCCGATTGTTATAAAAACATCTATAATAATCGTATAGCAAGGAACGGGCAGCAGCGTTTCCTTGTGTAGTACAACATAATACTGCAGTCACCAATCCGCCTGCCAAGCGTGGTGACTATGGCAAATACCCTCCCTGGGAGGAGGCCCATGTTCAGCAGTGGACGATATACGGGCTGATGATGGTGAGATGTGTTAGTCACAAGGCATTTGCTTATTCACAGGGAGGATGAGATCCAGCTATTTTAAATGATTATAATAAGGGAAAGATGGACGTAAAGCAGTGTTTTATATATATAGGTTTATTGCTTATTGCTCGAAGTAATTGTCTAAAAGAAGATTTACAAATTAATTGTCGGCGGTCGGGACGTACGATCTTTAATCTATTTCTTTTTTTTATTTTCAATTTGAAATTTTCTGTGCTATTTGCTTTATAATAACTCCGCTGCATCGGTTTATATTTTATTTAATCTAGTTTATGTTTTATAGGTTTTGTAGAATAGCTTACGTATGATGAACTTGATTTACATGAGTCGATTTTCATCGTGTGTCTCATTGCAAATCAACTAACATGTTAGTTTAACATTAAGACTTTTGTAACCTGTCGAATCGCAATTTAGACTGTCGTTTTCGCCGCATTCAAATTGTTTATGAGATTTTTTATATTGGTAAAGTACTGCAATTCACCCAGAATATATTTTAGTACTGTATCCAATGTGTAAAATTGTGTCAGTTTATTTACATAATCTTATAACTTGGTTATAACCTGGTCTTATAACGTGGTTTCCGGCTTAGAATAGACCACCCCATGTCCTCCCATGGGTGTCGTAAAAGGCGACTAAGGGACATAATAATATGGCTGATGGATGGGCAGCAGCATCTATTAGCTCAAGGTTTACATCTTACTGCGATCACCAAACCGTCTGTGAAGCGTGGTGATTATGGCAATATCCCTCAACGATCCTGGCTTGCCAAGGTCTGTTATGAGGATGTTCAGCAGTGGACGTGAACGGGCTGTTGATGATGATGATGATGATTTTCATACTCTTATGTTCGCGTGTAAGATTATTCGGTTCTAATAGGCTTCAATCCATACTAAATTAACTGTCTTTTAAAATAAAAATGTATTTTTCTTTTTCATGTTTGATGTTTGTTTGACGTCAGTGAATCCAATTATTAATCATTATATTTTTGATAATTATTAATGGTTTAATATCTATGTTTTACTTATACTCTTTCTATTTCACTTCATTCTCTTTTACTTTCATTCTTTCTTCTTGGATTAGCTTCTCATTACGAAGTTTACTTGTAGTTACCTATATCTTAATATAATGCCTGTTAGTTAAACCTCGGCGTATGATCATCAGTTATAGCCATTTTGATAGCCTCCTGGACAGGAAATGGAGGCTGAATGGGATCGCCTTTATAGGCTATCAATCTTGTTTTAAGTTTCAATCAAAGTTGCTTATGTAGTTTGCGACTCATTGTTTTAATACCAGCTGGGCTTTAGACACTTAACTTTGTAGTTTCAACTCAACCGCGAATATGTGTTATAAGTTTTACTTTTACAGCTGTATGTTTGTTTGTAGCTTCATAATTGTATCAAATTATATCGTAAAATACGTGCTCTTAGTGTAATAGCTGACAAATAATACTATAAACTTTTCGTGGTGATTATACCTGATGTTAAGTGGCAGAAGGATCCTAATACAAATACACCTATTACTTGCGCATTCGATTTTCAGTGCTAGGTGCCATAAATGCCATAATTCTGCCGGTGAGGTATGAACAGGAATAATATCGTCTTGTCATACTTTTTTATTTTCCATTTTTTCCACGATCCTTTGCTACTTCACCGGACATAAAGGCGAGCAGTGTTCTAGCCTTCATACATGGTTTAAAAACTATAAACTAAGCAACCTGCGCATGTTGCGCCCCCCCCCCCCTGGGACTTTAGGCTCAGGACGGTCATGGGCTAGGATATTGAGATGTTTTTAGATTTTATATGTTTGCCAAAGATCTATGGAAGGGATTATTGTTGAACTGGGTATCAAACTTGTATACCGAGTTCTATTATATATGTTCTATTACAAAAATAGCTGATGTGACTCGCAAAGCGGCCACGCAATGGAACTGCCGCATATTAAACGATCATTAGGCTAAAGGCACGACCCAACACACGGCAAGCAGACCCAGAAGGAGATGGAGAGATCAACTTGACTCTTTCGATATGGACTGGCCATATCGAAGGAGTCAAGTTCATCTCTCCATATCCGTCTCCGGGTGGTTCAGTGCAGGGATTTCTGGATGGAGAGTAGCGAGGCATTTGCCCTCCAGTGAGAAAGTTTAGGCTAATGATAATGATGATATGTTTAAGGAAATTTTGTGCATTTGTTGCTCTATACATAAATCCCGTAACCTATTGATACCGTAACAATAGTTCCATGATGTTATTCACTATACATGAAACGCTCGTAATTATAACAATATACTTAGATCCATCGAAGTATCTCGACCTATAACTGCAAAACTTGAATAAAGCATTATTATAAGGGAATTATTATGTAGAACATGAGTCTAACGGTTTAATATAAGAGCTATTTTATTACAATAACACCGTTTTATATCTGTGTTGATCCGGCTTGGACACATAAGCAATATAAGCAGATATAAACAGCTGTATGGTTATAGTATTCCTTTGTACAACCTTTCTAGGAATATGGGTTTAACAACTACATTATGGGAAGGCAAAGGGTCAAAGATCAATGTTCGTTTAGCGAATACATGCATCTTGCGTTAAAACGGGAAAATGGAAGAAGGTATAGACATATGATATGCGGCTGCTGTTTGTAATTTGATTGATGGATCATATTAGGTATTTAATAGATTCCCGCGCGCGTTTTCCCTTGTTCCCGTGGGAATTTCATAATTAAATATAACCCATAGCCTTCCTTGTTCAATGGGCTATCTAACATTGATTTTTTTTTCAAATCGGACCAGTAATTTATATATTAGTACAGACAACCGCCGGAGCGGCATTTGTCTCGCTTTAAATCTCGGAGGCCGTGGATTCGATCCCTACGACGGACAAGAAATCTTTGTGTGAATTCTAAGATTTCTTTTCGGGTCTGGTTGGCTGGTTGACTACCCTCCCTGCCTCGGAAAGCACGTTAAGCTGTTGGTCCCGATTATTATAACCGTGTATCAAGGAACGGGCAGCAGCGTTTTCTTGTGTGTGGTATCCCGCCTGTCAAGCGTGGTGACTATGGCAAATACCCTCCCTCGGGAGGAGCCCCATGTTCAGTTGTGGACGTTATACGGGCTAATGATGATGATAGATTTTTAGTTCTTAAAAGGCATCTTCCGCACTAGGGCAATAAATGCCTGTGTCGCCTTTAGAAACAAGACTCAAGTTCAGAATATTTATTTGTGGTTCACACAAATAATTGTATCGGTTGGGAATCGAACCCAGAATACCAGGCTTAGAAGCTATCGTTGTCGTCATCCACATATATGATTAGTTTCATGTAGATGTTGACAATAAATGTGTTTAAATAAAACATAAACTATTCACATTTCAGGCATTAAATGTACAGAATTATTTAGTATTATACTACCGAGTCCATTGTTGGCTTATTGCTAACGGTAGTGGCTTCTGAGGAATGGTGTTTTGGGTTTGATTCCCAACTGGAACAACTATTTGTATGTAACATAGAGGGTTGTTCTAAGTCTAAGTGGCTTTAGTGTCCGTTAATCATATTTTAGTAATGTCTCCCGCAACACACGGAATTATATTCTTAATGCGTTTAATTGCCTTTTAAAATATTACGGTTAAAATTTCAAATTCAAAAGTTAAATTTAAATTTATTAGTATAATACTGGTACATTTATTTACTCACAAATGTCGCTAGTCCTACTAATATTATAAACGCGAAAGTTTGTAAATATAGATGGATGTTTGTTACTCTTTCACGCCAAAGCTACTGAACGAAATCAGCTGAAATTTTGCACCGGTATAGGTTATACGCTGGATTAACTATAGGCTACATAACATCACTCTCCGACCCACTGGAGCAGAGTAACGCGGGTAAAACCGCGGGGCGCATAATAATTAAACTGTTTCCTCGATAATGGGAGTACTACATACAACGCCTCAGCAACGGGATGAATGCGTAGGTAATTCATTTCTCCCTGGTTCCTGGATTCATATACAAAACAAGATGTTCTCTTATAAAAATCTTGTCGTAATAATAACAAACACAGTAAAAAAGGATTCAGCCGAGTTGGTCTCATCATTATCAAATTATACTCGTGCTTGAACTTAGCCATTTTTCATTCATATAGATACAAAGATAATATCTGATAAGTCTATAACTTGAGATCTCTTCATTCACTAAGGGCCTTGTTAACCATTACATGAGCTCAAATAGCTTCGCTTCACCCTAAACATTACCGACAACGTGTTTATTGGCGCTATCTGTCATCTGCCCTCACCTATGCTACCCTAGTACTTGTTAATATCTAATTTATCATTCCACTTCTGTGTTGTAAATAGGAAAGTTAAAGATAAATTTACATCTACTAGCTTACTAATATTATAAACGCGAAAGTTTGTAAATATGGTTGGATGGATGTTTGTTACTCTTTCACGCAAAAACTACTTGATGGATTTGGCTGAAAGTTTGCACGCGGATAGTTTATAAGCTGGATTAACATATAGGCTACAAAATATATCGCTCCGACCCACTGGAGCAGAGTGACGCGGGTAACACCGCGGGGCGCAGCTAGTAATTAATATAGCCTATAACCTTCCTCGATAAATGAACTATCTAACACTGAGAGAATCAAATCGGACCAGTAGTTTCTGCCATTAGCGTGTTCAAGCAAACAAACATACAAACTCGTCACCTTTTTATATTAGTATAGTAGTATTTATTAATACTATAAGACCTCTATACATCAAAAGTTGACGAGTGTACCAGTGTTTTATCTGACGATTGAAAAATTTGCCCTAAATGAAGTTTTTGTTCTCGGCTTAGAATAGACCACCCCATGTCTTCCCGTGGGTGTCGTAAAAGGCGACTAAGGGACATATGGCTGATGGATGGGCAGCAGCATCTATTAGCTCAAGGTTAACATCCTACTGCAATCACCAATCCGTCTGCCAAGCGTGGTGATTATGGCAATATCCCTCTACGATCATGGCTTGCCAAGGTCTGTTAAGAGGATGTTCAGCAGTGAACGTAAACGGGCTGTTGATGATGATGATGAAGTTTTTGTTAGTTAATTGTTGCTTTTATTGACGTTTTGGAAACTATACAGTACCTCTTCTATGGTTTTGAACAATGCGATGGCGGAAATGATCCTATATATCTTTGACATAACAGATCTATGTGGTTTTATAACTTATGAGCTGTAAAATAGACACGACTGTAATTATGTAGCCTGCCAGACGTCTGTGATGTGTATGATCATCAACTATTGAGACCCTAGGTCCCAATAATTGATGTTTAATGTTTAATAATTGAAGCATCCGTTCACAAAGGATTTTCAAAAATTCACACCCAAATGATGTGGGGTTCCAACTTTGACTGTACTACAGTAGACTGTTGAATTAGGATTTAACAGTTCACTTAATAGATTTTATTTACCCATTGCCCGTCACTTCGTCCACGTAAAATTAGATTTCTGCGTACAAAGTTTGAGCCCTATATCATATTCTTTTGGTGTGAATTTTGGGAAATTCTTTCTTATCGGATGCCTCATCATCGATATCAGCCCGTATAACGTTCACGTGCTGAATAAGGGCCTCCTCCTGAGGAAGGATTTTGCCATATTCACCACGCTCGTCAGGTGGGTTGGTAACCGCAGTATTATATTGTAACACACAAAGAAACACTGCTGCCCGTTGTCTTCATCATCATTCATCAATTCAGCCGTAGGACGTCTACTGCTGGACATAGGCCTCCCTCATGGATCTCCAGTTGTTGCGGTTAGAAGCGTGCCTGCATCCACCGTGATCCCGCGGCCTTAACCAGATCATCCGTCCATCTAGTAGGTGGACGTCCTACGCTACGCTTGCCGATCCACGGTCTCCATTCGAGAACTTTTCGGCCCCAACGGCCATCTGTTCTCCGTGCTATATGGCCTGCCCATTGCCACTTCAACGAACAAATCCGTTCGGCTATGTCGGTAACCCGCGTTCTTTTACGTATCTCCTCATTTCTGATTCGATCTTGTAGAGAAACCCCGAGCATAGCCCTTTCCATATTTCCATTATTTCATAGCTCGTTGAGCGACTCTGAGCCTGTTCATAAGGCCTATAGTAAAGGACCACGTTTCGGATCCATAGGTCATCACTGGCAACACAGACCGTTATCTTGTACAGGATTAATTTAGTTGATATGAGAATAATCGGGTCCAACGCCTTAACATGCTTTCCGAGGCACGGAGGGTAGGGCCTCAGCCAACCAGACCCGGAAAGCAATCCATACGAAGATTTCTTGTCCGGCATGGGGATCGAACACAAGACCTCCGAGATCCAAATACCGCTACGCTACGGAGGTGATATCAAATTAGCTATACATGTGCCAAATTTCGGCGTAATCTATTGTTTAATTTGTGGGTCGATAGACCCAGTCAACCACAATTGTTTTTTATATTATTATATCCAGAAGATGAGTTAAAAGATATTTTTTTTCATTTCTATCAAAGTTAACTAACAAATCAGCAGCTACACACCAAGCCCGCACTAACTTCAAAAGAAAAAAATACAAAACGAAACAACACGTCTCACATCTAAATAACCATTTAAAACTACGTTTCTCACTAGCAAATAATTATATTACACATAAGGCCCCTCGCCCACGGCGATTTTTTGCAGCGATGCTGTCGCGCGTTCATCGATACAGTCGCGATGCTGTCGCTAGCTGTATGCCCTCGTCCACATAACCACGATTTAGTCGCGATGCAAACGTGATACGGTCGTGCAAGTCTTATTTATTCTAATACTCTGCTCCAGTAGGTCGAAGCGTGATATTTTGTAGCCTATATGTTAATTCAGCTAATCAGCTATAATAATAAACTATCAGTGTGCAAACTTTCAGCTAAATTCATTCAGTGGTTTTATTATAAACTATCCGTGTGCAAACTTTCAGCCAAATCCATTCAGTAGTTTTTACGTGAAAGAGTAACAAACATCCATCCAAACTTACAAACTTTCGCGTTTATAATATTAGTAGGATATTCTTCTTCTTTCTAATATATAAAGCTGATTTCTTTGTTAGAACTACTGGTTCGAACTACTACAAAAAAATATTTCAGTGTTGGATAGCCCATTTATCGAGGAAGGCTTTAGGCTATATAACAAAAGCCACTTGGGTGAAACCCTGCACAAGGTATCAGAAAGTCGCTGTGTATCTCTAAAAATCATTAAATATAGTGAAAAAGTCGCTAAGGTGGCAACACTAGAACAAGCATTTTGCATCTCTAGCGACAATATACATTAATTATAATAATTAATTTCATTAAACATTATTATAATAGGTTTATAAATAAATAACAAATGTAATTTAAGATAAATAATAATTAATTTTCAAATAATATTTGACGATAAATAAACAAGATTTTTATTTTATTTTATTTATTTTATACTGCTACTCACACGCCCTCCATTCTTCCCCCGATATCGTCCGATACGGTCGTGCTGCATCACTTCTGTAGCGCGTTGCAAATGCGACGAAAACGCGTTAGTAGCGATCCTGTTGCGCGTTTACGAAACGCGCGACTGCATCGCTGCAAAGAGTCGCCGTCGGCGAGGGGCCTAACACATAAAAACAGGTATACCTACCGCGGAGGCTATTAGTGACCACAAAAAGAATATAAACATATGTTTTACTTCTGTTAGCTAACAGCCTCGTATTAAACGCTGATTACTGTTGTCAGGAGCGTACCTAATGATAGGTCCAAGGGGGGCACAATAATTTTTTATTTTATTTGGGTATTCGCAATTCACTTGTCGATCTGGAGGCTAATTACGTAACGATATGCATATGATTTCAATAAAAATACACTATAGCATTACTGTGCGCTGGGCAGCAAATACATATTTATCGAAGTCATAATTATATTGTAACGTGATCAGCCTCCTAAAGTCCAATAAGCCCATGAACTGTGAAATAGAGCGACAGTTGCACAAAACTCTCTTAAAAACCATATAAGTCATAATTATGTAATCTAACATCCCGTGACCGTCTAACAGAGATCCTAGCCCTACAGGCGCAGGTTGCATTGTTTATTGATTTTAAACCATTTAATAAAGCTAAAGCCTTTTATGCCCGATGAAAAAGCCTGAGCCTACATAATATGTCCCTCAAAAAAAAACTAGACTTTCTACTTCATCAATAGTAGATACTGGATCAAAGGGGCACGCACTTGGGCATGTTGCTTAATTAGTAGATTTTAAACCATTTAATAAGGCTGGAGCACTGTTCGCATTTATGCCCCGTGAAAAATTAGAAGCCTCGTGGCTAACAACATATGTCCGTCAAAAAAGGAAAAAGTAGCTACTGCATCAGTTACAGGCTGCCCTCCCGCCTCGTTACGCCCATGACTGGTGTAGTCTGTAAAACATAGACTATGATTTAGACGGCGCACAGAAACTGCTGTTTATTTTATTGCATAGGAATCAAAAGTAAAAAGTGATGTCAAACTTAATAAAATACATGTTTGATAAGTTGTTGTGTTATTGGTAGTAGTGTGAATAGTGTGAAAAGCTTCTCCTTTTAACCATATCACAATGATATTAGTTAGTTAGTTGGGGAAAAGGATTTCCATACTTAGCCTCTTAATGGGCCTGTGTGTGTTTTCATTTAAACCACAAATCTAATTGATATTTCTAAGGCCTTCAGGTATTGAGTTTGGGTGGTTTAGAAGCCTATATGCCCGGTGAAAAGCCTCGATACCTATCAAAGGCCTCGTGTTTGTTGCCCTACATATGTCCGTCTTAAAAAACTGCACTCAAATCTCTTCATCATCATCATCAGCCCTCATAACGTCCACTGCGGAACATGGGTCTCCTCTCGGGGGACGGTATTTCCATAGTCACCACGCTTGACCGCAGTATTATGTTGTACCACACAAGGAAACGCTGCTGCCCGATCCTTGATATACGATTATTATAGATGATGTTATAACAATCGGGATCAACGGCTTAACGTGGTTTCCGAAGCACGGAGGGTAGTCCCTCAACCAACCAGACCCGGAAAGAAATCTTAGTATTTGCACAAAGATTTCCTGTCCAGCGTGGGTATCGAACCCACGACCTCCGAGATTTAAAGCGAGCCAAATACCGCTACGCTACGGAGGTTGTCTCAAATCTCTTAAAAATAGTCAATTACAACAAATGGCACATAAATGCTTTATTACTAACAGAAAAAATGGCATTAAAATAACAATTGCTAGTAACCACCACTCTTGTGGTATTCGTGAACTTCAAAGAATCATTTTCCTTGTGACCACGAGTTTTACGAGCGATCCCCCTATAAAATGAAAGAACATAATATGCTAAAATAAAAGCCTTTTTGCTTTGAAAGTTAGTATTATGAGACACTTTAATAGGTAAAGACTATACCAGTTGTAAACATCCAATGACCCTTAAGCGAGATTAAGCTTAATAAGTTGCTGGGCTGGGAAATATCTCCACTATTCAGCCAAATTACTTACTTTTACGAATGAAATGAAATGAAATAGTGACATGAAATTTTAATGAAATGAAATAGTTTATTAATAACGCAGACGAATAATTCGCGCCACTTATACAGGGTGTCCCAAAAGATTACGTAGCTGGGAAGGGGGGTGATAGGGATGGTCACAAGGGTCACCAGAAAAATATAAAAAATTCCCTCTGGGTGTTTAAAAAAATAAATGGCATTTTTTAAAAGACTAAAAATTTTACACCTTGTGCTAACTGTACCTACAAATATGGCTGTATTAAAAAAAATGCTGTTATGTAATCTTCAATAACAACAAGGTCATCAACATCAAAAATAACAAGGTGTAAAATTTTAAGTTTTTAAAAAAATGCCATTTTTTTTTTTAAATACCCAGAGCGGATTTTTTTTTTATTTTTCTAGTGACCATTGTGTCCACCCCTGTCACCCCCTTTCCCAGCTACTTAACCTTTTGGGACACCCTGTATGTTAAACTATTATTTTATAATCTTATTTTCAACATCGGAACGTCCCTAACCTAGCTTCCTACGAGTCTTTCTCTATCTACCTACGGTGTGACATCCGGAGAAAAAAGATATATGTATATGATTAAGGATATCAGAGCTAATATAGAGGGGTATGTTAGGGTCAAGTCAGCACGTTAGTAAATCAATATTTTGAGGTATCTGGTTGGCTCATCGTTACGGTTAACAAATAAGTAGTGGGCAAAATTTTAAAGGGAATATCTCGTGCTTCATCTGCCAATACCAAGTGGCAAGTGACAGAATGAGTGTAAAATAAGCCTGAGGCAAGATAAAAACTGGATAGGAGGTCTAATTATGAGCATTGAGCATAGTTTCTACTTTTAACACTATTCAATATGGCTGGAGACCTGCTCGCCTTAATGTTCGGTAAAGAAACAAACATATTATGACTTACTATGTATCTGTCTGTCCGTAAACAAAAAGTACTTTGCAACCAGAAAAAATCTTTTAGATTTTTCTATCGGGATGGTATGGTAACTATCGTCGTCATTATCACCATCATCAGCCCGTCAGCTGATCTACAGCTGGAAATTTCATCATTATTAACATACATAAGCTCACGCCTGTTTCCCAGCGGGGTAGGCAGAGACAATGGACCACCACTTGCTACGATCCCTACACATATATTTCGCTTTATTCACTCTCATAACATTATTTACACACAGAGAAAAGCTGCTGCCCGTTCCCTGCTTTTCAGTGTACAGATGGTAAGAGGTACTGGTTTCTCAACCAAACTGAGCTGGAAAGAAATCTTAGATCTTACTCAAAGATGTCTTGTCACGTCCTAACATTGTTTATGGTTCCGTACCCGTATGGTTAAAACTGGACTCTATTACTAAGACTTCGCTGTCGGTGTATCTGTCTGTCACCAGGCTGTACTTCAAGACCCGCGATAGATAGACAGTTGAATTTTGAATTTTTTAACAACAAATATTAAAAATAAAATGAATATTTAAAGGGGGCTTTCATACAACATTTTTTTTTCCCTTTATTGCTCGATATCAATAACAGCAACAGGTAGACGCTTGAAAATGGTACGGAACCCTTCGTGCACGAGTCCGACTCGCACTTGACCAGTATTTTTAAACAAGATAACTCCCGCACTAGTTAAAATAATTCGCAGGGGGACTTAACAAACACACAATTCACGGACACAAAGCACATCGGGTGGGAATCGAACCCAGAACACAAGGTTTCATAATCCACTTTCGTAACCCCTGAGCCACCGGTGCAATTTATTTAAACACATTATTTGCTTTCTTTGATTTGCAAATGTTCCCATTGTATTTTTTTCTCTCCCTCCAAACAAGTTTTTTTTTTCGGATTGATATACGTAGGTAGCCACGAGGCTTTTGCTATTTCACCGGGAATAAAGGCGAGCAGAGCTCCAGCCTTAATAAATGGTTTAAAAACTACAAATTAAGCAACCTGCGCAAGAGGGCGCCCCCTGTGGGGCTTGGATCTCGGCTCAGGGCGCTCGCTGGCGATGAGATTGAAGGATTATGACTTTTAATATTTTAGGGGAGTTTTGTGCTACTTTACAGTTCGTGGGCCACCCGGACTTCGGGTCTACCTCTATCCATGTTTGTATTTTATATGTATGGCGTCCGAGCCTCAAGTGTTATCCTTACTTATGAACTTCCTTTTTATTACTGTAATTACTATTTTGTATTCTTTTTTTGAGTTTATTAAATGTTTTTCTTTCTTTCTGTCCATTGTCAAATGTTCTCGACTGACAACGAACGACAAGTCATGTACTCGAAGACAGGTCTTCAAGGTGCGGCCTCCTAAAAATGGGAACACTATAACATTTAACAATATCCAATTTGCTTCGCAGACATCCTTCACACAATTTGCATACGGCAGGCAATATCAATTTGCCGGTTAAACAGGTAACGGTATAACAAAGTGTTTATAGTCAGCCAGACGCTGAGTTTTATATGCATTTTCAATATACCGAAACGGAAGCGTTGTTATATGCTTGACAAGTACTGGTGTGCTAGAAGTTTTATGGAATACCTTTTTATATTTTTAATGGATGCAATAATCTATATTAAGGAAATTGGTGGTGTTTCACCCACTTCACGACGAAAAGCACATTAAGCTGTAAATCTTCCGTCTTACCTAGTTTCGATAAAACTGTCCCACCGAATTTTCAGAGTACCTTTTTTTTCGACGAGGCTTTGGCTACTTCATCGGGCATAGCAGAGCTCCAGCCTTAATAAATGGTATAAATATAATTAGAATCAACCAGCGTGGGCTGGGATTCGGTCAGAAGCATAGAACGCGTCGCGAGCCTCGCCTTGCAAGGACGACCGGACCCTATCCTAGCTTCCTACGAGTCTTTCTCTATCTACCTACGTTGTGACACCCGGAGAAGAAAGACTATAAGAAACTCCGAGATCATTCTTTTGTCATCTTTTAAAGTCTTTGATTAATCATTTGTACATCTTTTTAAAAACATTTTAGTATCTAGGTTAGTGATCCCCATACATCGATATGTAGGTACTCGCAGCAGGATATTGTGACGGAAACCATGAAACCTTTAAGTAAGTATCGAGTATAGGGAGCGCTCCTCCAGATTTACATTTCTTTTTTTTTTACAATTGGAACATACCTACAGTCTGATCAGTTGTCTTACATATAGATTAACAATTACTAATTTATAAATTACATAGAATAGACTTTTAATTTAGTTGCAAATTCGGTGTGATAGCTAAAAGGTGCCAGTCTGCCGCAATGTAACCGATGGACTCATCCGCCAAACATCTCTATCCTCCATGTATTCTTTGATATTGTAATAACCGCGAGTCATAAGGACCTTTTTAACATATTTTTTGAATTTATGATCCGGCAAAGCTGTTACATTTAGAGGAAGTTTATTATAGAATCTTATACAATGAGGGCATCTTAATGTTCGTTGCAAGCTATATTTGTGACTAAAGATTTTTCCAATTAATGTTATACTATTTACTAGTGCCTGTAATTGTTTTACGTTAGTAAAAATAAATATTTTTTTGAGCAAGTAAATTAATGCTAAAATTTTACCCGTGTTTTTGCACACATTTATGCACTATAATATGTCCTGGACAAATGTCCAATCATCACCATCATAATCACCACCAATCACCATCGTCATCATCACCATCACCACCAATCACCGTCATCATCACCACCACCACCGATCACAGTCATCACCACTCACCGTGATAAATCATCATCACCAACATCATCATCAATCACATATCATAACCATCATCATCATCATCACCACCACCAATCAACCAAACCACAATCGTCACCAATCGACATTATCAACATCGATCCCGGACCTCCGACCGACTAGAGTTTAGTCGAGAATTTATCCAATATAAGAACTCTGTGCACGATTATCCACAACGGCTTGTCATACACCGTACACAAAACTTTCTCGCGTACATCGATGCTGCGCCTGCGACGCATATCAAAGATTTATGGTCATCGCACATTAACGCTGAATAACTAAATATTTTTGTATGATACCCCGAGCTTTGTAGACGCCGACAATTGTGCGAATGCCGAGTAGGGTAAAAAAGAAATTACTGGACACATATAAGGTGCTTGCTAGATATATGTCATCCTTTGACAGGAGATGGTATGTATAGAAATTACGTTGGTTAAGATTTTTTATGGACTAGTATATTAAAATACATGTTTTTTTTTAATAACGTCCTTCCCCCTTTACCTGATGTTCAGGCACATGTGTGCAGTTCCCGATGTATCGCGGTGTTTCACCTCGCGCTTGTCTATGCCCGGTGAAGGAGCAAAAGCCTGGTGATTAAATACATAAATGCCCGTCTAAAATGAAAAACAAAAGTAACACATCACGCTTTTGTAATGGATGTTAGATACTTACATACCAAGGCACGGAGGGTATCACCTCTAATCACCTTAATCAACCAAACCCTGCAATAAGTCTTAGATTTTACACATGGATGTGTCACTTCCTCCCCTCGCCCTACCGACCCTTAGTTTGCTTAAAAGTGCAGTGAACTTTACAGTTTGCGAGAGGCCCGCGAACTGTAAAGTAGAGCGACAGTTGCACCACACTCCCCTGAAGAAACTAAAAGCCATAATCCCTCAATCTCCCCGTCAGCGACCGCCCTGAGTCGAGGTCCAAGTCCCACAGGGGAGGCCCTCTTGCGCTCATATATCCGAAAAAAAAAGGAACAATTTTAATGTATTTTTGATAAAGTAAATTGTATTATGTCACATAAGTTGTTTCAATAACGTAATCGGTGCCTATCACACTATATACTCTTAAGAGATGGCAGATATTTTGGAAGCACCTTACATATAATTGGAACATGTAATAAACCCCTATAAGGTGATGGTAATGTGCTTATGTTCGATGTTGACGGTAACATTAGATAAATGTAATATAGATCAAGTTTACATTTTGGGCTTTTGTTGATTGAAATTATTTACAAAAGCAATAAAATGTTTAAAATTTTACTTTATATGAGTAACTAGATGTTGCCTCTATTCAGCAAACTAAGTAGAGTTCTCTCTTCGCATACAGGGTGTCCCAAAAGGTTAAGTAGCTGGGAAAGGGGGTGACAGGGGTGGACACAATGGTCACTAGAAAAATAAAAATAAAATCCGCTCTGGGTATTTAAAAAAAATTGCATTTTTTTAAAAACTTAAAATTTTACACCTTTTTATTTTTGATGTTGATGACCTTGTTGTTATTGAAGATTACATAACAGCATTTTTTTAAATACAGCCATATTTGTAGGTACAGTTAGCACAAGGTGTAAAATTTTTAGTCTTTTAAAAAATGCCATTTATTTTTTTAAACACCCAGAGGGAATTTTTTATATTTTTCTGGTGACCCTTGTGACCATCCCTATCACCCCACTTCCCAGCTACGTAATCTTTTGGGACACCCTGTATACCGCAATACAACCTCCGTATCGTAGGTAGCGGTATATGGCTCGCTTTAAATCTCGGAGGTCGTGGGTTCGATCCCCACTCCGGACAGTTAATCTTTGTGTTAATTCCATGATTTCTTTATCGTCTTCTGCTGAACAATGGCCTCCTCTCGAAGGAGGGTATTTTATATAGCCACCACGCTTGGCAGGCGGGTTGGTGACCGCAGTATGTCAGTAGTAAGGAGAAGGATGTGGTATCTGTCTACCCATACAGGAAAGACGCGTGAATGTATATTATTAAGTACCGAACAGTACCTTCAGTAATTAAGGAAGTCAAACGGTTACAATGATCGTGGCTGCGATTGCCTTAACATTTGACGAGTTATGTTCTCTAAATTCCAGAAACTTTGCTAACCTTAATGGTTATTTACTAATTAATTTCAAATTAAAGTCACGATCTATTAAATCGATTCGTACTACAAGTAATACATCTAGATCCTGACAATTTAATACCTATTTGCAACTAATTTTATTCGATTTTCTGTTTTATGTTCATTTAGATAACGTTTTAAATGTATTAACACTTGTCGGAATACTAGTATAAGTTTGTTTTCATGATTCTTATGTATACTAAGAAATAGCAGTAGATTTAATAAAAAAAACTGTTTATAGTACGAGTTACTTAATCCGACCTCCGTGCCTCGGAAAGTTACGTTAAGCCGTTGGTCCCGATAATTATAACATCATCTATAATAATCGTATATCAAGGAACGGGCAGCAGCGTTTCCTTGTGTGGTGCAACCAACCCGTCTGCCAAGCGTGGTGACTATACCAAATACCCTCCGTCGAGAAGAGGCCCATGTTCAGCAGTGGACATATACGAGCTGACGATGACGATGATTTGGTCATCCGCTTTCCGCATCCAGTCCGCTACCTGTCTCAAGTCATCGATCCATCTTGCAGGGTCCTACCTCACGTTTGCCTGTCGCGGTCTCCACTCACCACTCTATATATCTGGTTAATAAAACATAAATTAAATCAACTTAATTTAATTTTCCTTTATTGCTCACAGTACTTTCGACACAAATGCAATTATTCTAATTGTACGGGAGTACAATATCAAGTTTTTTTCGCCATTCAAAATGATTTTACTCTGCATTATCAATATTAGGCAGACTTCCCTGTTCTCTGTTCCATGAAATAAAATCAATGATATTTCATGGAACAGAGAATAGAGCAATCTCTATTGTCGGTTCCATGAAATAAACTCCTTTCATAATAATAATAATAATAATTTATTTCAGACCAAGATAGTCCATAGAGTGTTAGTAATACACGGGTACTTAAGAACTAAATTAGTAATACACAAAAATACAAACTAGCTTAACATTAAAATTATCCTTTATGTAGGCGGATCCAATGCCTCCATATAGGACTCTCAATATGCTCAGCAACCACCCTCAGGTAGCTGTTGGGACTGTCCCTCACTCTTCGCATCAGCCATGCTGCTCTTTTCCTAATTATTCCATAGTACCCATCCACTTGTGCTTGTGCAAACATTGCTGACGCACTGCAATAATTATTTTATGCATATTGTTAGCGCAAAGAGATTTCTCTTTTTTTCTTTAGATTTTTTTTTTATTTCAGATTCTAGCAGTCTTTTTACACACTACCATTATTCTTGTTTACCTCTTCTACTAAGCTAAAATGCCTGTGTTACGAGTGGGTTCACGTCTGGGTGAGGATCGAACCGGCCACCACACGAACGCAAGTCTGATGCCCTAGCCATTGAACTACGGCCGCTTTGTTGATTGATTGAAATTGATTTGTTAGTAGAGTAGACGCTACGATGGTATCACGGAAACACATGTTTTATAACCAGTTATCACTACTTGGACAACATTACGTGTGGTTTATTGTGACCCCTTCACTGACAGATATGGGGTCACTGTACTATGTACATCAATATTGTGGGCCAGATGACCTTCAGCTTCATGATGATATTGTTCTACAAGAAATGAAAATACTGACTTTTATGAACTGATTTTTATCAAAATATTGAAAGGAGACTTTGCGGATAGATCTCCTTATAAGTATTACTCGTTATATTAAGTGCGAACTACAGAGTCTGAGTATGTTAAAAGTCATAATTCGTCAATCGCCAACGACCAATGAGCTGAGGTTTAAGTTCAGGACGACCTGCGCACCTGTGCAAGAGGGCGTCCCTTGTGGACTTTGACTAACTACCCTTGAAACTTAGCGCAAGCAACCTTACCTTGTTTGTAGTTTTAAAACCATTTATGGAGAGTGGAGCTCCACTCGCCTTTATGCTCGGTAAAGTAGGTAGCCAAAGTCTCGTGGCTAACTACATATGTCCGTCAGAAAAAAACAAAACAATTTGTTAACGTTTTTCTACCAAAGACAATACTAGTAAATAAAATCCGGAATGAACAAACTGAAACCGTAAACGATTGTCTCAAAGAAGGAAGTTTGAAAATAAATGTAATGCACTTAGAAATGAAATCACAGTATCTGCCTATAGCGGGTGATAAATTGATGTGACATTAGTACAGTTCACAGAGCGCATCACTTTGTAACATGTAACCAAATTTTGCCAATATCAGGTAGATATATAAGAAAAAGAACGGGCGTCTTCCGTGGCTTAAAATTCTCGAGACCGTGGGTTCAATCACCACGCAGGATATCAAATTTTTGTGTAAAATCTAATTTCTTTACGAGTCAGCATGGTTGAGGGACTACCTCCGTGCCTCGGGTGCACGTAAAGTGTTAGTGTGGTTGTCTTGGTAAAATATACAATTGAGTGTACCAGGGAAGGGGCAGCCGCGCTTCCCTGTATTTGTTATTGCATAATACTGCAGTCACCAACCGCGATCAACATGCCTGCCTAACGTATGGACTATGGCAATACGCTCCTTCGGGATGAGGCCCATATTCAGCAGTAGACGTTATACGGGCTGATGATGAAGGTAATGAATAAAACACAACATTAAAAAAATCCAGTCCAACTTCAAGGAGTTGTTTCGCCACTTCCAATTTTTTTACTACATTTACCGAATCGTTTTTCCGTAGTATTTCTTTTTCAGCACCAATGGTTAAAGAACTAAAATTATTCTTGTTTCAGAATAGCTTTAATGATGCCTTTGGTGCTGAATGAAGAATACTCCGTTTTTCCTTCACATCCACCTTAAATTCGAAAACAATCATGGGATAAGCATTCAATTAGTTGTCCTCTAAATTAAGCTATAAATAATCGGCTGCAGTATTCGGCCTTCAAAGGCTTTACATAAATCAATGCTAGAATGGTAATGTTACGAATTTGGGATTCTGTTTGTCTTGTTTATATTCCAATATGATCTATTACAAGGAATGCTGATATATTGATGGATATGAATGACATTTTATACGTTTAATAGGCGTTAAGATGGAATGTGGAACCAGTTATCAATCATTACAAAACGAGGTACCTCCGTGCAAAGGTTGATATAGATTACCTTAGTGATTTGCAGCAAAATTTAACACGAATAAGCTAATAACGAAAAGATAAGTGCACAATAGGCGTGACGACAGTATCAAACAATTAAAGATATAATGTTTTTAGGGGAAAGTACATATAAAAAGAAATTATTACACTTATTTATTTTTATATATAACCTTGAGATTAATGTGATTTTTAATAAAATAAAAGATTAAAATACTGCAATCGGCCATTTTGACTGAAACACCTATCACGGCGCATGACGTCACGATATTGTAACCATCAAAGAGAATTTAACCACTACGTTAGGTTTGGCGGACTCAATGACATTTTTTACAATATTTTTACAATAGCGTGACGTCATAGCCGACGCCATGACACTTGGGGCCTTTTTTCGCGCGCTATTTAAAATTTAATAGAAATATGGCTTAAACTTCGTTAAATTTAAATTGATTACCGAAATATTGTGTTTTTCGTACTTAGAAAATGAGTACCCACGTTGCGCAAGAGGATTAAAAAATCTTGCCTCATGCCTATTGTAGTACAGAAGTAACGGTTTAAGTACATTTGGCATTGATTGGCAATTTGATTTACTCTGCATTTTATTGCTTCGTTCTATGTTTCATGAAAGAATCTTCTTATCATAATTATTTTATACATATTGTTAGCGTGGTTTTTTAAAATTGATGTCGTTTATAGCAAAAGCTACAATTTAATTGTGCCTTGTCTTACTAAATGTGCGATTGTACGATATGTATGTACAATCGCACATTGATCGATAATAATTATGTATTTTATTTTTAAGCATTATACATTACTATATATGCTATCTGATCTCGGCGTGTTCTCTGTTACTTTAATTTGTCAAAGTGAGTTCAAACGCTGCTCTATGGCAGATCATATCACTAATATTTTTCTAGCTACTAATCAAAACTACTAATACCTAACTCAAAAAAATTAAGCCTTAATTTTTGTAGCTCTAAGACTGACTCTACATTGGGCATACGAATTACTCAACTCCTCAAATGGTTGCACGCGAACGACGCGCGGCGGGCGCGCGGTGCGGTAGCGGTGAGAAATAAACATAATATCTAGTTATAATACTTTATATTAATGACCACAACCTAACCCAGGTTGTGGTCATTAATGTAGGACAGCTTATGTGGTCATTAATGTGGATCCTTGAAGGTAATTTAATTTAATTTTATTATTAACTAGCGGCCCGCCCCGGCTTCGCACGGGTGGACTTTTATACCCTACCCCTGCCCTACCCTACCCTACCCCTACCCTACCCCTACCCTACCCTACCCCTACCCCTACCCTACCCTACCCTACCCTACCCCTACCCAAAAGTATCCTATGTCCTTCTCCCAGTTCTTAGCTACCTCCCTACCAATTTTCAGCCAAATCGGTTAAGCCGTTCTTGAGTTATAAATAGTGTAACTAACACGACTTTCTTTTGTTTTTATAATGTATTCTGCTATTCAGGACGGAAACAAATCCAACAAATCAAAAACCATGGCAATCGGTCCAGCCGTTCTCGAGTTATAAGTGTTGCAACAAACACGACTTTCTTTTATATATATAGATGTGGATTCCACTGAACAAATTCAATTAGTTACTAAATTGAAGTTATTATAAGCTTTTTGTAATTTATTATCTATGACAGTCATACGTAAAACCGTGCCAAACTGATTTTTATTCCGTTTTATTCAATTCAAATTCCATTTGAGCACAAGTCATCAACAATCTAACACAGATCTGTCACAAATTATCGTAGTACAAGTCCAAGTTAATCGTAAACATCTTACGTGGGTGTACGACGTCGGATCTAGGTACGATTATTTAATATTAATGTAAATAATTGATTAGCATGCGGCATGGCGCCGTTTGCCGACACACGAAGTGGTCGATTAATGTAGGTAGGTTTGATACAAAGATGTTGCTTATACGCTAAAGGTGTTTGCACATGTGAGAGACCGTTTACATAAAGTTAGAAGGACCAATGATTTTAACATTTATTTCACGCCACGGCCGCTTACGTGATGTTAAGAGCGTCGGACTTGCGATCATATGGTCGCCGGTTTGATCCCACCCATTGCACTACCGGCGTGAACCCACTTGTAACACGCATGATGGGTTAACAAGAGTACTAGCAGTGTACAGAAACTCTGCCAGTAATCTGAAAAAAATAAAAAAACTACTTCACCGGCCCTATTCGTTAACAGGGCTCCAGCCTGAAAAATGCTTTAAAAATTACAAACTAAGCATCCTGCGTAAGGGGGCGGCCCGTGTGGGACTTAAACCTCGTCTTAGGGCAGATTGATCTTTTAGATTGTTAGGGCAGTTTTGTTCAACTATTGTCTACATTACAGTTCGTTTGCCTCTCGGACTTCGAGTCTACGAAGGACCGTAAGGTTCTGTGCTAAAGATCGGGTCGGGTTATTAGTGTTTTTCTTACAATTTTGTACTTAAACTGTCTGACGTAAAACAGTTTATAGAACGCTATCTAAATATGAAATATTTGCAATATGTTATAAGACACCATTCTCCTTCGATATATAATTGAATCACACATTACAAAACTTCCTTTGAGACTCAAGTAAGTTAAGTATACTTCAATTACACGTGGGACCTTACAATAATAATTCAAGTAGCACTTAAGTCTAACACTTACTTCAGTAATCTCATTCTCATTACCTATACCTATAGGTTTGTAATCTTTGAGGCAATGCTTGCGTGTCTTCTTTACATAATCATCATCATCATCAACAGCCCGTATAATGTCCACTGCTGAACATGGGCCTCCTCAAGACGGAGGGTATTTGCCATAGTCACCACGCTTGGCAGGCGGGTTGGTGACCGCAGTATTATGTTGTACAACACAAGGAAACGTTGGTGCCGTTCCTTGATACACGATTATTATAGATGATGTTACAACAATCGGGACCAACGGCTTAACGAGCATTCCGAGGCACGGAGGGTAGTCCCTCAACTAACCAGACCCGGAAAAAAATCTTAGAATTTACACAAAGATTTCTTGTCCGGCGTGGGGATCGAACCCACGACCTCCGATATTTAAAGTGAGCCAAATACCGCTACGCTACAGAGGTTGTCGTTATTTACATAATATATATTCTATTCTAGCTGTGTCCACGAAAGATTTTATAAGCTAACAATGATAGTCCCATTTAAAACGGTACTACTGTTTTGGAGATTAGGCGGAATATACGGTCAAAAAATAAAACGATGCCTTTATTGTACCTGATAAATTGCTACTCACCAATGAAATGCCCGTCAAAATTTGTCCGGCCGTAACTGTTATGTTGTAGCCTTTTCATCAAATAATTTTAAATTTTGTTATTAGTACCCTGTATCAATTCATTAGCATTTTGTAACCCTACGTTATTTTAAGGCTGCATGCACAATTCAGCAGCGGAACTCAAAGTTGAGCATTCTATCACGCCGTTTAACGCCGCTTACAAATTGCTAACCATAGTATATCTAAACCCTTATAGGTATCGATTCGATCGCTGTCAATCGATTTATCAGACAATCAATCGATTTCATATATAATTTGTTTCAAATTGCTTGCAGTTAACGTACCTACTAGGTATTACAACGATTAGCATACATATCGTCAACGATAACAAGCGAGCGTCGCGGAACGGCGGCAAAACGTTTGTGGGTAGTTATAAAATAAATTATCGAACGCTAATTTGAACGGTGTGTCAAAACAAGGTAAGTGGAGTATAGAGAATAGGGTCTAGTCTAAATCCTATGGCCAACGGTATACGCAAAAGCTTTTCTATATGTTTTTCTACAGTTGCTAGGTGCTATGTCGTATGACTAGGTGGTGCAGTGCACCAGGGCCCCAGACCTCAGGGGGCCCTCTAACCTAAGCTTTGAAAAGAGCGGATCAGCCAAATCGCCAGCTCTTGAAGCTATGCACCTGGGCCCTTACCCACCTAGCTATGCCACTGGTTTTTCATTGTTTCGTGTTTCAGACTTAAGTCAAGACTTAAGACGTAAAGATGGTAATGCAGTCTCGCTGCACTGCCATCTTTCTAAGTTTTGTAATGATTATCTTGTACCGACAAATACAATACACTACAAGTGGACCAGTGGCGCCATCTACCACCTAGAATCCCAACTAACCTGTATCGCGCAATACAAATTCGCAAGCCAATTCGAACATATACAAGTTCTGAACAGTAACAGATGGTCGTCGGCCGCCGGCAAACAAGATCTTCATTTTCTGTAGAGGAACATCACCGACCGTTCCTCCACAATCTGAGTAGTAAAAACTTAAAATATTTATTAAGAGTCTTGATTAACTTTGAAAATCTGTGACGTAGAGGATAATGTGTTACGAGAATTGTAAAAGAGTTGAGATAGAGTGAGAGTGAGAGTTGCTCACTCTCACTCTATCTCATCAACTCTTTTACAATACTCGTAACAGATTATCCAACAGATAGATAGATGTATAAATTAGGTCTTAATAGCTATCTAAAGGTACAAGTTGGTAGCGGACGACATGAAGCAGCAGCAAACGACGTGTCGCAGCGACACTACTGATTTCCATGAAATTTCCATTCGAAGTTAGCGACATGAAGCTAGAAGGGAATTTCATAGAAATACATAGAAACCAGTAGTGTCGCTGCGACACGTCATCTGCTGCTGCTTCATGTCTTCCGCTACCAACTTGTACTTTTATACTTTCTTCCCGCGCGCCGTTTTACAGTTCCCGTAGAAACTTCATAATTAAATATACACTTATGTTATTATCTCAGGCAAAATGTAGCATTCTAATGTTATAGAAATTTATCCAGTAGTTATTGAGTTTTTTTGTGACTAATATACATACAAAATACAAACCTTTCCTCTTTATAATATTAGGTAATATAATTAGATATAGATTGAGAAAAAAAATCCTGTGAAGTGATACCTACTAATAATTCCCTTCAAACAACCCAAGAAACATTAGCGTCAACTATTACATGTAGATATTCACCACGCAATATTATGATTAGTGCTAATCCTGCCCAGTTAACTAAGTTGTCACATTAATCACGGAACATTTTGTTTTGTAAGTCGTTTATTATCTAGTGACGGATCTGTGGCCATATTGTATGCGTCAGGCATTTATTAAACACCGCTTCATAGGACGATTTATTGCACGATAATAAATTCTATGTTTTTTTGCTTGATTAATAGAATATATTAGGAGATACTGCTTTCTGGTAACTGATCCCATATTAGAGTGGCATGATAGTGCTCAGGTCCCGGAGTATTCGTCTTTTAGCACGAATTATTTGAATCTTCCATTGCCCTCGTAGACTCAAAGTTCGAGCGGCCCTAGAACTGTAACGCAGGGCGACAGTTGCACAAAACTCCCCTAAAAAAAATTAAGTCATAATCCCTCAATCCTCCCGCCAGCGACCGCCCTGAGCCGAGGTCCATGTCCCACAGGGGATGCCCTCAAGTGCAGGTGGTTTCGATTGTAGTTTTTGGTTTAAGCATCAAAGCAATGTTTAAACAGGATTAATTTTGTTACTCAAACTATATATACTAATAGAGTACATTGAAAAATTACAGTAAGTAGTAATCGTAGAAAAGACAAATATCTACGAAGTTATTGGACAAAAGAAGAGTTTTTTCTCTCTCGCCCTTACTGTCTCAAACTCCCTTACTCGTCTGAAAGCCGAATCTTAATCTGCCTGCCGAAAATCTGCCAGGCTAATGTGTTAATTAAGGTTATGACACCGGTCCCAGCTGTGCGCCTGCGCACTTCTATTCCGTGATCTAGGATTCATAACGTCATCTGAGATTTGACGACTACAGCAAGCATTATTATTTACTAGCTGCGCCAACTGTAACCTATCCCGGTGCAAAATTTCAGCCAATTTCGTTCTGTAGTTTTGGCGTGAAAGAGTAACAAACATCCATCCATCCATACTTACAAACTTTCGCGTTTATAATATTAGTAGGATAACTTCACTACATAGTACCTATAAAACAAGTAATAAGTAGGTATATGTCGCTTCCCGCTGTCTGTCCGTCCCTATGTAAGCTTAGATCTTTAAAACTACGCAACAGATTTTGATGCGGTTTTTTTAATAGATAGAGTGATTCAAGAGGATGGTTTATATGTATAATACATCAGCATTGCACCCGGGGCGGGTCGCTAGTTCATAAATAAAACAGATTCAAGCAACCAGCATATTATATGATTTACTTATCAGCCAGTCGCTTGTCGGCCTTAAGCTTAACACATTTCAATGGATAGCCAATTCAATATAGATAATTATAATTGCATCAGTTGTCGGTGATTCATTACATTAAAATATTTACAATCAACGGCGCCGGCGTCGCGTCGGTCGCAATGTGTCGCGTCATAAATAAGTGTGTGATATTCGTATGACGATTCTGATATTGGTTTCATATATTTCTTTTAAACTTGCCTTTTCATGGTGACTTTTAAATTTAAAATATACTTATCTGATTAATGTTATCTGATGATTGAAAAGAAAGCCGTAAATATAATCTATACTAATATATAAAGCTGTAGAGTTTGTTTGATTGTTGGGACTACTAGACCGATTGAAAAATATATTTCAGTGTTTCAGCCCATTTATCGAGGAAGGCGACCGGGCCGGCGTCGGGTTGGTGACCGCAGTATTATGTTGTGCCACACAAGGAAACGCTGCTGCCCGTTCCTTGATATAAGATTATTATAGATGATGTTATAATAATCAGGACCAACCGCTAAACTAGCTTTCCGAGGCACGGATGGTAGTCCCTCAACTAACCAGACCAGGAAAGAGATCTTAGAATTTACACAAAGATTTCCTGTCCGGAGTGAGGATAGAACCCACGACCATTTAAAACGAGCCAAATATCGCTACGCTACGGAGATTGTCAAAACATATCTAATTTTGGTTTTTTTTTTGTTGTCCGTGGGGAATTGTTTTTCCGCATTCCCACCGCCGCTGCAGCGTATTCACTGGCGGTGGGATATGTGGGACTCGCCCTCTCCATAGCGTGGTATGCTAACTCATACCACTTACACCACTAACCACTAAAACCCCCCGGACACTCCTTCGATCCGCCGTTGGCAGGGGCCGGGGACGCATAATCATTTTAACCTAACAAACCAAACTCAACGGCTGCTGTCTTTCCACTATGTTAATACTCGCAATACAAATCGAACCGCTTTTATAGCGCCCCATAATTACATAAATTGAATGCTACCAGATCCAGTAGTTAAGCTACTGGTATTACTTATTGATCGGGTGTCTTATCCTTCACACAATCGTCCTGACACGTACCTCGATAGGAACTGTATACATAATTTAAATAATTATATCAGTTAGACAACCTCCGTAGCGTAGCGGTATTTGGCTCGCTTTAAGTCTCGGAGGTCGTGGGTTCGATCCCCACACCGGACAAGAAATCTTTGTGTGAATTCTAAGATCTCTTTCCGGGTCTGGATGGTTGAGGGACTACCTCCGAGCCTCGAAAAGCACGTTAATCCGTTGGTCCCGATTGTTATAACATCATCTATAACAACCGCGTACCATGGAACGGGCAGCAGAGTTTCTTACAACATTACAACATAATACTGCGGTCACCATTCCGCCTGCCAAGCGCGGTGACTGTGGCAAAAACCCTCCCTCGGGAGGAGGCCCATGTTCAGCAGTGGACGTTGTACGGGCTGAACATGCTTTCCGAGGCACTTTTGTGCAATATAAAGTTAAAATAATAAATCCACGAGCATTTTTGCAAAAATAATTGTGGGTTTCTTTCCTATCATCATCAGTTCTGAAAGTATTGCCATACTTTGAAAAGAACTGGCAAGAACTCAAACGAATCCTTTTCTTTAAATGAATGTTTTTTTTTTACAATTTATGAACAATGCAATATTGTTTTATAACCACTCACTGCCAAGCAGCAAAATGTTTAAGTTTTTGAAATATTATTTTAAACTTGTTTATAGAAAGATCTCTTACATTATTAGGAAGTTTGTAGTAGAAGCGTATACATTGCTCCATTAAAGAATTGATAATAAAACTGTTTTTATTGTTGTTGTTGAATAACAAACAGTGGCATGCAATCAATGAATAAACATCATTTTTAAATAGAATCGCTTAATCGCTCAACAGATCTCAACATTTACCGTCAATGACAGTAGCTAATAAGGTGTAGTTTCATCTGTCAAGAAATATTTTCGTTAGGTACCTATATATATTTTAAAGAGAAAAAAATCAATTTGCTACATTTGATTTTCAACCTTATTAGTTATTGTCACTTACGCGGTATTGCAGTATCACTAACGTTATGTTAGCGATGTTTTGTAAGCGATCGCACCGCTGTAATTGTATTTTGTCTAGGGTTTTGCAGCTTATATGTTAATCCAGCGTATAACCTAACCCGGTGCAATTGCAGCCAATTCCGTTTAGTAGTTTTGGCGTGAAAGAGTAACAGACATCCTTCATACTTACTAACTTTCGCGTTTATAATATATGTAGGATTATACATGATTCGGAGACCTACTATCATTTTGCTAAGTTTTTTTTTTTTTTTTTTACTACATATAGGCTTACGTTTGACCATAATCTCGCTTGATGGAAGGCGAAGATAAGGCCTAAGATGATACACGCTTGCCTAGAAAGTGTCTGTTCACTTTAGCCTTAAAGATGTCCAGATTATAGCGTTCCGGAAAAACTGACGCCGGCAGAGAATTCCACTCCTTAGCCGTCCGCATTATGAAAGAAGAAGCAAATCGCTTCGTGCGTATTGGAGGAATGTCTACAACAAAAGGGTGAAACCGCTCGCCGCGCCTAGTCGTCCGGTGATGGAAGGGTGAAGGGGGTATCAGGTTATGTAGAACCTCCGCACACTCCCCGAAATGCAACCGATAAAAAACTGATAGGCAGGCTACTCGTCTACGGTGTTCGAGGCTCTGAAGACTTGCCTCCACCAGTGAGTTATTGCCTATGACTCTCTTCGCTCGGCGCTTCAATGAGTCCAGAGCATCCAGCTGATATCCAGCAGACCCATCCCAAAGATGAGAACAGTATTCCATTGAGGAGCGAACTTGAGCTCTGTTAAGACTTAAGAGCTGCTCCGATGTGAAGTACCGCCTCACCTTGGAGAGAATGCCAAGTTTTTTGGCTGCAGTGCTTGCAATGGACTCGATGTAGTGACCGAAGTTTAGATTAGAAGAGAGGTCAAGCCCTAGGAGCTCAAGATGGTCGCTGATCGGAACGGAGACATTCCGGAAAGTCGGAGTCAGTTGGAATGGACTCCGTTTCGCCGAAAAAAGACACGCCTGTGTTTTTGAGGGGTTAAACCCAACCAGGTTGGCATCACCCCATAAGGAAACAGCCTCCAAGATCGAGTTCACCCCCTCAATCATCGACTCCATGAACGACTGGACCATTGACCCCGACTTCGCATCAGACAAGTATCTCACCGAGACTGTGCTGTCGTCTGCATATAAGTGCGATGTCTTTGGTATATCCTTGTTAGTACAAGATCTTAATACAAATATATGCCATTTTTATAGAACATGACATATTCCAAATCCTTTTATAGGAAGCAATCAATAGTCCTTGCATAGTTCATTAATGGAATAAAGCGATAAGTGTTGCGTGTGCGCAACGCCACGGTGACAAACCAATTCTAGGACATTTAATTTTATTTATGGATCACATTAATTATTTATTACTACCGTTAAATTTATATTTTAACTTTACAGAATTAAAGTTACTAAATAATTTAGATTTGGTTGTATAGGTATATAAATGAAAAACGGCCAAGTGCGAGTCGAACTTGCGCATGAAGGGATCGGTGTCTTTATCGTTACAACTAAAATTAAACCGGCAAAAAAAAACACGGTTGTTTATTTATTTATTTATACTTTATTGCACACAGAAAGTTACAAGACATACATTTTATAATTGGAAACAACATGTACAAAGGCGAGCTTAATTCATTAATGAATTCTCTTCCAGCAAACCTTTAGGAAAGAGATACATGAAAATTAGTGAATAGGAAGTGTACAACAGATTTAATTTAGCTACTTGGTAAAATACTACATACTATAAACATACACACTAATAGTTAAATATACATATATAATAAAATACTAATAAATATGCCTGCTATATATAATAAACTACATACACTAACTTATATGTCCATATTACACAATAAATTACTGAGACAAAAAATACTCCTTTGTTCTTCTTTTGAATGCATCAGGAGACTGGCAAGCGCGTATGGGATGTGGAAGGGAATTCCATAACCGCACCGCACGGACGGTGAACGAGTGGTCATATTTGCTAGAGACATGAGGAGGGTTCTTTAAAAGGAGAGAAGTGGCGGTACGACAGGGTTTGTCTCTAGGTATTAAATACTCAAAGCGTTTGCGAAGATAAGTAGGGGCATTGGGATTATGGAGGATAGAAAACAGAAGAGACAAGATGTGACAGTCCCGACGCCGTCGAATAGGCAGCCACTTCAACTGCAACCGAAACTCTGACACATGGTCATACTTTCGGAGGCCGAAAATGAAGCGGATACACAAATTCTGAAGGCGTTCGAGTTTGTCCAAAAGTTCTTCTGTTGCATCTAGAAAGCAAACGTCAGCGTAGTCTAAGAGAGGAAGTAGAAGCGATTGAGCAAGGGTGACTTTCGTCTGAAAAGGTAGGAATTTCTGGAGACGTTTAAGCGACTGAAACGAACAGTACACCTTCCTGCTTACCTCTGCAACTTGACAGCTCCAAGAAAGATTGCAATCTATGATGACACCTAAATTCTTTGCACACTTGGAGAAAGCTATTATTTTATTGTCAAATATAACAGGTGGTAACAAATTGAGGTTAATGGAGTTATACATGTATCTGCTACCAATAATGAGAGCTTGTGACTTAGTTGGGTTGACCAAAAGGCCAAAAGCATTTGCCCACGTACTAATGTTTCCAAGGTCAGTATTGATAGCAGCAATGGTTTCCTTAGCATCTGTAACCTTAAAATGCCGGTATAGTTGCAAATCGTCTGCGTAGAGATGGAAATTAGAAGATAATACTTTAGTGACTGCGTTTATAAAAACAGAAAATAGAAGAGGAGAGAGGACGCCACCCTGAGGAACGCCCGTAGTTAGATCACACCACTGAGAGAAAGTCTCATTGGCACGAACAGCCTGCGAGCGACCTCTAAGATATGAATCAAACCAAGCAACCACTGGAGCCGAGACATTCAAGGAAGTGAGGATGCCAAGAAGGATATCAAAGTCCACTGAATTAAAAGCACTGCTAAAATCCAGTAGGACTAAGACAGTTAGTAGCTTCTGTTCCATAGCCAAGCGGATGTCATCGGTTACCTTAACAAGTGCAGTAACAGTGCTGTGGCAGGGACGGAAGCCGGATTGGTAAGGACTTAAGAGGTTGTTAGAGGAGAGATAAGACGAAAGCTGTGAGTGCACAACACTCTCAAGTACCTTAGACAGGATAGGAAGGATGGAGATTGGACGGTAATGGGATGTGGAGGTGGGATTAGTGGTCTTGGGAAGCGGCAGAACATGAGCCTTTTTCCAGGCTGACGGGAAGGAATTCGACTCAAGAGAGAAATTTATTAGGTGCGTTATAATGGGAGTCAGTTCCTCTAATAATAAATCTACCATCTGTAGTTGTAGCCCGTCATGACCTACCGCTTTAGTGGAAATGGATTTGATGGATTTTAATGTGTCTCTTTCCGTGATTGCTGTAAATGAGAACGGAGCACAAAATGGCTTGGGAAGATTTAAAAGATACTCAAGAGAAGAGGTTTTGGTGTCGGCATTCACACGAAGCGGTGGTATTGCAAAGTGGGTATTAAGTGTATTAATATCCACTGATGTTACCCCATCGCCAGTACTTTTGCCGACACCAAGAGATTTCAAGAATTGCCATACCTGTGCTGTGTTAAGGTTACTAATAGAACAATGAATGTGGCGTCTTTTAGCATCTCTACACATTCGACTGCAACGGTTGCGTAGTTTTTTATATTGTTCCCAGTTTTCTTCAGTGCCTGACTTTTTGAATCTCCTTTTCGCTTTATCCCTATAAGACATCACCTTTTTTATTTCGTCGGTCAACCATGGAGCCGGAGCATGTTTGATACGCACCCTTTTGATCGGGGCATGGATGTCATATATTCCAAGCACTAATTGGTTAAACGTGGCTACTTTTGAATCAATATCGTTGCAGGTGTAAACAGGTGACCAATCAGTACTGGCCGCTTCCACCCTCAAACGTTCCAGAGAAATGTTTTTAAAGCTTCGAAGGAAGTAAAATTTAGACTTACGCCGAGGGCAGCAGATTTTGTAAGATAGAAATATAAGATCATGATAAGAGAAAGAGGCGGGCAACTGCCCATGAGTAGAAACTTTGGAAAGATCGGAGACAAGAATAAGATCTAAAAGAGAGGGTTTACAATTAGGAGCATGGTGAGTCGAACCGAGTGGGAGGATGTGCATATTGACGGAGGAGACGAGTGAGTGCAGTCGTTGACTCCGTGCGTCATTTTTTAACAAACAAGTATTGAAGTCTCCAAGGATAACTATATGTTCATATAAAGCCGACAGATGTTCTAGTTTGTTTTCAAGTGATGAGAAGTAATCAATCAGACACGATGGACTATAGAACACACCCAAAATTATTTTGTTGTGATTAATATTCACTTCTATAAAAATATGTTCACTTGATTTTGAGTACACACTTGGAGACTGATCAAGAATCTTATGTTTAAGATCCGCACGGAGATATATGGCAACACCCCCGCCACCCTTTCCGGTCCTATCGTTACGTAATAATTTATACCCTGGTAAAGCATACTGTGCAGAGGGAAGTGTGGGTTTGAGAAATGTCTCAGAAATGAGCACAGCATGAATGAGATCAGGGTCAAACGAAGACAGAATATCGGGATAGTGAGCATGAACGCTTTGGGCATTAATATGAACAACATTAAAACATTTCATAGAGGAAAAAGCAAGATTAGAATATAAAAGGTCGCGCAATTGGAGAGACTCATCATCATCAGATGCACTAGCAAACGAATCACTGGATGAAGAACAAGAAAAGAATAAGTTATCTTCAGTATCGATGGACATTATATATAATTTATAATAAATACATAAAAAATAAAATATTTATATTAATATGAAAATAACAAAACAAAAATTGTCTGAAGGTTAATTGCTTATTACATTAACCCCCCGTACACTCAGAATAAACAATAACTTAAAATATAGAATTAAAAGTACGAAATAAAATTGGCTAAAAGGTCAAAGAAGTACGGGCCTAAGGTATCGATTTGTGACCACAAAGTATTACATTCTCTTGGAATGTCAGTTGTATTGTAAGTGAATATAATGTCACTAGTAAAATTACAATATGAATAATGTTCAAACACCTACAATTAAAATAACAAAATTGCATACGGAAAAGTATAACGATACTGAGTTTAAGAGGTCAAAACATCACTTGGCCTGTCTCCGGGTCCTCTTGTCGGATGTTGAGGTCGACGTCGACGGCTTTTGAGTAACTGAAGTCCCTCTAACACCCGGTTGCTTTCGCCCGGCATCGCTGCTTGTTTGTGTGGTGGGAAACTGCGATATGAGAAGATCAAGCTCACCAGCCGTTTCTATCTTCCGCCGCGACTTGTCCGGAAGCAGAATCACCACTTTACCTTCTGAAGTCCAGGAGTTACCTTCGCCAAAATGTTTACGACATTTCATAAACACATCATGTCGCGGCTTCGTAAGGAATTCCGACAGAGTATAGCCAGTGCCTTTTAGATTGGTCTTAGCCTTCCATACGTCGCTCCTGACAGTGTACTGCCTGAAGCGGATCAGAACTGGTCGTGGCTTACTTTTGTTAGCTCCCAAACGATGACAAGCGGCAATATCACTCCTGGCTACCTCCGACATCTGCATTTGGTCGCGTAGTATGCTAACGACCATAGCTACTGGATCATCTTCACCTTTGACCCCATGGAGCAGCAACACCTTCCGACGAGATGCCATCTCATGTCTGTCCAATCCTAAGACCAACAGCTCAATTTGTGTCCTAAAAGTGGCAAGCGTTTTGTATACAAAACATCTGAATTCCGCAAACTCCTTGGACAAACTGGCAACAGATTTGTGTGGCACCTCCGCTGTGGTTGCAATCTTTAAATCCTCCTCATGTTGAGCCATCCTACTGGAGAGGGATTCTGCCAGCTGCTCAACTTGTTCAGACAGCTTCGAGTATAGGTCCATTTGAAGATATTGTGAGAACCGTGAATAAATATGTGACTTAAACTGGTGAATTGAGTGACGTGGGAGTATAACTTTATTGTAAACACTAATTTATCATAGTATACTGTATGTTAATATTTTATTTATTTAATTAAATGTAAGAGCACAATTTTAACTGTTGTCACTTGGGCTACCCACAAAAAAAAAAAAAAAAAAAAAAAAAAAAAAAAAAAAAAAAAAAAAAAAAAAAAAAAAAAAAAAAAAATTGTTGTATGTGTATGGGATTATTATTTATTTTATTCTGTTTTTAATATTTGTTGTTATAGCGGCAATAGAAATACATCATTTGTGAAACAACTTCAACTTTCTAGATCTCACGGCTCTTGTGATACAGCCTGGTGACAGACAGACAGACAGCGAAGTCTTAGTAATAAGGTCCCGTTTTCACCCTTCGGGAACGGATCCCTAAAAAGTATAATTAGTCCGTCCGTTAGATTACTAAGAAACATTGGACACGTATTTTTAATTTACCAAATCAATAAAATATGACAATGATACAGAGCAATAACAACCTAGGTATATAGGACAGGAGAAAAGATTTTTTTATTCTTCAGTTTACATTACCGGCTCATATAATATAACCTTCCGTGTGGTTTCCGGCTTAGATTAGACCACCATCTTACGATGGGTGTCGTAAGGGGCTACTAAGGGATATACAGCTGATGGTTGGGCAGCAGCATCTATCAGCACAAGATTACTTACCACCTTACTGCCATCACCAAACCGCAATAAATGGATTAAAACCTATAAAGGAATAAAACTAGATATTATTATTTGGTGTTTTTAATTAAGAAAAGATAAAAACTGACTAACTAGTCACAAACAACCTGTCACTTAGTATTTACTAGATGTATTTAGCTAACAACAAGAAACAACCAGCAGTCAATCAATCTTCAGGCGTATAATCAGGCTGTCACAACACAGGTAGGGTTACCATAGCTTAATATTATTTTATTTACTAGCTGCATCGGTTTTACCTGCGTAACTCTGCTTCAGTGGGTCGGAGCGTGATGTTTTGTAGCGTATATGTTAATCCAGCAACCCGTCCCGGGTGGTAAAACTTCATCATCATCATTTCAGCCGTAGGACGTCCACTGCTGGACATAGGCCTCCCTCATTCGATGGATCATTGGACGCGGCCTGCATTCACCGTGAATTCATGGCCTATGCCAGATCATCCGTCCATCTAGTTGGTGGACGTCCTACGCTACGTTTGCCGATCCGCAGTCTCCATTCGAGAACTTCGTGCTAAATTGCCCATCCACTTCAATGAGCTAATCAATTGGGCTATGTCGATAACCCACGATCTTCTGCGTATTTCCTAATTTCTGATACGATCTCGTAAAGGAACCCCGAGCATAGTTCTCTCCATAACTCGTTGAGCGGCTTTTAGTCTGTCTATAAGGCCTATTGTGAAGCACAACGATTCTCTCTAGGTAATAAAACTTAGAGGATCCGACCCTACATCGACCTTCACCGAGCTGATAATAGAATGAAACATGTTTTATAATAAATTAAGTATATTAGAAAATATATTAAAAATGGGTTGGCTAAAGTAATCCTGGACAGACTTTTTTTTAATGATTTGAATTAAATATTTGCAACAATTAATTTAAAATCATTAAAAAAAAGATAAGATAATAAGTAAATTTTATTATTACTAAAATTATTAAACGTATAGAACGTTCAGCTGTTAGGTTGGACCTGGACGAACTACGGGGTTACTAGGTACAAAAAGGTGTTTAGATGTCAGTTACTTCCACTTGATTGGATAATTACAAAATTATAATAACAAACAAGCGCTGATTTTGCGTTAATTTAATTTAATCTTTTTAAAATTTCATTAAAATATTTTTTTAAATAATAATTAAAAATAGTCTGCCCAGGATTTTTTTAGCCAACCCATTTTTTATATAATTATTTTCTAATATACTTAATTTATTATAAACATGTTTCATTCTATTATCAGCTCGGTGAAGGTCGATGTAGGTCCGGATCTTAGACTATTAATTAACACATAACCGACAAATTGTACATCTAATTCTTTCAAGGATCTATCTATCTATTTAAGAAAGCCGCTGGAAATCCATGTAGTAGTTTTGAGTTTATCGCGACAAATAGATATATAGATACGGTGTAGAGCTTGGTTTTATGGAAACCCATAAACTGATCACCATCGAAATTTATTTTCGTTTATTTTCGCTTTCTTTCTGCAGATATGTTTTTTTTTTTCATTTAAATCTATTACAACCTATCGCTCATTTTATACGGTATTTGGCTCGCTTTAAAAATCGGAGGTCGTGGGTTCGAACCCCACGCTGGACCGAAAATCTTTGTGAAAATTCTAAGATTTCTTTCCGGGTCTGGTTGGTTGAGAGACTATCCTCCGTGCCTCGGAAAATACGTTAAGCCGTTGGTCGCGATTGTTATAACATCATCTATAATAATCGTATATCAAGGAACGGGCCGCAGCGTTTCCTTGTGTGGTAGGTACAACATAATACTGCGGTCACCAATCCGCCTGCTAAGCGCGGTGACTATGGAATATACCCTACCCGGGAGGAGGCCCAATTTTCAGCAGTGGATGATGATAATGATGGTGAAATCTATTACCCCTCTTCAAGCGTCAATGCGTCATTCGCCCGCTCTCACAGGCAAATACCATTTCGCTTCTGGTTGTATCTGGTAGCCCTACCGGCAGTTCCCAGATATTTCGTTCAGATACTCTACAATCGACACCGCTACACCTAGCCAGTGATTAGACCGCGAATTAACTGCATTACTGTTTTAATTTGGTGTCAATTTACACAGTTACTTTACGACTGGATTGAACACCTCACAATTGCTAGTTTTGTTTTCGGCTATTTAGTTAGCTTCGAGGCTTTTGCTACTTCACTGGGATAATAGAAAGCAGAGCACCAGTCTTCTTAAAGGGTTTATAAACTACAAATCAAGTAACCTGCGCAAGAGTGCGCCCATGTGGGCCTTGGACCTCGGCTCAGGGCGGTCGCTGACGGAGAGATCGATGGATTATGGCTTTTAGTTTCTTTAGGGGAGTTTTGTGCAACTGTAGCTCTACTTTACAGTTCGCGGGCCTCTTGGACTTCGGGTCTACGAGAGCATCGGAAGGTTCTTAGCAAACTAAGGGTCGGGTGAAAAAAAGGCACAACTATAATTTCAATATACATATTTTTAAAACACCAATAACCTTTTAGAGGGTGAAAGTACTGATGATTGTAAACAATTTTTACTATGGGACCAACCCTGAAATCGCGAAAATAAAATCAGCTGTTCCATACATTTTGTCGAGGTAAGTAAACATAAATGTATGGAACAGCTGATTTTTTTTCCGCAATTTCAGGGTTGGTCCCATAGTAAAAGTTGTTCATAATCATGAGTACTTCTATTCCCCAAAAGGTTGTTGGTGTTTTAAAAATAACCCTGTATATCTTATCCAGTAACACCATTGACAACAATTTATACTTCTATACTAATATTATAAAGAGATAAGGTTTGTGAGTTTGTGACGCTGTAGGGGGAAATATCTGAAAATTCTATTACCAATAGAAAGCCGCGTCATTTGTCAGTGTCATAGACTATATTTTAAGTTAAAGTTCCCACGGGAACGGGATTTACACGAGTTAAAACGCGCAGGGCAGCTAGTTATAAATTCTGAAGAATTGTTTGCTTAAACGCGCTCAGAAACTAGTGGACTTCTTCTTCTTTTCATGTCAACCTGGCGTTCAAATTTGAGAAGACCAGACACGACCAAATAGCACTACTGGACTAATTTGATTGTTCAGCGTTAGATATCTCATTTATCGCTGAAGGCTTTAGGCTAATTAATAATAAAGTTCCTACGGGATCTAGAGTAACGTGGTTGACACCGCGCGCGGATATCTAGTTGACCAATATACTGACTACATGACCCCGAAACCAGTATCACAAAACATGCTGTAACAACCATACAAGCATATACCACAGTTAAATAGTTCAAATACAGTAATATCTCAACACGACAGATATATGAGGGCGGAACAAGCGAGAACAAGATAAGGAATGGTGGTCTATGCTCGAGGAGTTGCGCACTGTGGGGAAAAACGCAGCTGTTGTTGAGCGGTGTGATCGCTACTTACGTTTTGTTTAGTATCTGAGAGTGGAGAGTGGGTTATGAATTTTTGAAATGGAAAAACTGACAAAGTAAACTAAAATTATATTTTTATTTATGAAACAAACAGATACAATACCAAACATAAAATACATACAAATTAAAAATAACGTACTCCAAAACACTTTCCACACATTAAGAATACATATTTTTGTTTGCTTAAAAACGTGGCGTCATCAATGGGGCCAACTACAATACCAGCGCTACATTCATACACATATGTGTGGATGTAGCATAAAGCTGAAATTGGTGCCTATTTAAGGTGCACAAGGAATGTCTATTTATTAATTTGATATAGGATTTTTTCAGAAAACAGTGCATTATGAATAAATATTTGTCTTTCTTTCTATATTTGCGTCAAACGAAATTTTCAAGATTTCTCATAAATACGAAGAAATAATATGTAATACCAAAGAATGTTGAAATATAGGTAAAGTATCTTTACCTTACATTTCCTCAAAAGCCCTTATAACCTAACCCCGGAGGGAAGTTTTGTCATATACCTACAGCAATACGCTGCTGCCGCTACTGAGTTACTTATTCCATTGAGTAAGAATAATCTAATTGTCAAAGATCTTTCGATTGAGATTTTTATACTGCGTACCTAAGTAAATACATAAGGAGGAAATTACTATTTATGATTATTTATTTACGGCACATTATAGGTACAATTAGATAAGTAAATGTGCCATAAATGGGTACTGGCTTTACCATAATGCTACCTCAATAACTTAAAAGATTATTGCGGCAGCGCTGGTATTCTAGCCCACCCCAGTTATGATGGCACGCATGCCAACCCTCTGTAAAATAATAATAATAATATGGTATATAATAATAAATAAGCTGTGGGCCAAAATAACCACCACGTGGAGCCCTGACACAGCAAGAAAGCATCGCGGCAGACCCCGTAGAAGATGGCGGGACGAGCTGCCTAAAGGAACCAGTGGCCTACTTAAGCCCTGGATCGAAAGAGCTGGAAGTCATAGGGAGAGGCCTTTGCCCAGCAGTGGGATGATGCAGGCTAATAGTAACAGTAATAATAAATTGTTTTTTTTTAATGTATATTAAATGAAATATCTTAATTTTATTACCTTTATTATACTTGCTATAAAATACGTATCGTAATGTTATTATGGCTAAATTTCAACCGCGACGTTTTCTTCACCCAGTGCGTAAACCGCCGCCGCCGCTGTATTTGGTTAACGAACAACCGATCTAGATGGTCATAAACCAACGGCTTCGTTAGTTCGCGACATTATCTATATAATAATATGTTTTATTGTGTTTCGCCAGTGTTTACATAAGTACCGGAGTTATGGAGCTTCAAATTTGGCGTTTACGATATTTTCTCTGATCCTTTTCGTTGTCAGTTTTATGTGGTTATCAGATTTTTTAGGGACTAGCGTCATTAAATGTCCCTGAATTAAAACTATATTCATACGCTTCATAATTATTTAATTGAAAATAGGTGAGCGGGGCTCCATTCTTATTAAATGGTTTAAAAACTACAAATCTGCAGAAGATGGAGCGCCTACGGCCTATGGCAGAGGTCTCCAAACTACGCCCCGCGGGCCAAATCCGGCCCGCCAGTGCCAACAATCAGGCCCGCGACAGCTTAAGACTAGTGTTATCAATCTGGCCCGCGTTTTATTGTTGTTATTATTGCTGTGATAAGTTGAAAAAGAAAACTCAAAATGATAACTACTCGGTCGCACATTTTGCGACTAGTCTAGAAATAAGAGCATAGTTAAGGATAGAAAAATTAAAACTGTTTTGGCCCTTCGAACATATTGAAAAAATCGTTATGGCCCTAAGGCTTCAAAGTTTGGAGACCCCTGGCCTATGGGATTAGAACCGCGGCTCAAGTCATCGCTAGCGAGGGGGTTGAGGAGTTCTTCTTCTTCTTCTTCATCAGCCTGTTTACGTCCCCTTCTTAACGTAGGGCTCCTCTTTAACAGGCCTTGGCAAGCCAGGCCGTACTTAAGCCCTACGCTTGGCACGCGGATATATCGCAGTAAGATGGCAGTATCTATGAGCTGATAGATACTGCTGCCCATCCATCATTTGTATGTCCCTTGAACGAAATGTCAAAGATAAATTATGTAAAAAGGCTTATTATAAAATTTCTGATTATGTCAATGAAAAAACTGCTTGGGAGTGAGTTGCTCTGAAACAATACTTTGTAATATAAAATTGATTTAAAAAAAGGATTCCTCTGAGTTTCTTGGCAGTTCTTCTCAGAGTTGCCACGTCCACGTCCAGAACTGGTGGTAGAAGCATCATAAGAACATGATTTAAAATATTTTAAATGTGTCTATATGAATAAAGTTTTTTTGACTTTGACTTGGTCTGTAGGATGATATGGGGTGGTCTACTCTGAGCTGGAAACTACACGGCTTATTTGAGATTGTGTAATTATGAAGAGTAGTTGCAAACAAAATAAACTATACACATATAAAAAAAAAAACTAAACATTTTTTTTGTTTGGACGCGAAAATCTCATCAACTACTGGACCTATTTGAAAAATTCTTTCAGTGTTAAATAGCCCATTTATCGAGGAAAGCGATAAGCTATATTTTATTATGAAGTTCCCACGGGAACGGGAGCTACGCGGGTGAAACCGCGCGCGGAAAGCTAGTCGTGTCATACTATTCTCAACTACAACTCTAGTACAGATCAAATCTAGTTTGACATGCGTCATGCTATTAAATATTATAGCTATAGTATTTTGTAACAATGCAATTTGCCGTCCAATTACTAAGCTTAACTAATTTAACTAGCTATTTAAGTATCGTATCACAGTAATTGCCTCACAGTAACAATGCTTCGCGTATTTGTTAGTATACAATTTATTGTAAAGGCGTACAATACAATAATTTTGAATATATACAATAGCTGTCAATTGTTATTGACTCTAGAACGTTTTATTTATGTTCTGAAATAGGTATTATACCTATCTTTTGCTTAGAATGTTATGCGTTTATAGTTCCCGGTGCCTCCATTATTGACGTTCAAAGGAGCACTAGCGTTGGAAATGCCGAAAATAACAATTTGATTTTTTTTTCACAAAAACAAACAAATTATGTTTTTTTTTTTCGTTTTTTTCCTATGGAAAGAAACAGGATTCTTTCGAATGTTTCGGTTAATGTTTCGAAATGTTGAAAAAAACAAGTTTTATTGAAATTGGAATATATTATAGGTGAAATACAAAACAAAAAAAAGAAAACATACGGGAGGATAATAGATCCATCTAGCTCTTCTCGACCACAAACCTAGTTTCACTGCCTGAAGAAGAATCGTCTTTTTTATAGCTTGCATTATATTAATATCAGCATTTTAGATTGATTGGTGAATTTCGTAACTTTTGTGTATAGAATGCGGGATTCATTCGTAAAAGCGGGATATACCTAGTAAAAGAAAGAATATATTTAGAAGTTATTAAATCCTTATGTTATTATTTGAGTTTTTAATTACGTTCAACATGGGAAGATAAGGCAAACAAACAACGAAAATATATTTGAATGAAAATACGGCATTTTAATAATAACTTTCTGATTCAAAATGATTCTGATTTTACCTATAGCGGTCAAGTTATCCATCAAAGCGGGATCCACGTCCCCGCGTCGCACAGGGCTTTTAATGTTGATGTTAAAATTAGGAAGTCCCGCCAAAATTGGGAAAAGTGTAAAGTGTGCTCTAAAAAATACTTACTGAACCCGACTCCCGATAAAACTGTCGGTTTACTCCTCGCAATTAATATTGTATTTCAATTGCAATATTATCTTGTCTCATTATTAATTTTATTATTTCTGTGTACCTACCCACTTTATTTTTATTTCTATTTTCTACTTTCAATATTGTGTGTGTGTGTTAATTCTTTATTATTATTATTTTTTTTATAAATCATTTTAATTGTTATTTTCGATTTTGCTTTTCCGCAATGGGGACTCGAAATCCTCCTGACGACGCCCCTGATCCTACACAAAATTGTACCTATTTAATTTGTCGAGTTTTGTTATCAATTATTATATAATTATAAATGGCACCTTAATTCCCATAAAGACGCGTTAAAAGAGAGTAATAAATTAAGGACGACCGGTTGGCATCCACCGTGGCTGGATGGTTTTCAGGCATTAGTTAGTGACTGTATCTGAGATGCAGGTTCAAATCCTATCGGTGGTTTAATTATATTAATTTCAATTTTGAAATTCAGTATGCGAATATTGCTGTGTTTTAAAATTTAAAAAAATGTAATAAATAATAATAAACGAAGTCTGTAGCGTAGCGGTATTTGGCTCACTTTAAATCTCGGAGGTTCTCTCCGGGTCTGGTTGGTTGAGGGACTACCCCCCGTGCCTCAGAAAGCACGTTAAGCTGTTGGTCCCGATTGTTATAACATTATCTATAATAATCGTATATCAAGGAACGGGCAGCAGCGTTTCCTTGTATGGTACCACACAATACTGCGGTCACCAATCTGTCTGCCAAGCGTGGTAACTATGGCAAATACCCTTCCCGGGAGGAGGTCCATGTTCAGCAGTGGACATTATACGGGCTGATGATGAATACTAACTTATCAATAATTAATCAGGTATAAAAACATTTCAAGAAATGATTTATTTCGCTGTAATTAATTATGTTACATGTAATACAATACCAGTAATTAAATTAATTAAACTATTAATTTAATAGTCTTGACAAATCAAAACATTAGTCTGTATTTCATTGTTTTTAGGGTTCCGTAAAGAAATAATGGATAAAAACCATTTATAGTACCTACTCTTTTAAAAAAAAAAACCCAATCACTCACATATTTTTGCAATCTGCTAGTATTCTTGTTAACCCCTCGTGCTAAGCTAATATGCTTGTGTTACGAGTGGATTCACGTCGGTAGTGCAATGGGTGGGGTTCGAACCGGCGACCTCTAGATCACAAGTCCGACGCCCCAGCCATTGGGCTACGGCCGCTTCTATTATATTATATTAGGTATGACATATGGACAGTGTCTTCACTATACATATTTAATACCTAATATCCTACTAATAATATAAACGCGAAAGTTTGTAAGTATGGATGGATGGATGTTTGTTACTCTTTCTCGCAAAAACTACTGAATGGATTTGGCTGAAAGTTTGCACTCGGATAGATTATAAGCTGGATTAAAATATAGGCAATAAAATATCACGCTCCGGCCCCACTGGAACGGAGTGACGTGGGTAAAACCGCGGGGCGCAGCTAGTACACAATACTTGCAAATTCAAAAACTATAACTTATTTTTCATCATCTAGAATATAACCTCTGTGGCGTATTGGTAAATGTCTCGATTTACGCCACGGAGATCGAGGCTTCGATCCCCACGACGGACAAGAAATCTTTGGGTATAATCTAAAATTTCTTTCCAGGTCTAGTTGGTTGACGGACTGCCTTCCGTGCCTCGGAAATCACAATAAGCTGATGGTCCCGATTGTTATAATATCACCTATAACAAGCGTATACGCGAACCAGCGTTTCCTTGTGTGTTACAACATAATAATGTGATCACCAATTCGCCTGTGTGCCGCAAAAGCGTGGTGACTATAGCTAAACCCTCCCTCAGGAGGACGCCCATGTTCTGAAGTTGACGTTCTACGGGCTGATGATGATAATAATGAGATCTAAAATTAATTAAACAGTATTTAAAAATAATCTTTATTACACAAGACAGTGGTTAGTGTTAGTGCTAGGTGATAGACCTGTGGACCTATACAATAAGACATAAGTACACCTAAGTATACCTCATCATCATCATCATCAACCAACAACATATTATGTTTAATAGTCGTCACATGCCCGTATATTATAACGTCCACTGCTGAACATGGGCCTCCTCGCGAGAGAGGATAATTGCCATAGTCGCCACGATTAGCAGGCGAGTTGGTGACCGGGTATTATGTTGTACCACACATGGAAACGCTGCTGCCCGTTCCTTGATATACAATTATTATAGATGATGTTATAACAATCGGGACCAACGGCTTAACGTGCTTTCCGAGGCACCGAGGGTAGTCCCTCAACCAACCAGGAAATCTTAGAATTTACAAAGATTTTCTATGTCCGGCGTGGGGATTGAACCCACGACCTCCGAGATACGCTACGGAGGTTGTGTACCTACCTAGTAAGTATACCTACTGTTAAGAAAATTGTCTTATTCATGAAATGTCCTCTCCTTATCTCGTTTTAATATCATACTTTATTTAAATCAAACAATAACATAATTAAACTAAACTTGTTAAAAGCATTCTTGTAATTTCAATCTATGTCATAGTTCTAGTATCTACTAACATACCAGCAGACACAACTTTTATGATGTAAATAATTCAATAATTCATTAAGTTAAACAACCAATCACAAGTCAGGATGATGTCACTGCATACGTGTTGAATTTCAAATCCACCAATCAGAACCCTGGATTATGTTACGTTATAACTCATGCAGTTTTATTACATTTAATTGAAGCGACATGAGACAGATTAATGACTTTATTATGCCTAGTGTTATAAATTGTAATTAAGTTAAAGGAATAATTGCATTGTGATATTAATTCTTATTCGTTAAATATATTAATTGAAGCTGTGATCTGATTTAGTTGTTTAATGATGAATTATTAATTAAAGTTTCTCGAGCACGATTTTAGCCGCGTTTCCGTGTAAACTAGTTTTATCCACGATACTCTGCTCCAGTGGGTCGGAGCGTGATGTTTTGTAGCCTATATGTTAATCCAGCTTATGGGACTTATTACACTTATTCAGCTAAATTCAGCTTATGTCCATAGAAAACGCCAGTTTTGTACGGGATGCGTACGCGTCTGTTCAGCTGAACGCGTGCGTACGCGTCCGCTACAAAACTGGCGTTTTCTATGGACATAAGCTGAATTTAGCTGAATAAGTGTAATTAGTTCCTATAAATGTCTTATATAGTACTTAAGTAATCGTTTGAACTTTTAAGTCGTTATTTTTCTATTTTTAATATTCGTATCAAGAAATTTATGATAAGATTTTTTTTTTGTAGATTCTAATTCCGGCTGCATGTTGACAACATCGAAGGAGAATGCTACTTTCCCCGTTGCAACCTTTCAGCCCAATATGTTTAGTAGTTTTTGCGTGAAAGAGCAACAAACATACAGCCATACATCCATACTTTTTTACAAACTTTTGCGTTTATAATATCAGTAGGATGTTACTTTTGATAATGTAACTTTGTATTAGTAAGTTTTTGAAATTGGTCTAATTTTTTCACCATTAGAAATCTACGTTATACAGGGGTTGTCGGACTTGTGATCTTGTGGTCGCCGATTCGATCCCCACCCATTGCACTACCGACGTGGATCCACTCGTAACACAAGCATATTAGCTTAGCACGAGGGGTTAACAAGAATACTAGTAGACTGCAAAACTCTGCTAGTAATATTTTTAAAAAAGAAAAAAAAAAAAAAAAAAAAGTTGCCACGGGGACGGGAACTACAAGAGTGAAATCGCGCGAGGGAAGCTAGTTTAAAATAATCTAAAACTTATGCAGAACCCAATCACTTAAAATGAAAAACAACATTTGTATATGGTTTTATTTTTTATGACGATCATTAATTAATTTGATAGTTTAACAATAAAAAATCCATTTCATTTTAGACTTGTTTGTAATTTTTCAATCACAATAAAATAAATATTGAAAATAATTAATGAATGAATATGCATAAAACAATATTGTTTTAGTCTAGCAGTTTTAAAATAAAATTTATTATCTACTCTTCGAGTATTAAATTATATTTATACAAACATGTATAATATAATTTAATATATTTTATGAATACTGTTTTTTTTTTCATCATCATCATCATCAACAGCCCGTTTACGTCCACTGCTGAACATGGGCCTCCTCTTAACAGACCTAGGCGAGCCAGGATTGTTGAGGGATATTGCCATAATCACCACGCTTGGCAGACGGATTGGTGATCGCAGTAAGATGTAAACCTTGAGCTAATAGACGCTGCTGCCCATCCATCAGCCATATGTCCCTTAGTCGCCTTTTACGACACCCATGGGAGGACATGGGGTGGTCTATTCTAAACCGGAAACGACACGGCGCTTTTTTTTTACTATTTAAAATTTTAAAACCGCGCGCGGGTAGCTGGTTTATAGTATAGATATAAATAGAGCAACTTAAGCTCGAGGTTAAATAAATAAATAATTATATTTTATAACTGGAAATGTTCTCAAAGATTTATCACCGGAATTATCTTAGTTTCTGCGCGCAATTTTCATAAGATTTATCCACGTATAAGTCATTTAAATGGGTATTTGGTGAATTTATTGATTGATTTAATGAAATATGTATGTAATTTGGGTCAGGTCTTAATTGAATTATGGTTATGAACGAGTATAACGTATTACTTAGCGCCAGTTCGTGTTGATCAACACTGCTGCAAATTTATTTGTTAGATTATTTTAATAATTCCAAATTACCTGCTGCCCGGGCCTGAGTTGGCGTAAAATAAGTATTTTATAAGCTATCGAACAATTACAGTCCCTAAATTAAAAACACAAAATATCTAAGTATTTTTAGAAGTGGAGTTCCTACGCTACGCTTGCCGATCTGCGGTCTCCAAATTCGAGAACTTTTCGGCCCTAACGGCCATCTGTTTTCCGTGCAAGCGTAGCGTAGGACGTCCACCAACTAGATGGACGGATGACCTGGTAAAGTCCAGCAGTGGCATCCTATGGCTGATATGATGATCTTAGAATTGTTAATTTACCGCACAAATGTGTCTATATGCTGCCACTAATGCAATTTGGCTCCGCCCTCGCGCTCGCCCCTTTGGCAACCCTTCTCATACACCGTGAATTCCTAATATAGTCTGGTCAGAGGGGGCATGTTCAGCATTCACGACGCTCTACAAACCGCATCAAATGTATAAGGCTAATGTTTCAGAAAGTGGAGAATCGAAGTAAATCCGACAAAGAGGGCCGCGGTACTCTTCTCAAGATTTAATAGTCCACCGTACATTCCCCCGGTCAAGATGTTTGGCGAACCAATCCCTTGGGAACGTTATCCTTGACCGAAAGCTAAACTTTAGAGCGCAGTAGTAACCGTTCGTGCATGCGCTTAATTTACGCTCAGTCGACTACACTGTCTTCTAAATTCACGCAGCAAATTAAGATTTTATAATAAGGTTAGGATTTACACCACATGTATACGACCGATTATGACGTCTAATATAATTTGGGAGTATGTTATAAAAGCACTATCCGATGCCCTCGTAGACTTTAAATGCGAGAGGCCCGCGAACTGTAAAGTAGCGCGACAGTTGCACAAAACCCCCTTAAATACTAAAAGTCATAATCTCTCATCGCCAGCGACCGCCCTGAGCCGAGCTCCAAGCCGCACAAGGGGCGCCCTCTTGCGCAGATTGGTTAGTTTGTAGTTTTAAAACCATTTATTGAAGCTGGAGCTCTGCTCACCTTTATGCCCAGTGAAGTAGCAAATGCGTCGTGGAAAAAAAACATGTTCAGCGTTGGACGTAAATTATCTGATACAGTACACTCCAAATAACCAAATCCCGTAATTTAACGATTCCGCGTGCGTCCAATAAAAAATTCAGACGGTCACCGTAGCCTAGTTGGTAGTGCTCCTGCCTACGAAGCTGGTGGTCCTGGGTTCGAATCCCGGTAAGTGCAAATATTTGTGTGATGAGCACGAATATTTGTTTCTGAGTCATGGATGTTTTCTATGTATTTAAGTATTTATCTATCTATATAAGTATGTATATCGTCGCCTGGTACCCATAGTACAAGCTCTGCTTAGTTTGGGGCTAGGATGATCTGTGTGACATTGTCCCTAGATATTATTATATTATTATTATTATTATATTATTATTATTATTAATAAAGATTCACAAGTTATTTTGTAAGTACGCAACTATTTAGCACCTGACCGATGTATTTCACGACATTAAGTTTACAAGCCGACTACAATATACGTCAACTGTTTGTGATAATGTTATATTTGTGTATGTTTACTATTATAAAACCTCCGTAGCGTAGCGGTATTTGGCTCGCTTTAAATCTCAATGGTCGTGGGCTCGATCCCCACGCCCGGACAGAAAATCTTTGTGTAAATTCAAAGATTTCTTTCCGGGTCTGGTTGGATAAGAGGCTACTCTCCGTTTCTCGGAAAGCACGTTAAACCGTTGGTCCCGATTATTATAGCCTCATCCATAATAATCGTATATCAAGGAACGGGTAGCAGCTTTTCCTTGTGTGGTACAACATAATACTGCGGTCTATAACCCGCCTGGTAAGCGTGGTGACTATGGCAAATCAAAAATCAAAACAAATCTTGTTAGATACCCCATTTATTGAACAAGGTTATAGCCTTCCTCAATAAATGGACTATTATTTAACACTGAAATAACTAAAAACAAACCAGAAGGTCCTGATATAAAAGCGCGTTCAAGTAAATAAAACTTTTCAGCTGTACATATGAGTACTAGCTGCTGCGCCTGCGGTTTTACCCGCGTCACTCTGCTCCAGTGGGTCGGAGCGTGATATTTTGTAGCCTAAATGTTAATCCAGCTTATAAACTATCCACGTGCAACTTTCAGCCAAATCCATTCCGTATTTTTTCCGTGAAAGAGTAACAAACATCCATCCATTCATACTTACAAAATTTTGCGTTTATCATATTAGTAGGATAGATAAATTCAAAAAGAACTGGGGAGTTTCCGAGGAACGGAATCTACGCGGAAAAACAATTATGTGCGTAACTCGTTGAATAACTCGCAACTCAAATATGGTGGATCTTGAACATAATACGTATATTGTAAAGATAGTGGCAACAAACCCTTCGTGTTACGAGTCAGACTCGCACTTGGCTGCTCTTTTTACTGTAATTCTCTCATCCTAAATCTGAATCTTTTTTATTACATACATACATAAAGCTCACGCCTGATTCCCAGCGGGGTAGGCAGAGACAATGGACCTCCATTTGCTACGATCCCTACACACATCTTTCGCTTCATTCACTCTCATAACATTCTTCATACAAGCACGTCGGTTTAGGGTGGATCTTATTTAACCTTTTGCGAGGATGTCTCCGATTTGGTCAGAGAACGTTCGTCGAGGTCTTCCCGTTCCGACTGTGCCACTCACACTTGCCATGTATACCTGTTTTGTCAGTCTTTCATTTTTACTAACCCTCTTTAAACCTTCGTCTGCGCACGCGCCGCCATACGGTCAAGGCAAATCATACCATCAAGGTACTCCGTGCCACTCAAGCGCAGTTATTAATTAGCGACATATCGATGACGTCACAAAACAATCTCTGATGTCACAATTCACTGTCACATCCTGGTGAGATCCGTTTGTTTTGCATAATTACCAGTGGCTTCCTATGTTTAGAATGGCTACATTCTAATTATAAGCGGTCATTGGTTATTTTTAACTGTAGGTATACGAAGTTGTATGAGAAAATTTTTGTATAGTGAGCCACGAGGCTTCTTTTTAATCACTATATAATATAAAACAAAGACGCTTCCCTCAGTCTGTGTACAGGGCCGGATTTAGAAGTCCGGAGGCCCCGGGGCAACAAAGGAAAAGAGGCCCCCTGGCCACTAATTAGTTTACCTCTAAATGTGTAGAAAATTTGAACTATGTATCTACTTTTCAGGACTATTTGTATTCTAGTATTTTACTGATCTATAATTGAAATGAACAAGTATACCCACCTAGATGCATAACTGTTATTACAATATTTAAGAACTTTTACATTTATCATGATTCTACAAAGTACTGTATGTAAAGGTCGAAAAAATTAATAAAAGAAAAGTTGTGGAGTTTACTCGTCAGAATTTGAATGATTTTATATCTCTATTGTGGGGGCCCCTCCATTATGGAGGCCCGGGGTGCCCTGGATGCCCTGCCTTAAATCCGGCCTTGGTCACCAGGAAGTATATCTTCAGGCAAAGCAATCGTAACTAATCCTGCCACAACTGATAATGATAATCAAGATTATCCTAGTTACTAACGCATAATGACATAAGTAATCTTTGTAAATAATATTACTAGGTACTTATACCTATTTGCTGTAGTAAGCCGTAACCTTATTCATGTCGGAACACAAAGGCAGAGACATCTTCCTCAAGCCTTATATTTCATTGGCTTAGCGGTAAAGACTAAAAGCGAGACTAAGACACTTAAGACGCCGTAAGCTGACCCCACATTGGGCGTGCGCGTACACACGTTATAAAAATGTTAGTAATTATGTAAGTAGGTATATAGTTGTCATATTATTACAACTATTGATTCATGAAAGAAATATTTGAGTTATCAAGACAACGTGATAATAATCGATAATTTATTTTCTGTGACGTCATAATAAGGAGGCGTGAAATTGACGTCACACATATATGTATACCTACTTTCTGTGCATCTTCTATAGTCTAGTGGTAGTACTGCTTTCCGATTTGATGTTCCATTTCAAAGTTACCAACCTAAAGTATAAATACTATAATTATAGTTAATTGATTAAACACCTAATTTACTACTATGATTTAATTCTGATTTCCATTGAAAAATTCTTGCGAAAATATGCGGATATTAGATAAGAATTGCTATTTCATTATTCTTAGAAGTTATTAGTAGATTTGAATGTACATAATTTTTGATTTAGTTACCCATTGATTTAACACGATTACATTTTCGCAGTCGAAACATTCTTATAGATACCTATCTTTGTAGACTTTAGTCCATTGAGACGACAAAACTGAGTGATTTCATTGGTATTTATATAGAAACTTGAGCATTGCAAATCGTTCAGGAAATGAAATGGACGCATCATAAGAACATTTTTTTTTTGGTATTTTGTCTATTTGAATAAAGAAAATATTGCCTTTTACTTTTACTTCAATCCCGTTAAAATATTGAGATATTTTTGTGACAAGATTACTAACATCTTAAACTTAATTCATAGTAGATACTGGTCTTAATTGCGATACAATTTTAAAGCTAATTATTGCCTTTACATAAGGCCCACATTTCGACATGGGTTACACCACTGAGTCTATCCGTGATCGAATTTGTAGAAATTTGACCGCTGAACAATTTGAAGGTAATAAGCAAAATGTTCAGCAGTGGACGACAGTGAATGATGATGATGATGAATGTATGAATGAAAATTGTACCGCGATTAACACCCGTGTCTGCTATAAATTATGTGTACAAATCGCAAAAGTTTTTTTTTTTAATATTTCTAGCTGTGTTTTTAGGTCTACTAGTATTCTTGTTAACCCCTCGTGCTAAGCTAAAATGTTTGTGTTACGAGTGGGTTCACGTCGGGAGTGCAATGGGTGGGGTTCGAACCGGCGACCTCAAGATCACAAGTCCGACGCCCTAGCCATTGGGCTACGGCCGCTTTAAGTTTAAAAACATTATTTTTATATAATCTTATATCCTACAAAATCCAATTCAGTAACACAAAACAATCTCTGCTCGTAATTTGGCCCACCTACAAGACTGCCAAAAATTTTAGCAAAATCATTCACAAGAATAATTTTTCAATTTGCATTTAACGCAATCCTTGAGGAATTCCCTTTCATACAGTATTAAGGGCTCAAGGGATTGGAGATCAAAGGTATACAATATAGAGGGAGTGGCTACCTTTCCATTCGTTTGATTGACGCATGCGCACTTACATGATTATATCGCCATTTTGAATTGTAGCTTTCATTACCGCGAATTTGGGTCCGCCTCTTATTGTGAAACAGAGGGTAGGTACATACCTAAGGGAAAGGTTTCATTACTCTTATCTTAAGCTAGCTTCCCGCGCGCGGTTTCTCCCGCGTAGCTCCGTCTCCATGGGAACTTTATTATAGGGATAGAAGACTAAAATACTTTTAAGTCCGTCAGTTAGATTACAAAAAAATATTGGTATAACTCGAAATTTTTGATAAAGTGTAGGTACTGTATCTTTGTAATTTTTTATTGATTTGGTAAATCAATAATAAACTGTATACAGAGCAAAAACAAACTATCAAGTTCAGGAGAGGGGGCTTGTGACGTCGTGAAACTTCATCGCGCTGTATCTTCGTCATTTTTGTTTAAGGACAAAAAAAAACGTGTCCCGTATTTTTTTTGCCAACTAAGTATAGCCTATAGGCTTCTTCGATATATGGGCTATCTAACACTGAAATATTTTTTCAAATAGGACCTGTAGTTCAAAAGTTTCAAGCAAACAAACAAACAAACTCTTCAACTTGATATATTAGTAGGTATAAAGATAGCCGGAAAAGTTTCTAGTTTGATTACGATAGACAGCTAAATGTCAGATACAATTAAAGTATTTTAGTAAATCTATTTGTTTCCAGGTGCGTGATGTGGTCGCGACGGTGGTAGAACATCGGAGGGCGGCCGGATGCGGCCCGCGCGCGCCCGTCCGCCCGCCGCCTCCGTCACTTAGCGGCGCCTGCGCACCCGCCGCGCTGCTACTATGCGCATGGCAAGCGCCCTGCCCACTCTGCTCGCGGTAAGTATTACGAATATAATAGAATAAAATAAAATACTCTTTATTGTACACACATAAGTAAACAGGACAAAGAAAATATAAAAGATACAGTACAATGGGCGGTCTTATCGCATAAAGAAATTTCTTCCAGACCACCTTTGGATGGATAATGGAATTAACTAGGTAAATGACGTAGGTAGATAGTGTGTAATTCAAAATTTAAGATGTTTTAATTTAATACCAATATATTGGTATAAATATATAGGTACCTACATAAGATTAACAAATAGGTAAATAATACAACAATTAAAACTTTTTTATTCGTATGATTCAACGTATATAGGGTGACTGGTAATTAGTGACCGATACCTAAACACATGATTGTGCTCATGATAACAAACAACTTTTACTATGGCACCAAACCTGAAATCGCGAAATAAAAATCGGCTGCTCCCTACCATGTTGACGAGCTATGTGGACATGAATTTATGGAACAGCTGATTTTCTTTTCGCGATTTCAGGTTTGGTGCCATAGTAAAAGTTGTTTGTTATCATGAGCACAATCATGTGTTTAGGTATCGGTCACTAATTACCAGTCACCCTATATAAACAGTTGCTTTGTGACGTATCACCATTGAAGTTTAATTTCAACTTCTTTAAATTAACCCTTAATTCGTTTATAAATCAAAGGATTAAAAAAATACACACAACGTAAGTATGCCATAATTATTCGATTTAGAATAAAATAAAGATTTGTCCGAAACGTCGATTGGCTGAGTATTAATATATTAAAGAAATGTGAAAGCTATGTGAAAGATTTGTGCGAAACGTCGTTACAATTGGTTGAGTGTAAATAAATAAAATAAATTTGAAAAACTAAGTGTTTAATACCACATTTCGAACCAACTTTACATACCTAAAGTCAAATAAGTCCAACTCAAAAACGTTTTCATACAATATTCCATCGCCAAATTGACGTACCTAATTCTAACCCAGCCATACTCAACCCGCGGCCCTCGAGCCGCAAGTGGGCCACCGGGTTTTTGAAGTTAGCCCACCTTGAGTTATAATAAATACGTGTATTTTTTTTTTAATGAATATTTTGAGCTTTTATGTAATATACTATTTCCTGACTCCGAAAATGTATCTTACTAATTTGGATATAGGTTTTTATGTACTGTATATGTGGGCGCTATAAAAATATGTTGAGTACGACTGTCCTAAACTCAACCTCAAAATATCATAGTCTAAGATTCGGCTGCAGAATTGGTGCACTCATCGAGTGTTTGCTAAAAACCAAAATTGTACACCCATATTTATGATTAGAAGAGTATAGATCTACTTTAGGAGGTTACATATCAAAAGGTGGCCGCTAGTATTTTTAATTAAATTATTATTAATTGATATTCCGTAAAAACATTCATTGACTTGTTCTTTCAGTAAAATATCGTCCCGTCGTCAAGGCAATATACATTATAAAGACTCTGAAAAATCACGGTTGCCGTTGCGCACTTTGATATTGTCACTAGTGGCCACATTTTGATCATAAATATGCGTAAAAATTTGGTTTTAGCAAAAACTCGATGAATGTACTAATTCTGCAGCCGGATCTCGTACGATAGTACAAATGTTTATCTTCCTCATAGCGGATTAAATCTAAACTCGAATAAAATCTATATCACCACCTATTTCTTGATAGATATATATAGATTAGACTATTCTCAACGGTAGTTTTCTTATATCATTCTAAGCCTTGACAGAACGTCTCTATTATTAGTCGACAGTATTCGATATAAAATCGATGAATAGCACAAATCGGTAGTCGTCAACTAAATCGGATTCTATCGGATTACGTGGGGTATCGATATCCGTAAATCTGAATTTAATAGGTCAGCTCGTGGACAGGGCCGTCTTGAGTCATTCCGGGGCCCATAAGCATAAGAGAATGTATAATGTCCCACTTTTATTAAATTCTTGCGGGAAATGTAAAGCAAGTACGGAGCAGGTCTAAAGTATTCAATTGGGATATTACATCTACTTTATAGAAGAAATATTTTCTTTTGACTCTCTTAATCTTGGGGCCATTTGGTGTATGGAGTTTTGAAAATACATTCTGAGCAAATCATAACGTCATAATAACTATAGGCAGGCAAAATGTCATTGCGCATTTCGGCCCGATTTACTAAGAGTGACGGGCATTAACCACTCTGCTATATTTTGTTTGTATCCGCCATAGGTATAGTTTCCATACTGAGGTGACCAATGAGCAGCACATTGTAGTTTGAGTTGTGTGTTGAAAGATCAGTCGATAACACTTTCCGTTTAAATATATGTACTAAAGAACATAAATTTGGAGTGCCTGTTGCGGAGTTGTGAATAGTCGAAATAAATCTATCGGTAAAATCCTTACTAATATTATAAAGTAATAAAGTTTGTGAGTGTGGATGGATGCATGTTTGTTACTCTCTCTGGCTTCAAAATGTTCACCGGAAAAATGTATAAGCTGTATTAACATATAAGCTACAAAACATCACATTCCGACCCAATGAAGAAGAGTAATGCGGGTAAAACTGCGAGGTGCAGTTGTTAGAGAGTGCGTTCGTTACAGCCCCCCTTGATAATGGGGGCCCCATGAGTCTTGCGAGCCCTTTTCAAGCCGGTACTGATCATCATTGGGTGTCATTTAGCTGTGTATGAAGGGAGCTAGCAAATGCTTGGTGGGTGTAATACACTATGTTTTGTTATACATATATAACTGCTTGTTAGAATATAAGTATAATATTTATGTATATATTAGCTTTGGATTAGAATATCGTGAACTTTTTTTTTATTGATATTAATCATGTAAAATATGGATACCTAGAGATATATAGAAAACTATCTATCTTAGATAGAGTTTTCTCTATCTATCGCCTATATCATCTATCTATCGTACTTCACTTAATAAAGGTTACTATATTTTTGCGGTAAAATATAAAAAACTTTTTTTTTTGTATTTTATAATAATAAGTTTGTTTTAAGCAAACCGGAAACGTAACGTGTTACGCTCTATAGAATTTGTCAGCCATACAGCCCTATATGAAAAAGACTGTAGATTAAAATTACATATTAAATTCGCTTAATGTCAACCGAAATTGATTACATAAATAATTAATTTTGGTTGACATTATATACTACGGTTATACTACGGACGGACTAGGTATATACCTAGTCTGTAGATTTGTTTATTTTCTACTATATATGCCTACGAGTCGGATTTTGCATAGAATTATATGATAGTTATAGTTATTTTTATTTTTATTAATCTTGTTACATTGTATTTCTAACAAGTACAAGTCTATTTAAATACCTAAGTGCTGCAAATAAAATTCATTTATTGTATTTTTTTTATATTAATAAATAAATATAATTTTAATTTATTCATGGAACATTTGGACAGGAAATTTGAGAGCTAAAGCTATACTTTAATCCAATATTAAAATACCAACTTTATTTGAATATTTATTTGTCTCATCCAAGAATTTAAATAAATGTCGCCCGAACATTAAGTTAAATTCACTACAACTAGTCATAACTAATATAAACTGGCAACTTCCTTAACCGCTTATCAACCAACATCAATCGAAATTTTTCATAACAGAACCAAATTATTTTTATCATCAGCGAAAACTCGATGGAATCTCAATAAAGCGGTACGGTCTCATCGGACGCTACATAACGCGTCGGGACCGCGAGCCGTGCAGTACCGACGAGCGCGCGGCCCACACTAGTCGTTCACAGCACCATGCCGGCGCGCGCGCGTTCGAAAATGGAATCGTAACATTTTCTTTTTTATGAAAAATTATGAAAAAAACAGCGGCCAATCAGTGATGTGTTGTACATATATTTTTTTAAGTTTAGAATAAAAGTGTCATGGAGTTTTTCAAATGAACGCAGTGCATAGTGGTTATATGTATGATTTATTCAATACATTGGAAACATTTATTTTTGCTAATAGCAATTAAAATGGTGAGTTTTTTTTTTTTTTTTTTTTTTTATATGTAGTATAAAATAATATTGCGTGGATTTAAAATACCTACGTAGCGTAGATTTGAAAGTAGGTTTTCTAATCTTTGAATTAATTGATTTAGAAATTAAATAAGCATTAGTAACAAAGAGGCCGCTCCTTATCGGAAGGCCAGAGAACAAAACGAAATTTAATTATGTACCTATAATAAGTTATTTTTATCTCAAACGACGTAATAGCGTAAAAATGGCTATAAATTAAAACCTTATTTAGGTACATCGTCCATTAATTAATTATATAATATAATTCTTACAAAGTAATCTCATTAAAATTAATATGTAAAATTTCAACATAAAGTCGTATCATGCGCAACTTCATATAAAATCAAAATATGCATATTAAATGTGTAATCTAATGCGACTACCTATAGAATTTAAATGGTCTTAAAGCGTATTATAATATTTTGCTTACAACTTATTTGAACGCGTGTTACACTAATAAAATCGCTCGAAAAACAATTAAATTTTATGCGAACACATTAACAGTCTATAAAATAGGAGAAAATGTAGAGCTTAGTTAACTGGCGCATAAAATTTTATCATTTCCTAATATCCAATCAGAGTATTAGACAAGATTTTGTAATTTTAGCCACGATACGGTCTTATTTGAGAAGTTTTAATTTTAATTTGTCCGTAACCTCTCTACAGATTTTTATGTTCTATATAATAGTAATTAAAAAAAAATCACGAACGTCGTATTCGAAATTTGAATTGTAAAAGATTTATTTTTTTTGCAATTAGTAGCACAGTAATATACCTAGTTGTTTTTTAGTATTTTTTTTATTTTTTGATATCTATCCGCTTACCAATAGTAATAATGATTCCTGAGTGATAATCGAATTAGATAAGCGCATGCATACTGTTCTTTTGCCAAGCTATGTCCGGTGGAGTAGCAAAAGCTTCGTAGCTGACATTATGTCAGAAAAAAAATGTATTTTTTTAAGTTTTAGGATTAGTGCCTATTACTTCGACGAATGCTTTATTATAACGCTACTATTTCATAAGGTGTGCGCAGATGAAGTCACGGACAAAAGATAATATTCTTATAAGAAATAAACTTCAAATTTTATTAAGACCATTGCTCATAAGACAAGTCTTATATGACAATCTTATAAGACATTTTATGTGCTCCTTTCTATTACCACCCATACTTCTTACTTTTTTTAATACCTTAATTTATATCCTGTTTATGCTTCCTCCTGTTTTATGGAGGAAGGTAGAATCATAAAGCTTTTTTATTCCTCCCCTCCTAATATCATCATCAGCAGCCTGTTGTAGTCCACTGCTGAACATAGGCCTCCCCCATCGATTTCCAGCGGGAACGATCGCTACCGGCCTGCAACCACTGACTCCCTGCAACCTTTATGAGGTCGGCGGTCCATCGTGCAGGTGGTCGTCCTACGCTGCGCTTGCCAGTTCGTGGTCTCCACTCGAGAACCTTTCTGCTCCATCGGCCGTCAGTTCGTCGAGCTATGTTACCTGCCCATTGCCACTTCAGCTTACTAATCCGTTTGAGCTATGTTAGCTACTTCGTTCTCCTGCGGATCTCTTCATTTCTGATTCGATCACGCAGGGAAACGCCGAGCTTATCTCTTTCCATAGCTCGCTGAGCAACTTTGAACTTTCTTATATATTTTCGCTCACCAAGACAGTTTCAATTTTCCCCGGGCCTTGGTGAGCCTCGATGCTCTTTATGAAGAGGGGATATACCCACTAAAAAATGACTCCTAAGCACTTGCCTGCGGTCACCGATCTGCCTGCCAACTGTGGTGTCTACAACAATCGCATGCTACAAATTTCAGTTTCAACACATAGCCCTTAAAACATGCATAGTCGACAACGTGCGAGTGAGTGACAATCTCCACTTGTGTTACAAGTGTTCACAGGCTATGGTAACCGTTAACCATCAGGCGGGCCGTATGCTTGTTTGCCAACTTCACAAAAATATAATACTAGATAGTATTTACTTACGTAGGGTATACTTAGATAAACGACAGGTCCCGCGTATTCGATTAGATACCGCGCTCGCTTAAAACCATAGATCCGTAAATGCGGCAATTCAATATTGTATCACACTACCTTAATCCTTTCTTAATACGGGACCAATGGCATGTGATCCCGATGTCCTTCTTAGTTTTTACGCAGTTTAATGCGCAAACTGGCATATTACTTCGATAATAACCGAAATGTAATAAAATTTTCGCAAACGTATGCCAACTTTTCGTGACTGGCTCGGGTACGCCGGTTTCGGCGTACTATTTTTTGCCGCATTTGTCAAGTACCACGGCGGTATCTAGTCAAGTGCGTGAGACCAATCATTTAACTAAGCCCTACTAGTTGTACAACCGGTCGTGTCACAGGTCAATGTTTTGTAGCGGCTTTCATTGTTGTGGTTAGGAGATAACTTCGATATATGGTCGTTAGACTTGAGTTTACTAATAGACTTGTAATACCTATTACCTGTGTTGAGCCGATTAGCCGATATATGAAATACGTGCGATATTTAAAAACTAGCTGTCCCGTTCCCGTGGAAACTTAAACTTAAAATATAGCCTATGAAACGTAGAAATGACTTGAATTTCTACTACTTTTTCTCTGTCTGTACGAAAAAAAAAGAAAAGGTGAAGCCGAATGGAACTATCTATAAAGTAGGTAATTCACACGTAAAAAGGTAGAGATATTGAAATGTGTTTTTTTCCCTACCCGGAAATTGAACCAGGGTCCATAATAGTACAGGTAGGACATATTACTGCCAGACAAACAAACATAAACAAACCATGGCCGATTTTGGCTACTTTTGGTAATGGTTGCAATATTAAGTGTCCATTAGGGGCTTTCTGAACCGGGACCGCGGTCCCGGATTCCACCTATAAACGAAATATTTATTTTTCAGTAGTATTTTGGGACCACAATTAAAAAAAGTTAAGTATGTCTTACAAAAGTACGGTCAACCAAAAAACTTTTAATTAAGTATAAACAAAACTATTTTTAGGTAGGATATTGTTATGTGCAATTGCGTAGATGTTAGTCATAAAAACATAAATATTTTTAATTGAACTGCTATATTTAATTTTTAAACATATTATCATATTAATATAGTATAGTAATTATATTTATTAATAAGTACCTACATATTTTTTTATTTCAATAGAAAGCTATAATAGAAAATAATAGACAATATATAATTTAATAAAAATAGTTTTTTTATAATATTCAAAATTTTTTGGTTGACCGTACTTTCGTAAGACATACTTTACTTTTTTATTTGTGGTCCTAAAATACTACTGAAAAATAAATATTTCTATTATAGGTGGAATCTGGGACCGCGGTCCCGGTCCCAAAAGCCCCACGACCTAAGGTTCAAGGTTCGAGAAATTTCGACACACTATTAACTTAAACGACAATTCAATGGCTAAGCCTATTTATAACTGTGCAATTTAAGTCATCATCAACAGCCCGCTTACGTCCACTGCTGAACATGGGCATCCTCTTAACAGACCTTGGCAAGCCAGGATCGTAGAGGGATATTGCCATAATCACCACGCTTGGCCGACGGATTGGTGATCGCAGTAAGATGTAAACCTTGAGCTAATAGATGCTGCCGCCCATCCATCAGCCATATGTCCCTTAGTCGCCTTTTACGACACCCATGGGAAGACATGGGGTGGTCTATTCTAAGCCGGAGACCACACGGCACAATTTAATTCAATTTAAGTCAAAAAAGTATTATTCATTATAATTTATAGTTTTAATGACATGTCTGTGGCTTGGGATATAAAATCGGAAGAGGTGTGATGGATCCCCACGCTCGACAAGAAATATTTGTGTTAAACCTAAGATTTCTTTCCGGGTCTGGTTGGTTGAGGGACTGCCCTCCGTATCACACGCGTAGCATTTCCCAGTGTGTGTTATTACATAATACCTACTGCAGTCACCAACCCGTATGTCAAGCGTGGTGATTATGGGCGAATTGATTAAAGCATTAAGGGCTATACCTAAGATACAGCTTCGAGTCCTGCCGGTGGTCTAAATTTATTAATCTCAATTTTGAAATTTATATAAGTGAAAATTGAAAATTATTTGCAAGCGATAATTACACCTATATCCAAAATTATAATAAACGTGAGAAGGTGTGTGCGTGTGTGTGTGAATTATGTGGAGTGAGTATACAGGGTGTCCCAAAAGATTACGTAGCTGGGAAGGGGGGTGATAGGGATGGTCACAAGGGTCACCAGAAAAATATAAAAAATTCCCTCTGGGAGTTTAAAAAAATAAATGGCATTTTTTAAAAGACTAAAAATTTTACACCTTGTGCTAACTGTACCTACAAATATGGCTGTATTTAAAAAAAATGCTGTTATGTAATCTTCAATAACAACAAGGTCATCAACATCAACATCAAAAATAACAAGGTGTAAAATTTTAAGTTTTTAAAAAAATGCCATTTTTTTTTAAATACCCAGAGCGGATTTTTTTTTTATTTTTCTAGTGACCATTGTGTCCACCCCTGTCACCCCCTTTCCCAGCTACTTAACCTTTTGGGACACCCTGTATACTTGCCTGATACAAGACTTAAAACATATGTTAAAACTGTTCTCATGTCAAAAGGTAAACTATAATACCTATACAAGATTATATTGAAGATAAAGACGTTTGGCTTTCGGTACCATCTATCACCTACCTCCCCGAAGACAGCCAAGTACAATGGTTGTAACTTGAAATTTTATAGATATAAATTAATAACCAATTTCATTAATAAAATTTCTAATTCATGTTTGACTATAAACAAGTGCCCGTAATTAGTTTACCTAAATAAAAATGATTTTTATTTATTGAGTACTCGTATCATAAAGTTTATTCCCACTAGTTCGATTCATTAGTTCGCTCGTCGAACTAGTGAGATTTTTTTTTCTCATGTGTTCGACCGTTGAACTAGTGAGATTTTTTTTCCTCATTTGTTCGACCGTCGAACTAATTAGATTTAAAAGTAGTTCTACTGGGCAAATGACAATCGGTTAGGTTAGGTTAGAGCTGCGGCCATACAACGCACGAGCCGAGTGAGCGAAGCGAGCGGTGCCGCGGCAGCGGCCGGCGAGTGCCAGAACCGAATAGTAAATAAGTAAAACATTTAAATGTAGTAGAACTATTTTCAAATTTAATTAGTTCGACGGTCGAACAAATGAGAAAAAAAAATTCTCACTAGTTCGACGGTCGAACAAATGAGAAAAAAAAATCTCACTAGTTCGACGATCGAACTAATGAATCGAACTAGTGGGAATAAACGTATCATAAAACTCCTAAAAACGACCTTAATATGTTTCGAAGGGAATAATAAATATATTAACAACTATTACTAACCGGAAACCTCTACTACAAGCTAACAGAAGGTCAGAATGACAGTGACATTGAATAGGTATCACAATTTGCGTTAGACTAGTCCAGTTTTCACCAGAATGTCACGGGTTCGATGGAGACGCCAATTGAGGTGTCGTGTGAGGACATGTGAGTTGTTACCTATTGGATTTGAGATGCGCAGTTAGAAAAGGATGGAGAGAGATTGGTAAAATAAAATTAAAAAATAAACATAAAATCGTGATAACGTTTAAATAAATCGCTGAAATAGTCACTACAAATTCGCTTAGATCTTAAAATTTCCGCGACAGATTTTGATGCGGATTTTTTTAATAGATAGAGTGATTCAAATTCGATGAGGTAAAATTGTACCTAGAAGTGAATACCAACACATGAAATTTCTACGCGCTGCTTCTTTGTCCGTTTTTTTTTTCGGAAAGAAAAAGAAATACTTGTCCAATATTTTTTGGTAATCTAACTAGCGAACCAAATTATTTTGTCGTCTTTTCTGTTATCATCAACAGCCCGTTAACGTCCACTGCTGAACATGGGCCTCCTCTTAACAGACCTTGGCAAACCAGGATCGTAGAGGGATATTGCCATAATCACCACGCTTGGCAGACGGATTGGTGATAGCAGTAAGATGTAAACCTTGAGCTAATATAATGCTGCCGCCCATCCATCAGCCATATGTCCCTTAGTCGCCTTTTACGACACCCATGGGAAGACATGGGGTGGTCCATTCTAAGCCGGAAACTTTTCTGTTATGTATATCATTAATTTACATACTCTCTACTTACAAAGGCGGGTACTAACTTTAATATTTGTAGCCAAAGTTTCCACGAAAGAAGAACACACTAAACCCGTATCTTGTGGGAAATCCATTATCCAACTAAAATTTTGTAATCGTAATTTTCCTCTATAATAATAACATAAATAAAACAATTTAGATAAGAACTATTTATTATTTATAGCAAAATAAAGATTATAACAATCGTCTACGGATAAAAATAGTCCATTAAAATATTTGTTTTATCAAACAATATTATTATCTTTATATTACGCATGTAATCTTGTAAAAACGCCTACTCATTTATGAAAAACATCATCAGTTCGTATAACATCCACTGCTGAACATGGGCCTCCTCCCGAGGAAGACTATTTTGCCATAGTTACTACACATGGCAGGCAGGTCGGTGACCTCAGTATTATGTTGTACCCCTGCAAAGAACCATCCGATGCTCTCGTAGACCCGAAGTCCGAGAGGTCCGCGAACTGTAAAGTAGAGCGACGAGTTGCACAAAACTCCCCTAAATACTAAAAGTCATAATCCCTCAATCTCATCGCCAGCGACCGTCCTGAGCCGAGGTCCAATCCCCACAGGGGGCTCCCTCTTGTGTAGGTTGCTTAGTTTGCAGTTTTTAAATAATTTATTAAGACTGGAGCTCTGCTCACCTTTATGCCCGGTGTAGAAGCAAAAGCCTCGTGGCTAACTACGTATGTCCATCCGAAAAGGCAGCACTGTGAGTATACTTTATTAGTTTGGCTAAAAATTTGGATAAAAAGACCGGACTTCCTACATTAATCAGGATGATTGAGGGATTATGGCTTTTAGGCTGCCCTCCTTAATGCAAGTCTCGCAAAACCACGATTTAGAGATAAACGCGGTAAACACATTTTTGGGAAAGTACAGCGTTTCCCGTTAAATAACAATAAACATGATTTTCATATTAAATATATGATTTTCGCAAAAAAGTGCGTTTATCTAGAAATCGCGATTTTGCAAGTACTGCGTTTGCATTAAGAAGGGCAGCCTAAAAGCCATAATCCCTCAATCTTCCCGTCAGCGACCGCCCTGAGCCGAGGTCCGAGTCCCGCTGCAATTAGTTGCCATGAGTGGTTCTTAAATGCGGGAGTTGGTTCATTCCTTTAAGGTCCTATTCCTCGCGATTTCATTCGGACCACTTAGAAGCGCTAATTTATACGCAACGCCTTTGAATTGATAGTGATTTATGTGACACAACAATCTTGTTTGATAAAGTCGGTAAGCTTTGTATGCAGCTGGTGTTATGTCAAATGTAGCCATTCTTTTATTATTTGTTTTATAAATTCCTGAACAATAATAATTATAAATGTGTTTGCATCAAAGTTGTACAAATTAGTATAGAATACATGTCTTTACGATCTGTTATGTTAGTAGCTGTGTGGTGTCCGGCTTAGAAAAAGCGGCTCAAATGAATCTACACAGATTCACGACCCATTTAGCCACAAGGCTTTTGCTACTTCAATAGGTAAATAGACGAGCGAAGCTCCTTATAACTACGATACGTACAATTTTTGCATTAACGTTACAATAACATCTAGCCGCGTCTTGCGGTTTTACCCGCGTTACTCTGCTTCAGTGGGTCGTGATGTTTTGTAGCCTATATGTTAATCCAGCGTATAAGCTATCCCGGTGCAATTTCAGCCAGATTCCGTTCTGTAGTTTTGGTGTAAAAGAGTAACAAACAACGATCCATCCACCCATACTTACAACACTTAAACACACGATTTACTAATACATACAAATATGTGGGTATTTCCTTTGATAAGCGAAATAAGCAAAATTCTGATTCGTTATCATTTACAAGAAATTGTGTTGTAATTTGTAATCTATATTGCTAAATAAAAATACAGTGCTAATAACCATATTTCATGCGACACTTGTCTACTGGAAAATTCAGTAAGTAGAGAGTACAAAAGTTAAATATATAAGTGCAACTCAGACTAATACGATGGGTTCCGTCCCATGCCTAAAATAAAAGCAGACAAAAAATTATAAAAATACATCGGTGACTTTCTTTGTTCTTGTTATATTATTTACTAAGTATTATATGTATATATAACTGATAGCTTAACTTATTTAAAATAAGTCCTATTAACATGCATTAAGAAAATCTTTCATTACACGAAAAAATAGATTTTTCATTCCAATATTACTTATTCAAATTAATCAATCTTTCGTAATGTAATTTGACACTGAACAAGAATTTTGACAGCTATATATTTTTATTTTAATGTTGATCAACATTTAAGAAGTAAATTAATTCGCGATTTTTAAAATTAATCTAACATAAGACAATGTTTTTTAAGAAGAAGAAGAACTTTTTAGAAATCTAAACTCATCTACTATCTTCAGGCGTGGTTTCACCCACGTAACTTCTGTTCCCGTAGGAATATCATAATAAAATATAGCTTATAGCCTTCCTCGATATCTACACCAAAATTAATTTAGAAATCGGCCTAGTTGTTTCTGAGAACAGCGCCTTCAAACAAACAAACTCTTCAGCTTTATATATTAGTATATATAAACATTGTTTAAATTACTTTGGTATTAAATAATCTAAATTAAGGCGCTGTACTTAGTCAAAATAGGCTTCACAAAACAGTTTTTTAGCCAAATGTTTACATTTTAGAGCAGCTAAAAAAATATATGTTAAACTTGATCATATTTACCAGACCATTGTGTTCAAAACACGTTTTCGGTAAATTTTCTCGATATAAAGAAACCATAAAATAACCATTTAAATTGAAATTGTAGCAATCGTAACTGTATTATTTATAAACAAATCTTGATAATATTAATAACAGTGATGTAATATATAATAATAAAGGGAACTGTTGTTTTTATTTATCGATTGGAATAAGATATTTGCAAGGATTAATGTATTAAATAACTCGAACGAGTCGAACGAAACGTTGCGCCATCGCGGCGTCTCTTCGCTTCTCTTTCATTTCTACGCGGAGCAACAGTGACAAAACTAATACGTAAAAGTCGTCTATTCACCACGCCTTAACGCAAATTCTTCTATTTATAGTCCCATAATATTAAGAACATTTTACTACAAAGCTTAGTTTTAACAACTGGAACTGTCAAATCCATCAGAATTATAAACAGTTTTTACAACTTTACGCTATTTTTATGTTTACCAAAAATAATCGGTAGTTTTCCACAATTCAAATAATAATTTATTACATAAACCTCTGACCTGAAAACTTGAGAAACAAACGAGTTTACTAACCACAGATTTGTGCCAATAAAGATATCAAAATGTGGCCACATGTCAAGTTATGACATTGATTAAATTCATGTTATAATACTGATTTTACGCTATCCATTAGAATTAATGAATTTGTAATATTTGGGCCTCGTCTTCTTATATTTTGAGAGGATTAAATAAGGTTGTAAATTGAAAGTGGAATAGAAGTAGTAATAACTTTATGTCTGGCGTTTTATTTTGTTAATGGATTGTTAAAGGCATTGTGCAAGGAACCCTAAATTATTTCTGTCCAAGTCAAACAAAATATGTCCATTGAAACGCAAAGAATGAACAAAACACACACCTGTACTACAGCCTGTGGGGCTTGGACCTCGACGAAGATGAGCTTTGATGGTTGTGGATGGATTTAGAATATTAGGGATGTTTTAACCAATAATGAATTTGTAATATTTGGGCTTCGTTTTCATATATTTTGAGTGGATTAAATAAGATAGTAGTAACTTGTCGCGTTTTTTTCGGATTGTCATGATTTCCATTATTTCTGTTCGAGTTTGAGTCTGTTAAATCAAAGGTTTATTGAAAATGTTCAACAAAACACACCTGTACGATAGGGCACCCCCTGTTGGGCTTGGACCTCTATTCAGATGGGCTCTGGTGGTTGTTTGTGGAGGAAAAGGGGGGGGGAGTTAGATTTTTAGGGAAGTTTTGTGCAACTGTTCAGCAATAGAGATCATTAAGGGCCTAAGCAAACCACGTTTTTTAAACATGCCGTTGAAGCGCGTTTGTGCCCATACAGGCGGGAAAAGTAGGTTTTAGAAACGAAGTACTGACGTGCGTGTGGCACGTCAGTACTTCGTTTCTGTAAAAATATTTTCGAACAACTAATTAGGGTAAGTAATATCAATAAAGCTGAAGAGTTTGTTTGATTGAACGCGCTATTCCCAGAAACTACAGGTACAATTTTGAAAATTCCTTTTGTGTTAGATAGCCCATTAAAGCGCGGTGAATAGACGACTATTACGTATAAGTTTTGTCACTGTTGCTCCGCGTAGAAATGAAAGAGAAGCGAAGAGACGCCGCGATGGCGCAACGTTTCGTTCGACTAGTTCGAGTTATTTAATACATTAATCCTTGCAAATATCTTATTCCAATCGATAAATAAAACTAACAGTTCCCTTTATTATTATATATTACATCACTGTTATTAATATTATCAAGATTTGTTTATAAATAATACAGTTACAATTGCTATAATTTCAATTTAAATGGTTATTTTATGGGTTTTTTTCTCGAGAAACTTTACCGAAAACGTGTTTTGAACACAATGGTCCCCCCATAAATATGATCAAGATTAACATATATTTTTTTAGCTGCTCTAAAATGTAAACATTTGGCTAAAAAACTGTTTTGTGAAGCCCATTTTGACTAAGTACAGCGCCTTAATCGAGAACGTCTATAGGTTATATTTAGTTATGAAGTTCTTATGGAAACGGGAGTTAGAGTGAAAACGAGTGAAACCGCGCGCGGGAACCTAGTTTATATTTTATATGACAGTAGGTTTCTGTATAATTTATTTATTTAAATAAATGGGTAGACTACAGTAAAAAAATACAGTTACCTAAGGTTAATTAAATTCGTCCCGAGAAACAATTGCGTGAAACATTGAACTATTTATTAACTTTGATTACCATTCAATTTAAACACACTTATTACTAATTCCAATGCTAAATTAAAAATACAAAAGTATCTAGTGTTAATTCCGCTAAAAAAAGTAAAAAATATGTGGTAAAGCAATTTTGGCACTGCCCTCTCTCTCGCCCACCAAAAATGCACAATATGCAGGAAATATAGGAATAACTTGCAAAAATACAGTCACCAACAACATGCTAAATACAATCACCAGCCGAAGACCCGACGCGTGTTTCGCTCCTCTTCGAAGCATGGTGATGAGGTGATGTCAACATACCAACAAGATAATTTTTAAGGGATATAGAGTCTATACGACGGGCGGTCAGGGCCATGTATGGATTAGGTAGTCGCGACTCCCTACGTAACCTTTTTAAAAATATTAATATACTTACCGTGCCCTCTGAGTATATATACCAAAATATTCTTTTTATTAGAAAAAATATTGATAAATATAGTAAAAAAAGTGACATTCATAATATTAATACTAGAAATAAACATAAACTTGCTGTTCCAGGATTTAGAGTTAGCAAAACGAATAAATCATTTATGGGAAATTGTATTAGGTTCTATAATAAACTCCCTAATTATATTACAGACTTGCCTGATACAAGATTTAAATCACATGTCAAAACTGTTCTCATGTCAAAAGGTTACTATAGTATTCAGAACTATATTGAAGATAAAGACGTTTGGGTTTCGGTACCATCTTTGCACCTACCTCACTGAAGACCATAATAATATAGCCAAGTACAATAGTTGTGACTAGAACTGTGTATTATCCTGTGAACTGTCTGTAATTGACTTCTTTACATACCTTAACTATTAATTAACGCTAGTTCTGTCTCAATATCATTCAATCTTATTGAGCAAAAATAATCAAATAATAACAAGACAACCGTTAGGGCAATAAATGTGTGTGCCTACTAAAATATAAATTAAATAACTGGACCTAAACCCCGCGTAATTGCCCATTTGAGTATGTTTCGCCGGACCGCCTCATGTGGGCCGTGTTGAAACCGGTGGTAGAGTAACCCACTGAGTTTGTTTCGCCGGATCTTCTCAGTTGGGGCGCATTGGATCCGGTGGTAGCATTAAAGCGCGTCCGTCGTTATATGCTCATGGTCCACCCAAATAATGACAATTGTTTTGGCATAATATAGACAGAACAAGCATTTTGCCTCCTAGCGACAATATACATTAATTATAATAATTAATTTAATTATAAATAAGTAATTTGAATAGGTTTATAAATAAACAGCAAATGTAATTTAAGATAAATAATAATTAATTTTCAAATAATGTTTGACGATTTACAAGTGCCTGTAATTGGTTTACGTAAATAAAAATGATTTTTATTTATTTTTTATTTTTATTTATATCCATTGTAAAATGTAGACATATTAAAGTGAGTATAGACTAGAGCATTCACTTGTAACAAAGCCTCGAACATTCGCCCTTTTTACACCCTTTTTATTCGACCTTACCGATGTCACAAACTGCAAATGATCGATGTTCTGTTACAAGTAAATGCTCTAGTCTATACTATACCTTCGTAGCGTACAACCTCCGTAGCGTAGCGGTAATTGGCTCGCTTTAAATCTCGGAGGTCGTGGGTTCGATCCCCACACCGGACAAGAAATCTTTGTGTAAATTCTAAGATTTCTTTCCGGGTCTGGTTGGTTGAGGGACTGCCCTCCGTGCCTCGGAAAGCACGTTAAGCCGTTGGTCCCGATTGTTATAATATCATCTATAATAATCGTATATCAAGGAACGGGCAGCAGCGTTTCCTTGTGTGTTACAACATAATTCTGCGGTCACCAACCCGCCTGCCAAGCGTGGTGACTATGGCAATACCCTCCCTCGGGAGGAGGCCCATGTTCAGCAGTGGACGATACACGGGCTGATGATGATACGCACCTCTATAGACACATTTTAAACGGAATGAACACTAGATATTTTTATCTTTTTAATTAAAATTAATGTAACTTAATTAATGTAACTATTGTAGTTAGGCCTCCGTCACCGAATTTTGATAGTTGTACAAATTAGAAAATCGTTAGTACCTACCTGTGTACTTTGCACATATTCGCGGAAACAATTTGATATCATTACATTTCAATTATTAGGAATTCCGGAACAAAATGTTGTGCAAAATTATTAAATTTTACGTAATATTTAACTATACTAACATAATAATATAAAGTTAATGAGTTTGTTTGTTTATTTGAACGCTCCAATTTGAGCAACTAAAGGTGCGATTTGAATTAACAATTCAGTGTTCGATAGCCCAGTTATCGAGGAAGACTATATTATTATTATTATGGGCTTTATTTAATATTAAGTTACTATGGAAACGATAGCTACGCGGGGGGTGAAGTTACTTTAATTATAATTTTAAGTTCTTGAAAGTGACACTTGAGTTACCATAGGTATCCTGGGGCCAAAGTCTAATTTACATAAGCTACATCATATGCGATACTGAATTATAAACATTATGTAATCCTTTCATAAAATATATAATTCAATAATTTTATTTATTGAAATATTAAGTATAATAATAAAATACAATTTTGTAATACATGCAAAAATGGCGTAAAACCTCTTTTTTCCGCGGCTACTCCAATCTGTTTAACTTTCATTCACAAACAAGAACAAGTGGTTTGAAAAAAAAAAAGTAGGTGTCGTTGCGACTCCTTGCCTATGCTTACATGAATGATCTGTGTTTACATACCCGTACAAATATCTCCAAAGGGCCCCAAATCAAAGGTTTCCGTGACCCAATATTTGTAAGAAAGTTTGTATATCGAACCGACTTTTTGTATGTAGAACATATTTTTGAACGCCATCTTGTGTGTCGTACGACCATTTCCTGTTAGCTTTCGATAAGGAGAAACAAATATGTAGGTGGAATTTTTACTTTCGCTTCCTTGCAGTGAAAACAAAAAAAAAGAAATTATTGTCTCTGTATTTTTATTTTGAGAATAGAACTAGTTTTGACGTGTTTGAAAATTAAGTTGTAAGTATGTATTTTCGGAATTGCTAACTTTTTTTATCTTATACTTAATAAAGCTGAAGAGTTTTTATTGTTTGCTTAAACTCGCTAATCAGGAAATACTGGAACCCATTTATCGAGGAATTCTATAGGCTTATATTATTTTATTATAAAATGGCAATGCAAATATGGAACCAAGCATGAAATCGCGAAAAAAAAATCAGCTTTCCATACATTTATGTTCACTTACCTCGACAAAATGTATGGAACAGCTGATTTATACCCGATTTGGTCCCTTAGAAAAAAATTGCTTATAATCATCAGTACTTTCACCCCCTTAAAAGGTTGTTAATGTTTAAAAAATAACCCTTTTTATTATTTTTAGATCATAAAGTAAGTAGTCCTTTTTTATATCAAGATAATAATATACGTTGCGGAATCCAAGGCATTTAAGTGTCCAACACAAGTTACGGAGCCAGTTCCTGTGCCACTCTCAGTCCTGGATTACAGGAGAATAATAGCACAATATTAAAAAGTTTACCTACTGTTAAAAAATGTTAAATACCAGTACAAATGATAGTAGTGAGTCACGCGTGATTCATTTGTTGTAAAGCAATTGTATTTAAATTTGTTAGAATTTAAATTAGACCGTCTATGACTTGAATAAACAACTAAAATTCAATTAAATCAACTAAAAGCACAAATACTTTTAATGTTTTTTTTAAGAAATATGTACTACTTGCTTTCCGCACGCGGTTTTATCCGCGTCACTTAACTGTAGTAAAGTGTAGTACGGCATTAAATGGAGAAAGGCCGCTTAAAAAAAAAAACATATTACCCAATTAACTACTTGAATAACGTTTTCTATAAATGTCTCTTTCACATCCTTATTTGGATTCCGTTCTGAAATAAACGATTTTTATTTATTATTTAAAAAATCATAAAAATAAAACATCCAATAATTTAACGTGCTATTGGCATACGCATCATAATATCTGGCCCTTTCACTTTGCATATAAATAACATCAAACCGCTAAATAGGATTAAATCACCGGTCTTGAGACCTAATCCCTACCATAAAGGTATCAACCTGATTGTTTGACATTCGATTCTCCATGCTGTCACTTTCCAAGGAATCAAAATGGCGGCGGCAATATTTTTTTTTGCTTTTTATGGTTTATGATTATGCGCGGGTTTTAAGTGACTGATTGGTAAGCCGACGTTGAATTAAAAATAATATTTATTGTTTTGCAAATTGTGGCATGAACTTGGTAAGCAGGTACTTAATGAGCCTGCAATTGTAATGCACCATACAGGTGCTTTTTAGATTTTCTAATACTCAGTGAAATTTAAATTTGGTGGTAGGTCTAGTTAAGTATATACTTTATCAATAGTATAAAAAAATACAGACTAAATATCTGTATCTTATCTGTGTACCGTATTACAAGGCACTAGAGCTCATTTTGTCAAGTACATTTATCATTACCGTTTCTTTGAAGGTAACTTTTTTGTGAAAAAAACATATTTTAAACAATATTTTTTAATTTTAATGTTACGTTTCTATAGTAATTCTGATGGAAACCGTCCTGGTAATTGGCGGTGAACCTATAAGTATATATTTTTAACCATAGATTACAAACATTTTAACTGCCGCCAATTACACAAATCACTATAAACGTTATTCGAATTTCGAACACAACAAGAATCGATGAAGACGTATCGATAATCGTTATGTATCGATTAAGCGTGGGGACTCGATCACGATTAGTTAATTTATTGTCAGTTTATATCTTGTTAATATCACTGATTGTGTTTGGACAACCGTTTCTTTGTTAGCTTTTGCTGTATTAATAACTCGATGGGCTTAATAAAATTTAATTACACATCAGATCACACGTCTGATTTTAGGGTTCCGTATCCGAAGGGTCATAACGGGACCCTATTAATAAGACTTCGCTGTCTGTTTGTCTGTCACCAGGCTGTATCTCAAGAACCGCGTTTTTTTTACTTTTTTTTGCTTGATATTAATAACGGCAACAGTTAGGCACTTGAATATGGTACGGAACCCTTCTTGCGCGAGTCGGATTCGCACTTGGCCGGTTAATGGTTCCGCTCCTATTGGTCTTAGCGTGATGATATCTATAGCCTAATAGCCTTAGTTAAGAGGAGACTCGTGTTCAGGTGTAGACTTTAACTGTTGAAGTTAATGTTCATGTCACCCGCGACATAGGGATTTATTTACCAAGGGCGTTTTAAGTACGTAAGAATGTCCCACTCCAAATCTAATCTTTACTAAATGACCCAAATCTGTATGACGTGACGTCATCATCATACAAATTATTTATGGCTCCTTCAATATATCTACTTAAAGTACAATAAGTACTAGAATATATTAAGTAACTCAATATACTCGTACGTTAAGTATCCGACGTCCTTCGTCGCCTCAGTCGGGGCTCAAAAGGATTATTTCCGAATCGGAATGTCTCTAATTCTAATGGAGTGTGAAGCGTGTGCGCAGATCCCGACCGCTGTGTTGTAGGGCTGGCAGTTTGAGTATTTGTAATATATTATTAAACTACCCGGTTTAATACTATGTTAATTAACTTAATAAAAAAATAAAGCCTTGAAATGAACTGAAATAGTTCATAAGCAATGTTGTACTCATTGATACGTCATTTACACATTTGAAAACATTATTTTGATTTAGCAAATTAATGTTTTCAAATGTGTTCTTAATTGTCTTCTTTAGTGCGGCACGTTCTCCGAATGCTGGTCTTTACTTTGCACAGCAGGTAAGCATTGCCATTCAACGGGGTAATGCTGCCAGCATTCTGGGAGCCTTGCCAAGTAAGTAGAATAGATTTAGATTAGTAGTATTTTATAAGTTAGGTTTAATTTAAATTAGCTACTTTTAGTTGTATATTTTATCGATGTAAATAAATTCGGATATATTATTATGTCTATTACTCTTTCACGCAAAAACTACTGAACGTATTTTGCAAACTTTCAGCCAAATCTGTTCTGTAGTTGTTGCGTGAAAGAGTAACGACAATACATGCATATATTCTTCCAAAATTTCGCGTTTATAATATTATTAGGATGTGTCTCGCCAACCCTACACTCAGCACTCGAGGGCCAGAGATACACTAAAAGCTATACGCCGAGCCACTGATAATTATATTTTAAATACACATTTATTCGCCGCCTGTCATACTATCTAGATTTATAGCACACGTTCTTAATTTTTCATTAGCAATCCGTTTTATATAACTGTTTGTAATAACAGATGTTATTTACTGCCTAGTAAATAATAAACAATAATAGTGAAGTAATAAATAGTACCTAAATAATAATTTTAGCTAGGGTAGGATCCTTGACGGAATGACCGAGGACCGCGTTGCTGCCCCTTCCTCGAACTGTGATCTTGTGCCAGCGATCACTACCACTTCGTAAATCTACTCTTTACTCCAGTGACACCCTGAGCGTTGTTCCTAACCCCATTAAGGTGCCCTCAGGTGGATGTCGCTTAGACCTTGGCCGGATTCTTGGATGTAGATTTTGTACCTGTTACCTTTAAAGCATCTTACTATAATGTGTACAATACAAAACAATCATTATTTCATTAAAATTTACATTGTTAGTTAGATAATAGCTCCAATTAAACGAGCAAGTCAGAATCTGTCAGAATTTATCCGTGTTCGTCAGAATTGGATCGTGGAATAATTAAACCTTTATATGAAGTTTCGGAGGTCTTGGGTTCGATTCCCGCGCTGGACAAGAAATCTATGCGTACATTTTAAGATTCTTCTCCGGGTCTTGTTAGTGGGACTCTCCGTGCCTCGGAAAGCACGTTAAGCCATTGGTCCCGATCGTTATACATAATCTATAATAAACATATACAAGGGAACGCGTCCCCAACCGGCCTTGTTTTTTTTTCTTGTCCGGGGATATGCATTAACGCTTTCCCACCGCCGCTGCAGCGTATTCGCGCGCTGGCGGTGGAATATGTGGGACTCGCCATCCCCACAGCGTGGCATGCTAAACTCATACCACTAGAAAAGGACCCTACACCACTAAAACCCCCTGGCGGGGGCCGGGTACGCATGAGCAACCCGGCCTCCCGGTCCCCAACCGGCTTACTAAGCGACTTTGTCAAAAATCCTTCCTCGGTAGGAAAATTTTACTCGTACATCTAAAATATCGTTGGCCATTCGATTCTGAACGAAAATATTAGTGAAAATGCCAGATTTTTAACAACAGAAACGACTTGTTTAGTTATAAACAAAGTTATTATTACTCCTATTGTTTTGATAATCGAATATAGTTATCGGTAATCGTATGATATCACACTGTACAATAACATAATCGATCTGAGAACACAATCGAGTGTCAGATATTGTGTCCGATAGTCGTAAATGTTGTCACATTGGAATATTAATATGGGATATCGTCGGTGATACTGCAATATCGCGTTAGTAACTATAGCTAACACGGTTGAAAATCAAATGTATCAAATTGATACTTTTTCTTATCTAAGTATATATTACTGTGATATTACGAAAATATTTCTTGCCAGAGGAAATAACACCTTATGATATACCTATACTTACATGGATTTATAATATTTCTATGAGAATACATTATTATTGTTTAGTTTTATGCTAATCCTTACTAATATTACGAGTATAAATGCGAAACTAACTCTTTCTGTCTGGCTGTCTGTCGGCATTTCACGTTAAAAATACCGAACCAATATAAATGAAATGACCTGAGAAGGGACATATGTTACTTTAGATAGCTCAAAAAGGGTCTAAATAAAATAATCAAAACCGCTACTTAAAATCACTGTTCCACGCGCACGAGGTCTCAGGCACAGCTAGTTAGTAATAAATTATCCTGGCAATTATTAGCAACAAGTAAATAATCATGATTTAATTAAGTTCCCAAGGGAATGGGAGCTACCCGGGCAATCCGTGTGAGGGAAACTAATTTTTTAGATTTTAGTGTAAACTAAGTAAAAATAATTTATAGATGGCTTCAGAAAATACTTGTTAATAAGTATAAAAAAAAGCTTTTATAAATTAAGTACCATATTTCCAAAGCTATTTTAAATCGGACAATTAGTTCCTGAGATTAGCGCGTTCAAGCGACAAACAAACTCTATGTCTTTATATTATTACTATAGCTACTTTTGACTACTGTTTAAGCTATAGATACTTATATATAGATATCAACTACCAACAATTCATCATCATCATCATCATCAGCCCGTATAACGTCCACTGCTGAACATGGGCCTTCTGGGGGAGGGTATTTGCCATAGTCACTTTTAATGGTGTAGGGTCCACTCCTCGTGGTATGAGTTTAGCATACCACGCTATGGAAAGGGCGAGTCCCACATACATATCCCACCGCCACCGGGCGAATACGCTGCAGCGGCGCAGCGGTGGAAATGCGTAAATGCATTTCCCCCCGGATACCCAATAATAAAGGCGGATTGGTGACCGCAGTATTATTATGTACCACACAAGAAACGCTGCTGCCCGTTCCTTGATACCGTTCGTTACCAACAATTGATACATACTATTTTGTTCTATCAGTAAATCGGTTTCTAAATCGATTTACACATTCGATAGACAGATGTAATTGGAAACACACGTTATTCAGTTAGATTAAAAGCTTCTGCCCTTTACAACAAGTTAAATCGATAAACTATTGGATTTTAATTAGTTAACTGTCATTTGATTAAGACTTAATGTCTCCTTTTGTTTCATATGTTTGCTGCGTGTGTTGATATACCTAAGTGAACTCTATACTGTTGTTTTGAAGGACTACAAAACCCTTTTCTATCCTTAAAGTATCATTTTTTTTTAAATTTATGCACAGTATTATCTACCAGTCTACCTTTGGGTGATGCAAAGATATTTTGGTAGACCAGGTGCATATAAATGATTGAAAGATATTAAAAATGAGTCAAAGAGAATCTTACTTTATAATAAATCTATAGATGAATAGTATACGATTTGAAACAATAACGAGTGTTAGATTAACATCGTCTGGAATATTTTATTTTGTCAAGCGTTGGATCAAAAAATAGGAAAAATATGCCACGATTTCATAAAAATCTATTTTTAATAAGACAAAAGGTTTTTTTTAGGAAAAATTGATCAATATTGAACTAAAACAGTTTTTTACTTGATCTCTTAAATCTCGAACGGATATCTCGACATCTTAATAAAAGTAAATTATGACAAAGTCTAGAGCAACCGCCTGAATGAGGCATTTGATTCTGAAAAATAATAAGATACTAATAGCTATTATTTTAAGTACTTTATGCATGCTGCAGTTATCATTAAAATGTATTGCTCGCGGTTGCTAAAGCATTCCGGACAAACCTTCGTGGTTTTTGGTTTGATTATGTGTATATGTTGTATTTCATTGTGTAAATAAATAGAAAAAAAAAATTCTCTCTTCCGCATGCGGTTTCACCGACGTAAATCCCTATCCCGCGGGAACTTCATAATTAAATATATCGCCTTCCTCGATAAATCAGCTGTCTTACACTGAAAGATTTTTTCAAATCGGACCGGTAGTTCCTGAGATTAGCGCGTTCAAGCAAACAAACAAACTCTTCAGCTTTATATCCTTCCTACTTACTAATATTATAAACGCGAAAGTTTGTAAGTGCGGATGGATGGATGGATGTTTGTTACTCTGTCACGCAAAAACTCCTGAATGGATTCGGCTGAAAGTTTGCACGCGGATAGTTTATAAGCTGCATTAACATATATGCTCCAAAATATCACGCTCCGACCCACTGGAGCAGAGTTACGCGGGTAAAACCACGGGGCGTTAATATTAGTATAAAATAGTATTATTACTAGTATTAGTACAAAAACTAGTTTGAGTATATTATAAAGATAAAGATACCTACATACTTCAAATAAATCTTTAGTTCTAATCCTACATAAAACCCTGACACAATATCCACAAAGAAAACACAACACTTAACATTTTCAGACTCCACATCCAAAAGATCATAAATACCATTTATTCTCCAAGATTTTCTGTCAATCTCGTTTACATTAAACAAACATAACTCATTGTTATGCTAATGCGATTTTGAATCATACACCCATCAGTATAGAGATTAAAATCAATTGGCGATTCATGATAGGGTTCAGAGGCAGTTCCCATGACTGACATGTATTAGAATTAACATCGTTTAATCATTAACTTGACAATTGGTTATGGACATGTTTAGTTTATTGTTATTGTAATTAGAAACGTATTTGTGGGCGCCACTGGGTGTAATGGTGGGTGCACACTCTGCTAGTGGACTGGCCAGTAGGTTTACTGTCCTAGATTAGGATTACTTCGGTGAATCTGCAAAACCGCATAAGTGACACTTGCTAATAAGGTGTAATTTCATCTGTCAATAAATGTTTTCGTTATATATGTTTCAAAGGGTAAAAAATCATTTCCTTCATTTTATTTTCAACCTTATGAGCTATTGTCACTTTCGCGGTACCGTCGATCGGGTTATTTTCACATTCTGGGTAACTTTGACAGTGATGGTTAATCGAAATTTGAAGGGAGACAAAACACCAAATGGCATGAGGAAATGTGCTCCAGAAACGAAAGCTGGTGAATTTTGCAAAGAGATCCTTCTACCATCAAATACGAGTACATTTACACTGTCAATGTTACCCTGAATGTCAAAGAAACCCCAGTTGACCGTAGTGCAGTATCATCGATTAGTTTTTTTTATAAACAGAATCAGGCGTTACTTTGCGGAAATCCATATTAATCTAAATTTAAAAGACAAAAAATATCTAGTGTTAATTCGGCTGTTGATTGTATTTTGGCATATTGCTACTATCTCTCCTGCATATTGTACATACTTTTGGAGGGGGGCGGAGGGGCCGGTGCAAAAGTATCTTTACTGCATATAGACACATTTTTTAGCGGATTTAACACTAATTTACGTTACGGAGGTTAAAAATGTCGACCTATACTTAAACTTAATTAACTACTTGCCTCGTCTGAACCCAGAGCAACAGAAAACATAATTGACCAGATAGTCATTGCATGAATTGTGGAAATCCTTGAGTGAAGCTTAGGATTACTAGGTAATGTAATATGAGAGCTAATATTCGTGATTGGCTTGTTTAATGGAGGCGATCATTTGTACACGACACCCACCAATGACAAACAGACAAACTGGCAATCAATTTGTTTTCTATCTTAAGTTAGTCATCTTAGAATTATTTATTAATAAGTTGTGGTTTTACATTATACATTTGTGTTCGAGTTGCTGTTGTTCGTAAGGCTGCCCCCATATTGAACGTCTCTTTTCCCCGTCATTCGTCATCGACAACCCCGTTGTCGTCAATGCGACATACACTCAAGACTCGCGCACGCCTAATACCTGTATATATATTATTTATTTTAGGCTAGGGCGTCGGACTTGTGATATTGGGGTCGCCGGTTAGAACCCCACCCATTCCACTCCCGACGTGAACCCACTCGTAACACAAGCAATTAGATTAGTACGAGGGGTTAACAAGAATACTAGTAGACTGCAAAAAGTCTGCTAGTAACATTGAAAAAAAAAATTGACCACATATTAATTACTCGTATATTTAATATACGAATTATATTAAAATGTATTGTTGAAAATGTTGAAGAGAAATATAATATAAATATATAATATTTACCAACTGCTGCTGACAACCTCCGTAGCGTAGCGGTATTTGGCTCGCTTTATATATAGGAAGTCGTGAGTTCGATCCCCACACCGGACAGGAAATCTCTGTGTAAATTCAAGCACGTTAAGCCGTTGGTCGCGATTGTTATAACATCATCTATGACAATCGTATATCAGAAAACGGGCAGCAGCGTTTCCCTGTGTATTACAACATACAACTGCGGTCAATAATCCGCCGTTTATTTTTATTTTTTTTTCCGGGGGGAAATGCATTGACTGCAGCCACCGCTGCAGCGTATTCGCACACTGGCGGTGGGATATGTGGGACTCGCCCTCTCCATAGTGTGGTATGCTAAAGTCATACCACGAGGAGAGGACCCTACACCACTAAAACCTCCCGGACACTCCTTCGTTCCGCCGTTAGCGGGGGTCGGGTACGCATGAGCAATCCGGCCCGTCACTAATCCGCCTGCCAAGCGTGGTGACTATGGCAAAACCCTCCCTCAGGAGGAGGCCCTTGTTCAGCAGTGGACGTTGTACGGGCTGATGATGATGATACAATACTAACTATTTGAAATATATGCTACTTGCCAATGTTCCCAGAAGGCTAGCAGCATTGCCCCGTTGAATGGCAATATCAATAAACTTGAATCAAAATAAGCTTTTACATACAGACGCCATGTTTTTCCATGTACATTTGATTTAATTTACACACGTTGAGGTAGTCATAATCCCTCAATCTAATCGCCAGCGACCGCCCTGAGTCGAGGTCCAAGCCGCACAGAGGGCGCCCTCTTGCGCAGGTTGCTTAGTTTGTAGTTTTTTAAACCTTTTATTAAGGCTGGAGCTCTGCTCGTCTTTATGCGCGGTAAAGTAGCAAAGCCTCGTGGCTACCTACGTAAGTCCATCCAAAAAAAAACACGTTAAGGGCTTTAAAAGTTCACTGAACTGTATTTTGTAAACGAAAGACAAATCGTCCATTTTATATAAGAAAGGGTGCTTTTAGAATGATGAGATAAACATACTTTAAACTAACTACAATTTGACTACTTCAAGTATAATATTAAATTGTTATTGTACATCTGTTTAATGTATCAAAAAGGTTCCCACATATCATGAGGGTTTAATTTAGTTTAAGAATCAATTAAACATTCAGATTTAATCAATTAACATGTAAATTATCTTTTTCTCAGATGAGAAAAAGGTTACGTCTTTAATTCGAAATATATAATTCCGTATAGCATTCGCTGCTAAATGTAGACCTCTTCCCGTGAGACTGTTTTTGTCAAAGTCACCACACTTGGCAAGCGGGTTGGTGACCGCAGAATTATGTTGTAACATACAAGGAAAAGTTACTGCTACCCGTTCCCTGATATACAATTGTTAAAGATGATTTTATGACAATCGGGACCAACAGCTTAAAGTGTATTCCGAGACACGGGGGTTACTATTACCAACTATAACCGAAATGTAATCTTACATTGTACACAAATATTACTTGTCCGGTAAAGGAATCGAACCCTTAGAACCTTTAAAACTATGAACGAGAGGTTTTTTTTTCGGACGGACATTATCTAGCTAAACAATAGGCTTTTGCTATTTCACCGTCCATAAAAGCGAGCAGAGCTCCAGCCAAAATAAATGGTTTAAAAACTACAAATTAAGCAACCTGCGCAAGAGTGCGTCTCTATGGACTTGGACCTCGGCTTAGGGCAGTCACTGACGTGCGGATTTTGGGACACAACTTTTAGTTTTTTTAAAGGAGTTTTGTGCAATTATTCGCAGGCCTCTCGGACTTCGGGTCTACGAGGGCATCGGAAAGTTATTTGCAAAGTAAGGGTCTAGGAGACCCGAAATGAAATCTTAGATTGATCAAAAAGATTTTATGTCCGGTAAAGGATCGAACCCACAACCTCCCAGACGATATAGCGAGAGTAGCCACGGAGGTAATGTTAAAACTAATATTCCCATGAAACATCGTTTCTTAACCCATACAATTCATTTACATTGTAAAACAGATAGGACAAATTGGAAATTTTATTGCTCCAACACATTATCTGCTAATCTTCATAAAAAAGTCACAACTCCTCTAAATCTCTGCCAATTAAATTTCAACCTTAATAACGTTGTTATAAAGACTTTTTGATACTACAACTTGAGGCTGTAACTCCGTTTTACACTGATTTTAATGGCCTGTTTATTGATAATTAACCTGAACCTTAAGGCTATAATATTGCCTGAAATGTAGGTTTTATCTATAAAGGTGTTCGTTTATGCAATCTTTATTAACGGCTCAAGAAAGTGTTATCGGTATTATAACATTTAATTAGGCGATTAGGGTATTGCTACACCAATTCCTTAAGGTTTAATTAATAAATATTCGATTTGAAATGTTAAAACGATGCCAATGGAGGCACTATTAACTTAAGATCATTTTCTGATGTCGAACTTCAACAAAAAGCTAGTAGATGCTAGATTAACTTAAGGTAGATGAATTTATGAATTACTTAGCTTCCGATGCCCTCGTAGACCCGAAGTTCTAGAGTCCCGCGAACTGTAAAGTAGAACGACAGTTGCCCAAAACTCCCCTAAATAAACTAAAAGCCATAGTCCCTCAATCTCCCCGTCAGCGACCGCCCTGAGCCGAGGTCCAAGCCCCACAGGGGACGACCTAATGCGCAGATTGCATAATTTGTAGTTTTGAAGCCATTTATGAAGGCTGGAGCTTCCTATTTGATATTATAGTATAGGTATATTATTTTATTTTAATGATAAAACAGCTAAACAGCGCTTTTTTTTAGTTTTCCAAAAAGCTGTCGCAACAATTCGTTGCTAAGTTCGTGTTGAACACAATAACAGTAACTCTAACACCTACTTATATCCAAAAATCCACAATAAATTAGCGTGAACCCAATCTAATGATACGCATTAAATAACAAAAGCTTTTTTACGCGGCACTTCTACTAATTGGTACATAAATCTACTTTACACAATACACCTACACTCGATATTAGGTAACTAAAGGAAATAGATAAACTTCTTAAGCAAGCAGGCCAACATTTAATCTTTACTTACTTGACATTCTCGCGATATTTGGGTTTTGTGGTTTTATTACCTGGTTAAGTTTATAGAACTATTGGTCACCCATTGGTCGAAATTCAACCATAAATAATGCACTACACTTCTCTATACAGGGTTATTTTTAAAACACCAACAATCTTTCAGGGCATGAAAGTACTGATGATTATAAACAACTTTTACTATGGGACCAACATTAACAAGTTATAACATCATCTATATTAATCGTATATCAAGGCACGGGCCACAGCGTTTCCTTGTGTGGTACAACATAATTCTGCAGTCACCAACCCGCCTAGCAAGCGTGGTGACTAGGGCAAATACCCTTTCCCGGGAGGAGGCCCATGCTCAGCAGTGGACGTTATACGGGCCGATGATGATGATGATGATGATGCTAAAGACAATTTGCACTCAGTTCCCTAAAAAAAATATTTAACAAAGAGGTTTAAGTACATAGTTATTCACTATCTTTGTATAATATCTTACAAACTTCGTAAAACTTATTTCCATATTTACGACACACGGACGGACAGACGGAATTTGATAATTAACTTGATTTCAATATCTATAAATTAAGTTAAGTCCGCTTACTGCTAATTACTGTTTGTACCGAAATTATTTTACCGTTCAACATTAAATAATATCAAATTTCGACTCTATTTTCACAAATATAAAGTTCAATTTGCTTTGATAAAAGTTCTAGTTAAATTTGTCATATATATATACAGTTTAGATTATCATTAATGATTTCGTAGAACTATCATTGGGTCATTTGTGTATCTAATAGTTATTTAAAACGAATTAAAGATTTAACTGATAATAATTAATAAGTATAAAATATTACTATCTGCGTCCGCGGTTTTACCCGCGTCACTCTGCTCCAGTGGGTCGGAGCGTGATGTTTTGTTGCCTATATGTTAATCCGGCACGGAGGGTAGACCCTCCAACCAGACCCTGAAAGAAATCTCACAGAATTACACAAAGATTTCCTGTGATTAATTCCTGGATCGAACCCACGACCTCTGAGATTTAAAGCTAGCCAAATACCGCTACGCTGCGGAAGTTGTTATCATTTATAATATTAAGTATAGATAAATAAAATGGCAGTAAATCAACCGTTTTACTGATCCGTTTAATTACATTTTATTGACAAATTCTAATTTTAATGCTAATGAGACGGTTAATTAATCATGTTTAATATATTTGCTCAAAAGCTTAACGAATTGATTACACATCCAAATAGGTAGTCGATAAATTATCAAAAAATAACATCAATTTATTATGCTAATGAATAAATTATTGGGATATGCCTAGCTGTATTTCTAGGAGTAGGCTGAACCCACATTGGGTACGAACGTGAGAACGACGTGATCAACTCTTAACCTCAGAAGCATCCGGACTGATGTGCTATTTTCTTTAGAAGCATTTGGTCGTAAGGGACAGTTTACAGGCACTTTTTTATATTTTTTTCGAACGGACATTATGTAGGTAGTTAGCCAGGAAGTTTTGCTATTTCACCGTCGATAAAGGCGAGCAGAGCTCCCGCGTACCCTGAGCCGAGGTCCAAGTCCCACAGGGGACGCCGGACGCAGGTTACTTAGTTTGTAGTGTTTAAACCATTTATATAGGCTGGAGCTCTGCTCGCCTTTATGCCCCGTGAAGTAGCAAAAGCCTCAGGCTATCAATATGTCCATCCGAAAAAATAAAATTGTTTAAAAACTACAAACTAAGCAACCTGCGCAAGAGGGCGTCACCTGTAGGACTAGGGACTTTGGCTCAGGGCGGTCGCTGGCGGGAGGATTGAGGGACTATGATAAAGGCTTTCAACGAATGTTTCTGACGTATAATGGTACATCCGAGCTTATGCTTCCGAGCTCTAAAACTCGACTCGCCGAGCTGCTGACCTCGTCTCCCTCTATCCTCGCCGAGCTGCTGACCTCGTCTCCCTCTATCCTCGCCGAGCTGCTGACCTCGTCTTCCTCTGTCCTCGCTGAGCTGCTGACCTCGTCTCCCTCTATCCTCGCCGAGCTGCTGACCTCGTCTCCCTCTATCCTCGCCGAGCTGCTGACCTCGTCTCCCTCTGTCCTCGCCGAGCTGCTGACCTCGTCTCCCTCTATCCTCGCCGAGCTGCTGACCACGTCTCCCTCTATCCCCGCCGAGCTGCTGACCTCGTCTCCCTCTATCCTCGCCGAGCTGCTGACCTCGTCTCCCTCTATCCTCGCCGAGCTGCTGACCTCGTCTCCCTCTATCCTCGCCGAGCTGCTGACCTCGTCTCCCTCTATTTCCGCCGAGCTACTGACCTCGTCTCCCCTTATCTTCGCCGAGCTCCTGACCTTGTCTCCCTCTATCCTCGCCGAGCTTCTGACCTCGTCTCCTCGCCAACCGTAAAAATTTAAATACTAGTTAAAATTAATATTTCTGTCATATTCATAGCTTCCGCGCGCGGTTTCACTCGCATAACCCCCGTTCCCGTAAAAACTTCACATTTAAATGATCTTGATAAATGGGTTATCTAACACTGAATGTATAATTCAAATCGGACCAGCAGTTACTGAGATTATCGCGTTCAAGCAAACAAATAAACTATTCAGCATTACATATTAGTATAGCGCGTGATTAAGACATAAAATTTATCAAATTGAATCTTTTGGAGTCTGATTAGTTATATTTATGTGTCCTCATTATTAAAGAAACCTATTTATTATGCGCTATATAATCTAGTCTTAAGTAAGATATCCGCAAACTGCTAAGCCCGCCATTTCGAGCACAGCTTATGTCAGTAAACTAGGGTGTTTGGTGACAAAATATGGTAGAGATTAAATAGTAATTTGTAATTGGTTTATCACTAAAAATGGAGAATGGCCATTTATGGAAAAACGAGCTTTCTGCGCGCGGTTTTACTTGCGTAACTCCGGTTCCCGTAAAAACTTCATAATTTGATATAGCCTATGCCTTCCTTGATCAATGGACTATCAACACTGGAAGAATTTTGCAAATCGGAGCAGTAGTTCCTGAGATTAGCGCGTTCAAGCAAACAAACAAACGAACTCTTCAGCTTTATATATTAGTATATATGTTGTAGGCAAAACTCATAACCAGTCAAAAGTACTTTTGACTAGCAAAATAGGTCAAAAGTAGTTCAAAAGTGGTTAGGTTAGGTTAGTTTTGACTGATTTTGCTGGTTAAAAGTACTTTTGACTGACTGCAACATATATTATGTATATGTTTTGCTTGCATGGTAAACCCTGATTATCTCAGATGCCGGTTTACATTAGACGTGTGGTTTCCGGCTTAGTAATGGGGTAGTCCCCATGCCTTCCTTTGGGTGTAGTAAGAAACAACTAAGGGACATACAGCTGATATATATCGATAGGATAGGCAGCAGCATTTATCAGCTTAAAGATACTCACCATCTTACTGTGATCGCCAATCCGCTTGCCAAGCGTGGTGATTACAATGTCATTCAACGACCCTGGGCCTTATAGACTTAAACGAGCTAATAAAGTGAAGGAAAGTTCAGATATTTTTATTAAAGTCATATCGTTAAGTAATTATCCTTTAATGTTAAGCATCTCCTCAGCCGCTGCGGCGTTCCCGCGCTGGCGAAGTATGTGGGACTCGTCCTCTGCATAGCGGTGGTATGCTAGTCACACCCAGGGTTTCCAACTTTTTTTTACAAGCAAAAGTATATTTCAGTCTGAGAAGAATATTAAACAGTATTAAAAAAAAATTACCTTTGTATCTACAAAATTATGAGAAGAATTTAGTGTTATATGTATTTGTATACAGCTAGCAGTGAACTCTTCATCCATAAAGAAATACCAGCTGTCGTTGTAACAAAAACATATTTATTTACATCATTTGATACCGACTATTACCGACGGTGTAAACCGAATTCTTTTGTTGACTGTACATGTCACACTTGATGTCTAGAATATTTGACATAAAATATAAAAAAAAAATGGTTCAGCGTCTCAGTCCAATTTATACCTAGTGTTAAGCATTTTGGCGCATTTTGGCGCTCAAAACAATATTTTGTATAAGTACTATATTTTTGTTTAACAGTAAAAAGTATAATGTAGGGAGAAACAGTATAATACTGTTTTTAACAATTTAATCCATTTTTTTTTTCCGGGGTAATTAAATTTATTTACGCATTCCCACCGCCGCTGCAGCGTATTCGCGCGCTGGCGATGGGATATGTGGGACTCGCCCTCTTCATAGCGTGGTATGCTAAACTCATACCACGAGGAGAGGACCCTTCACCACTAAAACCCCCCGGACACGGCCAGGACGGGCCAGGTACGCATAAGTAATCCGGCCCCCCGATAGTTGGCAACTCTAGTCACACCATGAGGAGAGGACCCACTAAAACCTCCCCGAGCACTCCTCCGTACACCGTTAATGAGGGGCCCAGGAACCCATGACTTGAACACACTCCTGGGCCACACTAGCGTGCAAACCTCCAGTCCATCTTTCTTAATAAATTTATATATTTGGCAACGGTCAGATATTAATTATCAAACAACTATTTCAAGTGAAAGCGACCGGTAATCAAGCAAACATTAACGCCCTATTTACGTCCTGAATATAGAATTCTTAGTAATATTTTAGATTGATAGAAGTAGGACATTTTAATGTAAGGGAAATGCTATAATATAAATAAGGACGTGCCCTATATTCCTATTCCGGTGATCAAAACACATCATTTATAAGTAAATAAATGCTGAACAAAATTATAAGTTATGATTAAAAATTGACATAAAATAGACCACTGGCAGGACTCGAACCTGCGTCTTAGGTTAAGCACCTAATGCCTTAACTTATTAGGCTGCGGTAGAACCCTACCGATCATCGAAATTTATCAATCTCTTTTATAACACGTCTTTAAGGTGGAGTAACTTTATAAGTTTCTTCCAATATAGTAAATTCTAAGATTTCTTTCCGGGTCTGGTTGGTTGATAGACCTCGCCGTGCCTCGGAAAGTGAGAGTGGAAGTCATCACGTCACACAATCCATCCATTTTTTTTTTGCCTTCCGACATATCCCTCCATGGAGGTCATGGCAATATCGACCTTTATATGCACAAACCGTCAGTGATTGCTTAAACAACAAACATCAAAGTCGTTCTGAATCTCAAAATACTCAAACAATCTTAAAATACTGAACACAATTCAAACGTTTGAATTCCGAAGCCCGCACGCCTACAGCGAAGTTGTTTATGCTCTATGGTTTCATAACAGTGATACAGTGAGCTGAAATTCTGACAGATCTGACAGGTGACGTTAAATATGACGTCTACGAATGTTGTCTATGTGAGTTGTTGCTGCAATATTCGCGGTAATATTGCAGATGGAATATGTCTGACTTTTGTTTTTATTGTTGTCGTGGTCGGGATAAAATGGTGTTGTATTTATTTTTGTAAAGTTGGTTATATTGCTGCGGTGAATAAGATGTGTACCAACATAAACGAATTAAACGATATTTATTCAGCACTTAGGTACTTACATACACTTGTTTTTGTTAATTATACACAATTAAGTAAATTATGTTATAGGTACCTAAATATACAATATGGCTAAATCTATTGCGGATTAGCTAATCATCTCTGTGTCAGTTTAGTATGACGTCATTGGTATAGTAATAAAAATAATTAATTCTATAATTTAAATCTTAATATATTTAATTTAAATCTATAGAAAGGAGGCACGTTTTTAAAGAATATTTCAATATTTTAAGAATTTGTAATAAGAAGCGTAGACCAGGGAACGGACAGTAGTGTTTCCTTCTGTGTTACAAAACAACGGCGATCACCAACCCGCTTAACAAGCGTGGTGAGTATGGCAAATGCCCCGGCCTATGTTTAGTTGTGGACGTTTTACGAGTTGATGATGATGATGTCCTCTAATTGGTCCTATTATTATAAAAACCCAGTTTTGTAGAAGACATAGCATTGAATGACGGAGTTATATGGAGTATTTCACCATATTTTGAATATAATTGTATTAACATGTAATGTTGATTGTCTGCAGGTGCTGTGTGGTGCAGTGGCGGACGCGGGCGACGTGATTGCCAATGTGAGCCGCGTGCGCCGCGCGCCACAACCTCACTACGGCTCGCACCGCGTCTTGTAAGTACTCGCACATCGATATCTCATATGATACGGTAGTTGCTACTGAAATCTGGTGTTCTGGGTTTGATTCCCATTTATGTATTCTACATAGATAATTATTCTGAGTCACAGATACGAAGCATACTCGCTTTGTATCCGTGAGTTATGTGTTTGTAAATTTATTTAAGTATTTATTTATTTCAGACAATTACAGTCCATAGTTCACACACATACACTTAACTGATAAATTACTTAACATTTACAACAGACTAACAATAGATACAATAGTAATGATTTAAAAATTAAAATCATCAAAAAAAATTAAAAATAATTTAAAAAGTCCCCCGCGACACAGGAATTAATTTTCTCAGATTATTATTATTATGAAAAGTCAGGTCATAAGCCGAGGGGCCGGATTACTCATGCGTACCCGACCCCCGCCAACGGCGGATCGAAGGAGTGTCCGGGAGGCTTTAGTGGTGTAGGGTCCTCTCCTCGTGGTATGACTTTAGCATACCACGCTATGGAGTGGGCGAGTCCCACATATCCCACCGCCAGCGCGCGAATACACTGTAGAAAACCCATCACCGTTATATGACACGGGAACGCCTTACAACAAGTATTTTATGCCTCAATTCAGATCTTTGCCTATCTTTAGGCCAATATTTATCAATACCCTTTTAGGCGTTATTGCGTGATTGAGTAACAAACATCCAAACATCGTCACATCTTCACAAACTTTTAAATATTTATATTATTAGTAAAATCCGATTTTATACAAATAATATAGTTAATTAAGGTGGTATAGTTATCTCATGTGGGTCGTGTTAAAACCGGCAGTAGAATAACCCACTGAGTTTGTTTCGCCGGATCTTCTCAGTTGGGGCGTATTGGATCCGGTGGTAGCATTAAAGCGCGTCCGTCGTTATATACTCATGGTCCACCTAAATAATGACAATTGTTCTAACCTAATATAGACAGAACAAGCTATTTGACACAATATAGTTAAATAATAAACTAAGACGTTAAGACTAACATATTATTAAAATAATAACTTAAATACTTGTTTAATTTGAAAATTTATAAAATATGATAATTATAGATAATAATACTAAATACTAAATTATTGTTATGACTATTTGCAAGTGCCTGTAATAGGTTTACGTAAATAAAAATGATTTTTATTTTAAGGATCTCCGAAGTTCGGTCAGTAGGTAGTTTTTCTCACTACCCTTATGAAACACAATCGATCATTTCTAACGGCGATCGTTCTATCTTACAGGACGGACGAGACAGAGCCTGACATGACGTGGAAGCGCTCGTACTGGCGCAGCATGCAGAACATAATGCGAATCGAGGGCCATCAGAAGGATTCAGAAGGCTCAGTCCAATGCTGTCCCTCCGTCCTCGAGATCGTCGAGAAAAAGGGAGGCCGGACGCCCACCGGCCTCTACGTCGAATTATACGAGGACGGGGAAAACCAGCAGAGGCTGTTCGAAGTGTCGTGTGCCCCAAATGTCGTCGACAAGCCCTGCCGCTTCGTCGACGCCAGGCTCTACAACGAGTCCAGGTGCATACAGAAATATTCGTATTCGTATGCCTTAGTGCGGTACCTGCCCTCGGCGACGGAGAACCCTCAGCCACGGAGCGAGGGGCACTTCTCCGTGCCCGGCTCAGGGGGCTGGTCCATGGACTATGTAAGAGTGCGTGCCGGTTGTGAGTGCCAAATAAAACCTAAAAACAATAAACCGACGCGCAGAAGACACAAACAGCGGAAGAGGAATAGGCGAGTCGTTGAAGATGACCTCACTTGATTTGAGGCGCAGTGCTAGTAAAATCCATTCGGACATTGAACAAATTTGGGATCTACAATCCTCCCATAGTATTACGTTTACAAGGTTACTACTTCTTTGATAATTCTAGTTCTCGTTAAATTATTGTTTGAAGCAGCAAAGTGGTGCTTGTTTGTGTTCATGATGGACGTTCGTTACCTGTTTCAAGTGACAATCTTGACAAGTATCGGTTGGTGAATTAATATTGTATTTATTATATTTTTCGTCTATATTACGCTTTTTGTTGTAGTCCGTTAGTTAGATCTTGTAAAAGTGCCTTACCTAGTGCTTTAGGGTAAAATTTTCATTGCAGTATCTGGAAACGGTTGGGATTCATTTCCCACAGTCGATATTTAATAAGTATTAAATGTAAACGTAAATGTTGCACGAATTTTGTCATCCATATTGATTATTATAGATGTATCCACAATTCATTCAGCTTCTTTATTTATAAAAGTTTCTATGTCGAATTTCATTTAAATCATTTAACATGAATAAAATTAAAGATATCTTGATTCTACAGTATCATATAGTAGACAGTCTTTTACAAAAACAGATCATCATTTCTCAATCCCCTGCCGAAGTCCAAGTCCCGCAGGTTGCATAGTTTTTAGTTTTCAACCATTTAATAAAGCTGTAGGAATGCTTGCCTATGTTCCCGGTAAGGAACCGAAATCCTCGTGGCTCCTACTAAACAACTAAGCTTGCTGAGTTACATTCAATCAAGTAATTGATTGGTTCTATTGGCCAAAAAATGTAGGGTTGTTTGCTAAACCTTACATTGGGGGGAATCGAGCACTGAACCGATTATGATGTGGAATTCACCAGATTAAAGCCAAAAGTAATACAGTGAAACCTGGTTAAATGGGACCTTGATAAGTGAGAAACCTCTATTATTGAGAACTACAATGAGGTCCCGGCACTTTTCCATCGAATTACCTGTGTTAATGGGACTTTTCGAACCTGGTTAAATGAGGTTTGATTTCTAGGATTTTTCGATGTTTACCTCTATAATTGGGACTCTGGAGCTTAATTTCCTTTATAAGTGAGACAATCTATCAGGTTAGGACAGGTTTGAACACGATTGTGTACAAACATTAGAATTACTTTCGCACATGCTTTGTTTATCAGTACTCTCTCAATAGTTGACCTCTGTAAATGAGACAAATAGTTTTAAACTTGTCTAATTGGAAAACTGGATAAATGATAACCTCTGTAAATGGTACAAAATCCTTGGTCCCTTGAGATCCCAATTAACCAGGTTTCACTGTATCTATATTGTAGCGGCATATGACAATAATTCGTGCAACATTTACTCAACAATTTACACGCAACAGTTACCGGTTGATCGAGGTGCATAGCTTGTAAGACTTCACTACGTCTGTCAAAACGCGCGGTTAATTTTAAGATTTGATAGTTACAGTAACAATCTCGAACCAAATAAAAAGTAAAGATGGATCGCTGCGATGCTGATGAAACACAGCTGTGTGCTTAAGCTGCGTACCAAAAATATGCCTTACCGTGTCAGTCGATCTATCGCAGCGTTAGGTTACAAACTTCATTATTTGTTAACTTCATTAATACCGAAATGTCGTAAAAGGATTACAAATCAGAAATCAAACCACAACGTTTTTAACATTGGGGAATTGTGAAAAATAATAGCACGATTTTACCAACACTAGGTAATGAAGAAAATCCGACCATATCGAGCAAAAAAGGACAAAAAAACGTTTGTTGTATCGGAGACCTCCTTAAATATTTATTTTATTTTATTTTTAGTATTTGTTCATATAGCGGCAACAGAATATACATAATTTGTGAAAATTTCAACTGTCTAGCTATCGCGGTTCTTAAGATACAGCCAGGGAACAGCCTGGTGACAGCAAGAAAGGAAAGTCTTAGTAATAGGGTCCCGTTTTTAAACTTCGACTACGGAACCCTATAAAACCGGCTTCAGTGCATTGTTCGACAGCGCTCGATCTTTACTATTTGGTTTGAGGTAACAATATGCAATCTGTGATCAATTGTCATACATGTTCAGTAGTATACGTAGTGAGGTCGTAATGTTCTCGTGTGAAACAACCTAATTTGGGATTCTTTCGATCGATTTGAGTAAATTTACGATCGGTTTGAGACAGATTATGATCGGTTTGGGACAGATTACGATCAACTGAGAATATTTTTAACATTGAAATATGAAAATTGGGATGATAGTCGTTATCAACGAATCATTAAAGCGTTTAGCTATTTCAACAAATTGTCTTCTTTAACAAAACGATAATTTGTAACTCAATGGTCATGCACTCGATTCTGCATTTGCCCGTGAATTTTCAAATCAAAATAAGAATTAACTTCTTACTTTCGTGACGAATATATGCCTTTGTCTATATATCTATACAAATACAGAAATCGGTAGAGGCTTTCCCGAGATTTGCGCTAAGCAACATCATAGCCAAGGCCGGATTTAAGGGAGGGCAACCAGGGCAACTGCCCCGGGGCCTCCACAATAGAGGGGCCCCCACAATAGAGATTAAAATTCTGACAAGTAAACTCATTAACTTTTCTTTTATTAATGTTTTCGGTCTTGTACCTTTACATACAGTAAGTACTTTGTAGAATCATGATTAACGTAATAGTTCTTAAATATTGTAATAACGGTTTTCATCTGTATTTGTTCACTTAAATTAGACCTACTTCTAGAAAAGGATGTACCTACATACTTCAAATTTTCTACACATTTAGAGGGAAACTAATTTGTGGCCAGGGGGCCTCTTCTCCTTAGTTGCCCTGGGACCTCCGGACTTCGAAATCCGGGCCTGATCATAGCAATTTTTTTGTTCCAATTAAAAAAATAAGTAGATATAGGTATTTAAAAACAGAATACATCATTTATCATTAATAATGCCGAATCCTCCCAACCATTAAGCAATCAATACTACCGGGCATCTGCACACGTTTAGTGACTATTACTAAATCAAGGTCATTGTATTGAATTACTTGTTTAATTAGGACATTAATTAACAGTCCAAACTCCAAACTAAAATATCACGATATTTCTAAATCACAGATATTGAAATCATACAATATTTATACATCAATTTTTAAAGAAAATTAGACTCATTTGAGGAGCACCGTGTTTTGTTTTTATTAAGATGTTTTTAAACGGAGTAAATAAAATTGTAAAAACTATCTGAATACAGGTTTAAAAATCCCATTTATGATATCAAATCATACCTACGGTTATTTCAAAAAACAAATTCACGACACAACATATTATGAAACTTTAAATCAAACTCATTTTGCATTAAACGTACTTAATTTAAATCGTATTTTTATTTGTGCATAAATTAACACAATTATAAATTATATATAAACTAATTTAAATATATAAATTATTTGCGATATAAACGAACAAATTTTAATGTTCATAGCGTTCTTATGGTTGTTTCAAACGACGAACATCGCCAAATATGGTCGTTCCACTGATTATAATGCTCTCTTCCCCTTTAAAATTAAGAATATTTATTCGAAGTTAACAATTTATACTTTTTTGTTATTATAATTTGTAACAAGTAATTTGTTAGATATAAGTGCGTCGAGTCAAAGATCTGTATTATTTTCTATTTTATAATACTTTTATTGTATTTAAAAATTTAGTTGTAATTATTAAGGATTAATTTCATTTCTTTATTTATACTGTTTAATACGAGGTATTCCGATATCCAGTATGAATGTAGTATGTATGTATGTAGAAATCGCTTCCATAAAATATATTTGATGTATATAAATAACGCAATAGTATTGAGGACTGAGATTATTTTGTGCATTTAGATGTGTAATAACAAAATGAGAGGATATTTTTATACTTAAGATAACGTTATTCATCGATCATAAAACTTATTTCATACTTGGTGCGCCATCTATCGTTGAGTAGATGCTAACAAATAGTTCATTATATCAAATCTAGATGTCGCTACTTTACTTAATCTGTCTAGCGTTATGCAGAACAGTGCCATGTTTTAATTACCTAATTTTAATTGTATTGTAACCAATGAAGTGATTTATTGGTCAACTAAGAACTTTGCAGAAATTGTATTTTAATAATATGTTATGATAATAAAAATGCTACCCCTTGACATTCAACGTACTTATAAAGTGCCTTCGTCACAAAAATGTAAAAAGTTTATATAAAATGAAAGCAAGTGCAATGTGTCATAGGGTTAAAATAACGAATAATATTGTAACTAATTACAATTTTATTATCATCACAACAACTACTTATACGTTATTGTTGACATCAAAAACAAAACTTTAAATAAAATAAAAATCTGAAATAGCAAAAATCTTTTATTGTCCTTATTTTATTTCTTCCTACTAACTAAGAAAGTTATTTGAGGATTCATTAATTATCGTATAAAAATACAAATTATTGTCTCATAATTTTGCAATAATACTTATATAATAGTACAAAAGTGTCTTTCCACTCATACATTGTAGGTAAATACAGTAAACCGGCTTTTTTCAACATCAAGCTGCGTCATAATCTGAAAAGAATTAAATAATTCATGAAGTATAAATTAAATAATTCAGGTAAATATATGTGGTAAGTGTCTACACGTACCTATAGAAGACAAGAATATGTTCAAACTGGTGACTAATCACGTAATGATATTAATATGGCTAAAAGGTACAAAATAATGAATACCTATATCCTTTATTCAAAAGTTGAGAATAGATGTCACTACTTGATAACAGCGCCATCTAGTATCGAATAGACGTATTAAATGAAATTAGTGAAGTGAATCTTCTTGTGATTTCTACCAGTTATTCTTCGACATTATTACTTTCAACTCACCCAAGTATTTTGTCGTCAAATACATTAGTACAAATCCAAGTCCCACCGCTAAAAATTGCAATAATCCCGCGTTGCGTTTGCGTTCGTGCCAGCGCGCTCTCTCTCGGGGTAATACTTCACTAACAGTCACGTACAACAGTGTGCCGGCTGCCAAACCCTGTAACAGTTACAAATAGTGCTCGTTAGATGGCGGTAGTAGTACTAAAAAACAAAATGTTAGAATAAAAATATTTTCTATTTGAATAATATAATCAATGAAAGAAATTATATTATAACTATCGTTGTATTTATCAATCTAACATAATATCATTTTAACAGATCTCATGGCTTACTGATAGGGCTGTCCGTTATGACCGGACTCTGTAATCTTTGGATCTACTGAACAGATTTTGAAAATTCTTTTACCAATAGAAAGTCACATCATTTGTGAGTGTCATAAGCTATATTTTAAGTTAAAGTTTTCACGGGAACGGGATGTACGCAGGTGAAACAGCGCGGTACAGCTAGTCATTAATAAAAACAATGAAAAAAATATCGCGATTCCACCAGCCGATCCCAAAGTTTCGCCGACAGCACAGATGATGATGATCATACCTGCATCACAGACACAGCCGCTGACTCCTGCATCCACTCCACAGCGTCCAATCCTGCCCCCACCGCGATCCCAGCGACGGAGCCCGCACTGAACAACACCACACACACGATGTGTGTGCACACCCGAGAGAAGTTTTCACACAGCTCGGCTCCGAGGCAGAAGCCGACCACGTACTTGTGAGAGCTGACCGCGGCAAGTAGGAGGAGCACCTGGAAGTAAGGATATACATACCTACATACAAACATACAAAGTCATAGTTAATAATTTATTTATTCATATAGACACAATTTAAAAAAAAAAAACATGCTCATATGATGCTTCCATTTCTTTTCCTACCGCCAGTTCAAGACGTGGCAACTCTAAGAAGAACTGGGAAGAAACTCAGAGGAATCCTTTTTTAAATAATCAATTTATGCTGCTTAACAATATTTACAATATTGTTAAGCAGCAGTGTCATTCCAGAGAAAGTTTTTAGGGTACTTTTAACCTGGCCTTTCTTTAGAACGTCCTTGATTTGAAAGTGGAACGTCCGCCTTGGTCTTCCTTACAAAAAAAATCTATTTTTTTTCAAGTTTTCTAGCAGATTTTTGCGTTCTACTAATATTTTTGTTAACCCCTCGTGCTAAGCTATAATGCTTGTGTTACGAGTGGGTTCACGTCGGTATTATAAATACGAAAGTAACTATGTCTGTGGGCCTTTCACGCCAAAACTACTTAACCAATTTTGATGAAATTTGGTACACAGATAGTTTAGAACCTGAGAAAGGATAAAAGCTACTTTTTAAAGCGAAAAAAGGGTTGAAGGGGGATGAAAGGGGGATGAAGAATTTAATGGAAGTATCGGTATTTTTTAACCGTAAATAATTGTCTACTCAAAGTCACTATTCTACGCGGATGAAGTCGCACGCACAGCTAGTCTAGTGTGTGTATGTTTACAATGAATAAACTGAAAAGCCACTGTGCCGATTTCAAAAATTCTTTCAGCTTTGGAAAGCTACATTCACCCTGTTAGATAGTCCATTTATCGAGGAAGATTATAGGCTATACTTTATTTTCAAAAAAATTGGGATCCGTAAGAAACTTGCGATTTTGTAACCCAAGGTGTAAAATCGAAAAGCTATTTATGCGTGCGCTGCAAAAACTATTGACAATAGAACAAAATGATGTACTACGGGTTTGTAGTAGTGGGTTTGGTTTGTAGTATTTTTCAAGATTAAGATCTACAAAAAAGTTCGCGAGAGCACATACCTAACTATCATAGTTTAGTCACAATAACCGCTTTTATGTTCATAAAAAATATTAAATAGTCTGAAGAAAGAAACTACGTTAAATGTGTATCGTAATCAGCGTTGCGAGATTTTAATATGGGCAAAGCGGGATTTTGTATTTTTTTAGGCGAAAAAGCGGGATTTCGTCCTCGAAATCGGGACTTAAAACAAAAAAAAAAAAAAAAAAAAAAAAAAAAAAAAAAAATCGGGACTTAAAACTATGTTATCAGAAGTTTTTAAATACTTATCTTATTATTTGAGCTTATTTTTTTTTGTTATTTTTATGTTTACATGACAATTTATATAAGCCCGTCCCGCGCGGGACATAAAATATTGATATAAAAATCGGGACGTCCCGCCAAAATCGCGACGTCTGGCGCGCTGATCGTAATATTAATCCTTATCCAAATTAAGCATTATGTTATCAAGGGTATTTATGTAGAAATAAAATACTTTTAGTTTTATTCCAATTGGACATGTCGTTGAGAAATTATCACGAGTATAAAAACGCAAGGAATTGGTACCCAATAATGAGTTATTTGCCATAATAGATAAAGCTGAAGAGTTTGTTTGCTTGAACGCACTTAGCTTAAAAAATGACGGTGTGTAGGTAATTCAGCACACTTATTATTTTCCTGTAGGTACAGCCAAATGCAGGTGATTTACCTCATATCTTTTTACATCATATAAAAACCCCGTTAAATTTACAATCTGTTTCCAAAGCGTTTTCCTCTTCATAAGAGTGCATCTTTTGCATTTTATTAATTATATGCGTTTTTCATCTTGTTAAAATTTATCTTAGGGTTACCGCTAGGATATTCAATCGGATTATTTTTACAATTTTATTTAAACACAATTTTATTTTGACTGCACCGGTGGCTCAGTGGTTACGATAGTTGCCTCTGAGACCCGGTGTTCTGGGTTCGATTCCCACCCGGGACAATTATTTGTGTGAACCACAAATAGTTGTTCTGAGTCTGGGTGTTCTTTGTGTCCGTGAAATGTATGTTTGTAAAGTCACCCGCAACACAGGGATTTATTTCCCTAGTGCGGGAGATGTCTTTTAAAAAAAAAATGTTTATCGATATCATCAATAAAAAAATTCGAGTCCAATACGAGTCCAACTTAATTAGTTCATTCAAGACAGACATTGTAAAATGACTGGTTTGTCATATTACAAGATATATGGATGTAGAAGAAGTTTGTGTTGATGCGTGAGTAAGTGTGTGTGATTCGATACATACCTATGTGAGTGTGTATGTATCGAAGGAGACTTGTGTCCAACTGTGGAATGTAATTATGATGACAAATAAGTACTTCATGGTTAATCATCATAACCAATTGATTAAATTAAATCTAGTAGGTTTTTATTGTCTATTCATAGGTTGTGCATGTGACAAAGTAGTATATAATAATTATACATAAATCAACAAGTGGATATTAAACTATTATATAAACTGTGGTCGGCCAGTGTTAAAAATTATTTGCATTCAGCACTCCCTCCCTATACAAACTGTAAGTGTGCGAAATTTCATAATCATCCGTCCGCGCAATTGTCATAGAAAGGGGTAAGTACGACGTTTTTTCTTCATTAATAATAAATTTCTTTATTAATTATATGCATTATTCATAATACCTTGTAAATACACTTTACACAACACAATTGTGTTGAAACTAAACTGATAACATCAAGTGTAAATCGACACGTAATATTATGTATCTAATTGTAATGGTTAGGGAGATGTCGACAGACATTGATTAATTCCAAGTGAATACACAATAATTAATCCTTACTTTTATGCCCGGTGAAGTAGCAAAAGCCTCGTGGCTAAATAGGTACATATATCCGTCCAAAAAAAAACAAAAATCTTCACTTCATCAGCTCATTTTCGTCCACAGCTTGGTAAACAGACCTTGCCAAGAGGAATATTGCCATAGTCACCATGCTTGGTAGGCTGATTGGTGATTGCAGTAAGATTATAAGGAACATTGAGTTGATAGATGCTGCTGTTCATCTATTAGATGTATGTCCTACAGTTTTTTTTAAATGTACATACGTAGGTAACCACGAAGCTTTTGCTACTTCACCGGGCATAAAGGCGAGCAGAGCTCCAGCCTAGATAAATGGTTTAAAAACTACAAACTAAGCAACCTGCGCAAGAGGGCGCCTCCTGTCGGGCTTGGACCTCGTCTCAGGGCGGTCGCTGGTGATGAGATTATGACTTTTAGTATTTTAGGGGAGTTTTGTGCAACTGTCGCTCTACATGTCCTGTAGTCGCGGCTGAAACACCCATGGGAAGTGGTCTATTCTAAGCCGGACCAGCCGAAGACCACAATAGTCCTATTAATACTATAAACGCAAAAGTTTGTAAGAATGTATGAATGTAAGTATGTTTGTTACTCTTTCACGCAACAACAACAAAATTTTGAAGAAAGTTTGTATGGGGATAGTTTATATAACTGAATATACATAGGCTACAAAACCGGGGAATACAGCTAGTATTTTTCTGCCATGCAATCATCCGAGTCGCATCAATATCGTCACCCCTCGTCCTCCTGACCCTTAGTTTGCAAAGAACCATCCGATGCCCTCGTAGACCCGAAATCCGAGAGGTCCTCGAAAAAGTAGAGCGACAGTTGCACAAAACGCCTTTATGCCCGGTGAAGTAGCTAAAGCCTGGTGGCTACCAATGTAAGTCCATCCGAAAAAAAAATATAGCATAAATATCGAACTCAGTGCAGTGAGTTAATGAGTAGGTATTATTTCTTATCTATTAAATAGGTAAAGAAGTTACGGTTTGTTCAAGATATTATTGTGTTCTTATCTAAAAGGATTTTCTATTATCTTTCTCCGATATACCTAATAAGTGTGACCTACATTTACCTATATACAGAACATTGTCTGATAATGAACGGAAGGAAATTTGCAAGACATCGTCGGCATAATTATTAACAATAGTTAATAATAATTTAAGTAGACTTATAACCTAGAATTAGTAAGGCAGAACTGATTTTCAATATGTAAAGAGGTTCTTGAAAGTGGAACACTCGCTGGATAAGGTGATAAATAAATACGAAATGGCTATATTTACGAGGCTTTTGATATTTAACCGGACGCAAAGGCTTACTTTTGACTCGACTTTCGAGCTTTCGGTTGGCGGATGAACGAATTGACATAGAATAATAAACATTTTCTTTCCCTTCACCTTGACACGACTATTGAGCTCATGATAAAATAATTTCATATTTGAGATTTCACTTCATTTTTTTTTCCGGGAATGGTTTCCAAAGTACCAATTAAACCTGAGCAAGGACACTTGCCCTCCCTTAAAAATATGAATTAAGGCCTAATACTGTAATAAACCTTTTTTTTTTGTTCGGCAGGAAATGCATTTTCGCATTCCCAGCGTATTCGCGCGCTGGCGGTGGGATATGTGGGACTCGCCCTCTCCATAACGTGGTATGCTAAATTCATACCACGAGGAGAGGATCCTACACCACTAAAACACTCCCGGACACTCCTTCGATCCGCCGTTGGCGGGGGCCGTGTACGCATGTGCTACCCGCTCAGTTGTCCAAGCAGCATGGATCACAGAGCGGGCGGATATATGGGCTTTCTTTCTATGGAACTCAATCGATCAGCTTATCTCTGTCCAATGCTAGACATAAGCGTCCGCTAATGTGCCATAACACCCGGTCATTCGCTCTCCACATCCAGTGTACTCCGGCTTCTGTTTTCAGATCATCGATTCATGTTTACTTTGCGTTTACCGAGACGCGGTCTTGGGATGCAACTTTTATTCTAAAACAAGCTTCCCGCGCGCGGTTTCACCCGCGTAACTCCCGTTCCCGTGGGAACTTTATAATTAAATATAGCCCTTTCTTCGCATTAAAAAGTAGCCTATGTCCTTTCTCAGGCTCTAGACTATATCTGTACCAAATTTCATTTAAATTGGTTCTGTAGTTTAGGCGTGATTGCGTAACAGACAGACAGACAGAGTTACTTTCGCATTTATAATATTATAGTAAGGATTCGCGAAGTTTTACTTTAAAAATACATTAATACCGAACTTGGAGAAGTTGAAACCTTTGAAATGAACTTTTAAGGTCAAATCAAGGAAAACCGAGTTGATTTATTTTTGTACAAAAAAGCACAAATTTTATGATCTTGTTGTAGTCAAGAATCGTTCAAAAAAGAATGAAACATATTTAATTATTTTTGGGTCTTTTTATATTAATTGAGTTTAGACGGTGTGGTTCAGTAGTTGGTATAAATTTTAGTTTCAATCCAAACTTTTGGGTTGGATAAAGTGTAATATCGCTGCCACAAGTGGTTTCTACCGCATTTCTTTGTGGCAGCGATATCAATCCGATGTAGAAGCCTGGCTTACTAGTTACATGTTATATATCATACTAGTTCAGTAGTTCCCAAACTTTAAGCAGAGACGGATTAAACCTTGAGAGCAGCATCTCATCGGCACCCCTATTTTATAAATTAATAGTACTATAACAAAATTTGACCATTGTAGTTGGCGTTACTACCAGAGGGTATTTGCCAGTCACCACGCTTGGCAGGCGCGTAGGTGACCGCAGTATTATGTTGTACCACACAAGGAAACGCTGCTGCCCGTTGCTTGATATACGATTATTATAGATGTTGGTATAATAATCGGGACCAACGGCTTAACTTACTTTCCGAGGCACGGAGGGTAGTCCCTCAACCAACCAGACCCGGAAAGAAATTTTAGAATTTACACAAAGATTTTCTGTTCGGAGTGGGGATCGAACCCACGACCTCCGAGATTTAAAGCGAGCCAAATACCGCTGCGCTACGGAGGTTGTCCTGCACCACTGGCAGTGTCACTGCACCGGTTTACCACTCGGGATCCATACGCCTTACGCAAAATATAATACATGGTGACTCTGCGGTGCCATCCGCATAGAACTGGTCGAAGAATACAGACGCGATGGAGGAATGGTGTCGAAGGTATTATGAGGGCCACTGCTACCCATGATGCTTTATTCTTTCGGATCGATCTTATATATGATTGTCCACAAGGCTTGCTTCTTCACCTTTTATATCCAACGTATTCTTTCAGTAGTGTAACGACAAAGAAGAGTAGTTAAAACAATCCACAATATTTTGTGGTATCGGTGAACTTTAAGGGCTTTATATGTCCCTGAAATGTCTATATATTGAACCGACCGGACATGTCCCTTTCGCATTATCTTAAGTGGAATTTCCACAGTTAGGTAAATTAATTTATTTTCGCACACTTATGTGTTTTTGTCAAATTCATTTAAAATTTACTGTTGGTAGCTATAATAAAACAGGAACAAGGCGTTGGACTTAAAAAAGTAACGCACTTAATAGTATCTAATAGAATATCGCTTGATGAATGTTATGTACATATTTCTCTTATACAGGGTGTCCCAAAAGGTTAAGTAGCTGGGAAAGGGGGTGACAGGGGTGGACACAATGGTCACTAGAAAAATAAAAATAAAATCCGCTGTGGGTATTTAAAAAAAAATGGCATTTTTTTTTAAACTTAAAATTTTACACCTTGTTATTTTTGATGTTGACGTGATGACCTTGTTTGAAGTGTTTTTATTGAAGATTACATAACAGCATTTTTTTAAATACAGCCATATTTGTAGGTACAGTTAGCACCAGGTGTAAAATTTTTAGTCTTTTAAAAAATGCCATTTATTTTTTTTAACACCCAGAGGGAATTTTTTATATTTTTCTGGTGACCCTTGTGACCATCCCTATCACCCCCCTTCCCAGCTACGTAATCTTTTGGGACACCCTGTATAATCCATACCAATATAGAAGAAAGAATACAGCTATCAATCTTGTTAATTATGCTTTTATAATAAAATACTACTACGCTACGGAGTTTCTCATGTTGTTTCCATGTATGTTACAACATAATACTGCGGTCACCAATCCACCTGACAAGCGTGGTGACTATGGCTAAACCCTTTCTGGAGAAAGCCCATGTTCAAAAGTGAACGTTATGCGAGATGATGACTGATGATGTTATCAAAAGTTTTCCAAGAACATAATACCTACTTAGGAACAATAACTCTGATTAAAACATAATAAACCGAAGAATATTTAATTCCAAAGACTGCGACAATTCCTCTTAAAAGCCAGTATAGATAAATTTAGCTTGCATTCGCAGAATTTGCATTTTAAAAAAGAAACAACACAAAATCTCAGGTACACTTCAACTTTTAAATAAATGCGGTCTTGATATAGGTACCTATAATACTTGGGTAGCACAGTGATATATCCGACAGTACTGTCTATGTTTCCGGTTTAGAATAGACCACCCCGTGTCTACCCATGGGTGTCGTAAAAGGCGACTAAGGGACATATGGCTGATGGATGGGCAGCAGCGTCTATTAGCCCAAGGTTAACATCTTACTGCGATCACCAATCCGTCTGCCAAGCGTGGTGATTATGGCAATATCCCTCAACGGTCCTGGCTTGCCAAGGTCTGTTAAGAGGAGGCCCATGTTCAGCAGTGGACGTAAACGGGCTGTTGATGATGACTGTCTCTTGGATTCAGTCTGTGAGTAAGGTAGGTAAATTGATAATATGGAGTTGGGTCAAGAATCAATGTTAACTATAATTATAACATTATTGTTTCTAATGAAATTCCCATAGCTGTTGTGTTTGAAATTATTGTCAACGATTGACAGAAATACTCATAATTTGTGAGTGTTATGGCGGAAACATATTATTAAAACGCCACGCCACCCAACGACACGCCACGCGTGTTGAGTCGAATCAAATGTATTGTTTTCTATAGACCAGAAACACACTATGAACACCCGACACGACGCCACGCGCGTACTGATGCACAGGTGTTGACACGTGGCGTGGCGTGGCGTTTTAATAATGTGTTTTCACCTTTATAGGCTAAATTTTAAGACGAAATTGCTGAATAAGTCGGCAGATTGCCATAGATATACTCGTAAATAAAAAAATAAAGACGAGGCTCCCGCGGGAATGTGATCTTCCTTGGGCGAAACCGCGCGAGTTAGCGAGTTCTTTACAATATTCGTTTAGGTTTGAATTAGATTGTATTCATAAGTAGACTACTTATAGAATAAAATAGTCGTAAGGTGAAGGCCATAGTTACGAACGAATGCGTTTTATCAACGTTTAGAAACATAGCTCACGGTTTCTTTGTTAAAACTTTTATATTTAATAACAAAGGCTTTGATAAATCCTACTAATCTAACTAATATTACGCGAAAGTTTGTAAGAATGTATGGTTGTATGTTTGTTACTCATTCACGCAAAAACTACTGAATGGATTTTGATGAAAGTTGGCATGCGGGTAGTTTATAAGCTTGATAACATATAGGCTACAAAACATCACGCTCCAACCTACTGTGCATTAAAATGAAGAGTAATTGAAGAATCCTGAAGGCTAATCAGTAATCACGTTACAATATTTCTATGACTTTGATAAAAATGTGTTCTCAGTTACTCAGCGTTTACTATCGAGCAAAAAAAAGTCGAGGCATTCCTCGAAGCGCTACCATATTGAGGCGCTCTTAATGAGGCACTCCTTTTTTATTCCTCGGAGCGCTCCTTTTAGTAGCGCCTCCCGATAGTAATTAAAAATATTAAAAATCATCAAAATAATCATAAAAAACGTGGGTGGGCTTCAAGGTTTTCTTCAATTTTAATATTTTTAATTACTATCGGGAGGCGCTACTAAAAGGAACTCTCCGAGGAATAAAAAAGGAGCGCCTCAAAATGGTAGCGCTTCGAGGAATACCTCAAAAAGTCAAATTATTAACGTAATGTAGGTATCTACTAGGGTTACCACCTTTTTTTGATGCTAAAACAACAAGGTACAAACACTTTTCAAACAATAGAATAGTAAAAGCGTGGAATGAACTCCCAGAAAGCGTAATTTCAGCCCAAAATGTGAACCAATTCAAAAATAGACTCGACAAACATCTCAGCTGCAATAGCAACTAGTGGAGAAGAGCAGGATACATCCACTTACCAGTTGAATCAACTGCTTGCCTGATCACAAATAACAATAATAAATAATAAAATAGTATTTTTTTTTCAAAACATTAGAAAAAATATAGGCTTGGGAATTTCAATAAAAAAAATAGTTTAATAGTAGGTTAACAAAGTCGGAAATAATATTTGTAGGCTTGTTAACGACGCCCCTACATATTCTGCCTTTACGCTTTTGGTAAAGGAAACGAAGCCCAATACTGCCAAGAAGTTGATGTTTACTTCGTCGTCGCACGAGAACTGAATTACCGAAAAAAATATAGAATTATTCGTACTATATTATTTTTCTATAATAAATAGTACAATGGACTGAAATATAGTACGGGTGGCAACCCTAGTATCTTCAGTAACAATAAACTTTTTTTTTTGTTGTCCGAGGGTAAATGCTTTGACGCATTCCCACCGCCACTGCAGCGTATGTGGCAGGCCTGTACTCGCCCTCTCTATAGCGTGGTATGCTAAACTCATACTACGAGGCCCTACACAACTAAAACCCCCCGGACACTCCTTCGATCCGCCGTTGGCGGGGGCCGGGTACGCATAAGCAATCCGGCCCCCCAACGGCACCCGCGGCCAGTATGGCATCGCGGGATCTCCTGGGCCACACTTACAGTGGCCCATTTGCGTTATTGTAACCCTACAGTAATGCAAACATTTATATCCAAGTCATAGTCACATCGTTATGTAATTATAATAATAATAATCATTTAATTACAAGTAACAAGACTCATAGTGTTAGTAACAATATATACTTACAAACTAGGTATGTTAGTAAAACAATAATAATTACAGAGGCAAATGTTTATTTATTAATTTTGTTATCTCAAGTGTTTAGGTTATGTTAGTACATAGTACCTAGGTATTATCCGATTTTCCTCTAAAACATTGTAAGAATCAAGTTTTAGGGGGAAAACCTAAAACTTGATTCTTAGTCTAATACCTTCTTTTTAGGGTTCCGTAGCCAAATGGCAAAAAACGGAACCCTTATAGATTCGTCATGTCTGTCTGTCTGTCTGTCTGTCTGTCCGTCCGTATGTCACAGCCACTTTTTTCCGAAATTATAAGAACTATAATGTTGAAACTTGGTAAGTAGATGTATTTTGTGAACCGCATTAAGATTTTCACACAAAAATAGAAAAAAAACAATAAATTTTGGGGTTCCCCATACATAGAACTGAAAATCAAAAAAAATATTTTTTCATCGATCCCGTACGTGTATCTATGAATAGGTCTTCAAAAATGATGTTGAGGTTTCTAATGTCATTTTTTTCTAAACTGAATAGTTTGCGTGAGAGACACTTCCAAAGTAAATGTGTGTCCCCCCCCCTGTAACTTCTAAAATAAGAGAATGATAAATCTAAAAAAAATATATGATGTACATTACCATGCAAACTTTCACCGAAAATTGGTTTGAAAGAGATCTTGTAAGTAGTTTTTTTTAATACGTCATAAATCGTAAACCGCAATTTACCTTTAATTCATTCAACTCGAATATAAAAATATAAAATAACATTTCATTTCATAAACATACGCTTTTTTATGCTTGATATCAAAAATAGGTACGCACTTGTAACTGATACGGAACACTTCGCGCGCGAGTCCGACTCGCAATTGGCCGGTTTTTTGAAAAATAACTAGCAGAATTTTTGCACTCTACTAGTATTCTTGTAAACCCCTCTTGCTAAGCTAAAATGCTTATGTTACGAGTGGGTTTACGTCGGTGGTAGTGCAATGGGTGGGGATCGAACTAACGAGCACATGATCGCAAATCCGACGACTCAAACACGGCTACGGCCGCTAGATATTTCAAAGGCAATTTTAGTTAACTGACTCTGTAGTTTTATTTTAAAATTTTCAAAAACTAATTTTCTCACCTCTTTGGCATTCGTCTGCAGTCCAATAGCCAATCCTTCAAGCACACTATGGACAAACAAAGCCGACAGCAACCCCACTACACTCGAAGAACTCCTATTACACGGTTCAGTATGACTGACATGGCAGAGTTCCGAAGCTTCCCTCTCCCTCATCTCACCATCATGGTCTCTTGGCAACAACCTGGACTGCTCACTCACATGTGTTTCATGGTCACCAGGATTATAAAACAAGTGAGACAGCTCATCTATCAAATACACCAAAAAGAATCCAATACACAAAGTAAGTTCGGCGTACTCGGGGAGTTTTTCCCTCGTTTCTGGTAGCATGTGGATGATAGAAGTTGATAGAAGAACGCCTCCGCCGAAGCAGAGTAAGCAGGAGATGACTAGAGGGTGTCTCTGTCTTGTCTGTTGCGAGAAACAGGCTGGTAGCATTCCAGCGACGAAACTGCCGAGGCCTAGAGTAAGCATGGATATCGCTCGCGCTGTTGACACATCCATTTTGTAGTGTTTTGTTTTACTCCTGCTAAATGCTGGTCTCCTGGTACTTTCACAGTACTCCTTATGTTTATAATCTTCTCAAGACTTTATAATTTTAGTTTTTACTATTGTATTTGTATTGTAAATAAGTAAGTAACTTTGTTACAATAATTAAATTCACTCTTGCATTAATAGAAATGAATCATAAATTTAACTATTTTTCTTTCGATAGTCCACTTTATTTCACACGCCACCATATTAAAATTAAATTATAACTGTTACTTGATACATATTTTAAACGTATTTTATCGGATACCACACTGAAGTTACGATAACTATATTTACATAACGCTTATCAATATTTTTTTTATATATTTATATTCTCTGTCCAACAACGGCCACACACTATGAGGTCACACAACAAATGAAGCGCTGTGTAATAAGATTACCCGCGCAATTATAAAATATCCTCGATTTAATTAAACAGAAATACCTTATTGTATCGCAATAAGGTTGAAATTCTAATGGCAATGTAAAGTTATATAAAGTGACTTTGAATAAGTTACATATTACTAAGCGACCATTGTAAGGAGATCGACATATCCTACGAGTTGTATGAAATGGAAAGTAAAACAGTTTGTTTGTTTTGTGTCATTTTGATTAATGAACGGCTGGATCGAATTCAATGAAATTACTGGTGTAAAGTATAGAATAGAATAGAATAGCATTTATTTGCATATATACCTACTACTTTTTGCCGTCGACCAAATTTGGAGTTTTTTTTTTCGATAAAAGGTCCATTGCAATTCTCTCTCTCTCAATCCACTCAGACTCAAAACAACTACTATGTTTATTCACACAAATATTTATTCGGGATGGGAATTGAACCCAGATCACACAATATCAGAAGCAACTACCGTAGCCGGTGCGATCATTTGCAACACTTGGGCATACCAGCCTTAAGACCAAATGGTACCCAATATTAGTAAGATTTAACATTACTAATATTGTGTGTGTAGGTATTAGATATCAGAACACACCAATTAAAATAATTGTATAAAAATAAAAAAGAGTTTCACCTCACTCATAAGCATGGCACACATAAGTCACATCGTCAACAGAAGAAGAAAACTGTTTGACGAAAAAAAATATAATGTCAAATAATATAGTTTATGATCAGAATTCAGAGTTGAGTCTTGAATTGTGAATCTGACATTGGCAAAGCTGTGGAAGTCTCTCCACAAAATCCACAACAAACGAACTGAACTGAATACTGTGGGAAACTACAGTGATTTTTAATGTCTGGCATTTTATAGCTTGAAATGAATGAGTTATTACAGCAACATGGATGTGCTAACGTTTTTAGTGTGCCTGAAGGACTCAAAGAGCTCATGTCTGATATTTCACGAGAGGTTATTTATTTTTATTTTTTAAAAGATTACTAGCAGAGTTTTCTGTCTACTAGTATTCTTGTAAACCCCTCGTGCTAAGCTACAATGCTTGTGCTTGTGCAATGGGTGGGGTGTGAACCGGTGATCTCAAGATCACAAGCCCGACGTCCTAGCCATGGCTATGGCTGCTTATTTCTATTAATATTACATATACAAATGATTAATCAAATACTTTAAAAGATGACAAAAAGAATGATCTCGAAGTTTCGTATAGTCTTTCTTCTCCGGGTGTCACAACGTAGGTAGATAGAGAAAGACTCGTAGGAAGCTAGGATAGGGTCTGGTCGTCCTTGCAAGGCGAGGCTCGCGACGCGTTCTATGCTTCTGACCTAATCCCAGCCCGCGCTGGTTGATTCTAAGAGGTTTCCGGCTACTGGGACCGCAATTAACTTGGACCGCGGTCCCAGTCGCCGGATCCGTAAAAATTTACTATTTTTCTTCCAGCGACTGGGACCACCCATAGAAAACTTAAAAAAATCTATTATTCAAGCCAAAATCGGTACAGTCAAATGAAAAAAAAAACTTAATTATTTATATGAATATCATTGACTCGTTCTAGACAAGCTAGAAGCTAGCCCGTTTTTACATAATTCACACATGCAGGTAAACACACACAAAGGGAATAGCATTGTATGATTGTATAATACTATCCCTCTCTAAATCGAGTCCGTTTTGCATGTCGATTTCGAGGTCAGGTAGCCCTTTTGTTATAAACGGCAAATTTTGCATCGCCCGATGACTGGCTCGGTCAATCACTGACAAGAAGCTTATCAGTTTAAGAAAGTCAAGTTTTGCATCAGACAGTGTCATATTAGATCATTGTAAGATACTGCGCTGAATGTTTGTTGCAAATTGTGTGATGTGAGTGGTGGTGTTGTGACTTCATCGAATAGTCGTCAGGTATGTAAAACATTTTTTTATTAACTTATTTATGAATAAAACAAGCTAATAAACGACGTGGTTACAAATATTTTTACTTTAGAGCGCTTCTCATCTTCGATGATACTTTTTAATATCACAAAAAAGTTGTCATCTGTTAAGATAATCTTAACAGATGACAATTTTTCTGATAGTTAATATTTTTTCGATTTTAGAATTATCAAAATGAATGAAAATAGTCCCTCAACTTCACGTGGTAAACAGTCGTTTTATATTGATGTCACACAAAGAAGACGTGAACTTTTGCGATGAGCTGGCTATGAATATATTCTTAAAAGAATAAACAAAGATGGCTCAAAACTCTGGCGATGTACAAGAGAAAGTGTTTGCCACGCGACAGTAAAAATCACAGTCGATGCGATAACTATTTTGAACGAAACTGCTCATTGTCGAAAGTTTTAAATAACAGAACTGTGAGTCAACGGCTGTTTTTTTATAACAATAAATGATGTTTTTAAATCATCAAAAAGGATTATTCTTCAATTATTACATCTAAAAATTATTCCTTTGACTGTACATTTTTTGATTTCAGTTATCATTTATGAGTGGTCCCAGTCGCCGGAAGAAAATCATTTTATTTTTACGGATCCATCGCCATTGCGGTCCCGGTCGCCGGAACCCTCGATTCTAATTATATTTATAATACGCGACTATCACTTGCCACATTGGTAGATTTAAATTCTATTTAATAACATTACTGTGAAATGAGTACCAATTAATTAGTCAAGTTTTTTTTTCTTAGAATATTTTTATCATTGTATTTGACTTATAATAAGTACGATCGATTCGTCTACATTATCAATAAACGTTTTCATTTCATTTCATTATTAAGGCGTACATTATGAACTAACGAGTAACTTTGGCTGTATTTGAAGATCAGGTTCCCACGGGATCATGCTGTCTATCTTTGTGTCTGTTAGATGTCACTCCGATGACGTGTATTCCGCCTAATCTCGAAAACGGTAGTAGGTACCGATTAATGTTAGGTTCTTCGAGATTGGGCCGGATTGCTCATGCGTACCCGACCCCCGCCAACGGCGGATCGAAGGAGTGTCCGGGAGGTTTTAGTGGTGTAGGGTCCTCTCCTCGTGGTATGACTTTAGCATACCACGCTATGGAGAGGGCGAGTCCCACATATCCCACCGCCAGCGCGCAAATACGCTGCAACGGTGGTGGGAATGCGTCAATGCATTTCCCCCCGGACAACAAAAAAAAAAAAAAAAAAAAAAAGTTTCTTCGAGATTAATGGTGTCTAACAAACTTTCAATGTTAGACAGCTTATTTTATTATTTAACACAGACCAAGTCGCGAGCAGTAGCTAGTACTTAAGAAACACATTTATGTTTTAGTAATCATTAGAGAAGACATTATTAGAGAAGTCATGGGCATTTTCATTTATAATGAACTAGCGACCCGCCCCGGCTCCGCACGGGTGCAATGCTGATGTATTATACATATAAACCTTCCTCTTGAATCACTCTATCTATTATAAAAAACCGCATCAAAATCTGTTGCGTAGTTTTAAAGATCTAAGCATACATAGAGGGACTACCCTTTGTGCCTCGGAAAGCACGTTAAGTCGTTGGTCCCGATTGTTATAACATCTTCTATAATAATCGTATATCAAGGAACGGGCAGCAGCGTTTCCTTGTTTGTTAGAACATAATGCTGCGGTCACCAACCCGCCTGCCAAGCGTGGTGACTATGGCAATACCCTCCCTCGGGAGGAGGCCCATGTTCAGCAGTGGACGTTATACGGGCTGATGATGAAGCATACATAACAGACAGCTGGAAGCGACTTTGTTTTATACTATGTAGTGATAAACTCAAACCGTTGGTATGGGCGTTGATTTGGTTGTAGACATGGTCGTAGTCATGGGCAACGCCCACGGACTTGTGCACGCCCACGCCCACACACCCATGGGCGTGGGCGTGCGCAAGTCCGTGGGCGTTGAACGTTTCATAAATGCGAAACAAAATGAAGCAGATGAAACCGCGCTTGACAGGTGGTATATCATCATATTTAATTTAATAGGTGCTGAGATGGCAGCCTCCCAACATCTTTGACTTCGTCGCCAAGTACCTGTCAGCGTTGCTTATCACACGGGAGCATGGCATTATGGCGGTGAAAGTCCTCGAAGATCTGTGTGACTGCAAACCCTCGGTGTCTGAACATCTGCTGCAGTTGGGCCTGGACAGCGAGCAGTCGAAGACCTTAGCTGATATCATCAAAGAAGAGGTAGAGGGTACGGACCCAGCGGAAGGAAAAGGTTACTCTACTATCAGTATTTCCTTTTCTTACTGTAATAATAATATGTAAAGGAAGTGGAAACTTAAGTCTTTCTTACTCCTTCTATTCTCTTTCTTATGAAATTCGTTGCGGGTGCCAAAGCAGTTTAACTTTTTCCCGGGATTTGCTGCGCCTCGGTGCTCATTGCCATTTCCAGTGTGTGCCACTATTGATCCTGGCTTATAGGAGTTGCAGTAGTGGGAGTGTGAGTGAGATTAGTCCACTATCAGTATCATCAGCCCGTATAACGTCCACTGCTGTACATGGGCCGCGCTAGAAGGGGAATTTGCTGTATTCACCACGATTAGCGAGCGGGTTGGTGTCCACATTGGTTTCAGTTAGACCCCATATCTTCCTATGATCCCATAACTTCCCATGGGTGTCGCATGAGTCAACTAAGGGACATACATTCGATGGAATGGCAGCTTCATCTAACAGCTCAAGGATACTTACCATCTTACTGCGATCACCAATCCGCCAGCCAGGCTTGGTGATTATGGGAATATCCCTCGACCCTGCCTTATGTTTAGCAATGTACGTATACGGGCTGTTTGAAGAAGTTGTATGTATTGACACGATTTTTTTCTAAAAATCGGCAAACAAGCATTCGGTCCGTATAGACCCAAATCTTTCACAAGTAGGTAAGATGTAAGATCTTACAAAGTTTTTAAGCGTAAGTAATTAAGTAAGAAGGTTTAAGCGACCGTATCCCAATGACCGTCGGGACTTGAGATCTTGTGATCGCCGGTTCGATGCCCAGTCCCATTGCACTGCCGACGTGAACCCACTCGTAACACAAGCATTTTAGCATTAACACGAGGGGTTATCAAGAATACTAGTAGATAGCAAAACCTCTGCTAGTAATCTTTAAAATTAAAAAAAAGTCAAGCAGCTCATTGAGTGTAATATCTCTCTTCTATTTATTACGACTATAAGAAAAGAACAATGCTTAGTATATACCTAACGCACTGTGCATTTTTTCCCTAACGCATAACATTAGTAATACTCAAGTTATCTTACCATGTTGTTACATAACACTCTGTATAAGGTGCTTCCAAAATATATGCCTACCTTACAACGGTACATATTATTGTTTGTGAAGACATCTCAGTGAAATAATTTGGTTAATTTTCTTACTTGGCAGCTTTTAGGCTAAAGCTAAAGCATTAAGCAGCAATAATTTCGGTTTAAGACATTTATTTCTAAAAACAGAATACAATTCACTTATTATTGAGAAATACAAGTATTGTGGAACGGAAACTAAAACTATAATTCTATTATTATAATATTAAATGTATTGTGTTAGTAATTGCTTACATAAATTATGTGGTTAGTAAAGATAATTATAAGGGTAGTTTTATTTCCATTTCAAATAGCCAAATGTGATTTTTTTTAAGTACCCACCCTTCCTTTTGTTATGCTAGACCGTGGAATATTACTAGAGTATGCAAAGCAACTAATGGTTCCTATTATCGTTATTTGAAAGCAACTGGGTAAAAAAATAAATTAAGTTTATTTGATTTGTATAATCAAATAAACTTAATTAATTCAGCATAATAAATTGTAAAGCCAAATTTTTTTTTTTTTTTTTTAATAGACAACTCCCGCACTAGGGAAATAAATCCCTGTGTCGCGGGGGACTTTACAAACATTCATTTCACGGACACATAGAACATCCAGACTCAGAACAACTATTTGTGGTTCACACAAATAATTGTCCCGGGTGGGAATCGAACCCAGAACACCAGGTCTCAGAGGCAACTATCGTAACCACTGAGCCACTGGTGCAGTCAACTATGTTTTGACTATTTAGATACCTGTAATAAGTTTACGTGAATAATAAATTTATTTATTTATTTATGAAAAAAAACCTTTTAAAATATATAATATTACATATGAATCTATAAACATTAATGAAATGAAAGTGTCCGTCTGTCTGTCTATGTGTTTGTTCCGGCTAATTTCAGTAACGACTGGGCCGATTTTGATGCTACTTTCATTGTAAATAGCTAATTTAATAAGTTATAATAAATTATACTTTTTATTTTGTGTGTTCGATTGTCCGATTGAGACGAGACGTTTATTGTTATATAGCTTTAAAATCCTTATTTTACACAGAACAAGCTAGTATATAGTACAAGCATGAGGTGACACCACTTTATTCCGCGACACACGGAAGATTCACTCAAACGCAGTTTTTCCAAAGAAACCAGTATTTTTTATTAATTATAATTTTAGTAAAGAAACATAAAATAAACATACTATCTAATGTTGAAGAGATGGCATATACTTTGGACGCACCTTATATATAATGTATTCTTTTCGCGTTGATGTTCGCAATCTGCACGATCTAGGACAGCTGCATGTACAGTCGATAATATTAACTGGCAGTGGGGTCCAGATACAAGGACATTAAATGCTTGAGCAGCAGATGTACAGCTTAAGTCGCCTATATACATATTTTCCGGGGGAAATTCATTATGTAGGGCTTAGCAATGATCCCGGTGATGATGCGACTGCACCGGTTAGTGAGGACTCCTTACGCACTGTTCTGGTGCAGTCGCCCTCATCCTGGCTTCCCAAAAATGTTCATCACGCCAGATCCAATTTTTAGGGTCAGAGCGACCTGCTTTACAGTTGTGGGCCCCTTAGATTTGGGAACTACACTATACTACTACGGCTATACTACGGCTATAGCCCTCATTACCACTAGTTTAACCGCCTATAGGCAAAGAGTTCACCCATAAATAGAAAACCTCTCTGACACATATAAATGTAAAGTGTATTTCGCAATGTGTAAAGCTGTATACGGGTTTGACTGTACAACCGAAAGTTCACGATTTTTTTTTTGCCTTTTGTCAATGGTTTTGTTAATGGTAAAGTTGAAGAATGTTATATAATGTGAGTTAAAGTCAGATTGCACAATGTTCCTGTTTCGCGAATGATATGTGTGAATGTTTTTTTGTGTTTTTGCCTACTCTGTTATATGAAGTTTTTTTTTTTTTTTAATATTCCTACCTGTGTTTTTGCATTCTACTATTATACTTGTTAACCCCTCGTGCTAAGCTCAAATGCTTGTGATATGAGGTCACATCGGTAGTGCAATGGGTGGGGTTTGAACCGGCGCGGCGACCTCAAGATCACAAGTCCGACGCCCTTGCGGCCGCTTCAATATTATAAAGAGAAAATATTTGTTTGTTTGTAATAGAAAGGGAACGGTACGTGAGTAAAAGCGCATGATAAAACTTGTATATGATACGGGCAACTTGATTAACTGGTCATTATTAATACGGACCGGCCATTATTCATAATGCCCAAGAGCGACGGGCAAAGTGATAAATTTATCACTTTGATCGGCCATTATTAATAATGCCTGACGGCCCGTGGTCCATGTAATAAGTCAGTGAGATAGCTTGAATTTATCACTTGGACCGGGCAGTATGAATAATTCCCTACTTGTAGCCGGGCATTGTGATAAATTGGTTTAGGTTTAGGTTATTTATTTTTTTTTCCACCTAAAAACCTTTTGTGCTGTACATATAAAATTTTGTAAGTTTAATTTCATTTAATAAAACAAAAACACTACATTTCACCTATTTTATTACTTTGCCCAAGATAGGGTGGGCATTATTCATAATGGCCGGAGAAAAGTGATTAATCATGCTGTTTTAATCACATTGCCCAATTGACTCGGGCATTATTAATACAGACCGGCCATTATTAATTATTCCCGGACTTATCAAATTGCCCGTAACATAGACACAATTTGTTTACCCATCGTCATAATGAATTTTAATTTCACTAAATAGCTTCCCGCGCGCGGTCGCACCCGCGTACGTCCCGTTTCTGGGAATTATTCATAAATAAATATAGCCCATGTTACCTACTCCTAGTTAACGTACCTAGCTTTATCAAAATGAAAGAATGTTTGCAATCGGTCCAGTAGTTTCGAAACCTAATCAATGCAAACAAACACTTGATCTTTCCTCTTTATAATACTAACTAGCGACCCGCCCCGGCTCCGCACGGGTACAATGCTGACGTATTATACATATACACCTTCCTCTTGAATCCCTCTATCTATTAAAAAAAACCGCATCAAAATCCGTTGCGAAGTTTTAAAGATTTAAGCATACATTCAACTATTTTTTATTGCCACAAGTCTTGGACATCGACAACCGCTTTAGTTAGGTATTGCTCTTTAACAAATAAGATATCTGAATGTTATATTTAGAAAAAAAAAAAAAATAACAAAGTCCTTTAATTTTAGAAACAGTCAGCGAATATGCAATAATAAAGAAAATTCTCAATCGAGTACCGCTAGACGAGGAAATGACAGCAAAAGTGTGCCAAGTTGCACGAAACGCTTACCGGGACTATTGGTACAGGAAGAAAGTGCTTCAAGAGGCAAGTTTTAGCTGAATCTTTCACTGCTAGCCACTGATGAATATGGATGTTATTTCGAAGAGATTGCCATAATAACCACGCTTAAAATACACATAAAATATCTTCTATATATATAAAACAAAGACGGGTTTGTTACAACACTTATAACTCGAGATCGGCTGGATCAATTTTCATGGTTTTTGTTTCGTTGGATTTGTCTACGCCCTGAAAACAAAAGAAAGTCGTGTTAGTTACACTATTTATAACTCAAGAACGGCTGAACCGATTTGGCTGAAAATTGGTAGGGAGGTAGCTAAGAACTGGGAGAAGGACATAGGATGGAGGAGGACTTTTGGGTAGGGGTAGGGTAGGGTAGGGTAGGGTAGGGGTAGGGCAGGGGTAGGGTAGGGGTAGGGTAGGGGTAGGGTAGGGGTATGGTAGGGGTAGGGTAGGGTAGGGTAGGGGTAGGGTAGGGGTAGGGGTAGGGTAGGGGTAGGGTAGGGTAGGGGTAGGGGTAGGGTAGGGTTAGGGTAGGGTAGGGCAGGGGTAGGGTATAAAAGTCCACCCGTGCGAAGCCGGGGCGGGCCGCTAGTATAATAATCAAATCAATATATACTGCAAATCCATGTAGGCAATAGCAATAAGTGATCCTACTAATATTATAAACGCGAAAGTTTATAAGTATAGATGGATGGATGTTTGTTACTCTTTCACGCAAAAACTACTAAATGGATTGGGCTGAAACTTTGCGCGGCGATAGTTAATAAGCTCAATTAACATATAGGCTACAAAAAATCACGTTCCGACTCACTGGAGTAGAGTAATGCGGGTAAAACCGCGGGGCGTAGCTAGTGGGGAATAAGCAAAGAACAGGGTATGTTAAACAGATTCCGAGTAAACGCCATAGAAAACAACTTCTTTTTATGGTTTTTGTTTTGGCCACTCACAAAAATGTCTTTTGGCATCACATAGGTACACCTTATGTATGGTCAGCAGCATCTATCAACTCAAAGATACTCTCAGCTTACTGCGATGACTAATCCGTCTGCCAATCGTGGTGTTTACGTCAATATCCCTAATTGGCCCTGGACAACCTGACAAGGTCTGTTAAAGAAGAGGCCCATGTTCAGCAGTAGACGTATGCGGGCAAATAAAAAAATGTTATATTCCCTGTTCTTTGCCTATACCCTTCAACAAACATTGCATTATCTGCTGAAAATGAACTGGTTTTCAGTTAGCTTCCCAAGTTGTTCCAATTGTACATAATCAAGATTTCCAATGCCACCGATAAATGGAGTCGTATCTTGCGATATTACTAGATATAAAATACATGTAGGTGGCATAACCAGCAGTTCCCACGTTTAATGTCAGGTAAAATAGGTTAAAGTGCTTCCTTCTTCAAAATTAAATTGACCATCATAGTCACTTTCACAGAGCATAAAAAATCATGAAGACGAACCTTGGGAATTGGCTGCACAGCATACCCTGGAAATATACAAGAAGACCAAGCCATCTATGAGTGAACTGAATAGAGCTGCTATCAGAATTCAGGTATTCTTTCATGTATATGAACCTGTACAACCTTCACAGCTGCACAAAGGTTTTTGAGAAAGGGGTCTGCCGTAACCCTTACGCTTGCAGTGTGTGTTGCTCCCTGTATACCTTGAAGGTATAAGATTTTAAAAGATGATAGTTATAACAAACGGGTCCACGGGTTTCTCATGCTTGATGAGGCACAGAGAGAAGTGCTTCAAAAATCCTTTGAACTAGGTCTGGAAAGGAATCATATACTTATTAATCAGCATTGTAGCGTAGTAGTAGTAAATCAGCATACCACGGCAGGTGAGTGTAAGAACCGCGGAGCCATGTCAAAATTTTGCATGTTGGATAGTGTACATGTTTAATACTATGCCAGTACCTTTTAGTACCTTTATTTAAAATATTAGTACCTTTGTATAGTTCTACTTTATCTTATTTTTAAATGGTCCGCCATAATGACGTCAGGACCGCGGAGCCACTGCCGATTTACGAAATACCACAAGGCTTAACAATGACTTTAATGTAACAACCTTTAATACCTTGTGTATTATAAAAAATGGCATTTAACATTTGCTTGTAGATGCCACCATCTTTAAATTATAAGCATTTTATTTATTCACGCCTGTTCGTTTATAATAGCAATGTGAAATAAAAAATATTAATGTGACCTAAGTTGTAGGCGCCTTATGAGATTTTATGCTTAATAATGCTTATAATTTAAAGATGGTGGCATTAACAAGCAAATTTTAAATGCCATTTTTTATAATACACAAGGTATTAAAGGTTGTTACATTAAAGTCTTTGTTAAGCCTTGTGGTATTTCGTTAATCGGCAGTGGCTCCGCGGTCCTGACGTCATTATGGCGGACCATTTAAAAATAAGATAAAGTAGAACTATACAAAGGTACTAATATTTTAAATAAAGGTACTAAAAGGTACTGGCATAGTATTAAACATGTACACTATCCAACATGCATAATTTTGACATGGCTCCGCGGTTCTTACACTCACCACGGCAGCCAGCGGAGTGGCCGGTTGCTATCAGCCCCTCTAGCTGGAGATTGTTAAGGGCGGCTTATTTCGTTTGCTCCACTCGTTGTCGAGAATTCAAAAAACTCAATGGACAGTGCGCAGATGGCAGATTGCGATTTATGTTTTTCTGTTTTAAACCAACCATCATCTCTCTCTTAATTTTATTCCAGGCTGCTTACAAAGGCTACCACGTTCGTCGACAAACGTTGCAACATTTGGCTCGTAGTCCGAAGCCTAAAAGGAAGATGGAGTTACCTGGACCTCCTTTGGATATCGGTGGATCAAGGGAAATTGATTTGGGACCCATTATTGTAAGATATTTATTATTAGGTACCTGATAGCTGATGATAAAATAACAAGTGGAAGAAACTGGTCTCTGCCTACCTATATGGGAAAGAGGCGTCAATGCATGTATTTATGTATACTAGCTGATGCAGTTAGCTTAGGAACATATTATGTTCTAATATTGTGACCTATTTTAATCTATTTCCATCGCAATAGCAATAATGTGCCAATGTCTAGTATTTTTAAACATAAATCTATATTAATAAAACGACATACAACCTAACCCCTTAATCGTAGAAACCTAAAACTTGGAGGGTGAATTGTCAATCTATATAACGTAGGCATTCAATAAGAAAAAAATTATAAAAAATCCACCCCTAAGAGGATGACGAGCAAAGTTTTGAAATTTATCGGGAGAAGTTGCGGGAAACGGCAACAAGATAATTTGGGTTTTACAAAAGGGCGCTCCGAACACAGGTTCGAAGTAATTTTAATTTCTACTTAATACATAGAACGATTGTACTACTAAAAATAAATCAATCATCTGTGCCGAAGTCCAATTTCCAGAGGGCGTCCTCTTGCGTAGTAGAGATGTGTCCCTCACTCATGAGGTGCCTCATTTGAGGTACTCGTGATCGCAAATTGAAAGAGTTACTCGAATTTCAACATTGAACCACCTCACTACTCATTCACGCGTCAAAAATTCATGAGTGAAAGAAAATTATGTGAGTGAGGGAGACGTAAAAATCAGAATCGTGAGTACTTATGAGTCGACGCAACCGTCCGCCCCGCTGCCTCGGCCTATCGGCTGAATTCGGCTCGGGCTCGGCTCGGCTCGTAAGATACGCTGACATACGACTCCTCGCCTCAAATGAGGGGTACCTCGTGAGGACCTCGCGAGGCAAAATGAGGTACTCCCTCAACCTCATATAAAAATGATGAGTTACCCATCACTATTGCGTAGGCTGCTTAGTTTATAGTTTATAAACCATTTAATAAGGCTGGAGCTCTGCTCACCTTCATGCCCAGTGAAGTAGCAAAAGCTTCAGAAATCCGGCTGACATAAATGTCCGTCCGAAAATGTCGAATGTTTTTCATTTTAGAATATAAAACCCAAGACTGACGATGTGATCAGCATCTTTGAGGAGGAGGCTTCACAAAAGCATGGTTTAGGTTACGATCCCACGAAGACTATAACTCACGTCGTAGATAACTCCCTGGAACATAAAGGATCTATGACGTATCAGCCCAAAAGCATTGGATTTGAAACAAAAATCTTACGGAGGGACGCTGATGGTAATCTCATCATCATCATCATCATCATCAGCCCGTATAACGTCCACTGCTGACCATGGGCCTCCTCCCGAGGGAGGGCTTTTGCCATAGTCACCACGCTTGGCAGGCGGATTGCTGACCGCAGTGTTATGTTGTAATACTCAGGGTAAACGCTGCAGCCCGTTCCCTGGTTCGTTTGTTATAGATGATGTTATAACAATCGGGACCATCGGCTTAACGTGCTTTCCGAGGCACGGAGGGTAGTTTCTCAACCAACCAGACCCGGAAAGAAACCTTAGAATGTACACAAATATTTCTTGTCAGGTGTGGGAATCGAACCCACGACCTCCGAGATTTAAAGCGAGCCAATTACCGCTACGGTACGGAGGTTGTGGATGGTAATCTACATCTTTTCAACTGGTATAATGTCCACTGCTGAACCATTTAGAAAAGACCACCAATGCCTTCCCATAAGTATTGAAAGAGGTGGCTAAGGAACATATACCTGATGGATGGGCTGCATCATCTATCAGCTCCAGGTTACTTACCATCTTAGTGCGATCACCAATTTGCCAGCCATTCGTGGTGATTATGGCAATATCCATCAACAATCATGCCAAAGTCTCGTTAAGAGCAGGCCCATGTTCAGCAGTGGACGTAGAAGATTCCGTTCCTTTTAGCCATAGTTACCAATCTAGGAATGCGGGTTGGTGACCTCAGTATTATGTTGTAACTTTCAAGAAACACAATGTTTTGTGCGATCCGGGGATCGGACAAGCCAGTAAATGAAATATTTTGTGTGTATTTGTTGCGTAGTTTGCGTAGTAATGACTGCAACTAAAAAAAGGTATTGAAAAGGTGGTTTGCCCGTGGTTCTTAAAAGTAATAGATATTCTTGACTTGCTATTAATTGATGGCCAAATTTAAGACTAAAGCAAAACAATATTTCAGATCAATCATACCACAGCACTGTACCGCCATCCGCAAACAGTTCCACTGTGGGTGGTGACCAAGGAGTACCGAGGATTTCATTTGCTAATGTAAGATAATATTATTCTTGTTATATACGTACTTATATACTTAAGATTCTTCATAAGCCCTTATAACGTCCTGTATAACATAGGCCTCCACCCAAGGGAGGGTTTTGGCAATTTCTGTGTGTTACAACATCACCGTGGTGACAATACTGCGGTCACCAACCCGCCTACCAAGTATGGTGATCGCAGTATTGTGTTTTAACAAACAGGGAAACGCTGTTGTCCGTTCCCTGGTAAAAGTACGATTATTATAAATGACGTTATAACAATCGGTATCAACGGCTTAACGTGCTTTCCGGACGGTAGTCTCTCAATCAATTAGACCAGGAAAGAAATCTTAGATTTGTATAAGTTTCGCCAGAACTGAGCAAATTCACAAATATCACCGTTGAATACCTGCTCGTTATTTTTCTTCACAAAAATTTATGAACATTTTTAGGAACCAGCAGTAGTGATACCTTACGACGAGGTTAGAAGTCAATCTCAAGGATTGGCAGGAGACACTGAAGTACCTGAAGCTTTAGTAGCTGCAGCACGGGAAGATGATGATGATGGTAATGTCTTGTTTTTTTTCGTACGTAGCCACGAGGCTTTTGCTACTTCTCCTTAAGCCAAAGGCTAGCGGAGAAAACTACAATCTTTTTGTATCAAGTTTTGCAGCTAAAATATCTGTACTTTATCAGCTTCAAACGATTGATATTAGACATCATAATATTTAATTGTTTACGCGGCATTGCTTTGAGTACTACGATTCATGTGCAAAATGATTGCTGTCGCACTTTTTACGTAATTGTTCTGTCGATTTGGCCGGCAAAAAACCCGCATGCGTATTATGTAAAAAATTGCAAAACGTCAAAAAATGTCGCATCGTAAAGCAAAGCGACTTTCTTTAATCTCGCCATAGCAAGTTACTAGATAAATATTAGTTATAGTTGACAACAAGCCACCAATAGGCATGAAGAATAAAAAAATCAATTTAGTCCGTCAGTTAGATTACCAAAAAATCTTGTACACGTATTGTTTTTCATTCCTCAAACAAAAAATGACGAAGATACAGCGCGTTGAAATTTTGTGTGACGTCACTTCTAGGTACAATTTTACCTGACGTCACAAGCCCCCTCTTTTGAACTTTAAAGTTTGTTGTTGCTCTGTATCTTGTCAATTTTTATTGATTTGATAAATAAAAATAATTTATTTTTTTGTCTTCACGCTGTGGCAACGTGGCATTTTTTGACGTTTTTCTAAATTATCGCTGTAACATATTTTACGTAATAATATTACATTGGGTGGCTTTATCGAGTACCGCATTGCCAACAGAATGAATAAGTAGGTATTTCATAAGAAACAGGATTTTTTATAAGTTTTTTACGAGATCCGCAAAGGAAATATACTAAACTACGTATAATCTTTTAAAAAATATTCATCATTTTTAGATGCCGCTGAGGTTGAAGACAATGCTGAACCGGCTTCAGCTCACAGCATCGAAGACGATGCTGAAGCTATTGAGGAACAGTTTTAACTGATTATCTATATATTTTTTGTTTAAATATATAATTAAATACGGAGTTTACTGGACTACTTGAAAATATATTTATTTATATCCAGATAGATATGTACCTGTATGTACCTATACATACATTTATACATATACAATGAAATACTGTTTCCGACCTTAGTTGAGAAATTGAATACTTAAACATTTTAAAATATATAAAGTGTTTCCAAAATCATCCTTCACATCCTTTTCACAATAAACCGTGTAGGTAATATCTTGAGATATAATTAGTGAAGCAATTCTTTAAAATAAAAAAATGTTTAACACAATAATGTGTAGACTGACTAAAAAAAAATATTTAAATATCAAAGTACAACAGCGAGAAAGCACAAGGTAAGTACAAGACGAGAATTATGAAAGAATTTCTTAACATTGAAGCCCCAAAGGGGTGAAATGGGAAATCAAAGTGTGTATGGAGAAATCAAAGTCTACATTATAAGTATGTACTATTAAAGATTCATTATTATCTTCATGACCAATTAGATTAATGACAATTTGTCAAAACTTTTATATGTTGAATATTGATTTTTCTATACAATTTTACCAACAATTTTTGACTATGGATTATTTTACACAAATGAAAGATATAAACTGTAATGTAAAATTACCTGATGGTTTGAAAGAACTCATGAGCGATATTACAAGAGAAGTGAGTTTTACAATTTATTTGTAATTTAATAGCGGCCGTAGACCAAGGTCAAGATCGTGTGTATCAGAATGGCGGGTGTAATTTCCAGATTTGCCTAAATTTATTACAGTTATTTGGTACCTTCTGTGTACCTTTACGTACCTCTCTTGAAAATCTGTGTACCCGTATGATGATATTTTAAAAATTAGGTACACCCGCCATCCTGATGTCAGAACCGCGGGTGTACTGCTAACCAATATATGTAGCCAAGCGTACTGTTTATGTAAATTTGGTACCTCTTGTGTACCTGCAGATAAAAGTATTAAATAAACGAAATACTGCAAGGTTGCTGCGAAAGTCAAAATTCAGATAAAAATTATCAGCCGAATAAATTTCTATATTGTCAGATTTTATATAGAAGTTATGTTGCTTTGTTTGCTTGCATGCGCATTTTCAGAAACTACTGGTCCAATTTGTAAAGTTTTTCGAGTGCTAGATATCCCATTTATCGAAGAAGGCGATAGGCTTTATTTAATTATGAAATTCCTACGGGAACGGGAGTTACTAAAGGGAATCTAGTAAGGTATACAATTCAATATCCCTCACGGTGTCGCTAAGCTTAATTAGTCTTTTACCTACCCCTCGATATTATCGCTCCATTCCAGAATGTCAAATTCCCAAAATGTCAAGTTCCCAAAATGTCAAGTTCCTAAAATGTCAAATTACCAAAATGTTAAGTTCCCAGAATGTCAAGTTATTCCTTTTCTAATTTTTCTGAGGTTTTAAGAGATCAACCCTTAGATGTATACGAATTTATCGCAAACTACCTCTTAGCTTTGTTGATGACAAGAGACAATTTGAGTGTGGCCAGTTGTCTATGTGACCAGTTCGAAGAGAAATGGATGCCAGAATTGTATGCAAGACTCCTTGATATTGGCTTGGGTGAAAAACAGGCTTTATTAGCAAGAGACATCATAGTTAAACAGTTTGAAAGTGATAAAGGTAATTAAATTATAGCTGTTAAATGACGTCAGTTGAAATTCAAGTGCAATTATTGGGTTCTAGAAAATTTTACTAAATTTTGAAACAATTGTAACCCACAAAATAATATTGTATATAAGCAAATTGATATAGTTAATTAAATATGAATAGATTAAAACACCATAAATATACCAGATATTCTCTTATATGGTTTACGTTAATAAATTACTTTTTAATTCAAGTAAATGAATGCAACATACTGATTCAACTCCTAAATGATACACCGATTGATCCAGAATACTTTCCTGCCATACAAGATGTTACACAACGGACTTACAAACAGCCTAAGGTACTATGGATCATTTTCTTATTAATCTCATCATCTGTACTAGATTTTGTATTTTTCATATAAAGAAACAAACACAAAATTTATTTGCTGTTCAATGAAGATAAACAAATTGAAAGTAGTCTCTTCCGTGTTACTTTACAATTAAAAAACACAGTACACAGTACAGTATTTGAAATGATTTAGGCTTTCATACAAATAATTTTATTGTCCCAGATAGGAATCGAACTCAGAACACCAAACCTCAGAACTAACCACCGGTACAATCAGTCAATATGATTAAACTTTAGTACAAATAACCCTTCGATCAATAAATAGAAATAACCCAAAGTTATGAAACGTTAACATTGACTTAACATTACTGGATAAGCCCCTGTAGCAATAGTATTACTTATTTGCTTATGATGTTTCGTTATTTTTATTGCAGGATCTAGAATTTAGTTTATCAAACATGATGAACAAACATAGTAAGTGTTATCTAATCAAGTATATTTGAATGTTACAGTAACACCTCAGCTTATAAACAGTATATTCTATAAGTGCCGTAATAGATACTTCTTTTTTAAATTTAGTAGCCGGTCTGGCTCCCGCTAATATCTAATCTTTAAATGAAAGTTTGTGGAACACGTATTGTGTCTCTTCACTAGCTTCTTACACGCCGCATAGCTCCTGTCACCGTAAGAACTTCATAATTAAATATAGCCTATATCCTTCTTTGATAAATAAGCTATCACTGAAGTAATCTGTGAAATTGGACCAATAGTTTCTGACATTAGTACGCACAAGCAAAAATACAGACTATTCAGCTTTACATATTAGTATAGATAATACAAATCGTGTAATTTACCTGTCTTTGTCTGTTTAGAGTAACAAATCTTAAATTTTTTAGACACATGTTATTTCATTGAGAATCCGATCTAAACATAAATAATCTGAAACATGTTGTATTACAGAAATACAGACCTTATCTTCGACGAATATAGCTGGATCAATCATGGACCTTCCTAATTATATGCCGTATGCTTTACAACCTAATAGTGAGAATCTAGGTGTTACCGAACTAGAAGAGAAAGAGAATATGAATATTGACTATACTGCAGATAATATGAAATTCACTCGTCACCTTTACGTAGAGCCTAATACTAAAAGAAGAATTAGTTTCCAAGATTCTCCCTTAACTATTGTTGAACAAAAATATAATCCAAAAGTTGATGAAGAAAATGATAATTCTCCTGAAACATCAGATGTTGATGATATTTAAGATACGTTACGAAATATAAATGACTATGAAAACTAGATTGATGGATATGTATGGATAGAATGTTGGACCTTTATAAGCGTGACAGCAATGAAGAAAGATAAGGAAATACAACATGTAATTTTGATATGTTTATTTATTTTCATAATATTGGGATCTATAATGGGAGCAGGGCAGGAAGATGATGATGATTAATATTGATTCTATGATATATTTTTTATATCCCTTTACAATTTCAATTAAAAAAATCTTACTTCAATTTCTATGTTTTTGTATTTTCCGCTAATTTCGCAGAAATAATGCTTTTACTCCACTTTTATTTCTTGAAAGATACGTATTAATTTAATGTTGAAGAATGAAATAAGGAGCGAGGAAAAAACAATAGATAATGTTATTTTCTAAGAATAGTATAGTATTATAGAAGAAGTAAGTTTAGAAATCCTACTAATATTATAAACGCGAAAGTTTGTAAGTATGGATGGATGTTTGTTACTCTTTCGCGCCAGAACTACTGAACGGAATTGGCTGAATTTTGTACCGGGATAGGTTATACGCTGGATTAACATAAAGGCTACAAACCATCACGATCCAACCCACTTAGCACAGTAACGCGGGTAAAACTGTAGGGCGCAGTTAGTTTTTATATTTTCAACGATAATTATTTCAATGGGTAAGTTGGAGGTGTACATTTATTGCCACCGTTTTTAGGTTGGGGAATCAATCAGGCAGATCGTTAACCTTTTGCATTTTGACAACAAACCTACAATTGTTTTTATGTGTACCAACCGTGATTATAAGTTCAAGCCTACTAGATTTGATGTAATTCATACACATGTACGATAAATATTAAAAATATCAAGATGAACAATTATTTACTGCAATCTCAGATTCACAACAGCTGTAGGTTAGCGCTGCCAGAAGGATTGAAAGATTTAATGTCCGATATATCTAGAGAAGTAAGTGAAATCATTTTTAGTACAAAAAAAGTATAGCATAACATTACGAAGATAATTCAGATCTAGTTATAATACACTACAATACTAAAACACCATTTTGCAATTAAATAAATGTAAATATTTAAAAGTAATAAATATTCTTTTTCGTATTGCGCTTGTAAGGTTCTAAGATATCTAAATAAAACGCTCACACGATGGACCGACGATCCAATAAAAGTGCCAGAAAGCCAGTGGTTGCAGGCCGCTTGTAATCGTTCCCGCTGGAAATCGACGAGGGACGTCGCGTCGTCCAGTGATGAACATATGCCATTTTAGGACAATAGCCTAATTTAAGATGTGAAATAAAACCAAATAACTCTACGTAACATTTTTCCTTGATTAGGTTTTAAGAGCACAACCAGACAATTTATATGAATTTATTGCTAACTACCTATCGGCATTACTAGTCACTAAAGAGAACCTCACTATTGCTGGCTATCTACACAATGATCTCTGCAACCAAGATTGCACACCAGAGTTGTATAGCGAACTGAAAGATATTGGCTTCGATGACCATGAGGCGACGATGACAGAAAATAGAATGATACGTTACTTAACAGGTGATAAAGGTAAATCTGAATACATTATTGGTAATAGTAGCAGTTGATTCAAATCAGAGACTATAGTCTCTGTTCCGATCAAGATTCTAGGCAAGTTAATCCCAGTTAAGGCGGCATATTGTTAAAACGCGACGCGACCCGATGAAACCCGTTTTCTATAGACCGAATCATACTATGAACACTTGACGCGACGCGACGTGTTCATAGTGTGATTCTGACACGCGTCGCGTTTCATCAGGTCGCGTCGCGTTTTAACAATATGTTTCTGCCTTTACAGTCGCTAACATTTTTAAAATCACCTTAAAGTTGGTCAGAATGTTGTATCGACACCACCTTATACTTGAAATTATATTTTTTTTTAGCAACTAGCGTACTCAACTCCTTTCTCTTACATCAGATAGATTTAGACTCTCTCCTTCTTATACATATAACGATATAAAGTGAGCCCACAAATATGTAGTTCCTGTAAGTCTGAGTTCCTTTATTCTGACCTGACCTTGCCAAGAGCGAAATCGTTAACTACGTAAAGTATTTTCTGTAAAAATATTCTTGGTTCACGTTTCAAATATTTTAAATCATATTCTTATGATGCGTCCTTTTTTTAACTACCACCACCGTTCTTGACGTGGCAACTTCTTAGAACTGACAAGAAACTAAGAAGAATCCTTATTTAAAATAAATGTTTTATTACGATTATTAATTAAGCAACGTTATTGACTACATCATAAAATCTATAGACCTTTTTTTTTCATTCTAATTCTAAAAACACAATTATATACTACTTTCAACTTTATAAACAGTCGAGACATGATGTGCCTTCATTAACTAATTAGCAATCTCATCGTATTTCGAATAATGCTAGTTGGTGTTAGCAACGTGATTAAAATGGCAGACAAGAGACTGAGTGATGAGAAGAACTCGCCCGACGTACGAAATGCTGTCTGTAGAGCTTTTGTTCTACATCAGAGAAACAATACTTCAATGTACCAAGTAAGTTACACTGATTGTTAATATAGTACTTAAGATATTGATTTATGGAAGGAGAATAGGGAGGCCTTTACCCTGTAGTGGGTAATGATGATGATGATTCAGATATACAGGCAGGCCTGTGTCCGGAAGTTCCTATTAAACGATGACAGTGATGACAATAACTGACATAACTTCTTTTCTGCCTTTTTTCAAATAAAAAGAATAGGAAAAATCCCAACCTCATTTCCACCGCTGCAACTTCTGTAAAGTAGGATCTCCAGTTGCACAAACTAGAATTGGAAATTAGCACCGACGTTCACAACGCCCGGGAAAGAAAATTAAACTGCCTTCAAACCCGTCACGAATTGATTCGGAAAAGAAAAAAGAGACAAAAAAGCGAGAAAAAAAAACAAAAAAAAAACTGAGCCATAAGTAGTCTGAAAGTTGTAAATAACCCACAACTAGATAAACAAGTTGTAAAGCACCCGGTTGGGTACTGGACCTTAACGTGATAATAAAATAATTTAATTTATTCAGCACACGTATTTACATACACTTGTACTTGTCATAATTAGACTAAATCTAACAAAAGTATCACTCAAGTAGCTAAAAACATTGTTAAAATTATTTATTTGATCGTGTAATATTTTTAATCAGTCTGTCCGTCTGTCGTGCGATAAATGACAAATGTACACGATAGTAAGATGCCTTAAAGGTGAAAGGGGTGAGTTGTTATTTTGCATTTATATTCCAGTCATCTTGCGACGATGAAGTTGGCGACGTAAAGAGCGCTGTGAAACACACACTTGGTTTGTATAAGGAGACCAAACCAACGGAACAACAATACAACTTTATCGCTGAGAAGGTACAGGTTGGTGACTTACTTCGAAAACGGAGTACCTAGTTAATAATAAATTCATAAGGGAATAGAACTGAATAGCTTATAAAATTGTAAATATCGCATCACATGATTCATCAAGTACTGTTAATTGTAAAAAGAGACATACCCCCAAAAATTAAACGATTTGAGCAAAGTCCAACGCGGATTAATTTGTGGGAGGCAGCACAACCTACATAAGCAAAGCAACTTAAATATTCTCACTGTTTCACTGGCTGTCATCAGTTTAAGTAAACACGTCAAATTACAAATAAAAGTGTGTTTTTATTCCAGTTCGCCTACAACGCATACGGAGTAAAACGACATTCTAAAAAATCTAAAGAATTTGAATTTCCTGAGATAAGAGGTATGCAGATGGACTTTGTCGACAGTTTGAAATCTTCCACTTCATCGGATAGATTTGATGAAAGAGTTAGTTCATTCCTAATTGCTTCATTACTTTGGAGTAATCGAAACTCATTTAGATTTTGAGTATATATATTACATATTTCTCATTCTAGGGTCATATTGAAAATGGAGTCGACGTAACAAGTGCTATTGAAAAAAGTGAGACAGTTAACATTATTTACTTAACAATATTGGTCGTGCTATTAGGGCAAAATATTCGATGCTCAGATAAAAATTACAGAGAAATACGTTTTCATCTTATCTATACGAATATAAAAAGCTGAATAATATGTTTGTATGCTTGAACGCACTAATCTCAGGAACTACAAAAAATACAGTGTTAGATTGCCCATTAATCGAGGATGGCTAAAGGCTATATTTAATTATGAAGTTACCACGATAATCTAACGATTGATAAATTGGCCCCTAGTGGATAAATTGAAATATCAATTTGGTATTTTTATTAATATCTTTAAATTACATAAATTATTTTAGCATTAAATAAAAAGGATAAAGCTCCACGTGGTTCAATTGTTATTACCCAAACCTCCATAGACTCCACAGTTGATGAAGAAGGGTCTGACTATGAACATCAGGAACAGTTTATAACAACCACAGACTACCCAGCAGTTATCGAAGATACAGAAAAAGAGTGTCATGAAAAGGACACAGTTAAAAAAGACGGATTCTTGGGACTTGTTGAAGATTCTTCAGACGAATTTAAATAAAGAACTTTGATTACTGAGGAGTTTGATGAGAAAATGGATACATCTAGTAGTGGACAGACAGAAAACACATGAACTATTACGCAAGGCCGATCCCAAGGGTTTGATCAGAGATACAAGGATAATCACGCAATGGCAATCATAATTACATAATGACTAAGCCCAGGATGTAGACTCTATTATTTAATCATTATAACTTTCCCGATTTATTTGTGTACATAATTTATTGTAGACAAGGTTTTCAGTGCCAGTACAATTTTAAATAAACTACCTTTTTATTTAGCCAACGACACGGCGACGTTGCAACATGGGTTACACCAGATGTGGTCTCGGATACACTGAATGAATAAATGTCAACAATGACACCAAGCAAGACAGGTTTTGGCACCTACCCTCTACCCTTTACCCTCACTTATTTTTTTTAATGTTTAATTCTACGGAACTATCAGCAGTTTGACACAACACAATTTCCCAACTAGGTGCTTTATTGTGTCGATTATTTTCGACACAATATTGTATCAATGCCGTATTTTGTGTCGCTTGGAATATGTCGCCGTGACAGATTTCAAGCTATTTACAACCGGTAACCATCTTCTTGGTTAAAATTGGGAGCAGTTTTTTTTTTATTTTAACCGCATCACTTACTATTTTTGGCTGACGATCGGTAGAGAGGTTCTACTATTTAGTTGTTACGAGTAACATAATTTATTTCATTTTATCTGAGTACTCTCTACTTCTAGGTACTAGATGTTTAACTTTGAGTTCAGATAATGTTACCTTCTTCTTAATAAGTCCTTGGTATAGGCTAATTTCTTTTAAGCATTACTAACGGAGTTTTGCAGTATGCTAGTATTCTTGTTAACCCCTCGTTCTAAGCTAAAAAGCTTGTGTTACGAGTGTTTAATTATATGTTAAATATTTGATTGCGTTTTAACCCTTAATAGGACATTTGCTGTTTAAGGGTTAAGTTACCTTCTGTTGTACAAATCTAGAACTTTAGAAGCATAACGACGGATGTCAGGATACTTCAGAAGCATATGGTCGTAAGTGCCAGTTTACGATTAATGCACATCATTGTTCGCTGAACATGAGCCTCCTCCCGGTCTCCATCAGGATGGACGGTCACTAGGCTTATTTTGCGTTGAATGATGAATTGATGCCCAAGAATTGCTTCCCTTTTGCTTCTATGGGAGAGTATTTGCCATAGTCACCGCGCTTGCCAGGCGGGTTGTTGACCACAAAGTAAAAAAGTCAATAATTCTTTATTCTAAAATATTTTAAATCATGTTCTTATGATGCGTCCCTTTCTTTTACTACCTCCAGTTCTGGACGTGGCAACTCTGAGAAGAACTGGCAAGAAACTCAGAGGAATCCTTCTTTTTTAATAAATAAATTTTACAATTATTAATAAAGCAGTATTGTTTCAGAGCAACTCACTCCCAAGCAGTTTTGTCATTGACATAATCAGATATTTAGCAACCCACAGTATTATGTTGTACCAGACAAGGAAACGCTGTTGCCCGTTCCTTGATATACGATTGATATACGACATAAAGCGAGCCAAATACCGCTACGCTACGGAGGTTAATGCACATACGACGAATGTTTCTGAGGTATAATGGCACATCCGACCTTTTGCTTCTGACCTCTAGAAATATAAAAAAAAAAACTTATGTTTTATTACAATAAATTTATTTTCAATACAGACCTTTATATCAATTTAGATTGTATATACAGTAATGTAATATATAGATTTTTGGTCAATAATATAATTTATATAATACATAACCTATGCTATAGGTAATATCGTTCTAGAAACTTCTACACTTAAAATTAATAACGTGTGGGATAAAACAGTGCATTTCTAACTTATTATGTAAATGCTTTGACTTTTATGTAACAAAATATAATTTTCATTTCTAAAGCCTCCTTAACCAAAAAATACAACAAAAAGTAGGTATAGTTGAACCGCACCCGCTGTATCTACCACGCCTTAGGTATGTGCGCGGCGAGAGGGGAGGGGAGTACTGATCGCTCCATTCTGACAGTCTTATATCACTGCTAAGGTACAGCGATTCCGGTCAAACTATACTATAATAATGTAAATTCCAAAATTACTAAAAAAAAACAACATTTTTAATTTAATCTTATTTACCGCAATTACAATTATACAAGGCTTTACGGCTTAAAATTATAAAATCCTGCTTGTGTATTGCAAACTAAAGCAATTTATTATTATGTTTGGAGACCTAAATTATCTGCATTGATAACATTGTTAAATTATGCATAAAAACAACACAATTATACAATAAATAAATGAGACAAAAAAATAAAACATTTCATAAATAATATTTAACACCGGTCACATTACAATGAATAAGAATCGCACAGAGTATTTTAATTCGTATCTATTATTTCTAACTCATATAATTTATATAACAATGCACAATACATTTTATTCAATCTGCAGCATTATTCATTAAATAATAACAATTTATTCATTAAATAATAATAAAGTTCGTTTTATTATTGAATGGATAAATTATTATTTTCATTTTTTTATGAAGTGGAATAACGATTTTATTTTATTATTTAATTGTGCAAATTTATATAATATTTAGCTATATAATTAAAAAGTATATTTTAATAGGTATAACTACGGTAATATTAGTTACAGTGTTAGTAGAAATCACAGCAAAATAACAAATGTTAACTCTTACACGAAGTTTTTATCTATTGTGATTCAAATTATACTTAAAATGTATATAGGAAAACGAAACATCAATAGACTAGTGGAATGATCCCTAAAAATAAATAATAATAATTGTTCGAACAATAATAAACCTTATAAAATAATCTTATGTACAAGTTTCGTTATAAAATTCAATTATGCGTTATGTCCATCTCATAAATTGGGAATATATTATTCATTAATTCATAAACATTGAATTTAGTTATTTGTTTATCTAGAAATATAAATGTATAACTACTTAGTTACATTCGGTTGTTACTCATTCAATATTTATGAATTTAATAATAAATGATTCCCACATAAAAGTCTACGTTTTACATTCTACTACAGTCCCTACATAAAAATAATATTTTTTCATAATTTTTGAGCGATCCTGAGATCTCATAAATTATACTTTGGTATGTTCCCAATAGTTTTTCTTTTACTCTAAAGCTGGTATTTATTCTAGGTCTAATTTGAGCCAGCATTGTCATGGTATTAAATAGTACTATTATAATTAAGCCGTGTGGCTTAAATAGTGTCGACACCACCACCTAGCATTTTGTTGCCGTATTCACTGAGCACCTGAAATTAAATACAATTGTGTTTTAGACATACGTAAGCAAAAGAGTCAAGTCATAAGTAAGTTATCTAACATAACAATTTCCATTCAGAATAAGGCTTTGGCGATTTTTTTAAATCCTATCACAATGTGGGTCCCGAACGTGCTATTACAATTTTTTGAACATTAACTCCTTTTAACAGACCTTGGCAAGTCAGGGTCATCATCATCAACAGCCCGTTGACGTCCACTGCTGAACATGGACCTCCTCTTAACAGACCTTGGCATGCCAGGATCGTAGAGGGATATTGCCATAATCACCACGCTTGGCAGACGGATTGGTGATCGCAGTAAGATGTAAACCTTGAGCTAATAGATGCTGCTGTCCATCCATCAGCCATATGTCCCTTAGTCGCCTTTTACGACACCCATGGGAAGACATGGGGTGGTCTATTCTAAGCCGGAGAAACACACGGCAAAGCCAGGGTCATTGAGGAATATTGCCATAATCACAACGCTTGTCAGACGGGTTGTTGATTGCAGAAAGATGGCGAGTATCCTTGAGTCGATGGATGCTACTTCAAGTACTACTGTCCATCTATCAGCAGTATGTCTTTAGACACCCTCATAATCAGCTGAAGATATCACTATCAGACCTTATGACGTCCACTTCTGGACGGGCCTTCTCCGGAGGGAGGGTAGTAGAGGCGTTTGTTCCCGATAGTTCTACTGCACAGTTCTACGGTAGAACTAATGGGATTCTTTTTTCTCACTAGTTAGTATTTTAGTATTTTGCTAACACATTAATTGGTGTAAAACTTCAAGTTTCGCTAGTTCTACTATTCTAGATAGAACAAGTGGGAAGGGAGACTCCCACTAGTTCTACTTTTTGTTACATCGAATATTGTAGTACTACTGGGAACAAAATGTCCCATTAGTTCTACCCGATGGAACAAGTAGAACATAGTAGTAGCGGGAAAAAAGACTCCTACTAGTTCTACTCTTTCGTTACATCAAATATAATAGAACTAGTGAGAAAAAAAAATCCCATTAGTTCTACCGTAGAACTGTGCAGTAGAACTATCGGGAACAAACGAGTAGAGGGAGGCATAGTCACGACGTTTCGCAGGCAGGTTGGTGCAGTATTATGTTGTAACACACAAGTAAATGATGCCGCCCGTTCCTTGGTATACGCTTGTTATAGATGATGTTTTAATAATCGGGACAACCCGACTTGAAACAAATCTTAGATTTCGCAGAAATATTTATTTTGCAGGAGAAGGAAGGTTTGTTTACTTGAACGCTCTAATCTCAAGAACTACTGGACCGATTTAAAAAATTCTTACAGTATTAGTTAGCCTATTAATTGAGGAAGGCTATATTTAGGTAATTATAGCACTCACCTTATAAACGAATATGTAGTGGTGTCTGTTGGAGAGCGAGTGCGGGCGCTGCGCGCGCAGGTTGCGCACGGCGCGCGGCACGTCGGCGGGCGCGGGCGGCGCGCGCGCGCACACGTCCAGCGCGATCAGCGCGCCCGAGCGCCCCGCGCCCGACGCGCACAGCACCACGCACGGGCGGATCCCTGCCAGACCACGGGATACGGTTCATTATACAAAATATATTTATGAAACACAGAAAAAGAAAAATAATACTTGGAGGGTACAAACAATAAATACTGATGCGACACGTTATATGTATTATTTATAAGAAAGAAAAATAGAAAACACATTTATAACGTGATACCACTCGTATCACAAACATTTTAGCTTAGCAAGAGGGGTTAACGAGAATTCTAGTTATATTGTGCTAACTGCTACTAATCTATGTATTTGTTTGCTTGTTTGTTTGCACGAAAGCGCTAATATCATATTATTATACTAGGTACTGATCGGATTTGAAAATTTATATCAGTGTTAGATAGCCTATTTATCGAGTTTGTAGGTATCACAAAAAAGTATTCTTACCGTCTACTTCTGAAGCTGCCTTCATTCTACCAAGGGTACCGTTAGTGGGGGTAGCCCTCTTCAGCTGCTCCTCAGCCCTGGCAGGAGAATACACGTTGATGCCATTTCCGGATCCTCCCTCGTCACTTCGCAACTTCGACAAGTTGCTAAATGAAGAACGGTTTTGGTCGCCATAAATTACTTCCACACCTAGAAACAAAAAAAAAAATTTTATAATAAATCGGCGAAAGCCTTGATATATCACTTCTACCCCACCGACCAACTAGCATGCACAACTAGTTGATTGATGTGGGTCAAAAATATCACACTTGCTAGATACTGTCCGCGACTTTGCCCGTGTCAAATAATGATTTTATCTAACAGTGTAAGTCGTGTATGTGTGGACTGAGAGCCCACTTTTATTTTTGCGAATTTTTGCAGTTTAACTGACAATAGTGCTTAGTAAAAGTTGTGGAAATATTTGTAAAACGAATATTAGAGTTTGTAAAGACATCATTCAAAAGATATATCGCCTTAAGTGGGTCCCTCAGTTCACACACATAAGCACCCAAATCTAGATATATAATGAGTGCACCAACAAATTTTGGTTGTAGACCTTTAGTAAAACATGAATAAACATCTACACAACATCAATAAACCTAATGTGAATTGATAATAAAAAAATACAAACGTCTTTCTGTGGTCCCTGAGGGACCACATAAATTTATCTCATAATTAATAGATTATAACCTGAACATTCCATATTCATAAGCCAATCTTTAGTAAAAATTACAAGGAAAATTTTAAAACCAAGGAAGATCACAAATAGTGGTAAATATTGTAAACTTTACGTTTTTGTTGGTGGGCCCTCAGTTCACACACTATGCAAATGCTAATTGCTTAAAATATAATTAAATACAACAATTACAAAAATGTGGAGCCTTTCAGTGCTTAGTAAATTTTTTATATGATCGATCTGTATTTATCTTGTCACTGGTTTTATTGTTCTTTTACCAAAAATGTACAAATTAGGTTTTTCATACTAAGTCTGGTATAGGGTGTCCACACTTTAAGAATATTTATTACTTATTAGGATATGTACAAGTGATAGGTTATATTATTTATAAGCTACAATCGTAATACATTTTGAAAATTTAACTGAAATAATGATGACTTATTGTTGTTCGGTCTGTGGTTTGACAACAATGAGACCATATGAAATCACATGTAAAAACATGTTCTCCTTACTGCTTTCAGAAATTCTACTAGTGTTATCATCGTAACACTGAATTTTTTCATTTACTAATGAGTGGCATTTGTAATGGCCAATGCCACCCTCAAGTAAGGGAGGGACAAATTTGATTGCTCCTATACAAGAATAAATGTTACCTTTAACTATAATTGAACGAGGTATGTCACATAAAAACTGTTCATCAGTACCGTTTAAATCAAAGGAAGTGAATTCTGACAAGTCATGTTTAAAATATACCTTACTTTTGAAATACACGCATTCTCTCGTTTCTTTATCAAAAGCAACTGCTTGCTCTAAACAACTTATACCGAAAATCTGAATGATATTTAAATTTAAACACAAAAACATAATATCTCGTTTGATAGAAGGCATTGAACAAATCAAGTTGGAACATTGTTTTGTAAAGACTGCACTGCTGAAACTTTGAAGAGGAAACCGTTCGATAATATTTGTAGCGTTGCATTCACAGTTATATATTAAATGATCTTCTGCCCTGGAGGGCGGTGTTTGCAAATATAGCTGAATAATTTTTGCCCTTAACATGTAAATATCATTGGTTTCACAATCAATTTCAGACAGCTTTTTTATGTATTGTAAAATTAATTCTTCTTGTAAAGCATCGATTAGATTTTTAATATATACGTTTTCCTTGTACCCTAAACTAAAAACTGAATCAAAGGCACAAGTATTTTAATTTCCACGTAATCAGAATTAGCATTCACACAGTCACACAGGTTTCCATTTTTTAAAACTTGAATTTAGATACAGATTTTATTTTTACAAGCCTGCATTATTGCACATAGAGTCCTCATTAAAAACTTTCATTTTTGGTATTGGTTCTGAATCACTTAATATGCAGGAACTTTGAAACTTAATGTAAGCACTTCTACCCCACCGACCAACTAGCATGCACAACTAGTTGTGCGGTCGAGAATGCTAATCTGACATCCTTCCCCACGGCATAATCAGTTGTGCAGTTTAAAAAAAATGTTTAACTTAGTACTCCTTCGACCAACTACTCAATGAAATGTACCACGTATACTTTTTCTTTAATAACTTTTTTATCAATAATGAACGTGAAAAAGCTAACCTGGAAATGCCAAAATTTACGAATTATATACATTCATTGCTCAAGAAAAAACATTACATCAACAGAGCGTGTTCGGTCAACGTCACCGCACCAATAACGTATTACCTAGAACCATGGCACTTGAGCCTGAACCGACGTTTGAATAAAAACACTGATGGACTTTACTTCGTTTATATTAAATGTCCTTTTGATCGTTGACAAATACCGTGATATTGTATTGATGAAGGATGAAAAACAAAAACGTAAGAAAAGGTACATAATAAAAGATGACTTGATAAGGCGGGTTCAAATGCAATATTTACATAATGAGATTACCCTAGGCCACGCAATTGAAAAGTAAAGATAAAATAAGGTAAGTGTTACAAAATTAGAGATTAAAAATGTCCCTTCATTCATATTCATAACCAGTTATGAAAACTTAGTTATGATTGTGGACGAAGGGAAAAATGTAACAACCGAAAAATAAAGAAAAAGTATACGTGGTACATTTCATTGTGTAGTTGGTCGAAGGAGTACTAAGTAAAACATTTTTTTTAAACTGCACAACTGGTTATTCCGTGGGGAAGGATGTCAGATTAGCATTCTCGACCGCACAACTAGTTGTGCATGCTAGTTGGTCGGTGGGGTAGAAGTGAATGTAAGTAATGGTTCTTGAAACAATATTATCTCTTGACTGCATGGGCACCCTACTAGTATGGAAAACTTAATTTGTACATTTTTGGTAAAAGAACAATAAAACCAGTGACAAGATAAATACAGATTGATCATATAAAAAATTTACTAAGCACTGAAAGGCTCCACATTTTTGTAATTGTTGTATTTAATTATATTTTAAACAATTAGCATTTGCATAGTGTGTGAACTGAGGGCCCACCAACAAAAACGTAAAGTTTACAATATTAACCACTATTTGTGATCTTTCTTTAATCTTAAAATTTTCCTTGTAATTTTTACTAAAGATTGGCTTATGAATATGGAATGTTCATGTTATAATCTATTCATTATGAGATAAATTTATGTGGTCCCTCAGGGACCACAGAAAGACGTTTGCATTTCTTTATTATCTATTCACATTAGGTTTTTTAATGTTGTGTAGATGTTTATTCATGTTTTACTAAAGGTCTATAACCAAAATTTGTTGGTGAACTCATGATATATCTAGATTTTGGAGCTTATGTGTGTGAACTGAGGGACCCACTTATGGCGATATATCTTTTGAATGATGTCTTTACAAACTCTAATATTCGTTTTACAAATATTTCTACAACTTTTACTAAGCACTATTGTTAGTTAAACTACAAAAATCCGCAAAAATTAAAGTGGGCTCTCAGTACACATATACACTGTAAGTCTTCAAATTAGTACTACCTTAGTTTTGCACATAAGGCAAAATACAAGGAAATCTAACAGACCGACACATTTTTATATAAGAAAAGACAACTCCCGCACTAGGGAAAAATCACAGACACAAAGCACACCGGGACTCAGTAACTGGTAATCGAACCCAGAACCACAGATCTTAGAAGCAACTACTGTACAACTGATCCACAAGTGCAGTCTTCTATAAATTTACTGTCATACATGAACCTATGAACATGAAAACTAAAAGTTTATTTGCTTGAAAGCAATCTCAGGAACTACTGGTCTCATTTGAAAAATTCTTTCAGAGTTTGATAGCCACTTTTGTCGAGATAAAAGGTAACCCCTTTTATCTCGACAAAAGTGGCTATCAAACTCTGAAAGAATTTTAAAGGTCTATAGGCTATATTCAAATATAAGGTTGTTACGGGAACGGCAGTTACGCGGTTGAAGCCGCGCTCGGGAGGCTAGTCTTCTAAAAGTGGACGTTAACTGACAAAACTTGCACTTATAGGTAATAATTACTTTACAGTATCTACTTCCTAAAAGCTATTCAAAACTAACGAAAACTAACCTTCTTCATCATACTCTTTGGCTGTCTGCGAAATCTTCATATAACTCCTCATTTCACACAGGAAATCTATCACCGAATCGTAATCATCAGGGACTCCTTTAGCAGGCCAGAAGTACCAGAGGTGAGTGATCTCCCTCCAGGTCCTCGTTGCCATGTTGATGAGCTGCACGCTGGACACCGCGTACTTGTCACGCTGTTCTCGTTTCTTCAGGATAATTTTGAAGTCTCCGAAGGAACGCTTGTTGTCTGATATTTCGGATGGAGGTAGATATTCGTAGCATTTTTCCTGGTGAAAGAGCAATAATTATTTGCAGAAATTGATAAAGATATAGTTCCTGTGTGCCTACTTCCAGACTATGGAAAATAAATCCCACCTTAACAAATACATAATTCACTGATCGTCCTTTTGACCATTTTCGCCTACGACGGCCAATTTCTAAGGAGATTATTTCGCTATTTATTTTTCCTTTTTTGGCGAGCCGTGCTCCAGCCTAGATAAATGGTTTAAGCACTACAAACTTGGGGCGTCCCCTGAGGGACTTGGACCTCGGCTCAGGGCGGTCGCTGGCGATGAGATTGAGGGATTTAGACTTTTTGTATTTTAGGGAAGTTTTGTGCAACTGTCGCTCTACTGTGCAGTTCGCGGGCCTCTCGGAGTTCGGGTCTACGAGGTCATCGGAAGGTTCTTTGCAAACTAAGGGTCGGGAGGGCGAGGGGGGACGCGTCACGTTCGCGGGCGAACTCTTCTCAGGCGGGTCGGATAGAGTGGTGTCTGTGTAGTGGTATTTCGAAATTTTTCCTTGGTGCATTTGTGCAATGATTCCTCATACTATAGACACAAAGCAAATATTCTGTAAGCAATGCATATGTTTCTGAATCAAAACACCTCTCGAGTCTCAAGTTAAAAATAACATCCTAGAACTTACCACTCCATTCTCCATGTACTCTGTAAGCATGACGATGAGCCTCGAGTTCTGCTCCCAGATCATCCGCCAGAAGTCTACCACAGTGTTGGAGAGGGGCGCTTGGCAGGCTATGTAGTAATTGCGAATGTTTCCTGGACCCTAGAAAAACCATACAATACGATTTAGTACAAAATCTTTTAACTGCCAATCAAGAATTTGTTCTTTTAGCCATTCTTCGAAAATTACCTTGACTTAAAGCTAAGATAATCAAGTAACTATTTCACAACCATATTACAAAAGAGAAAATTCTTCATTCTTTATTGTAAAAAATAATAGCTTTTTGTTAAATATAGTATATATCACTACATATCACTACATACAAAGTATAAAACAAAGTCGCTCCCCGCTGTCTGTCCGTCCGTAGTTTTAAAGATCTAAGGATACATAGGCTTAGGTCTTTAAAACTTCGCAAGAGATTTTGATACGTTTTTTCTTAAAAATAGAGTGATTCAAGAGAATGGTTAATATGTATGATACATTAACATTGCATCCGTGCGCAGCCGGGGCGGGTCGCTAGTAATAAATAAAATGAAATTGTCTATTTCGGGTAATCTCTGAAACGGCTGGACCGAATTTGACAAGATTCTTAATGAAAAATCTGTTGATGTTACAACTAACAATAACAATGGCTACATTTTTATACGATCGTCTCGTGATGTTACAAATAGTAAATTTTGAAAAAAAAAAACTTATTCAATATTTTTTATTTAGATGCCACAAAAAAATAACTATTTTTTACCTATGTAAAACGCATCTATTAACATCTCAATAACTACTTAAAGTACAGTTCTCACATTAGTATATACTCGAAAATAAAAACTTACCGTCACAAAATTGGCATTAATATACTCCGTAGTAGGATCATTGCCGAGCCTCTTCAACGGCACCCTGGTCTCCGGGAGCGGCAGCACGTTAGAGTACCGGTTCTTATCCTCGCAGCCTGGAGGCACTTCGTCAGGCCTGACAGTGACAGTGGGGATCTCGGAAAACTCCGCTGTCATGGACTCTATGTCCTGAGCGAAGTTAGCGAGCGCTGCGTAGTGCATAGGATGGGAGGTTACCTGGAAAATTGGTTTTGTAATCTTTACAATTAAGTTAAGCATAGCTTCTCCACTATTGAACATGCCCATTTCCTCTTAACAGGCCTTGGTTTTTTTTTCGTAGGTAGCCACGAGGCTTCTGCTACTTCACCGGGCACAAAGGCGAGCAGAGCTCCAGCCTTAATAAATGGTTTAAAAACTACAAACCAAGCAACCTGCGCAAGAGGGCGCCCCCTGTGGAGCTTAGACCTTGGCTCAGGGCGGTCGCTGGCGATGAGATAGAGGGATTATGGCTTTTAGTATTTTAGGGGCGTTTGTGCAACTGTCGCTCTACTTTATATTTCGCGGGCCTCTCGGACTTCGGGTCTACGAGGGCATCGGATGGTTGTAACAGGCCTTGGCAAGCCGGGGTTGTTGAGGGATATTGCCATAATTTCCACGCTTGGCAGACGAATTGGTCATCGCAGTAAGATGGTAAGGTGAATAAGCTAAAATATGTTTCTGAATAATGACTTAACTAATGTTAACTATGTGCTATTAAAGGGAAGGCATACAAAGCGGATGTACCTTATTTAGACCTACTATCATTGAATATAATAAACCTTATATGTGATTTTTAATGTATTTGTTTTTATGAACATAGAACCCACAAATCAAAATCCCCCAAAAAAGTATTTACCTTGACATAATACGCTGGGTTCTCATAGCTTGCAGGCCCTGAGCCGATGGTTGCTCTTCGTGTACCTTCCCTTTTTTGAGGCTGTTTTGGATCCATTAAATATGAAAAAGTACTTTGTTTCGTAGCAATTTTACCTCCTCATAATACGCCGGGATGCTGTACTGGCTAATAACTGATAGTTACCCTTTCTGTGCCCTATACTGACACTGTGCTATATGCTCTACTATAAAAATAGGGTTTTATTCTTTGTCTCTAAGTATTTACCTCGTCATCATACGCCGGGTTGCCGTAGCTCCGCTTGCTGGCTCTTAGCCGATGGTTACCCTTCCTGTGCCCTACACTGACGCTGTCCAAGCTGTAGGCGTCCAGGGAGACGGGAGTACAGCGCTGAGCGTACACCCCTCGACGGCCTCGACGACGGACCACCAGCTGTAATGGAAAATTACTCTTTAGTTTTCTATACTAATATTATAAACTAGCTACCTGCGCGCGGTTTCACCCGCGTAACTCCGGTTTCCGTGGGAACTTCATAATTAAATATAGCCTTTGTCATCCGGGGATAGTGTAGCTTCCCAACGGTGAAATAATTTTTGAAATCGGTCCAGTAGTTTCGGAGCCTTTTCAATACAAACAAACAAATCTTTCCTCTTTATAATCTTATAGGTATCGGTAGATAGAAAATATTTAATTGTTTGTTTGCATTGATTAGGCTCTGAAACTACACTGTACCGATTTAAAAAAATCTGTCGCTATAAGAAAGCTACTTTATCCAGGAGTAAGATAAGATGAGCCGGATTGCTTATGCGTGCCCGGCCGAAGGAGTGTCCGGGGGGTTTTAGTGGTGTAGGGTCCTCTCCTCGTGGTATGAGTTTAGCATACCACGCTATGGAGAGGGCGAGGGTATCACATATCGCGCGCGTATACGCTGCAGCGGCGCGGCGGCGGTGGGAATGTGTCAAAGCATTTGCCCCGGAAAAAAAGAAAGAAAAAAAAGTACCACGGGAACGGGAGCTATGCCGGTGAAACGTAGCGCGGGAAACTAGTTTATTATATTATTGCTATTATGATCATCATCAGCCCGTGTAACGTTGACAGCTGAACATGGGCTCCCTAAACTAACTGGTTTGAGTGTTTTCACCACGCTTAGCAAGTGGATTGGTGACTGCAGCATAGTGTATAGTATATAGCAGGGTTTCTTAAACTTTTATCAGTCACGGACCACTTCAACAATTTAAAAAATTCCATGGACCCCTGATGAAATGAGAAGGGTGCTGCTGTTAGGCCTCAATGAGAACGAATAAATTGTGGGATGGTCTTCGACAAGACTGACCTACTGCGGACCCTTGATATACATGCTACGGACCCCCAAGGGGTCCGTGGACCCCACTTTAAGAAACCCTGGTATATGAAAGAAAGAAAGAAAATACATTTATTTCACATGTATATAGCTTTATACTACAAAGGTAAATGCTGCTGCCTGTTACCTATTACAGTATATAATTATAATTGATGATATAACCAACGGAACCAATAGCTTAACGTGCGTTCTGAGGCACGGAGAGTAGTTAAAGCAGAGGGAACTAAATTTTTCATTTGATACAAAAGTTTTTTTCACACAAGAATCGAACCCAAATTCCTAAAGAAACGAAGTAAATTGTAGTATCAAGTCAATACCAAATAACAAAGTGAAGTAAAAACAAAATATTCAATCTCCTATAAGAAAAATTCACATCAAACAAAAGTTTAATAGTAAAAGTATACTATCATCATCAGCCCGTACGTCCACTGCTGAACATGGGCCTCCTCCCGAGGGAGGGTATTTGCGATAGTCACCACGCTTGGCACGCGGGTTGGTGAACGCAGTATTATGTTGTACCACACAAAGAAACGCTGCTGCCCGTTCCCTGATATATGCTTGTTATAGATGATGTTATAACATTAGGTACCAACGGCTTAAAGTGTTTTCCGAGGCACGGAGGGAATTTACACAAAGATTTTTTGTCCGGCGTGGGGATCGAACCCACGACCTCCGAGATTTAAAGCGAGCCAAATACCGCTACTCTACGGAGGTTGTCATAAGTATACTATAGTATAGTATAAACCATAACTTGATAATAGTTACAATACATTCATAAGTCTTACAGCCAGGGTTTCTTAGAACCGCTCCACAAAACTGTCGCCGTTGCAAAAGTGGGGCACTACTAATAACTCAAATTCCCCATTCACAAGCACTCTTAAATAAGATCTTAATGATGGTTTGAATTTGAAGGTAACTAGAAGGAGACTTCTTAAACAGGGATTGAGATAAATATATGTGCGGTAATGTTGAAAATGTTGTTGGATAAGGCGAGTAGGGCTCCAGCCCTATAAAATGGTTTTTAACTTTAAACTAAGCAACCTACGCAAGAGGACGCTCCCTGTGGGATTTAGACCACGGCTCAGGGTGGTCGGAGGGGGCAATCCCCCCCCTCCAGCGACCGGAATGATAACTTTAGATTTTTAGGGGAATTACGCGAATTACGTCGCTCTATTTTACAGTTCGCGAACCTCTCGACTTCGGGTCTACGAGGGCATCGGAAGGATTTATTAAACACGTTCAAAATATATGTACAATACTAATATTTTTGATTGTTTTGTTTGTTTGTTTGTTTGCTTAAACGCGATAAGCTCAAGAATTACAGTCCCGATTTGAAAAATTATTTCAGTGTTATATTAAATAACCCATTTATCGAAGAAGGCATTATTGTCAAACATTTTATTATGAAATTCTCACGGGACCAAATGCCACGCTGATGAACACTAGCGCGAAAAGCTACTTTAGAATATATTATAATCAAAAAATTGAATTTAAATAAAACTGTGTATATATGAATTTATATATGTATTTTTCAATCAAATAATTACCATCAACTGACCGATAAACACTAAGAATAAACTCAAACCTAACCTGAACTGATTTAAAAAATAATTCTCCTCTAGAATGATAAGTTATTCAGGAATTATATGTATGGGCTTTGTGGGCAATATCAAGCGTTAAGGCAGTAGTACCCGCAATATCACCCTTAAAGCTCATATACCAAACAGTTTTAAGCCCATACATTCACATGAATCAATATACATACTTTTTTTATCTATATAAAAAACCACTCCCGCACAATGGAAATAAATCCTTGTGTCGCGGGGGACTTCATAAACACACAATTCACGGACACAAAGCACACCCAAATAATTGTCCCGGATGGCAATCGAACCCAGAACACCAAGTCTCAGAAGCCATTATCGTAACCACTGAACCACCGGTGCCGTCAATACATGCTAAAAGCTTCTTAAGATTGTAACCGCAAGTTACCTTAATCTTAAATTGCTATAGTTATTATACTAAGAAGTACACTCTTATAAACATTAGGTTATCGGGCGGACGTCAAGTTACCAGCTCAGCAGAATGTCTTATCAACGAGTTCGACAGTCCAGACAATGCTTGCGTTCATTCATTAATACATCCGTCTCAGATAATTAAGCTGAGTTGGCTAATTATTCTTACTACTAGTCGCCCTGTGGTCTCGACAGAAATTCGGCCATAATTAAAAAAATATATTAGCATTCGTCACTCTGTATGTATAAACCTACTAGTTAAACCGCGCCCGCGCTTCGTTATAAGGTAGCCACCCTTTCTTAATTAATGGCCTATCTAAGGGAGCGTTCAAGTATTACGTGCCGCAATTTTTGAAGATTTTTGATAAAACACCGCATCACAATCGGTTGCGTAGTTTTAAAAATCTAAGCATACATAGGGGCAGACAAACAAGCGGGAAGCGACTTGTTTTATACTATGTAGTGATTTATATATATTTCTTCCATTATGCTACTATACAAATAGACGACTTGATGAAGTCGAGCGGATAAGAGCATATATCATACCCGGCGTAGAAATCAAACCCACGTTCTCCGAGATTAAAAGTTGGACTTACACCGCTAAGCCACGGAGGTTGTCACGTTATAAATATAATAATAATCACTTAATAAATCTTAAACACTTAACGGTTAACTTTAAACCCTACAAGAACTGATAAGGATTTCGAAGTAGTGTTGAAAAATCGCCCACTCGACTCCATGGGACCCTACGTGTGAAAACGTAGCCAATTCAAGGGCCACTTGGCATAATTCATTTGTTAATTTATGAGGCATACACTATACGGCCCTAGAAGGGCGTGTTTCCATGGTTGAACGATACGAGAATGCTGTATTAACTATTAACCGCACGTGGTTTCACCCGCGTAGCTCTCGTATCCATGGAAACTTTATGATAGAATATAACCTATAGCCTACCTTAATAAATGGGCTCGTAAGTACTTACAGAATTTTTGCTGAGATTACCGCGTTCTAACAAACAAACAAACTCTTCGGCTTTATATATTAGTATATAGTTAAGCGGAACTTTGAAATCAGTTGTAAGTATATGATCGAGTACAAAAAAAATAACACAAAATCGGTTCATCAGTTCGGTAGCTACGATGCCACAAACAGACACACACACACACACACAGACACCTCAAACTTATAACAGATTTTTGAAATCGCTCCAGTACTTACGGAATCTATTTAATGCAAACAGACAAACAATATACAAAGGGTTTGGTAAATCTTAGGAATACCATTATTTTATGTTTGTTATCGTATAATACTAATCGAATGGAGACCGCGGATCGGCAAGCGTAACGTAGGACGTCCACCTACTAGATGGACGGATGATCTGGTTAAGGCCGCGGGATCACGGTGGATGCAGGCCGCTTCTAACCGCAACAACTGGAGATCTATGAGGGAGGCCATGCAATGTCCAGCAGTGGACGTCTTACGGCTGAAATGATGATGATGATGAATACTAATCCATAGTGTCATCAAGAAAAATAGGCATTGGTGATACTACTTTTGGTGATGCAAGGAGAATTAACCTAATAATTCAATAAGAATTTGTGAAACTGAGCGATAGAATAGGCTAATTGACACTTTTGTGAAATTATTTTTATATGGTTAAGAATGGTTTGACTAGATCAAGAAAAAAATATGGCATTTATTTGAGATCGAGAAAGCACTAAATGAAATATTTTAAAATTGGCTTGACATTTAGAGATGAAAACGATGTCAGTCATGTTGATCTATATACATAATCTGTTTTGAATCATGACTCAAAATGTTTAACAGTAAAGGATCGCGTTCATGTTTTTTAACGAGATGTATGACGTCACAAAATGGCTGATGGCGTTTTCGGAAGTTAAAGACATAGACAAAAGAAATAATTTTCATATCGAGTTTATACAAACATATTCAAGTTTTTTGAACAGAAATTATTATATTTAGCTTCCATATGACAAATACTTTAAGAAATAAACATCATTGTAACATAATTTCATACGTGTCAACTAGCCTATTAAGAACAGAGTGATTAGAGTACGTTGTAGTATGAAAGTAGATGTAGCGTAGTGACAAGGATTGAGAAATTATGCTTAATTGGTTCGAACATATAGAAAGAATGAATAAAAGGAGACTAACAAGCAGAATTTACAGGGCGAATGTGAACGGAAGTGGTGAAAGGGGAAGACCAAGGCGGCTTTTCTTAAGAAAGGCCAGGTTAAAAGTACCTACCCTTAACTGACAGACATGCATGAGGAGATTAATTAATATAGAATAGGCAACAGTGGTATGTCGAGATCGTAGCAAGTGGAAGGATGTGGTCTCTGCCTACCCCTATGGAAATAAGGCGTGAATGTATATAGGGTGACTGGTAATTAGTGACCGATACCTTAACACATGATTGTGCTCATGATAACAAACAACTTTTACTGCGAAAAAAAAAATCAGCTGCTCCCTATCATGTTGACGAGTTATGTGAACATAAATGTATGTAACAGCTGATTTCTTTTCGCGATTTCAGCGTTGGTGCCATAGTAAAAGTTATTTGTTATCATAAGCACAATCATGTGTTTAGGTATCGGTCACTAATTACCAGTCACCCTATATATGTAAGTAGGTATATGAAATTATCGGCACAATGGAAACAGTTAACATGTAAGGTCGTCATCAAGCTCGCTTTGTTTATAATAAGCGTTATAAAAACTTCCTTTTGCTATAGTGGCGACACCTACAGCTTACTAGGAATATAGATTACTAATGTACGGGCAGCAGAAAGTTTTGGTCACTAAACATTTATTAATTTTATCAAATAATACATTTGGAATTATTATTATTCTCCAATAATAAAACAGGCTCGTCATTTACAGTCTTTGGCGCTTTTTTTTAATCCTTAGCTAAATTTATCTATAATATATACTGATGTATTCAGAATTTGTTAAATTTAAAATTAACTCTTCGAGTACTTTAAGTTCCTAATCTAGTACAAAAAGTAGATCAGACACTCTACCTATATATAAATGATAAGAAGTACCTACCCAAGTGAAATAAGTTAATAATATACTTGATTGTGCCGTGTGGTTTCCGGCTTAGAATAGACCACCCCATATCTTCCCATGGGTGTCGTAAAAGGCGACTAAGGGACATGTGGCTGATGGATGGGCAGCAGCATCTATTAGCTCAAGGTTTACATCTTACTGCGATCACTAATCCGTCTGCCAAGCGTGCTGATTATGGCAAAATCCCTCTACGATCCTGGCTTACCAAGATCTGTTAAGAGGAGGCCCATGTTTAGCAGAGGACGTAAACGGGCTGTTGATGATGCTGATGATATACTTGATCATAGAATTAACCACTTTGTATTTGATTCTAAAAGCTTTGGTTTGCTGATAATATTATATCAAAAATATACACTGTATGCAAATTAAATTTTATTATTAAAATGCTTTTTAGTAGAGCAGCAAGTAAAACGTAGTCTATTAAGTTCAATAACTAACTTAGTAATATTACAAATGAAAAAGGCTTAGATGATGTGCTACACAAAAAATTACGATGTTAATTTTCGCCAAATTTTCTTTGCACATATATTTTTAACACAACTGGGTTAAACAATTAGCTAGCACGGGTAAAACTACATTACCTGACTAGTTATAAACATTTTCTGCATGCCATACATGTCATCAGCCACTTATACAATCTTATCCTGGGTCCTTTGGGTACTGACTGAGCCCAGCGCTGAGCGCACTCGCAGGCCACAGTGACGTATCATAAGCAAACGGCGCGCGCGCAGCGAAAGTCGTTTATTTTTAAATAACGTTCCATTTTTAATATAGAGAAAAATCTGATCTAAATTTCGAACGTTTTCTATTATTTTTTTATAATTATTTCGTTTATTTTTAATTTTGTTTCTTTTTAGTTTCGTTTTTATATTTTTAAATAAAAATAAACGACTTTCACATTGTTTTAGTTATATTATTATAAGTGGTTCGTAACATTACCAGATAACTTAGGTAAGTTGTTTTAATTATTTTATTTCCTTTTATGTTTTTATTTTTATAAATTGATCTAATCTGTTTATTCATTTTAAGTTCGGCTACATGAATATTATTATTTTATACAAACTAAAACAAAATTTAAATTTGACATCATCATTATTTCCCAATAAATTATCTTATATACATAATTTATTATTTATTTTTATTTTATATATAGTGATGAGTGATAACATTCATACACAACATACTTCTTGTTCATAGATTATTTATAGTGCCAACCACACTATATTTTTTTAAACATGTACCCGTGTTGTTGTTGTTGTTGTTGTTTATATTATACTAGTAGCACCCCGCGGATTTACCCACACTACACTACTCCAGTGGTTTGGAGTGTGATTTTTTGTAGCCTATATGTTAATCTAACTTATAAACTATCCGCGTACCAATTTCACTCAAATCCGTTCAGTAGTTTTGCGTGAACGAGTAACAAACATCCATCCAATCACACATACAAACTTTCGCGTTTAGTAAAGTAGTAAGGATAGTAAGGATTTAGAAATAAATATAACTATAACTATTAAATTCTTCTTTTTTTTTATTAAATTTTGGCTGTACTGTTGTTATGTCTTCCTTTTTCCTTAATCAAGTAACCCTGTAACATTTATCCTCTTTACATTCTCTTTCAATACATCGAAACGGCCGTAGCCCAATAGCTAGGGCGTTGGTCTTGTGAACAAGCGTCCGATGCCCTCGTAGACTCGAAGTCCGAGAGGCCCGCGAACTGTAAAGTAGAGCGACAGTTGCACAAAACTCCCCTAAATAAACTAAAAGCCATAATTCCTCAATCTCCCCGTCAGCGACCGCCCTGAGCCGAGGTCCAAGTCCCACAGGGGACGCCCTCTTGCGCAGGTTGCTTAGTTTGTAGTGTTTAAACCATTTATCTAGGCTGGAGCTCTGCTCGCCTTTATGCCCGGTGAAGTAGCAAAAGCCTCCTGGCTAACTACATATGTCCGTCCGAAAAAAAAAAAAAAAAAAAAAAAAAATGTGAACAAGCGGTCGCCGGTTGGTACCCCACCCACTGCAACGGAATGGTTCCAATGGAACCCACTCGTAACAAAAGCATTTTAATATATAGCACACAGGTATTAACGCGATATATTACCTTTTTATATTACCCGACGTTTCGATCAAGTTACATTGATCGTGGTCGCGGGCAGACTAATATCGCGTTAATACCTGTGTGCTATATATTATAATTATGATACGCGAAAGTTTAAAAGTTTATAAAAGCATTTTAGTTTAGCACGAGGGGTTAACAAGAATACTAGTAGAGTGCAAAAAACTCTGCTAGTAATCTTTCAAAAAAGATATCCTTTTTTTTTAATTCATCTGTCTATGCGTAGGAGTCGGAAAAACCTTACTGATTAGAGCAATACAAAGTTGTACCTATTCAAATATTTTAACAACTTATATTTGCATAATAATATAATCCAAAACTGCTTTGCTTTTTATAATAAAACAAGTTTCTGGCCGCGACTTCGCCCGCATATAATTCGTTTTCTCAATACACACATTGAACCTTTGAAACGTTTTTTATAGGATTCTCGATCCGTTCTTAGTGGAAACCTATGACTGCAAGCGAAATTTCAGTGCAATCTATTCAGTATTTTGTGCGTGGATAGATCGATAATAATGCTTGCATTTTTATATGAGATTATTAATAATTCGACGTATTCCCGTTAAGAGAAATAGGAAATTCCTCATGTTAATTTAAAAAGTTAATCATATTTAAATTATCACGCCGGAAAATAAAAATATCGCTCTCCAACAATGCAAAACAAATAAGAATTTATTTCAAAGAAACTGAAAAAAAATTACCCCTGAAAGGAAGCAATCTAATTTCAATTTTTGAGTTATTTAAAAAAAAGCTAAAAAAAAGAGATAATTTATAAGTATCAAACCATTTATAACTTATCATATTTTTTTAGATTTTTCATTCCTGCATCATTGATACGGGGAATAAAATTATCACAAATAGTCACCTTCTAAGGAATAGGTCGTATTACCAATAACCCTGTATATACCTACAGAGAACAGTACAATATTAATTTAATGACAATTAGAGTTCCAAATATTCCATCTTCATTTTAAAATACCAGGATCACATGACACAAAAGTGTTCATGGTATGACAAATTCTAACGGTCTAAATTTAGCGAACTTATTTATTTACATACTTTATAAATAACTTTAAAAATTACTACGTACTACGTTGTTCGTACGACCTACATTATTTTCTATTGCAAGGGATTCTATCTCGATTACAACTTTTTTTTTTTTTCCGGGGTAATAATGCGCGACCGCACTTCCTCGCTAATGTAGTAATGTAGTATATATTGCAGCCAGTCAAATCAGCATTCAATAGGACGCCCAGCCCGCCAATCAAACCGAAATTTAATAAAATGCCTAGGCCAATCGTTTGATTGAACTAACATCACTAACAAGTTGGCTTATAGTAAGCTTTGAGTTTGGCTGACCTCAAATCAGGCAGGTGATTTAAATTTAGTTTAGATTAAGGTTTTTTTAACCACCCAATATCAACGATTTAGCTAGTTGTCTTTTAGTCATTTCATTGAAAGCCAACGTCCAATTAACGGGCTAACTGTTCCATTGAATGGCCGATCCAGCTAGATAGCTGCGATATAATATTACACCTTTTCTTTCAATAAAATAATTAATTACATATTAAATTGATTTCGAGGCTGTGTTAGGGGCGTAATCCCCATTTCAACGTACCAGGATCACATGACATAAACGCGTTCTACCAAACTATTACAGTATCTAGGTATGTCAAACTCCAACGGCCAGCTAAGTATGTAATTCTCGATAACCGTATCTGAGTGTCGGGTGGGCACATTAAACTCATGTTGCAAACCAAGGTATTTTTATCGCTCTTTAGACGACTTCCTTGGGACTATCGCGGAGGTATTTATCTGTAGGTGGTAGCTATCTGTAACTAGAATTTTGAGTGGACACTTCGTGTTATTGTGTGAGCTTTTTATTGGTTACTTGCTTTTGTCCGCGACATCTGATTGGTCCGTCAATTATTAAGCTATTAAGCGTGAATGCTTATCTGACAATTACTGTATTTTTTATATTTCATTTTTTTTAATTTAGGTCTATTTATTTGAAGTGACGTTTTTTAAATTGTATAAATATTGTTTTGGCTCCTAGCTCGTGATGGAATTACATCAAGTTATGAAAGAAAATGTACATTATTTCTGATGTTGATAAAAAATCGTATGTTTGGATTAACTTTATTTAATTTGGTTTGGTTTGCTAAGGGTAAGAAGAAGGTATAGAATAAAACTTAGCAACCTGCGTAGCGCAAGATACTGTGGAAACCGTCAACATAAACATAAGCTATAGCATATTATGTTACTTCTGGACAACGTATATTTGTAACCATGAAATAATTTGGTCTGGTAACAATAATATTTCAGTAAAGATTCTACAGCAATGTAAAAACGGAAAACGCGTCGATTGCTCTCATGTTCTCGCCATTATTGTAATAAAAATATAGGTATATATTTTAAATAAAAGATACATTGTAAATTCATTCAGTACTTATTTCCAACAGAAACTAATCATTATTGTATTTACGTCAATTCATTGTTAAAAAATATCTATTCGCACATTTCAGAAGCCGTTTGCCCTTTTCCTCCGAGAGCTGCGACACGAGGCAATAGAGACGCTAAACTAAAATAGGTAAGTTGATAAAATGGTATTCCCCTAGTTAATGAATAGGTTGTGCTATGAATTGAGAGGTATTCATTGCATAATCTATTCATTAACTACATTATATAGGGTTATTGGAAATGTGACGTATTCCTGTTATTCCTATATTAGAGATGAAGTCAAAACCAATAGATTTTGTCATATAATAATGTGCCCTAAACTTTTAATAATAATCCAGACTGGACTTCGGTAAATGCAAAATTAACTAAAATACTAATGCACTACTAATGATATTTCCAACTATTTCAATATAATGTAAACAATCTGTTTCTTCTTCCTTTACAAAGACAACTCCCGCACTAGGGAAATAAATCCCTGTGTCGCGGGGAACTATAAAAACATTCATTTCACGGACACAAAGAACACCCAGACTCAGAACAACTGTTTTTGGTTCACACAAATAATTGTCCCGGGTGGGAATGGAACCCAGAACACCAGGTCTCAGAAGCAACTTCCGTAACCACTGAGCCACAGGTGCATCTGTACAATATATACATAAGTTAGTTTTATTTATAATTAGCTACTTTTAGCTGTTGTAGGTACATAATTATATACGATAGATAGATACTCGAATAACTGAGAAACCATTTAGTTTATGGTAAAACATTATGTGACAAAATCTGTTGCTTTTGACCTTATCTATAACATTTTAACAGGAAGACGTAACATTTCCAATAACCCTGTATAAGTCAACTATTATTTTTATTCTGTAAGCTGAGATAAATATAATTATATTTTTGTATATACATTATAATTTCACTAAATTGTTATGTGTATCACCTACCTAGTTTAGGGAAATGGGCCTGGCTCCTCTAATACGAGTTGTAACTACAACTTAGCAGAGGTGTCAGTCACCACATTGTAAGCATAATTTAAGGCTAAATATTATGTGTAACCTATATTTATTTCAAAACAATGTATTACCTATGTATATATTTTAAGTCCATGTGGTGAAATAAACTTATTATTATTATTATTAAATAGAATCACTTTTGAAAAAACGTCTTGGTTCAATATGATTTTAACTTTAAATTTCGGCCGTAATGTTAAATTCCCGCGCCTTTAAATCTTTCCTGCCCGGCTAGCATAGGCAGCGCGACTAGAGTCTACTCTACGGAGGCCGACCAATCACATTGCAGAAAGTGTCACGTGACAGTGCGTTTCTGCAATGTGATTGGTCGGCCTCCGTAGAGTAGACTCGAGTCGCGCTGCCTATGCTAGCCGGGCAGGAGGCTATTCACGAATCTTTATGATTGTCTTCGATAAAAATGTCTACATTACTGTAGGGTTATTGTAACGCATTTCCTTTGTTATTGTATTCAGGCCCCTCTTCCCCACTGGGTACACTGGGCACGTGCCCAGGGCCCCACGATGGTTTAGGGCCCCCTAGTCCCTACTCCAAACGATAACCGATAGCCACTCTAAGGGCTAATGGTAGATACTTAGTGTGGATTATGTTGTTATCCACTCATCATATCTAATGTCACCGTAAAGAAGTGAAAAAAAAAACTAACTTTTCATATCTGCGTTCTTTGTAAAAAAATATTCTAATTTACTATGGTCATAGGGGCCCCATTATCCTAATGTGTCCAGGGCCCCTAATAGGTGTTAATGTAACTTAATAAATTGACATATTTATAATATATTTTGCATGCATATTAAACGCTGAGTAGCTAATACATTTTTATCTACATGATTAGCCTCCAGGTCTGGTTTGTTGAGGAATCACCTTCAGTGCTTCGGAGAATTAAGCCGTATGTCCAGATAGTTATAACATAATTTATTTTTAATTTACAAAACAAAGTTATTGTTGAAAACCGTTTATAACAATCGAATATCACCGCCAGCCGAACTTGCAATTCCACCGATTTTAGGAGTGGCTTATATATTATAAACCTAAGAGTTTTTTGTTTGTTTGGAAGCGGTATTCTCAGGAACTACTGGTCCGATTTTAAAATTTCTTTCAGAGTTAGATAGCCCATTTAGCGACGAAGGCTAAAGGCTATATTTAATTATGAATTTTATATGGGAAGGGAGTTACACGGGTGAAACTAATCTATTAAGTGTAAACTTCAAAATGAATGCTAATCAAAACCTATACTATTCCAGATTCGCGGCGCACGCGCATCGCAATATTTTTCTACAATGGTACCCAAAGTAGTGAACGTAATTTATCGTGAGACAATCTATAGATATTATGCTCATTACTTTGGATATGTTGTTAGAACATTCATCAGAGAAAAACAACCGAAAATAGACCGAGAGAAAAGATGTGAGAGAAAGAGCAAAATGTATGCAGTTATTATGGAAAACTCAAGAAACTTTAGTAAGGTTATTTAATTATTTATTCTCTTTTATGGCTGTCATTTATTATTTTGTTATTATCTCAAATGTTGTTACATTGCCGCAAGAACGACTATTGGATTGCAAAATAACATCCATTTCAATATCAATAAGCTCTTATAAATAATTACCCTTCATTATTAAGACATGAAAGTACTCCATGAATATTTCTATGATTTAAAGACAAATCTCATTTCTTTCGCGTATCTTAACTTTAAACTTAGCTAGCCTCTCTTCAGGATTAAGCCGTAATATACACCGGGTTATTTTGTGAAGAAATTATTTATTTTTGGTAGTACACTCTATTTAGGTACATAGCATTATAATTACAAATTAAAATAACTTCAAGTTTGTGTTGAAGTTGTATATGAAAACTTGTTTGATCTCACTATACTCTCTCTATGTCGCAATTATAACATTTTTGTTTCTCTGAACATAACTCAAATTTTAAATGTGGGTTTGCATGTTATTAAAATATTTGCATAAACATTAATATTAATAAAGAACTAAATAAACATCATAAGACTTACCAGTAGGCCAATGAGCAATACGAGGGCAATAACACCAATCGTGCTGACAGCAATCGCAACGGCTGCACCCGAACCAGTGTCATCTTCTGAGCCCATCGTCCTCGTCGAAGCCTCAGTGGTTACATCAATAGCATAACTAGATGCATCATCTCCATCGAAGACTTTAGTCGTATACTCTGAATCATTCGTTAAGTCAACAGGCGTTGTATCGTGAATTTTAGCATTTTGCTGTGATGTCGTCTCATCATTTCCTTCCGTTGTAGCAGGTTCAGAAATTTTAGCTGGTTTTTCTGTTGTAATTATTACTGTTGGTTTGATTGTGGCAGTCTCAGTGATAGTGTTTTCGGTAGTAGTCGGTCTAGTATTTTCTTGCGTTACCACCTCGTTGCTATTGTCATCTGTACATTCGTCGGAATCTGTATCGTGGAGATCACTAGGAGTATCAGTCGTTTCGGGTAAGGTAGTAGTGGAAGTCATTCTCTGCTCTTTTTCAGTGTTTATTTCAGTGTGGATTTCTATTACGATTGTTGTTGTATCTTCTACTATTTCGGGTGTACGTGTGCTGGTAGCTATTTGAATCGTACTGGTAGCCACGGATGGTTGCTCAGTGGCAGCTGTAATTTCAGTAGTAGTAAACTGTGGTGTAGTCACTTCATTAGTTTCTGTAACAGTTTCCGTTACATCTTCAGTGGACATGTCAGTCGGGAGTTCTGTTACAGTAGTTTCTACTGAAGTTTCTGTAGTATCAGCTACTAATACAGTAGCATTCTCAAGAGTTTGGGACGATACTTCTAACGGTGACGTGGTGTCAGTTATAATAGTAGTTGATTGTTCTTCGCTTTCTGTTGTGAGATATTTGGGGCGATATGTAGTAATAGGACTGTCTTCGATTGTGGTCATTTTTGTTCTAGTAGGAAAGATGGGATGCCATGTTGTAGGCAGCGTGTTTTCCACCGTTTGGGTCTCAGTTTCCATTTCTTCAGTAGGTACATAAGAAAATCTAATGGTAGTAATCTCGTAATCAGTAGTAGACTTTTCTTTATTAACAGCTATAGTCTGATCGACTTTAGAGCCAGCAACACTTTCATCTTGAGGTGTCGTTAAATCTTTTGGTAGCTTAGTGATAGATTCAAAACTATTATTTTTATCCGATTTAACAGGTCCGCCAGTTTCATTTTCTATATAGTTTTGTTTATTAGTTGCGACATCAGTTTCTTCATTTGTTATTGGCACCCAAGTCGAGTCTGTTTTACTTTCTGTGTTTGACGTGTCAGTAGTAACACGTTTGTTTTGTTGAGCATTAGTACTTTCGATAGGGAGACTCTCAGATTTACTAGGAGTTTGGCCTTCTGTCTGAATTTCAGTGCTGGATATTGTAGGCATAAATAGCGGCACAAATAGTTTGTTCTGTACTACTTCAGTTACTTTCTTAGGTATGATGTCATTATTAATAGGATTAGGCGTGGTGCTAGTTGAAGTTATTGTTGTTTCTTTATTTTCTGTAAAAAAAAGATAAATATTGTAAATTTTCTAAAGAATAATGTAATAAAATTGTATTTAAAAATATCATTTTAGAAAATAAGTCTTCCTAAATTAGTAGCTGGTTCACACAGTCCTGGAAGTGTCTGATGTATTTGAAATATTTATTATTGATGTTTTTTATGTGCTTTCAAGTTTTGATTTATTTACCTTTCATAAAAGTATTTCTTAACTATATGAAAAAGAAAATAACGGTTTAAGCGACAGCTAATTAAAACCTGCTTGAAATCAAAATGTTTAAAATGACATATGACATACTTGAAGTATAGTTTCATGTAAATTTACTTATTTTTATTGATTTTTTTAAGTGCTGATAATTTAAATAAGCAAACAAAAATACTAGACCTTGATGTGACATTTCACAAAACAAAATACATTAAATACTAACCTAATACTTCTCCTACTTTCTGCAACTCATTTTCATCAACATTCTTCTGCAATGCTCCGGTACCATTGACGATAGCTCCTGGTGATGGAGGTGGACTTCGGAGACTCGCCAATGCCCAAGCAGTAGAAGTCGGAGGTATTTGCCACTCACTCTCAGTTTCAACTTCTGCGGAAGTCGCTGTAGTTGTCGTGAACCTTGTTGATCCTCGTTTCCATAAACTGGGAACAGTATTGTCAGAAAACGATTCTGAATGCACTATTTTCTTCGTGCCACTAATTTCAGTCTGTTTCACAGGATCTATGTCTGAAGATACTGTTGATAAATTGGTTTTAATTGGTAAACGAGGACGAGGTGGTCTAATACTGAAATGTTCTGAATAAATCGTTGTAGGATTTGTAGGTCGGACGTAAACTTTTGTGATATTACGAGGCGTCATCCAAACTGGTCTGACTTTAGGCGTAGGGTGACGAGTCTGCAGCCTCGGTTTTTGTGTTGATGATAATATTGGTGGCTTTTTTGTAACACTATTAGGAGAATCTTTATTATTATTAAAGTTAAGTCGTTTTGAGTAACTCCGGTTTCTGTTAAAGTTGCTGTTTAGTTTGGGCTTCTCGCTGGTAGATACAGAATTTTGAATAGAAAGGGGTGTAGTCGAACTAATATAATGTGGGAATATAGTAGACAAACCCACGAAGCTTGCTGGAGACACCGATAAGTCATCTGTGATTGGGTCAGGTAATGTTGGTCTTGTAGCTATAGGTTTCGGCAGCTGTATATTCTTCACAGAGTCCAATTCCACTTCAGTTAAAGTACTTGGCGTAGATCCAGAAGGCAGAGATTCATTATCACAGTCATCTTCTGAGTGATTAATAGCATAGGTTTCCGTAGATAGCACCGACATTTCATAATAAATACTAGTACCTTGAACATCTGATAACTGTTTATTTGCAGTGCCAGCACCATCATTATCTAACAATCGAATTTCTTTGGTATTTTTTATGAATACTGAGGATTTGTTACCTGGAGTACTATTGTTTAATTTCTCTAAGCCTACGTTCTGTTTTATGATAATATTAGTTGCATTAGGGTTTGGTGATGCTTTAGCTTTTATAGTATCTAAATTTTTTATAATACTGGAGGAGATCTTTTTGAATTTTTGATCGAAAAAATCGTTTTTCGGTGTTGTCAGATCACTGTTGAAGTCGAAGAAACTTTCAGATTTATATACGTCATGAGTAGTATCTTTGTAGGCATAAGATGCTTCACCAGGAAATAAACTGGAGAAACCACCATATGATGGACTACTGTATTCATTTTTTAATTTGTTGTCAGCACTCTCGTTGTCAGAATCATGATTGAAATCACTTTCATATTTAAATGTAGGTATGGTAAAGAAATGATCGTCGAATTTACTCGATGTGAATTTCTCAAAAGAATCACTTTCCTCTTCTTCTTCATTATCTTCAAATTCCTCTTCATCATGTTCTTCGTTTTTAATTATTTTTACACTCACTGGTGTCGTGCTACTTGAAAATGAAGGTAATTTAGTCTTCTTATAATTTCGCATGCTGTCAACTATTTCAGCAGGCTTTTTAACTTCTGCGGTAGGAGTAACGATAACTAAGCTAGGGGTTTCAGATGATTTTTGCCTCCGCAAAGGGCTTTCCGAGGTAGATTTGAGTTGCGAACTAAATCTAACCCTTCCCCTATCTTTGTATTTGGCATTTTTTTCTGTGTGTTCTTCAGAGGTTGTGTCTTTGGGGTTAAGTTCGTTGAGAGAGACATCTGGGCTCTTCTGTCGGTTCCTTGCGAGCCAGGTGGCGTTCAGGCGACCGAGTCGTAGTCGTTCATCTCTGACAGTGGTCGATGTCGGGTCGTTTGGTATAGCGTTGCCGCTGACTGTCGTGCCGCTCAACAGTAGTATGTTTACTACTAATGCTGCACCTGCAAATAAAAAAATCCTTTTAAATAACTTAATATTCGTCGTTATAACTACGAACTGTTAAATTGTGGCTTCATAAGATGGCTCTGCTCAGATGGCGCGTAAAATAATGTTTTATAGTCGACTATACTTTTGTTTTGTTACTTTAATCCAAGTTATAAATTATCTTTGTGAAAATTATTTTTAAATATAGTAGATTAGTGTAGATTTTGTGTATTAATTTTAAAAAGTATCCTTTACCTACTTCTCAAGTATAAAATAAAAAGGAAATTATAAAATGTATTTATAATAATAAGTAATAACAAGAAAATTTCCGCAGTACCAATATAAATCTCTTTGTCAACCGGGAATTTATAAACATACAATTCACGGATACACGGATTGTTGTTCTGAGTCTGGGTGTGCAGACTCCGAACAACAATCCATGGTTAATGAAACTAATTGTCCCAGATAGGAATCGAACCCAGAACACCATGTCTCAGAAGCTTCAATTGATCTGCTTGTTTTATTTAGCCGGTCAATTTAATACTGATATAGAACGAAGTTCAATATTTTATCGCAATAGTTGATTGTTGCCATTATGTAGGTAATGCTTACCTAAACATATTCTCACTGGTGACTCCATAATATCATATTGTTGGGATGTTCGGATACTACTCAACTCTGCCTCATCTCAGCACTGCCATTATTCCTGAAATTAAAAGAAGAAACCATCAAATATTTAAATCTTTAGTCATCTACATATATAAAGCTGAAGAGTTTGTTTGTTTACTTAAACGCTCTAATCTCAGAAACTATTGGTCCGATTTGAAAAATTAATTCAGTGTTAGATAGCTCATTTATCGAGGAAGGCTATATGCTACATATATTATAAAGTTCGCACGGGAACGGGAGCTATGCGAATGAAACCGCACGCTGGCAGCTTGTATTATAAAAATATCTAATTTTATTTTTTATCTTACTAACTTTACTTTATAACATGAATAAATTGCATAATATACAACTAAAAGTAGCTAATCTATATATATAAAAGAAAGTCGTGTTTGTTACAACACTTATAACTCGAGAACGGCTGGAACGATTGCCATGGTTTTTGATTTGTTGGATTTGTTTCCGTCCCGAATAGCAGAATACATTTTAAAAACAAAAGAAAGTCGTGTTAGTTACACTATTTATAACTCAAGAACGGCTGAACCGATTTGGCTGAAAATTGGTAGGGAGGTAGCTAAGAACTGGGAGAAGGACATAGGATACTTTTGGGTAGGGGTAGGGTAGGGTAGGGTAGGGTAGGGTAGGGGTAGGGTAGGGTAGGGTTGGGGTAGGGTAGGGGTAGGGTAGGGGTAGGGTAGGGGTAGGGTAGGGGTAGGGTAGGGGTAGGGTAGGGGTAGGGTAGGGGTAGGGTAGGGGTAGGGTAGGGGTAGGGTAGGGGTAGGGTAGGGGTAGGGTAGGGGTAGGGTAGGGGTAGGGTAGGGGTAGGGTAGGGGTAGGGTAGGGGTAGGGTAGGGGTAGGGTAGGGGTAGGGTAGGGGTAGGGTAGGGGTAGGGTAGGGGTAGGGTAGGGGTAGGGTAGGGGTAGGGTAGGGGTAGGGTAGGGGTAGGGTAGGGGTAGGGTAGGGGTAGGGTAGGGGTAGGGTAGGGGTAGGGTAGGGTAGGGGTATGGTAGGGGTAGGGTAGGGGTATGGTAGGGTAGGGTAGGTGTAGGGTAGGGGTAGGGTAGGAGTAGGGTAGGGTTAGGGTAGGGGTAGGGTAGGGCAGGGGTAGGGTATAAAAGTCCACCCGTGCGAAGCCGGGGCGGGCCGCTAGTTTAAAATAAAACTTACTTATTACACCTACTTCTATTCTAAATCTATTCTACTTGACAAGGTTCCCAGAATGCTGGAAGCATTACCCCGTTGAATGGCAATGCTTACCTGCTGTACTATTGATTCTAATTTTTATTTTTACTTTTCTGTTTTGTTTATTTTTAATGAACATTTTTTAATGTATATTTTTTCTTGTTTATCTAGAATTACCATAGCCAATTACCATATTATTATAATCTAGATTTAAATGTTTCGTTCTAAAATATTTTTTATTCTGATTGTAATGATTGTGTTTTGTACATCAAATAAAATAAAATAAAAATATTAACAATGAGCAAAAAGTCACTGTGTATTTTCTCACGTTTCAATCAAATAACTTTAATCTCACAGTTCGTAAATCAATCAAACTCGATCTAAATGGTCTAAGAATACTACATATACGTTAATAACAATTAAACCCATACCAGAAACCGATACCAATAATTTTATCGTGAGAAAATCTCAACACCGCTGACTCATGTCACTTTCTCTCAAAACCATAGATAGCAAACGTAATTGACACAAATCGCGGCAATTTTCCGCGGCAAACGTGTGTCATCGGAATTATGGCGACATCGCTTTGTTATATAACCGGTTTCCCATAACTTGAGCTGTAGATCTAAGTTCTATCTATGGTAATTGGTGAAGCTATCTGGATTATATTCTCATGGAAATTGGAGCGAGATTAATGTGGGTTGATAACATTTAGAATGGTTTGTCATATCCTAGCGCGCATTAGAGTATTCGAGTATATCTATGACCGAATTATTACAAACGGACCCCGTGAATCTGACCCCACTTGGTGTCAATGAAATAATAATGAAATAATGAATTTATTCAGCACTTAGGTATTTACATACACTTGTACTTGTCAAAATCACAATAAAAAAGAACTGTAATTAATAGGTTATTATTCTTATTCTATGAATTAAACTACTTAGGTAACTATAACTAGCAAGTGCAACCTGTAAGTGCTGCTAATTGCTAAAGTGCTGGACATTACAGACAATGTACTCCGTCTGTCCGTTTGTCATTAATTCCTCTACTTATAATATATATAAGTTTATATTTACATTAACTATTATAGGTATATATTTATAAAAGCATACAATTAGGTGACACACCTTGGGGCACCCTTAAGGGGTTAGGACCACAACCCAAAGGTGCCACTGATGGGAATAGAAAATGATGACGACGTCCACGTTATTTACAAATATGATCTTGATATTATTTTTGAATTCCCATCAGACCACATGGGATCAGATTCATGGGTGAAATAATCAGAGAAAAAAATTTTGATTTTGACAGAATTTACATACAAAATCTGTCAAATTAATATTTTATTCTTCTGATAACTTTTGTCTGAAAATAACGCTCACGGGAAGAAAATGGATGGTCTTTTCTAAGCCGGAAACCACTCGGTGGTTGTTCCATTTCTATTCTATAAGCTCTAATATTTTCTAATATTTGATTTATGATATTCCATCATTAATCAAAATTCGCTATAAATCAAAATATATAGGTATATAGGTCAAACTCATCAAAACACATATTTTGGTAATTTGGTAACACTGGTAATCATAGAGTGTTTTCCAGATCATTAGAAACACATTGACCCACAAAATAGGATAAGAATCCACATCAACACGGCTGTGGTTAAGGACATAAAGTTGTATTAATGCCGTAACAAAATCATAATTTGAGGCCAAAACATTTTTGTGGCCAGTGATATGTACAATCAACAAAAGAAATAGGCTTAACACCGTCAGTATCAAATCATGTAATTAAATATGGTTACATCACTACGACAGCCGGTAATTCTTTATGGGTGAAGAGTTCGCTGCTAGCTGTATACAAATGAACATAATAGTAAACTCTTTTCATAAACGTGTACAAATAAATTTAAACTGCGTTTCGCGCTCTTTTGTCGACTGTACACGGTTCTAGTTTCACTTTGATGTCCCTATTCAGGGAGTAGGTAAGTTTGCAGTTCATTAGTGTAACGAACTTTATAACAAGCCTATAGAACAGCCATACCGAACTCGCAGCCCGCGGGCCGCAAGTGGCCCACCGGGCCTTTGAAGCTGGCCCACCTGGTCTGCCAACCTTTACCCTATCTTTGCTTGCATTGAATTCTTTTAATAAAAAGTATCCCATGTTACTTCTGATACCTCAAAGAATTTGTGTACAAAGTTTCATAATGATCGGTTGAGTAGTTTTCGCGTGAAAGCGTAGCAAACAAACTAACATTAAGCGAGCCTTAGCGTTCGAGCTTTTGTGTAGTATTTCAGTTTTCCATTTCTATTACTAATTAAATACTCATTTTTTCTTTTTATTTTGCTGTTTTGTTTTGTTATTTTATATGTACCTCTGTGACCTCTGTGCGCTCTGGTTATTAATCTTAGTTTTAAACATTGTTTCTCTTTTTTTTTTTTCGGACGGACATAATTATATATTTAGCCTTGAGGCTTTTGCTACTTCACCGGGCATAAAGGCGAGCAGAGCTCCAGCCTAGATAAATTGTTTAAATACTACAAACTAAGCAACCTGCGCAAGATGGCGTCCCCTGTGGGACTTGGACCTCGGCTCAGGGCGGTCGCTGACGGGGAGATTGAGGGACTCTGGCTTTTAGTTTCTTTAGGGGAGTTTTGTGCAATTGTCGCTCTACTTTACAGTTCACGGGCCTCTCGGACTTCGGGTCTACGAGGGCATCGGAAGGTTCTTAGCAAATTAAGGGTCGGGAGGGACATTGTTTCTCAGTAAGTGAATTATGTATGCAATTGTTTATGAGATATAAATTTATTCTTAAACCAAAACTATATCTTACTAATTTGGCTTTAGGTTCTTTTTACACTTTTTTTTGTTGGTGGCCTCCGACACCGAGGCTAATACTTGAATGTGGCCTATGTATGTAGAAAAAAGGCTGCTTTTTTAATATCATCATCATCATCATCAACAGCCCGTTTACGTCCACTGCTGAACATGGGCGTCCTCTTAGCAGATCTTGGCAAGCCAGGATCGTTGAGGGATATTGCCATAATCACCACGCTTGGCAGACGGATTGGTGATCGCAGTAAGATGTAAACCTTGAGCTAATAGATGCAGCTGCTCATCCATCAGCCATGTGTCCCTTAGTCGCCTTTTACGACACCCATGGGAAGACATGGGGTGGTCTATTCTAAGCCGGAAACCACACGGCAATATCATTGCTATAAAATTCAAAATATAGGCATTGTCGGTGAATTTTCCTTTTTTTTGAAACACCATTTTTCTATGTATTGCATACCCAAATAGTAGTGAAACTTTTTTGCACAGATTCTCAATGTTTTTTCTCCATTTTTCTCAATAATGTTGCGGATTATTTGTGTCCAACGAAGAATTAGACACACTTCTTAAATCGTTACGCGTTGCGTTTAAAATTTATCTCAGTTAACAAATTTATATTTAAGGCCTACCCCAGATTGGGCATGCGCGTTCCTCGAGCGTGCGAATGACGCGCACGCGTCTATCACTTGGAGTAGGTTTCAGCACATATTTTTTTTAAAAGAATGGTTTACGCATCAAAACTATTTTTAAACAGGAACAGTTATGATACTCAAAAAATAGTACTAAAAGGGAATACTCCCTTTATGCATATGCGGATGACGCGCAAGCAGCAAAGCTGTCGGGCGTCAATCGCACTCCTGACGAACGCGCTCGCTCAATGTGGGGTCCGCCTAACTGAAGCATTTTATTACTCAATTTTATGCGTATTTATAAAATAAGACCATAAGGTCAGGGTATCCTGCTGTTTGGAACATTAACAAATCATAACAATAATTTTACTACATTATTGCAGTGAAATTGCAACATTTTTTTTTTTTTTTTTTTTAGTACAAAAGACAACTCCCGCACTAGGGAAATAAATCCCTGTGTCGCGGGGGACTTTACAAACATTCATTTCACGGACACACAGAACACCCAGACTCAGAACAACTATTTGTGGTTCACACAAATAATTGTCCCGGGTGGGAATCGAACCCAGAACACCAGGTCTCAGAGGCAACTATCGTAACCACTGAGCCACCGGTGCCGTCAATTAATGGTTTGCAACGTTTAAAAATGTTACGTTTAGTCATTTAGTTGATATACTCGTAATAACCCAATAGTTATTGAGATCTAAGATGAGAAATGGATATGCAGACTCAATACCGCAGGACAAACAGCTTACCGTGTATTCCAAAGCACGTAGGGTAGTCCTCCAACCAACCAGACCCGGGGCCTGAGTCTACTATCGTAATGGCGTGGAACTGTAACTGACGTCTCAATGGTCGGTTTTCTTTGTCTTTTGGATTAGAAGATTACCAAATGTGCATAAACCGACCATCGAGACGTCAGTGACAGTTCTACGACACACCATTACGATAGTAGACTCAGGCCCCAGTATAGTCGGATAGTAAAAAGTCTACACATAAAATCTTGTCTGACGAGGGAATCGAACCAACAACCTCCAAGATTCAGAGAGAGATATATATAAAAGCAAGAACTGACTGACTAATCGTTCAACGCACAGCTGAAACCGCAGGGCCTAGTTGTAGGTAAACTTCAAAATAAATTTAATGATAGACATAAATCTAATCCTAGTAGAATTAGATTTATGTCTATCATTAAATTTATTATAAAATAATATATTATAAATTTTAATGCGAAAGTTTCTATGTGTAGATGTGTGTATGTTTGTTACTCTTTCACGCAAAAACAACTGAATGGATTTGGCTGAAACTTTGCACGTGGAGAATTATAAAGCTCGATTAACATATAGGCTACAAAAATCACGCTCCGACCCACTGGAGCAGAGTAACGAGTTGAAATATAAATCAAAGTTGTTCTAGATCTAGATTGTGGCTGACACTGCACTTAAAGTTATGCGATTGGAATCGCATAACTTTAAGTGCTATAAGTTGTCTAGTCAGTTTTAGTTAGTTACTTCTGATGTTAAGTGGCCAACTTGATCATGCTATTTAACACCGCTAGATTTATTTTATGTTGAACAGTGTGAATACGGACCTAGGATTACAGTGTTAAAACTCCAACTTATGAATTTATTAACACAATAGGCTAGTTGACACATATGATATTATGCAACAATTATGTTTATTTCTAAAAGTATTTTTCATATGGAACCTAAATATAATAATTTCTGTTCAAAAAACTTGAATATGTTTTTATAAACTCAACATGAAAATTATTTCTTTTGTCTATGCTTTTAACTTCCGAAAACGCTATCAGCCATTTTGTGACGTCATACATCTCGTTAAAAAACATGAACGCGATACTTTACTATTAAACTTTCTGAGTCATGACGTCATCTATCTCGAATACAGATAATGTATATAGACCAACATGACTGACATCGTTTTTGTCTCTAAATGTCAAGCCAATCATAAAATATTTATTTAAGTGCTTTCTAGATCTCAAATAAATGCCATATTTTTTTCTTGATCTAGCAAAACCGTTCTTATCGTTAAAAATAATAAAAAAAAGTGTCAACTAGCCTATTCCTCTTTATAATATTAAGTATTGATACGGTCAGCTATCGGAGGTTATCTATCCCCGGAGGTAAACGTAACTTAAGCCGTCCCAGACTCTAATAGACTGGAAAAGCTTGAGAGGCTCGAGAAGAGCAACAATTGCACAAAGCTTTCCTAAAATCTATTTAAAGTCATTATTTTTCAATCCTCCAGCGACCAAGGTAGATCTACTACCCACAGGGAGAGTCCCTGTGGTGGGATTCTTAGCGGGTTACTTATTTTGTAGTCTATAAACTTTGTATTTCATAATAGTGTCATACCAAAATACCCGGACCTCACCTAACTTGGAGCGCTACTCATGGCGTGTAGTATTACATAACAGCCAGCTAACGTGTTGCACGTCCGCTTACCCAACCGAGGAACCGAACCCAGAACCTTTACATCCGTAACAACCGTCGTCTATTAATAATAACTTCGTTTACAAAGCTTTAAATACAAAACTCAAACATAGTAAAGATTATGTAAATATTTGAACATTTAAATACATTACTTTTTTTGTACCATTTGAAGAGATTTACATTGAACAAAAAAGGTAATGGTAAGTGAAACGTGCGATACTGTCGTGTAATGTAAGTATAGGGTGTAACACGAAGATCGTGACAGAATGCGCCGGCGCAGTATGAGCAATTGCTGGTCTAGTGTTGTGAAACAGTCGACAATATTACTTGAATATCTGATGGATTTGTTTAATACATCATCATTAGCCCGTATAACGTCCACTGCTGCACAAGGGCTCATCATGGCTCATTCCGAGGTAATAAATTTGCCATAGTAACCACGCTTGGCAGGTGGATGGGTGACCACAGTGTTATGTTGTACCACACACGGAAACACTGCTGCCCGTTCCTTGATATACGATTATTATAGATGATGTTATAATAATCAAGACCAACGGCTTAACATGTTTTCCGAGGCACGGAGGGTAGTCCCTAAACCAACCAGACCCGAAAAGAAATCTTAGAATTTACACAAAGATTTCCTGTCCGGCGTGGAGATCGAATCCACGACCTCCATGATTTATAGCGAGTCGAATTCCGCTACGCTACGGAGGTTGTCAATTAGCGGTTTGTTAAATTAGCGATTTGTTAATTAGCAATCAATATCCACGCAATGTCTTTAATTGCAGAAAGAAAATAAGTGAGATATTATTCTGAATTCAATTGTATTTAATGTTTGCAATTATTATACCTCTAATAATTGGCAGTCACACGCGATAATAATGTAATGAAACAAAGAACTAAAAATTGTCGTGACAAAGTTTCAGCGATGCGACGCTGCATTTACAGTCAAGTTGTTGACAATTACAATAATAAGCAATACTTTTTACTTTTAGTAATGTACTAGTTTATATTGTTTTAAGGCCTCTTATCTTCTTTTTTCTCGAGTCAACTTTCAATCGTTTGAAGTTTTTTGGAATACGTCCTCCATATCTTTTACCTCTTTACGTTACACACACAGTTTCACTCTTTTTTTTTGGCGCGCTTTTTCTTTTTGATTATAATTGGCAGGACGATTTTTCATCAGTTGTATTATCTAGACGATAGGTACATTAAAAATTTAAATTAGAAGTAGGTTCCAAAAACAAAACTAACATTCCCTCAATGAGACGTGCGTTAACGATAAATGTACATTACAAAATGAGCTTGTAATACAAAATCTAGGTGGTACGGACGTCGTATATTTACTCAAAATATGGTAAGACAGTTTTACCTACTCAAACCTGAAACCATGCTGGTTACTATTGAACACATTATTTCAGACCAATGGCGCATTCAGTCCACTTACTAATATGTAAATAAAATACGCAATAACAACCGTGCCGTGTGGTTTCCGGCTTAGAATAGACCACCCCGTGTCTACCCATGGGTGTCGTAAAAGGCGGCTAAGGGACATGTGGCTGATGGATGGGCAGCAGCGTCTATTAGCCCAAGGTTAACATCTTACTGCGATAACAATCCGTCTGCCAAGCGTGGTGATTATGGCAATATCCCTCAACGGTCCTGGCTTGCCAAGGTCTGTTAAGAGGAGGCCCATGTTCAGCAGTGGACGTAAACGGGCTGTTGATGATGAATAACAAACACAAAACAATACAATAATCCGATTAAAGTAGGTCAATTATCACGTTACAATCATAATATGTGTGATGAATTAACGTTTCCATATCGGGCGGACAGGCCATCCCTAGTGAATGAAATTAGAATTACATCGACAACTAAACGACGAGACTTGCATATTAAGTACGCGCACCACTATTGTACCGCTAACAAAAAAACCTATAAATTATAAATTGGGAATAGTAATCGTGATTTTATTTAATTCTTGTCATTTTATCGTGATGTTAAGAAGTACGTTGTGTTATATTATGTTATATTGTATGTATTTCTTGTATATAAAGCTTATGAAACATAGCTCGAAGATCTGATGACCGATGGAACAGAAAAGTTCTCGAGACCACGAACTGGCAAAACGCAGCGTGACATGACCGCACGATGAACCGACGACCTCATAAAGGTCGCTGAGAGTCAGTGGATGCAGGCTGCAACCGGCAACCGTTCGCGCTGAAATTCAATGGAGGAGGCTTATGATCAGCATTAAACGTCAACAGGCTGATCAAAAAAATCTGTTTACCTTCTAGCAGTAATAAGTTAAAAGTGGGAAAAACTAAATAATGCAATCGGAAACCCAAAATCTGGAATTAGTGGTGGTATCACTATTACCCGTAAAGCTGACAGTCATATCATTGATCTCTGGTCGTGAAACGGTTTAGATACTAAACTATGAGATTGGGGCATTTACTTATTCTAATAAATAAATTCATTAAAATCTCACAGATTAGAATAACACAAGACAAAATTATAATCTATAAAAAACAAGATGAATCGCATAGGTATTATTGTATTTTATAAGTATATTTGACACGATAACATGCTTTTACAGACGAATATTATGTAGTTAGCCACGAGGTTAAAAGACAATAAGGTCTACCTTATTCAATTGTAATTAATTACTTAAGTATACATAAGTGTTTCTAAATGTTCATAGAGTCCTGATAGATTACAATAAATAAATAAAGTGACCATGAAACGATCAGAGCAACAATTTTCTAATTTGCTGCGGCAATTTGTAAGTGATCTTAATTTGTCTTAGTATTGTGTACAATGAAAGAACATTCATCGTAATTTATGAGTCGCTCAGTTAACTAGAGCAAGCTGATACTTTTTGCCACATATTTATTAATAATTATTTAATTAAACTTGGACTACATTATTATATTGTAATGATAGCTAACAAAAATATAAGGTATTTCATAAACCTGATATAACTGCGTATGCTTCAACTCGATTTATTATCATACGAGAAAATAGTAGTTAAAATTCACTGCCAGGTCGCTCTAATAAACAAAAGTGAAATTAAGTAATTTGGTATCCTAATAAAATAATTTATTCAAACGGTTGGAATCGGAGTTCATCAGACACATGTTGCTTAGTTAGTAGGTTTAACGATCGTGGCACTACATAAGTCCGTCCGAAAAATAAAGCAACAAGAAAATCACGTACATTTTATGCCAACGGTACCATTAACATGATTTGACTTGCGTACACGCCGTGCCCTAAGTCACCATAGCGCTGTGTAATACTACCTCCTGCTAAGTTGAACTCAACTGATGCAAGACTCAAGGACTTGGAAATCTTAGTTATTTTAACTGTAATAAGATATTCGTCATAGTATTTTTTGTAGCTGAAGCCTCCATCATTATATCTTCGTCTATATTACTTTGCATCAATCATCATCATCAGCCCGTATAACGTCCACTGCTGAACATGGGCAAAGAGAGAGGGTTTGTTGATAATGTCAGCATGCTTGGCAAAAACTCTTACTGAGAAACGCTGCTGCCCGTTCCCCGGAATACAGTTGATATAGATGATGTGATAACATTCGGGATCAACGGTTTAAAGGAGCTTCCAAAGGCACGGAGGGATATAGTACATGCATGTTCGTGTGACCTGACGTAACTCCACTACGGTAGGTACGGCCAGCTGACATTTTTTATCCTCCAATAATTGCGTTAACTATCATTAAAAAAAAATTCAGTCGGGAGGAATTAACTGCAATTTTTTTTAACGTGATTTAGAGTCTGCCGCTGCCCCTTCCACGGAGCGGCAGCTGACGTTGACCATCCTACTAATATAATTAACGCGATTTTTTGTAAGTATGGATGGATGGAAGTTTGTTACTCTTTCACGCCAAAACTACTAAACGGAATTGCCTGAAATTTTGCACCGCGATAGGTTATACGCTGGGTTAATATATTGGCTACAAAACATTACGCTCCGAACCACTGGATCAGAGTAACGCGGGTAAAACCGCGGGACGCAGCTAGTGCTCCATAAAACAACTCTCTGAAGCATTTCAAGAGTGTGTGAGGTTGAGAAGAGAGCTTTAGAGAATATTGGTCAGGAAAGCTGCTGGCAAGAAATCTTAGATTTTACCCAACGATTGGACTAACAACACAAAGGCTGTCAAATAAAATAAAATAGTTTAATCTAATCTTCAAAGTATCTGTCCTATACTAGTAGTCTCACATGTTACAGTCACGCATCCATAGCTAAGTGTGAAGCGTCACAAAAATAAAGTAAATTGGCCGTGTAGACGTGACATCTCGTGAGCACGGTAATTGGACCGCAGCTTTGAACAGAGCGAGCGCGAGTGGAACTTACTAGATTATAAGTTGGTTTACTAAGTTACATTTTAAAACGAACCTAATGAGGTCGGTATGACAGGCTATCTAGATCTAGAAGATTCTAGAAATTGCCAACTACCGTGTCATATAGAGCGGTTAACAAGTGACGCCGTTTTTTGTCCTCCTAGCTAATTTTTAATTAACTTTTTTATCGTTTAAAGACGTGAGGGTGATATGTCGCCTTTTTGAGTTTTTGTGTTTTTTTGCATAGATGAAGGTGATATGTCAATACAATTCGACTTAAACCGTCCATTTAAGGCTTTACGAGACAACTACATTCATCTAAGCACCTCATTTTCAATATCTAAACTTGCAGAAAAGTTTACTTTTGTTTATGAAAAAAGAAGTTATGTCAAGATTTTCTTTCAAATTTAATAATAAAAAATATAAATTTGTTTGGTTACTTTCATACCATTAATATTTCAGGTTATTTTCACAACTTGGCATCATAGTTTAATTCAAACATTAGTTTTGTAGCGACTTATCTCAAAAAATAAAAGTGAAACTTTAACTTCGATTTACTCCAAATTTAAATTATGTGACTTATCACCATCATCCACTCACGTCTTCGTTTGTTTAAATAAAGATTTCATTAAGGTCACCGAACTAGGCATGTTCGATCGAGGAAAAATATTAAAAAAATACATTTTATGTAGAATACTTTCCTCTGCCTTATGATGTTATGTCATTAATATGTACCTATTATACATATGATGGAAGTAATTAAGATTGAAATTAAAATTTATAATAATATGGGTTAAATAGTTAATGAGTGTTACAGTACATAGTCAAAGGGAAAATTTAATTATATAAATAATTAAGTACATTAATTAAAGAGAAATTAGATAAAGTGAAAGAAGGACAGATGGACTTTCACGTACATATTATTAATGCAAGGGTTATAACTAGAGAATGGAGTCGAATGCATATTTAACTTAACTTTGAGGAAGCATGTCATATAGAGTGGATAATGCCGATACACCCAATTGCCTGAAGGAAACGGCAATATATGCTCCCGCGCATTGCAGTAAATGATAAAGTAGGTTGTACGCACGGGCACCCCTAACACAGATTCATTGTCATTTTAATCTGTAATCTAATATACAAAGTTGATACGACAGAGGGGCTTTCCTTTAAACTGCCTATACTAGGTACCATTTCCAAGCTCTGTACCAAAAATCAATTAAATAGGAGCAGTAGTTTAGTCGCAAATGATTTTTTTAGTTTTTGCGCCGTTTTAACACGATGTATCTTTCCTTACGATGCGTTGTTGCCGCTCTGACGCAAATCATTGCAAAACATCCCGCATCGGCGCGCGCGCGACGTTGCCGCTTTGCTATGTCAGTGAAATTTATTTACAAAGGGTGGTTACGTTTTACTCTGATTTGTAAGCTATTTAGTTTGTTTGAAAGAAAAAAAAATCTCAATTTGGTTGCTTTTTATTTTTATACCGTATCGGATTAATAAAAAACACGTATAGTAAACGTAGCGTAATTTAATGCCCTCTGTCATATCAACGTTGTATAAAAAAGACACCCTATTTCCATCAGGCATCAGGCTGGATCCATTTCGTTAATTCTTTTTTTGTTGTGTTTGTTATTCACTCGAGAAGTTTTTTATTAAATAAGAAAATTGCGCGGAAAATAAGAAAAGTTAACAATACTTAACTACCATATTAAATTTTCTAATGTAATCTTAGCGCTTTTGACTGTAATATAACCTTTTTTTATGTAGTCTTACGGCCTTTGACATAATATTGACAGAATGCGTGCTGCTCTTAGTTTACTTTACGGTGGTTAGTTCAGAGCTTTGCTGAGATAGCATTAGACATGACTATAATTTTTTTTTTTTTTTTTTTTAAATATTACTAACAGAGTTTGTGCAGTCTACTAGTATTCTTGTTAACCCCTCGTGCTAAGCTAAAATGCTTGTGTTACGAGTGGGTTCACGTCGGCAGTGCAATGGGTGGGGTTCGAACCGGCGACCTCAAGATCACAAGTCCGACGCCCTAGCCATTGGGCTACGGCCGCTTTGATGAAATACTGCTAAACTTATTGTAATATCAAAACATATATAAAAAAAAAAAGATTCCTCTAAGTTTCTTCTTCTAAAAAACGGAAAACATAAATGTCAATTACTAAACCACTCGTAAGTAACTTGTGTATTTTAACTGACCAGTAGGTAATATTAAGGTGATGATCAGACGCTCATTTCGGTTTAAGTAATCCAAGGCCAATTGACAAAGATACCTACAATTAAGACATTTAAAAAGTTACGCACGTTTGCGTCGAGTCTGATTGAAGATTACCAAAACACTGTTTGGTTTCATTCATTTGGGTATTGACCGCTGCTTTGAACTCCATTTAATAAATGAAATAAACATGTTATTTAAAAAAACATTATTCAACTTCTTTTCACATTAAATCTATGTCTGTCTATATAAAAATAAATAAAATTGAAGTGTCTGTTTCTAATGGAAAAATAACAGGACTTTCACAAAAGGCATTTGAATGTATATTGCGAAACTAAGCTAACTAAATAACAAAAACATAATACATTTTTCTCTTATTTTTTCTCTTAAAAAAAGACAACTCCCGCACTAGGGAAATAAATCCCTGTGTCGCGGGGGACTTTACAAACATACATTTCACGGACACAAAGTACACCCAGACTCAGAACAATTATTTGTGGTTCACACAAATAAAACATCTGTGTGTTTCTTCTGACTAAGCTCAGTAACGGCTGGTACTCAGTAAGTAATTATAAAAACAGTGGTAGGTACCAATTTAGACGGGACTTCAGTGGTAGAATCTCAGTTAGGTATCTCAGTTGTTTTTTGCCATCTATCGGTAATGATCAACATTACTGCGACAAATATCTCCTAAGTTGCATTTGGAATGAAATTTATACTGGGTGACTTTTTTTACCGTCTTGAAAATAATAGGGCGTGATATGTATATGACATAGATGTGTAAGGCATAGTTATTTTATCTTTTTTTTTTACTGACATAGAGTAAAAACCATAACGATAAAAATACGTAGGTTCCTAATTAGGTATTTACTTTACATTAGATAAAATAGGTGCCTATAATACTAGGCCGCAATCAAATACCTATAAATGAAAAGAGTGATCGAAATAGCGTAACTACCTACTTAGGTACGCATTTTTACGGTTACGATTATTAAACTAAGCCAGTAAAAAAAAAAAAAAAAAAACTTTGCCTTAAACATTTATTTCATAGACATATCACACCCTATTATTTCTTAAGACGGTAAATTAAGTCATCCAGTGAAAAAAAGTTACATAAATACGTCCGTCAGACCAAAAAAAGAGGTTTTTTTTAACCATGTCTATCTTGAAATATTTCGTTACTAAAGTAATAGGTACTGTTAGGTACTGCAACTAAAAATCACGGTGTATTATAAATAAAATCATTAACACCCTGCTGCGATCCGTCACCGAATAAAATCAATGTTTACAAAAAACCTAGATTAAGTTAATAATTGCATTACAAACTTCGAATATTACGCATTTAATTAATTTGTTTCAGCCATTATTGTGATTCGGATAAGTTTGTCAGTATTGCGAAATGTAATAAATACTTTAGGTAACAACTTTGTTTTGTCAATGTCAGTCTAATTTTCAAGACCTAACGAAAGACCTAACCAGCTGTGTGGGAAATGATTATTTTGCAATTTATTTTTTAATTTTTGATATAAAACATTGATTGATGACTCATTGGGTATGTAACAGCCAGTAACACCTAGTACATTACCAGTAGTAGAACTTAGGCTGACCACACATTGAGCATGCGTATTCGAGAGTGTGTCACATACGAACAACGTGACGGAGACCAAGCTCGCTCGCCTTATTCTCACACTCAACATACTTGCACCCCCAATGTGGGGTCAGCTTTAATATCATAGTCTGGGAAGACGTAGATTTGTGCCGGACGGATCCCATTCAATAATACCTTCCTATTACATTTCGTTTTCATCACACTCTTCCCAGTGGATTCGAACGTACTCGGATCGATTCAAACGAGACGCTTCTGGATAGAATTATATTTTTTTTTAAATTCTCAACGGAACCCATGAATGCGATCCATTTGTGGTATCCATTAGGATAGGAAGGAATTATATGAAATCCGTGGTCATATAATTAAATTCTAAAATAAACACATATCACAATAAACATGAACTTCATAATATAGAAACGGTCAACAATTAGTGAGCCAAGTTCACTCTGTTCACAGTCTGTTAATCCTCATTACAATATCATTTCACTTTTACTCGCCAAAACTAAGCGAAAGTGTAGACCGTTCTATTATTTTAATTCATCATTCATTAACATATGGGTGACACAGTACAAGAAATACATAAGTTGGGACCTTTTGTTTTCGAGGATAAATCGATTATGCCTCATTTACGGAGGAACGGCGCGTCGCGTGTGGCGTTATGCGATGCGGTCCACACTGAATTCAAATATATAGCGTTGTATGAGTGCGTTTACGGTGAAGGAAGGCAGGTAGTAGGGAGAGGGTATAATCATTAAAAATTCCAGGTGTGTCCGTAAATGGGGCCTAATCGTTTTCTCCCCTTGATCCCAACTTACGTGTTTGCATCGATCTTAGTACATGCAAGGTTTCCACGCCACCGCAGCAACAGGGGCACCGCACAATTCCTTTCTCCATGGCGATGATATACTAATCTAATTACGAGAGAGGCAATACCCTCCAAAACAACCCAGCTTCTCCACCAAACGCCACTAATAGATGGCTGATGCTGCCTAAAATATGACAGGCAATAAATGTAGCGTTTTCAGTAAAACTAAGTTAAGTGGAACAGATGTTAATTAGCGTGGTATGTTGAGATGGTGTTAAGCAGATTGCAAAACATTATCATGTTAATAAAAATTATTTACTCTTATCGCTTAGTTTTACACCACCCGCGGGGCAGAGAACCAGAGCGGAATTGAGTGAGCATTCAATTCCGCTGTAACCCGTATGTTCATTCTACTTGCATGTACAATTTTAGCGCCGTGATTTTTTAGTTGTTGTTACTAATTGGTAGGACGCTTTATCAATATTACTATCGAAAAGTAATATTCAAATTTTAAAATTTATAAATGTATTTTACACAAAAGTAGTTCTCAAGGCGATGGAAATGATCAATATACATAGCAAAATGAGATCTAGTGCCTTTTTTTCCCGCAAGATGGCGTCCCTGTGTGACTTGGACCTCGGCGCAGGGCGGTCGCTGGCGATGAGATTGAGGGATTTTGACTTTTTCAATCTCATCGCCAGCAACCGCCCTGAGCCTTGCAATAAAAGATAATCTGTGTTATTCGAACAGGCGCCTCATTTTATTAGTTAATTCTTTATGTAATTGAAAAAGTACATGCGTATATTGATTGTGTTAATATAAATAAATCATTTTCTTAAGTATTAAGAGCAATGACTAAAACCGTGATGGCATCGGTTAAAAGTCAATCCAGACCAATTATTTCTTAGCGGAGAACTGGATAAAATTAAATGTGAGTATAATGTTATCTTGCAAACCAAAACTTTATTATTCTCAACTTATGCCGTTCTTGCGTTGAATTAATTTTAGTATAATATTTTACTAAAAAATGAGTAAGGTCAATGTTAAATGTCATTAAAATTAAATATTTTTAAATTAATTAATGACAATACAATTCAAATTAATTACTTTAAACAACATTGCTGTTTAATTATCAAGAAAATGTGTAATATCGCTTATAAAATAAATTGAGAGCATTTGTATTTGTATGTTTCATTTAGTTCACCATCATCATCATCATAATCTGCCCGTACAACATTTGAGGCTGAACATGGGCCTCCCCCCGAATTAGGATTTTGCCATAGTCACCACGCTTGGCAGGCGGGTTGGTTATGCCCGGTGAAGTAGCAAAAGCCTCGTGGCTAACTACATATGCAAGTCCGAAAAAAAAAACCGCAATTTTAAATTGTGATATACAAAGAAACGTTGCTCTTCTTTCCCTTTGCTACGCTTGATTGAGATGATTTTATAACAATCGGGTCCAACAGCTTTCAACGTACTCTAAGAGGCACGCTTTGCTTTTAGATGGTCGAAGATCGATCTTCTACATCTCCTATTGAGATTTTCGTCCGTAAACGTTAACTAACATATAGATTAACCAAAATGTCATAGTTACAGTGATAATACATATACATTGTTGCGTTACCGGTCACATTCATAAAATCTAATTGTATTATGATCAACAGTCGTTGTAACACAAGTACACTACGCCCCCTGTACATCATTAATTGTAGTTATCGTTATTTTAAACTGTCATTATGTAGTTTTTGTACGTCTATAAACAAGTTATTTATATGGCAATATATATCTTTATCTATATATCTATATATATAAAAGAAAGTCGTGTTTGTTACAACACTTATAACTCGAGAACGGCTGGACCGATTGCCATGGTTTTTGATTTGTTGGATTTGTTTCCGTCCCGAATAGCAGAATACATTTTTAAAACAAAAGAAAGTCGTGTTAGTTACACTATTTATAACTCAAGAACGGCTGAACCGATTTGGCTGAAAATTGGTAGGGAGGTAGCTAATAACTGGGAGAAGGACATAGGATACTTTTGGGTAGGGGTAGGGTAGGGTAGGGTAGGGTAGGGGTAGGGTAGGGTAGGGTAGGGGTAGGGTAAGGGTAGGGTAGGGTAGGGGTAGGGTAGGGTAGGGGTATGTTAGAGGTATGTTAGGGGTATGGTAGGGGTAGGGTAGGGGTAGGGTAGGGGTAGGGTAGGGGTAGGGTAGGGGTAGGGGTAGGGTAGGTTAGGGGTAGGGGTAGGGTAGGGGTAGGGGTAGGGGTAGGGTAGGGGTAGGGTAGGGTAGGGGTAGGGTTAGGGTAGTGGTAGGGTAGGGTAGGGCAGGGGTAGGGTATAAAAGTCCACCCGTGCGAAGCCGGGGCGGGCCGCTAGTATATGTATAAAAGAAAGTCGTGTTAGTTACACTATTTATAGCTCAAGAACGGCTGAACCGATTTGGCTGAAAATTGGTAGGGAGGTAGCTAAGGACTGGGAGAAGGACATAGGATAATTTAGGGTATGGGTAGGGTAGGGGTAGGGTAGGGGTAGGATAGGGGTAGGATAGGGGTAGGATAGGGGTAGGGTAGGGGTAGGGTAGGGGTAGGGTAGGGGTAGGGTAGGGGTAGGATAGGGGTAGGATAGGGGTAGGGTAGGGGTAGGGTAGGGTAGAGGTAGGGGTAGGGTAGGGGTAGTGTAGGGGTAGGGTAGGGGTAGGGTAGGTGTAGGGTAGAGGTAGGGATAGGGTAGAGGTAGTGTAGGGGTAGGGTAGGAGTAGGGTAGAGGTAGAGTAGGGGTAGGGTTGCGTAGATGTAGGACACCGCGTAGATTTTGAGGCGGTACGAAGTTTGCCGAGCCAGCTAGTTACGAATAAATTTAAAACTCGAATATGCTTGGCACATGCCTAATATGAGATCAGCTTAAGTGCGTTGCATATTTTGCCAGCCCAAATTCGCAAAATATACTGAACGAATTCGTATGAAAATTGGTACACCGATATAGGTAGTTGTTATATAGAGCTATAATAATAATGTAGGACTGAACTTTTCCATTTATACGAATATCTAACAACAACCTCCGTAGCGTAGCGGTATTTGGCTCGCTTTAAGTCTCGGAGGTCGTGGGTTCGATCCCCACACCGGACAAGAAATCTTTGTGTCAATTCTTAGATTTATTTCCGGGTCTGTTTTGTTGAGGGACTACCCTCCGTGCCTCGGAAAGCACGTTAAGCCGTTAGTCCCGATTATAACAATATATAATAATCGTATATCAAGGAATAGGCTGCAGCCTAATACCACCACCAACGTCACCAACCCGCCTGCCAAGCGTGTTGACTACGGCAAATACCCTCCCCCGGGAGGAGGCCCATGTTCAGCAGTGGACATCATACGGGCTGATGATGATGACTAATATCCATACTATATAATTTTATACTAAACAAAGAGGAAAGATTTGTATTTTAGTGTATGTTTATTAGCAATAAACTCAAAAACTACTGGACGGATTTCGATGATTCTTACACCATTAGAAAGCTACGTTATTCAGAAATAATATAAGCTATATTAAATTATGATGTTTCCTCGAGAATGGCACGCACGCGGAATAAACTGCGCGTCGGTAGCTAGTTTCTTTGCTATCTGTTTATATTCAAACAGAAAATCGGTAGGTACTGGTTTAACGGAACCATTACTTCTTTAGCAACCATTTATTTTGATAATGGAAATGAATACGTTTATTGATTATGTTCGATCGCACTGATTATAAGTCAAATACAATGATAGTTACAAAAAAAATCTTGACTTATAAATTAGTTTAGATTTCAACGATAATTAATCTATATATATAAAAGAAAGTCGTGTTTGTTACAACACTTATAACTCGAGAACGGCTGGATCAATTTCCATGGTTTTTGTTTCGTTGGATTTGTCTACGCCCTGAATAGCAGAATACATTTTAAAAACAAAAGAAAGTCGTGTTAGTTACACTATTTATAACTCAAGAACGGCTGAACCGATTTGGCTGAAAATTGGTAGGGAGGTAGCTAAGAACTGGAAGAAGGACATAGGATACTTTTGGGTAGGGGTAGGGTAGGGTAGGGTAGGGTAGGGTAGGGTAGGGTAGGGTAGGGTAGGGGTAGGGTAGGGGTAGGGTAGGGGTAGGGTAGGGTAGGGTTAGGGTAGGGGTAGGGTAGGGCAGGGGTAGGGTATAAAAGTCCACCCGTGCGAAGCCGGGGCGGGCCGCTAGTTATTAAATAAAATGTACCAATTACCAAAGTCGTTATGGCATGTAATAGTTTTAGAAACGTTTTATAAATTAAAATCAACCAGCGCGGGCTAGTATCGGGTATGAAGCTAGCTAGGTTTGCCCGTACTATAATATCGGGTATGAAGCTAGCTAGGGTAGCCCGTTATATAGTATCGTACTATATTTCAGTCAAATGTACTATATGTTATAAAAAAATAATATAGTACAAAAAGTACTATATTTTTAGCAAACCTTAAATTCGCCCCATTTTAAAATTTAGACCGCACCCTCAGCGCGGCATATGAAAACAATGAATTGTTGATTTATTTTAATATGGACCTATCTGCTCAGACTCATAAAGTTATTTTAAAGGTTTTTACCTTGATGGCCGAAGCAAAGAGTAATAATACTAAAATACACGTGGAAAAATTATTAAAAATAAATGTTTACTATGTTTTTTTATATATTTAGCATCTTTTGTAAAAATTGCTATATAAAACAAAAAAAGGTGGCAACCAAATATGAAGCATAGAACGCGTCGCAGCAGATAGTGCATAGACTAGGTAGTGTAACCTCCTTTTCTATTGTTAGTTCCGAATGCAGTTGAAAGTCCTCTCCAGTTCAGTACTAAGAAACTTATATTAACCATACTAATTCTTTGTTACTGTCTATTGAAGAAAACAATAAATACATATTCTATACACCTCTTTCTTAAGTCTTTCCGTTTCACCGTGTATCTTCATACAATGTCATTTAAAACAAAAATAAAGGAAATCTTAACCTTTATTGTCTTGTATGGGTCTTTTCAACTAACGTTGATTTACAACGAAAATAACAATTTACAATTCAAGCAATTCAATTTCAATACAATAAACATTACATTTTCTTGCAACAAATCATAATACAATAAATTCTACTTTACGGTTACTTCAGCAGAACCTTCAGATGCCCAGAAGTCCGAGAGGCCCGCGAACAGTAAAGTGGAGCGACAGTTGCACAAAACTCCCCTTAAAAAATACGAATAGCCACAATCCCTCAAGTCCCCGTCAGCGACCGCCCTGAGCCGTGGTCCAAGTCCTACAGGAGACGCCCTCTTGCGCAGGTTGCTTAGTTTGTAGTGTTTAAACCATTTATCTAGGCTGGAGCTCTGCTCGCCTTTATGCCGTAGTAGTAGCAAGTAGTAAGTAGCAAAAGCCTCGGGGCTAAACAAAAAGGTGCATCCAAAAAAAAAAAGGGTTACTTCAGCTAGCAAAATATTATCTTAGACCTCTCTATACCTAGGTACTAAATATATAAGTATAACCCTGAAGAATATTTTTATTTGTTTGCTTGAACGCGCTAAATTTAGGAAATACTGATCCGATTTGAAAAATTATTTCGGTGTTAGATAGCCAATTTATCGAGGAAGGCTATAGGCTAATATTTTACTATGAAGTTCCCACGGAAACTGGAGCTACGCGGATAAAGCCTGCACGAGAAGCGTTACCTATAGCTAGGTAAAGAAAAACATGTTTTTCGACCATAAATAGCCCAGAAATCTACATAATTACATAAATTTCTCCGCGCTAAGGGCTTCATATCTTCTTTTTATATATATATATATCTATATATATAAAAGAAAGTCGTGTTTGTTACAACACTTATAACTCGAGAACGGCTGGACCGATTGTCATGGTTTTTGATTTGTTGGATTTGTTTCCGTCCCGAATAGCAGAATACATTTTAAAAACAAAAGAAAGTCGTGTTAGTTACACTATTTATAACTCAAGAACGGCTGAACCGATTTGGCTGAAAATTGGTAGGGAGGTAGCGAAGAACTGGGAGAAGGACATAGGATACTTTTGGGTAGGGGTAGGGTAGGGTAGGGTAGGGTAGGGTAGGGTAGGGTAGAGTAGGGTAGGGGTAGGGTAGGGTAGGGGTAGGGTAGGGGTAGGGTAGGGTAGGGGTAGAGTAGGGGTAGGGTAGGGCCTACCCCTACCTTTTAAAAACAAAAGAAAGTCGTGTTAGTTACACTATTTATAACTCAAGAACGGCTGAACCGATTTGGCTGAAAATTGGTAGGGAGGTAGCTAAGAACTGGGAGAAGGACATAGGATACTTTTGGGTAGGGGTAGGGTAGGGTAGGGTAGGGTAGGGTAGGGTAGGGTAGGGTAGGGTAGGGTAGGGTAGGGTAGGGTAGGGTAGGGTAGGGTAGGGTAGGGTAGGGTAGGGTAGAGGTAGGGGTAGGGTAGGGGTAGGGTAGGGGTAGGGTAGGGGTAGGGTAGGGGTAGGGTAGGGGTAGGGTAGGTGTAGGGTAGGGGTAGGGTAGGGGTAGGGTAGGGGTAGGGTAGGGGTAGGGTAGGGGTAGGGTAGGGGTAGGGTAGGGGTAGGGTAGGGTAGGGTTAGGGTAGGGGTAGGGTAGGGCAGGGGTAGGGTATAAAAGTCCACCCGTGCGAAGCCGGGGCGGGCCGCTAGTTATGTAAAAAAATCTTCATTCCATCGCTCTATTACGACGTCAAAGAAGTACAAACAAACACTTTCACGTAATATTAGTATAGATAAACATTGCGCCACTATCCGACTTCACTCGGACACCTATTCATTGGTCGAAGTTGACCCTACAATCGGTTTGGATACGATTGTCAGTTCCGATGATGCAATTCTGGTGTCTGAGTACCGAAAAGCGATATTTATGTCTCACTTGCAGCCTGCCCCGGCTTTGCAAGAGTGCAATTCTGATGTAGGTATTATAGAAATAAGCACTCCTCTTGAATCAGTCTATATTTTAAAAAAACCGCGTCAAAATCCGTTGCATAGTTTTAAAGATCTAGCCATACTTTAGCCATAGGGACAGACAGACGGCGGGAAGCGACTTTGTTTTATACTATGTGGTGTACTTAATATTATCAAGTAGATGTGTTAACAACTACTCTTGTAATTTACTGACAGAATAAAATGAATGCCTTGCCAGTAACATCGGCGGTGCAGTCGAAGCCGACGTGCTTGGAGTTATAATCACTTCAATTCAAACTGTATTCAATGATAAAATCTTGAGAAAAACACATCACAAGTTTCAGCTTATATGATGACTGAACGGGCACTATTAACACAGTTTTTTTTTCGGACGAGCGGGCTCGTAATTAGCCACGAGGCTTTTGCTTCTTCACCGGGCATAAAGGCGAGCAGAGCTCCAGCCTAGATAAATGGTTTCAACACTACAAACTAAGCATTTTTTTGTTGTCCGGGAGGAAATGCATTGACGCATTCCCACCACCGTTGCAGCGTATTTGCGCGCTAGCGGTGGGATATGTGGGACTCGCCCTCTCCATAGCGTGGTATGCTAAAGTCATACCACGAGGAGAGGACCCTACACCACTAAAACCTCCCGGACACTCCTTCGATCCGCCGTTGGCGGGGGTCGGGTACGCATGAGCAATCCGGCCCCCCGACTGCACCCGCGGCCAATATGGTACCGCGAGATCTCCAGGGCCACACTTACAGTGGCCCATTTGCCCAATTATAGGGACGCCCGGAGTGTAGAGGCGTCCCTACTCCTCATGGGTCAGCCTCTAAGGGAGCGGGGCCCATGTTCCCCACTCCCCAAGGCCGAGCCTAGGGCGGTAGGCGGCGGGAACAAACTAAGCAACCTGCGCAAAAATAGGTAGGTAGGTTTCATAGGGCGTCCCTATGAAACGTGGACCTCGGCTCAGGGCGGTAGCTGGCGATGAGATTGAGGGATTTTGACTTTTTGTATTTTAGAGAAGTTTTGGGCAACTGTCGCTCTCTCTTAACATAGATTCGCGTTTATTTTGATATGTGATTAAATTATTCACTTTTGAATGTGCTTACTGGTGTAAGAACATATTATTAGTTTTCAATGTTTAATGTTCTCCAAAAATATAGACATTGGAGATATTATTATGTACCTATCGTAAAGAAAGCTGTGGCCGTAGCCTAAGGTATGCCATAAATGTTCCGGCGCTGACCAGGACAATGGTCAGAGCGGGAGGGGGGAGGGGGGAGATGCAACAATAACACGTCACACAAAGCCGAAAAGGGTCTCCCATTGCGCACGCAAGGCGATAACGCAAACAGCGTATTGCAAGAGAAGCAGGGTTCTTATTTTTTTTTGGTTAGCGCGCCCACCGGCACCATTGCCTTGTTGGCCGGGACACCGGGAACCGGCACATGTCCCGGCGTACCGAGACGTATGGCAACCTACCGTAGCCAAATGACTAGGGCGTTGGGCTTGCGATCATGTGGTCGCCGGTTCGATCCCTACCCATTGCACTACCAACGTAAACCCACTCGTTACACAAGCTTTAATCTTAGCATGAGGGGTTAACAAGAATATCTACTAATAGTATGCTAAAGGTCAGCTAGTAATCTTTTTTATAAAAAGCCATTAAAAAATATGAATTTTGCCTACATGATTTCATGCATTCAATTTTAAATTGTAGTGCTTTTATGTAAAATAAAATTATTTCACAGTAATGTGATTCACGAACTAATTGTTCGTCATCAATGAAGGACGTCGCACGAAATTCACGCATATTTTTTGACTTTTTTAATATAGAACTGAGACAATACTAACCAGACAAGAGAAATCGTACCAAACAACGATAATATAACATGTTGACATAACAATAAAGTCTGCGGCATCACAATGAAAAGAACACGTTTTCTCCTGCATATGAATAACATAAAGAATTTAGCGACAAAGTATCAGATCTTAGTGCTTATTTGCGGCTTTTATGCTATAACTCTAAGTACTCATTCACGTTGACTCGCGGTCACGAAATAACAAACATATGGCGTAATATCCAAGTGTTCACGTACGAATCGACTGGCGCGCACGGTGCGGTCGCGGGAATATTAAACGCGGGAGATATTTGTATGGGTTCACGTCGAACTAGCGGCGGAGCGCGCGATTAAAGGCCGAAACACATTATTAACACGCGACGCGACGCAAAGTGTCGACGACACCCGATATGCACCCACATGGCGTCGCGTCGGGTGTTCATAGTGTGATTCTGGTCTATAATATAGAAAACAATACATTTGGTCGGGTTTCATCAGGTCGCGTCGCGTTTTATCAATATGTTTCCGCCTTCACTCGCGACGACAGGTAATATCAACCAGTATGCTTAATAGAAATCTATGCAGTCAGGACTGTCGGGACTGAAGGACTTATCATGTGACGATATGACTATGACTTCGAAAAAAATATCTTAATTACTGCAAGGTTATTGTAACGCATTTCCTATTTTATTGTTACTGTATTATTATTATTATTATGTTGGTTCATTTTACTGTCACGGGCCCATGGGGGCCCGGTCATTTGAAAGGCATTCATGGGGCCGAAGCTACATTGAAGAGGCCTTTGGTACCTTTTAATATAAAAGTGAGATGGCTGCATCTATGAAGGTCTATCCATTAATATACCATTGAGATATACCAATTAGGGCGTGCAAAACCGGAAGGTCTTCAAAACCGGTTTTGAATTTCGGTTTTGAGGCCCCAAAACCGGAAACCGGTGTTAGCCCCGGTTTTGGCAACAATTTTATATTGTTTTTATAGTATAATTTTAACAAGAAAACAATATTCTTAGATACCCACAAACTCTACAAATAAAACAAATTGTATGATATACCTCTTTTTAATAATCCATTTATGCCTAACAATACCAAGTATACCACATAAATACTTTGAATAACGGGAACTTAAAATAATATAAAGATAGACTGAGATCAAATCAACAAGTAAGTTTGTGGTACCTTTAGTAGGTAGTAACAATTCTGGTAAGAATAGAAAAAAAAAAATTAAACATACGAAAGACATTCATCAATTACTATATGTCTCTTTCTCTCTTTAATTAATAACTAATAACAACATTATTAAAGGGTTCTTAATTGACTGTAAAACGAGATCAAATCAACTGCGTAGTTATACTAATTTAAATAAACAATAATTATTTTTTTCCAAGAGACCGCTGTTCTTGGTAATGTGTTCTTAAGAAAAGAAGTGCATTTAACAGTTTATCGGATAGCGTACTTCTTATTTTGTTTCAAAAGTACCCAGCACTTGAAAACGCCCTCTCACTCTGAACACTTGTTGGTAGTACACACATCAAATAGTTGTAAGCTTCTGTGAGATACATACCCCGATGCCCTCCGCTTTCATACATGGCTTGCTCTACCTTTATAAACCCTGCAAGGTCGAAATCGGAATCAGACCGATTCTTGGGGGCTTTCCTGCATTTATCTAATTCCTTATCAAGCTGCTCTTAAAGAGTTAGCTCATCAGCTACAACTTCAGCGTCAGATGATGACGATAACGTTGGCGCGGACCGCTCGGAAACAACTAGGGGGATGGTATTAGAGTCCTTGGGCTTATATTTTAGCTTCTGCAATAAATTTGTAATAGTATCAGATATTTCAGCACCATTGGATTTGGGAAACGTATCATCGTCATCTTGTGTTGAGAAGTCTTCCCAATCGTGTAAATAATGCAAGACACCAGCTAACAGGAGACGCCTTTGCTTGATACGACTTCTCAAGTTCATCGCTAGTTTGAAGCTCAAAACATTGTTTTGTTCTTCTAGTTTCTTGATCATGAATTTTTATGTTGTGTTAGCTGTGTGAAGAGTAGCATCACGTCGGCACAAGGACAGAACAGCAAGTTTGACAACATTCAATTCGAAAAAAGTTGTTTAAACCAAAATGTAAATATATAATTCAAAAACGGGAAAACCGGAGTTAACTCCGGTTTTGTCTTTCAACCCCGGTTTTCAAAAATCGGTAAATTTTGTCCGGTTTCCGGTTTTTAGCAAAACCGGAAAACCGGTTTTGCACGCCCTAATACCAATGGACAATCTTCCACCGATACGGAACTATAACTTGGTTTGAGCTATAATTATTATTATTAACTTAATAAATTTACATATTTAAAATATTTATTTTTGAATGCGTAGTAAATGCTGATTAGCCAAGACATTTTTGTCAAAGTAATATCGTTACGTGATTAGCCTCCAGCTCGCTTCATGCCCAGTCTGGCAAAAGCCTCGTAGCTAACTACATAAATGTCCGTCCGAAAAACATAACCAGTTATAATCTCAACCACAAATTCCATAGTGTCTACACTACCAAGTAGTAAAGTACAATTAGTCACTTCCTTATTGAGTGTCGCTGCTTTGAGGTACACACTTACACTTTCCCTTCGTCCATTCCCTACTTTTTCGTCTTCAACGAGTTTGTGATAATTATTCAAATTGCTGTTGCTTGCTCTATTGGATGCTGTTAACATTTCGTACACATTTTTGGCAGTTTTAAGAGTGATGTCCGTATAAAATGTTTTTGTTGAAAATGGTTGTACTGATCTGTATCAAATATTTATTTCCAAAAAGATTGTGTTCTTTAATACGCATGTGTCGTTTAATATGGGGAGGACTATTCTTAAAGTGGCACCACGCCGTGATGGTTAAGAAAAGCCCATCCCGTGTATTTCCATTGCTGTCGTAAGAGGCGACTAAAGGGACACGTGATGGATGGGCAACAGCGTTTATTAGCTCAAGGATACCCCCCATCGTACTACGATCACTAATCCGCCCGCCAAGCGTGGTGGTTATGGCAATATCACTCGACCCTAGCTTCCCAAGGTCAGTTAAGTAAAAGTAAGTTTAATTCACGTTATAATAACTATCGTTTCTTTTTAACCACACGACATTTTCGGGTGTATTAATTAAATTAGTATGGATCAATTCTTAATTAAATCAGAAATTACAAAACCCACCAAGTATTTTACGAAATAATTTCAAATGTCAAATATTTGTAAAACAATGACATTAAAGATATTTAAATAACAAAGTTTATAGGATTACAAAACTATTCTTAATATTGTTCCTATCTGAAAGTCATGACGTTGAAATCTTGATAAGCAATGCTATTAAGAAAACGACGAAAACTAAAAACGAAAAAGATGATGACAAAACTAGTCCGACTGTCAGGTCCGACTTTAATTTTTAACTAGCTTCCCGCGTGCAGTTTCGCCCGCGTAACTCCCGTTCCCGTGGGAACTTGATAATTTAATATAGCCCATGTCATCCGGGGATAGTGTAGCTTTCTAACGGTGAAACAATTTTTCAAATCGGTCCATTAGTTTCGGAGCCTATTCAATGCAAACAAACAATCAAATCTATCCTCTTTATTATAATAGTATAGATTTTAATTTAATTAATTAATGCCGCTGGTACAGCTGCTCTAAAACATTGAAGTAGTTGAAATGTTTCTAATTCACCCTGTTTTCACAGTACAGCTACATTACGTACTTCATATAAATCAATTACATTCAGATATAAAATCAACGTAAGGGACTCATCATCATCATCAGCCCGTATAACGTCCACTGCTGAACATGGGCCTCCTCCCGTGGAAGGGTATTTGCCATAGTCACCACGTTTGCCATGCGGGTTGGTGACCGCAGTATTATGTTGTACCACACAAGGAAACGCTGCTGCCCGTTCCTTGATATACGATTATTATAGATGATGTTATAACAATCGGGACCACCGGCTTAACGTGCTTTCCGAGGCACGGAGGGTAGTCCCTCAACCAACCAAACCCGGAAAGAAATCTTAGAATTCACACAAAGATTTCATGTCCGGTGTGGGAATCGAACCCACGACCTCCGAGATACAAGGCGAGCCAAATACCGCTACGCTACGGAGGTTGTCAACGTAAGGGATTATTTACACTTATTAGTCCCTAAATCTCCGTAGCCAATGTAACAGTTTCCTGCGTACACATACCTAATTGCAATTCGCAACATAAATATTAATTCAAATAAAAAGTATAGATACTAATATAATTATGCGAAAAAATGTATGTTTTTGTATTAAATTAGTTCCTACGTTTTAACTTATTTATTATTAAGTTTGAAACTCCACCATATTGCGAAATAGACAGCGTATCACGGACCTAGTGGACTAGCAATTATTTATTGAGATTAGAATGAAAAAAAAATGGGATCCTCAAAACGAAAAGAAGAACTTTTCGCGCGTTAAACTACGCGGGACAGCTGCAGAATTGTGAATACGGTAATAATTAAGCATCGTATGTACAGATCACTGTATTTTTTTATTTCTTTATGCTATTAAATCTATACTAACAGTATAAAGTGGAAAGATTTATTGATTGTGTGTTTGTTTGTACTGAATGGACTCAGAGCTCCGAAACTACTGGACTGATTTCAAAACTTGCACCATTTGATAGTTATGTTTTTCAGGAATGACCCGTGGAAACATAAGATACGGTTTTGAAACCACGCGTAAAAAGCAAACAATATCTAAATATACAGAGGTGAAGAGTTTGTTTGTTTTGTTTGCTAGAACGCGCTAATCTCAGAGACTTCTGGGCCCCGAGTCTACTATCGTAATGGCGTATCCATGAACTGTCAATGACAGTTCAATGGCCGGTTTTTTTCCCATTTGGTAATCTACTAATCCAAATGACGTCATATTGGTGTCACTATGACGCCACGATGACATTAGCGTAGTTGAATATAATAACAAATGATACATTTATAAGTTTTGAAATCGCCTAAATAAACATTACAATCTCCCTAACCAGCTCCCCTGCTACTTCTGTTGACGGCCTTTTTCTGCGGTAGCATCACCGACTGCCATTCCAGCGCTGACACCATAGTGAGATTAGTAGATTACCGTTTTTGGCATAATGATATCATGAAGGCACTACGGTGGCACAATACTTAAAAAAATAGGAGACTCGGCCCCCTGGTCTGCTTCGAATAATTCTTTCAGTTTTAGATAGCCCTTGTATCAAGGAAGATTATTTTTTTATTAATTTTTTAAAGATTACTAGCTGAGTTTTTGCAGTGTAGTATTCTTGTTAACCCCTCGTGCTAAGCTAAAATGCTTGAGTTAAGCCGGATTTACATTACAAAACAAGTGTCATGCATGATAAAATTAGTTTCGCGAAACTAATTTTAGCACACGTGAAACTTCTTTCGTTTAAATTGACCCTCTCGTCCACTCTATATCTATTTTCTGAACGCTGCTCGGGATTTCCCCTAACTAAGGTGAAAATATGCCAAATTTAGCATTAAAAATGCCAAAACGGCAACACTGCTGCGCAGGTGCTGTCGCGACATTAGTTTCGCGTCGCATTTACATGATGAAACTAGTTGCATGACATTAGTTTTACAAAAAATATGCGCATAACACGAAACTACCCCAGTGTCACAAAAGTAATGCATGCATTGTAAAACTGAACGTTTACACGTGAAATTACTGGTCAAATTAAGCCGGATTTACATTACGAAATTAGTGGCTTGAAATTAGTTTTATAACACTAATTTGCTGCGCAGCAGTGTTGCCGTTTTGGCATTTTTAATGCTAAATTTGGCATATTTTCACCTTAGTTAGGGGAAATCCCGAGCAGCGTTCAGAAAATAGATATAGAGTGGACGAGAGGGTCAATTTAAACGAAAGAAGTTTCACGTGTGCTAATATTAGTTTCGCGAAACTAATTTTATCATGCATGACACTTGTTTTGTAATGTAAATCCGGCTTTATAGTGTTATAAAACTAATTTCAAGCCACTAATTTCGTAATGTAAATCCGGCTTTACGAGTGGGTTCACGTCGATAGTGCAATGGGTGGGGTTCGAACCGGCGACCTCAGGATCACAAGTCCGACGCATTAGCCATTGGGCTACGGCCGGTTATAGGCTATTTATCTTGAAGTTCCTACAGGAATTGGGGTTATACGGTTATAACCACACGCGGGTGTGATTACCTGTGATTTTGTAGAACGTTTAAATAAAACAATCACTTAAAAATCCATAAACCAATTCGTGCGAGCAATTTCCATTAAACAATAATTCTGAAAATCCATACATAGTTGAAATGTGCATACAATTGGAACTGCGCTTCGACACGCCATCTATCATCGAGTACAAACAACAACGGGAATAATTGGGGAAACACGGGAACAGTAATAACTGTCGCGCACGATATGTCATGAGCATGGTAGGGTTGCCACAACAAAATAAACAAATTTCGTTAGTTTACTTACACTGTTGGGCCGGATTGCTTACGCGTACCCGGCCCCCGCCAACGGCGGATCGAAGGAGTGTCCGGGGGGTTTTAGTGGTGTAGGGTCCTCTCCTCGTGGCATGAGTTAGCATACCACGCTATAAGAGGGCGAGTCCCACATATCCCACCGCCAGCGCGCGAATACGCTGCAGCGGCGGTGGGAATGCGTAAAGGCAATACCCCCCGGACAAAAAAGAAAAAAGGCCTTACACTGTTATTTCCAACCAGTCTTCAAAATTTCGATAGCGCCGGTGTCTCAGTGGTTACGGTAGTTGCTTCGAAGACCTGGTGTTCTGGGTTCGATTCCCACCCGGGACAATTATTTGTGCGAACTTAAAATAATTGTTCTGTTTTTTTTTCGGATAGACATACGTAGGTAGCCACGAGGCTTTTGCTACTTCACCGGGCATAAAGGCGAGCAGAGCTCCAGCTTAGATAAATGGTTTAAAATCTACAAACTAAGTAACCTGCGCAAGAGGGCGTCCTCTGTGGGACTTGGACCTCAGCTCAGGGCGGTCGCTGGCGGGGAGATTGAGGGATTATGTCTTTTAGTTTTTGTTGTTCTAGAGTCTGGCTGTGCTTTGCGTCCGTGAAGTGAATGTTTGTTAAGTCACACGCCTCACAGTAATTAATTTTGCTAGGAGATGGTTTTAATTTTAAAAAATGACGATTTTTTTTCCTATTTATTAATACCTAAAATGTTATTTTGGGCCTTTGTGCGCGGGCCGAATGTGGTTCGTGGACGATATTCGTGCAGTACAAACGAAGCTACGCGAATACTGCACGAATCCAAGTTCAAATGGGAACCATAAAATATATTATTATTACAGTTGGATAACGTAACTTATTAATCGAGAAAGATTCTTTGAAATCGGTGAACTTGATCAGGAGATAAGTATGAATGATCTTCCTGCACTTATCCCATATTACTTGGTGTCGGCGCAACACGTTTGTTTCTTCCATTCTGTCCTGTCACCCGTCACACTATCACTAAATCCCTTTTCTTTCATATCACACTTCACACAATACTTCAATCATTTCTTTGGCCTTCCTCTCCCTCTCCATCCATTTACATGTAAACTTAAAACTCTTTTAGTAACATGCGTTTAATCTCTCCTCTTTACATGACCATGCCAAGATAACTTTTCAGTCACTGGCGCCACTTTCAAACTCCCTCTAATAAACTCATTTCTCACTTTGTCCTTTCTTGTCACACCACACACCCATCTCAACATTCTCATCTTCGCTACATGCAATCTTTTTTCATCCATCTTTTTCGTATGAATATTGCAACAAAAAAAACTATTAATGTAAACCGATTACATTTTTAAAGCTAGTAAACACAAAAAAATTGTGAAATAAATTAAATTAAATTAGTTTTTGCTACTTAGAATTAACTTAAGATGACTTACTATCTTAAGTATAGTTTCAGGCGTTGCGTTCGCGTGTACATATTAACAGAATTAGCATACGGAACCGAACGGGTAATAAATCACATAAGTGCACGACAAACATCTCATTAATTCAGATTTTACAATCTTAAATGGATCGCTAGGGTATCCCCATAGCTATTGATATTATATATTAATTAACTGTGCCCCGCGATTTTACCCGCGTTGTTGCCAAACGTGCAAACTTTCTGCCAAATCCGTTCAGAAGTTTTAGCGTGAAAGATTAACAAACATACATTTACATTCTTACAAACTTTATATAAGGATGATATTAGTAATAAGAAAAGTTAGCGTAACACATTTTAAATTAGATAAATGTCAATAATAGTCTCGTCAAATAAGACCCAAAAATAAGTTGCCAAAATTCCCATTAAACTGAAAATAAGTCGGATTGATTGAAATATAATTAAAAATAAAATATAATAACGTTTCAAAAATCCCCATCATTTTGGTACGAGGAAAAATTAAGAAATTAATCGAGGTCGAATGTCATAACCACGTCCGACCTTTCAGCCATATCAGTTTAGTAGTTTTCGCTTGAAAGTGGTACAAACAAACATACGCATTTATTATATTATTAAAGATATACGTATTACGCGAAAATTATAACATGATAAAATTGTTGATAGATTTGTAAGAAGAAATGTTAAAAACGCTTTTTCCTTTCAATCATTGTTATTATCATCTTTTACGAAGTTAATTATAAACTTTCTACACACAAAACTTGTTAGATCTTAACGCAAAGTTTAGTATCGTATAAAGTACTAACTGTTGCATGTTAATATATTAGTATTGTTAAGATAAGATAAATTTATTTGTCATAACATGAGTAAACATAACATAAAATTGCCCCACCTCGTCGGTAAAGTAAAGCGACAGTTGCCCAAAACTCTCCTAAAATACTAAAGGTCAATGTCATCGCCGGGGACCGCCCTGAGCCGAGGTCCAAGCCCTACAGGGGGCGCCCTTTTGCAGATTGCTTAGTTTGAAGTTTTTAACCATTTATAAAGGCTGGAGCTCTGCTCGCCTTTGTGCCCGGTGAATTAGCAATTCATGTTTTGCCTTATTTGCGTACAAATTATGTATTTGAAGTAAATCTTCTTCTTTCTTACCCTACAGTTACTTAAAATATTTTATTTATATTAGAAAGATTTATTCAGAAATTGTGTAACATTATAGTATGCTTTACTTTATAAGTGTTTCTTTCCATTTCCATTTAGTTCTCTCCAACATTTAGGCAGTTTGTTAAAGATGATTGGAGCCATGCAGAACAGACTTTTATACATAAGTGAGGTTCTTGAAGTGTGGACACAAAGTTTATTTCAGTCACGCCTGTTACGTCTGACAGTATCAGCAGGAATTGTTAAAAATGCATTTGTATTAGTTGCCATTTTAAATGGACGCTTTCCCACTTTTTTATTGGAAAATAATCCCTGTGTGGCGAGGGACTTTACAAAGACTTCACAGGTTCAAATCACACCTACACTCAGAACAACTATTGGTCCGGGTGGGAATCGAACTCTGAACACCATGTCTCAGAAGCAACTAGCGTAACCACTGCATTATTATTTGTTGGTTTGAGATATTTTTACAGAAAATTTACGTGATTTTTTTACAAATAAACAGACGATGGGAAAGCTTTCACTAGATAGTTTTCAATATATGACTGGTATGATACCTAACGAAACAAATTACCTTGAGATTAGTAATATTATCTCCTTTTTCTTTAATTTTTTTAAAGACATCTCCCGCATTAGTTACTTTAATAATTCTGTCGCGTCGGACTTTATAAAGGCACAATTGACTGACACAAGACACAGCCATCATCGATACAATTATGGCTGTCCCTACATTGGTCTCTAGCTTGTGAACACCGAATAACGCAATTTGGGCTCCAGCGTGTGAACAACGCTAGCGCCGAATTCTTGTCCTCGTCACCCGCTACCCCTACCCCCGCCGTCGTCCGCATGTTCGAGAAACATGCCCGTTCAATATAGGTCAGTCAATTCGTTGTTCAAACAACTTATTTTTCCGGGTGGGAATCCAACCCAGAACTGAAAGTGAAACCGCTGTAACTCGCCTTAGGCAATCGCGGTATACATCGACTGCGCTGGTACTTGCTGTTTTGTAATTGTACCCTCACTATCAGGTGGATAAAGCTCATTTGACGGATCAGGTATACAAATAAGTCGTTATATTACAGTAAGAATGTTAGTAGTGGCAACCCTGTATTGGGATGCGTGGTGCACGGTCCAGCGCCCGCCACGCTTTCTCGAGACCATTCCTTGGAGTCACGAGTAACAGACATGCCACCTTAACTGTGTTTGTGTAGAATTATCTTTGGCTACTAACATTTGGCCGCCAAACATAACTAATTACTTGTAATCTCATATTAATACTAATCGAAAAAAGCTTCCCGTTTTTAGCTTGTTTTTCCATTCATACAAACATCACGATTTATGTGGATCTTGATTTCACTGGCGAATCAAGAAAACGTGGTCAAAAAAATGTAATAAGAAAGATATTTAAAAAAACTTTACTTCAATAAGCGATACGTAACTGAGTAAAATAATTTGACGATTTCTTAAATGTGATTAATGTAATTTTTCCGTCTTATATATGTTACAGTCAAAACTTAAAATCGGTCAAAACCACTTTTGACTGCTTTAATTAATAATTTGTATGGAATTTGGATCTGGCGTTGTGGTCACAGTTCTAATCTAACCTAACCTAAAGAAGTTGGAATCCTGGTGTTTTTTTTAACCTTCGACCATAAGAGCATCTCGTTTCTGGAATTATATGTAAGGCAATATGGACCCGTCAAAACTACTTTTGCTAGATTTTTGCAGTCAAAAGTGGTTTTGACCGATTATAAGTTGTGACTGTAACATATATAATACTTATATAAATCTTATATGTATAACTTGAAGTCACATAATAATATTTAGATATAACTAAAACATGTATCTCATGTCCTTTGTAAATATGTCGTCCGTCCGTGTTTCATCGATTATCCTTTAATGTTATTTCTGTTTCATTCCTATGTTTAAGTATATTTCACATATATATAATTTTTATTATTTATTTATTTATCTTTATTCCAAAAAGGTAAGTAACTTATAAGCCAAGCCCAACAAAACTGTTACAATGGTTTGACTATGGGGTCGATGAGTCTCTAGACAATACTAAAGATATTTAAATGTACTAAATGTATTATTTTGTGTATCTATCGTTTATTCAATAAAATTAAATGTCTTTTACTTCTTCTTTTCTTTCTAAAAATAGCGAATTTACACTAAAACTAACGTATAAAATACTTCCTATTCTAAATCTATACAACTTTACAATGCTAACGTTCCCAGAATGCTGGCAGCATTGCCCTATGGAATGGCAATGCTGCAATGTGAAAAGCAAATACCAGTACTCGGGGAACGTGCCGTATATTGTTGGTTTTAAAACATACCTTTACTTTACTCTACTCCTTCGTATCCATTCTGAAACAAAAAAAAAATCAAATTAATAAACAATATGGAATGAAGTTTAAATATAAATACGCACTTATGTCTCATTACTTTTACGAAGACCTGGGACGAAACGTAATGTTTTTCGTACCTATTTTGAGACATTTATTTAGAACTTAATACTTAGATATAGCCTTTCTCCTCAATAAATGGGCTAACTAACACTAACAACATTTTTCAAATCAGTCCAGCAGTTCCTGAGATTCACGCGTTCAAGCTAACAAACAAACTCTTAAGCTTTATATCAGTATAAGAAACTGTCTGTCTGATCGATAACACACAGCTGAAACCATGAAATGTACAAATATTTCGTGAGTGACATAATAGAAAATATGTTTATTTAAATTCAACCCCGAAAGGGCAGAAAAGGGGTAGCACATTTTTTTATGGAGAAATCAAAATTTACGTGGCTGCAGTCACGCAAAATCATCATCATCATCATCCCGTACAACGTCCACTGTTGAACAAGGGCCTCCTCCCGAAGGAGGGTTTTTGCCATAGTCACCACGCTTGGCAGGCGGATTGGTGACCGCAGTATTATGTTGAAATAAACATGGAAACGCTGCTGCCCGTTCCCTGATATACGCTTGTTATAGATGATGTTATAACAATCGGGACCAACGGTTTAACGTGCTTTCCGAGGCACGGAGGGTAGTCTCTCATCCAACCAGACCCGGAAAGAAATCTTAGAATTTACACAAAGATTTTTTGTCCGGTGTGGGGATCGAAACCACGACCTCGGAGACTTAAAGCGAGCCAAATACCGCTACGCTACAGAGGTTGTCGGAAAATAGCTAGTATATATTTTACTTTAGCACACTTTACTCTTGAAATTGTTAGGCAAATTACCCTTAAATGTGATTACCCTCAATAGCCCCACGACTTTCCTATCAAAATCGCGCACATCCATTAGTTACCTGTAAATACAATACAAACATTCACTATACACCTATTTTATTCCTACTTTGCGTGTCCATCAAATGTCCAATTGCCCCACCAGTTCATCTAACCTACATTCCTCTACTAAGTATTAACAATCAGAGGTCACGTTATAATGGTGTTCAACTACAACCTGCTAATGCTATTTTAATCCTTATGACCTAAAAATACGGTGTAAATTACAATGTTGGAACCGTTTAGATAGGGGGTGGGTGGTCAATAATGATCAGAGGTGATCGACCTATTTCATGGCGGTCATCGCCTCTGAATTATGTTGAATTAATACATTATATTTATGGTAGCCATACGTTTTACAACGGAAATTGTAATAGTTGTTAGTAGTTATATGGTTGCGGTTCTCACGATATGTTGACAGACATAGTTGCGTTGTGTTATTTAGAATGGACATAAAGACTAACAAAATTCTGTTTAGTAAGTTAGATTACCAAAAAATATTGGGCAAGTATTTTTTTTTCGCTCCTCAAACAAATAATTACAAAGATACAGCGCGTTGAAATTTAGTGTGACGTCACTATTGGGTACAATTTTACCTAATAGTGACGTCACAAGCCCCCCTCTCCTGAACTTTATAGTTTGTTTTTGCTCTGTATCTTTGTAAATTTTTATTGATTGGATAATTAATAAACCACGTGTCCAATACTAAATAGTTTCTTTTAGTCTTAATGTCCATTCTACACGACTAGCTTTCTTCAAGCGGTTTCACCCGCTTAACTCCAGTTCCCGTGGGAACTTCATAATTAAATATAGCATATGCTACTCAGGGATAATGCACCATTCTAATGATGAAAGAATTATAGAATTGCGTCCAGTAGTTTTTGAGTATATTCGAAACAAACATACTTCCAAAAAAATGTTTCCTCTTTATTATATTAGTATAGATATACCTAAATAGTTCTTATTCTATTATTTTTAGTTTAATTGTAAACACGACTGAAACCTGATGTTATAGATTCGATTCCCATGCATTTATTAATAGTTTCAGCCCCGCATAGTTGGTCTGAGTCAAGGTGCTCTTTGGGTGGGCCAGATTGCTTACCCGGCTCCCGCCAACGACGGATCGAAGGAGTGTCCGGGGAGTTTTAGTGGTGTAGGGTCCTCTCCTCGTGGTATGAGTAAGCATAACACCGCTATGGAGAGGGCCACATATTCCGCCGCCAGCGCGCAGATATGCTGCAGCGGCGGTGGGAATGCGTAAAGGCATTTCCCACCGGAAAAAAAAGACACAAGGAGTAATTTTCCTAGTCTAAGAGTTGTTTTAAAAAAAACACGGAGCAACTAGACTGAGTTTGACGTAATTTTCCATAGGCTCTAGAATCGCTCAATGTGGGACCAGCAAATTAGCATCAAATTAAACAATAATCATTGTTTAGTTTGTAGAAAGATTAAGTAGAAAAGTCATTAAATCTAACCACCCAGCTCTCGTCCATCAATTCCTAACGAAACCTATTAACTCCCCGGATGTGCTGGTACCTATTTCATCCTCCAACGTCCGTACATAAGATTGATTATAACATCGGAATCATGATTAATGATCAAGTGAATAATCGATTTTACTAAGTATGTTGTGTACCAGAGTGCTGGTAGCTTATTGTAGGCTGAAGTTGGGCACTGCTGAACATGGGCCTCATATTATTAGACTTTGTTGGTGGGTGGTTGGGGGATATTGCCATAATCACCACGATTGGTAGGCGGATTGGTGATAGCAGTAAAGTGGTAGGTAACTTTGAGCTGATAGATACTGCTGCCCATTAATATCAGCTATATATCCCTTAGTCTTACGACACCCAGGGGAAGATATGGGGTGATCTTGTAGACAGCCTTGTGAAGGTCTTCTTTGCCGGGCGAGGTGGTGTTCAGAACTTGTATATGTTCGAATAGGCTTGGGAACTTGTATTTCGAGATACAGGTTAGTTGTGATGGTGAGGTACTAGATGGCGCTGCTCGCTTCTTGTAGTTTGTATGGCTACAGTCTATTCTAAGCCGGAAACCACTAGGAGTTATAAAAAAGGACATTAGAACGCTGTTAAGCATTCGTGTGTTACTTAACCCACAAAAAATCGGATATTGAGTTATGAATGAAGTCTGACGCTTTAGATCATAGGGTTTGTGACGGTGCAATCCATTTAATTGAAGAATAATTGCAGAACATTCTAGAGTACAAAAATGGATATCCCTTATTTCCTGTTTGTATTTAGTTTAAGTTTAAAACTTTAACGGCTGATTACTTAAAACTAGCTCGGTGTGTTAACACGAATGCTTAACAGTGTCGATTTATACAAAGCATGATCAGGTCATCAGCCCGTTTAACGTCCACTGCTGAATATGGCACCTCCATCCAGTCTTTCCGTTTCCTGACGATTGAAAACTTGTCCATGGAGTAAAAACTTTTACTCTTTTTTTAAAGATGATAACTCACATACTGGGGTATGCTTTGTGTCGAGGACACAAAGCATACCCAGACTCAGAACAACTATCTTTGGTTCAGACAAATAGTTGACGAAGAATCGAAACTAGAACACCAGGTCAACTACCGTAACCACTGAGCCATAAGCGTAGTCAGTTCCCAATGTTGTCTATGAACACGATTGTAAGTTGCATTTTGTATTCCCTATAATAAATAAAGTCTCTGTTAAGCATTAAATGGTTTAAAGTTTAACCCGCGTTTTTACCCTCATTACTCAGCTCCAGGGGGTCGGCGCGTGATATTTTGTACCCTGTATGTTACTTCAGCTTATAAACTATCCCAGTGCAAACTTTCAGCCAAATCCGTTCAGTAGTTTTTACGTGAAAAATTAACAAACATTCATCCGCAGATCACAAACAAATTTGTCTGGAGCTTTGTACAGGCCCGAGTACTAGGCGTGCAGCAATTGCGAGGTGCTTACGCAACGCAAGACCGACTCGTTTGGCAATACTGGCTATTAGAAGCCATGTTTAGATTTATATCTGCCTGTGAGTTACTGAGATAAGTTCATTTATAAGTTTGTTTCCCATATAATGATGTGTTCTAAAATATATTTCAATACAGCACGAATTATGATTGTTTTGTGTTTATTTGTAGTATACAGTAAAAGCTCCTTATTCGCGCTTCCTTCATTCGCGTTTTCACTATTCGCGGATTAAAAAATTGCGACCGAATTCCTGTATTCGCGGCAAAAAAATCCCATATTCGCGGAACTAATCGGTACATCACTACATACATATATATTAATAGAAAGGATTCGGGTTCCTTTATAAACGTGTCGGTAATTGGACTAAGAAATGAAGATTATAGTGATATTACGACTACGCCTTAAGTTGTTGTTTAATGCTGCCACATATTAGACGTTCTGTGCTTTATAATGTCGACTAAAAATAAGTGTTTCGACACGAAAAATATCTGTATTACAGCTTTAAGTGGAAATAGATATGCTTTGATCATTTACGCTTTGGAAAGTCACGTTTCCAGTGCATGTGGAACAAACACTGGAAACGTGACATTTTTTAATGAAAATTGATCCATCTACTGTCTCCTAGGAACGTATCCCCTATAATCCCATATAAATTACCATTCCATATTCACGGTTTCTGTATTCGCGGTATATTTACGGAACGTATACCCCGCGAATAGAGAGCTTTTACTGTAGTTACTTCTGTAATTTTCACAAAGGTGATAAAATATTCAATGCAAATATATTAAATTATTTATACATGATTTAGGCTGAGTTCCTATGGGGCAAATGGGTTTCTAGACGGTGTAAGATAAAGCGAATTTTGAGCTCCCCCTCCCCCTTCATCTTCTACCCCCGCCGTTATCCATATATGACACACACTCGAGGAACACGCACGCCAAATGTGAGGTAAGGCTTAATACAGTTTTTTTAAATTATTTTGTATTAAACATTGTTCCCTCCTTATTATTCTTTGGTACCAGCCGAAATAACAGGACCGAATAATCAAAAACGATTAAAAAATGTTAACTTTAAGTTATTATTTTTATAAATGTTTGCGTTTTTGCAAAATGTATATATTTACAAATTTAGCACGCCTTCATGGTGGAACGCAACAGATTATATTCACGTAAGATATTGTAATATTTATTTACTAGCTGCTGCCTACGACCTCATCCGCGTAAAATAAAAAAAAACCTATAAGATATCTAATAAGGATGAAATTCCCAACTAAATCGCTACTACTGTAATGAGGGAGAATACACGGAAACATACTAAATAAAAACCAGCTTTTATTAAACCTTATAAAATTTGCTATCTACCAGCGAAAGCCTGTTCCAAATAAATCCAGATTAGACGGAACAAATCTACACCGACAGAGAGACCGACCGATCTGTTCTTTTTTAATTACAAATGGACACTTCAATTTTATTTATTTGTAAGTATAAATATAGATGTATATGTATCAGCACCGGTGGCTCAGTGGTTACGGTAGTTGCTTCTGGGACCTGGTGTTCTGGGTTCGATTCCCACCCGGGACAATTATTTGTGTGAACCACAAATAATTGTTCTGAGTCTGGGTGTACTTTGTGTCCGTGAAATGTATGTTTGTAAAGTCCCCCGCGACACAGGGATTTATTTCCCTAGTGCGGGAGTTGTCTTTTTTAAGACGTTTTTTTAAGACGTTTTAAGTTTAGTAATAATTAAATGACTAGGATAGCAATACATGAATCAAGCAAAACAAATTCGAATTAGTCTTGGAACTCAGGTAGTTTTCACAGAAGATACGCATGGACATTCAACGGGGCAATGCTGCCTACCTAGTAGGTTTTAATTTAAATTAGATAGGTTTAGGTGGTTTAGATATAATAGTCCTTTGACTTAGGCGTTGGACCTTTCGATGCCCTCGTAGATGCAAAGTCTGAAAGGCCCGCGAACTGTAAAGTAGAGCGACAGTTGCACAAAACTCCCCTTAAATACTAAAAGTCATACTCCCTCAATATCATCGCCAGCGACCGCCCTGAGCCGAGGTCCAAACCCGACAGGGGGCGCCCTCTTGCGCAGGTTGCTTAGTTTGTAGTTTTTAAACAATTTATTGAGGCTGGAGCTCTGCTCGCCTTTATGCCCGGTGCGTAGGACCATCCGAAAATAAAAAGGTCGTATTTTGACTAATGGGCGACCCACTAGTTTAACTAATTGCATCAGATACGTGGATCATTATATTATATCGTCATAGATCAACCAGGTCGTGCAATATCTTAAGGTTCATTGCAAAAAGTTTACGAACATATAAAATTTAATATCTATTTCAACCAAACTGTATACAATCTAAATTAAATGTTATTACAACATACATAAAGTTCAATTTGACTTAATACGTAAGGAACAATACTTTTTCGATATTTGTTCCATTATGTATAATTACTTTTATAGTTTATTTGGTATTGTTCGTTTGTCTCACGCTCTGTTTTGTATGTAAATTATACATGTTATGTAAGCTTTAATAATAGTAAAATACTAAATTGCGGAGTTTACCTAAAATAGTAGATAGGTCTGTGAGTTACTCAATCGTCAGTACCTTATTTATAGCTTACTCGAAGCCCGAAGGACCCGCGAACTTCCTCCCGACTAGTCCCGACCCTTAGATTGCAAAGAACCATTCGATGCCATAATAGACCCGAATTCTGAAAGGTCCGCGAACTGTAAAGTAGAGCGAAAGTGGTACAAAACCCCCTAAAATACTAAATGTTATAATCCCTCAATCTAATCGCCAGCGACCGGCCTGAGCCGAGGTCCAAGCCCCACAGGGGGCGCCCTCTAGGGCGGGTTGCTTAGTTTGTAGTTTTTTAAACCATTTATTAAGGCTAGCGACAACCTCCGTAGCGTAGCGGTAATTGGCTCGCTTTAAATCTCGGAGGTCGTGGGTTCGATTCCCACACCGGACAAGAAATCTTTGTGGAAATTCTTAGATTTCTTTCCGGGTCTGGTTGGTTGAGGGACTACCCTCCGTGCCTCGGAAAGCACGTTAAGCCGTTGGTCCCGATTGTTATAACATCATCTATAATAATCGTATATCAAGGAACGGGCAGCAGCGTTACCTTGTGTGTTACAACATAATACTGCGGTCACCAACCCGCCTGCCAAGCGTGGTGACTATGGCAATGCCCTCCCTCGGGAGGAGGCCCATGTTCAGCAGTGGACGTTATACGGGCTGATGATGATTAAGGCTAGGGCTCTGCTCACCTTTATGTTCGGTGAATTAGCAAAAGCCTCGTGGCTCACTACGTATCTCCATAAAAAAAAAGTTAAAAAAGACACGCGAACTATAATGTATAACAGAGGAAGTCTGATTGAAACTTACAATATACTAACTGGCTGCTATGTTATGTTTCTGGACTTGAGGATCTGTAGTCACTTAATAAAAACAAAGATCTCAGAGGTCGTTCATTGAAATTGTATATAATATCTCATAAAGGAAACCCTTTAAAACACTTCTTACCTAACCGTGTGTTCAATGAATGTAACTAGCTACCTGGGAGTGTGATAAAGGCACCCACTTTGAATTCCTTGAAAAATACTTCAAATCACTAGAGACACACGCATCGGCTTATTGAGCTGCTAGTGTAGTAATAATAATAATAATACAAATTCCGCTAACCTCCACCAATCACTCTGAGCCAAAGTACAAACCCCTCAGGAGGCACCGGTTGTGAGCAAGTTACTTAGTCTGTTTTTTTAAACCATTTTTGCCCTCTCTAGCAGCTAAAGCCTCTTGGCTAACATATATTTCCAAGTATACATTTAAACTATGTCAAATTATTTTTGACAAAAAATTTTGTCAGATTATTTGCTTTATATACCTACTTATATATTGTTCTAGATACGGAATCGTTTGTATAAAATCAGAAGGTTATCAACTTCGTACTTCGTGCTCCATATATTATAATAAATAATGTATTGTACTAAGTGACATAGAAATGTCAATTATTAAATGAATATAATTGTATGCAATAAGTCTGCGTCAGCGCAGCATTATATTTATACCTACTTAGTTTATGGTTTAAAATCATTTATTCCCAAAAAAGACAATAAAGCCACTTACATGAGAATACAAAATAACATTTAGTTTAATTATCAAATTAACCGCCACCGAGATAAGTGAGTAAATAAACTGTTTACGTAACACAATCGTAACATCATTAGAGACTTAATAAGTAATATATTAGCCGAAAGGGTAGTTTAAAACAATAAAAGCGACAAAATGCATAATGTTAACTAGGTACCCGCTAAACATTTTTTTTTTTTTTTTTTATATTATTCGACTGGTTTAATTTAACTTTGGATAAGAAAAGTTTTCTATTATATATTATACTAGCTGACCCGGCAGACTTCGTACTGCCTCAATCGATACATAAAACTTGGCCGTAGAGACTTCGTTTATGCGGTACTCCTACCCCTACACTACCCCTACCCTACACTACCCTACCCTACACTACCCCTACCCAAAAAATCTTGGCAAAAAAATTCAAGTTTTTAATTAACAAAATAAAGCTCAAATTGACTCTACATTTTAGTTAGAAAACGTTTGTATGGGAAAAAGAAAAAGGCTATTTTAAGGGGTTTTCAGGCAATTATTCGAATTTTTCTCGCCGTAAAAACCATCCTTGAACTTCCACGAACATTAAAAAAAAAAGAATTGGCCAAATTGGTCCAGGCTTTGTAGAGTTATGCGCTTACCAACACATTTTGCGATTCATTTTTATATTATAGATATAGTTTAAATAATTCAAGAAATAAAATTATTGTAAGCAAAACTTACCAGTGCCTGTGGTATTACTTATTAATTAATGTCTTTTTCCGTGACTGCACGGGTAGCTACTAGCTAGGTAATATTAATAGGCATCTAGTTTAACTAGCCTGTGTTGTCCCACTGCAGGGCAAACGCCTCCCTCTCCCTTTTCCCACACAACTCTGTCTTTCGCGAGTGCCGGCCAGTTCCTGCGGTAGAAGTCAAGCTCGTCCCGCCATCTTCGTCTCGGGCTGTCGCGATAGCATGAAGAATAAACAAATCTACATAGTCCGTCAGTTAGATAGCCAAAAAATATTGGACACGTATGTTGACATTTTGTGTAACGTAACTTCTAGGTACAATTTTCCCTAGTTGTGACGTCACAAACCCCCCTCTCCTGAACTTTATAGGTAGTTGTTGCTATCTTTGTATTTTTTTATTGATTTGATAAATAAAAAATACGTGTCCAATATTTTTTAGTAATCTAACTGACGGACTAATTATATTTTTTTAGGCTTCATGCCTATATACTTCAATTGTGGAATAAATTAGTATTTATTCATAGTTATTGTTCTCAAGCTATATAACTAATGAGATAGAATACACGAATAATGTACTTTAATGGCTAAATTCTTATAAGTAGGATGCAGAATATAAACGATACGATCGTAAAGACTCAAACCTATTTCTTACTATAAACATTCAGATAAGTTTCTAAGAAATAACAGCAAATCAGTCTCCACTTTAGAGATATTACGGCATAAATGGTCTCAATTTCTATATTCTAGCTATACCTAAAGCCTCATAATAATAAAAGGGCATTCAAAAGTTATTACTAGTTGTCAATCTTAACATTAATATTAATTAATGCCGTGACGCTGCAGATGACATTTTTTTCTGTAAGATTTTTGATTTTGTGTTGGATCGTTGCTACGCGATTTTCAAGACTATGATCAGCTTGATAATATCACCAATCTAATCAATCTAATGTTTGAAATAAAACTACCCGTGCGAAGCCGGGGCGGGCCGCTAGTTATCAATAAACGTTTTCATTTTCATCTAATATCAAAAGGATGACATATATTCTGTATTTGTCCTTATTTTTAAATGCGCGAACCTTGGTCGACCAGATACACATTTTATTAACATTTGTGCAACAAGGCTTGCAGCTCAATACAAACTCACCATATACGGACAGTTGCTCAAACAATGACTCATAATATGTTATGAAACTCGTAACATTTATTTGTATTGAAGATTACAGGCCACTTTGAATTGTTTTGTTTTTCTTACGGGTTACAAAACGCAGCTTTGTACTAAACTATACCAATATCTGAATTATATCTCGCAATAACTGTCTTAGATAGTATTATTAAGATTAAAGTGATTCATAATAAAAGTGTATAATAATATAGTAACTCTTATATAGGTATGGAGCTGCCGTGTGGTTTTCGGCATAAATAGACCACTCCATGTCTTCCAGTGGACCAGTGAGCATGATATCAAATTTTGACACAACACCATAGCAGTTTTGACACTACGCTAGGGTTGCCATAAATGTTTCGGGCGCTGACCGAGACAATGGACAGAGCAGGATGATACGACAATTTTTTTTTTTTAATGTGCCCACCGGGTCTATTTTCTTGTTGGCCACTTTACATACAATACAGTAAATGAGACATTTATAATTTATCAGATAATTCTATTATCACTTTATATTATTATGAAGATATGTATCAAACAGCTGTGCCTACATGTGTAATAATTATTTTATTCTGTTGATAAACTTCAAGCCGCGGACATGTTATAGATTACTAGCTGCGCCCCGCGGTTTTATCCGCGTTAATTTGCTCCAGTGGGTCGGAGCGTGATGTTTTGTAGCTTATATGTTAATCCAGCGTATAACCTATCCCGGTGCAAAATTCCAGTCAATTCCGTTCAGTAGTTGTAGCGTGAAAGAGTAACAAACATCCATCCATCAATCCATCCGTACTTACAAACTTTCGCGTTTATAATATTAGTAGGATGTTGACCACTTGGTCCACTTGGCCGGACTTGGTCCAGTTAAAAAGGTCTCGATCATGTCTCCGTTTAAAAAAAAACACTACTTTCAGACAAATTAGCTTCTGACCTACCTATATCATTTTAGCTAATGTCGCTAATATTTATCATCACATAATACAAAGTACCCAGAACTGTACTCTAACGAGGCGTACGTGCCCCTCGACTATTCCATACTGATATGTGTAAGACTAATGCTGGGGCACGGGTACCTCTTCGACGTCTTGTGGAAACATATTACACACATTTTATTGAACTCGATTTATTCTCCCTAAGTAAACCTCAATTTAAAAGCAAAGTTAAGACTACTGCAAACGAAAGACACTGTTTTAGATAAATAAAAGTTTCAAGTTTCGTTTCGATAATACCTAGTAAATACCTTTTTGCTAATCCGTGGACAATGGTGTGGGTTATATGTTTGCTTATATGTGTTTGTAATATTTGTAATGTATAATATAGCATGTAACTGTTTTTTGTCCCAAATAAATAAAATAAAATAAAATAATGAACATAATTTCAAGTGAACAGCTGTTGTTATGTCATTGATCACACAAGTTGTTGACCTCACTCACATTGGCAATGATAATAACCTACAATACTTTATGTTTATTAATATTTATGAAGTACATTACACATTTCATATCTGTCTGAGTTATTTACAAAATGCATATCGTGCGGAAATCATATCATACTCCCTCTCCTCCCCAAATTTAGCTTGCAAATAAACTTCCGAATTCCGATGCCCACGAATAATCGGAGATCGGGCTACCCGCGAACTGGTTATTATACATAAACGCCGTAAAGCAAAGACCTTGGGACGTGAGACGGAAATGGTCTGCACCACGCCTGCGCCACTCCGCTTTTCTTTGAAAACGTTTTGAAGCACCATCATGTCACGCTGCATCTGTTCCACCTCTTTGCCTTACATCGTGTATATAAAATTCACGCATTAAACTAGAACTACCGATGCACAAACCCCCCCCCCCCCCCAAAATGCTAATATCATCTTTCCGCAGTGTTAGTTATTGAGTACGTTTTAGTATGTTATTAAGATTTTTGTACAAACTGTCGCTCTACTTAAAAAGTTACAAATTTAGTTTAACGTAGCATTAAAGCGCGTCCGTCGTTATAATATACTCATGGTCCACCTAAATAATGACAATTGTTCTAACCTAATAAAGACAGAATAAGCTATTTGACACAATATAGTTATTTAATAAACTAAGACGTTAAGACTAAAATATAATTAAAATAATAACTTAAATACTGAAAATTTATAAAATATGATAATTATAGATAATAATACTGAATACTAAATTAATGTTTTGACTATTTGCAAGTGCCTGTAAGTAGGTAATAGGTTTACGTAAATATATATTTTTTTAATTTTATTTTAAAATGCTCCCTGAAGTGGTTACGGGAGACGTTTGTCTCCATAATTCATGTTGTAGCCCCTTTTAGACTAAATACTATTGCGCTAGACAACTAAGTATTCACCTTAATATCAGCATAACATTAGTAACAACACAAGCCAACATCAGAGCAAGGTCACCAATGAATCATACAATATCTAACAATGGTACCGCAGCATCATAATGACTGGACCAATCGAGATCTATAGATATTAACTGCCAAATAATGGTGGTTGCAAATTAAAAGTAAAAAAAAAATTATAAAGTCGTGGTTCCTTTTTTAAGGACTCTATTTCTAAGACTTTGCTGTCTGTCTGTCACCAGTAGTCTTGTGCCTGCTCGGACATTTTCAAGATCGCTCCGTACTAGTTCATTTCGGACAGCGAACTAGTTCATTCCATAAGCTCTAACAGCTCTATTCGATCTTTGCGCTCGGTCAGCATTTCCATATAGGACAGCGCGGACCACAGAGCAAATACGTTCTCTAGGAACATTGTTAAGTACTTAGAGCGTATTTGCGGACCACAGAGCAGCCACCAAATTACCACGGTGACCAAATTATGGTTACTATTGTATTAATTTAACATATTTGATTTTCCTTCATACTTGAACAGGCTTAGGACTCAAGGACTGTCATTCTGATCAACCGCCTACATTATTATGAATGAATTCGTATGACGTACTTGTCAAAACAATCAGTCAGTTATATTTCATTATTCGTTCTCGCTCGCACTTATACGATCTCGCGGTTTACAATGTACGAAGTACGAAAAGAGCTATTGGACCTATTAGACCGATTACAAATCAGCGTTCGGAAACGTTTCTTCTAGTACAGTACGAAGATACGGCTCCTATTCGTTCATCGTTCACGAACTACACAAGACTAGTCACCAGGCTGTATCTCAAGAAGATGATATATTTATATTGCCGCTATAACAACAAATACTAAAAATAACGTAACATAAATATTTATGGGGGTTTCCTATATAACAAATTGTTTTTTTTTTGCCATTTTATGCTCGATATTAATAACGGCAACAGGTAGACGCTTGAAAATGGTTTGGAACCCTTTCTGCGCGAGTCCGACTCGCACTTGATCAGTTTCTATTCGTTTAAAAAATAAAACTCCTGCACTGAACTTAATTTTTGTGTGGCAGGGGACTTTACAAACACTCAATCAAATGGTGATGTTAATTTAATATTGATTTGAAGAGGTACTCCTCGAAGCGCTACCATTTTGAGGCGCTCCGAATGAGGTGCTCCTTTTTTATTCCTTGGAGCGCTCCTTTCAGTAGCGCCTCCCAAAAAAATATTTTAGCTACCAGTGTTAGGAGTAGTAATTCGTACTGAAAGGAGCGCTCCAAGGAATAAAAAAGGAGCGCCCCATTCGGTGCGCCTCAAAATACCTCGATTTTAATATAATTAGGTTCCTTATGAGAAATACTTTCAGAATTAAACATAGTGCTAACATAATATAATTTCATATGAGTCAACTAACTACTAATATTACAGTAGTTCTCGTAAACAACTCTTAACAACAAGCATTTACTTTGGAAAGTAATGTAACACTTTCGTAGTCGTAATTGCTAGAGCAATTAAATTTGTAATGTTCACATTCCTAAGTAAATACTAAAAGCTGACTGCGTTCTTAAATACGAGTGTAAGTCATCAGAGAGAGAGACACTGAACGTCCACTTTTGAACCTAGTCCTCCACAGGACATGTCATAGTCACCACGCAGGCAGGTTGTTTCCACTTTTTGCTGCCGGATTGCCCAGCTTACCCATTACCAACGGCGGACGGAGGAGTGTCCGGGGGGTTTTAGTGGTGTAGATCCTCTCCTCGTGGTATGACTAGCATACCACGCTATGGAGAGGGCGAGTCCCACATACCCCTTCGCCGACGCGGGAACGCTGCAGAGGCGGAGGGGATACGTAAATTTCCATTGTCGCATTTTCCCCCAGACGACAAAAAAAAAGGTTGTTTCCATTTAATAAGGCTAGAGCACTGCTCGCCTTTCACCCAACAACCTCAGTGGCGTAGCTGTATTTGGCTCGCTTTAAATCTCGGAGTTCGTGGATTCGATCCCCACGCCGGGCAAGAAATCTTTGTATAAATTCCTAGATTTCTTTCTGAGTCTGGTTGGTTGAGGGACTACGCTCCGTGCCTCGGAAAGCACGTTAACTCGTTAGTCCCGATTGTTCAACATCATCTATATCCATCGTATACAAGAGAACGGGCAGCAGGTTCGGGCGGGAGGCCCAGGTTCAGCAGTGGACGTTATACGGGCTAATGAGGATGATGATGATGACTCAGCCTTTGTTCCCGGCGAAGTAGCAAAATCAATGTAGTAAACTACAAAAATGACCGTCCAAAAAAAAAGCGGGCAAATGTCTTGTATAAACACATACATACATACATAAGCTCACGCCTGTTTCCCAGCGGGGTAGGCAGAGATAATGGACCTCAACTTACATCTTTCGCTTCATTCACTCTCATAACATTCTTCATACAAGCACGTCGGTTTAGGGTGGATCTTATTTGACCTTTTGCGAGGATGACTCCGATTTGGTCAGAGAACGTTCGTCGTGTATAAACACAGTAAATGTTTATGTCTAATTTAATCAAAAATAGCAACTCTGATTGTCTCAATGTCAATATGATGTGGACATTTAATCACTTAGATAATAAAATAACGTATGTATCCAACACTAATTCTATTACGATAACTTGTTATCGATGCTGAAATTAAGATTACGTGTATGTACGACATATTTAATCCATGATTATTTAATACAACATTTGAATAGTTGTTTAAAAACTATGTTACAATTTGAGAGAGATCGATATATATATATATATATTATATCTATACTAATATGAAGGATAAAGCTGATGAGCTTTGAATTGCTTGAACGCGTTAATCTCAGGAACTAACGGTCCGATTTGAAAAATTCTTTCAGTGTTACATAGCCCGTTTATTATATAAATTAAGTACTATATAACAATTTAGTGACTAACGGTTTTGAGCATGCACTAGCCCACATCCTTTAAATTAAATGTAATAAATAGAAAAAAAAAAGAGATAAAACAAGCAAAAGAAGACGGAAAAAAGAAAACCGGAGTTTCTTTCTGAGTTTCTTCTCCGGGCCGTCCACTTAGGTAGCTAGAGAAACCTGCAGGTTAGCTAGGCTAGGCTCCTCGCCGGACAGACCGAGGACGCGTTGGCCCCCTGTCCCAATCCGACGATCCAGTGCCTGTAGTCCGTGCCAGTGATCACTACCTCTTTTTTTAAAATATAATTATTGTCACAGTTATATTTCTCATAGCATTAGCGATGCCCTGAGCCGTGGTCCTAGTCCATTAAGGGTGCCCTCAGGTGTGTGTCGTTTATAAGTTAAAATACTGTTTAAAGACGTGCCTCTTTCTATAGAGCTAAATTATATTAAGATTTTAATTATAGAATTAATTATTGTTATTACAATACATATGACGTGATACTAGACTGGAAGACAGACTATTAGCTAATTCGCAATAGATTTTAGTTTCGATATTTTGTATTTTGTATTTAATTATATTTCATTGTGTATAATTGACAAGTACAAGTGTTTGTAAATACCTAAGTGCTGTATAAATATCGTTTAATTCGTTTTAATTCGTTTATTGATGAAGGCTTTAGGCTATATTTATTTAAAAAGTTCCCACGGGAACGAGAGATACGCGGATGAAACCGCGCGCGGGAAGTTAGTTTTGCCTATACATCGAGATATTTTAGTCGTTACCTACAATTTGCAGGACCATATACCATCACTGTTACAGTGGTGTTACTATCAAAACGTAAAAAAAAATAGCCTCAAGAAGTCGGAAATGAAAAATGTATGTGGCAAAATAAGGTTTAGTGCTTTGGAATATGAAATAAACCAGGTTGTATGAAAAGGTGTAGAAGTAGAAGAGTCAAAAACCTAAAAGTCAACTACCGTAACCACTGTGCCATCAGTGCAATTATTATCATCATCATCATCAGCCCGTGTAACGTCCACTGATGAACATGGGCCTCCTCCCGAGGTAGGGTATTTGCCTTAGTCACCACGATTGGCAGGTGAGTTGGTGACCGCAGTATTATGTTGTACCACACAAGGAAAAGCTGCTGCCCGTTCCTTGACGTACTATTATTATAGATGATGTTATAACAATCGGGACCAACGGCTTAACGTGCTTTCCGAAGCACGGAGGGTTGTCCCTCAGAAAACCAGACCCGGAAAGAAATCTTAGAATTTAGACAAAGATTTCTTGTCCGGCGTGGGGATCGAACCCACGATCTCCGAGACTTAAAGCGAGCCAAATACCGTTACGCTACGGAGGTGTGAAATAATCTAGGTTCTATGAAAAGGTGTAGAAGTAGAGGAGTCAGGAACCGAAAAGTCAACTATCGTAACCACTGTGCTATCAGTGCAATTATACACTGTACATATTATGTATTATTTCATTTCATATAACAGTCTATTAGACTGATACGATTACACATCCAATTTCCTCAATACCAGCAATTATTGCTAAATTACAACAAAAACTACTGCATAGTACGATGAACGCAGTGCTCAGTTGCTCAATTCATTTTCATAGAAGAAAACTGCGCCCGCGCGTCCTAGCGTGCAGAGAGAGAAATCATCGAGCCATGCATATTTATAACTAAGGCTTTCTCCCTCTAGTATTCGATTTGCTCATAATAATGTTACAACGTTTTATTTATCGTAATTTTGTGAAAACTTTTGTCTGTTAGGTATATCTATTATTATTTATTGATGCGATAAAACAATTGCTAATTATCACTATCACTACATAGTATAAAACAAAGTCGCTTCCCGCTGTCTGTCCGGCCTATGCATGCTTAGATCTTTAAAACTACGCAACAGATTTTGATGCGGCTTTTTTTTATAGATACAATGATTCAGGAAGTTTCATATGTATAATACTTCAGCATTGCACCCGTGCGGAGCCGGGGCGGGTCGCTAGTTATAAATAAATAAAAATAAAAAGTTATTTTATTCCACGGAACCATAAATAATACAGATTAAGTAGCAGATTAGATAGGAACAAATTAATTACTATAACATGAACAAATAAATATTAGTTTAATGTTATTATTTTATATACATAATATCATTATAATTTTTTATTACCTTAAAAAAATATATTATTTCACTTTTAGTTTTATAGTATTAATTTATTATCTAGACTTATTCATATTATTATTAAGAGGAAAGATTTGATGGTTTGTTTGTATAGAATAGGCTCTGAAACTACTGGACCGATTTGAAAAATTCTTTCACCGTTGGAAAGCTACACTATCCCCCGATGATATAGGCTATATTTAGTTATGAAGTTCCCACGGGAATGGGAGTTACGTGCGTGAAACCGTGAAAGCTATTATAATATAAAGATAAAAATGATTATTTTTAAATATAATATGTATTATGTAGTGAAGGAAACTACTTGTTTAACACAGTCAAGTTTATACTTTTTCTAAATATAAAGAATCAGTTAAAACTTACCCCACCGAAAAAGGGCTCTACATCAAGGGTATAATTATAATGCTTGTTCCAACATATGAATCGTCATCATCATCAGCCCGTATAACGTTCACTGCTGAACATGGGCCTCCTCCCGACGGAGGATATTTGCCATAGTCACCACGCTTGGCAGGCGGTTTGGTGACCGCAGTATTATGTTGCATCACTCAAGGAAACGCTGCTGCCCTATCCTTGATATACGATTATTATAGATGATTTATAACAATCAGGCCCAACGGCTTAACGTGCTTTCAAAGGCACGGAGGTTAGTCCCTCAACCAACCAGACCCGGAAAGAAATTTAAGAATTTACGCAAAGATATCTGGTCCGGCGTGGGGATCAAACCCACTACCTTCGAGATTTAAAGCGAGCCAAATACCGCTACGGTACGGAGGTTGTCACGCTACGGAGTTTATACATACCCCACCGAAAAAGGGGCCCTACATCAAGGGCATAGTTATAATGCCTGTTCCTACATGTGAATAGAAAAGGACAAAAATAAATATAATGGTGAACGCAATAACGCAACTTAACCTTCAACATTCTCAGTAAGTTGACCATGAAATTAAAACGTAGCTCAAATTATTGTACAGCATTGTGGTAGGACAGTACTTTTTTTTCGGTCGTACATATATAGTTAGCCAGGAGGCTTTTGCTACTTCACCGGGCATAAAGGCGAGCAGAGCTCCAACCTAGATAAATGGTTTAAACACTACAAACTAAGCAACCTGCGCAGGAGGGCGTCCCTTGTGGGACTTGGACCTCGGCTCAGGGCGGTCGCTGACGGGGAGATTGAGGGATTATGGCTTTTAGTTTCTTTAGGGGAGTTTTGTGCAACTGTCGCTCTACTTTACAGTTCGCGGGCCTCTCGGACTTCGGGTCTACGAGGGCATCGGAAAGGTAGGACAGTACTCTTTTGTGATGCTGCAACATAATTATCGGTGCCAGTAGAAATCTATTTGCTTATTAATGCTACAGCAATAATTCATTTACTCGTATGTAGGTTGACTAAGAGAAATTTGTGTTTTTTTATGGACATTTGTTGGCCATTAGGTTGTTACTTCACCGGGCATAAAGGCGAGCAGTGCTCCAACCTTATTAAATGGTTTAAAAACGCAACCTGCGCAAGGTTGTACCCCCTGTGGGACTTGGATCTCGGACATCTGTCGCTAAGGATTTTGCGACTTCGCCGCTTTGATAAATGGCTTAAAAAGTAAGCAATCTGCGCAAGAAGGCAACCCCTGCGGGACTTGGATCTCGGACAATAACTGTCGTTCTATTTTACAGTTCGCGAACCTCCGGACTTCGGGTCTACGAGGGCACCTTACTTTGTAAATAACCTTATAATTTGCCCTTCACTGCCCTGAGAATTAATAAGATACATCCAAAATATTAAGCTTTTTCTTTAACATAAACTAGTTTCATATAAGTATTGTAATTACGTGTTACGAATTAGTATTACAAAATTCTGATAATATTAGTTGTAAATATCTCAAAGTCAAAAAATCTTTAAAGTCATATTTCTTTACTAGCTTCCCGCGCACGGTTTCACCCGACTACCTCGCCCGCTCCCGTAGGAACTAGGAATACTTCATAATGAAATATAGCATGTAGCCTTCCTCGATAAATGACCATTTATTAATTTATCTAACACTGAAAGAAATTTTCAAATCGGATCAGTACCTATTTCCTGAGTTAAGCTTGTTCAAGCAAAGATATCGATTCTTCAGCTGTATATATTGGTATATATTTTGTTACGTTTTTAAATGTAACTCAGTTAAATGTAAGTACTTTTTAAAGGAAATAGACTTATTTGTGTTATTGTATTTATTACGTATTATACATGCTATACTAAGAAACTCATGAAAAATATAACTATCTTTATTGTCGCGCAATCGGGTAATAAACTCTGATTACGCTGTCATTTCTCTGACCGTTTGTTAATAACACAATCTACTCTTGAGCAAGCAATAATAAATAATTCCATTTAGCATACAAGGTGCTTACAAAGTATACGCCTTCCCTTTAACAGCAGATAGTATCTATTATGTTTAAAGAGAAGTGTTTGTGACGAAATTTATGTAAAGTTATAATATTAAAAATGGTATTAAAATACGTAAGGGGCCGTTAATATATTACGTCATCGATTTTTGATGATTTTTCGACTCCCCCCTACAATCATCCTGTCGTAATTTCCTTATCACCCCCCCCCCCCCCTCTCGCAAAACTTACATCATTACCAGTTTGACAAAATTAAAACATTTGCGGATTTGAGAAAAAAAAAACATTTTGGTATAGAATCATCTTTTATTATTTTGTACTTTGGCAGTGTTCATTAATATAATAATATTATACTTCCCTATTCTTTAGTTTTTTTTGGACAGCTCACACCTTTGGTATGGAATCATCTTTTATTAATTTGTACTTAATATGTAATAAATAAATCAAGCTCACGCCTGTTTCCCAGCGGGGTAGGCAGAGACAATGGACCTCCACTTGCTACGATCCCTTCACACATCTTTCGCTTCATTCACTCTCATAACATTCTTCATACAAGCACGTCGGTTTAGGAGGAACTTATTTGACCTTTTGCGAGGATGTCTCCGAAATGAATGATGAGTTCAATAATTAATACCATTAGGTACTTGAAAAACTATTTTGTACATTTTGGAGTAACTGGTATCACAAGAATGACGTCAATTTCGAAACAAACGTAATCTTTATATATGATTCTATCTACTGTTATACGGTAGGCATATATTTTAGAGGCACCTTATATTACGTTGTATATTCTAACCAAGTCATATCGTATTGTTATTAACACAAAGGAATTGGTAAACAAGTAAGCCAATTGAATTTAACATTCTATTAGCGGTGTCATTTTTGTATGCAAGTAATTTGTATTCAAGATATAGGTATATTACAAATCTATACTCAATAGTTTATTGCAATGAGTATTGTAGAGATAATTATAGATATATTTCAACACTATGTAGTAACTAGGATTTGTGCGCAACTTTGTCCGTCATCTTCGACACTCTTACAATAATCAAAATCGCTCGATCTCATCGCCAGCGACCGCCCTGAGCCGAGGTCCAAGCCCCACAGGGGACGCCCTCTTACGCAGGTTGCTTAGTTTGTAGTGTATAAACCATTTATCTAAGCTGGAGCTCTGCTCGCCTTTATGCCTGGTGAAGTAGCAAAAGACTCGGGTTAAATAAGTATGGCCATGCGAAAAAAAAAATAGACTATAAAAAAGAAAAGACGGAGCACTGTTGAAGTGTGAGTAAAACACAAACACAGTTGAAACACAATTTTTTGGCCAACCCGGGACCTTGCACCGCTACATCAACATCTCGCAGCGATTCTCGTTAATGCAGCACGTTCCCCGAGTGCTGCTACCTATTTACTTTGCACAGCAGCTGGACATTGCCATTTAACGAGGCAATACTGCCAGCATTCTAGGAACCTTGTTTGATATTGTAGATTTAGTACCTAGTTGGTATTTTATAAATTAGTATTAGTTTAAATGAACATACTAATGATTGCCATGCTCAAACTCTCTCAAACTAATTTTGAAACCGATTAGTTACTTGATGTGTCCATACTTAAGTCGTTACGGACAATGATAAGTACATATAAAGATTAATTTAGTTTCTTTCGGAGAAACTAATGCGGATAGATTTCACTCTGTTATTACGTTACATATTTTTTAATACTTTTCATTGCGTAACTTGATACTTTATTATGAAACATTGTTATAACCATAGCGAAGCTTAATGTACCAGCTGTTTGATTACGTTGAATTACAGACATACAGTTTGTATTTAAGTATTCAATTTTTTTATTTGAGCGTAGTTTATCTTGTTTATTTTCGTGTTTTGATAATAGAATTAAATTGAGGTTAAAAATAGTTATCATCATCATCATCAGCCCGCATAACGTCCATTGATAAGCACAGGCCTCCTCGCAAGGGAGGGGGTTTGCCTAAGTCCTCATGCTTGGCAGGCGGGTTGGTGACCGTATTATGTGAGAGTTGCATAAAACCCTCCTACAATATAAAAGTAATAATTCTACAAGACCCATAGGGGCGTACTCTTGCGCAGTGCTTATTTTGTAGTTTTTATACAATTTAAAAAGGCAGCGCTTCCTTGTATTCTGCTATCTTTGGCATAGATGCAAAATATTTACATGCTTTAACAAATAATTCTTACAATAACTTTAATTTTATTCCATACGAATAATCAAACCGAGTATCATATCTTCCTCTTTTTGACTATAACATGATTGATTATACCATGTTAATTACAAATAGGTACATAATTTTTGTAGTTCACAAGGATTCCCTGTATCGTGGAGGGTAGTTCCTTCCCTTAAACCAAAAAGATTGTGCCTATACAGGGTGTCCCAAAAGATTACGTAGCTGGGAAGGGGGGTGATAGGGATGGTCACAAGGGTCACCAGAAAAATATAACAAATTCCCTCTGGGTGTTTAAAAAAATAAATGGCATTTTTTAAAAGACTAAAAATTTTACACCTTGTGCTAACTGTACCTACAAATATGGCTGTATTTAAAAAAAATGCTGTTATGTAATCTTCAATAACAACAAGGTCATCAACATCAACATCAAAAATAACAAGGTGTAAAATTTTAAGTTTTTAAAAAAATGCCATTTTTTTTTAAATACCCAGAGCGGATTTTTTTTTCTAGTGACCATTGTGCCACCCCTGTCACCCCCTTTCCCAGCTACTTAACCTTTTGGGACATCCTGTATAATGTCATCATAGTCTACGTAACATTATAGCATTATATAGCAACTTTATATAGATTTAGATTAAAGTTGAAGTACTAGGCGATCATAACCATCTCAGAGATCGGTCCATTTCTCACTATAACTCGCGCGTCACATTTTATCACATTAGAAACCGTAATGGCTGTCATATCCACATAATGAGCTTTCCCAATAATGTGCTCCTATAATAAAGAGTAAGTGAAAACGTCATTAGTTGGTCTGTTTTCGTTTTCACTCGACTTGCTACACGGCCTTCCAAGATCTATTAGAGCCTGAGATGTTGATGACTCATGTTGTTAGCGTCTGGAGTAGTAGATTAAGATCAAGGAATTTGTAATATGTACATATTAATTACGAATTCCTTAACCTTTGGCCATGCAGCGATTAGAGATCATATTTTGAACTCTGTGTGTTAGTGGTACAGTTCAAAATCAATTAATTCTGAAAATATTATACCTACCTATTGCCAGGCTAAATGTTTAAAAATACTAGTACAAGACCAAGTTTAATTTATATTTAGAAAAGAAAATGCTCGTGGTCTTGTCTTATCCTAATGATTAAATCCATAAAATTATAAACATAAAATTGTATATTGACGAAAATATTGATAAACATGAAAAGCAGTTTCCAATGTTACTTTTCTGCTAATTGATTGAAGATTTTCAATGAGAACTCTCACTGGTATTTTTCCAATGAAAAGGAGGCTAAACATGATGTATATCAATCAAGTACTTGTTGAAATTTGTCATAAATTTGTAGATTTCATACTTTGTTTTCTTTTCAGTCTTCATTAAAGAAAAACACAAATACATTTTGTTTTACTGTACAATACGTCTACCTAGCCAGTCGTCAGGCGGGCCAGTAGGTAGGTACATACTAATAATATAATCAACAATCACGCATGAAGTCAAAACAATTGATTTAAAAAATAAAAAAGTCTGTCCCTATGTATGCTTAGATCTTTAAAATTAAGCAATGGATTTGATACATTTTTTTTTTAATTAGAGTGATTCAAGAGGAATTATTTGTGTAATACATTTAATTGCATTGAAAATTTGCATTTCACCCGTGCAAAGGCGGGGCGGGTCGGCGAATGAATAAATTCATATATTTATCACTTCGCATTAAAGGCACGCCCAGTGACATTGTGATATTATAAGAGTAAACGGTCCGTGACTGCGCCCAAGTGTCAAGGATTGAGGTAAACTCAAAGGAAGCTGCTGACATTGATATCGAGCATCCGAAACGATCTTAATCTGACATCTGACGGTCATTATTATAAATATAAAAGACAAGCACTTGCTTTACAAGTATATAAAACAAAAATATATAGTCCGCTTTTAAAGAGACATACATATTTACTTCATTTTTAACTTTTTGAATAGTTTATCATGTACATAACTGCCTTAATTTAATATTTTTGTTGAATATAAATTTGGTGTACCACAAGGTTCAATTTTAGTTACCACCTTCCAAAATTGCACAATATTTTCGGCAACTTCAATTCTAAGACGCGTGAATGCGATGAATTATAAACCTCTTACAGGAGAGTAACATAGTTAATAAAAATACTGTAATATAAACTCATATTTTAGGTGAAACTGTACCTTAAGAGCATACATAACCTATTTTGTAGTAACTCATCTTATTGACTCCATACAAGCCCCATAACCTTAAACACCATGGTCATTAAAAATCTAGCTCAACATTGTAATTACCCTCACACGTACCATGCTGAATGAATTTGACACAAAGGTCATACTCGCAGCGTATGCGCATAATACGCGTAGATATTTATAGAATGGCGGCAGACGGTCAAATGCTTGTAGTTGTACTGTAAATGGTCGATTGCCTTACTGTTGTTAAGTACAGAGACAGAAGATTACTGGGCAACGAAGAACTAAGAAATATTTAAACACACTGGAAGAAAAAAATAACTGCTACAGAACGGACTTGGCAGTGACGCGAAGAGTTAGTTTTTGAGATGGATTTGTGCTAGTACCCACTGGAGTTCAACTTGTGCAAAAACGTGGATCGCTCATTCTCGCTGATTGTTGTTATCATTCTCTGATTAATCAACATACATAGGTGTTAAATTTTCGGATACCACAGCAGTAATAACATACCAGTGCCATAACATTAAATACGTAAGTTTTGAAAATATGGACAAATATAACTTTTGGCCTGACGGCACCGGAGGTTTCGTGGTTACTTTAGTTACTTCAGAGGTTCGATTCCCATACGGGACAATTATTCATGGGAAGCGAGTCTGGTATGCTTTTTGTCCATGAATGATGTGTTTGAAAAGTTCCCCGTGACACATATCGAGGATATATTTCAAAGGTGTGCGAGGTGTCAAAAAATAAAAAAAGTCATGTTAACCCACCCAAAATGTACTAATTCTATTACAGAATGCCAATACAAAAGAAATAAATAAATTCCAACAGCAACAATCAGTATTAATGTCAGAGACCTCTGAATCGAAGCAACAATTTATAACAACAATGCAATATTACCAACCTTTGAAATACGAACTCCTGAGATATTATAGACATTCATTATTTTATGTTTGCAATTACACAAACATCTGAGATAAAGGTGCTCTTTCGTGGGTCGAGGTCGATAGCATCCGCAAGCGATTGAACGCAAGTTGAAGAGTTGATATTCGCTACAAGACAATTTATCAGAACGATTCTAAAAACCATGCCGTATGGTTTAGAGTTGAACACCCAATGTCCTCCCATAGGTATTGTAGGAAGCAAATAAGGGACATACACCTTTTAGATGGGCAGCAATATCTATCATCATCATCGGCCCGTCCTGAACGTGGGCCCTCCCGAGGGAGGATATTTACCATAGTCACCACGCTTGGCAGGCGGGTTGGTGACCGCAGTATAATGTTGTACCACACAAGGAAACGCTGCTGCCCGTTCCTTGATATACGATTATTATAGATGATGTTATAACAATCGGGACCAACGGCTTAACGTGCTTTCCGATGCACGGAGGGTAGACCCTCAACCAACCAGACCCGGATAGAAATCTTAGAATTTACACAAAAATGTTTCAGTTGTAGACCAGCCTCTATTCATTTTACTCAGGACTTAATTCAATAAACGTAGTTCATCTTAATCAATCCTTTCTTTGCAGACTACCAATTAACATATTATTTACATCATAAAAACACAAATACGCTTACTCCGCCATTCAAATTTGAACTTTAACCTAGCACTTATAAAGTTGAATTGCCTAAACAAAAGATGTAGGTGATAAGACATTTATCTGTAAGAAAAACGTGTTTCCCACGGCCATTGTGTAAGCTATCAAGGCGTTTAGTAGACCAATTACAACCACAAGATTAACGCCAATGACACATTTAGCAATATGCAATAGTGTCTTACATATACAATACTAACTTTACCCGCATAGCTCCCGTTCCCGTGGCAACTTTATAATAAAATGTAACCTAAAGCCTTCCTCAATAAATGGGCTATCTAAAACTGAAAGAATTTTTCAAATCGCACCATTAGTTTTCGAGATTAGCGCGTTCAAGCAAACAAACTCTTGAGCTTCATTTATATAAAGGCATTTAAACAAACCTTATTTAAAGATTGAAATTTGATAGTGCTGCAACTTCAATGAGGTCAAAACTGTAACCTTTGAGACAAAACTTCAGTTCTGAAGGTGAAACGGTTGTATTTAAGATATTTAGCGCAGATTTTAACTGTAAAAACGGTTTCTTAACTATAGCATTGTTAGTTTATTGACTTTGTGAGTGTAAAAGGATGGCTCTAATGTATTTTCAGTATTAAAATATAGGAAGAATTGAAGAGAAATGTTTTTTTTTTTAAAGACATTGACATTGATGTTGGACTGAATGTCAGTTCAAACTGATACGGGCAGGGATGGCATGGCGGAATCCACGGAGAATCTCAAGATACATAAATACCCTTGATAGTGCGATTGACCGGGAGTCAGATCCTACTAATATGATAAACGCGAAAGTTTGTAAGTATGGATGGATGTTTGTTACTCTTTCACTTAAAAAGTACTGAACGGAATTGGCTGAAATTATGCACCGGCATAGTTTATACCCTGGATTAACATATAGGCTACAAAACATCACGCTCCGACCCACTGGAGCAGAGTAACGCGGGGCGCAGCTAGTTAATTTATAAAAACCTTATTGCGGCTCTCGTTAGTACTACACATTCCCCAAGTGCTGGTATTCACTTTGCACAGCTGATAAGCATTGCCATCCAACAGAGCAATGTCGCCAGCATCCTGGCAACGTTGCCAAGTAGACAGATTTAGAACAGTTCGTATTTTATTAGTAAGTTTTAGTCTAGATTAGTTAGATACTTTTAGTTATATGTATTATTGTTGCATATGTGTTAATATTCAAATAAACCGGTCATTTGAATAAAATATGCTATATTAGATACCTTTATCTTCAATTCCCGAGTTGGATTCAATTTAATTGGATTTTCAAACCAAAAGTTACACCTTGCAATCTTTAAATTTGTTTATAACAATAGTTTGCCTCGATTCGTATCGCATCTGGGTTACAGTCATACTTCAAAAACTTCCGCTTTTAATAAAATGCTCTGTAAATAATGACAAATTACAAAATTAACTAAATTATTTTTACCCCAGACACGATTACGAAATCTTTTCATAGTTTAAGCAATATTTCTGCGTCTGTCAAAATTGGGACATTAAAAGATTAGTTAAATAATGCGATGTGAGGAAAATAAAGACAAGACTATTATCACTATAACAATAGCTAGTGTATAAAACAATCAGCTACAGTAATTAGTATCTAAGATCTTAACGTTAAGCCTAATTAACCCTTGACCTTTGAACGTAACTATGTAGTTACTCTTGTGTGAATATTCACTTTTACTTCCGTTGGTGAAGAACATTAGTTTGAACATTAATTATATTATGCTAGCTGTTTTACCTGCGTTACTCTGCTCCAGTGGGTCTGAGCGTGATGTTTTGTAGTCTATATGTTAGTCCAGCTTAAAAACTATCCCCGTACAAACTTTCAGCAAAATCCGTGAAGTAGTTTTTGCGTGGAAGAGTAACAAATATCTATCCATCAACACATACTCACAAACTTGCGCGTTTATAATATTAATAATGGGATAAAATATAATGACCACCAAAAATATATACTTGACACCAGAAAAATAAAGTCTAAAATTATAATAGTACTAGCTATTTTAGTTACGACTGCACTTCAAATTGTATTCGAACACCAAATGTAGTAAATGATCACCAAATCTTAGCGAGCAAATTATTGCGCTATTTCTACCTTAATAAAATCAATGAAAAATGACAATCGGTTAGGTTAGGTTAGAGCTGCGGCCATACAACGCCCGAGCCGAGCGAGCGAAGCGAGCGGTGCCGCGGCAGCGGCCGGCGAGTGCCAGAACCGAATAGTAAATTAGTAAAACATTTAGGTACTTTTGGTGATCATTTACTACTTTTGGGTTAACAATGATTTATTTGGAGTCATTTTGCTTAAATACGATAGCGAAATGTTAAAACTTTGGTTACAATTTTACATTAAAATGCGGGTTTAATTTTGGTAATCATTTTTACTATATCTGATGGTAAGTTAAACATAAGCCATTAATAATTAGGATTGACATCATATTACATAATTTTGATAAAATTTATATGCTATATAACAGGGGTGGCCAACTTAATAAGACCTAAGATCGACTTTTGACTGTGTGCGATCGACTATATGGCATACATAAACGTTCAATCACGTATCGTATAAGTCAATGGAATGATAAATAGCTATATTTTCAGATTACTATACGACAAACACTAACATTGTGCTTATGTGGCACGTATTTGTAGACTAAAATATCACTTTTTATTATACGAGTTGATCGACGTAATAGCTGCCGGGATCGACCAGTCGATCGCGATCGACCGGTTGGCCACCCCTGCTATATAAATTATACACCGCGATTTTTTAGTTTTCCCTACCTACTTAGTGAATTGATTTATTTTAGTATTCCAAACGATCTATCTATTTACTTTTTCGATAGCATTAAACTGTAGGATTAGGGACGCACTAATAGGTAGTACGACCTTGTATTATTTGCCATATACATTTACCATAGACGTCCTCTTGCTCAAAACCCCCTAAAATACTAAAAGTCATCATCGACCGCCCTGAGCCGAGCGAGGTCCAAGCCCCACAGGGGGCGCCCTCTTGCGCTAATAAGTGCGAATGGTTTTTTAACGATTTATTAAGGCTCGAGCTCTGCTCGCCTTCATACTTGTTAAAGTAGCAAAAGCCTCGTGGTACATTTTTATTGTGATATAAATCAATTAATATGAATGTACAGGGCTTAACTCCTACGTGAAAAGTAACTTTCACGATATTAAATATTAATGTACATTAATGTTTCATTTCCTGATTCAAATAGAATGATGTTGAATAAAAAGCAAAAGTCGGATCATTCATAATATTATCGTTATTCACTTTCGTAAATTTCGCAATCAGGATATTTGAATACTTAGGTAAATATTAAGATTTAGGTAACCGTGCGCGGTTTCACCCGAGTATCTCCCGTTTTCCGATGGAACTTTATAAATAAATACTCCCCGACAATCTAGCATTCTAATGGTGAAAGAATTATCGAAATTCGTCCAGTAGTTTTTGAGTTTATTCGTAACAAAGATTCACACAAAAATAAAAACCTATACGCCACTGAGGTTGATTTAAAATGTTTGCATATAATTACAACATATGCTCAATATTAACAATGTTTTTTAAAGACTACTCCCGCACTAGGGTACCTCTCGCCAGGCCCCTCTTTCCCACTGGGCACACTGGGCACGTGCCCAGGGTCCTGCGATGGTTTAGGCTCCCCTAGTCTCTATTCCAAACGATAACCGATAGCCACTCTAAGGACTAATCGTAGATGCTTAGTGTGGATTACGTTATATTATCTACTTATCATATCTAAAGTCACCGTAAAGAAGCACACACAAATAATTGTCACGGGTGGGAATCGAACCAACACCGTCTCAGAAGCAACTACCATAAGAGACACTAAAGCCACCGGCGCAGTCAGGATATAAAATTATCAATCATACTATAAACCATATGTGTTACAAAGAACTGTATTATAAGTAGATCACAAGCATCCTCCCACAATACACCTCTGTTACTTTAAATCGATTACTCACAAACCGATCATTTACTACTGCTTATCAATCAAATATTTGTATTTACACATGTAAGAGCCTCGAAACCTACAAATGATCATTGACATTGAACATGAGACGTGGGAGCGAACCGGTTCGACTCCCGGCCAGCCACTGACCCACTGAACTAGAGTGACGACGGGACGAACCGTATAAGTACCATAAGTATGAAAGTTGTGAGTGATAGCTTTTCGATAAGCTGTTTGTTTTTTATCAGTTCACCAATTTTGTTTTTTTTTATGCTGCTTGCCAACATTTCCAGAATGCTGGCAGCGTTAGATTTTTCCGTTGATAGGATTAATGTCCAATTGAATATGCACAATTCAGGATTCATCTATTCATTTGATTCCAATATCGAAGTTGAATCAAAGGAAGTGTCTGACGATTTCCTTGACGATCGCCTCTAATTGGGTGCATTATATAGTCTGCTTTCGCCATATTGCATCAAAAGTTGAACTAAATAATGTAGTATAGGTTAAGCCGATTTAAAATAAATGAAAAATGATAAATGTTGGAAATCCGCTTACTTTAAATGTAGTTTAAGGCTTTGCCAGGTAAAATCACCTTTTTAATTTGCTGCGAATAACCACATGAAAAAAACGTTTATTGATAATGTAGACGAATCGATCGTACTTATTATAAGTCAAATACAATGACAATAAAAACAAAAAAGAAAAATCAATCTTGGCTAATAAATTAGTTTACATGTCAACAATTATGTTATTAAATAAAATTTATCAACGTTGTTATGGCATCTGATAGTCGCTTATTATAATTATTATAAATACAATTAAGATCAAACAGCGCGGGCTGGGATCGGGTCTGAAGCAAGGAACGCGTCGCAAGCCTCGCCTTGCGAGGACGACTGGACCCTATCCTAGCTTCCTACGAGTCTTTCTCTACCTACCTACGGTGTGACACTCGGAGACACATGACTGGTAAACTGCAGATATCTACAATAAATATTTCGGTAAGCTTCTACATCCACACTCCATGATTCATCGAAGTCACTAGGATGTAAAGAAAGATTAACTGTACCAACCGTTGTTGTACACAATACAAGATTAGTCTCAGATGCAAATTGCTGAAAGTTAATGCACATTTGGCTGTCCCATTCTCTGTTCGTACTTTCTCGAATGTCACATGCTATAAACAAATGGGACAAGCATTATCCGTGAATATTAACAATACAAACACGTTATAAGTAGAGCTGGCAATTTAGAAATTTGGGTCACAATGCGTTATGATTCATGATTCTTATTCGATTCAATCAAATTTAATGGTACAAGAACTGAAGTAGCCGTAAAAGAAGTGACTGCATTTCGTGTGTCAAAATTACTTTATTGTCAGACCCACTCGGCACTTTGGGCAATTGCCCAGTGCCACGGTAAGACAGCCTTGCATATTGTGTAGCAGTACTAATAGTAGCTGGGAAACGTAAGCTAAGTAAACAACAATTGGTTACTTGCCAATGAAGTATTTTCTGAATTTAGTCTTGAATATTTAAATACTTTGATGTATATATTTTCCTTCATTATTTTCATAAACCCAAATAAGTACCCAATTTAATTTAGACAGTAATTACAACTAACAACTTGGTAAATCCTTTGTCAAAAATCTTGGGCAACATTATTATAGTTTTTTTTCCTCCGGATGAGCACAAAAGATACAATGGCTCAGATGTCTCGGAAACGAATTAAAAGATAATATACACAAGGAAAAGGCACATGGCAACGTATGAAGCAAAGAGATTGCATCAAGGTCTTGGTGTTTCGAAACCAGAAGTGTTATAAGCGAGTTCATTAAGAAACTTAACATGGACAAAACTGCCGCTAGGCAAATTTCAAATATTTTTTTAAGATGTTAAGAAAAATATTAATCAATTCACATTTTTAAGAATATTTATTGAACTATGAGGAAAATATAACATATCCCGTTTCCGTGGTAACTTTAACTTAAAATAAAGCCTAGGACAATCACAAATGACTGGCTTTCTATTCACCATCATCATCAACAGCCCGTTTACGTCAACTGCTGAACATGGGCCTCCTCTTAACTGACCTTGGCAAGCCAGGATCGTAGAGGGATATTGCCATAATCACCACGCTTGGCAGACGGATTGGTGATCGCAGTAAGATGTTAATCTTGAGCTAATAGATGCTGCTGCCCATCCATCAGTCATATGTCCCTTAGTCACCTATTACGACACCCACGGGAAGACATGAGGTGGTCTATTCTAAGCCGGAAACCACACGGCTTCCTATTGGTAAAAGAATATTCAAAATCGGTTCAGTAGATCCAGAGATTACCCCCTACAACTTCATAAACTCTACCTCTTTATAATATGAGTATAGATTGCTTTGCAAAAAAAAAACAGCAAGCAATTCCGGCCACCGACAGCCTGGATCTAAACGCCCCGTAATATTGGGTAGATTTTTGGGAACTTCCTCTCTGTAATCTGAAGTTGTGAAATGAAATCCTTGCTGAAGCTTTCCTAAGAGTCTACAACATAGGACTCTTCAGAAAAGGGCTCGAAAGGTTTCTGAAGGATCAGTAACGCGTGAGTGTTCGTGCAGTTTGTGAACGTTCACCAACAGTTCCGACAGAATTGCAAAGTATATTCGAATATTATACGCAATCCAGATGAAACATATTTTAATTTAACATCAACTATCCAATAAAATCAATTGAATTCAGAATCCTATAAAAAAGTTGCAACAGTTTTTGCATCTCTGTAACCTTTTCCTTTTTTGTTACATCTGATTACTTTTACGCCCAACTGGCTTCATCATTAACAGAAGCTGCCCATCCGTGATCTATGGCTTCTGAACAAAAAAGAGCATTGGTTTTGTCACCTTCACGGGTGCTGACGTTCTTGCGTTACCATTGATTTCGTATAAGGAATATACGGTCGGTTGAATGTCGAATTTAAATGCCACATTTTCATCATCAATTGTTGCTTTTTAATTTGGACTTGGATCTTGATTCGAGCGAGTGATTTTAGTGAATATATTTTTGTTTCTTTTTTGTTAAATATTGCAATGTTATTCTTAGAACGTGGTTGTGTATGTGTCGTTAAGTTTTTGCTAATTACTGCTGCTATAGATGTTTTTGTATACGTTTTGGCTTCGTGATAACCACATAAATATGTTTGGTGAATAAAATCGTGATAGAACATGTACCTTTATCACAATAAATGCGATGTAATTAATCTGTATATCTAAATAAAAATCAAGTAAAGCAGCCAAACTCTCATGTCACACCTATCGCATTGCGAAAAAAAGCAGATATTTATTATGACAGGCATTGAGTTTTTTCTTCAAAATTAACCCCTAAATAAATAAAACCGGGGTCCAAAGCCTTCAGAGTTTAAGGAATCATCAACAATCAACGAACTTGGCGTTGTTCGTGTCATCCACATGCTCAAAGTCGCCAAATATCCCCACATTTGACATTTAAGCCTTAAGGTTTTTCATTGTCATAGCAATAAATGATGCAAGAAATCCTCATGTAAATTACTGAACTAATCTTTATAAGTACAAGATTATGCGATGCTAAGTAAAAGTACTTTATTGACTAAAGATTTCATAATAGCAGAATCGATTAGATCCAAAGTAATGGCAATCAAGTTATGGCTAAAGGGCAAAAACTAGCCACTTCCTTATATCTTCCTCGTTGAGAATCAATTCGATATTATTACGTGATAATAGTGTAAAAGAAAATCGCCGGTGATACTTGCTAATAAAGCATAATTTCATCCGACAAGAAATATTTTCTTCATTTGCTTTGTAAAGGGCAAATATCCGTCTGTCAAGAGTAGTGATTATGGCTGTACTGTGCCCGTTCCCCTATGTTTAAAAAACCTGTTGTCATGTCCGGGTTCTGGACTCTAAAAAACCGGAGTTTTCACGCGTTTAGTGATGGCAACCTATTTGTCTTTGAGTTAAGTTAACCTCACATTGGGCGCACGCATTCCTCGAATGTGTGTCACATGCTGACGAGCGACGGGGTCAGAAGTTGGTGCTCACATCTTTCGTCGTTCACGTGATCACGTGCAATGTGGGGTCAGTCTAATTTTTTTGGAGAACCCCCAGCGTGACTGAGGTTTATTGCCCTAGTATACATCTCAGTCACGCTGTAGTATAGTAGTTATTGTATTTAAAAAAACGGTCCAGTATTATTATCATTATTTACAAGACAAACCAGATATTCGCTGAGCTGTGTATGTTATATCAGTAATAATCAGTACCAGATGCGTCGGTGCCGGTTCGTGCCACGCTGATTGGGAGATATACAATAACATCGCTGTTACTATCACATTTAACAGAACATTTATAATATATGATAAAGAGATTAAGTTTGCTAATTGTTTGTGAGATTGTAGGGGTCTCTGGATCTCCCCTCCCGAGAGGAGTCTCTCTAGAGACCTGACGCATAGCGGTGGTCCTTTTCGATCAGTTCGAGTGCCCGGGGCCACCGTCAGATGCGTCCGAGGCAGGCTACCGGATGCCCCGGCTCGCTAGTTACATAGAGCCGGGCGCAAGTGAAGGAGTCCAACATGCCCCCACCGAACTGGGGAAAGGCGGTGGGAAATCTTAAAAAAAACCATCATTTAAAACAAAAAACAAAAAAGGGGGTGCCTGGATCTACTACACTGATTTTGCTAATTCTTTTACCAATAGGTAGAAACTCAGATGATTTGTGATTGTCACAGGCTGCTATTTTAAGTCAAGGTTTTCACGGGAACGGGTCCCGTGAAAACCTTGAATTAAAATAGCAGCCTGGTGATCTTGAGATCGGGTGACCTGGAGATCTTGCAGTCTGGTGGTATAAGTTGCGTCTACACATGAAAAACTATTTCGCAGGTATGGTTTCCGGCTTAGATTAGACCGGGATGGGCAGCAGATTTTATCAGCCCAAAGATACTCCAATCTTACTGCGATCACAAATCCACTGCTAAGCGTGGTGATTACGGCAATATTCCTTAACGACCCTGGAGGCGTGCTACCACGCTTGGCAGGCGGATTGGTGACCGCAGTACTATGTTGTAACGCACAAGGAAACTGTCACTCGTTTCTTGGTCATAACCAACGGCTTAACGTGCTTTACGAGGTAATCCCTCAACAAACCAAACCTGAAAATCATCATATCATCATACCGCTACGCCACAGAGTTAGTCTATTAATTATGTATGCATGTAATACAGTAGTGCTTATCTTTTTTTTTGAACGGACATTATGTTTTTAGCCACGAGGCTTTAGCTACTTCACCGGGGGTAAAAGTACTTATCCCTCAGTATATTGTCCAAGGAACAGGAAGGGCGTACGAAGTACTTGCATAAGGTCAGGAGAATAATTTATAATTGGATGACGTGTTATTAATTGGAAGAAGCAACTGTATGGAGGTGGACCTTGGAGACAAATCACGTAGTTTTGCAATTGCCGTATGGCCTCATTTTGGAACTATTACATTTAAGTTCGTATGTGTATTTGCTTATATAAAACAGAGAAATTGAGAAAACAAGTTCGTGTTTATAAGGTAGCTGTCCCGTGCGGTTTCACACGTTTAGATCCCGTTCCCGTGGCAACTTTAACTTAAAATATAGCCAATGATACTCACAAATTACATGGCTTTCTTTTGGTAAGAGAATTTTCTAAATTGGTTCATTAGATTCAGTGATTACCCCCTACATACTCACAAACTTTACCTCTTTATAATCTTAGTTAAGATTTGTATAGATAACTTTTTATTAACATATTACACGACAATTTATTGACACAAATAACCGGAACTAAAATAGGAGAACATTCATCATCATCAGTGGTAACAAGCCGAAATAAAAAAAAGTACCAAAATAAAAGATTTTAATAAAAACAAATTGAAAATACATGAAAACCCCGTATCCAAAAACATTAGTTTTGAAATGAATAAATATTCAGTTTTGTAAGTAAGTAAGTAACCTATGTACATATAATCGCGTCTCGTATCAAACGACCAGTTATTAAATTCACAGCGTATATAGACGCTTATTAATGCATAATGTAAGCAACAATGGATTTCCCAGACATCGTCTGTGAATATTATCCGTCCTGAGTTTGTTGATATCTATGTCACATATATACTTAGTTAATAGAAATATTAAAAAAAAACAATAATAATATGTAATCTCGCATGTTCTGTCAAAAGGTCGTACCACCTCAGCATTGGCTAGCAACACCTAACGCTGGTGTTGAGTTGTCTGAGCCGGATTGCCAAGCGTACCCGGCCTTACCAACGGCGGACAAGGAGGAGTGTCCGGCGGGTTATAATGGTGTAGAGTCTTCTCCTCGTGGTATGACTAGCATATCACCGGTATGGAGAGGGCGAGTACCTCATATCCCACCGCCAGCGCGGTAACGCTGCAGCGGCGCGGCGCGGCCATGGGAATGCGTAAAAGCATTACCCGCGGACAAAAAAATACAAGGTGTTGAGTTGGCTACCCAAGGCCAAATAGTGACAAACGGACTAGGGATATTACTGTCAGACTATCAATAGACTTTTAAAATCCCATTTAACAATTAGTTAATTAACAATTCGCTGATCGTTTCAATAAAACAAATATAAAACCGACACACGCCTATTTTCTCAATTGCAAAAAATTCACACTAATGGAATTTTCCAGACATCTGTTAACAAAACATCTGAGCATGTAATTAGGATACCACATGTTCATTAATTAAATGCACAACGATACCTACTGCACCTATATGGTGTAGGTACAGTCAGACTAAAAGACATACTTAGCTTTTATCCTATTAAGAACTAGGTTTATCTCGGGAGAGACGGCGGAAATAAACAGTCGCGAGTGTAAGCCAGACTGTATCTAGGCGGGAGCTCTGCTCGCCTTTATGTCCGGTAAAGCAGCAAAAGCATCGGCGCTAATTCCAAATAATGTTGGTGCGAAAAAAAAAACTTTTAGGCAGACATCAGACGTCCTCCTGGTACATTTCGTGGTGCTGCACTGTCGTTTTATGATGCACCCGAGGGGTTTTAATGAATATAACAGGACTGAGAGAGAGACCAACATACCCTGTCAGGATGGCAAGGTGTGGTAACGGGGACTACATTCTGAGGAAATAGGCCAACTGTCCAGGACAAATCTATCCTAATATAGGTATAAAGGCTCAAGCACACCGGATGCGTATGCGTAGACGTAAGCGCACGTCTACGTTACGCAAGTTGTGTGTCCTATCTCATACGGTTCCATACATTACAACTCAGTGGTACGTTCACGTCTACGCTTACGTCTCGTGCTCGAGCCTTAAAGCTAGAGTTTGTTTCTTTGCTTGCTTGGATCTCAGGAACTAGTGCATCGATTTGAAATAAAGAAGGAAAGAACGAAGAAGTTTCACCCAGGTAACTCCCGTCCACGTACGAACATCATAATTCAATATTGCTTATAGCTTTCTCCCATAAAAAGGTTATTCAACACTGAAAGAATATTTCGAATCGGTCAAGTAGTTGGTGAGATAGCGCGTTCAAGTAAACAAACAAACTCTTCAGTTTTATATATTAGTAGAGATGTAGCGTTACAACGCATTATAATAATTATTGAATTTATTAGATTTAATTGGTATAAAAACTTTTTGCATCGCGCCCTGCGTGGAGGCGGAGGCTCTGCGTCAGTGCGCGAGTTATGTCAGGGAGTGTCTTTTGTTTTTAGAGAGAGAAAATTTATCTCAAAGATTAATTAATGCATATTTATTATTTTAAATGAATTTCTAACTGTATAGAATATTAATTTTAACTTTTGTAAATATATTCATCTAAATAGTGAGCACAGTGTAGTCATTTTATTTATTTCCCCGTGCTCCTAAATTGGTGACCCCGACGAACACGAGAATGAGCAGCGATAGTGATGCCTCCGTGATGATTACCTGAGAGATATTTCTGCTATTGACTGTACGTATTTACATTCAGGTGCAAATAAAGAATAAATAATAGTCTTGTCATATTTATCGATAATTATTATTCAAGACACGTGGTATCAATTATACTATGACTCGAGTTTATACCATATCATCACTTCAACAGGCCATTTACGTCCACAGTTGCACTTATAAAGGGCTCCTCTTAACAGACCTTGGCAAGCCAGTTTTGTTGAGGGAAATTGCCATAATCACCGCGCTTGGCAGGTGGGAATGGTGATCGCAATAGGACGATAAGTGTCCTGGAGCTGAAAGATGCTGCTGCTCTATGTCCTTTAGATAGACTGCTGTGTGTTTTGTCGCGTCTTATGAAACTTATGGGAAAACCTTATTTAAATCCGGAAGCCACACGGCAATACATAACGTGTAAATGTTATTGTTTCAATCAAATTATTCAGATACGTATTTCCTTGTACGAAAATGAGAGAAGATATGTCTCTATATATGGATGTATCTATGCTTAAACAACTACAGATAAATGGATTATTATTAATAGAAAAAAAAAATTTAATTGTCTGACCGGTGGATAATGCCTTTACTCATTCCCACCGCCGCTGCAGTGTATTCGCGCGCTGGCGGTGGGATATTTGGGACTCGCCCTCTCCATAGCGTGGTATGCTAACTCATACCACGAGTAGAGAACCCTACACCACTAAAACCCCCCGGACACTCCTTCGATCCGTCGTTGGCGGGGGCCGGGTACGCATAAGCACTCCGGCCCATTCCTAATTCAACCTACAACTTAAAACTTAATGGTAATTTATGACTTACTGTTCATGATTAAGGTTCAAATTTGGCAATCAGATATACCCATATATTTTGACACAAGTTTCGATTAATAAACTAACCTATTTCTGTATCGGGACCCTATCGCTCACGAATTCGTCCCAAATCCGTGATCACGGCTGAACGTGACTGCACACGGCATATTATAGAGTTACTAGTTTTTGTTGAAGATGTGTGTTTCCGTGTCAACATCTTATAGGGTTGCTAAATCCGAAGAAAACTTAACAATCCCACATTATTCTCGTTGATACTACATTTAATTATATTAATACGTTTGTGACTTCACAAAAAAATACGAACCATTTCATCGAATGGTGTGTATTTTTTTGCGAAGGCAACAAAACAATTTGAAATGTGAAAAACTCACGTTCAAGAACATCATCATCATCCTGTTGTAGTCCACTGCTGAACATAGGCCTCCCCCATGGATTTCCAGCGGGAACGATGGCTAGCGGCCTGCATCCACCGACTCTTCGCGACCTTTATGAGGTCGTCGATCCATCGTGCAGGCATTCAAGAACATAATGTGTAATTGTTTTCGTCGATATCTGATCTAATGACAGTTGAAAGTAATCCGTGACTTAATTGTCTTCTATTTGAAGATATTTTTTAATTCCTACTGTAATGCCCGCGAGCCTCGTGTGTGCTCGTCATGGGGGCCGTAGAACAGCAGGGCTGACTCCGAGAGGGTGTGTGAGGGCATTATCAATCTTAATCCTTACTAATCCTTACTAATATTATAAATGCGAAAGTAACTCTGTCTGTCTGTCTGTTACGCAATCACGCCTAAACTACTAAACCGATTAAAATGAAATTTGGTACAGATATAGTCTAGAGCCTGAGAAAGGACATAGGCTACTTTTTAATGCGAAAATAGGGCTATATTTAATTATGAAGTTCCCACGGGAACCGGAGTTACGCGGGTGAAACCGCGAGCGGGAAGCTAGTCTAATATAAATGAAAGGTATTAAAGAACAAACGCTACACAGAAAAACCTTTTATAATAAAATTACAATAGACTCTCGGTCGATCTCATACTCATTCAATAAAGCCAGTCTAACTGTTTTTCTTTATTTACATCCTTTTTAAATAAGTCCAAAATTTAGTTTTAATTTTTAATAGAAAAATTAATATTTCGGTCGTCAGAACATCACAACAGCCCATGTAGAGATGAATTAAAACCTGAAGCTGCCTAAAGTACCTACATTTTATTTTTTGGCTGTTGCATTCTGTATACTTGGTTGTTTAATTGGGGTTTCCAGCATAACCCAGGTTCCTTGAAAAAGTGCTTCTAAAAATTTGACATTTAATTCCAAATAGAAGTATTATTATAATTAACAAACATGAATAAAATACAAACTAAAACTAACTAATTAAAAATAAAACTAACTTATTTACAACTATTCTAAATCTATTCTACTTGGCAAGGTTCCCAGAATGCTGGCAGCATTACCACGTTGAATGGCAATGCTTACCTGCTGTGCAAAGTAGAAACCAGCACTCGGAGAACGTGCCGCACTTAAGAGGGCCGCTGCGAGGTATTTATAAATTAATTTGGCTCCCGGTCCCCACGGCCCCAATGTTTCGACACCAAAACGCACAAATACATAACCACTATCAAGGGTACTATATACTATATACTAAAAAGTGCTTAAATTTGAAATCTGTCGAGTCACCTGGTGACCCTAGTTTCGTACCAAATCACCAACGGAAGTGCAAGCCACGCTGACCAACCGACACCGAATGTCGGCCGGGACGAATCAATTCAACAGATCAGAATCGGTTGCCTTGTGCAACTATAGTTACTCAATCGGCAAATCTGAATACTTTTTTGTGCTTCTCAATGATTTCGATTATTAATTGATTAATAATTATTTAACAGCAGGTTAATTTGTAATTATTTTGTGAATAAATTAAAATATACCGTTGTGATACAATTATTTATTGCAGTTTCGGTTCCGGCTTAGAATGCGGCTCAATCTTTCCAAGACAAAAGCGCCGGGTCATAAAGTTCGATTCACTCAATCTTGGTTAGAAACGAACGTCCAGGACTTCATCAGAGCTGAAAACTGGCCGTTATCTAGTCTATTTATGGTCAGTTTAAGAGTAAACGCCATGATAATTTGGTGTCCCTAAAACAATCCATACGATTGGCAGTGATGATTTTTTCCATGGAAAGAGTGCGTGCTTCTTTTGATAACTGGCCTCAACGTTTAAAGGACTGTATCGCAACTAATGGAGACCACTTCGTATAACCTTGATATGTTTTTAATGATTACACTGTAATAGTTATAAATGTTACGTACAATAGAATCTTTTTTTTCTTTGCAACAATATTTATGGAAGGGAAGATATCAAAAATTCTTCATCTATGCAGGAGTACCATAGGCTATGTTTAATTATGATGCTTTTACGGGAACGGAAGCAACGCGGGTGAAAACAGAAACAACAAGCGTGTTTTTTTTTTGCTCAGTCATGGTACGGATCCCTACGTGCGCGAGTCCAACACGCACTTGGCCGGTTTTTTGCATTACACGCCGCTTCTGTAGCTACTGTTCAATATAACTCAGTTCCAGACGTTTGATTGAAGACGCCACCGTGTCATGTCTACCGTTTTCACGTTCCGTCACGTTTCATTTGAGTGAAGTTATTTATTTCATTTATTGATTTATAAAATATAGACTTGCTTCCCGATTTCACTCGCATAGCTCTCATTAATTATAAATATAAACCTTACTGTTAAATCACTCTATCTATTAAAAAAAACACATAACAATCCGTTGCGTAGTTTTAAAGATCTAAGCATACACAGGGACAGGCAGACAGCGGGAAGCGACTTTGTTTTATGCTATTTAAGAAAGATACGATGCTATCTTTGTTTTAAAATACTTAACTGTATGAAATGGTAAATCACTAATTATTATTATAATTGGCAAAGTAAATTCGCTCTCCCAAGTCCGACTGTATTTTCGCTTCCACGCATAATTAACATATATATATTATACTATGGGTTAAACAACCCCAAGCTTCAACCAACCAATGCTGATATACCTACAGGTAACTACAGACATATTGATGTACAGAGAGAGAGGGGTCTTTTTCTAATTTAATACAGATTTAAACTTAAAAAAAGACTCACACACTTTAAAAAACAATGTGTAGTAAATAAAGATATTTTTGATTTTGATTTTGACATCATCTATACTTATATACAAAGCTAAAGAGTTTGTTTGCTTGACCGCTAATTTCATAAACTACTGGTCCTATTTGGAAATTATTTCTGATTTAGATAGCACCATATATCAAAGAAGGTTATGTTATTTTATGAAGAAGTTCCCACGGGAACAGCTACGCGGGTGAAACCGCAAGCGGAAAGCTAGTTGTAAATAAACAGTTGTGTCCATGTCACTAGAGCAGCCTGAGCTATCTCAAGGAAGTGGCAAACGAGTCCAGTCTCTTATACGTTTACTTGAAACTCGTCCCACCGAGCTGGGTCCATTTCTCAGAGAAATGATGATTCACTGCTGATTCCCTTTGTAGACAGACTGCGTTGAACTTTGAGTTCGTCACGTTTTTTTATCAAAAGGGCATTTCGTTTTTTATTTTAGTGAGGCGACAACAAAGATACTGTTGTTGTAACAGGATTATCTTCGCACAAAATAATCGTATTTTTTACTATTTTTATTAATGAATTTACTCTACATTTTGTCTGGTGCTTTCGAATTAATTCCTTTTTATATTAAACTAGCGACCCGCCCCGGCTCCACACGGGTGTAATGCTGATGTATTATAAATATAAACCTTCCTCTTGAATCACTCTATCTATTAAAAAAGACCGCATAAAAATCCGTCGCGTAGTTTTAAAGATCTAAGCATACATAGGGACGGACAGACAGCAGGAAGCGACTTTGTTTTATACTATGTAGAGATTATGTTGTCATCTTGTCTGTTATCCTAAGATAAAATACCTAAACAAAATACAAATCAATGTCCATCTTTTTACCTCAATTTCATTTGACCCCAAATATAGATTACGGTCAAATGGCACTTATAAAATCAGCGCAATAAATAAATGCTTTTCACTTTTACTAAAGCGGCTGTAGTTCAATGGCTAGGTCTTGCGATTATTTGGCCGCGGGTTCGATCCCTTGCACTACCGACGTATACTCGTCACACAAGCATTTTAGATTAGCACGAGAGGTTAACTAGAATACTAATAGTGTGGAAAACTCTGCTAGTAATCTTTATATGGACAACCTCCGTAGCGTAGCGGTATTTGGCTCGCTTTAAATCTCGGAGGTCGTGGGTTCGATCCCCACGCCGGACAAGAAATCTTTGTGTAAATTCTAAGATTTCTTTCTGGGTCTGGATGAGAGGCTACCCTCCGTGCCTCGAAAAGCACGTTAAGCCGTTGATCCCGATTGTTATAACATCATCTATAACAATCGTATACCAGGGAATGGGCAGCAGCGTTTCCCTGTGTGGTACAACATAATGCTGCGGTCACTATGGCAAAACCCTCCCTCGGGAGGAGGCCCATGTTCAGCAGTGGACGTTATACCGGCTGATGATGATGATGATGATGATGAATCTTTATATATAAAAAAATTACTTGAAAGTCTTAATTTTCTTTTTTCAAAAACTGAATAATCTTAATATTGCACAAGAGTATATTTTATACGAATTTATCATGTTTATTGATTATTACGGAATACTGTTACTTTACCCACACGTTACAACACACATTATACAATGATATTTTGTTGTATAATTTTAACAAATAATTCACACAGAAAGCCATAACACTACATTTAGTATCGCTCATTAATTCAGCACATACCAAATTTTATACATTTTCGTTCAAAACAGGTTTTTAACAAGTTTCTCGCCAATTTTATACCTAAAGAAGGGAAGTAGATAAGTGTTTTAAAAGAAACTGGAAAACCGCATAACATTGTTGGCTACCGAGTGTTATCAATTCTGGCGGAGATAATTAATATTCTATTTACATTGGGTACAAATAGTTGAGATCATCTGTGAACGGTGCTCCGTGCACAGATGATTTTAGTTTTTAGTTGTTTTATAACATTAACAACCTTTCAGGGGATGAAAGTACTGATGATTATAAGCAGCTTTTACTATGGGACCTACCCTGAAATCGCGACGCGACGTAACCACGTAAGTGGTTACGTCGACATAATGTATGAAACAGCAGATTTCTTCAACACCTGAAAATATATTCAATCTTGCTCTTTAATTTTTTCCGAGTTTGGTTGGCTGAGGGACTACCCCGTTAGGAACTAAGCCGTTGGCGTCACAATCGCTATAAAATAATTGTATACAAAGGAACAGGCAGCAGCCTTTCCCCCTATATGTGTTTTTATAATACTACAGTCACCAAATCGCCTGTCAAATGTGATGACTATGGCAAAAAAGTTCAAAAAACCGTCGGGAGGAGACCAATGTTCAATAATGGATGTTATTCAAAGATGAGAATTATATTCGTCTGACGGAATCATCACCCATGCAACTTGCTCAATGTAAGTTGCAACCCATTGCTAAATACCGTTACTGTCAATTTTTTGAAGCAACGCATTAATAATTCACTGGCTTCTTTGTTCGCGAAACAATGATACTTACGATGAAACACTATATGTGCTAACGTTACATACATTGCAAGGGAATTTCAATTCGAAATGTAGGTATGTCGATTGCATTTGTAATCAATTAACAAACATTAAAATAATATAATAGCCCGAATAGAAACTTCCTCAGCCAGCTTAAGTCAAAACCCCCTATTTTGACTTAAGCTGGTTGATGGCAACAGTTTTTTTCAGAAAGACATTACCGAAGTACCTAGTTTCGAGGCTAGTACGTATTCTGTAGTCAGCCAAGATGCACAGTGTAGGGTCCTGAGACATGGACACTCAGAGCTTAAAGTTCTAAGTCCACAAATTTAAAGTCCCCTAACGAGCTACGGAGCGAACTATGCAGGAGTTTCTCTGCAAAATAAACTTCGCTACGAGGTTATCCGCTATAGCCCGCAGGATAAGCAAGTTAAAGTGGCGAAGGGCTGGCCATGGAATGGTATGGAAAGGCCAGCCCATCGCCACTTTGGAGCCGTTGGAGCAGACCGCGTCCTAGAGTGCGTATCGGCATACGTAAGGTAGGACGTCCCCCGGAGGCCTATGTGCGTAAGTGGACCGAGATACACTGATTGATTGACACAAGGCTGTTTGATAAGCATGTTTGATATTTATAACTATAGGGACCAACAGCTTAACGAGCTTTCTAGGTTACGGATGGTAGATCCTCTCCCAACCGGACCGGGAAATAATGGTGTTTTTCATTTATATGTATGTAACACTGATACGAAAGAATTCAACGCGTTGTTCAGGTTAGAAAAGACTCGGCGAAATTATTTCTTTTTACTAGTACAACCGATCTATGTGTGTCTTTTTCCCCTTAAAAAAACTAAAAGCCATAATCCCTCAATCTCCCCGTCAGTGACCGCCCTGAGCCGAGGTCCAAGTCCCACAGGGGACGCCCTCTTGCGTAGGTTGCTTAGTTTGTAGTGTTTTAACCATTTATCCAGACTGGAGCTCTGCTCGCCTTTATGCCCGGTGAAGTAGCGAAAGGCTCGGGGCTAACAACATATGTCCGTCCGAAAAAAAAAACCTTTTCCAGAGCTTTAACAAAGATAAGAGATAAAGATACAAATGCTTCAAACCTGTGTTAGGGACGGCCGTTCGTACAACTTTTATATTTTATTACAAAGGAGCTAGAGTTCATTTTGCCATGTACATTTATCATTGCTGTCTCCTTAAGGGCATCTTTATTTCGATAGTAATACCAACTGTAAAATCGTCCTACCAATTTTTTTCCAACAATGTTTTTTGTTTTTTTTGTAAAAGATTACTTCTAGCAGAGTTTTGCAGTTAACTAGTGTTCTTGTTAACCCCTCGTGCTAAGCAAAAATGCTTGTGTTACGAGTGGGTTCACGTCGGTGGTGCAATGGGTGGGGTTCGAGCCGGCGACCTCAAGATCACAAGTCCGACGCCCTAGCCATTGGGGCTACGGTCGTATTATCACGGTGTGAAGAGTCTAGTCTACATGCGTAGTTTTAGCCTTCTTCACGTCTAGGTTTTCATGTCGGTATATAATCAATATAGTTTTATAATCTAAGTATTATAATTCACCATGTTGTATGCACACAAGTCGTGACCAAATAGTCGTGATACCAAGTTTCTTACAACAAAACAAGTGTGATTTTGCGGTTAATTAAAATAGCTTTTAATAACATTTTATGTTTAGTAGTTTTTAGATACTTAACTACTTATACATACAGAATGTCTAACTACTTATACCTACATACAGAATTTCTAAGGCGACTCAGGCAAAAATAAAGTTACGAATCTTTTCATTGATTTGTTATCACAGATAGTCGTTCTGAGTAGAAACCCAGAGCGGTTTGTCCTGAATAACTTATTATATGTATCATATGCATGTCTCACCAACAAACTCCGTAGCGTAGCGGTATTTGGCTCGCTTTAAAATCTAGGAGGTAGTGGGTTCGATCCCCACACCGGACAAGAAACCTTTGTATAAATTCTAAGATTTCTTTACGGGTCTGGTTGGCTGTGGGCCTACCCTCCGTGCCTCGGAAAGCACGTCAAGCCGTTGGTCCCGATTGTTATAACATCGTCTATAATAATCGTAAACCAGGAACGGGCAGCAGTGTTTCCTTGTGTGTTAGAACATAATGTGCGGTCACCAATCCACCTGGCAAGCGTGGTGACTATGGCAAAAAGCCCTCCCTCGGGAGGAGGCCCATGTTTAGCAGTGGACGTTATACGGGCTGATGATGATGATGTATGTCTTTCTCGCGACTTCGGAATGTATTTCTCATATATACAAATGTGTATTCTGTAAATGTGTGTAAAAAATATACATAGGTATAAAGTTTTCTTTTTTCCTTTACAAAGTAATATGGGGATATTAAATTAGATTTGGTGAGTCAGTGGTTACAGTAGTTGCTTCTGCGACCTGGTGTTCTGGGTACGATATTCATCCAGGACAAACATTTGTGGGTTTCTGGGTGTGCTTTGTGTCTGTCAATTGAGTGCTAGTAGAATGCCCCGCGGCACACAAAACTAATCTAATTACATACATACATACACATAAGCTCACGCCTGTTTCCCAGCGGGGTAGGGAGAGACAATGGACCTCTACTTGCTACGATCCCTACACGCTTCATTCACTCTCATAACATTCTTCATACAAGCACGTCGGTTTAGGGTGGATCTTATTTGACATTTTGCGAGGATGTCTCCGATTTAGTCAGAGAACGTTCGTCGAGGTCTTCCCCTTCCGACTGAATAATTTAATTAATCTAAGACTAATTACCACAAACAAAATAAATTTATTCAGATCCGTTAGATGATACGAGCAGTCAAAGCCGAGAGCATAAAGCATTACCTATAATTTATTACATACTATGAAATATAGAAATACGGCGTTTCAAATGAGCGATCCCGGTACTTCGCGTTAAACACTCATTTTAACGCTTCTGTTAACATATTCGTATCTATTTTATCTTTAATATTATAAAGAGTGATTTGTAGCCTTATTCAATGTTTTTAAGACTGTAAACTAAGCAGTGTTGCCAGCTTAATATTTTCTCAAAGAGGGGCTTTGAAACTTTTTATGTAAATAAAGCAGGTTTTTTTTAATCCCTTTTTTTCCGGGGGGAAATGCATTTACGCATTCCCACCGCCGCTGCAGCGTATTCGCGCGCTGGCGGTGGGGTATGTGAGACTCGCTATCTTAATAGCGTGGTATGCTAACTCATACCACGAGGAGAGGACCCTTCACCACTAAAACCCCCCGGACACTCCTTCGATCCGCCGTTGGCGTTTTTATCCTGCATTAAAATAATGTACCCTGTGATCCAGCGCCTATAGGCCGTCCCAGCGATCACTTCCTCTTATGTTCATAAATCTGACTTATATATCAGTGGTACCACTGTGTCGTGGTGCTAACCCCTTAAGGGTACCCCAGGTGTGTGTCACTTAATTGTATGTTTGTCCTAAACTTTTCTATATTGATCCACTAAAACCTATAATAATTAATGTGAACTTATACTTATTATGAGTAGAGGAATTAATGAAGAGCTGACGGACGGACTACTTTGTCTGTAATATTTATTATCCTACAATTTGCTACCTGTTAGTTAAGTATCTAGTTTAATTCATAGAATAAGAATAATTGTGTAACATTGTGATTCTGACAAGTACAAGTGTATGTACTATATGTACATGAAACTGACAGTGACAAGTGACTTTGGAGATATTTGTCGAGTAAATAATGTTAACCATTATCTATGAATGGACGAATGGCGTTTTTTTCTATTTTTGTTTATATTTTTAAGGGGAAAATAGGTAAGATAAAATAAAAAGATGCGTTTGATGGACGCGTGCATTTAATTGCACATAACGGAATCGAACTCCGGAACAGTGTGCATTCAGCATGACATATCGGATGCCGGTGCCGATACACTTTGTATGACTCAGGACACAGACGGTGAACAACACAGAGCAATTTTGAAAGAAAATTGTATGTTTGAAAAATATCTTAAAAATATTTTCAGCTTATTTAGGGGTGGGAAACTAATAAAAAATGTTAATACTTTTTTAAAGAAAGCTATTGTAACCCATTCACGAGATATATTAGTCATAAGGCATATGCTTCTTCAGTGGGCATAAAGACGAGCAGGATTCCAACCAAATAATGAATAACTGGCTTCCCGCGCGCGGTTTCACGTGTGTAACAACTGTTCCCGTAGGAACTTCTTAATGAAATATAGGCTTCCTCGATAAATGGGCTATCTAATATACTGAAATATTTTTTGTAATCGGACCCGTAGTTGAGACACAATTTAGCGCGTTCAAGCAAACGAACAAACAAACTCTTCAGCTTTATATATTAGTATAGATAATCAGTTTAAACAAAGATACATAAAAATATGTAACTATCAGAATGATTTGAATAATACAAAATTATATCATTATTATCAGTTCGTATCATGTAGGCGGGTTTGCGATCGCAGTATTGTACAACATAGGACATATTTAAAACGTTCACTGCCATTAAGAATTTCAAAAAATATCACAAAATTTTCACACTGTTTTTTGCTTCTAACATTAAGGTAAGGCAAACAATAAGTAAATAGTCTTATTTACTCAACGTCAGCTTGTATATAAGTACTTATTTACTACGGCAGTCATATGAGCCCTACGTGGCCTGTACGAAATAATTATTTCATTTACGCCGCGCGGGTCACGCTGTCGGACTATTAAATTAAATCAAAATAATTATATGCACAAGTTAAATTTAAACATAAATATGCGATTTTCTCTGTATTTTTGCATTATCTGTACTGTTAGTTCCGCGTCTTAGCATTATTTGTATCAATGGAATCGTGGCCTAGTTAACAAGTACCAATGGAGGCGTAAAATATTTTTATGGCTTTTAAGTTTCACGACTCAATTATTATATGAATATATAATTAAATGTAACGAAATGCTAATATAAATCTACTTCGCGAACTTTTTTTTCAATAAAAATTTCGCTTACTAAATAATATTTTTGCACCGGGATAATATCACTATTTTTAAACTCACTTCAAAGGCTACTGAAGCCCAATTTACCCACGAAACTGCAGCTGACAACCACTTGAGGCATCACAATAAAACCTTCTTAACTTAATACCTTAAAGTTATAAGCTGGGAGGAAATTGATAAGGACAATCTGTTGATACCTCAGGTAATATATGTCGCAGCCAGATCGTATAATCCGCATTACATACTCCTAGTCGTTTTTTATAACGGCGGATTTAATGAGTGGTAAAAAAAAATAACCTAAACCAATGGTGTCCGTGTTAAAAACTTTTCATTCAGCCGCATAAAATCCGGCGAATTATTGAACCGCCGCATTTCAAACGACCCTGATTGAATACGGCTAGCCGTATGTAATGCGGCGGATTGTACGATCTGGCTGCGACATGTATACAAAGCTAAAGTGAACAGACACTTTCTAGGCACGCGTGTATCATCTTAGGCCTTATCTTCGCCTTCCATCAAGCGAGATTATGGTCAAACGTAAGCCTATATTTAATAAAAATAAAAAAAAGGCAAGTTAGTTGTAGTTAGCTACGAAGCAAAAGCCTCGAGGCTAACTACAATAAAGTCGTCGATTTCTCTATATTTCTCTGTGGTCTGCGCTACTGCTTCCGCAACTAACTACTATTTGTTTCAATGGTCCACGCGTGGCCTACTTAGCGAATACCGATGGAGGCGTAAAATATCTGCCGATCATTGATTTATTGCTATGAAAGTCTGTGCGAAATTCTTTAATAATTATCTAGATACATTGTAAAAGTATTGAACGATATTAAAAATAAATAGGTGTTGTTTGTACTTATGGTCCAGTGACCTATATGAAGAAGCTTACACAATAATTGATTCGACACACATATCGATTAAGTTAATAAATAAAAATATTGAAAGTATAATGACTAGCAAAGTCCTGTGGTTTCATCTGCGTGCTCTCCTGCCCCAAGGTGTTATAAAAATTCTACTAATATTATAAACGCGAAAGTTTGTACGTATGGATGGATGGATGTTTGTTAGTCTTTCACGCTAAAACTACTGAATGGATTTTGTTGAAAGTTTGCAGGCGGATAGTTTATAAGCTGGATTAACATATAGGCTACAACATATCACGCTCCGACCCTCTGGAGCAGAGTGACGCGGGTAAAACCGCGGGGCGCAGCTAGTTATTCATATGCATTTAGTAAAAACTTTTACATAACACTGTTTGTAATGTAAAACTAAAAGGTCCTTTTTTGTATTTTGTGTGTATGTTTGTAATGAATAAACTCAAACACTAGACCAACTGTCCTGGTGAAAGATAGACAGACAGAAGAGTCTTAGTAATATGGTCCCGTTTGACCCTTTATCTACGGAACACTAAAAACTAAAGCAAATTCTTAGGTAATAAATAGCTTATTAAATTTATTTTTTAATTAACTTTATTACTTTCGTAACTCGTAAACCTGTTTGAGCAATATTTAAAACAATGCAATTACTGAATGGGACAATGTTACACTGAAAAGTGTGTTATTTTCTTCAGTTTGAGTTCGTAATTACTTATCTTTATATTTAAGTTACATGTTTAGTTAGCATGATTTTTAAATATATTTTTTTTGGATGGACATTCTGTAGTTCCCCAGTAGGCTTTTGCTACTTAATCAGGCATAAAGGCGAGCAGAGCTCAACCCTTAATTAATTGTTTACAAACTACAAACTAATCAACCTGCGCAAAAGGGCGTCCCCTGTGGAAGATGGACCTGGCGGGGGATCGAGGGATTATGACGTTTAGTTTTTTTTGGGGGTTGTTTTATGCAACTGTCGCCCTACGTTACAGTTCGCGGGCCTATCGGACTTTCGGGTCTACGAGGGCATCGGGAGGTTCTTAGCAAACTAAAGATGCACTAAGGGACTGCAATAAGGGATTGGGTAGATAGTCTTATTTTTATACACAAGCTTCATTTTGTATTTCGATACAGTTGGAAGGCCTATCTGATTTTGGGGTCTACGAGGGCATCGGAAGGTTCTTTGCAAAGTAAGGGTTGGGAGGGCGAGAGTTTACAGTAAATGCAAAAAAGGATTGAGTTGGTACAGTCTTATTTTTACACAAGCTTCCCGCACATAGGCTATAGCCTTCCTCGGTGGACTGTCTTACCTAGGATTACCGCGATCAAGCAAACAAACTCAGCGTTTTATTAATCTATTTTCTAAGTCTTTACCTAACAGCGTTATAGTTATCTATACTCTTTACCTTTATATAAAAATGAATCCCTATTTCCCTTGGTTACGGCATCACGCCTGAACGGCAAACAGACTTCGCTATATTTAAAAAAGGATTTCTGAGTTGCTTGCCAGTTCTTCTTAGATTTGCCACATTTTGAACTGATGGTGGAAAAGAAAGGCTTATGTTTAACTTACCATCAGATATAGTAAAAATGATCACCAAAATTAAACCCGCATTTTAATGTAAAATTGTAACCAAAGTTTTAACATTTCGCTATCGTATTTAAGCAAAATGACTCCAATAAATCATTGTTAACCCAAAAGTAGTAAATGATCACCAAAAGTACCTAAATGTTTTACTAATTTACTATTCGGTTCTGGCACTCGCCGGCCGCTGCCGCGGCACCGCTCGCTTCGCTCGCTCGGCTCGTGCGTTGTATGGCCGCAGCTCTAACCTAACCTAACCGATTTTCATTTTTCATTGATTTTATTAAGGTAGAAATAGCGCAATAATTTGCTCGCTAAGATTTGGTGATCATTAACTACATTTGGTGTTCGAATACAATTTGAAGTGCAGTCGTGACTAAAATAGCTAGTACTATTATAATTTTAGACTTAATTTTTCTGGTGTCAAGTATATATTTTTGGTGGTCATTATATTTTATCCCGAAAAGAAATGGAGGCATCATAAGAACATGTTTGTTTTTTTTTTAATTTTATGTTTAACTATATGAATAAAGAAATTATTAACTTGACTTGGCTACTTAATTCCTTTTTTGTTGAGTTTGTTACTGTCAGGAGAAGGTTCTTATAAAAGACAAACAATATCTAATAAAATTGTGCGGAAAATTTGAAAATTTAAGAATACTTTACCACCATATTAAATTTTCTAATGTAACCTTAGCTTTTTTAACATTACTTACAAACTTTTTAAATAAAACTTTATGGCAATTTAACATTGACAGTGCTGCTGTACCATCACGGTTCAGAGTTACCACGCCTAATACTAAAGTTCAATTTAATATATAGTTTTAGTAAGTACACGTCAACGTATGTCAGGTTAGGTAGTATGTAAGTATTATCATCACCATCATCATCATTATCCCGTACAACGTCAACGTCATACTAATAAACGCTGATCATCCCGTCCTGAACCTTAAGGTTTACGGACACTGGAAAAGAAGACGAAAATATAAAATGCTTTACCAAAGGACATTCAAATATCATCATCGTCATCAGCCCGTATAACGTTGACTGCTGAACATGGGCCCCTCCCGGGGAGGATTTTGCCATAGTCACCACGCTTGGCAGGCGGATTGGTGACCGCAGTAATATATTGTGATACAGAGGGAAACGCTGCTGCCCGTTCCCTGGTACACGCTTGTTATAGATGATGTTATAGCAATCGGGACCAACGGCTTAACGTGTTTTTCGAGGCACGGAGGGTAATCCCTCAGCTAACCCGGAAAGAAGTCTTAGAATTTACACAAAGATTTCTTGTCCGGCGTGGGGATCAAACCCACGACCTCCGACATTTAAAGCGAGCCAAATACCGCTACGCTACGGAGGTTGTCATAGGTAGGTACCCACTATACACAAATAGTAAATTAACTAGTGTATTTGACCTAGAATTGAATAATTCTAAGTGATCACAATAGGCCTATACAGTGCTCTGTTAGCAAGTGGGCGTCCTCAATGTAGCAGCCATCCCAATTGATTAAACAATTGAGATCAAGCAAAGAGACATCTATATCTATACTAATATTATTAAGAGACAAAGTTTGTGAGTTGTTTGTATGGTTGTAGGGGGTAATCTCCGAAAGTACTGAACCGATTTTGCAAAATCTTTTACCAATAGAATGCCACATTATTTGTAACTGTCATCTATACTAATATTACAAAGAGGAAAGTTTTGATTGATTGTTTGTTTGTATTGAATAGGCTCCGAAACTACTGGACCGATTTGAAAAAATGTTTCACCGTTGGAAAGCTACACTATCCCCGGATGACATAAGCTATATTTAATTATAAAGTTCCCACGGGAACGGGAGTAACGCGGGTGAAACCGCGCGCGGGAAGCTAGTAGACTAAATTTTGAGTCAACATTTCTCAGAACGGGATCTACACGGGTAAAATCACGCGGAATAGCTGGTAAAAATATGTAAGCTTGAATGCAATAATCTCAGGAACGACTGGTCCGATTTGTAAAATTCTTTCAGTGCGAGATAGCCCTTTTATCGAGAAAGGTTATATATAAATGTGAAGTTTCTACGGGAACGGGAGTTAAACGGGTAAAATCCGCGCGCGGGAATCTAGTCTTTTTATAAACTGACCATATATTTTTTACCTCATAACAGGACATGGGTTTGTAACGACAGTTAGTAGGTTAAAGGAAAATACATATATTATTTTGTCTTTCTTTAGAAAAAGTGTAACCAATTCACTATATTATCATCAGCCCGATGCCAGACGTAACAGCCCGTTAACGTCCACTGCTGAACATGGGCTACCTCTTAACAGACCATAGCAAGTCCAATAACCGCTCTAGCATTCTCGATCTAGCTCTACATTAAGCTAATATAAATGCTTTGTAGGTAGATATCTAATTATAGATAGCATAGTCAAAATATTGATTTAAGACATTTTTTTTAATACTAACCCCATAAAAAGAACAAAGTCAACGTTTGATTTACTATCCTACGATAATAATTATTTATTTGCGATTTATTTTGAATGTAGAACTAGAGCGATAATGCGCGGGAAAACTTCGCTTGATTTTTTTTTTTTTATCAAAAAATATTCCCAATTGACATTTCAAAAAGTGTTTATTGCAGAATGCTCTAATTTAATAAATATTTCTGGAATGTAAGTAACCATATGATAGTGATTGATAAAGGATAAGATCGTATCGATAAAAAAAATGTATACAAAAGCTTTTATCTCCCAAAGTTTATCTTACTGATAAAGATTGGGAGGAATTTGTGGGAAAATAGGATTTAAACCAAATTTTCGACGTAAACTAAATTTAATTAAACTAAATGCCTAAATACAAATTAACTAAGTTTTTAAAAAACGAACTCTATCGTCATATAACTTCATAGATGTAGGTAAATAGGTGTCAAAATTACATTTAATTAGGTATCATGTGCTAATTATACCTACTGAATTTATATTTTTTCACATAAATTTAAAATAGGTACATTCGTAATAGAATCCGACAACAGGTTTAACGACGTATTCAACTTTTAACTTTCAAGGTAAATACAATCCTTTCTAGCTCTAATGATCAAAAACCGCCATGTTATACGTGCCTTTATAAAACCTATACAATATTCATTCAACATCAACACGCAAATAATTCTATACATTCGTAATACAAACCATTCAAAACAAAAAAAAACAAATCAATCTCTACTCTATGAACGTGCTTAAAAACAAATTAAAAAAAAAACGTTATCACGTGTTTACCTGTCAACTGTCCCTTAGATCCGGAATGGAGCAACACTATTAAAAAAAACTTAAACACGAGCACACAGTCTACAGCACAACACTAATTAAAAAGTTTTGATTATCACACTTTTTCGAGATGGCGGTGGAGAAACTTGTTTGAAATGTCGAGTGAGAAATGCGTGCGTACCGTCGAACGCGCGCTAGCCGACTGGCGACTGGTCTTTCCAGTGTCCGATGTTTAACAAACGCGGCGAGATAATCGTTGCATTCTGGCATCGGTATTAGAAAACGAATAAATAGCATAGATACGGTGTATTTGCTAACGTTGTACACCGCCTCAATGCACTTGGATAGCCTGCAATAAACGACTACTACAAGGTCCATTGAAGATCTTGGGATGCAAGCATTGGAAAATGTAATGCTTTGTTTATTTTTTAGTTTTAGGTATCGTTTTCTGATATCAGAGATACTTAGTAGTTATAGGTAGGTAGCGTAGCGGTATTTGGCTCGATTTAAATCTCGTAGGTCGTGGGTTCGAGCCCCACTACGAACAAGAAATCTTTGTGTAGATTCTAAGATTTCTTTCCGGGTCTGGTTGGCTGTGGGCCTACCCTCCGTGCCTCGGAAAGCACGTTAAGCCGTTGGTCCCGATTGTTATAACATCATCTATAACAACTGTATACTAGGAAATAGGGAGCAGCGTTTCCTTGTATTGTACGATACAATACAACATAATACTGCGGTCAACAACCCGCGTGCCAAGCGTGGTGACTATGGAAAAAACCCTCCCTCGGTAGGAGGCCCATGTTCAGCAGTGGACGTTGTACGGGCTGATCATGATGATGATAGGTAGGTACCTAACTAGTAGATTCACAGTAATTTACACAGTAACTAGTAGATGACAATTTGACAGTAATTTATTAGATAGATATATTTTTATGTTATGTTTTATTTTAACGTTATAAAAGAGTTATTTTCAACTATGCCATCACAAAACTACCTAGTTATTTGACAATAGAAATTTGCAAAGGTATAAGTGTGGGTTAGGTTACCCATCTGAGTGTCATTCATGCTATAGTGTAGGTATATATTGAGCAATGTTATGTTTAAATTCCTTCTCCACATACTTCCGCTGAATTTTATTAAAAATATACTTATGCCTTTTTTTCGTATAGGTTCTAAAATAAAATAAAAAAAGTTTTTATTCACGTAAACCTATTACAGGTATTTGTAAATAGTCAAAACATATATTGGCTAACAATTTACCGTGTTAAATTAATTAAGTTTATTATATATTATATAAATAATAGTTTATTTAGCTTTAGCCTAATAGCTGTCTAGTATGAAAATACAATATTATTTTAAATCTAAGTTCTTTCCTTTGAGTGTGTTATTATTTAGACGGACCATAAGTACCTATCTCGACGAACGCGCTTTAGTGCTACCACCGGATCCACCGGAGAAGACCAGGCGAAACATACTCAGTGGGGTTCGTAGACTTTAGTAGCGAATGAAACTTATGTTAAGGTACGAGTAATATTCAGATTAAAATAGAGAACCTCCAGCAACCTTCAAATCGTCTTTTCCTGTTAATATAAAAAACTAGCTGGCCCGGCAAACTTCGTACCGCCTCAAAATCTACGCGGTGTCCTACATCTACCCTCCCCTACCTCTACTCTACCTCTACCCTACCCTACCCCTACCCCTACCCTACCCCTAACCTACCCCTAACCTACCCCTACCTACCCCTACCCTAACCCTACCCTACCCCTACCCTCACCCTACCCTACCCCTACCATCACCCTACCCTAACCTACCTAAAAAGTATCCTATGTCCTTCTCCCAGTTCTTAGCTACCTCCTTACCAATTTTCAGCCAAATCTGTCAAGCCGTTTTCATGTTATGTCGTGACAACGGAAAACGGGTTTCATTTTTATATATATAGATGTGAAAGTTTACATATTAATGTTATCTGGATGTCAATATGTTTGTTGTCTCTTCTATTCCACAAAAACTGGCCAACGGATTGAAACGAAATCAGTGGCGGATTTACCAGCAGGCTAAGTAGGCTGGAGCCTAGGGCGGCAAAATTAAGGGGGCGGCAAATTTTATTTGTCTTACACATAATATAAACTTTACGTCATTTTCAACAGTTACATTTTCAGTAGTTCAATAGTAGGGGCGGCAAAATTTGAATAGCCTAATGGCGGCAAATGTGTAAGACTGCCACTGAACGAAGTAGGTAATAGTGATCACCATCGTCATATCAGCCCGCTATCGTCTACCCTCATTCTTCACGGCATTTACGTCTCTACCTACACCCCTATTCATTTTCAGCGGGAATGATTGCTAGCGGCCTGCGACTACCGACTCCCTGCGACCTTTATGAGGTCGTTGGTCCATCGTGCAGGCGGTCTTGCGGTCAATCTTCTCATGCAATACCTATATTACATGGTAAGAAACATAAGCGATTTGTAAACACATTGTGTAGGTCAGGTGAGTGGTTTTCGTTTTTTTTCTACGTAAAGCGTAAGTATTCGATATTTCTTATCTTTTCTTTTCTTTAGTTTCAGTCCATCGTTTGCCTAGACGCGTGTTATTTCCTACTTTTTTGGTCAATAATAGCTACGACACTTCAGAAAGCTGCTCAAGCTGTAGAATTACTTCAAGAAGACGTTGCGCCATGTGAGATCGAGATCGAGATTGAAGTCAGAGGGTGTATACCTAATCACCGAGGAGAACAATATTTTCAGTGTTGTATCATTCACAATAAACCACACGACAGAGACGCAGTGCCATTTAGAAGCTATCATACCAACTAACCTAACTTGTGCAAACCAAGTTCCCAAGCCAATTAAAACATATATCAAGTAGTTAACATATCCTGACTGACTCATCAACGCCGAGGCAAAACAACTGAAGCCAGACACGTGATATTTGGACCGTGGCTTCATTTTTTGACGTTTAGTACCACTAAGAAAGGATTTAGTCAATTTCAACCCATAAGGGGGGGTGAAAAGGGAGGGCATTTAATTATAAAGTTCCTATGGAACGGGAGTTACACGGGAAGCTAGTTTGAGTATATACAAGGTCTAAGCACTGATTATGGCCGCCGATGACGGCGGCCATAATCAGCTCGCCTCGTATGTATGGCGCCCGACGACTCGGGCTTTTTCAGAGCTCGAGCTTTTTTGAAGTTCTAGTCCTTTTTGAAGTCTCGAGTCCTTTTCGAAGGCTAGAGCTCTTTTGAAGGTTCGAGTTCTTTTGAAGATTCGAGCCCTTATGAGCGCTCGATCGATCTCGAAGCATTTCTTTTTAGCGCACTAGTCTTTTTCCGCTCTCTAGTTTTAATGGATGCTGATGAATGAAAATAAGTAGAGGTAAACCACAATAGATTTAGCGTTTACGGTACACTTTATTCTAATATTGAAGGCCCGAACTTCTTTTGAAGCCTCGGCTTGGCTCAAAAAAATCGCAGCTCGGTTAGGCTCGGGACTCCGAGCTTACCGAGCTCACTGAGTCTTGCCATTCCGCCTCGAGGCTTCAGAAATAACACTCAACGCCTCAAGGCTTGTACATCACTAGAAGGAACACCTCCAATTAGGGTTGCCACCCGTATTATATTATATAGTATCGTACTATATTTCAGTCAAATGTACTATATGTTATAAAAAAATAATATTATAGTACAAAAAGTAATATATTTTTTCGCTAATCCAAATTTCACCCCTTTTTAATATATTGATCGCACCCTCAGCGCGGCATATGAAAAAAAGAATTGTTCATTTATTTTATTGTGGATGCTGCTCAGATTTTATAATTATTTTAAAGGTAACTATAAAAATAGATAATGATTTAAAATAAATGTGTACAATTTTTTTCTGAGTTTGCCAAAAGTGACTTGATGATACCGTGACGATGGAGAAAACCGTAGCCGTCATGGACAGTAGGTTTTCAATTCTCCGGGCAGAACTAAGATCCGAACTTCGCCCCGAAAAACCAAAGGAGAAGCTTCCCCCAACAAAGGGGACCAAGAATTTTGCAACGTTTTGTAAAATGGTACTATTTAAAACAAAATTAGGTGGCAACCCTACCACCAACTATACCTCTACATAGTAACTAAGTAAATAATAACAGGTAAATCTTTAAATAAAACAAACACATTTTATTATCATCGCACTCATTTAATCACTCATAACATTCACACAAACAAATCGAACGAGAATTATATCGAAAATAAATTAAATGGTCACATAGTTTGGTCAGATCTAACTTAAATATTAATAATACCTAAAATATAGACCGCGCTTTCCTAAGGCGGGGTACAGCGGTAATGTTCAAATTAAACAGCAATACTTTTAATATTTCAAGCAATAAACATCTCTTTCACAATAAAATTAGAAAAGTGATTACGTCCACTGCTGAACATGGGCCTCCTCTTAACAGACCTTGGCAAGGCATGGTCGTTGAGGAATATTGTCATAATCACCATGCGTATCAGGCGGATTGGTGATCGCGGTAAGATGGTAAGTAACCGTAAACTGACAGATCTTAGTGCCCATCCATCACCTGTGTTTTCCTTAGTCGCACCTTACGAAACCTATGATAAGACATGGAGTAGTCTATCTAAGCCGGAAACCACACGGTACTATTACTGTAGTCAGCTATAAATTCGCTAATATTGAATTACTTAAAGTAAATAAACCTACATCAAGAAATATTTCATGATGTTGCGAATTTTGTAAATTGCAAATAAAATTAGCATTGTAAGCAACTAAAGTCTTGCAAAATATGTGAGTTTTTAAATAAATAACGCATCAAAACGACCAGGGCCGGATTTAGAAGTCCGGGGCAACAAAGGAGAAGAGGCCGACACAAATTAGTCTCCCTCTAAGTGTGTAGAAAATTTGAAGTAAGTACCTATTTTTCAGGACGATTTGAATTCTGATATTTTACTGACTGTCTAATTTATGTGAGCAAGTATAGATGAATAACCATAAAATAATTTAAGAACTATTACATTAATCATGATTTTACAAAGTACTGTATGAAAAGGAAAAATGTAGAGTTTACTCGTCCGAATTTGTAAAATATTAAATCTCTATTGTGGGGCCCCCTCTATTGTGGAGGCCCCGGTGCAGTTGCCCTGGATGCCCTTCCTTAAATCCGGCCTTGAAAGCAACACATATATTCATACATACACGTACATACATTTTATTTATCTATTTCTGAACATATTATAGTAGGATTGGTATATAGGTGATATAACTATATTAATCATTTTAATTTCATGTTAGTATAAAAATATAAACGGCTCTTAGGATTGACTCATTTTTATAATCTAATAGCAATTTGAATGATAGAAAATGCTTCTAAAAGTCGATTGTAAATTCATTTATAAAATACATACTATATAAAATTGTACATTATTAGTAAAATATACTTAAAATCACTTCAAAACGTCAATCGATAGAATTACTTCGGATCCACATATAGGCTAGTTGACACATATGAAATTATGTTTATTTCTAAAAGTGTTTGTCATATAGAACCTATATATAATAATTTCGTTTCATAAAACTTGAATATGTTTGTATAAACTCAATATGAAAATTATTTCTTTTGTCTATGTCTTTAACTTCCGAAAACGCTATCAGCCATTTTGTGGCGTCATACATCTCGTTAAAAAACATGAACGCGATCCTTTACTATTACACTTTCTGAGTCATGACGTCATCGATCTCGAACACAGATATTGTATATAGACCAACATGGCTCACATCGTTTTCATCTCTAAATGTCAAGGCAATTTTAAAATATTTATTTTAGTGCTTGCTAGATCTCAAATTAATACCATATTTTTTTCTTGATCTAGTAAAACCATTCTAAACCATATGAAAATAATTTCAAAAAAGTGTCACTAGTCTATTTTATAAGTTTGTTAGTCTCATCTCACTCACATTTACAGTAAAGTAAGTATAAAATCTCTTTTTTTTGTATTGTACGGTTTGATTAGTACATAGACAGGATAACACATTGTAAATGAACTACAATATGCTACTTCATTTTGTAGTATTTCGTACATAATTAAATGGTTAAATGTTCTATATATTCGTATACTGCTGTTTGGTTTTACAAATGTTTATTATTGTATAAGTTTAGTATATAGAATAAGGAATACAAACTCAGTTCATAATTACTTGAAAAATCTATAAAACGTCTCCATGACTTGAAAGGGAAAACCGCTTAAGACACAAGAGTTCCCAACTTAATAACGAGTCTCCGAGACGTGTAATTGTCACTTGGTTTACAGCCAATTACCACGTTTTAGCACCAATGAACACCCTCTATTAATTTTGCTACGTTACATTACAGTATACATATTTAAATAAAAAAAAATGAAAATTGCTTTGTTCTAATATAATCTCAATTGGAGATTATATTAGAACAATGCAATTTTCAATTTTTTTAATTTAAATATGCACCCTTTACAGTTGACGAAAGTGACAGGTTAACACATATGTCCACTTTTATAAGAAGAGTTCACTGTTATGTGTATTTGTACACAGCTGCCAGCGAACACTTCACCCATTAATGCTCGAGCACACCGGATACGTATACGTAGACGTAAGCGTAGACGTACACGTACCACTGAGTTGTAATGTATGGAACCGTATAAGACAGGACACGCCGCTTGCGTAACGTAGACGTGCGCGTGCGGTGTGTTCTGTCTCATACTCGAGCCTTAAAGAATCACCGGCATGCGTGTGTATGCGTTACTTAATTATTGTTAGATCAATTTAATTCAATTGTGTTTTGGAACTGCGTTTATCCTTTAGGTATATACGAATAAGATCTTTTGTTATAAATTACATTCTTATTATTATTAAATTACTAACTTGATACTAGATAATTTAATTAGTAGGCATATACTTTTAAGCATTATTATCATTCGTTAGTCGGTGTATTTTTGAATAATTAGTGGAGATAAGTGCAAAATTCTTAAATACATTCCAACGGGGTTAAGATATTACTAAGATCTCAATACCAGATCTTGATTTAACCAAAAAAATTAATACAACAAAATAATAATATTACAAACAATGTTTACACAAACAAATAAATTGCGATAAAATAAATAATTTAAATTAAAGTTTATGTTTAGAATATTATATATTCTAGTTTTTCACAGTAAATTAAATAAAGTTTTTGATTATTATTATAATTTGTACTAGATAAACTGGTTCTTAACCTTAATTAAATAAATATAAGGTGGATTTACTTGGAGCGATACAAATCAATGACATCATCAAATATTAATTTTTCTCACTAATCCTTAGTCAGGTTGTAGGTTTGTTCAGAATTTATTGGTTTAGAACATTAATACAAGTCCCTAGAGTTCAAAATATGGTGCCCGCTTTGTGGTTATTACTTGGCTATAAAACTGAATTAAAACATAACCCATCGGTTTAGCTGTTAGGGCGCTCTGACGTCACACATAATCGTATGTATTTTCTGTTACCATTTTAGAAAACATACAGAAAAAACATTTCATATGATGACATAATTACGACTCATGAGTATTAATACTAAAAATACCTAATTCATTCATGTCTAAACTACTAATTAATTGTTTTCTAAATCATGTGAAATCCTTTAAAGAAACTGGCAAAGTAGCAAAGACTTCTTGGCTATTTATGCCGCCATTTTTCTTTTTATTGTTCTATAATAAAATCCATCGTGCAAAATGTGTAATGTTACATTACCAAGAATATAAATTTCATTTATGTTATGGTCAATGTTTATTTTTCAATCCTTTATCAATTTATCATTTAATACTTTTTCTTGCAATAAACTATCAGATATGGATAGAAAAATAAATCATAAATATTTAAATCATAATTAAAGATATTCACAGGATTAAGAAAACTTCATTTTATATTATTGAATTATAGGCACAAGAACGCAGTGCACTGGAATGCCTTTGAGTTACGAACTAGAACGAAATTTACACCTAAAATATAAATATAACACACTGGTAAAATTACTTAATATAAATTATATTACATTACAATTTAACAGAGCTACACAGAGACAGATCTCCTTCGGCCGATTAGTCTGTTTAAAAATCCTTCTTTTTTTTCGAACCTAGATTTATAAAATCAACCACGAGGCTAGCTTAGTCACTGGGCATATAGTTTTTTGTTTTTTAACTAAGAACTAAGCAAGATTAACAAGATGGTGCCCTCAGTGGGACTTGGACTTCGTCTCAGGGCGGTACCTGGCGGTTGGATTATGACTTTTATTGCTTTAGCGGAGTTTACGAGCCTCTCGGACTTCGGGTCTACAAGAGCATCGGAAAGGTATTTTCAAACTATGGGAACGGTTAACAAATCCATGTGTTACGAGTAGCTAACACAAGCAACACAAACTTTAAATTTACCGACACAGAGCACCCAGACTCAGATCAACTATAATTGGTTCACACAAATAGTTGACCCGGTTGCAAATCGAACCCAGAGCACCAGGTCTCAGAAAGTACTGCTATAACCACTGAACCACCGATGCAGTTACGTTTTTATACATTTTTTACCCGTTTTATTAAGCCGACGTTCCTACATGGTTTACACTAGTCGCGGTCAGACAGACTGGACTGTCTCATAGGTATAATGATTAATTATGCTAAAAGTGGTTTCAAATTTGCGTTATTTCAGCACGTATACGGTCGTTTCGTTATATGTTTACTATAACATAAATATCGGCCGATTGAAAACTATCAAACTGCGTAGCTCTTCAATTAACAAAACTATTCAATTTTATCTATACAAAGAAGGTACTTAAAAACTTTGGTATATGTGATAAGGTGTTTAAATAACGTAAAACTTTCAGTTAGCAATATTTAAAATACTTTAGTACATTGGGTAATACAAAGCCATCACCTTTCTTTTTAAGTTTACTAGCAGATTTTTGTAGTCTCCTAGTATTCTTGTTAACCCCCCGTGCTAGAATGCTTGTGTTACGAGTAGGTTCAAGTCGGTAGTGCAATGGGTGGGGTTGAACCACAAGATCACAAGTCTGACGCCCTAGCCATTGGTCTACGGTCGCTTCAACCGCTTCTACTTTATCTATCAAGCTTCTCGCTCCTGGTTTTACCTGCTTAGCTCCCGTTCCCGTGGCATAAGCATAAGGTACCATGTGTGCTATTATCTTCAGACGGATTTGGTCGTGAGTGCCAGTTTACGGTAAAGGCGCATACGACGAATGTTTCAGACGTATAATGGCACATTAGATCTTATGCTTCTGAGCTCTAGAAATATAGGCTATGTGGAAAAATTTCATAGCTTGTTTACTTTAAAAGCGGCCGTAGCCCAATGGCTAGGGTGTCGGACTTGCGATCATGTGTTCGGTTCGATCCCCACCCATTGCACTACCGACGTGAACCCACTCGTAACACAAGCATTTTAGCTAAGCATGAGGGGTTAACAAGAATACTAGTAGACTGCAAAAACTCTGCTAGTAATCTCTATATAAAAAAATAATAAATAGGCTTCGAAAGTACTAGACCAATTTCAACCATTATTTCACTAGTTAACAACGTTATCCGGGAGTTACATGGGCTTTATTTAATTATAAAGTTCTCACAACAACGAGAGCTACGCCATTGCCAATAGGATTTTGTTTAATTGTTTCTTTGCATTGAATATACTTCGAAACTACTGGACTGATTTCAATGATTCGTTCTCTGTAAGAAAGCTACGTTATCCAGAAGTAAGCTAGTGCACAATTATCGGCTTCTTAATAATAAATTACGGGTTAATAATTGTTGATAAATTACGGATTAGCTCTTGCAGCGACATCTACAGTAGCTGCACAATACTACAAGACGACAAGCAGCGCCATCTACCACCTAGCATCCGAACTAACCTGTATCGCGTAATACAAATTCGCAAGTCAATTCGAACATATACAAGTTCCGAAAAGTAACATATGGCGGTCGGCCGCCGGGCACACCACCTCGCCCGGCAAAGAAGATCTTCATTTTCTGAGGAGGAACACCACTAACCGTTCCTATACACTCTAAGCAATAAGACCAGTGCCAAATGCAAATTCTAAAACATTACTACCTGATTCAAAATTTTACGTTACTCAAACAACAGATTGTACATGTACAGATTAAATGAAACAATAATATTAATATCGTGAAATTATAAACAATAATCGCATTATTCGAGTATTATGAAATATTGTCAATTTGTAAAACAAAATTAAATATGAACAAATGTATTTTTTTATCCAGTAAAACACCATTACTACTGCATCGTCGAATAAAACTGTATTAGCAGTACGATTGTGAATTTCGTTTCCCAGAAGAAATTTGTATCCTGTGTGAAAACATAAAAAAATATTATTTAATATACAAGCAGTTTAGCAATAGTACTCATTCTAGTTTTCGTCGGTAGGACTGCGGTGCGAGTTGGATTAAAATGTTAACAAATTTTGCTTATACTATAAGCTTAAAGCGCTGGCCACACTGCCAGCGGTCGGGCGAGCGAGCTAGGCGGGCGGGCGAAGCGAGAGAAGGAAACTATGCGGAATATTGGCGAGATAAACTATGGGGTTCCTAACCTAGCCTAACGAGTAGCTTCGCTGGAATCGTTGGATATTTCGTTAGCTTCGCTCGTATTGCTGACGTAGGTTAGTCGGTAGCTTGCGGTGTGAACCGAAGTATGTAAAAGAGGTGAAACGATGTTCGCCCGCCTAGCTCGCTCACCCGCCCACTGGCGGTGTAGCCTGCGATTTAATATAACATTTAAGCTTATAGTATATGCAAAGTTTAAAAAAAAACAGTATTCCTACTATGAGAAGAAAGTTTAAATCGTTGTTAACGAAATCCCTTTATTGTGCCCTTTTCGAGGTTGGTTATTCATTTAAACACTTTGTATAACTATACACGTGTATTCACATCGATTAGATTTCAATTGTAAATTGTTTATTATGAGCATCGGTATTGTGAAAAAAACCTTTACAAAAAGACATCTGATAGATGATGATAGATGTGTATATACTCACGTTAAGAGTAGAAGGTGAGCACCGCGGCATGGTTCCCCCGCACCAGCAGCGTCCGGTCCGCGGCGGTGGCGATGGCGTGCAGCCACGCCAGGTACAGCGGGGGCGGCACCACGTTGATGATGATGATAGATGTGTATATACTCACGTTAAGAGTAGAAGGTGAGCACCGCGGCATGGTTCCCCCGCACCAGCAGCGTCCGGTCCGCGGCGGTGGCGATGGCGTGCAGCCACGCCAGGTACAGCGGGGGCGGCACCACGTTGATGATGATGATAGATGTGTATATACTCACGTTAAGAGTAGAAGGTGAGCACCGCGGCATGGTTCCCCCGCACCAGCAGCGTCCGGTCCGCGGCGGTGGCGATGGCGTGCAGCCACGCCAGGTACAGCGGGGGCGGCACCACGTTGATGATGATGATAGATGTGTATATACTCACGTTAAGAGTAGAAGGTGAGCACCGCGGCATGGTTCCCCCGCACCAGCAGCGTCCGGTCCGCGGCGGTGGCGATGGCGTGCAGCCACGCCAGGTACAGCGGGGGCGGCACCACGTTGATGATGATGATAGATGTGTATATACTCACGTTAAGAGTAGAAGGTGAGCACCGCGGCATGGTTCCCCCGCACCAGCAGCGTCCGGTCCGCGGCGGTGGCGATGGCGTGCAGCCACGCCAGGTACAGCGGGGGCGGCACCACGTTGATGATGATGATAGATGTGTATATACTCACGTTAAGAGTAGAAGGTGAGCACCGCGGCATGGTTCCCCCGCACCAGCAGCGTCCGGTCCGCGGCGGTGGCGATGGCGTGCAGCCACGCCAGGTACAGCGGGGGCGGCACCACGTTGATGATGATGATAGATGTGTATATACTCACGTTAAGAGTAGAAGGTGAGCACCGCGGCATGGTTCCCCCGCACCAGCAGCGTCCGGTCCGCGGCGGTGGCGATGGCGTGCAGCCACGCCAGGTACAGCGGGGGCGGCACCACGTTGATGATGATGATAGATGTGTATATACTCACGTTAAGAGTAGAAGGTGAGCACCGCGGCATGGTTCCCCCGCACCAGCAGCGTCCGGTCCGCGGCGGTGGCGATGGCGTGCAGCCACGCCAGGTACAGCGGGGGCGGCACCACGTTGATGATGATGATAGATGTGTATATACTCACGTTAAGAGTAGAAGGTGAGCACCGCGGCATGGTTCCCCCGCACCAGCAGCGTCCGGTCCGCGGCGGTGGCGATGGCGTGCAGCCACGCCAGGTACAGCGGGGGCGGCACCACGTTGATGATGATGATAGATGTGTATATACTCACGTTAAGAGTAGAAGGTGAGCACCGCGGCATGGTTCCCCCGCACCAGCAGCGTCCGGTCCGCGGCGGTGGCGATGGCGTGCAGCCACGCCAGGTACAGCGGGGGCGGCACCACGTTGCGGCGGCGCGGCATGGGCAGCGTCACGCACACGAGGCGCGCGCCGCGGGACTGCGCAGAGATCAGCTCGCGGATGCGCAGGTGGCGGTGCGTGCGGTCCTGCGCCGCCAGCAGGTCCGCCTCCGAGATACCGGCTAGGGAGGGAAGACGAAAGAAGATGATAGGTATATCTTAAAGGACAATAACGCATTCAGTTTGAATATTTCCTTCGTCTTCATGCCACTAGGAATCTATTTTTAGATGGACATACGTAGGTGGCCATGAGGCTTTTGCTTATTCACCGGGCATAAAGGCGAGTAGAGCTCCAGCCTTAATAAATGGAATTAAAACTACAAACTAAGCTGCCTGTGCAAGAGGGCGCTCCCTCGGCTCAGGGCGGTCGCTGGCGATGAGATTGAGGGATTATGACTTTTAGTATTTTTGGGGAGTTTGTGCAACTGTCGCTCTACTTTACAGTTCGCGGGCCTCTCGGACTTCGGGTCTACAAGGGCATCGGATGGTTCTTTACAAACTAAAGGTAGGGAGGACGAGGAGGAAACCACTAGGGAGAAAAGACAAAAGACACTAAAATATTTACATACACTTGTACTTATCAAAATCACATCATCATCATCATTCGTTATTTCAGCCATAGGACGTCCACTGCTGGACAAAGCCCTCCCTCATAGATTTCCAGTTACTACGGTTGGAGAAGGCTTGCAACCACCGTGTTCCCGCTGCCTTTACCAGGTCATCCGTCCAGTTGGTGGAAGTCCTGCGCTACGCTTGCCGATCCGAGGTCTTCATTCGAGAACTTTTCGACCCCAACGGCCATCTGTTCTCCGTGCTATAAGGCCTGCCCATTGCCACTTCAACGAACTAATCCGTTGGGCTATGTCAGTAATCCACATTCTTCTACGTATCTCCTCATTTCTGATTCGATCTCGTAGAGAAACCCCGAGCATAGCCCTCTCCATAGCTATCTCCTCATTTCTGATTCGATCTCGTAGAGAAACCCCGAGCATAGCCCTCTCCATAGCTTGTTGAGCGACTCTGAGTCTGTTCATAAGGCCTATAGTGAAACACCACATTTCAGATCCATAGGTCATCACGGGCAACACACACTGGTTAAAGACTTTCGTCTTTAGTCATTGAGGTATTTTGGACGAAAAGATGCTGCGAAGTTTCCCGAACGCTGCCCATCCGAGTTATATTCGGCGGTTGACCTCCTTCACGAAGTTGGACCTACCTAATTGGACTGTCTGTCCTAGGTACCGTATTCTCAACCATTATAGAGGTAGGCACAACATGGACGTTAGACATGATTTTCGTCTTGTCCATGTTCACTTTTAGACCTACCCGTTGGGAGACTCGGTTGAGGTCTTCGAGCATTGTACTGCGTTCTTCCATCGACTTTGCCATGACCACGATATCATCAGCGAAGCGAAGGTGAGTGATGTATTCGCCGTTAATGTTGATGCCTAGTCCTTTCTAATTCAGAAGTTTAAAGGTGTCTTCCTAAATGGTCGTAAACAGTTTCTGAGAAATAACCTCTCCCGAGAAATAGCGTAAGAATGTTGCCCCCATCTCCTCTCGTGGGCGCAGTAAGACCCGGCTAAGGGAAATTTCACCAGAACATGGGCAGCAGCGTCTTCTTGGATTACAACACCACGTACTGCGCTCTACAAGTGTGTCGAGTATTGGCAACACCCCCCCCCCCCCTCTATGATGAATTCAAATATACGGCCCACGGCCCCGAGTCCCCGGCGGTCCCGCCAGTCCTGGCTACCTGGGTTCTAAGAATCCCCGGGAGACGCGTGGCAGTTTCTATATATTGTGGCATATTCTATCTATTAAAATAGATAGAATAGATATTCTATGAAATAAACTAGGTATCTAACAGATACGACCTGTGAATGCTGCTAATTGTAGGATATTACAGACAATGTACTCCCTACATCCGTTTACAATTAATTCCTCTACTCATAAAAAGTTTATATTTACATTAATTATTATGGTTGTATGTATTGAAAATTTGGTAAAAACATACAATTAAATGACTACAACCTAGATGTCAAAGTCAGATTGATGAATAAAAAAGGAAGTGATCTTAGGCACGGCCGACAGGCGCTGGATCACAGGGCAGGGATAGGGGCGCAAATCGGTCCTCGCCGCCGCCGGCGAGAATCCTACCCTAGCAACACCTGCTATCACTAGATACCTAGGAGGACGAACCGGAAAAGAAAGAAAGAAACCAACTCCGGGTTTCCGTGTGGTTTCCGGCTTAGAATAGACCACCCCATGTCTTCCCATGGTTGTCGTAAAAGGCGACTAAGGGAAATATGGCTGATGGATGGGCAGCAGCATCTATTAGCTGAAGGTTTACATCTTACTGCGATCACCAATCCATCTGCCAAGCGTGGTGATTATGGCAACAACCCTCTACGATCCTGGTTTGCCAAGGTCTGTTAAGAGGAGGCTCATGTTCAGCAGTGGACGTAAACGGGCTGTTAATGATGATGATGATGAGAAATTACAACGTGTGAACTAATGAGAACACGGTGACGAACTCTTTGAAATGTAAATGTACAAATATTCTCTCATTACAAAATTAGTGCAGAGAAACGCAATTTATGGTTCCTATATCAACAGTGTCCATTACTTATAATAATAATATATCATACCGAGTAACCTCCAATAATGCTATCACACAACATAACAAAGCAATTTAGACAAAATACACGTGTAATTTTGTTATTAAAACTTCAAACGTGGGTTTTAATGAAAACATACAAACTTTCCGAGAAATATAATACCTATAGTGCGATTATAACGTGTTTCAAAAATCAATTAAAAATGCTTTACTGTTAAATATCTTGTTGCAAGCTTTTTAATTTGTAGGTTTTGTGTAAAATATAATATTACTAGCGGCCCGCCCCGGCTTCGCACGGGTGGACTTTTATACCCTACCCCTACCTACCCCTACCCTACCCTACCCCTACCCTACCACTACCCCTACCCTACCCGTCTTATGTCACGTCACACGGGAACGACGGGAACGGCATAAAAAGTATCCTATGTCCTTCTCCCAGTTTTTAGCTACCTCCCTACCAATTTTCAACCAAATCGGATCAGCCGTTCTTGAGTTATAAATAGTGTAACTAACACGACTTTCTTTTATATATATAGATATTTTTTGCTTGTACTAGTTTTAACAAATTATCTCACACACAAATAGATTTAAAATAATATCCATTTAGAACTAGCTTAATCAGGAGTCAAGTAACATAGGAGGAATAAATATTAGGTATAGAGGTTCTTACAAGACTGGAAGCTGTGATGGTTTAATAGGCTAGGATAGTTTATACCGTGTGAAATTATAATAACAAATATCAATATCAACCTGAAATAACAATTACTTTCTAATTTCTAAAACCCTCAAAACTTAAGCTCGTGTTGACTAGTATACTGGGTGACTTTTTTTACCGCCTTGAAAATAATAAGGCGTGATATGTAAATTAAATAAATGTCTAGGCATAGTTATTTTATCTTTTTTTTACTGACATAGACTGAAAATCATAACGATTAAAATACGTATCTAATTCGGTAGATACGTTACATTAGTTAAAATATGTGCCCATAATACCTAGGCCGCAATCAAATATGAATGAAAAGAGTGAGCGAATAAATATTAATAAAGCGGAACAACCTACTTAGGTATGCATTTTTACGATTACGATTTTAACTCTTTACCAGTAGAAAGAAAGAAAAGATAAAATAACTAAGCCTTAGACATCTATTTCAAAAACATATCACGCCCTATTATTTTCAAGACAGTAAAAAAAGTCATCCAGTTTAGCCTGAAGCAGCGTGCAAATTTGTATTGCGCGATTTAGGATTTGTGACGTCATCTTACGCGTGACGTCTGCCGCCACAAAAGTAATAAACTCAATACTTACTCGTATCATTATCATCAGTGCTCTTGAAAGGCGCGATGAGTTTGTCAAAGTAAGCCAATGTGGAGTCTTTGGGCCGTTTCGTGATATCAGGTACCATCTTCAGCGCTGAGTAATCTATACGGAACTTGGATAAGAGAGAAGCCATGCTGCGAACAATATTATAAATCCGTTAATATTTTTATTCGGTGTTAAATGGTATTATTTACTTTTATATGAAACTATTAAGACTTACAGGGAGCGAAATCAATTTAAAACTTTGGATTTTCTGTAAAATTGCTAAATATGATTCAATGACAACCTCTACCAGCTTAGCGGTATTTAGCTCGCTTTAAATCTCGGAGGTCGTGGGTTCGATCCCCACTCCGGACACGAAATCTTTGTGTAAATTCTATGATTTCTTTCCGGGTCTGGTTGTTTGAGGGACTACCCTCCTTGCCTCGAAAAGCACGTTAATCCGTTGGTCCCGATTATTATAACATCATCTATAATAATTGTATGATGATGATGATGATGATGATGTCCTCCACGACGTGTCCGTCGATGGCGAATCTCTGCTATGTATTTCAATAATCGTATATCAAGGAACGGGCAGCAGCGTTTCCTTGTGTGGCACAACATAATACTGCGGTCACCAACCCGCCTGCCAAGCGTGATGACTATGGCAAATACCCTTCCTCGGGAGGAGGCCCATGTTCAGCATTTGAATGTCCTTTGGTAAAGCATTTTATATTTTCGTCTTCTTTTCCAGTGTCCGTAAACCTTAAGGTTTAGGACGGGATGATCAGCGTTTATTAGTATAATACTAAGTTCTTCATTAGACAACATAAGTAACATTTAGATATTGTTTTAAATATTAAGAAATACTGACTTCCTTTCCTCTAACTCGAGCTCCGTGTTCTTGTTGGCGAGCGTGAAAACTCGCAGCGGACACGTGGACCACGCGCGACGTGTCGACAGGATGTACGGCAGCAGGAGGGTCAGACCTGGGTAGGATTATAAATATATTTTACATCTTCAAAGTAATTATGGGATATGTTAGAGTGCTAGTGTGAAGGGACGCACCTCCGTCGTCGTAGAGCCACCACACGTCGACGGTGCCGTGGTGTCGGCGCGTGAACTGCTCCACGGACGTGAAGTTCGCAGGCGCTACTATCGGACGGTTCATATGTTAGAGTGCTAGTGTGAAGGGACGCACCTCCGTCGTCGTAGAGCCACCACACGTCGACGGTGCCGTGGTGTCGGCGCGTGAACTGCTCCACGGACGTGAAGTTCGCAGGCGCTACTATCGGACGGTTCATATGTTAGAGTGCTAGTGTGAAGGGACGCACCTCCGTCGTCGTAGAGCCACCACACGTCGACGGTGCCGTGGTGTCGGCGCGTGAACTGCTCCACGGACGTGAAGTTCGCAGGCGCTACTATCGGACGGTTCATATGTTAGAGTGCTAGTGTGAAGGGACGCACCTCCGTCGTCGTAGAGCCACCACACGTCGACGGTGCCGTGGTGTCGGCGCGTGAACTGCTCCACGGACGTGAAGTTCGCAGGCGCTACTATCGGACGGTTCATATGTTAGAGTGCTAGTGTGAAGGGACGCACCTCCGTCGTCGTAGAGCCACCACACGTCGACGGTGCCGTGGTGTCGGCGCGTGAACTGCTCCACGGACGTGAAGTTCGCAGGCGCTACTATCGGACGGTTCATATGTTAGAGTGCTAGTGTGAAGGGACGCACCTCCGTCGTCGTAGAGCCACCACACGTCGACGGTGCCGTGGTGTCGGCGCGTGAACTGCTCCACGGACGTGAAGTTCGCAGGCGCTACTATCGGACGGTTCATATGTTAGAGTGCTAGTGTGAAGGGACGCACCTCCGTCGTCGTAGAGCCACCACACGTCGACGGTGCCGTGGTGTCGGCGCGTGAACTGCTCCACGGACGTGAAGTTCGCAGGCGCTACTATCGGACGGTTCATATGTTAGAGTGCTAGTGTGAAGGGACGCACCTCCGTCGTCGTAGAGCCACCACACGTCGACGGTGCCGTGGTGTCGGCGCGTGAACTGCTCCACGGACGTGAAGTTCGCAGGCGCTACTATCGGACGGTTCATATGTTAGAGTGCTAGTGTGAAGGGACGCACCTCCGTCGTCGTAGAGCCACCACACGTCGACGGTGCCGTGGTGTCGGCGCGTGAACTGCTCCACGGACGTGAAGTTCGCAGGCGCTACTATCGGACGGTTCATATGTTAGAGTGCTAGTGTGAAGGGACGCACCTCCGTCGTCGTAGAGCCACCACACGTCGACGGTGCCGTGGTGTCGGCGCGTGAACTGCTCCACGGACGTGAAGTTCGCAGGCGCTACTATCGGACGGTTCATATGTTAGAGTGCTAGTGTGAAGGGACGCACCTCCGTCGTCGTAGAGCCACCACACGTCGACGGTGCCGTGGTGTCGGCGCGTGAACTGCTCCACGGACGTGAAGTTCGCAGGCGCTACTATCGGACGGTTCATATGTTAGAGTGCTAGTGTGAAGGGACGCACCTCCGTCGTCGTAGAGCCACCACACGTCGACGGTGCCGTGGTGTCGGCGCGTGAACTGCTCCACGGACGTGAAGTTCGCAGGCGCTACTATCGGACGGTTCATATGTTAGAGTGCTAGTGTGAAGGGACGCACCTCCGTCGTCGTAGAGCCACCACACGTCGACGGTGCCGTGGTGTCGGCGCGTGAACTGCTCCACGGACGTGAAGTTCGCAGGCGCTACTATCGGACGGTTCATATGTTAGAGTGCTAGTGTGAAGGGACGCACCTCCGTCGTCGTAGAGCCACCACACGTCGACGGTGCCGTGGTGTCGGCGCGTGAACTGCTCCACGGACGTGAAGTTCGCAGGCGCTACTATCGGACGGTTCATATGTTAGAGTGCTAGTGTGAAGGGACGCACCTCCGTCGTCGTAGAGCCACCACACGTCGACGGTGCCGTGGTGTCGGCGCGTGAACTGCTCCACGGACGTGAAGTTCGCAGGCGCTACTATCGGACGGTTCATATGTTAGAGTGCTAGTGTGAAGGGACGCACCTCCGTCGTCGTAGAGCCACCACACGTCGACGGTGCCGTGGTGTCGGCGCGTGAACTGCTCCACGGACGTGAAGTTCGCAGGCGCTACTATCGGACGGTTCATATGTTAGAGTGCTAGTGTGAAGGGACGCACCTCCGTCGTCGTAGAGCCACCACACGTCGACGGTGCCGTGGTGTCGGCGCGTGAACTGCTCCACGGACGTGAAGTTCGCAGGCGCTACTATCGGACGGTTCATATGTTAGAGTGCTAGTGTGAAGGGACGCACCTCCGTCGTCGTAGAGCCACCACACGTCGACGGTGCCGTGGTGTCGGCGCGTGAACTGCTCCACGGACGTGAAGTTCGCAGGCGCTACTATCGGACGGTTCATATGTTAGAGTGCTAGTGTGAAGGGACGCACCTCCGTCGTCGTAGAGCCACCACACGTCGACGGTGCCGTGGTGTCGGCGCGTGAACTGCTCCACGGACGTGAAGTTCGCAGGCGCTACTATCGGACGGTTCATATGTTAGAGTGCTAGTGTGAAGGGACGCACCTCCGTCGTCGTAGAGCCACCACACGTCGACGGTGCCGTGGTGTCGGCGCGTGAACTGCTCCACGGACGTGAAGTTCGCAGGCGCTACTATCGGACGGTTCATATGTTAGAGTGCTAGTGTGAAGGGACGCACCTCCGTCGTCGTAGAGCCACCACACGTCGACGGTGCCGTGGTGTCGGCGCGTGAACTGCTCCACGGACGTGAAGTTCGCAGGCGCTACTATCGGACGGTTCATATGTTAGAGTGCTAGTGTGAAGGGACGCACCTCCGTCGTCGTAGAGCCACCACACGTCGACGGTGCCGTGGTGTCGGCGCGTGAACTGCTCCACGGACGTGAAGTTCGCAGGCGCTACTATCGGACGGTTCATATGTTAGAGTGCTAGTGTGAAGGGACGCACCTCCGTCGTCGTAGAGCCACCACACGTCGACGGTGCCGTGGTGTCGGCGCGTGAACTGCTCCACGGACGTGAAGTTCGCAGGCGCTACTATCGGACGGTTCATATGTTAGAGTGCTAGTGTGAAGGGACGCACCTCCGTCGTCGTAGAGCCACCACACGTCGACGGTGCCGTGGTGTCGGCGCGTGAACTGCTCCACGGACGTGAAGTTCGCAGGCGCTACTATCGGACGGTTCATATGTTAGAGTGCTAGTGTGAAGGGACGCACCTCCGTCGTCGTAGAGCCACCACACGTCGACGGTGCCGTGGTGTCGGCGCGTGAACTGCTCCACGGACGTGAAGTTCGCAGGCGCTACTATCGGACGGTTCATATGTTAGAGTGCTAGTGTGAAGGGACGCACCTCCGTCGTCGTAGAGCCACCACACGTCGACGGTGCCGTGGTGTCGGCGCGTGAACTGCTCCACGGACGTGAAGTTCGCAGGCGCTACTATCGGACGGTTCATATGTTAGAGTGCTAGTGTGAAGGGACGCACCTCCGTCGTCGTAGAGCCACCACACGTCGACGGTGCCGTGGTGTCGGCGCGTGAACTGCTCCACGGACGTGAAGTTCGCAGGCGCTACTATCGGACGGTTCATATGTTAGAGTGCTAGTGTGAAGGGACGCACCTCCGTCGTCGTAGAGCCACCACACGTCGACGGTGCCGTGGTGTCGGCGCGTGAACTGCTCCACGGACGTGAAGTTCGCAGGCGCTACTATCGGACGGTTCATATGTTAGAGTGCTAGTGTGAAGGGACGCACCTCCGTCGTCGTAGAGCCACCACACGTCGACGGTGCCGTGGTGTCGGCGCGTGAACTGCTCCACGGACGTGAAGTTCGCAGGCGCTACTATCGGACGGTTCATATGTTAGAGTGCTAGTGTGAAGGGACGCACCTCCGTCGTCGTAGAGCCACCACACGTCGACGGTGCCGTGGTGTCGGCGCGTGAACTGCTCCACGGACGTGAAGTTCGCAGGCGCTACTATCGGACGGTTCATATGTTAGAGTGCTAGTGTGAAGGGACGCACCTCCGTCGTCGTAGAGCCACCACACGTCGACGGTGCCGTGGTGTCGGCGCGTGAACTGCTCCACGGACGTGAAGGACGACGCGCGCCGCGCCGCCGCCCCGCCCAGCGCGCGACGCACCACGCCCGCAAAGGTATCTTTGCTGTGGGTACTGTGCATTATTAGTCGGTGGTAATACGCAAAGAAATTATTTCTTTTTGACAGTACTAAGTGACTGACTGACTGATTCGTCAGTCAGTCATTTAGTACTGTCGTTTCTCATTCCTTATAAAAGAGGATATAAAGAATTGCCAAAGTTTGCGTCGAGAAACTGTAATCTACGCGGACAAGGTCGAGGGAGACAGCTAGTAATACAATATTTGTCGCAGATACAAGATGGAACGTCATGTCAATCGGCTTAGAGTAAAAATTTTTTTTTTTTTTTGCTGAAATGATTAATGATTCTTCTGCTCCACACACACACAATTCTGTGGTTGGCAACACTAGCTAGCTGTCACTTTTGTTATGGATGGTTGTATTCGTCAATTGAGACCGTTTACTTAATGAGAGGGGTCGGTAGAAATTTTGTCATACTTGTAGTCTACGCAACAATTCTGTGATCTTCGATGTTAATGCTAATTTATCGTGCCAACAATATTAAGAAGTTGATACAAAAATTATTTATCATACATGCCATGTTATATTTTACTATCTGCTACTGGCAACACTGCAGCTCACTTTTGTACCAGACATCGAGTTGAACGGACGTGTTGCCTATCTCGGAACGACGACGACGAACGATTCACCGCGCTCCAAAAGTAATCCGTTTCCATCCTCACTAAGTGATTGTATTTTAAAGTAATTACAATTTGAACTGATCTAATTAAACTAATTTAGTGCACAACCAGTCTTATTTCGGATATCTGAATCCTTAAAATGAATCAAGAACAGTTAAACAGTGACTATGACCCCGACGTTATATTAATGTGCCACTGTTTTATACCCCTCTATCTCACTCAATACGTACCTCTCTTTCTCCACGGGTTTGGTAGTGTCCTTGTTGGCGGGCACGGCCGCGGGGTCGGGCGACACGGCGCGACGCATCTGAGGCGTTCCCAGCGACAGATCCGACATGCTGCTACCTAACAATTATTCATATATTTCTTTATTCATTGATTATATTTTGTTATGAGTTTTTTACATATCGAGGGGAAAAAGTCATATTAAGTTAGACGTTTAAGGCAATTAACGATTAAATTATTATTACGTTGCTTTAAGTATCTTCGTTTTGATAGAAAACACGCAAAGTCCAACACACAGAAGATGCATGCACTTACGTTCATACATATCACGCACCAAAAAGCGGAAAATCATACAAAACCGCGCGTAGTTGCGGAGCGAAACGAAAGGTATGGCACCCTGAGTCGCGCAGCGTCTTGCGTGATTTGCACTCCACTATTATCACAGCAAACAGCTTTGTATGAAATTAGTCAAAGCGCAACTACGCAATAAAATCTGCTGATCTGCTCTCCCGCTAGTACACGCTTGGGTGAGTCGACACGCAACACGCAGCGTAGCGCGTAATTGCGTGTTCTAACATTAACACGCTTGGTCCATCACACGGAAAATGTATCCACTCGCGTTCATGCAGAGCACGCGCCTATAAGCGGAAGAACGTGCACCACAGCGGCGCGGGGTGCGGTCGAGACGCAAGATATGGTACACCGAATCCCGGAGTACCGTGCCGTGCGTGGCAGCAAACAGCTTTGAATGAAATGAGTCGGAGCCGCCGTGAATCTACAACACGCAACGCGCGTGAGTGAGTAAAAAAACCGCACGATGATGCAGTTCTGTCGTCCCGCAAGCACATAGGTGAAAATGTGAGATAAATAAAAAAAAATTGAGCAGCTTAAGGGCTAAGAACCACGCCTACCGTACTTTAACCTATTAGGCTAATAGTGTTAATAAAAATATTGGCTATATGTAATAGACATTGGACTTAATATCAGAGGCCATCAACCTGTCAGTCAATAGTGTGGTGCAGAGAAAAGTAGATACGTTTTAAGCCACGAGGCTTTTGCTACTTCACCAGGCATAAAGGCAAGCATAGCTCCAGCCTTAATAAATGGTTTAAAAACTACAAACTAAGCCACCTGCACAAGAAGCTTGGACCGCGGCTCAGGGCGGTCGCTGGCGATGAGATTGAGGGATTATGACTTTCAGAGTTTTTAGGGGAGTGTTGTGTAACTGTCGCTATACTTTACAGTTCGCGGGTCTGTCGGACTAAGGGTCTACGAGGGCATCGGAAGGTTCTTCGCAAACTAAAGGTCGGGAGGACGAGGAGGGACGCGACGCGTTCGGGGACGCACTCTTCTCCAGCGAGCACGACCAACGCACTAAACCATCTTAACGTACCGTACTAGCCATACTCATCGTGAGCTCTGGCGACTCTCTCACGCACAGGACCACAACATTAATCAATAATGTTATTTGGCTGTTATGATGGTACTTCCAGAGCCGCGCAGCTCATAAAGGGTACTAATGCTATGTTCTACCTATTACGAATAACGTCGGTGACACCGCCTTACCGTGTAAGTAACAAAATTTCATCCATCATATTACTACGGTGCTGAGAAGTTCCACAAATAAAAATCAAAATAGAAAGTCACTCAAGGACGCTACGGATATACCTCAGTGCCTGAAGACGAAAGTCTTTAACCAGTGTGTGTTGCCAGAGATGACGTATGGCCTTATGAACAGGCTCAGAGTCGCTCAACGAGCTATGGAGAGGGCTATGCTCGGAGTTTCTCTACGAGATCGAATCAGAAATTAGGCGATACGTAGAAGAACCTGGGATACCGACATATCCTAACGGATTCGTTAGTTAAAGTACGCAACAACTAGAGATCTGTGAGGGAGGCCTATGTCCAGCAGTGGACCTCCTACGGCTGAAATGATAAAATGATGAAGGAGCAAGCTATGCTTGGAGTTTCTCTGAAAGATAAACTTCGTAATGAGGTTATCCGACAGAGAACTAAAGGAATTAACATTACCCGCAGAATTAGCAAGTTGAAGTGGCAATGGGCTGTGTTGCAAAAGGACTGACGGCCGTTGAAGCAGACGCATCCTACAGTGGAAACTGCGTCGGTAAACGTAAAGCAGGAAGTCTCTCGGCAAGATGGACCGATAATCGGAAAAGGGCAGCCGGAGTACACTGGATGCAGAGGGTGAAAGACCGGGTGATATGGCGCAAATTAGGGGAGGATTATATCCAGCAGTGAACTGACATAGGCTGATTGATTGACATATGATATTCAATCTTGAGGTTTTTTGTGTTTGGTTTCTGGCTTAGAATAGACCATGTATTCTTATGGGTGTCGTTAGCGGCAACTAAGGAACATACAGCTATATGGGTGAAAAGCCGCATCTATCAATTTGAGGTCAGTTAGTCAAGTTTTTAGCTACAAGTTTTTGGTGATTATGGCAATATCTCTCAACGACCCTGGCTTGCCAAGGTCTGTTAAAGAGGAGGTCCATATTCAGAAAGACTGATAAAGTAATTCAACCTTATTAACTACTAGCTGCACCCCGCCGCAGTTTTACCCGCATTACTCTGCTCCAGTGGGTCGGAGCGTGATGTTTGTTTGTTGTTTGTTGATCCAGCGTATAACCTATCCCGGTGCAAAATTTCAGCCAATTCCGTTTAATAATTTTAACGTGAAAGAGAAACAAACATCCATCCATTGATCGATCCATACTTACAAACTTTCGCGTTTACAATATTAGTAAGGATTGTCACTTACGAATTACGCGGTATTGTAGTGTCTTCGACAATAAGCCACATGTAAAATAACACACAAGTAAATCTACATTCACTTACCTCTCGAGTGTGAGGTGTCAAGGCTCTCTATAGACTTAGACGCTTTGTTATCGCCCATCGAACCTGGATATATGATGATCGCATGATTTAGATAACATTATACACAAACAAATATAGTTTCTTACTATAGGCTAGTTGACCCATATTCAATTATGTTACAAAAAACTGGAAGATGGTTTTATAAAGTTAATAGGTATATTTTTTTGGTTTTAATTTCCGAAAGCACCATCTGACCATTATGAGACGACATAGGCCTAGTTAAAAAAGAAGAACGCGATCCTTTACTATTACATTTTCTTAGTCATGACGTCATCTATCTAGAATTGACGTCAGCACACAAATAACGTACATATAACAAAATGACTGACATCGTTTTCATCTCTAAATGTCACGTCAATTTTAAAATATTTTAGCGCTTTCTAGATCTCAAAATATACCATATTTTTTAAATTAGTCTAATAAAACCATTTTTAACCATATAAAAATAATTTCAAAAAAGCGTCAACTAGCCTAATGTGGTACATAAGTCGGATATATTCAAATATAAAAAATTAATATAATGTCATTCTAATACATATATTCGACTAATGTGACACAATCAATATTAGTGAAATAAAGCAAATGAACGAACGATTTATTAGTCATTTACAAAAAAAAAAAAAAACAATTACCTACTATAATTCCAATTCCAAAATGTTACCATTTTTGTAATTTACAAAATCTCAAAGAAATAAATAAAATAGTAATTTGAAGATTTAATATTTTATATTCCACAGAAGAGAAGAGAAATAGTACTACGACAGCTATGGCTATCATAAGAAATTTAACCTTATTCCACCACAATAAGACACACAGCAAAATTGTTAGGCAATAATAAAAAAACAGCTTAGTAAGTTTAAAGTCACTACTTTATATAACTGATAATAGTTTGCCAACCAAATTATTTCGACAGCCACAACTGTCACAATATAATAGGAATGACGACAAAAAAAACATTTGACCCGAGTTTACCAAAATATATTGAACACGTATTTTTTGATTTATCAAATTAATAAAACATTACAAAGATACAGAGCAGTGATGTCATATCTACCAACTTTTTGGTAGATCTACCAATTTTCACTTCAGTCTACCTATCTACCATCCAAGACCTATAGACCCAATAGTTTGACATATCACCACTTTGAATTATTTTTATATCAACGAGCGACGTTGCGATGTGTTGCATGAGCCATGCGACGATGCGTCAAGCATACATACAGAGTCCAGGCCATAAAACACAAAAAAAAAAGTCAGCAACAGTTCGCTCGCCGTTCGCGCCATTTCACGCCCATAGAAAAGCGCAGAACATTTAAAAATTTTCAATAAAAATATGTATAATTTCCAAAAATAAACATTTTAAGAACGGTCCATGCATTGTTAATCTTAAAAAAATCTTCTAAATTGAGGTGGTAGATCTACCAATTTTGCATTTTACATTCTACCAACACTTGGCACATAATCTACTAATTTTCTACAATTCGGGTTGGCAACACTGATACAGAGCAACAATGTCGAGGCGACGGGCTTGTGACGTCACTTAGGTATCTTCTTCACTTTATATTAACGGCACCAAAAAAAATACGTAAGTTAGATAACCTACAAATGGAATGCATATAAAAAAGTATAGTTTGGTATTCTAACAAACAGATCAAGTCGATTTTTGTCGTCAACCCTATTCCTACGGGAAATATCTCTATCTAGAATTAGACCAAGGAACTTATAATTTGTACGTACTTCTGGAAAGTGCAGAGATACCGATAACGCATACCGAAAGGCAAAGGTACTTTGAAAGCGTTTTATTCGCAGAAAGGGATGCAAATAGACAAATTAAAAAAAACAATATGTCTTGGTCATGCTACAAATAATTATTAGGTTATCTTTTCATTGTTTGTGACAATTCAATCAGTAGAGAAGGCAAACACGAAAGACAATTTAGTTCTCTATCGGTTCAATTTTTGACTTGATTATATGTTTGATTTACAACATTGAGCTCAATATCTTGTGTCACGGTTTTGGAATCATTAGATTCAGATGTATCGATACTAATATTATAATTTGTTTGCCTTGAATATGCTACGGTAATACTAGACTGCATTAAAAAAACTTTCAATATTATAATGACAAAAGATTTAATTGATTGTTTGTTGGTATTGAATAGGCTACGGTGCTACTACCGGACCGAAAAAACTTTCAAAATAGCTACCTTATCCAGAAGTAACATAGCATATGATGATGATGCTGCCACGGGAGTTACGCGGGCGAAATAGCGCGCGATGAGTTAGTACTCTTATAAATTCCTTGGAATAATATAAATTAAAAAAATACATCAGTCTTTTAACCGTTTATAGATAGTGGCAATATAGTTGCCATCATATTTTGAACTATAAAGACTTGTAATATAGTTTAAAGTCAATCAATTCTAAACATATCTCCTGTCCATTTAAGGGTTAAACACAATTTGGTATATAATATACCTAAACCCTCATCCCCACACACAAATAATAAAGAATATAGTAACACATATATCTGGCAGCTGCTCCTCCTCGTACTCACGGGAGAAGGCCGACAGGTCCTTGACGTTGACGTCGTCGAGGTAGGCCTGCAGGTCGTCGTCCAGCGCCTCGCTCGTGTAGTGGCCGCCCTCCACGTGCAGGAGCGCGATGGCCATGTGCACGTCCAGAGCTTTGCTGGACACAAATACAAACTTGTATAGAACTTATAGCTCATACATGTATATTTGTTGTACCTACGCTAGCTACCTTTTTATCGTTCTATAGAAGGTTTGCTGGAAGAACAATAATAATTGAATTAAGCTCGCCTTTGTACATGTTGTTTGTTAGTCTCAAATGTCTTGTTATTGGTTTGTCTGTGTGCAATAAAGTATAAATAAATAATATATGAAGAAAAACCGATTTTTTTAAACATGAGCGGATTTTTTGTAGTCTACAAGTATTTTTGTTAACCCCCCGTGCTACGCTAAAATGCTTGTGTTACGAGTGTGCTGACGTCGGTAGTGTAATGGGTGGGGATCAAACCAGCGACCACATATCATAAGTCCGACGCCATATAGATGAAAACGCTACGTTCTCTTTTCTTTGGTGTTATGTCCTTATTCAACTGCGCATTCACGCCCACTGTTACTAGACAGGGTCGTTTAGGGACATTGCTCTTAGGAGGCGAATTGGGGGTCGCAATCACAACTTGTTGTTGAGATAATTCCGCGTATCGGGAAAAAATATATTATATATATATAATAGATTTTAAGATAGTAATATTATGAAGAGGAAATTCAAAGTCAATTTTTTTTTATTCATATAGACACATTTAAAATATTTTAAATCATGTTCATATGATGCGTCCCTTTTTTTTCTAATGTTCTGGACGTGGCAACTCTGAGAAGAACTGGCAAGAAACTCGGAGGAATCCTTTTTTTTTTAATACATTTTATTTAACAATTATTAATAAAGCAGTATTGTTTCAGAGCAACTCAGTCCTATGCAGTTTTGTCATTGACAAAACTTGGATAAAGTTAAATGGATAAAGCTTGGATTGTTTGTTTGTTTGTTTGCATGAAAAGGTTCCGGCACTACTGAACTGATTTAAAAAATTCTTTTACCATTAGAGAGCTACGTTATGCAGAAGTAACATAGCCTATATATAATAAAATAGTTCCTAAGGGAAAGGGAAGTACGCGAGTAAAACCGCGCGTGGACTAAGAATTGCTAAACTTAAGGCAACAATTTTACCCTTACAAAAGTAGATTGTTATCTATGCTAATGTAAATACTTACTGCATAACTTCGACATAGTCAACTATCTCGTTCCTCTCACTGGTGAGCCAGTTCTCCTTAAATCCCATCAGCAAGATGTTCGGCCTGAGTTTGCCTATACCACTGGCCTGTTATTAAAAAAGGTTTAATTATTATATATATATATATATATATATATATATATATATATATATATATATATATATATATATATATATTATTAGAAAATGAAGATCTTCTTTGCCGGTATAGTTGGTATGCCCGGCGGCCGACGGCCATTTGTTGCTGTTTAGAACTTGTATATGTTCGAATTGGCTTGCGAACTTGTATTGTGCGATACAGGTTAGTTGGGATGCTCGGTGGTAGATGGCGCTGCTCGTCTTCTTGCAGTTTGTACAATGTGTTTTAAAAAACAAACTAGACTTAATTAAATCCCTGTGTCGCGGGGACTTCATGGACACATAGCATACCTAGGCAGATTCAGAACAACTATTTGTGATTGACATAAAAAATTGTTCCGGGTGGAATTTGAATTTGAACACCAGGTTCCAGTAACAACTATCGTAACCACGGGACCACAGGTGCAAATGAATCAAAATATCATCAGGGTTAAAAACGTTAAAAATAAGTCAATAAAAGAACAATAAATATAAAAAGTGGATATAATCAAAAATAAAGTTATGTGATGTAAAGTTTTAGAATATGTTAGATATTATGGAGAGGACGATTCTCACGCACCCCACCGCGGGGAAGCCGTGGCGGTGGGGTGCGTAACATGCGTAACATTTAGTTGCTTTTCACCCCGGACAACCAAATTGAGGTTATATTTAGTTCTAAAAATGTCATACAATACATAGTTTTTACTGAGAGTTGTTGCTTATTTTTTTCTAATAACTATGAGCGCTAGTTTATTTATTTACGTACAAACACTTATACAACAGAGTCAGTAAGCATGCATAAGTAATTAAGTAATTTTTATATTATGTTGACACTTAAAATTTGTATACCAAAATCTGATTTAACATGTGAATGATGAAACATTTTTTAATTTAAGACCTATGAGTATTGTAATTACCATGTTTAATACTAATAAACCATTATTATTATCATCATGCATGAAGAGACTGATGATTGTGGAAAAAGCAAAAGTGCTACGTCTAATTTTATTTTTGCCGGGCTTTACAAACCTGCACTAGAGCACTGACTCCGTCCTTGAACCCCACGTCGTCGACGACGGAGTAGAAGGCCTTCATCTTGCGTCGCGCGAACCACTGGTACGCGCGACTGGCCAGCGCCTCGCGACCGCGGTGACTCACTTGACCCTGCAAAATTTTGACAATTATTATCTGTATGCGGCCGCAGCCCAATGACTAGGGGGTTGGACTTGTGATCTTGAGGTCGCCGGTTCGATCCCACCCATTGCCCTACCGACGTGAACCCACTCGTAGCTCGAGCATTTTAGCTTAGCACGATGGCTTAACAAGAATACTTGTAGACTGCAAAACTACTAACTTTGTACCCCTTCTTACGAAAAATGCCTGGACGGAAGATTATGAAATTTCGCACAATTATAGTTTATATAATTCAGTAGCGTAACGGTATTTGGCTCGCTTCAAATCTCGGAGGTCGTTGGTTCGATTTCCACGCCAGATCTTTGTGTAAATTCTAAGATTTCTTTCCGGGTCAGGTTGGTTAAAGGACTACCTTCCGTGCATCGGAAAGCACGTTAAGCCATTGGCCCCAATTTTCATAACATCATCTATAATAATCGTATATCAAGGAACGGGCAGCAGCGTTTCCTTGTGTTGTACAACATAATGTTGCGGTTACCGACCCGCCTTCCAAGCATGGTGACTATGGCAAATACCTTCCCTCGGGAGGAGGCCCATGTTCAGCAGTGGACGTAAACCGGGCTGATGATGATGATGATTTATATAGAAGAGGGCAGAATGCTAATATTTTTTTAATTAAGGTCGAATTTCGCACACTGGGCCACCAATAGTTATAACTAGTCGTAGTCTACTGCACTTAAAACCGTTTAACCAATTTGTGAATACTTTTAGTGTATCTAAAACTATCTTCAATTAAACAACCGAAGGCAGCAACGAAGTTTATCAAGAACTAGGTTTCCGCGCGCGGTGTAAACTTGATAATTAAATATGGCCTATGTTAATCTTGGATAACGAGAATTTCTAATAATGAAAGGAGTTTTGAGATCGGTCCATAAGTTCCGGAGCGAATTCAATACGAACAAACAACTGATCAAATCTTTCCTCTTCATAATATTAAAATAAATAAAAATCATTTCTATTTACGTAAACCAATTACAGGCACTTGTAAACCGTCAAACATTATTTTAAAAATTAATTATTATTTATCTTAAATTATATTTGCTATTCGTTTATTTATAAACCTATTCAAATTACTTATTTATAATTAAATGAATTATTATAATTAATGTATATTGTCGATAGGAGGCAAAATGCTTGTTCTGTCTATATTATGCCAAAACAATTGTCATTATTTGGGTGGACCATGAGCATATAACGACGGACGCGCTTTAATGCTACCACCGGATCCAATGCGCCCCAACTGAGAAGATCCGGCGAAACAAACTCAGTGGGTTACTCTACCACCGGTTTCAACACGGCCCACATGAGGCGGTCCGTATTAGTATTGATTAAATTACCTAGCTAAGATGTCAGGGTCTACCCTATTTTGTATAACTTAAACTTTTTAGAAAATGATAACCTTTAATATTTTAAAAGAAGTCAGAAATAATGATCTCGGAGTTTCTTATAGTCTTTCTTCTCCGAGTGTCACTCCGTAGGTAGATAGAGAAAGACTCGCAGGAAGCTAGGATAGGGTCCGGTCGTTGTCGATATTTATAATTATATAATATAAGCGACTATCACATTCCATAACAACATTGGTAAATTTTATCTAACAACATTATTGTTGAAATGTAAACTAATTTATTAGTCAAGATTGTTTTTCTTTTTTGTTTTCATTATCATTATTGTATTTGACTTATAAGTACGATCGATTTGTCTACATTATCAATAACCATTTTCATTTTTCATTTACTTGTTTGTTGTATCAATTAAAATTATTATATATTTTATTATATTAGTATAAAAAGACATCGTATAAGTTATCAATCAATACAATTAAATAATATTTGTAATCACCTGCATGATATGTCCACACAACATGAGCGAGTGTCCCTTGGTCAGTAAATACGAGAAGTCTGTCAGCAGCGGCCGTTCTCCGGGGAAACCGGTCAGCACTAGGATTTGTGGCCTGCAACGTTACATCAGCATTATAAGATAAACATATTACACAATCACTAGGCAATTATTTTACGATGTTTGTGATTCTTTTCTTATTTTTACATACATATATACATATTGTCACGCCTTTCTCCTATATGGGTAGGCAGAGACAAAGGAACGCCACCTGCCTCAATCCTGGCATACTCTTTTGCTTCTTCCACATTCATCAATCACTTCCTGCATGTTTTTAGGATTCTGTCCCCAAAGGGTACAAACGGGGCGAACCCTTCGTGTGCGAGTCTGCCTCGCACTTGACCAGTTTTTTTACTACGATAACAATTTCTTTATTTTTTATGTTACATTTTACTTTCATTACTAATAAATAAACAAGCCGTATTTTTTGTGAAATAATTATTATAAAAATAACATTTTAAGTCAACTATAAAAGGAAAACTTATCAATCACTAAACTAAGAGTAAAAAAATATCTATTATACCTTATTTTAAATCACATATTTTATCAAACTGTATGTTATTTATTCGTGATCAAAGTCAAAACACTTAACTATAATATAATAGCTAAAACATGCAGTGTCTAAAAAAATATAAGAGAACTTTTATTTAAGACATCTCCCGCACTCGGGAAATTAAACCCAGTGTTGCGGTGGACTTTTGCAAACACAAAATTCACAAATAGAATGATGACCTGTAATTCTTGACGTGTTCTGTGACACTGTTGAGATGGTAGACTCCTGACAGTGCGTTCTTGTACGTCTGCGCCTGCGTCGTTGAGCCCCAGTTCACATCTGAAACGTGCAGACAAACAACTTGTATTGATGTGGACTTCATAAATAATGTCGTTAAATTTGATAGGCATTGTCGGTATTGTCACCGAAAAGTGTATTATTTCTAAATGAAAATATTAGTTTTATTTAAAAATAATTCACTATTTTTTTATAGCTTTCTGCGCGTTGCTTATCCCTTTTAGCGACCGTTCTTATGGGAATTACACAATCAAATATAGGCTATAGCCTTCCTCGATAAATAAGCTATCTAAAATTGAAATATTTTTCAAAACGGACGAGTTGTTACTGAAACTTACCTCTTCTTTATTTATCAGTAGAGTATTGATAGATTTATAATAGTGATGTGCCGGATCGTCAAAAATGTAGATCCGCGGATACGGATCTGAATACGGATATTTGGTGTCAAGATCCGCAGATACGGATACGGATCTTAACTTTCTTACACAATCGGTGTCATTGTGATTTTAATCTAACATTAACACTGTATGTGTAACGCAGTACTAGTTAACTTGATTAAAAAATAATTTAATTCGAATTTAAAATATTACGAAGATCTAAATTTTGTTTTCTAATAAGTGATCTTATAACTTTTTATAATATTGATCTCATTAAAAATCTAGTTGATTTAGCATTAGCATCTTGGAGTTATATACCTACTATTGGTATGACAAATAACTATGGCAAAGGTTGCAACATAAAGGAGCCAAATATTTGATTTTCAGAAATAAAAAAATATCTGTATTGAATTTAATCGTTTTTTATTGCTACCTAATCACCTATTTAAGGCGAAGAGTAAGGCGCACTGGCGACGCCAATTGCTTTAAATTGTTAGCTACTAAACCGGATCTATTTTAAATAAATGTGGACCGTCAGAATCTCGGAAATTAGCGTCGCTAGTGCGTCCTACCCTTCGCCTAATAAAAAATAAAAAAATAAAATTAATAAGGTTAATAGATCCGTAAAAGATCCGCCAATAAGTAACGGATACGGACACGGATACGGATCTTTCTTCTGCCTCGGATATCCGCGGATACGGATATCCGGCACATCACTAATTTATAATAACAAGTAACGTGTTTAAAATGTATTCTATATTTAACCAACGAAAGTTAATAATTTGTAACGAAAACTTTAAATAACAGCACGATTGTCTTAGGACCTTTTTTTTCGGACGGACATATCGCTGTTTTGCGAGAAGAACAACACAATTCAAAAAGAGAAACATTGAGAAAACGGTTCTTAAGATTTCAGGCATGAAATATTTTTTTCCCAAGCTTCATCATCATCATCAACAGCCCGTTTACGTCCACTGCTGAACATGGGCCTCCTCTTAACAGACCTTGGCAAACCAGGATCGTAGAGGGATATTGCCATAATCACCACGCTTGGCAGACGGATTGGTGATCGCAGTAAGATGTAAACCTTGAGCTAATAGATGCTGCTGCCCATCCATCAGCCATATGTCCCTTAGTCGCCTTTTACGACACCCATGGGAAGACATGGGGTGGTCTATTCTAAGCCGGAAACCACACGGTATAGCCGGAAACCACACGGTATTTCCCAAGCTTACTCTTTTTGAATTGTGCCGTTATTCTCGCAAAGCAGCGATATGTAGTTAGCCCTGAGGCTTTTGCTACTTCACCGGGCATAAAGGCGAGCAGAGCTCCAGCCTAGATAAGATTGTCTTAAGACCCTAATTGTGTGTCCACTATAATACATTTTAGAAATCTTTAGTCTTCAACTATACACTGCCATTCAAACAAAACGTTGTAACGGAACGTTACATGTAGAATTATGTTGGTTTATGGTATGCGGCGATGATAATATTTTATAAATTAATGCTTCGTTCTTTGTTTGTGTACGACTTGGAACGCGCTGGTATTGGCGGTGCGCGGGGGGGGAGTGTTCGCATAGGATGACTAAAGACAACGTCATTGCGCCGCCTGTGGCTCCCGGTCAGCTGTCACCAGTCGCTTCTAGACTGATGTGTGAGCGCACGTATCCCTTTGTTTCTAGTCGAGCGCCCTAGCCGAAAAGTCCGTTAATTGCACATTTAAAAAAAAAAATACGAACTAGTAACTATTAAAGTCAGTGTTGATCCCGATTTAGGGTAAGTTTTGAATAGCACACAAATCACGCACATCATACCTATGACATTTTCTTGTCCATCATTGTTCTGTGTACTCGTATTTATAATTATTGTTATAACTCATTACATAATTGCTTATTGTAATGCATTTCACTATTTATACATAGCCTTAGAAATTTATAGTAATGCTGAATCATGTTACTTCATTTTTTTTTCTACCCTCATGTACATCAAATAATTTTGTAATTTAAATTCTTGGTTTTAATCTAACAGAATCATAATTATTGTTTTTTTCTATTATCTTTTTGCTCAAGCTTTGCTTATTATGTAAACTCCGTTCTGGTCGGTGCCACCACGTCAATACTACTACAATCAGATAGGTACTTTCTTCTCGATGTTGTCGACGGTGGTATCCCAGCACGGAAGTTAATAGGCTGAATTTTAATACGCTGGAACGGTGGTTTCCAGGTTTTTACGCCAGGCTTTACACGGACAGGAATTCCCGCGTCCCGCTTCCTACGGTCCGAAGACCAATCCGACGCTTCGCTACTGGGTGCTGAGCAAGTCGGCCTACCCTGCCGTTTCGTCGACCGGCGAGATCACCGTACAGCACAAATCCCTGAATTCGGCCAGCTTCCATCTACCTACGGCTTGGAGCGACACTACGAATCAGGGAAGTACCTATCCCTGCAGAGGTGACAACAGAGATCCGTAACCCACGACCCACAAATCTTTGTGTGCCTCCGGCTTAATCAGCTTGTTTGCTTATTGTTATTAAACATTTTCTTTAAAAGGTACACACCCGTTTTTTTTTTTATTTTAATTTTTTATTCATTCGCCAGTTGTTAGGCAGGATCTAAACGGGTGGAGGCTACACTGGCGCCCAATTACGTGGTTCTGTCTGTTTTCGCTTACTGTAGTTAGTAGTTAGTTATTGTACGGTGGCTGGGTAATTTTTTTTTTTTGTAAAACGCTTTGTTAATTTTTTTGTTTTCTTGTGTGCAGTAACTGGAGTGAAGATTCATGTTCAGATTGTTTTATATACTTTTAGTTTATTAACGTTGGCATATATTTAGTTTTTTATACAGGGTGTAAGTGTAATTTTTTTTAAATAAGTTTTTTTTTATTTTTTTTTTATTCTATAGAGTAGGTATTACAAATGTAAAACGATTAGTTTGCCATTTTTTTATTGTAAAACTACCTTCACACCAGTTGCGAATTTTTTATTTTAATTTTAATTTTTGTTGCTTTTATTTTTTTCCTCTTACTTCATATTTCTTCCTTTCATAAAACAACACAGCGTTCGGTTAGTTGATTGTAACGGAACGGAGTGTTTTCATCATTGATCAATATTATTTTGTGTGCTATTTACAACTTTATCACATTGGTCCATTTTTTTATTTTAATTTTTAACGACACCCATGGGAAGACATGGGGTGGTCTATTCTAAGCCGGAAACCACACGGTATAGCCGGAAACCACACGGTATTTCCCAAGCTTACTCTTTTTGAATTGTGCCGTTATTCTCGCAAAGCAGCGATATGTAGTTAGCCCTGAGGCTTTTGCTACTTCACCGGGCATAAAGGCGAGCAGAGCTCCAGCCTAGATAAGATTGTCTTAGGACCCTAATTGTGTGTCCACTATAATACATTTTAGAAATCTTTAGTCTTCAACTATACACTGCCATTCAAACAAAACGTGTACTCCAAATTTCATCTCAATTCAAATGATGGTTAACACATGAATTTCAAAAAAAGTAAAACTTGCTTTTAATACATAAAATATATTGATAAATAAGAGATTGGTAAATTTCGATGACCGGTAGGGTTTCACCGGCCGAATTGCTAAGGCATAGCCCCTAATGCCTTAACCATTAGGCCACCATTATTAATAAAATAAAAGCGTAAAACGTGTGATAAAAATGGATTGGTAAATTTCGATGACCGGGTTAAGGCGTAGCCCCTAATGCCCCTTTATTTATGTACTGGTTGTTTGTATTATCGCAAGTTTAACTTTTTTTTCAAAATTTATAATTAACCTAAGATGCAGGTTCGAGTCCTGCCGGTGGTCTAAATTTATAAATCTCAATTTGGAAATTTAGTAATTGGTAAACATTTCGGAAAAGAATGAAAAAAAAATAGAATCGTACCAGGTTTCCTGTAAGACACGATGAGGTACAGGGTGAGCAGGAACCCGAAGGTCACCAGCGCCGTGATCCACGAGATCACGAACATGATCGCCACGCACACCACCGACCCCACCAGCGACAGCCACATGTTGTAGAACTATAACAACACTCATTTCAAAAATTATAATTACATACACACATTCACGCCTCTTTCCCATAGGGGGTAGCCAGAGATCACTACCTTCCACTTGCTACAAAAAATAATTCAGAAATAATATACTTAATAAATATAAGTTTTTAAACACTAGTTTTCGGCGCGCGGTTTCACCCGCGTTACTCCCGTTCCCCTGGGAACTTCATAATTAAATATAGCCAATGTCACTCAGAGTGAAAGCTACATTCACCCTGAGTGACATTCAATGATGAAAGACTTTTTGAAAACGGCACAGTAGTTTTTGAATTTATTAATTACAAACATACACACAAAAAAACAAATCTTTTCTCTTTATAATATTAGTATAGGAAAAAAAGGAGAATAACTTGTTATATTTCGCTCACCCTAAATGTTGGTCGCCATCCCACCGGCTTGGCTAAACTCGCGTGGAACGTAGAGAAGTTGATCAGCGCATACGCAGCCAGGAAGAAGTTGGAGATCAGGGGCGCTATCTGATTGAGACCACCTGGATACATACATTTATTTGTTTATAAAGTATAGTATAATAACGATTACAGATAAGCAAAGATATCCAGTGTTGCAAATTTTATTAACTAATTGACAACCTCCGTAGCGTAGCGTATTTGGCTCGCTTTAATTCTCGGAGGTAGTGGGTTCGATCCCCACGCCGGACAGGAAATCAATTTGTAAATTCTTAGATTTCTTTACGGGACTGGTTGGTTTAGGGACCTCCGTGCCTCGGAAAGCACGTAAAGCCGTTGGTCCCGATTGTTATAACATCATCTATAATTATCGTATATCAAGGAACGGGCAGCAGCGTTTCCTTGTGTGGTACAATATAATTCGGCGGTCACCAACCCGCCTGCCAAGCGTGGTGACTAAGGCAAACACCCTCCCGTCTGTAGGAGGCCCATATTCAGCAGTGGACGTTATACGGGCTGATGATGATGATGATAGATTAGTGCAGGAATTCTCTTGCACTTTGTTACAAAGTGCCATTGATATATGTTATGAATAATACGTACCCATAAGTATGAAAGCGACAGCTATAATGAACGTGAGCACGTAGCCGCGCACGGGCTCGTTGTTGGGCCCGTAGCCCTTCGCGAAGAACTCCAGGTAGGGGTACAGCTTGTCCCGACATAGCGCCTGCGAGATTTACAATGTATTCCAGTGTTTTGTATTTAAATATCGTCGGCTTATTGCAAGAACTTATTAACTGCAAAAAATCACTAAATACGTTTTTATCTATAGTGGACTTCTTTTGATACATTCTGCAAAAGGCAAAAATTCACTAATTTCTAACTAAAATTTCTAGGCGTTATGACCTTGCCATTCAATCCACAACTGCAACTTTAGAAATCAGGCATTTACAAAAAATCACAAAGCTGCACAAGTTATTTTTATTAAATAGATATTAAATAAAATACCTAAACCGAACTAAAATACTGTTTATCTCGGAATAGTGAATAAATAAATAAATAAAAATCATTTTTATTTACGTAAACCAATTACAGGCACTTGTAAATCGTCAAACATTATTTGAAAATTAATCATTATTTATCTTAGATTACACTTGCTGTTTATTTATAAACCTATTCAAATTACTTATTTATAATTAAATTAATTATTATAATTAATGTATATTGTCGCTAGGAGGCAAAATGCTTGTTCTGTCTATATTATGCCAAAACAATTGTCATTATTTGGGTGGACCATGAGCATATAACGACGGACGCGCTTTAATGCTACCACCGGATCCAATGCGCCCCAACTGAGAAGATCCGGCGAAACAAACTCAGTGGGTTACTCTACCACCGGTTTCAACACGGCCCACATGAGGCGCTCCGGCGAAACATACTCAAATGGGCAATTACGCGGGGTTTAGGTCCAGTTATTTTAATTTATATTTTAGTAGGCACACACATTTATTGCCCTAACGGTTGTCTTGTTATTATTTGTTTATTTTTGCTCAATAAGGTTGAATGATATTGAGACAGAACTAGCGTTATTAATAGTTAATATGTCACATAATGACTTCTTGCAATAAGCCTAATAATAATATAGTGTAGGGGCGTGTTGCCTTGCAGTAGTGGTTGAATACAATAAGCTTGTGTATGTATGTTGTGTAGTGTGTGTTTGTGTATCGGGTATATTATATTGTAGTAGTAAACGAAAAACTTAAACGAAAAATGTAAAAAATACTCCGACCTAAAAGTCTAAGTATACCTACCACAAAACAGTAAAAAAAAATCGAGTTTTTAGATTACATTTTGTTAGTTACCTAATTCCTTTTCAGTATAGTTTACATTATTCTACTATTCAAGACCTTTCATTTCATATCCATATTGAGGGAGTGGTTAAAAAAATATTCCGCCATTTTGTGGCGTCGGCCATCTTGGACCGATTTGCATCAAATATAGCTAAGAACACTCCCGACTAATTCACCTTTCAAATAAAAAATAACAAAATCAAAATCGGTTCATCCGTTCGGGAGCTACGATGCCACAGACAGACACACAGACACGTCAAACTTATAACACCCCGTCGTTTTTGTGTCGGGGATTAAAAACACCGATGTGTGTAAACCACCGTTGTAATCGTACTAAGTTAATAAATGTAACGATTCTGGGAATTCCCACCGTTTTATGTTACAGTCAAAACTTATAATCGGTCAAAACCAATTTTGACTGCAAAAATCAGGAAAAGTAGTTTTGACGGGTCCATATTAACTCACATAAATTTACAGAAACGAGATGCTCTTATTTTTGGTCGAAGGTTAAAAAAACATTAGGATTCCTACTTCTGTAGGTTAGGTTAGGACTGCGACCACAACTGCCAGATCCAAATTCCATACAAATTATTAATTGAAGCAGCCAAAAGTGGTTTCGACCGATTATAAGTTTTGACTGTAGCATATATAGTTAGTCAATTTATTTCTTTGTTTATTACTTGAGACGTTAAAACATCTGTAACTATTAAATTAAGCCAAAAATTAGTATTTCTTTGAACTCGTCAAACGTTGTAAGTATCTATAACATATGAAGTTAACAAACAGAATTAAATAATTACCTGAAACACTTTAGGGGCAGAGACTAAAGAAGCGAGAGCCGAAGACAACGTGGCCGCGAAACAGCCGCCGTAGATCAGCGGACCGAACCCTGACACGAGGCGGATTACCTGCGCAACAACAACATAACATCAGAAAAGTGTGGTGTAACATTATGATATTTTGATGCCATTTGCTAGGGGCATTGGAAGTCAATTAGAAATACACATCGTCAAACAGAAACCTGTAAAAAAGAAAATCCTTTCTTCTCCGGGTCGTCCCTTTAGGTAGCTAGTTGCAGGTTGCAGGTGTCGCTAGGGTAGGATTCTCGCCGGCGAGGACCGCGTTGCGCCCCTACCCCTGCCCGGTGATTGAGCGCCCGTAGTCGGTGCTGGTCACATCACATCCTCTTTATATAGGTATGTACCTTTTTACTTCAGTGGCACCCTGGGTCGTGGTCCTAAACCCCATAAGGGTGCCCTCAGGTGTGTGCCACTTAGATATAATGTGACCACTTGCAATTTGGATGCGGTTTTAATTTCTTCTTATAATAATAATAATTGGTTAATTGCAATAAATATCACAGGACAGACGGACGGACTTTGCAGTCTGTAGATTTGTATGATTTGCTATTGCCTACCTACTACTTTTAGTGACTTAGTCAGATATTTTATCTATTAGTTATAGTTTTTTAATTTATCTTCTTACATTGTAATTATGACAAGTACAAGTTTATGTACATACCTAAGTGCTGCATAAAAAACTGATTATTTCATTAAAGTAAACTGGTTTTGTTTTGGTGTCTATGTCTAATTATAGTGAAACCTGGTTATCTGGATGGAACTCTGGAATCTTAAGGGACCAAGGATTTTGTACCATTTAAAGAGGTTCTCATTTATCCAGTTTTCCAATTAGACATTTTTTAAATGTAGTTGTCTCATGTACAGAGGTCAAAATTTGAGATAGTACTGACAAACAAAGCATGTGCGAAAGAAATTTAAAAAATTGTAGAGTTTGTTTCCAGAGTCCCAATTATAGATGTAAACATCGAAAAATCCTAGAAATCAAATCTCATTTAACCAGGTTTGAAAAGTCCCATTAACAGAGGTAATTCGTTGAAGAAGTGCCGGGACCTCATTGTAGTTCTCAATAATAGAGGTTTCCTTTTTTAGTTTATTTTCCATCCACTGCTGAACATGGACCTCCTCTTTAACAGACCTTAGCAAGCCTGGGTCGTTGAGGGTTTTTGTTATAATCACCATATTAGGTACACGGATTGCAGTAAGATGGGAGTATGCTGCTACCCATCTGACAGCTGTATGTCCCTCAGTCACCTCTTACAACATCCATAGGAAGACATGGGGTGGTCTATTCTAAACCACACGGCAAACGTTCTTGTTAGCTAATACTATACCTATCTCTTTCTAACTTAAAGCAAACTACATATCACTGTCCCTTTCTAAGCTCACATCATTGCTATTCTGCGGTCCGTAGGAACAGTTCCTCGTGGCGACACAAGCGGTCACGGTCCAGCTACTTAATAGTATCACTGACTCTTTTGTTACTTAAGCAAGTTACATAGCACTATCCCTTTCTAACACGATAACTCACATCATTGCTATTCTGCAGTCCGTAGGAACAGTTGCTCGTAGCGGCACAAGCGGTCACGGTCCAGTTCGCGATGTCCGCCACGTCACCTGAAGCATCACGCACCACGGTCCAGCCCGCCAGTATGGCTATTATCAGGTACGATAGAGTTGTGATTAAGATAGCCAGCAGAGTACCTTTGGGAATCGACTTTTGGGGGTCCTGAAAAAGAAATATTTTGTCGTTTAATCATCACTCCGAACAGCGGTCACTATTAAACATGGAACTCCCCGAAAGGGGTGCTTAGCAAGCGGTTTGGCCAGTTCCCAGAAGTCACAAGGTGCCTTTACTATATACGCAGTTTTGAAGGGTTTTAGTGGGTATGAACTCTCGTCGTGGTATGAATAGCAAACCATTGCAAAGAGAGAGAGTTAGTTCTAATAACCGCATAATGCGTTTCCTCCCAGTAAAACAATTGACGGGTTGGAGACCGCATTATTATGCATATACACAGATAAAAGGTAAACGAGTTACATACATAAACGATGCTGTCCACTACCTGGTATATTAATATAATGGACGACTATCACATTTTATGACAAACAGTACGAAAGGAATCTTAAATTTTACACCAAGATTTTTTAAACGACGGCACGGGAATCGATCCCACGAACCCTTCACTTTAAACTTAAGGCGTTACTATTACTTTAGACCATGTATATTGTTGTTATCGTACTGTATTGATAAGCTTCGCTATCATTTTCTTATTAACATTTATTTGGTATTTAATTATATTATTGTTACATATGACTTTTGTGCACCTACCTTCAAATCCCCCGAAATATTAGCGCCCGCCAATATCCCGGTGGCAGCGGGGAAGAATATGGAGAAGACGGAGAAGAAGTTGTGTTCCACGCCCTCGAACAGACGGTAGTCAGGACCCAAGTTGCTTTGTAGTACACTCCCTACAAAATACAATACAATATATAGCCTGTTCCGTGATGTAGAACCGTAAATTATGTTTCATGTTCATGGGCACATCCATGTGATACCCATGCCCACGCCCATTCCATGTTGCAGGGCATAAATAGCATGCATATATATAAATATACGCATGCTATTTATGCCCTGCAACAGCAAATTAATATTAGTAACATCCCATTGAAATAATTCAATGGCGTGTTACTAATACTTTTTTTTTTTTTTACTACTTTTAGGCTTACGTTTGACCTTAATCTCGCTTGATGGAAGGCGAAGATAAGGCCTAAGATGATACACGCTTGCCTAGAAAGTGTCTGTTCACTTTAGCCTTAAAGATGTCCAGATTATAGCGTTCCGGAAAAACTGACGCCGGCAGAGAATTCCACTCCTTAGCCGTCCGCATTATGTAAGAAGAAGCAAATCGCTTCGTGCGTATTGAAGGAATGTCTACAACAAAAGGGTGAAACCGCTCGCCGCGCCTAGTCGTCCGGTGATGGAAGGGTGAAGGGGGTATCAGGTTATGTAGAACCTCCGCACACTCCCCGAAATGCAACCGATAAAAAACTGATAGGCAGGCCACTCGTCTACGGTGTTCGAGGCTCTGAAGACTTGCCTCCACCAGTGAGTTATTGCCTATGACTCTCTTCGCTCGGCGCTCCAATGAGTCCAGAGCATCCAGCTGATATCCAGCAGACCCATCCCAAAGATGAGAACAGTATTCCATTGAGGAGCGAACTTGAGCTCTGTAAAGACTTAAGAGCTGCTCCGATGTGAAGTACCGCCTCACCTTGGAGAGAATGCCAAGTTTTTTGGCTGCAGTGTTTGCAATGGACTCGATGTAGTGACCGAAGTTTAGATTAGAAGAGAGGTCAAGCCCTAGGAGCTCAAGATGGTCGCTGATCGGAACGGAGACATTCCGGAAAGTCGGAGTCAGTTGGAATGGACTCCGTTTCGCCGAAAAAAGACACGCCTGTGTTTTTGAGGGGTTAAACCCAACCAGGTTGGCATCACCCCATAAGGAAACAGCCTCCAAGATCGAGTTCACCCCCTCAATCATCGACTCCCTGAACGACTGGACCATTGACCCCGACTTCGCATCAGACAAGTATCTCACCGAGACTGTGCTGTCGTCTGCATACCCAAAGATACCGGGAGTAACTAGCAGGTCGTTTATGTGCAGCAAAAAAAGAGTCGCGGAGAGAACAGATCCCTGAGGGACACCGGCATTAATACCAAGAAGATCGGACGAGGCGCCATCAATGACAACTCGAATCGACCTTCCCCTCAAGAAATCCTGAATCCAGGTACAAAGTATGGGAGCAATACCGTAAACCGGAAGCTTACCAATGAGACTTGCGTGCCAATCCCTGTCAAAAGCCTTAGAGATATCAAGAGACACGGCAAGAGCCTCACCGTGTCTCTCAATGGCTTCGCTCCATAAGTGAGTAGCATATACAAGAAGATCCCCAGTAGACCGGCCTCGACGGAATCCGAATTGACGGTCACTGAGGAGGTCGTTGTCTTCCAGGTATGCCAGGAGACGGTTGTTTAAAACACGCTCCATAACCTTACAGAGTATGGAGGTGATTGCGATTGGTCGGTAGTTGGCAGGGTCGGCACGACTACCTTTCTTGGGGATCGGTTGAACGTTGGCAATCTTCCAGGATGCTGGAACTAGACCAGTCTTCAGGGATAAACGATAGAGGCGAGTCAAAACAGGAGACCACTCAGGCGCACATGACCGCAAGACAATGGCAGGAATGCCGTCAGGCCCACTAGCCTTATTCACATCTAGAGTGCTGAGAATTTTAAGTACCACTTTTTGCCGAATGTGCACCTCAGGCATAGTCGAAGTGCAATGTGGTAGGCCTGGGTGGACTTTTACCAGCAGCATCTAGTACTAATATGCTGTTTATTTTCTAAATAATAAACTATTCTCAAAATGAAATTTAAAATACACTTATATACCACAAGTATCTTCTCAGTCTAATTGGACTGGAACGAATATCAATAAGGAGGTTATAAGGTTATAACCCTTTAACAGGTATTAGCTTTACAATTCATTGATTTTGAACTTTATTACAAGCACATACATATCAGTGCAGACTATCTGCACTATATTGCCACTGTCCGATAGAGGGCTTAACGTTATATAAGAGAGAAGAAGCATGATAAGAACTATAGACTACACAAGAAGAAATAAGTTGGGACATCGAATCAAAATGACCCACTTTTTAACCGACTTCAAAAAAGGAGCAGGTTCCTCTATTTGAACTTGATTTTTTTTTATGTTTGTTCGCGGATAACTTCGTTGTTTATGAACCGATTTTGATTATTCTTTTTTTGTTGGAACGAAGATATTTCAAAGGTGGTCCCATGATAAGGAAATCAGGGTTTGATGATGGCAGACCAGAGAAATCGAGAGGAACTTTCAAAAATCGTAGGGGCGACTAGTGCGTTAGTTAGTTTTTTTGATAACTTTGGTATTGATTTGGTATTGATAAGAACTTTACACCTAGATGGGTTGTGACTGTCATTAGGGGTCTGATGATGAAGATGAAGGACAGTTCAGGAAACTCTAAGCTAACTGTTTGAAGTCGGTTTTTTTTTTGTTAAAAATTATTATTTTAAATACATTTTGGAACGAAATATATAAAGGCGAAATATACAAAGTCTTGACAAACATAGATGGATCAGATGAAGGGAAAAATAGAGATGTCGTATGCAGAAGTAAAGAAACTTGTAGAGGATAGAGTCAAAGAAAAGGAAGGCCACCAACAAGGGCTGGCCTCTTATACATTTTTTTTTGTCCGGGGTAAATGCATTTACGCATTCCCACCGCCGCTGCAGCGTATTTGCGCGCTGGCGGTGGGATATGTGTGACTCGCCCTCTCCATAGCGTGGTATGCGACACTCATACCACGAGGAGAGGACCCTACACCACTAAAACTCCCCGGACACTCCTTCGATCCACCGTTGGAGGGGGCCGAGTACGCATATGCAATCCGACTCCCCAACGGCTGGCCTCTTATACCTATAATGATAAATAATTACATCTGAATACAAACTCACAGTTATACCCCACGAAGCCCTGCGCCAGCTCCAAGTCAGTCTTGGGCCCCACCAAGGTGCCGATACAGAAGTCTGCGATTGCGGCCAGCAGGATCACCAGCAGCACCACCTGGGCCTTCGCCTCCCACTCCATGCCCACCATCACAATACCGGTCAAGAGCACTATGGTTATGCAGCCGTAGATCGCTTGGTCCTGGAATTGTTAGCCATGAAAAAATTACACTTGAAGGCAAAGTTTACCGCACACTAAATTTCAAAATTGAGATTATAAAATTTTTAACTACCGGCAGGATTCGCTTCATAGTACACAGAAAGATAAATACATACATTCACTTCACACAAATAGATACTTTCCTGTGGGGGTAAGCAAAGACCATTTCCTTCCACTTGCATTTTCTAATTGCCTGTAATTGGGTTACGTAAATAAAATGTTTTTTATTTTTTTGGCATACCAGTTTAGAATCTTCTACATTCGATAATGTCCTTCGGTAAGTGAATATTATATGTTCTTTTTTGTTACCGGGGTAAAAATGCGTGACCGCATCCCCTCGCTGGCGCAAGGATCCCTATTGCGTGATCCCTGCGCCAGCGAAGGGCAAAGATAAAGTTACGTAAGAGACCTTATTTTTTTTTTTTTTTTGTTTACCGGGGTAAAAATGCGCAACCGCACTTCCTCCCTGGCGCAGGGATCACTATATACGTGATCCCTGCGCCAGTGAGGGGCATGTGGGGCTCATACTCTATAGAACGTGGTGCGCTGTCGCACCACAGAGAGTATGTACCCACTAAAAAAGTACGTAAGAGACCTACTTTAACCGTATTTAACATTTTTGTTTGTTTGAATACCTTGCGGCATGATTACCACATACCAACTTACAAAATTGAGATTTATAAATTCGAATTCGATTTGAACAGGATTCGATTAGAAGTCGATGACACTGCTCGTATTTTATTTTTTTAAATTGAAATTAAATTTATTTTAAATGTTTTTATTTTATAAACTTTATTAGATGTCTTTTTAATTTATTTAATAACATCGTTCTCCAATTTAGTTGAACTAGTTTGAACCCCCCCTTGTATCAGCGTAAGGGGATATCACCACATGCTTGTTGCAAATTAAAGTGACTTCAAACCGAACAACCTAGATTATCGTGTATAACAAGGCACTAGAGCTCATTTTGCCATGAACATTCATCATTACCATCTCCCTGAGAGATTTTATTTTGTTAAAAACATATTTACCTATATTTCTAAATATTAATATTTTGGCAAATTATTCTCTTGCCTATTAGGAACAAAGAGTAAATATTAACAGCGTACAATACTATTTTTTATCATACCCAGCCTTTATCGACCATATAAGCAGTTTCCGGTATCAAAGTGATGAGCGACTCGCCGAACCCGACCACGTACATGGCACAAGCGACCGCGTTAGCCATCGAGAAGATCAGACCGATGGACCCCCCAAACTCGGGGCCCAACGACCGAGATATCATGTAGTACGTCCCTCCTGGAATAAATAATAAATAAATGTATAATAAGAAAGATCAAGGTTTTTATTATTTGGCCACAGTGGAACTGGTCGAATAGAATGGTAGATGTCATCTATCGATAATGTTTAACACTACTCGAAAAATATTTGGAAAGTTGCAGTTGCATTTGGAAGTATATATTTAAACAATGACACCCCCGTATTAGTAGGGGAGCCCAAGCGGGGATTTCGGTATTTACTAAAGCGCGGCAGATTAATATACAGGGAGATACCTTGTACCCGGTTAAGTACCTCCACAAAACATGAGGCCCATATATAAGGCCGCCCGTGAAGGATACAGGATCAGATTAGTAAAAAAAAATTGACCATCAGAAATTCTCGAGCGCGTCAGATTAAGGTAGGGTGAGTTAATTACATCCTAAAAAGTGTATATTCCACTAATCTGACAATTTGAGAGTGACGTAAAAAAAGGGGAGGGCAACAAAGTTGTAAAAAAAAACGTCATCTCGACATTCTCGAGCGTAGCTAAATTCGTCGATAAAGTTAAATGCGTGTAGCTGCATGATGCCTACATTTCCTTCTCCGCGTTTCTATTCCTCTCTCACTCTTTCTCTATCTATTACTCTCTCACTCCGTCCCCACTCTGGTTTCTGTTGCCATGACGCCATCACAGCTGATCATAAAAACTCGTTCGTGGCATACTGTTTACAACGTGTTTCCAACGTTTTGGCTTTTTTTGCTATTTTAATATTATTTATGTGAATTAATATAAAGTTTATAAATATTTAATATGAGTGACATTAATTTGAAATGTGTATTTTGTGGTGAAAGTACCTTACAAAAAACAATTAAATTTACGGTAGAAACATTAAAAAAATGTGTAAATATTTTGGAATATCGGAATATATTAGCTCAAATGCATAGAAATATTATTTCTTTTAACTCAGCGAGCTCAAAATATCACATAAATTATATTTTGAGCTCAAAAATGTCATAAGTACAATTTTAAGCGCCTTTAAGGATGGCCTTTAAGGTGAACCGTTTTTCTAATTTTTTTTTGTCAGATCAGGCGAGTCCCTCTCGATAATCGTCAGATTATGAGACAGTACGTTTAGAACATAAAGATGAACCATATATATCTTAATCTGACGCGCTTGAGTATTTCAAAATGGCGAATTTTTTTTGCACATTACGAAAATGGCCGCGAGTTTGCGTCCCATCGAAATCGTCAGATTAGTGAATGAGAGCTTTTTTTTGGTGCACTTAACACTCCATTAGAAAATCTGATGCGCTCGATTAATTTTTTTTTTTCATTTTCATCCCTTAAATACAACCACCCGCATCATGCAAACGATCAGATTAACATACGTACATTATTAAAAATACGTAGGGCATTGATGCTATCAATATCTGACGCGCTCGAGGATGTCCATGCAACAGTTTTTTTTTACATATTTAAAAATCTATAGCCGCTTCCCCCACCGATGTAAAGGTATATATCATATAACATTGTTTTCTTCTTATCATCTAAGCTTTGCATCCCAATAGGTCTCTACGACGCTCGAGTAAATCCCCATTTAGCCTCGTGGGCTCCCCTACTATATATACTTTTACAAAAGTTGAATTAAATTTCGTAGGAACTTTAAGAATTTACACAAAGATTCCTTGTCCGGCGTTGAGATCGAACCCACGACCTCACGACCAAAGGCATGAATTTTGTATGTAGGTAGTAAATGCGTGAAAAACTTTACCTTTACTTAGGAATTATTACCAAAGGTCTCGGACCTGCAGATGTATTTTTCATACTTGTTGAACTAATAGAATATTTCTTATCTTTGTTTTGTAACCTAGTAACATGCCATTATAATTATGCAAAGCACACAGTAAACACACTCAAGTAGTTTGGTAAACAAAACCGATGGTTTACGTTTTAAACCCGTACAAAGATTTCATCATCAGCCCGTCCCTCAGGATAGAAGAGTCACAGAACATGGTATTTAGTTTGGTAAGTAAAGATGCAGAGTCGCAGTTTTCTTTTTTATTTTATCAGCCCGCTAACATCCACTGCTGAACTGCCTCCTCCCGGGGGAGAGTATTTGCCATAGTCACCGCGCTTGGCAGGCGGGTTGGTGACCGCAGTATTAAGTTGTACCACACAAGGAAACGCCGCTGCCCGTTCCTTGATATACGATTATTATAGATGATGTAATAACAATCGGGACCAACGGCTTAACGTGCTTTCCGAGGCTCGGAGGGTAGTCCCACAACCAACCAGACCCGGAAAGAAATCTTAGAATTTACACAAAAAATCTTGTCCGGTGTGGGGATCGAACCCACGACCTCCGAGACTTGAAGCGAGCCAAATACCGCTACGCTACGGAGATTGTCATATATTGTACTTGGACCTCGGCTTTGGGCGGTTGCTGGTGGAGGATTGAGGAATTATGAAGTTTTGTTCATTAGGAGAGTTTTGTGGAAGCCTCGCTCTATTTTACAGTTCGCAGGCCTCTCGAACTTTTTGTCTAAGAGGGCATCGGATAGATCTTTGTAAACTAAGGGTCGAGAGGAGTGGAGTTTGGAGTAAAACATTTCGGTATGAAAATACTGAGTGCCCGTATGGTTTCCGGCTTAGAACAGACCACCCTATATCTTCCCAAGGGTGTCGTAAAAGGTGAATAAAGGACATACACCTGATGGATGGGTATCAACATCTATAAGCCCAAGGATACTATCCACCTTACTGCGTTAACCGATCCTTTTTTTTTCTTGTCCGGGGGGAAATGCTTTGACGCATTCCCACCGCCGCTGCAGCGTATTCGTGCGCTGGCGGTGGGATATGTGGGGCTCGCCCTCTCCATAGCGTGGTATGCTAAACTCATACCACAAGGAGAGGACCCTACACCACTAAAACTCCCCCGGACACTCCTTCGATCCGCCGTTGGCGGGGGCCGGGTACGCATAAGCAATCCGGCCGATCCGCCTGCCAAGCGATTGATGTTGTTGATTATGGTCATATCCCTCAACAATGCTGACTTGCCAAGGTCTGTTAAGAGGTGACCCTTGTTCAGTAGTGGATGTTAGCGAGCTGATAAAGTAAAAAAGTTAATTGCGACTCTGCATCTTTACTTACCAAACTAAATCCCATGTTCTGATACTCTTTTATCCTGAGGGCCTAGAAAAAACGCGGAGTGCTCTATGCTATCTACAAGGTTAAGCAACCGATAACCGTAATATCGAATCGTTTGTTACAATGAATAATCAACCATTGAATGCCCGTCATTATTTCCCGCGCCCGCTTAATTACGTGACAAATTTCAAGTTTATGTGTAAACGATTTTTGCTTGCGATCTCTACGCTGTAGTAGCATTTGGCGTCTAGACCCTCTGCACGGTTTTATCCATTGAGTCTTAACGTCATTATTATACAAGGTTGATACGACAGAGGGGCGTTAAATTACGCTACGTTTACTATACGTGTTTTTTATTAATCCGATACGGTATAAAAATAAAAAGCAACCAAATTGAGATTTTTTTTCTTTCAAACAAACTAAATAGCTTATAAATCAGAGTAAAACGTAACCACCCTTTGTAAATAAATTTCACTGACCTAGCAAAGCGGCAACGTCGCGCGCGCGCCGATGCGAGATGTTTTGCAATGATTTGCGTCAGAGCGGCAACAACGCATCGTAAGGAAAGATACATCGTGTTCAAACGGCGCAAAAACTTAAAAAATCATTTGCGACTAAACTACTGCTCCTATTTAATTGATTTTTGGTACAGAGCTTGGAAATGGTACCTAGTATAGGCAGTTTAAAGGAAAGCCCCTCTGTCGTATCAACCCTGTATAGTTTGATAATAAAGCTAGTTATGCACAAACCTCCTTTAATAACTCCGTTGGTACTGATGGCGGACATGGACAGCGCCGTGATGGTGGTCACCACAGAAGTCGTCATGATCAGGAGCATTGACTGCGCTGCCGGAAAATATACGATTTATGTCACATAGCATGCCACAAACAAGATAAAAAGATCTATAGATTCATTACCAATAAATATTTATCTTTACTATAAAAGCGCAATGCCATGCTTACAATCACCGCAAAGGATCGTAGCGATATTTGTTCTCTTTAGCTTTATGTATTCTCAAAGGTTAAGTTATATATTGTATTACTATATAGTACTTAAAAGTATAATTAACAGGCAAGGCAAGGTTCAGAAACAGAATTATTGGGACCCGAACCAATAAAAATTAAAACATTTAAATGCAATGAAAACATGGATAAGAGATAAAACAAGTCCGTCCCTATGTATGCTTAGATCTTTAAAACTACGCAACGGATTTTAATGCAATTTTTTTTAATAGATAGATTGATTCAAGAGGTATTTTTATATGAATAATACATCAGCATTGCAACCGTGCGGAGCCGGGGCGGGTCGCTAGTTACTACATAAAGTACAAAGGTCTCATGCAAGCAGACTACAGCTGCTGTACCGAGTTAAAACAAACTTCTAACACGTAAGCTACGTAAGTTACTTTCAAGGAACGAAGCATAATCAATAGAACAATAACACGGACACTGCTGCTGAAACAAGCATCTGGCTAACCTAGGAATAATGGACAGCCCACAGCATGCAGAGGTTGCATGGAAGCTTCCGAAACCTCGGCACACGTAATTCTGGACTGCAAAAGCGTATGTTAACTACGGGCTAACTTCCAAAACAACCCATACTCAATATCCGAAGCCCTTGAAAATATCAAGGGGTTTAATTGAAAATCAGGACGATCACGTACAAAGGCCAACTGCAGAAACCCTTTTGGCCAACTAACTATAGTACTAACCCACGCCAGCCTGTCCCACGACCCAGGACAGTCTGAGGAACAGCATCACGCCCCAGATGTTCAGCAAGCAGCGCATTAGCACACCCTTGATCCATCCGAACTTTATGTTCGAAGACGCCATGGTGGGGTCCGCCAAGTCTTTCTCCAATGTTTGGCCGGGCTGGAATAGAGAAGATATTCATTTTTGGAATGAAATTAAATAATGTAGACGAATAATTCGCGCTTGTTATGCGTCATTTACAATGTTCCAATCAGGGACACATTTAAGAACAGTATTTTGATTTACTTAAATTAAGAAAGAGAGAAAGAAAAAGAATCATTTATTTTCGGCACATACAAGGAAATAAAATCATCATCATCATCATCATCGGCCCGTATAACGTCCACTTCTGAACATGGCCCTCCTCCCGGGGAGGATATTTGCCATAGTCACCACGGTTGGCAGGCGGATTGGAATTGGCGAAGGAAACTTTCCTAGGCACGGAGGGTAGACCCTCAACCAACCAGACCCGGAAAGAAATCTTAGTATTTACACAAAGATTTCCTGTTCAGCGTGGGAATCGAACCCAGGACCTCCGAGATTGAAAGCGAGCCAAATACCGCTACGCTGCAGAGGTTGTCAATAAAATATAAAAATTGATTATTTCTACTACAGTTATATGCACCATAAATGGGCACTGGCTACAGCATTAAGCTACATCAATAATATATAAGATCATTGCGGCAGCGCTGGTATTCTAACCAGCCCCAGTTTTGACTTTATATCATTAAGATGTTTTGATAATTAAGATAAGAGATAAGATAAGATAAAGAGTTTTATTGCACACCAACATAACAACACAAATACAAATAGCAAAAAGTAATGGTTAGCCATGTACAATCGGCGGTCTTATCGCAGACAGCGATCTCTTCCAGACAACCTTTGGATGGAATGAAGATGAATAAGAAGAAGCATGAAGGGTAGTAGTACGCAATAGATGATGGGAAAATAGTATAAAATACATAAATAAGGCATAGTATACTGAAAATAGTATAATTATATACAGGGTGTCCCAAAAGGTTAAGTAGCTGGGAAAGGGGGTGACAGGGGTGGATACAATGGTCACTAGAAAAATAAAAAAAAAATCCGCTCTGGGTATTTAAAAAAAACTGGCATTTTTTTAAAAACTTAAAATTTTACACCTTGTTATTTTTGATGTTGATGTTGATGACCTTGTTGTTATTGAAGATATCATAACAGCATTTTTTTTAAATACAGCCATAATTGTAGGTACAGTTAGCACAAGGTGTAAAATTTTTAGTCTTTTAAAAAATGCCATTTATTTTTTTAAACACCCAGAGGGAATTTTTTATATTTTTGACCCATGTGACCATCCCTATCACCCCCCTTCCCAGCTACGTAATCTTTTGGGACACCCTGTATACAGAAAGTCTTCAGTAGATGGTATGAGTTAACTGTAAGTATGTGTATCAATTCATACAAACAATATGTTAAACAAAAACTATTTTTATAACCTTATTTTTAAACTCATTAATAATAAATTTTAATAATATTAGTACTAAAACACATAAAACTTTCTTTAATCTGTCAATTTATTTATCATTAGCTTCCCGCGCGCGGTTTCTGCCGCGTAGCTCCCGTTCCCGTGGGAACTTCGTAATTTAATAGCCTATGTCATGTGTGGTTTCCGGCTTAGAAAAGACCACCCCATATCTTCCTATGGGTGTTGTAAGGAGCGACTAATGACCTGAGGGACAAAAAATCTTGTCCGGCATGGGGATCGAACGTACGACTTCTGAGACTTATACCGCAACGCCTCAGAGGTAATTAATATCACTACATAGTATAAAACAAAGTCGCTTTCCCTGTCCCTATATCACTATGTCCCTATGTATGCTTAAATCTTTAAAACTACGCAACGGATTTTGATGCGGTTATTTTAATAGATAGAGGGATTCAAGAGGAAGGTTTATATGTATGATACATCAGCATTGTACCCGCGCGGAACCGGGGCGGGTCGCTAGTTTTATATAAACCTAATTTTACTTACACATGCTCGAAACGTTTACAGGCTAAGAAAATCGCAAACAAAGCGAAACGCGTCGCTTTGTAAGCGGTTTTCCACCATCATAGTTTACATTAGTGGTAATCTTAAATCATGTTTAGTTGAACAGAAATAGCAATGCTCACGTTTAGCCTTGGCGAATATTTTCATCTATTGCGAATTTCCGTGGTAAGGTCACTATATTTTTACTTCCCGTCAAACATAAACATTTAGACCTGGAGATACTGACACAAAATATCTCCAGGCTATATTTAATTATGAAGCTCAAAAGGGAATAGGAGATATACGGGTAAAACCGCGCGCAGGACGCTAGTTTTCATGATAAAGTTATTTCATTATGTCTAGAGCAACAACTAGTTATCAATAAATTACTCATGAAACATAATTAAATTAGATGGCTAATAATAATTGTTATATCAATTAGCTCCATTCATTGACTAAGAGGGGTCATCGTAAGGTTAACATCGCGTTCCATTGACAACACCTACTAGTTCGTAATCCCTTGCGCCGAGGCTAATAGGTCAAATAGCTGGAGCGTGCTTGTGTAACCGAACTTGCCCTATTAAATTAATTAGGAACGTTAATGTGGGTAGATTAAAAATGTATGCTTGTCTCTTTTGCTCAGACTATCTAAATATACTAATCATCATCAGCCCGTATAACGTCCACTGCTGAACATGGGCCTCCTCCCTGGGGAGGATTTTGCAGTATTATGTTGTAATACACAGGGAAACGCTGCTGCCCGTTCTCTGATATACGCTTGTTATAGATGATGTTATAACAATCGGAACCCAACGGCTTAACGTGCTTTCCGAGACACTGAGGGATTTCCCTCAACCAACCAGACCCGGAAAGAAATCTTAGAATCTACACAAAGATTTCTTGTCCGTAGTGGGGCTCGAACCCACGACCTACGAGATTTAAATCGAGCCAAATACCGCTACGCTACGGAGGCTGTCGGATCTATATATGCTTATACGGGAAGCAAAAACTGTGTAACCCATTCTACGAAAATTTCGCGAACGGTAGAGTATGAAATTTCGCACACAACTAGCTTCCCGCGCGCGGTTTCACAAGCGTAACTACCGCTTCCGTAGAAACTTTATAACTAAATAGGCCTCCTCGATTAATGTGCTACCTATCTAGATTGTCAGAATTCAGAATCAAATCGGTCTAATAGTTCCTTTTTAACCATGGTCGAATTTCTGATCTTTGGCCCAGACCAGTAGCAAGGATAAACATGTAGGATTCGGATTCGTTTTGACTTAGATTTCGTTTAGTATATATATCGTCGGCTTATGGCAAGATCTCATTAACTGCAAAAAACACTAAATACGTTTTTATCTATCTCGTGGACTTCTTTTGACACATTCTACAAAAGGCAATAACTCACTAATTTCTATCTAGTCAATTTTTAGGCGTTACGGCCTTGCCATTAAGTCCATAACTGAAACTTTGGAAATCAGGCATTTACAAAAAATCACTAAGCTGCACAAGTTACTTTTATTAAGTAGATAATAATTAAAATACCTAAATCGAACTAAAATACCGTTTATCTCCGAATAGTAAATATGTCACATAATGACTTCTTGCAATAAGCCGACGGCATTGCTTCAGACACATACAAAACCATAATTGTTTCATTCATACGTTCCACAGGTAATTAACTACAAACAAACACATTTTCCACTGGTACATAAACCACTTATTAAGACTACCTATATACCTAAAGTACATTGGTATTGTAATCATTTTTCATGCTCAAGTACCAGGCGAGCATGTTTACAAAGAGGTACCACGTGCATCGTCGTGCTAATGCCAACGTGATCGATTAATTGATGCTGCTAGCAATTACAACAATTAACCTGCCCGATTAATTCTTAGGTTAAGGGTCGGGAGGTGTTCATGAGATGGACTCATGACGTGGTTATGGGACGCTTCATTTAGCCTTCAGGAAGTTTTCCGATGAGCAATTTTGTTTTACATCATGAAGCGGCCGTAGCCCAATGGCTAAGGCATCGGACTTGTGATCTTGTGGTCGCCGGTTCGATCCCCACCCATTGCAATACCGACGTGAACCCACTCGTAACACAAGCATTCTAACTTAGCACGAGGGGTTAACAATAATACTAGTAGACTGCAAAACTCTGCTAGTTATATTTTTTCTTAAAGAAAAAAGTAAATTGTCGATTTATGGCAGTACAACAAATCTTTGTATATCTATACAAAGCTGAGGAGTTTGTCTGTTTGCTTAGATGCGGAACTGCGAACGACTGGTCCGATTTGACAATGTATTTCAGTGTTAGAGAGCCCATTTCCTTAAGTACTAGCTGCCCCCCGCGGTTTTACCCGCGTTACTCTGCTCCAGTGGGTTGGAGCGTGATGTTTTGTAGCCTATATGTTAATCCAGCGTATAACCTATCCCGGTGCAAAATTTCAGCCAATTCCATTCAGAAGTTTTGGCGTGAAAGAGTAACAAACATCCATCCATCCATCCATCCATCCATACTTACAAACTTTCTCGTTTATAATATTAGAAGGATTAACGTTCACTTAGATACTTCATAAACATTCCTACGTGAACGTTACGTTTCAACGTAATTGTTATACAAAGCATAAAAATAATGCTTATACAAAAATATACTATGTCACCGGAAAATAATAAGCATCGTAAGTTGATCAACTTACTAGTAAGTTGATCGACTTACTAGTTAGTTGATCAACTTACTAGTTAGTTGATCAACTTACTAGTTAGTTGATCAATTTTCGAGTTAGTTTGTAAACTTTCTTTTACAGCAGTAGCATACTCGTGTTTGGTTAGGTTAGGTCAAGTGTCATAACAATGAAGTAAATAATAGAATAATTATATATCATCATCATCAACAGCCCGTTTACGTCCACTGCTGAACATGGGCCGCCTCTTAACCCTTGGCAAGCCAGGATCTTAGAGGGATATTGCCATAATCACCACGCCTGGCAGACGGATTGGTGATCGCAGTAAGATGTAAACCTTGAGCTAATAAATTCTGCTGCCCATCCATCAGCCATATGTCCCTTAGTCGCCTTTTACGACACCCATGGGAACACACGGGGTGGTCTATTCTAAGCCGGAAACCACACGGATAAGCCGGAAACCACACGGTTAGTATAGAATAATTATGCGCGTTCACTGAAACTGGCAAATATACCTATTTAATAATATGAGTGGCACGAAAGTTGATCGACTTACGATTCGTATTATTATCCGGTGACATACCTACCTATACTATATACAATATACCTACATAGATCGAAAGTACTACAAAAAAAAAACATGTTGAGTAGGTACGCATTATTGCCGCACTCAGATTTTAGTTTTGAAAGCTTTTCTTGTTGAAATATCATGTAAAAACCATGTGGAATGCATACTGATTACGATACATAACTTGTTCATGAATTATTTAACTGGGTAACGCCCGCATCTCCGCATTCTCACCATATCGAGCGTAATTTTCCATACTTTTCTATGGAATTATTTGAAAATCACATGTAAGCGGAGAGTGGAAAGTGATTGCGATATAAATTTTAATTGAATGACAGAGGCAGGGACAGTTTATGCAACAAGCGAATCTCCTATTTATTTATGCAACTTTTGTAGTTTTTATCTAAAATATTATTGTTGCAAGACTTCGTTTTTTTAAGCCTTGCTGTTGGAAACCGCGTGAAGTGTTTTTTTTTTTTTTGGTCGGACATAATGCTTTTGCTACTTCACCGGCCATTGAGGCGAGCAGAGCTCCAGCCTTAATAAATTGTTTTAAATACTACAAACTAAGCAACCTGCAAGAGAGCGTCCTTTGGGACTTGGACCTCGACTCAGGGCGGTCGCTGGCGAGGGGGAGCTCGAAGTTAAGAAGGTAGGTAACCCGAAAAGAAGCGCTTTAGCCAAAAAAAAGCTAAATCTATATTTTTACTTATATATCGCAATATTTATGGTCCCCAACCATAGAAGATTGATATTTTCATGATACTAGTCTTTTTAGTCTATTAATTTTAATAGTTTATGTGAAGTATCACATAAACTATTAAATTTTATAGATTCAACGTTAAGGGTTGCTTTATTGGCGATGTCATGCTCGCTTTACCTAGTGTCATAGTGACCGCTTCGAGTTTGTTTCGAAACTGCTGTATTAATTTAGGTTTTTTTTTTCATAAGATTACTAGCAGAGTTTTGCATTCTACTAGTATTCTTGTTAACCCCTCGTGCTAAGCTAAAATGCTTTTGTTACGAGTGGGTTCACGTCGGTAGTGCAATGGGTAGGGTTCGAACCGGCGACCTCAAGATTATTAGTCCGACGCCCTAGCCATTGGGCTACGGCCGCTTTTAGTTGTCATATTAATATATGACATCACACCAGATACTAATCTGACTAATGTGACCCACTATGACACGGACAGGGTGGGGTCAGACTGAAAACATTATGGAATTCGTGTGACGCTGTACATATAAATATAAACCTTATATTATACTATTTAAATTAGTAGTTAGTTTATGTACAAAGTAATGAGCGCGTTTCCCGCCGTTAAGTAACAGTTTGGCGGGAATATGATATTATGTCTAATACCATTGTATTTTTTTGTAACTGGTCTTTTTAAATAAAATAATAATAAATATTTTAAGCCGTTAACCACACAATCGAGAAATATAACGCTTTCGTGATTATTCAAAGTAATTGTTGTCATATAAAAATAAGTCTTTATGTATAGTGTTGACAAGGTAAATGAGTTATTCGTTAAAGAGTCCAGTTCAAAACAATGTCACAATAAATAAGTGCGTAATAAATAATCTATATCTATACATAATTATAATAAAACTGTACAGGTCGAATGTTTGTACATAGAAAAAAAAACGCTAATAGAACCGAGTGACATAGAACACATCCAGATTTTTTTTAATTTTTTTTGTTTCTCGGTCTCTTTGTACGGGCTAATCTCCGAAACTGTGGCACCGATTGAAAAGAAATTTTGCATGGTGGCACCTTACATCCCCGGTCAACATTTTAACTACTTTTAATCATAGAAAATTAATGAGTTCATAGTTAAAAAGCCAAAGGAATAACATACACCAAGCGGATAAAGTCGCGGGCATAAGGTAGTGTATACATAATAATATATTATCTATTATATACATATATGTTACGGCTAATAGCCGAAGTGCGGCTACACCTTAGTTTAGTCACCAGTTTTAGCCGGCTACAACTAGGTGCAGTCGGCCACATGCGTTTGTAAGTCCCTGTTCGACTCCATTGGTTTAGGTTTAGGTTATTTTTTTTTTTAACCACCCCAACACCTTTTTGTCCCTTGCATAGGTATTGTTTAATTTAGAGTTAACTTAGAGGAACTTATAGGAACTTATTAAGGTTGACCTAAGTTTAACCGCAAGTTGTCGGCTGCACCTAGTTGTAGCCGGCTAAAACTAGGTGTAGCCGCACTTCGGCTATTAGCCGTAACATATACATAATAATATATTATCTATATTTCCCCCTAATACAAGCAATTCCTTGCTTAAAAGGTGATCTCCAATAATTATGTATCGAAATGCCTATTGTAATTGAAATAAACTTTTTTTATTATTATCTAGGGCTTATAAGCATTAGGTCGGATGTGGCATTATACGTCAGAAACATAAAACATTTCCGCACGTATGTAAGATCATTACTTAACAACTACATAAAAGATTTACCACTTGATATCAAGAGAGTCGTGTGAAAAGATTTTTCATACAAGTTTGTCTCTTGAGGAAAACATGAACTGAGATCAAAGAAGTGGCTTATTGTTAGAAAACAGATTGCCATGAAGCAGAAATAATATTTAAAAAAAAACTTAAGAACTTCTCCACCGAAGACAACAACCCATGCCCTTGTTATAATTCAAGGTCACCATAATCTGATAAATATATTATAATGAAACCGATGGGGTGTGCGTATGACGTCATTACAACATCAACTATTCTGTTTACTTGTATTAAGGGAAATGGGAAAATATTAGTAACCGGCTCTAAAATTTAATAATACCATCACAGCCTCCGTAGCTTAGCGGTATTGGGCTCGCTTTAAATCTTGGAGGTCGTGGGGTCGATTTCAAAGTGTTTAGGTAGAGGTACTTAGGGTCTGGCGGTTATTTATTGAATAAGATTTATTGAAGAAGTGACTTAAGTGAGTATGTTGTCATCATCATCATCATCATCAGCCCGTACAACGTCCACTGCTGAACATGGGCCTCCTCCCGAGGGAGAGTTTTGCCATAGTCACCACGCTTGGCAGGCGGATTGGTAACCGCAGTATTATGTTTGAATACACAGGGAAACGCTGCTGCCCGTTCCCTGGTATATGCTTGTCATAGATGATGTTATAACAATCGGGACCTTCGGCTTTACGTGCTTTCCGAGGCACGGAGGGTAGTCCCTTAACAGACCAGACCCGGAAAGAAATCTTAGAATTTACACAAAGATTTCTTGTCCGGCGTGGGGATCGAATCCACGACCTCCGAGACTTAAAGCGAGCCAAATACCGCTACGCTGCGGAGGTTGTGAAGTGAGTATGTATGTATATAAGATTAAGAAAAACAGAATGAAAATGAAGTTAGGTACAATACCTACTAAACGTTTTTAAAAATGAAAAAAAAAAGGACTATTAAAATTTCACAATACAAAAACCAAACATTTACCAAAAATTATTAAAAAATAAATTTTAAATATACGGCCGTAGCCCAATAGCTACGGCATCGGACTTGTGATCTTGTGGTCGCCAGTTCGATCCCCACCCATTGCACTACCGACGTGAACCCACTCGTAATACAAGCATTTTAGCTTAGCATGAGGGAGAATTTTAGAATACTAGTAGATTGCAAAACTCTGTTTGTAAGTATTTTTTTCAATGAATTATTTTACTTTACTTAATCATGTAATATAATTATATCACTAACCTTGAACCGTATCATAATTATATTCGTAGTAAGAGAGTAAAGCTAATTTACAGTATATAATTATATGCCTAGGAAAATTTCCATATTACGGCTTTATTATCCTACTGCGACACATTGACGATTATATTTGCCATTATAACTAGTATAACTTTCAGACTTACCTTCCTAGATAGAGATGCGTTATGGAGTTCATCCAGCGTCGGTCGAGGTGCCGCGTGGAGCGACAGCACGTTCCTATAGTTGTCCATGCGTGGTAAAGCTTCTCTAGTGAAATGTCTGGAACAAAATTATTTTCATTTTCAGCCTAGAGACCTCAACTAATGGCCATATGATAGTCTAACAAACCCTGTTAGAAGTTTTCCATAGAGGATGTTATAACAACTGGGACCATTGTTGCAGTGGAAGGTGGTATGTGGGGTGGTATGCCTGGTAGCCGTGGCAATTCTGAAAGCTCTAGATGGCGTTGCCAGTCTGTTTGTGGTTAGTGCGGCTTATGTTGGCGAATACAATTGCGCGAAGTTAAGCAGAAAAGACTCAATCCATTGGGAAAAATTGACTTAAGCAAGCCATCGTACTCGTGTGGGTGGAATCTATTATGTGGACAAAACCATTTTCTGAAAATGTACACGGATCCTTTTTTAGCTACCCCGACTCAACTCAACGTATGAACAGCCCACAAAAAGTATTTGCTGAACGAAATCACTCCACTTCGCTTGTTTCTAAGTAATGTATTTCTATGAGTATATTATACCTTATCCCAATTAATCAAGGGTAATTGAAAAAATACTCTGTGTCAGCGTAATTACAGCTCAAATTTCAAACTTCTTTGAGTAAATTGAGTTTTTTCTGCTTAACTACGTCCAACTTTTTGAGGCACGGAAGATCGCTGTTACAACTCAGTCTACTGCAATTTCCGCCACACTGAAATCTGTTTAAATGCCGACCTACGAATGATTTAAATAATCACAGCCAACTCTAATTCTATAGGTTCTGTTCATCCACCTGAAGTTATTGGCATGTTATATTTAGTTACCTGAAACTTTTCCCATATTTGGTGTCAGTGGCTGTGAGAGGGTCGTCGCTGTCCATCCCGTCTTCGGAATCCTCAGTGCCAAGGTCTTCGTTTTGGATATCTTCCATCTGAAACAAATATATTTTTTATTAGAGACAATCATCGATCTATATCTATCTAAACAAATAAAAATGAATCGCTAAAACGCACATAATTTGGGAACTGGACTTAACCAATTTAGTTAATTATTTTTGTATTTATTTATTTTACTTAATAACTTTAGCACAATGATAGCACAGGGCGGACTTAATGCCCGGGCATTCTCTCCCAGCCAACCATTGACCACTGAGTACCAACACAAACCGCTACCGGTTTAATGGTACTATACAGAATTAAGATGAAGAACTGTTGGAAAAAAGGAATATAAAAAAAAAAAAATTGGTGCAGAGATAGTGTGGTAGATGCACTAAAGTAGTAACGAGAATTATAAAAGAGAAAAATATACCATTGAGGTAAGTATATAAGAACAATATATTAATATTACATACGAATGCATTTAAATAATATATACTATAAACAATAACATACTATATATAATATAAATATATATAAATTTAACGTTGTGACGACTCAGTGATATTTCTGATGACATGTCACGCACTTTGTTCTTGAATGTGAGACGATTCTTTGCCATCCTGATGCTAAGAGGAAGAGCATTCCAAAGTAGAATGGACTGGACAAAAACAAAGAAATGAGTAAAGTCAGTACAGAGGGGAGGACAGTGAAGAAGACGGTTGTGAGAGGAACGCAATGTTTTATCGTGATTGGTAAAACGAAACTGAAACTGGGAAGTGAGATAAGAGGAAGAGGAAGGGGAGTCAAGAATAGGAAAGAGATGTAAGTGCCCTCATGTTGTCGTACAGACAACCAGTTGAGTTCGGCACGGTATAAAGAGACATGGTCGTACTTGCGGAGATTGAATACGAATCGAATGCAGTTAATCAGAAGCCGGTCAAGTTTATTGAGGAGTTCTGCATTCAGGTCAAAATAGCACACACCACCATAGTCGATAATAGGGAGTATTAGATGATGTTTGAGACATTAAATAGTAGACGACATCAAAATAAAGTATGCATACCTCCACATAAAACTGCTCTGTACGACAAAAGTGTATTCTGTATGGCCCCAAGGGCTTATAACAAACTACCTACTAAACTACAGAATACAGAAAATCATACCGTATTCAAAGCTGTATTAAACGATATTTTAGTAAAAAAAAGCGTATTATAACCTAGGTGAATATTTTAATGACCACGTATTATACTACTATTTGATTGTACTGTAAAATTTGCACACCGAAAGGCTAATTATGCCCGGTGAAGTAGCAAAAGCTTCCTGGCTAACTAAAATGTCGGTCCGAAAAAAAAAAAAAAAAAAAAAAAAAAGAAAGGCTAATATGAAATGGACTTTATTTTTGTAAGAACTCTGTGAGCACATATTTATGCGAATAAATTATTTGATTTGATTTGGTTTAAGCCTGCACAAACATTACTTTTGTTTTGGATGGCAGGATATCATATTCTATTGTATTGTATTCGTAATTATGAGGACTAGGTTTGTATGATGGAAAATGTCAGTACAAAATACGGTCGACACAGGACGTGAACAACTTGTATATAAATTAAAAATGAAATTGACTTTTGAGAAACCGGAAGTACAGTGTAAAGAACAGTGGGAAGCAACTTTTGCACACTGCTAGTATTCTGCTGCCCATTCCTTTGCATTCGATTGTTATAGAAGATTTTATTACAATCGGGACCAACGTCTTAACTTAATCTGAGGCACGGAGGGTAGTCCCTCAGCCAACCAGACCCGGAAAGAAATCTACACAAAGATTTATTTTCCGGGGGGCTCGAACGCACGGCCCCCGATATTTAAAGCGAGCCAAATGCCACAACCATATAACATTATTGATCAATGTGTGTTCCAATGCGATACTCTCTGAAATATGACTCGATATTAAAATCGATATGACACGTTTAGTCAATGTTTATAACCAAAACCACGTATTGGCAATGATTAAAACTGAATCAATTCCAACAATAGTACGTTAAAAGCCACACAAACCATAATCTTCATAAAACAAATCATTGATATTGAAAGCCGAAACATTTAATCTCAATTTATACCTTGAATCGGACAGTTACAGTCAGTTTTAGACATTAGTGACGTCATCGGATAATATAAATATTTACGAGTTGGTTAAATCAACTATGAAACTGTAACTGACTGAACGAAGATGACAGTGACTTTGAAAGCTATAAGAAAATGATAAGAGGTGCAGTTTTATACACGGAAATTCCGTTTCCGTGGAAATCTCCTGAAAGGACTAGTTGACTCATATGGAATTATCTTAATATTTTATTTCTATAATCATTTAATTATAATTTAGGTTTCAGTTTCAGAGTCGGAGTGTGTAATGTATGTTTTGTAGCCTATATGTTAACCCAGCGTATAACCTATCCCGATGCAAAATTTCAGCCAATTCCGTTCAGTAGTTTTTACGTGATAGTTTAACAAATATCCATACATCCATTGCGTTTATAATATGAGTGTATAGATCCTGTCAATAATTTTACTATAAAATCTCTGATACACTAATTACCTAAAATATTTATAAGTTATTAATAATTCAAGTTATTGAAAAGGACTTGAATGTCTCAGAGAAGTTAAAAAAAGTTAGTAATATTATAAACGCGAAAGATTGTGAGTATCGTATGGATGGATTAATGTTTAATGGTAACTCTTCTATGGGTTCTATTGGTGATCACTGATTATGACTTTTAGTATTTTTGAGCAACAGTTTGCGGGGACTTCGGGTCTACAAAGACATCGGAAAGTTTTGTTCAAACTTAGGGTCGGGACGAGATGGAACCCCAAACATGTTTAGATACGGGGCCGGTGTATTGCTGGCTAAGCCACTGACTCTGTCAAAAATACACAGATGGCTGATCCCTGATCAATATAATTCTAGAGCTCAGAGACATAAGGTCGAATGTGCCTTTATCGCCAACTGGCACATAGGACCAAATGCTTCTGAAGTATAATACATACATACATAAGCTCACGCCTGTTTCCCAGCGGAGTAGGCAGAGACAATGGACCTCCACTTGCTACGATCCCTACACACATCTTTCGCTTCATGCACTCTCATAACATACTTCATACAAGCACGTCAGTTTAGGGTTGATCTTATATGACCTTTTGCGAGGATGTCTCCGATTTGGTCACAAAACGTTCGTCGAGGTCTTTCCCTTCCGACTGTGCCACTCACACTTGCCATGTATTCCTGTTTTGTCAGTCTTTCTTCGTCTATTCTTTCCAAGTATAATATTAAGTACGTATATATTATTAATATATAGTATTAATGAAGTATATAAAAAAAATGTACTTAAATGTGTTATGCATTGTAAATAACGTATAACAAGCGCGGATAATTCGTCTAAGTTACTAATAAACTATTTCATTTCATTTCAAGAGTACACCCTTCTGCTTTTCAGGTCTAGAATGGAATATGCAATTCGAAAACAGCACATCTCATATGACTTGTCTCGTGGAGTTGTGTCCTTTTCAAAATTGGTCATAAAATTTAATTGAAAGCTCTAACCAAAACCTTACTAGCGATCGTTCCCGCTGGAAATCGATGGGGGAGGCCTATGTTCAGCAGTGGACTACAACAGTCTGATGAAGTGATGAAGTAATGAACCAAAACCAACCGTCGTCATACTATTACACACATTACCTTCATTCTACGTCATATTTCGATAGATTCCACGTGTATTTATTATTGAATAATAATAACCATAGAATATATAAATAAGTCGGGATAAATATTAATGCGTAATAATAATGTCTACGAATAAAATGTTATAGTAGGAAAACGGTGAATAGTGCCCTAGCTTTGTTTTTTTTTACTAAGATTTAACAAGCAATTAACTAAATATCTAGTATAGTAATAGTATGGATGAATGGATGTTTGTTACTTTTCACGCCAAAATCACTGAACGGAATTGGCTGCAATTTTGCACCGGGATAGGTTATACGCTGGATTAACATATAGGCTACAAAACATCACGCTCCGTCCCACTGGAGCAGAGTAACGCGGGTAAAACCGCGGGGCACAGCTAGTATTATCATAAAACGAAAGTAAACTAAACACTGAGCTTTGTCCTCATCAAGAAAGACTTGACAGTCTAAACCTGAAAATTGGAAGGTGTATTAGAGAATAAACCGTCTTGATTATAATCTATTTCGCGAGATTTTGAAAACCGTAAAATACTGATGACAAAAACGTTCAAAGGTAAGGTTAAGTTAGAACTTCACAATATCTCGACGGTTTACTATCTGGCTGGATAGATTATAATCTATCGGTATTTATAATTTAACGGTGACATCTATAATCACGTTTGTTTGTAAAATCGCAAAGTACGCGAGGCTACGAAGCAATAGCTAGTTTATAAATAAAATTCTTTAAAAGATTTGCACATTTAATGACGTTTTAAAATCTATATATATAAAAGAAAGTCGTGTTTGTTACAACACTTATAACTCGAGAACGGCTGGACCGATTGCCATGGTTTTTGATTTGTTGGATTTGTTTCCGTCCCGAATAGTAGAATACATTTTAAAAACAAAAGAAAGTCGTGTTAGTTACACTATTTATAACTCAAGAACGGCTGAACCGATTTGGCTGAAAATTGGTAGGGAGGTAGCTAAGAACTGGGAGAAGGACATAGGATACTTTTGGGTAGGGGTAGGGTAGGGTAGGGTAGGGTAGGGGTAGAGTAGGGGTAGAGTAGGGGTAGGGTAGGGGTAGGGGTAGGGTAGGGGTAGGGTAGGGGTAGGGTAATGCAGGGGTAGGGTATAAAAGTCCACCCCTGCGAAGCCGGGGCGGGCCGCTAGTAATACTATAAACTGTAAGTTGTAACAGCCTTATCGTAACACGATGCGGAATACAGACGAGGTCGTAAAACACGGTAACGGTACGAGCTACTTTATGTATAAATAATTTAACGTGCGATTTTATATTTTTTACACGCCCGCGATTTCGTCTGCTTAAATTTCGATTTCTCTATGTAAGCTTGAAACACCTGTTTCATTCCTTTAGAGGATGATTTTTGATGAATCCTGTTTTAACTGTTGATAGTCATTTCAGCGCTATCATTTAAAGATTATTAATATAATTTCGAAATTGAGATTAATAAAATTCGACCACCGGCAGGATTTGAACCTGCATCTTAGGTTAAGCCCTTAATGCCTTAACGTATTAGGCTACGGTGGAATCACACCGGTCGTCGAAATTTATCAATCCCTTTATAACACGTCTCTAAGGGGGACGTGTTATAAATAAAACATAGTATAAGGTAAACTTTTCCGTAAAGTATTCATAAAACATTTAAAAATAATGTAATTGATGAAATTTTAAAATTGGATAATCACCGCCGATTTAAATATTTCTTATGCGTCCTTAAACTTGATTCATTTTTGTTCACACAAAAAAATGAATGAAATCCGACTACCCTTATGAGCTAATGTTATGTGAGGAGCTAATGTTAATTATAACTATGTAAATATTTTGACAGGGTTGCCCAAATCAAAGAGAAAACGTTTCTACTTTAGCTATACCAAGTTTTATGAAAACCCATTTAACAATTCTGTACAGAATTGGAGAGCATAGTTTTATTTTATGCATACTAGATTGTCTGTTGTCCGCGACTTGATCCATTTTTCCAAACCTTTACATTCTATTGAATAAAGAATTTAAAATCTGCTTTCTTATCGGGTGACTAATTGCCTTCGTCATATAGAGAATACACCCTCCAAGATGTCCACTGATCAGAGGTCAGTGAACGAGTAACGCACTGACGCTGGTAGAACTCTGCCTTGACATGTGTAGCTTACGCATTCACGCATACCAATATTATGCCTTGCCTTGACAGTCGATCTGTCGCAGCGTCAGGTTCTTGATAACAAACTTCATTATTTGTTAACAAAAATGCCGAATTGTGTGAGTACAAGTGTGTGTAAGTGTACAAATCTTATAGCTCACATCAATTCACATAAAAACCGGCTTCAGTGCATTGTTCGACAACGTTGAGCTTTTACTTTTTATTAGAGTTCCGCACCCGAAGGGTAAAAACGGGACCCCTATTACTAAGACTTCGCTGTCTGTCTGTCACCGTCAAATTTTCACAAATTATGTAATTTGAGCAGCTGATTTTTTTTCGCGATTTCAGGTTTGGTGCCATAGTAAAAGTTGTTTGTTATCATGAGCACAATGATGTGTTTAGGTATCGCGTTCACTAATTACCAGTCACCCTATATATATATTTTTTACACGCCCGCGATTTCGTCTGCTTAAATTTCGATTTCTCTATGTAAGCTTTAAACACCTGTTTCATTCCTTTAGAGGTTGATTTTTGATGAATCCTGTTTTAACTGCTGGCAGTCATTTCAGCGCTATCATTTAAACAGTCATAATTGCTGGAATTTTAATTGGATAATCACATCAATTCACATAAAAACCGGCTTCAGTGCATTGTTCGACAACGGTGAGCTTTTACTTTTTGTTAGGGTTCCGTACCCGAAGGGTAAAAACGGGACCCTATTTCTAAGACTTCGCTGTCTGTCTGTCTCTTTCTCTGTCACCAGGCTGTATCTCTAGAACCGCAATAGCTAGACATTTGAAATTTTCACAAATTATGTAATTCTGTTGCCGCTATAACAACAAATACTATAAAAATAAAATAAAATAAATAATTACCACTTGAAAGTGGTACGGAACCCTTCGTGCGCGAGTCTGACTCGCACTTGGCCGGTTTTTTGGTCTGAGGTCAGGATAGCGTTTTATTAATATACAGATTGCTACTATAACTGCGAATGTTTCAGTTTTGCATATATGTGGGTATGTACGTTAGGTGTGTCCGAAGATAAGTGAAGATGTTTGTTTGTGAACGAAAGATGTGACAAATGTTAAGATGATTTATGAACGGAATGCGGAAGTTGATAATTAGCCAATGAGAAAGTAATAAGTGAACGAAAATTGAGATATAACGACTGATTGGTTTATGCACAGAGTACGGAAGTGGTTATAAGAAAGGTGAATGAACAATGATTGAATGAGATAAGACTGAAGGATTAAGAATACCGGCTCCCGACCCATAGTTTGCTAAGAACCTTCCGATGCCCTCGTAAACCCGAAGTCCGAGAGGCCCGTGAACTGTTAAGTAGAGCGACAGTTGCACTAAACTCCCCTAAAGAAACTAAAAGGCACAATCCCTCAAACTTTTCGTCAGCGACCGCCCTGAGCCGAGGTCCAAGTCCCACAGGGGATGCCCTCTTGCGCAGGTTGCTTAGTTTGTAGTGTTTAAACCATTTATCTAGGCTGGAGCTCGCTCACCTTTATGCCCTTTGTAGCGAAAGCAACTTTGGAAAGGAAGCTGCTAGACGAAGGACGAACACATATTATAAGAAGGATCGAGAAGAAAATAAAAGACTATCTATCGAATAACCATGTTTTATTGCTGGATCAGCTCTCCTCTTGGTTATATCCCACATACATAACTTATATCTCCTATAAAATATAAACTATAACAAAGATATAAATAACTTGATCACACTAGTTTCAGTCAGTTACGTATCGCATCTGTTTTAAATTGAACTTAGCTCATTTACACAATAGAAATATTATTACAGTCCTCAATTATGTTATAGATCCTTTATGATATAAATTAACTACTTCAGGCTACTTCTACGTAGATGCTTGTATATTTGAAACTAGCTTTTGCCCGTGACTTCATTCGCATGGAATAGTTACTCTGGGCTAGGTTACATCTCCAAAATTTAAAAATAAGGACAAGACGCGTGAAATACCCGAAATTTAGACCTTAGAACCCGGCCATGTCAATAGGTTTTCTTAAACACATGGGGTCGGGCACAGGGGGTGGGTCGCGGGCGGCCTAAGACTTTTGAAACCGGACAATATATGAAGTCCGACCCGGACGCTCCCTGGACGCCCTCTAAACTAGGACAAATACGGGGAAACCCGGAAGAATGGAAAACCGTTTTTTTTTTTTGCATGGTAGTATATCTTTATCTTCTTCCAAGAAGTCTTCTTCCTTGAAAAAGAAGTCGACTGCCCGCCGCCTTGGGGAAAGAAGGCGAGTGCTGACTGTGCAAGGTTAGCCCTCTAAAACCCACCACGGTTACCTACCTCTGATGGTTGCGACTCTGGGCCAACCCCGATTTTTAAATATTCTTCATTGGTTCATACTACCTTTACAAGATAAAATAATCAAGCGCTAATTCGGTCGGCTTAAGAATATATGATAGAAAAAGTATATGGCTAGGGTAAACCCTAGCCATATACTTTTTCTAAAGCCTAAAGGTGGTCAGTGGTACCACTGGGTCGTGATCCTAACCCCTTAAGGGTGCCCCCAGGTGTGTGTCACTTTATTGTATGTTTTACTAAACTTCTATAATGCTCCACTAAAACCAATAATAATTAATGTAAATTTAAACTTATTATGAGTAAAGAAATTAATTAATGACCAGCAAGACTTCTTAGTCTGTAATATCCTACAATTTGCTTCCTGTTAGTTAAGTCAAAGTCAAAAATTCTTTATTCATATAGACACATTTAAAATATTTTAAATCATGTTCTTATGATGCGTCCCTTTCTTTTACTACCACCAGTTCTGGACGTGGCAACTCTGAGAAGAACTGGCAAGAATCTCAGAGGAATCCTCTAAGTATCTAGTTAAATTCATAGAATAAGAATAATTATGTAACATTGTGATTCTGTCAAGTACAAGTGTATGTAACTATGTAAATACCTAAGTGCTGAATAAATTCATTATTTCATTTAATTAGGTACGTGTCATAAAAATCATATGACATAGTCATAAAAATGCCAATCAATATTACATTGAGTTTCTTTACAGTAAATTAGCTTTTAACCGTGACTGAGGTAATATGCGTAAAATATGCAATCTTTGTTTTTACATTTTTGTTGACTAAACTTAAACCAGAGACAACTTAATCTTACTTAGTAACTATTTATTAATCTCTGCTTAAACTAAGTATAATGTCAACATCCGTAGCGTAACGGTATTTGGCTCGCTTAAAATCTCGGAGGTAGTGGGTTCGATCCCAACGCCGGACAGGAAATCTTTGTGTAAATTCTAAGTTTTTTTCCGGGTCTGGTGGGTTGAGGGACTACCCTGCGCGCCTACGAAAGCACGTTAAGCCGTTGGTCCCGATTGTTATAACATCATCTACAATTATCATTTATCATGGAACGGGCAGCAGCGTTTCCTTGTGTGTTACAACATAATACTGCGGTCACCAACCGCCGACTATGGGAAATACCCTCCCTCGGGAGGAGGCCCATATTCAGCAGTGGGCGTTATACGGACTGATGATGATGAATGACTTAAAAAATAATTTGACGTGCAAAATGCCAGAATTGTAAATTTTGACTGTCCGTTAGGATTCACCGTGGCTGAATGATTAAGGGATTTAAACCTCTTCCTAAGATTACACGTTCGAATACTGTCCGTGTTTTTGAGCACCAATAAGTTAAGATAAGATAAGATATCATTTATTTTCTCACCACAATTTACAATAACAAAAATAAATTAGTCTATTACAGAGCATAGCTTTTGTGGGAGACTGGTGCCTAAAAGGGGCGTTAGCCTGTATTGCAGGACACCAGGCCTCCATCCCAGATATTGTTTTCAATTATATATTACAAATATGGAGCAGGTTGTGTTATTATTGAAGTTTTATTGTAACATTTAGTTTTTTACAAGGGTGATGTCTATGTTAGTAATTACACTGTATGTGTGTGTGTTTATGTGAAGTGTGATCAATGGGTGTGCGTGTGTGTGTGTGCGGTTTCTTTAAGATATTTGTTATTTTCGAGATATATTTCGTCGATTTTGATTATTTTTTCAGTGTTCTCATAGTTTAATGACAGTAGCCATTTAGTTAATCGATTTTTGCATGCGGATTTTGTTAGCAGGAATATGTTAGAAGTTTTAATGGTTTAAGCATCAAAGCTATTTTTAAACATGAATAGTTTTGGTACTCAAACCATTAGTGCTCAAAAAATTGGTGCTGAAAGAGGCATTTCCGTCCAAAAAACGTCCGTCCGTGTATATCAAGGCTATGACGGCGAAATGACGTCACATTTATAGGCTCGTTGACATGACACTAATTTACGAATCACTAAACTCTTTATTTCACGTTTCAGAAAATTATCACCCTTACAACATTCAATAGTTAATACAAGAAAACCGTTGGCGTATACTTAGCACGACGCTGTACGATGCGGCCGAAGGTCGAGTCATTTTGACGTCGTGACGAAAAGAAACACATAAAATATATAAGTCACGATAACTTATTGGTAGCATATATGGAGCATATTAAATATATGCCTTGCCTTTAACTCATCGTCATCATCAAGCGGCCGTAGCCCCAATGGTTAGGGCGTCGGACTTGTGATGTTGAGGTCGCCGGTTCGAACCCCACCCATTGCACTTTCGACGTGAACACACTCGTTATACAAGCATTTTAGCTTAGCAAGAGAGAGAATTTTAGAATACTAGTAGACTGCAAAACTCTGGTAGGAAACTTTATAAATATATATAGGTATATATCTCTATATTCCTGCCTTTTTTTTTGTCCCGGGGAAAATGCATTTACGCATTTCCACCGCCGCTGCAGCGTATCCGCGCGCTTGCGGTAGGATATGTGGGCCTCGCCTTCTACATAGCGGTGGTATGCTTACTCATACCACGAGGATAGCTCATTTAATGATGTTATAGATCCTTTATGATATAAATTAAATACTTCAGGCTATTTATACGTAGGTGCTTGTATATTTGAAACTAGCTTTTGCCCGTGACTTCGTCCGCATGGAATAGTTAGTCTGGGCTAGGTTTGCCATTGGAAGCCCGGAGCCACCTGCCGCAAGCTGTGCCCGGTGAAGTAGCAAAAGCCTCAGGGCTAACTACATATGTCCGTCCGAAAAAAAAAAAAAAAAAAAAAAAAAAAAAAAAAAAAAAAAACTGCCGCAAGCATCCGAGGCAGGCTACCGTGGTGGTTATAGTGGGTAACCAGATACCCCGGCTCGCAAGCTACACAGAGCCGGGAGCAAGTGAAGGAGTCCCACACGCCCCCATCGTCTTCCCCCTAGACGGTGGGAAGTCCATAAAAGAGGCCTCGCCTTCTCCATAGCGGTGGTATGCTTGCTCATACCACGAGGATAGCTCATTTACGCAATAGAAATATTATTACATGTTAGTTTTGACTGATTTTGCTAGTTAAAAGTACTTTTGACTGGTTGAGAGTTTTGACTGCAACATACCTATACAATTAATAGATGGGAAGCAGCATCTATAGTAGACGTTTTTATTTAATACGAAATATATTTATCTTGATTGTTTTGTATAAAAAAATATTTCTCTCAAATTTCTTCACTAACGCGACACCATTTACGGTTAAAGGAAATGACATATACTTTGGGAAGCACCTTATTTACTTAGTGTATAATTTGTGTCAATGTATTTTCGTGGAAATTCATCGCACAACAGTTGAAGGCCATTTTTACCACTAGTCGCATTAACAGTTGTTACCTCAGACTTCTATTCTGATTTAGTATCTAGGTACTTTAGTCATGTAGCAAATGCTTTCTGGCAAACTAAGTAATGTCCGTCCGAAAATAAATATAAATGTATAGCCCTGGTTGACCGTAAGTTGGAGAGTCCTGCGAACTTGAGGCGCGTTCCCGTGCGAAACACAGCGGTATCCGTTTTTAGGCTGTTTTTGGGAGCCAACTTCTCTTTATCTAAAAGAACTAGCAACTAATAAAAAATACATTAAATTTCTACATAATCTTGACTACAAAATGGTAGTTTTTTTTTTTTTTACGCGCCATAATATTTAATTAAAGGGCCACAAAGAAGCCACAGAAATGAGAAATAATGATTTTTAACATGCATCTCCTCCTAAAATAACCATTATTTTGATTTGCTTCCTAAACTAATGGATAGGTAATTTAATAAAGAACATTTTGCTAGTTATATTTTTTTCAAAACACGAAAATTTGTTTTTTTCTAAAATCTGAGCGTACTCGCTAAGTAACTCTTGCGCAGAGTTAGTGTGCCACAAAGAGGGAACGAATGCTCAAGGTTATTTGGTCAGGGTAGCGCCTTAAAAGAAAGACAGTTTTTTTTTTTTATTGCTTTCAGTGGCAGACGAGCAAGCGGCACACCTGATGGTAAGTGTTAACCGCCGCTCATGGACTCAAGCAATGCCAGGGAAGCAGACTGTCATTGCACAAGCCGCTGCCTACCGTGATAGGAGTGCTCTTTTTAAACCTCGTTTGAAGAAGGACATGTCATAGCACAAGGGAAACACCGCAGCAGGGAGATCATTCTACAACTTACACGTCCGTGGAAGAAATGACCGCTGAAAACGTACCGTACTGGACGGAAACGAATCCAGGTAAAAAGGATGTAGCCTGTTGCGACGCCGAGTGGTACGGTAATAGAAGGGTGCCGCTGGTACCAGGTCGAACAGTTCCTCGGAGCATTCCCCGTGGAAAAGCCGGTAGAACACACAGAGGGAACCAAAGTCCCTCCGTTGCTCTAGTTCCACTAAACTCTGTAATGCCTCTGGAAAACGTCCTCTTTCGCAGCTTACTCAGGTCGTGGTTAAAACCACTAACCGCTGTGACTCAGGTTGCCATGCTTGGATTCTAGAGCCCAAAACCCGGATATGGCATCAGGTTTATTTAAAAAGCGGCGGCCCGAACTTTATTTTTTTTAACCCGGACTTCGAATAAAGTCCGGCACGGACGCTCCCCGGACCCCCTATAAACGAGGACAAATCCGGGAAATCCCGGACGGATGGCAACCGTAGCTGTGACCACAGATTAAACGGAGCAAGCCCAGAGCGGGACCAATCTGAATGTAAGTTTGTTTGTTACGCTTTCACGTGTACAGTACACATATTCTTGGAGGTGTAAAAAGAAACATAGGAACATTGGCTTCAATGTAAGCGTAGCCAGGTAAAAGCTAATAATAAATAATAATCCATCGACAAGATTTCCCGTATGAAGCCGCTTCAATCTGGACCCAACACGACTAGTTGTGAGACCAGTCGTACGATCGGTACAGGAACTAAATTGATGTCTATTTGCGTCCAATCTCCTTCTACTTAGTGATCACGGTTGAAGGTAAAGGTAAGTTGGAACCGGTTAAAATTGGATTTGGAACATGGAGACGAGGTCCCGGTGAGTAGAAAGTTATGTCTTTACCATCTGCGCCCCGCGGTTTTACCCGCGTCACTCTGCTCCAGTGGGTCGGAGCGTGATATACTATAGCCTATATGTTAATCCAGCTTATAAACTATCCGCGTGCAAACTTTCAGCCAAATTTTGCCAGTAGATTTTGCGTGAAAGAGTAACAAACGTCCATCCATCCATACATCCATACTTACAAACTTTCGCGTTTATAATATTAGTAGGATACATATTTATTTCGTCTATCACTACATAGTATGAAACAAAGTCGCTTCCCACCCGCTGTCTGTCTGTCTGTCTCTAAGTACGCGGATGTTCCAGTAGACAGAGTGATTCAGGAGGAAGGTTAATATGTACAATTCATCAGCATTACACTAGAGCAAAGCCGGGGCGGGTCGCTAGTTTAGTATAATAGCTCATATACGTTGGCGGTTAGATTTCGTTGGCAATTTCTTTATACTTAGGTAAAGTATAAAGAAATTGCCAACGAAATGTCATTCAAATAAGAAAACACAACTTAAAAAAAACCTAAACTAAAAGTCACAACTCAAAAAACCCTTAAAAATACTAAAAGTCATAATTGGTCATATCAATCGACCGCCACCCTGCGCCGAAGTCCAAGCTCGTCAGGGGCGCGCTCTTGCGCAGGGTTACTTAGTTTTTATTTTTTCAACCATTTATTATGGAGCTCTGCTCGCCTTTATGCACGGTAAAGTAGCAAACGCCTCGTAGTTAACTACGAATGTCAACCGAAAAAAAAAGGCGCGCTGCGCCGAAGTCCAATTTCAACAGAGGGCGCTTTCTTGTGCAGGTTGCTTAGTTTGTGGTTTATAAGCCATTTAATAAAGCTGGAGCTCCGCTCGCCTTTATGCCCGATGAAGTAGCAAAATTCCTCGTGGCGAACTACATACCTATATTCTTTCGACCGTAGGTACTTACTGTACATAGTCGAATAAAAAGCTCTCTATATGCAACCTTCGTACGAACTGATTTTATTTAACAGGCGGTTCAATGCATCATATAACAATTTTGAATTGTTTTCAACACAATAACGGTACTCCCACTTCCTACCGACAAATCATTTACATGCCCACGCGCAGCAATGTTGAATTTCTTTACTTTTACTATGTAACCTTGACCAGGGACCCTATAATACGCGTAGATTTTGATTTTGCCATACCAAACCGTACTTAATTCGAATATAATATGGCGAGGTAATGAGTGCGTTTATGGAGAATTGATAGGTACATTAGAATTCGCGTCTCCGTAAATGAGACCTTAGAACCGTGAAATTGACAGATTATATTGCCTGAATACCCAAGAAAACGAAGGATCTTTCAAAATTCAACCCCATAGGGATGAAATGTGGGGTAAAAGATTATTTGAAATAACACCCGCACTAGGATAATAAAAATCTACTTCACGCGCAACGCAACAGCCTACATTGTACGTCAGCCATATCACTGTTTTATTGAAGTATTCTTATAGTAGTATATGAGAAAATGATCGATTTTTGACATGCAGTTTTCTTCCATAAGTATATTGATATTAACAACTCCCCGCCACAAGATATTCTTTCCCACGGGAACTGTATCATCATCATCAACATGATCATCAGCCCGTATAACATCCACTGCTGAACATGGGCCTCCTCCCGGGGGAGGGTATTTGCCATAGTCACCACGCTTGGCAGGCGGGTTGGTGACCGCAGTATTCGGTTGTACCACACAAGGAAACGCTGCTGCTCGTTCCTTGATATACGATTATTATAGATGATGTTATAACAATCGGGACCAACGGCTATCGGCTTCGGCTTCCCTCACACAACCAGACCCGGAAAGAAATCTACGAATTTACACAAGATTTCCTGTCCGGCGTGGGGATCGAACTCACGACCTCCGAGATTTAAAGCGAGCCAAATACCGCTACGCTACGGAGGTTGTGTGGGAACTGTATATGTTGCCTGAATAAAGAGCACTACTTTACCTACCAAATGAAAAGTACCTATCACTACGAGTACATAGTATAAAACCAAGTCGCTTGCCGCTGTCTGTCCGTCCCTTTATGCTTAGATCTTTAAAACTACGCAACAGATTTTGATGCGGTTTTTTTTAATAGATAGCTTGATTCAAGAGGAAGTTTTATATGTATGATACATCAGCATTGCACCCGTGCATAGCCGAGGCGAGTCGCTAGTATTACATATAGGACTATGTTTATACATTTTCGAGCGCATTTTATTTTATTTTACTCTAATGTTTTAATAGTTTTATTTTTTGTAAAGTTTGCACTCACTTTTTATACTTAAAATTGTACTAACTACTTCAAACTAATCAAATATAAAGGTACCACTAAGGGACTCCACGAGACAGGCTCGACCTAGTGTGGAGTCCACCAGTAATATGCTTCCTTCGGTCAAATTATTTGATTATAAATGTTCAATATAGTCCCTAAGGAAATGTAAGTTAATTTATTTATTTTTATTTATTATTAAAATACATTTACAATATCATAACAGGAGAGACTTCTAAAGCGACATTGTAAGCTTACATCTATCTTAAAATACCTAAACTTAAACATAAAGTAACCTAAATCCTATATTTCACAAGTAATGCACTTCTGTGCTACTTCTGTGAATTTCGGCAGGCTACAGTTATATATATCGACATCTAAGGCTACTTTATTAATAATACGTATGGCACGCGATAGTGGAGCAAATTTTTGCAAATTTGTTCTTGCCGTCGGAACATTGAGTGTGTTGGGCTGACGACGCGCGCCCACATACCCGTTAGGGGCACACAGCTGTATGCGCTCCAGCACCTCAAGGTGGTGAATGTCGCCGCGCAGCACGCGCCACACGTAGCACGCGAGTGCTATGTCGCGATTATATGGATTTATATGGAAATAGAAATATTATTATTATGTTATTATTGTTTGTGTAATGTGTTATAGTAAACTCAAACATTGGCAACATATTTATGTCGATATTTTGTGGTAAACATTATCTCATCTTATCAGACAGACATCGACTCAGCCTTTCCATTCGCCGAATAGCCTATTAAATAGATAAATATCCTATTTTCTTATTGAATAGGCTTATCGGCAAATGGAAAGTCTTAGGCCCGTCGCCCACGGCGACTTTTTGCAGCGATACAGTAGCAATGATGTCGCGCGTTTGCATGGATACAGTCGCGATGCGGTCATTAGCTGTGTGCTATCGCCCACAAAACCACGATTCAGTCGCGATGCTGTTGCGCGTTTACGAAACGCGCGACTGCATCGCTGCAAAAAGTCGCCGTGGGCGAGGGGCCTTAGTCGCAGTAGAGTCGTTATGACGAAGGCTAGTACTCATGATACATGATAAATGCTGCAACATGATAAGGCAAGGCCCCTCGCCCACGGCGACTTTTTGCAGCGATGCTGTCGCGCATTTGTATCGATACAGTCGCGATGCAGTCACTAGCTGTGTGCTATCGCTCACATAACCATGATTCAGTCGCGAGGCTGTTGCGCGTTTACGAAACGCGCGACTGCATCGCTGCAAATAGTTGCCGTGGGCGAGGGGCCTAAAGTGTAAACTTTAATTATGTTGCAGCATTTATCATATGCTTTTAATACCATAGATTTCTAAGGCGACGCCAGAAAAGGTTGTCACGGGTGTTGTAATACTATATAGGTACCTACTTCTCTTTATTTTTGTAATCTATATTGGCGGATGAGTCCATCGGTTACATTGCGGCAGACTGGCACCTTTTAGCTATCACACCGAATTTGCAACTAAATTAAAAGTCTATTCTATGTAATTTATAAATTAGTTATTGTTAATCTATATGTAAGACAACTGATCAGACTGTAGGTAAGTTCCAATTGTAAAAAAAAAAGAAATGTAAATCTGGAGGAGCGCTCCCTATACTCGATACTTACTTAAAGGTTTCATGGTTTCCGTCATAATATCCTGCTGCGAGTACCTACATATCGATGTATGGGGATCACTAACCTAGATACTAAAATGTTTTTAAAAGATGTACAAATGATTAATCAAAGACTTTAAAAGATGACAAAAGAATGATCTCGGAGTTTCTTATAGTCTTTCTTCTCCGGGTGTCACAACGTAGGTAGATAGAGAAAGACTCGTAGGAAGCTAGGATAGGGTCCGGTCGTCCTTGCAAGGCGAGGCTCGCGACGCGTTCTATGCTTCTGACCGAATCCCAGCCCACGCTGGTTGATTCTGATTATATTTATAGTACGCGACTATCACATGCCACATTGGTAGATTTAAATTATATTTAATAACATGACTGTTGAAATGTATACTAATGAATTAGTCAAGTTTTTTTTTTTTTTTTCTCTTTTTATATTTGTATCATTGTATTTGACTTATAATAAGTACGATCGATTCGTCTACAATATCAATAAACGTTTTCATTTCATTTTCATTTCATTTTCATATGTCGCAGTCATCTGGTGGAATCTGCTATTTGATTAAATGACTAGCGCGTTCATCGAATGACAACATTCAATTGAATGACTAGGCCTTCATTGAACAAGCGTCGCTCAACGTCCAACTAGTTAGTGCCGCGGCAGCGGCCGGCGATGTACCAGAAGCGAATCGCTTTTGTAAAAGCAAACAGTTACTTCGCTAAATAACGTTCAGGCAAGACGTTGAACGTTACATTCAACGACTTGACGAGTAATTTGTCCTTTAGTCATTCAATTAAATGTCGTCATTCAATGTACGCGCTAGTCAATTAATCAAATAGCAGATTCTACTAGATGACTGCGACATATACATTATGTACTTTATCATAAACCACAGTACATAACATACAGTTTTCCTTACATATGTAGGTCATATAATAAAGAATATTATCAATAGATTGAAAAGTTATTTTTACTGCCCACGGTTTCGTCGTTATGATTAGCTATGTTGTAAGTCGACGTAGTTCTTAGTGTGGGAGTGTGGTATTGCGTAAAAAGAAACGCATAAAATAAGATGAACCCATTTTTTATCTAGTTCAGTGTCAATTAAAGAGATGAGAAAGAAATAGTTATACTTATACACTAGTTGTCCATTGATAAATCCTAACATACCTCAATAATTATTAATTAACTATGATATCCCCTATTTTACAAAATACTTGTTATATTATATTATTTATATTCATAGAAATTGGAGCAGATTTTAAATATGTTCTATACAAACTTGTAAACCCTATTTCAGCCCTTTAGGGGTAATATTTTTAATCGCTTCTTAGTGTGTGTCCGCATTTTGTTTTTTCGTCATTTTTTTAAAAACTTACTAGCAGAGTTTTGCTGTCTACTAGTATTCTTGTTAACCCCTCGTGCTAAGCTAAAATGCTTGTGTTACGAGTGGGTTCACGTCGGTAGTGCAATCGGTGGAGATCGAGGCGGCAACCACAAGGTCTCAAGTACGACGCCCCAAATCTATGGGGCTACAGGCCGTGTTCGGAACAACATCGCGCGCCGCCGGGCGCGCGCGCCTCAGACCGGTTCAGTGACCTTTCGATGTCCTTGCTGCCCCACCCAAACGCACCGGCCGTCGTCGTCCTCGTACAACAAGGATTCACTCACCAACGCCCCAGCGCGAGCGACGCGGCATCTTAATTATTGTACTTGCGCCTAATACAGTTTATTACTTTTACATTTCGTTGGAAGTTTTATTTAGCTGAGACCTCCAGAACACAACTGGAGCTCGGCATTCAATCAGTGGTCCTTCGTTGAAACAAGATCGCCGTCTTAAAAGCTGCGCAACTGCCCGTGGACTTTTGACCGACCGCCGGACACGGCGACATCAGCCGTAGAGGACGCTTCAAGGACGTGTCTACCCGGACAGAGGGACGTTAATCTGAGTGAGTCCGTTCCGATATCCTTTATTCCTTTCATTCTCCATTTTTATCCATGAGTTTATTATAGTGCTATACGGATCAGGCATAGTGATCTCTTCATTAGGCATTATTGTTAAAGCACATGGGTATCATCCATATGCATCTTCATTAAGCACGTGTTCGTGTACCTACTTACTGTAAAGGTCATATATTTTAAAACCATTCATAACATTTAATTAATATTCAATACAATACATTCTTTTATTAAATCAAATCAAAACTACCTAAAACATAATTGATTCAACATATTAGCTGACTATAAAAATAAACCTTATTTATATCGTATGTAGGCATTAATTCGTTTGCTTAACGCACATTGTACCTGCCATTGTGCTCAGTCAAGTGGTTAATGCGTAAACAAGCTCATTAGCATCGAAGTATTTTATTGCTTTTCTTTGTTCGCACACCTGGCGCATTAACTGCATAGGTACCTACTTATCAGCTGGCTTGCCGTTTAGTTAGTCGTATGCTTATATTGCTTACAAGTTTGTGATTTAAGTATTTAGGTATTTCAATTTTTTTGCGCTTTGCCTTTTTTTTTTCACTGCATTTTTTATACTGCCCTTCATCATGGCCGATGCTAAATTAAAAGAATTAATTAAGAGGCGTGGGGGCTTCAAAGCAAAGCTTACGCATTTCAATAACTTTTTTAAATTGTTACCTAGCTCAGATTTAAACAGTTGTCAGCAAGCTGAATTAAACAGCCGAATTAATTTAATGGAGTTGCTGTATAAGGAATTTGACGTATTACAGACTGAGTTGGAGCTGTTGTCCGAGAACGAAGACGACATGTATGCCGAGAGGGAGCAGTTCGAGTCGCTGTACCATGCGTCGGTGGCCCGCGCGCAGGCTCTTATCGCCTCCACGCGCGCCACTTCGCCCGCGCTTATGTCCGCGGCTTCGGAAGACAACATCAACCAACACGGCTCTGGCTGCAAGCACGACTTCATAAGGCTACCTAAGATAGACTTGCCTCACTTCAGCGGAGACTATCGGCACTGGCTTGAATTCCGAGATACGTATCTTTCCCTAATTCATAGTAATATTAGCATAAAAGACATCAATAAATTTCATTACCTTCGTGCTGCACTAACCGGCAGCGCGTCTTTGGTCATAAAAAGTATAGACTTCAAAGCCGACAACTACGCTATAGCATGGCAGTTAATTTGCGAAAGGTACGACAATGAGAGGTTACTCGTAAACAATCATGTGCATGAGCTTTTTAATTTTGATCACATTCAAAAAGAATCTTGTGGTTCAATACGGAACATGATTGATGTTACAAATAAAAATTTAAGGGCCCTTGATACTCTTGGTCAGCCCACTAAACATTGGGACACATTAGTTATTTACATGATGTCGAAAAAATTGGACTCTGTTACATATCGTGAATGGGAAGAATTTAAAAATAACTTAGATCATTTTCCAAATTTAAAAGATTTTATAAAATTTTTAAATAACAGAGCAGATTTATTGGAATCCTTACATTATAATCAAAACACTACATTACCGACACATATTAAAAATACAAAAAATACTTATGATAATTATAATAAAACTAAAAACTATCTTACAACTACTAAGCCTAACCCTATTAATAATTTAAACAATATAATATGTCCCATGTGCCAACAGAATCATTTTTTATTCAGTTGTCAAACTTTCAGAAACCTAGATATTGAAGCACGCATTAAAAAAGTTTCAGAAAGCAATGTTTGTATGAACTGTCTTCGGCCTGGTTATTCAGTAAAGCGTTGCAATCTATCACATTGCAAGTATTGTAGTCATAAACATAATACACTTTTACACACAGAACCTTCTACAGAAAAACAAACAGCGGACAACGTAGCTTTATCAACTAACGTCATTTTACCCTGTTCAGATAAAAATAATCAGAATTACATTCTACTTTCCACAGCTTTGGCTAAGGTGGCAGACGTCAATGGAGAGCTTCATACTGTCAGAATCCTGTTGGATAACGGCAGCACCTCCAACTTTGTCACCAAGGAGCTCTGTGGGAAGCTTGGTCTAGTAAGACGAAGCACTAGCTCCACCGTTTCAGGTATTAATGGACAAATTTCTTGTACCTCAGAAAGCTGTAATATTGATTTACAATCTTATTATGGCGGTTATCAGGCGAAGCTTAACTGTTGCGTCATATCTGAAATTACTCAGTCGTTACCTGGCTCTTACATAGACAAAAGGCATATTTCTATTCCGCCAGGTACTCATTTGGCTGACCCTCATTTTAACGTACCTGCAGCTATAGATATACTTGTAGGTGCTCAAGTATTTTGGGACGTCTTAGGTTCCAAGACTATTAATCTAGGTAAAAATGAACCTAGATTACAGTCGTCAAAATTAGGTTGGCTTATATCGGGCTGCGTTTATACCTCTTGCCCTCGTACACAACCTACATTATGTCACTTTCAATCACACGCGGAGTCTGATCAACTTACACGCTTCTGGGAACTGGACACTGTATCGACCAGCAACTGTTTTTCACCAGACGAAAAAGCTTGTGAAAAGCTTTTTACAGACACTACACGTCGTAATGCATCTGGCCAATTCGTTGTGACCATACCATTGAAGGACTCGCCTGAGCGCTTAGGTAATTCCTATGCGATGGCCAAGTGTCGATTTCTCTCTCTAGAGCGTAGGTTTGAACGGGACTCCACATTCAAAAACAGGTACTTGGATTTCATGCACGAGTATATTGCTTTAAATCACATGACAGAATATACTAATGTTAAACATAAATCACATATTAATTATTTTTTGCCTCATCATGGTGTTGTGCGCGAGTCTAGTTCCACCACAAAACTTCGCGTAGTTTTCGATGCCTCAGCCTCCAGCACCTCAGGCAAGTCCTTCAATGACATCCAGATGATAGGGCCAACTGTACAGGAGGATTTACTATCTATACTCTTAAGATACAGACAATATAAATTCGTTGTAACGGGTGACATAGAAAAAATGTATAGAGCCGTATTAGTCGAACCATCTCAGCGCCCTTTACAACAAATTGTATTCAGGTTTAATTCTTCAGACCCTTTAAAAACTTACACACTGAATACTCTTACATATGGTACTGCTTCAGCTCCATATCTAGCCACAAAATGCTTGGTTTCACTCGCTGATCAGTGTCCAGACTCAGAGGTTAGTCAGTCTATCAGACGTGATTTCTATGTGGATGATTATTTAAGTGGCGGTGACACTGTGGACTCAGTCATAAATAAATGTAAAGGCGTAATTAATATCCTTGAATCCGCCAATTTTAATCTAAGGAAATGGCAATCAAATAATATAACTATATTGCAGTCTGTAACTAACATTAATACAAAAATTCATGACAAAACATTAAATTTAGACGACAGTCCTAGCAAAACACTTGGGTTATACTGGGACTGTAATTCAGATGAACTTTATTTTTCAGTTAACTTAAAACCGACTTCAAAAATTTCCAAACGTCATATTCTATCATTAATAAGTCAAGTTTTTGATCCTCTTGGCTTAGTCGGGCCATGCATAGTTCTAGCGAAACTAATATTGCAGCAGCTTTGGGTTCTTAAATGTAACTGGGACGACGAGGTACCATCCGAAATTAAATCTCAATTCATTGAATTTATACAATCACTTTCAGCTCTTAATTCTATTCGTATTCCTCGATGGATATCTTGTAATAATGCCTTGTCAATAGAACTACATACGTTCACCGATTCGTCTGAACGTTCATATGCCGTTTGTACGTATGTGAGGACAGTAGCAGCTGATGGAGCGGTTTGCGTTCGCCTGTTAGCCTCCAAAAATAAGTTAGCTCCTATAAAACCCACAACCATACCACGTCTGGAGTTGTGTGGTGCCTTACTGGGAGCACGACTTTTTGTAAAAATTCGTAAATCACTTACTCTAAAGTTCAATCACTGTTTTTTCTGGTGTGACTCATCAATTGTACTCGGTTGGTTATCTGCATTGCCAAATCGGCTAGATCAATTTGTACGTAACAGAGTAAGTGAGATACAAGAAATTACGTCCGGTTATAGGTGGAGCTATGTACCTTCTAAAAGCAACCCCGCTGATCTGGCTTCTCGGGGGGTGAAGGCTGATTGCATCAGCTCATCAACTCTTTGGTGGTCAGGTCCAGACTTTATTCATCAAACTGAAATTGATTTTCCTCATTTACCCAACGCACAAAATCAATCCATACCTGAAACCTCTTTATATACATCTGCTGATACACACGTTATAGATAAACACGATAATCATCACATTATATTAAATTTAATACATAAAAAGTCATCATACACAAACCTAATAAGAATTGTAGCCTACATACAAAGATTTATACATAATTGTAAAAAACATAACAATAAAAAATCTTCATTTTTAACTAATTCAGAATTAAAATCATCACAAAATCTAATATTACAAATTTCTCAGCAGGAAATGTTCCCTGAGGAATATACATGTCTTAAAAATAATCAGACTTTAAACAAAAATAATCGACTGATTAGTCTTTCTCCCTTTATCGATTCAGATAATTTAATACGTGTAGGTGGGCGTCTTGAAAACTCACATTATAGTTATGATGTTAAGCACCCTATTCTATTATGTAGTAAACACCATTTAACACAAATCATTTTTGAAAGGGAACACAAAAAGTTATGCCATGCAGGACCCCAATTACTTTTGGCTCATATGCGGCTTTCCTATTGGCCTCTAGCAGGCAGAAACCTAGCCAAGAAGGTAGTTCGTACTTGTATTCGCTGTACTCGCTTCAAAGCTCAACCCGTTCAGGTCATTATGGGTAACCTACCTAGCGACAGGACTTCTTTAGAGTACCCTTTTTTGAATACAGGCCTTGATTACGCTGGGCCAGTGCTGATAGCCGACCGTAGGGGTAGGGGATGTAAACTTATTAAATCTTACATATGTGTGTTTGTTTGCTTTGCAGTTAAAGCCGTGCATTTGGAGCTGGTGTCCGATTTAACAAAGGAAGCTTTCCTTGCGGCTTTCAGCCGGTTTATTAGTCGCCGAGGCAAGCCTCAACGCGTGTACTCGGACAATGGCACCACTTTCGCTCCAACGAAATAGCGTCAAATATTGCCAATGAAGGGATAGATTTTAAATTTATACCAGCCTATACTCCACATTTTGGTGGCATTTGGGAAGCAGCAGTAAAATCAACGAAACATTTATTACGTCGTGTCATGAGCCTCACTCATTTAACCTATGAAGAGCTATCAACGTGTCTGATCCAGATAGAGGCTATTTTAAATTCTCGTCCCTTAACGCCTTTATCCACAGACCCTTCAGACCTTTCTCATCTTTCCCCATCACATTTCCTTATCGGACGAGCTCTAACCTCAGTACCACGTCCTGAGGTCATCGACGTCAACATCCAGCGGCTTCAACGCTTTGACCGCATCGAGAAGCTACGGCAACATTTTTGGCAGCGTTTCTCTAATGAGTATGTGTCTCTCCTACAGCAGAAGACTAAATGGCAGACTGGTGGGCAGGCTCTGAAGACTGGAGCCATGGTCCTAGTGAGAGATGCAAACTTACCACCTCTTCTGTGGCTACTTGGTAGAGTAGTCGCTGTCAAGCCGGGAACAGACGGGCATAATCGAGTTGCCCAAATATTAACAAAGAAAGGCACCGTCACGCGGGCGTTCAATAACATCTGCCCTCTTCCAGTGCCTTCTTGAAGCTTTCCCTTCAACCCGGGGAGTATGTTCGGAACAACATCGCGCGCCGCCGGGCGCGCGCGCCTCAGACCGGTTCAGTGACCTTTCGATGTCCTTGCTGCCCCACCCAAACGCACCGGCCGTCGTCGTCCTCGTACAACAAGGATTCACTCACCAACGCCCCAGCGCGAGCGACGCGGCATCTTAATTATTGTACTTGCGCCTAATACAGTTTATTACTTTTACATTTCGTTGGAAGTTTTATTTAGCTGAGACCCCCAGAACACAACTGGAGCTCGGCATTCAATCAGGCCGCGTCATTAAAACCACTGTCCAAATTTTACGTTTGAACTACTAATGGTTACGGCGCGGCTGTGCGTTCATATATATGTTGGTGGGAACTCCTCCGACAGTTGCACAAAACTCCCCTAAAATACTAAAAGTGATAATCCCTCAATCTCATCACTAGCGACCGCCCTGAGCCGAGGTCCAAGCCCCATAGGGGGCACCCTCTTGCGCAGGTTGCTTAGTTTGTAGTTTTTAAGCCATTTATTAAGGCTGGAGCTCTGCTCGCCTTTATGCCCGGTGAAGGAAAAAAAACGGAACTCTTCGTTCTATATATGCTAAATAATGTTTCATACGACTGCGACGCGACGGCGATTTCGTGAAAACAAACTCATGTAAACATATGACGGTGGCCGTAACGAAATTACAAGTCGATGAGAGCTAGTATATCGATCTACCGAATTAAAACAAATTACAGTCATGTGTCATACATAAATAATGAATTATTATAAAACAATCAGAGATAAACGATGATAAGTATGCAATCACGTTGCTTTGTAAGAGTGCAGTAGACAATTTATCAGCACTTAAGAGTGCTTAACTGTTTTGCGTCTAAAACAAATATGAAAGGAAATTTAAAAATCGAAAGGCTAAGTGCTAGCTGGACACCCACGAGAGCGGTTTCGCACTACGTCCGATCCGAATCCGATCCGAACCCGTGAAAATATTTGTCTAGAAATTTGGAAAGAAATCGGATGACGGATCTCGGATCTAGTGCGTAAATTACTATAGAAATAGTTCTACGGATTGGGATCGGACGTAGGACGCTCTTAAGTACCATTACTGAAACAACAGTATCGATACTACATTATTAGGATATTTTGAAATAAGGAACAATTTCAAGTGACTACCTATTGCCGTTTTTGGTGTCGAGCTAAAAAAAAACAAAAATCGGAATGCTACATTATCCGTGAGTTACATCCTAGTAATATTATAAATGCGAAAGTTTGTATGTGTGGATGTATGTTTGTATGTTACTCTTTCACGCAAATACTACTGAATGGCTTTGGCTGAAACTTTGCACGGAGATAGTTAATAAGCGCGATTAACATATAGGCTAAAAATACCACGCTCAGACCCACTGGAGCAAAGTAACGCGGGTTGCTTATATTTAATTATACATATATAGTTACTAGTGGTCCGATTTGAAAAATTCTTTCAGTGTTAGATAGTTTATTTATCGAGGAAGACTAAAGGCTATATTTAATTATGAAGTTCCTGTTAAAACGGGCAGCATTCTAGGGAACGGGCAGCAGCGTTTCCATACGTATTATAACATAATACTGCAGTCACCAACGCGCCTGCCATCCTTGGTGACTATGGCAAAAACGCTCCCTCGGGAGGAGGCGCTTGTTCAGCAGTGGACGTTATACGGGCTGATGATGATGATGATGATGATTAGAACGGGAGTCACACGGGTAAATCCGCGTGCGGGAGGCCGCGCCTTGAAACTACGCAATGAGAGCTAAGCAAACCGTTCATATTTCAGTACTTATAGTCAGTTATCTCGTTTCTTTATCAGGAGTTATTGTTAGATATAAGCATACCTACTATTCTATGTTTCTTTAGCCACAACACTTGGTAGGTCTTCCACGATTTGCACTGCGCATACAAATTGAGTCTTTTGTTATGACAGCGAAGGTTCATAATTGAATGCTGAGGTCTTCCCTTCTAAAATTAGCTGCCGCCTCCTCTATCTAATAAAGTGAATGGTTCAAGAGTTATTTTTACCCTCCTTGGAGGATGTCTTCGTGAATCAGAACACTAAATTCATTGTTACTAAATGATGGATGGTTTTGGTAGCGTTTGAGCTATAGGGTGATTGAAATAAAGTTCAAAATAGAGTGACATGTTCGGTAATTTTCATCAGTGTTAATCGTAGTAGTACATAAGTACTTTTTTGTGTGGATGTGAGAAAATATTAAATAGCCCTTTGAATAAAATGCTTAATACTTTTATCGACACTTATTAACAGTTTACATTTCGTGGATCGTTTCTTGTAATTTTTATAGTTTTAGTCAGCATGCCCGTATAACGTCCACTGCTGAACATGGGCCTCCACCCGACGGAGGATGTTGCCATAGGGTTGGCGATCGCAGTATTATGTTGTAACACACAGGGAAACGCTGCTGCCCGTTCCTTTTGCACTTGTAATATGATGTTATATTAAGTTTATAACAATCGGACCAACCGGCTTAAAATGCTTTCCGAGTCACGGATGGTACTCCCTCAACCAACGAGACTCGAAAAGCAATTTTAGTTTCATATAGAGATTTCTTGTCTGGTATGGTAATGGACTCCACCACTTCCGAGACGCGCCGGAGAAGAGTGCGCCCGCGAACGCGACGCGTCTTCCCGACCCTTAGTTTCTTAATAACCTTCCGATGCCCTCGTAGACCCGAAGTCCGAGAGGCCCGCGAACTGTAAAGTAGAGCGACAGTTGCACAAAACTCCCATAAACTAAAAGCCATAATCCCTCAATCTCCCCGTCAGCGACTGCCCTGAGCCGAGGTCCAAGTCCCACAGGGGACGCCCTTTTGCGCAGGTTGCTTAGTTTGTAGTGTTTAAACCATTTAACTAGGCTGGAGCTCTGCTCGCCTTTATGCCCGGTGAAGTAGCAAAAGCCTCAGGGCTAACTACATAATTATGTCCGTCCGAAAAAAAAAAACTTCCGAGACTACAGCACGGAGGTTGTTAAATTTAAGTGAATTACAATAAAATATATTGTTTTTACAATAGTAATATCAGAATTTATTTCTAGAGCTCAGAAGTATAAGGTCCGATGTGCCAATATACTTGAATATACGTCGGAAACATTCGTCGTATGTACCTTTATCGTAAACTGGCACTTACGACCAAATGCTTCTGAAGTACCTCCGTCATTATGCTTCTGAGGGCTAGATTTATACAATGTAGGAAGTTACTGCGTTTTTTTTTATTTAAAATAAAGTAACGGTAGAATGCAGGTGCGGTCGACCATGACGATGACCCAAAAAGTGCACCTTTCTACAAAACAATTTGCCCAATCGGATATTAATTATAGTTTGCTTTTTTTTTTTAAGGTAATTCAACAGTAATTCTTTAGTCTCAACTGTTGTCCATTTGGTACAGAATTGAAGGGGACAGCACGCCACGCAAGCTAGCTTTAAAAAATCATGAAATTCATGTGGCGGAGGTAGATACATATGGATAGCAACTGACAACGTTATTACGAGTTTTTCGTTCGGTTTTTCTTTCTTATTAAAATAAAGCAAGACTCTTCTCACAGTTGCCACGTCCAAAACTGGTGGTAGAAAAAAAAGGGACGCATCATAAGAACATGATTTTAAATATTATAAATATGAATTAAGAGTATTTTGATTTTGCTGATTAAAACATATAATTATTAATACAATCAAATATATAGAGACAAAATTGTTGAATAACTTAACGTCTTCTTTATTATTTCATTAAATAATCAAATTTTAACTACAACACTTCCTAAACGCGAAATGATTTTTATTAGAATTATCTGCAATCAGGTAAAATAGGAGCACGATGGAGAATGCGTGTGGCAATGTGCTATGAATCAAAGGTAGATGGATGTTGCCAAAACAGTCATCAAAATACGAAGAAATATTTCACAAAACTGTATCACAGTTCTAAGGAAATTATATTCCTGATGCATTACTTTCCAGCTGGCGTATCTCCAGCATGAACAAACTGCCAAGTTTGGCTAGAAACCTGCATACCAATTTACACAAATTTCAATTTTATACTAATATTATAAAGAGGTTTGCGAGTTTGTGACGTTGTAGGGGGTAATCTCTGGATCTACTAAACCGATAATGCAAATTCTTTCACCAGAAGAAAGCCACATTATTTGTGAGTGTCATAGGCTATATTTTCAGTCAAGGTTTCCACGGGAACGGAAACTACGCAGGTGAAACCAAGCGGGACAACTAATTAGCGATTTTTAACTTCCCTCATTGATCACCCTTCATTTACACGATACCTATTCATTAACTTTCATCTTTTGGTAAAAGACTTCAAATCCATCCCGCACTTTTAGAGATGAATTCTTTTTTTTAGGCGAAAGGAGGAAGCGCTCTAGCCATTGAGCCACCTCAATGGCTAGAGCGTCGGGCTTGCGATCACATGGTCGGTTCGATCCCCACCGATCCACTACTGACATGAACCCAGTCGTAACACGAGCATTTCAGCTTAGCACGCGATAACATGGCGGCAGCGGTAAACAAGAATACTCGTAGTGTGCAAAAATTATGCTAGAAATCTTAATAGAAGAGTTACTTGTTCTCTCAGTCGGCTGAGAAGCATTATCTGTCCTTTATAATTATTAATCGAATTCACCTCGAGTCAAAAATTCGAAATAAATTCGGATCATTTGCTATACTTAAATAATAAACTTCTTTCGGCCGGTTAAATGCACCGTCCAACACAGATAACATCAAAGGTTATCTGAAATGAATAAACGCTTGTAATCGGGAAAAATTAATGATAACGATATTAATAGATGTGGAGTTTTATGAGTGCATCCAAACATAATGTCACAATGCTCTATAATCCTGTTGGAAACTTACCATATTAACATTTTGTTGAAGTCTTTTGAGTCTATGTTTTTTTTCTAAGGGATATATTATGTCTAAGCCTGAAGGCCTTTACTACTTCGGATGCATAGGTGACAGGGCTCCAGCCTCATTAATAATAGCTTTCCACGTACCCTTATTTTCAGGCGGACTTATTTAGTTAACTGTATCTTATGCTTCTTCATGCATAAAGACTAGAAGGACCCCTTTCATTGGATATCATGCACCTACAGGTCTGTGCCTCCAAAAATCAAAATCACGTTCTTTCTTTTTTTAAATGACAAATTGGAAACACTCGCGTGGCTGTAGTCGGTAGACCATCTCTTAGTAGTATATTAAGCTCACCATCCTTATGAAGGGGAGGGGGGGCATTTTCCCCAGGGTTCCAGCCAAACTAAGCAACTTGCGCAAGGCGTCCGTAAAACGGTCCAAATCTCCTCTTAATTATCTGTGGTCGTCGTGTTTTGATTACATAATGAATGTAAACAGTTGTTGAAATGTGTATGTGAGAGAACTCTAACTCTCCTTATTCATACTGCAAGAAACTAGCACCACTACACAGAGACCACTCTATCCGACCCGCCGGAGAAGAGTGCACCCGCGAACGCGACGCGTCCCCCCTCGTCCTCCTGACCCTTAGCTTGCAAAGAACCATCCGATGCCCTCGTAGACCCGAATTCCGAGAGGCCCACGAACTCTAAAGTAGAGCGACAGTTGCACTAAACTCCCCTAAAATACTAAATGTCATAATCCCTCAATCTCATCGCCAGCGACCGCCCTGAGCCGAGGTCCAAGCCCCACAGGGGGCGCCCTCTTGCGCAGTTTGCTTAGTTTGTAGTTTTTAAACCATTTATTAAGGCTGGAGCTCTGCTCGCCTTTATGCCCGGTGAAGTAGCAAAAGCCTCGTGGCTACCTACGTATGACAATCCGAAAAAAAAAAAATCTCCTTATTCATATAAAAGCGTGATGCAAATATTTTAATAATCCATTAGTAGGTACTCGTCTTTAAAGAGGCGCCTTACTACGCTATTTACCTCACCATGCGGTTGAAACATAATCCCATCATACACAAGTGTAACTAGCGGAAAATCAACCCACTGCCATATATAGTTACATTAACAAACAGAGTAATCGCTTAGAAAATGTAAATTACTTCATAGTTGATTAGTACAGCGAGCGCGATGGCCATTGCTCATATTTCACTTCTTTTCTTCAGTCCACCAGCTCATTTATGTGCACTGCTGAACATGGGCCTCCTCTTAACAGACCTTGGCATGTCAGGATCGTTGAGGGATATTGCCATGATCATTAGTGGTACCACTGGGTCGTAACCCCTTAAGGGTGCCCCCAGGTGTGTGCCACTTAATTGTATGTTTTTACCAATTTTTTCTATATTAATCCATTAAAATCTATAATAATTAATATGAACTGAACTGACGGACGGACTACTTTCTCTGTAATATCCTACAATTTGCTACCGGTTAATTAAGTATCTAGTTTAATTCATAGAATAAGAATAATTGTGTAACATTGTGATTCTGACAAGTACAAGTGTATGTATAAACCTAAGTGCTGAATGAATTCATTATTTCATTATTTCATCACCACGCTTGGATTGGCCAGGCGGATTGGTAATCGCAGTAAGATGGTGAGTTGTAATAGATGCTGCCCATCCATCCGCTGAAGGTGTAACTAGTGGAAAATCAACCCGGTACTAAACTAAGTATTTTTTTTTAAATTACCAAATTGTTTTTTTTTTTCGAACGCACATTAGTAGTTAAGCATGTGGCTATTACTACTAGACCGGGTATAAAGGCGAGCAGTGCTCCAGCCTTAATAAATGGTTAAAACTAAACTTCTCATTTTAATACAAAGTTTCATCTATGTACTCTTATGCTCAGAAGCACAGTGCCAGTTTACTGTAAAGGCGCATACGGCGAATGTTTCTGACGTATAATGGCACATCAGAGTCATCAGATCTAATGCTTCTGAGCTCTAGTTTAGAACATGATCCACTCTAATTAGAAAAACGTGTTTCCATCTAACAAAAATTCTGACCACGGACTACTTATTGACTGCTAATATTAGAAATAGCGTTTACCTAATTAAGCGGTTTCCTGGAAACCTTAATCGAACAATTACCTACATGTGATCCTCTACCTTCTGACCTACTTACGCTAAGAACTCACGGAGCGGTTTGCACCCGCGCCCGCCGCGGTCTTGGAACTGCGGTTTTATTTCTATACTCACGAGACAGGTGATTTGCGCGGTGGCGGTTACGAGTAGCGGCTGCGGGACCCGCTAGCAACCGCGCGCAACTCGGGTGTAAAACGCGTCGTGAAATGTGCTCTTAATTTTTTAATATAAATCTGCATCCTACAGAAGGTGCGGGCCCGCAATCGCGGCAGGCGCGGGTGGAAACCGATCCGTGAGTTCTTAGCCTGAATCAGGATAATGGAAGAACTATGAAAGTGATAATAATAATGTTCGGTTTTAGGAATCACTTTAACAACATGTGTAAGCATGGTTAGCTTCCCGCGGCGGGTTTCACCCGCATAACTCCCGTTTCCGTAGGAACTTCATAAATAAATACAACCTATAGCCATCCTCGATAAATTGGTTATCTAACACTGAATTTTTTTTTGAAATCGGAACTGTTCCTGACATTAGTGCGTTCAATCAATCAAGCAACAATAAATCTTGTGACAAATGTTATTAATTTGTGTTTTTCGCAGCTAATAGTTAGAGTTTTTGTCGTATCGATCGTATTTCCCGCCGAAATCGACAAAGAAAAAATATAATACAATAGATGTGCCGATGGCGCGGTGACAATACGTTCTAGGAGGTATGATTCTCTATGATTTAAACCAATATGAAGACATGGGTGGTCTATTCGAAGCCGGAAACCACACGGCGCTTACCAACCACATCTATAAATACTATAGTGTAACCTACAACAGTAACAATTATGTAGTATAATAAATAATAATTGTGTACTGAATTTCGCTGAATTCGTAGTTTCAAACTAATTCAGGTGAGTAGGCACATACGCAATGGCCGTCATGGGAATTTAGACAAATCACTTAGGTTTAAAATCGTTTACGAGGCGAAATATTACACTAGACATTCATTGATTAACTAATATAATTAAATAGAGCCGACTAAAATATTACTAGGCATTTTTTTTTAATGCTACTTATATTATATACGCGGAAGTTTTTATGTATGGATGGATAGATGTTAGTTACTCTTTCACGCCAAAACGACTGAACGGAAATGGCTGAAATTTTGCACCAGGAAAGGTTATACGCTGGATTAACATATAGGCTACAAAACATCACGCTCCGACCCACTGGAGCAGAGTAACGCGGGTAAAACTGCGGGGCGCAGCTAGTCGTAACATATTTTTACTTTATCAGACCTTCAACGTCCACTGGATTTGTGGTTTTATTGAGTGTTTTTTAATTACATAATAGTTATAATAGATTTTAAGTATGAATTAAAACAAATATTTGCATAACATTGTAATGGTGGAATGTAATTGGGCCATTTTAGATTTTATTTTTTTTCCCTCCCCTGAAGGGGGGGGGGAACCTATTTCTCCCATGCGCCATAGGGACGCACGGACCTTTTCTATCTGTATCTAATCTTATTAAACTCATTCATACTAGTTCTCGCTGCCATTTTAAGATTTAAGACCATACTCTGTACACCTACATTCTGGCAAATAAATGACTTTGACTGGTGAACATTGCTGGCTTGCCAAGGTATAATAAGAGGAGGCCACTGTCAACAGACCTTGGCAAGCGTTGAGGGATGTTACTATATTCACCAATCTTAGCAGGAAAATTGGTGATCACAGTCAGATGGTGAGTATCCCTATGCTGCTGCTCATCCATCAGCTTTATGTCACTTATTCGCCTCTTAAGACATCCATTTAAAGACGTCGTTTCCGGTTTAGAATTGACCACCGTATATTCTAAGTCTAAGCCGGAAACCACACAACAGTAAGATATTTTGAAATTGTCATACCCAGTGGGGCATTCAAAGGTATGCCCCACTGGGTATGTCAGGGTAAGTAGGCCTTGATTTATTTTTGTAGATAAACGATGTTAAAATGTTCAGTATAAGATACTGTCAATTTTCTTTTTACTAAAAAATACTATATAGTAAATTGTAGTCGGTTACAGACGATTTTTGCCAAAGAACATAACGTATGAATTTTTTTATATAGATATGTGCAATTTTTAACTTAAAAATATCATAGTTTCTCAAATAACAATGTGTAGCAATTTTTGTATTTCTTATTAGAAATACAAAAAAGTCTTAAATAAATGTTAATAATATTGCATAAATTTTTTTACAGTACATTTTTTTATTCATAAAAAAACAAATATTTTTTGTTATTTCCCAAAATCTCACATATTATTATGTAACTTATAATGCGCAACGACGATAAGTGGGCTAGGGGATTACGGTCTACAATTCGTCAGCGATAACTCTAAATAAAAAAATTGGCTACGTTACCATCACACGTGCCGTATACTTATTTATCGGCTTTAAGATAGAAGATATAAAAGTAAGACATGCCCCGATTGTAGTAACCATCAATGAACACTCCCCTAAAGAAACTTGCAACACGCGTTGAATCACCTAAGCCAGTGTTTCTTAATCTGTGTCCCCGAGGAACCCCAGAGATTTATGCATATTGTATACCCGGTATAACTATTTGTGTGAATCAAAGATAATAAATGATTCTGACACTACCCTTATTTCAAAGCACACTTATTTCTTTGTGTTCATGTGTGTAACCCCCTCGCGACACAGGGATAAATTTACCAGGTGCGGCAGTCGTCTTAAAAAAATGTTATTGCACCGCCTAAAGTTCAACACCAGGCATACCTTAGGTATTAACTGTCACTTGTCTTAATTAATTATACCTATATATAGTTAAGTTTTTAATAATGAATAAACCTCGGAAATAATTAAAATTTATAAAAACTAAATAAATGCTACTATGCGCTATGGTACAAATAATGTATCACACAAAAATTATGTGTTTTTTTTTCGGATGCACGTACGTAGATGGCCACGAGGCTTTTGCTACTTCACCGGGCATAACGGCGAGCAGAATTATAGCCTTAATAAATGGTTTAAAAACTACAAACTAACTAACTAGCAATCTGCGCAAGAGGGCGCCCCCTGTTGGGCTTGGACCTCGGCTCAGGGCGGTCGCTGGCGATGAGAGTGAGGGATTATTACTTTTAGTATTTTAGGGGAGTGTTGTGTAACTGTCGCTTTACTTTACAGTTGCGCGGACCTTTCGGACTTCGGGTCTTCAGACTGGAGTAGTCCACTACTGTGATTTGGACACATCTGCAAACTATGCTGCTCGTACATCAATAAATAATATAAATAAATTTTTCTTTGTTTTTATTTATTAAAAAGGTATTTGCCTCATTTCCTTGTCCATATCTAAGAAAGATTAAGATACACTGACCTAAACAATTTTCATTCACAGTCACATCGTCAGCCACTTAAGACACCGGGGCCCGTAAGACACGGGCGAGGTTATAGGAAGCATCCCGCCTGCACTTATCCACTTTGTGGCTATTATGATTTATATGGCACAAGTAGGCGCCTATGACCTAGACCGCCGAATGCTGCGCTTGCGTCGAAAATAAAGAAAGAAAACGTATATTTATTTACTAGCTTGCAGCGCAACTCCCGTTTTCGTAGAAGGTTTATAATTAAATTCCGCCCTTTTTCACCCCCTTCGGGGTTGAATATTACAAAATCCTTTTTTAGTGGACCTATACGTCACAAAAGGAAGCCACGGTTCAAATATCACGTGTAGCTTCAGTAGTTTTGCCTCGGCATTGATGAATCGGTCAGTCAGTCAGGACATGTTACTTTATATTTGGGCCGGATTGCTTATGCGTACCCGGCCCCCGCCAACGGCGGATCGAAGGAGTGTCCGGGGGGTTTTAGTGATGTAGGGTCCTCTCCTCGTGGTATGAGATAGTATACCACGCTATGGAGAGAGCGAGTGCCGTATACCCCACCGCCAGCGCGCGAATACGCTGCAGCGGCGGTGGGTGGAAGAAAAGATAAAAAAAGAACATGTTACTTCAGATTATAGAAGAAGATAGATAGATTTAAATATTTCAGCACTATAAAAGTACATAGGCAATAACAGTCTATCATAGGGTGGTGACTTAAGGCTGGTACTTGGATTTTACGAATTGACATTATAGGTGTGTTGCGTAATGATCCAAACATCGCGTTTTCGGTATGTCTATACGACTATTCACATTTATTCAGCTGCATTCACCTTATGTCCACACAAAACAAGGATTTCGTATGGATACAAGCTGAATAGAGCTCAACAAGTGATAATAGTCTCTATCTCTATAGTTTATATCTTACTAATATTATATATAAGAGGAAAGATCTTGAACTAGTGGACCGATTTCAAAAGTTCTGTCACCAGTAGGTTATATATAGCTTTATTCAATTATATCCCATGGGAACGGGAACATGAAATCTCACGCAGAAAGCTAGTAATATACTCTTAAGACAGTGGTCATCACACTTTTTTGCTTAAAGACAATAATGTAGGTTGATCTTTTTGTTTCTTTTTTTCAGAAGGACTTACGTAGGTTGCCAGGAGGCTTTTGCTTTTGCCTTAATAAATGGTTTAAAAACTACAAATTAAGCTTTTTTTTCGGACATAATATGTTTGCCATGATGCTTTTGCTACTTCACCGGGCATAAAGGCGAGCAGAACTACAGCCTAGATAAATGGTTTAAACACTACAAACTAAGCAACCTGCGCAAGAGGGCTTCCCCTGTGGGACTTGGAACTCGGCTCAGGGCGGTCGCTGACGGGGAGTTTGAGGGATTATGGCTTTGTTTCTTTAGGGGAGTTTTGTGCAACTGCCGCTCTACTTTACAGTTCGCGGGACTCTCGGACTTCGGGTCTATAAGGGCATCGGAAGGTAGACAAATTAAGCAACCTGCGCAATAGGGCGCCCCCTGTGGGGCTTAGACACAGGCTCAGGGCGGTCGCGATGAGGTTAAAGGATTGTTTATGTATAGTATTTTATTTTATATTGTATAGTATTATGTATGTAATATGGGTCTTTGTTACCTGAAATAAATGAATAATAATAATAAATAAAGGATTATGGCTTTTAGTATTTTAGGGTGTTTTGTGCAACTGTCGCTCTACTTTACAGTACGCGGGCCTCTCGGACTTCGGGTCTACGAGGGCATCGGATGGTTCTTTGCAAACTGAGGGTCGGGAGGATGAGGGGGAATAGGGTTGATCCTGGGTTACAGGAGTTAAAGGCGGGAGTGTGGGGAGGATTAGTCCCATAAGAAAAAAAAATAGGGTATCAGAGCGGGCCGCTAAATTGTTATTGTTTGCCGCGTAGTGCCGCGAGTTTATTTGCGAAATATCTCAATGTTCCCGCCTGCTCACTTTTAGTAAGTTTTGCTTCTCGTATTAATATTCCTACAGGAAGAATTCCTTTCTCAAAATGTTTAGTAATTATAACCAGAATATTAATGAATGATAGTTTCATCATTAATTGTTGTCAGGGCCGGTTTTAAGTGAGGGCATCCAGGGCAACTGCCCCAGGGCCTCCACAATAGAGATTTAAAATCTTTCAAATTCTGACCAATAAACTCTACAGTTTTGCTTTTATTTATTTTTTTCGTTGTTGTACCTTTACATAAAGTAGAATCATGATTAATGGAATAGTTTTGAAATATTATAGTAACGGTTATTCATCTAAACTTGTTCACTTAATTAGACAATTAGTAAAATATCAGAATTCAAATCGTCCTGAAACTAAAACTAATTTGTGGCCAGGCCTCTTCTCCTTTGTTGCCCCGGGGCCTCCGGACTTTTAAATCCGGCCCTGATTGTTGTGTCAGAGATTTTGGCCGCAGTAAAATCATCTGAAGTAATATAATCAACTACATTTTGACCGCAAATTCTTCCGCTTAGCAGCATGGAATAGTAAATTTAGAAATAGTTTTCTTTTGCCATAAAAGTCAGCCTACATCTGTACCAAATTTCCTTAAAATCGTTTCGTTTTCCGTTAACAAGTAGTAGGTATATACAAATAGCGTGATACAAACGATAAATTTACATACTTAAGCCGGATTTGGCTAACACCTGAACGACAAGGCAGAATGGTCGACCTCGTGTTTGGGTGTTATTGCGCCCTTTCATACCTTTTAACAAGGTCACAATGAATAAATATTTATATATATTCTAATAAATAATCTATACTATACTAATATATATAAAGCTGAAGAGTTTGTTTGTTGGTTTGTTGGCTTGATCTTATTTTAGTGAAATTATGAAATTATGAAATTATTTTAGTGTTAGATAGCCCATTTATCGAGGAAGGCTAACGAAGTTCCTACGACGACGGAAGTTACGCGGGTGAACTGCGCGCGGGAAGGTAGTACCTAAGTACATAATCACTACATAGTACAAAACAAAGTCGCTTTCTCTGTCCCTATATCCCTATGTCCTTACGTTTTTTTAATAGATAGAAAGAGGGTGGTTTATGTGTATAAAACATCAGCATTGTGCCCGTGCGGAGCCGGGGCAGGTCGCTAGTAGCAGATAAAAATGGAGCGTATGTACGGAATAACATAAAATGATGTAAGTATTATTGTTTTTATTTTTACACCTAGGCAGACAAATTTTGACGTTATTTAATACTATACTATAATAATAATTTATTTGTGTTTAACATGGTGTTACATTTGTGTGCGAGAAAATTCGCGTTTCACTTAAATGTAAATAAGTATGCGATGCTTTAGTCCAGAGGACACCAAACTACGGCCCGCGGGCTAAATCCAGCCCGCCAGTGCCAACAATCCGGCCCGCGACAGCTTAAGACTAGTTAGTCAATTAGAAATGAATTTTATTCAACCGTTCATATAATTTATTTTAAAACTGCCAATTACTTAATATACAATATATATGAATGAAGCAAGCAAGGTAAGGATCTAGGAGGAAAAAGCATGGTGAGGTTACCAAGAGAACAGTAGCTGCAAGATTAAAACTATGCTTGGAAATGTAGTACTAAAAAAAGTCACACAACTATATGTTCAACCTTCTAAGCAATCTGCAACGGATGAAACCGCGTATGCTTGTCTAAAAAAATAGGATTACACAATTTTTCTTTCTAAACAAATGGCAAATTAACATATGGAAATATCTTTTATGCACTAACCTAACATAGGCTTCGACAAACAAAGCTGGATTAACAATAGCGCGCACAGTGTACAATGCGTACACATTGTTAAATATTTGTAAGTAGCTCCATTCAAACGACTATATGTGTATGGTCACCATGAATACCAAATAGATGTTATCACCACATTATTTGCGGCCCCATTGTTGTTATCTCGTTTGATGATTTTGAATGAATCATTCGTAGATAGGTTTTGCATTTATCTTTTAATTCAGCATGTTAAAGTGTTCATTAATAGATATAATAATATGGATACCAATTCTGAAAACACTTAAATAGATACACTTCAATAAAAGTCCTGAGTCAACTGTTGAAATTATACTTTGGTAAAGTATACACTAGTGATAGTGTAATGTTTTACTTAGATAATAGACAAGAAAAAGAAACAAATACAAACTATAGGCAATGTAAAAAGGTACTACTTATTTCTAAAGAATTCTTTTCCAGAGCCATAATTTATTGCTTAAATACAAAAGAGCCACAAATGGAAAAGAAATGAAATGCAAAAATAGTATCAATGCTGGCACAATTGTTACAATTTAAACGTTTCATTTGTTTTTGATTTGTGGCTGTTTAGTTTTTAAGCAAAAATATGAGAGAAGTGGTGAAAATAAAGAAAAAAATAATTGTACTTACAATTATTTTTTTCTTTATTTTGATAAGACAAAAGAAACTTACTATTATTGTTTATCAAGTAAGTAAGTACGTACATATTTTGTATTTTCCCTGAACTTAAATCTTCCAATTTATTTTAACACAAGCATCCCGTACACAGTTTCAGCCCACATAGCTCTTGTTCCCGTGGGAACTTCCCTATAGCCTATATTGCTCCTAGATAATACATCATCTGGATATACCTTTCTAATGGTGAAAGAATTTTTGAAATCTGGAGCCTAATACAATGCTAACAAGCATATATTTCCACGGAGTGCGAGTGTTATAATTTAAAAAAAAAAAAAATTAGATCCCCATCAGGATAGTCAAAATCAGAAAGGCAAAATGTTGGTTGGAGTGTAGCCTTAGAGGTGCTATGGAATATGAACTAACTCAGAAATGGTGCGTCAGAAGGCCATGGTTCTCAGAAGCTAAATAGTTTCTATGTTCAAGGTCAATTTGATACTGCAATAAAATTCTTCTCATTGTGCCCTTAAGCATACACACCAACTCCTAAAAATCCGCCCCTAAGTGACCAACCATTAAAAACTGGTATAATATCTCAATCCTAGAATTTAATTTGTAAATGTTTACAAAAGCTGTGAAACAGAAACACTTACTTATTTGGTCATATTTCAAACTGCAAATTCCACTACATAAAAATATAGATATTTCCTAAAATTGCTTCGAAAACGAAAGTAGTAGAAAACATACACGAAAGGTAAAATAACATAAAGAAAAAGTAAGTAATAAATTATAATTTCAACTTACCTGAAACCTAGTGGCAGACGGCTGATCTTTGAACCTCGACGGCTTCTCCACATTCCTGAAGCTGCTTTTCGTGACTGGAGAATAAGATACAATAACGGCTCCATTCACCATACTATCCGATAGTAATTTATCTCTCTCGCCAGGTTCTTTCGTTTTGAACTGTAGCCCAGATTCCACGTCATCACTCCTTGTCGGCAGGTCAGCCGAGTACTGGATGTTACCATTCGTAGCTGCCATAGATTTAGCAGAACTTATTTTACGAAATCTACCGATGATAACATCCTCTTCGTCAGCCGCCGGCAAGTTCAGTTTATCGGCAGCAGCACTCGTGTTTGGCTCCGATTTTACAGGACTCAGTTCTATATCCTTCTCCGGAGAACTCATTTTTACAAAAGTACTTAAATTGTCTTAAATTATTCAATTTGTAACCACATAACTTGGACAGATAAAAATGTTATTGTTTACGAATAAATACACGCACAAAGACACAGCCAGAGGCGAAAGATTATAAATTAATTCAAATTCTCGATTGTGATTGAGATGAAACTAACGCAAACAAAAGTTTATGTTAGAAATGGTAAAATATAAAGTAAATGAAAAGCACGCGGAAAGCTTGATAGTGGAGTTGTGAATAGCGTTCACTCCCTCCGCTGTACGTTTGACAACTGAAATATAATGTAATGTCAAAATAAAATCAAATAACTCTTTTTTAATTTAAATACTCTCATCTTTAGCCTTTTGAACTGGAATAAATCCTTTATTATTTTAGCCGCTTATCAGATAGAAGTATAGGTTAAATCAATATAACCAATACAAAATATATGGAAGTTTGTATTGACGATTAAACGATACGAAATATTACATTGGCTCAAAAATCTTTTTATTACCTTGGGTAGGCTATATAAAATTACGCTACCATACGTCTTATAAACGCAAGAAACTCTTCATTTTATGTTATTAAACAATACATTTATTACAAATAATAGTATTGCATGCTTTTTATTAATAATACACTAAATATATTAAATCATTAACGATCAATATCTCCAAAGACTATATCTACCGATGCAATAAGCACCGCTATATCAGCTAGCATCAAACTTTTTCCCAAGACAGACATTCCCAAGACATGGGTGTAAGAACATGGTCTTAAATGCACGCGATAAGGTTTTGATGTACCATCTGCTACCATATATATTCCCAGTTCACCCTTTGGGCACTCTATACCCGTATAAGTAAATCCGGGTGGCACAGGATAGCCTTCAGTACACAATTTGAAATGATGAATCAAAGATTCCATGGATGTTTTCATTTCTTTTCTAGATGGTAAGCTAATTTTAGAATCATCCGTTTTGTATTCGCCTTCAGGCATTGTATCAAGAATTTGATTTATAATTCGCAACGATTGACGCATTTCTTCATATCGCACAAGATATCGATCGTAGCAATCCCCAAAAGTTCCGACGACTCCATCAAAGTCGTATAAATCATATCCATCATAAGGTTCGCATATTCTTACATCCCACCTGACACCAGTGCTACGTAACATTGGTCCTGAAAATCCTAAGCTGATAGCATCATGTGCTGTTGCTATACCAATTCCAGCCGATCTCGCATAAAATAGTCTATTTGTCGTAGCAACATCCTCAGTTTCATCAAAACGTTCTTGCAATTTACTAACAAGCTCATAAACATCATCAAGAAAACCGATTGGAATATCCTGAGAAACTCCTCCTGGCCGAATATAAGCGCAATGTACCCTAGCTCCACAAAGTCTCTCAAATAACTCATAAAACTTCTCTCGCTCTTCACACATCCAGAAGAAAGGTGTAATCGCTCCAGCATCCAGAAGTGTTCCAGATACATTCAACATATGGTTTGCAATACGGGATAGTTCATTACACAAAATACGTATCGCTTTAGCTCTCGGTGGCACTTCTATATCTAGAAGTTTTTCCACTGCTATGCAGAAAGCGTGTTCATTGGATAACGTAGAAACATAATCAAGACGATCCATATACGGTAAATTTTGAAGGTAGTGTTTATGTTCCATAAGTTTTTCAGTAGCTCGGTGCAAAAATCCAATATGTGGATCGGCCCTTACTACTGTCTCGCCATCTAATTCTAAAATGAGGCGAAGAACGCCGTGAGCAGCAGGATGCTGTGGTCCAAAATTTATAACCATATTTTGAACTCTTCTTTCGACGGGCTTAACTTTAGAATTATAAAATATTCTGTAATATTTGTTGGTTTCTGGAGTAGGATACATTACCACCCCGCTGAATTGCTTTACATATTCTGGGTCTGGATACCATCGATGACTATTTTTAGAGGCAGATGTAGTAAAGTAACGAATTATTCTAAATAATTTCAACGGTGTTTGTTTAAAAAACAGCATTTTTGTTTTCAAATGACTTGACGAACAGATATTATTGATAAGCGTCAACGACGTTTTACCAAAAAGAAAATAAATCAACAATCGTTACATTGGAATAAAAGTCAGTGCCATCAAGAAATATATATTTATAGTCAACTGGAAAGATCGATTCCTTAAAAATATAGTTAAAGGGGTTTCTAGTAAGTAATACATACATTAAGTGCTACTGGCTGAAAAGACTCAATATATCAATACATATTATTATTAACTAAACGCGACGGCTAGTATGCTACCGGGAATGTCAAATTAAAGCCACTAGGCACTCCGCACTAGCCACTAGCCAGTTTTGGCACAACTTTGCTTTGCGGGCAACTCAAGTGACCGCTGCCGCTAGCAATTAAAAGCTTATTTTGTGATATATAGTGTTCTGTGCAGTTAAATACCAACCACAACATGGGGTTTGAAGATGGAAGCATCATTTTAAATAGTGATAATGGTACTTTTTACGCGGGACAAACTGTGCTCGGTCGTCTGGTTTTTGATCGAGACAAACAAAAAACTATTCATGGTAAGTGGTCTTATGTAAGCAGACTTTTAATTACCTTCCTTTTCTCATATTGAGTATTGGTGCGCCTATATCAATGTTGTTACTACTTACCTCCAAATATATTTGTTATATTATTTTTTGTAAATCGCTGTTTTGTCTAATAATAAACAATTCAAGGTCTTGCAAAACTGTACCGGCACAAAAGCAACTAACGCTTATTAGCGTAAATTTTGTCTATTTGTTATAGAAATTTAAAATACTTAGAACTTAACTTTATTCAACTTTACAAAGCATATTTGTACTAAGTCCCTAGTCCCTTTTATGAGTTAATAACCATTATAGATACAAACATACTCTGTTAACATATGTATACCTAGGAATGCGTGTCTGTAACAGATTAGATAATGGCAACACCCATACCTTTTTTGTAAATACTATTATTGTTGGCAGTTGACCTTGACTCTCAAACTATAAAAGATTTAATCTCAGTTAGATATATATTTATTAACTGGTTTTATTCAGTTTGCCCAGTTTTTTTATTTCCTTAATGTGCTATATCTAGGGCTGCCATCTGTCTGGGATTCCCAGGATTTGTAGTACCTAGTGCTTCCAGAGGTTTTGCAACAGGGGTTTTTAAATAGTGTCTGGATAAACACGGACACCTTTATTGTCAGAGTTCAAATATTTTTGCAAATGTTTGTATAATTTTCTTGCAAAAAATATTTCTTCATAGGTGAAGGGTTTCTTCCACAGAAAAAAACATATTTACCCAAATGAGGACCCACTGGAGCAGAGTAATAAGCTAGTATTTACATAAGTCAATCAATAATGGTCAGGGGAGTATGTAAGGTTTTTGAAACAGATATGATAAAGACTTTACAGTTATCAGTTACTTAATTGTATACAAATAGTAGCCCTTTAAGTAGTCCCTCCATAATCTGATAAGAATTTACTCTTACTTACTAATGGTTATTGTAATACAAGAATGTTTTAGTAAATTTATTTGGTAAATTATTGAATCATAGAAATAGTGCAGTGCCATAGGTACCTTGGAACCCAGGTCCATGGAACAGATTTTTGTAAAACTTTTTTAAAGTATTTTTTTAACACCAAACTTTAAAATGTTTACTCAATTATTTTTGCCAATTTAATTTTTTTTAATTCATTTTTTTTTTTTTTTTTTTTTTTTCCATATTTATTTATTACAATCTATCATTTTAGATATTCAGCAATAGGTGGGAGGGTGTATGTATCTTGAATAGTCCTCAGCTATATCTGGGTCTATTTATATGGGGTCTAGATAATCAGGTCTTGAGGAATCTTCCGTTTCAGTCTCCTGGTATTTGTTTGTAGATTCATAAGATTGCTAGCCAATACATTTGGATGCTCACTAAGGCGTTTCTTATAATTTTTGGCTCTTTCAGAAATTTCCTCTGTGACGGTTTTAACATTGAGGTCATGATGGAGTCTGTTGTTCGTGACATACCAAGGAGCATTAGTAATCATCCTTAGTATTTTTGACTGGAACCGTTGGATTATGTTGGTGTGAGACTTCGCTGCAGTTCCCCAAAGCTGTATCCCATATGTCCATATTGGTTTGATTATGGATTTATAGATAAGAAGTTTGTTTTCAAGTGATAGTTTAGACTTTTTATTAAGGAGCCAGTTCATTTTTCGTACTTGTTGCCCCATGGCTAGTCGCTTTGTGAGGATGTGTTTCGACCATGTTAGTCTCCTATCCATGTACACACCCAAGTACTTAGCATGGTCCTTTTGTGGTAATTGGACACCATTGATAGAGACAGAGGGGCATGTTCCCCGTCTAGTACTGAATGTTACTTGGACAGATTTGGTCTCATTTGCCTTGATACGCCAGTCTTTAAGCCACTGAGATATTTGGTTGAGACTAGTTTGTAGCTTCTGCGATGCAATTTCTGTTGATGGGTCCATTGCGAGGATTGCTGTATCATCAGCAAATGTGCCCGTGATGACTCCTGCTGCGGTTGGGAGGTCTGCCGTGTAAATCAAATACAGTGTTGGACCCATGACACTGCCTTGGGGAACGCCTGCTTGGATCTCATGAAGGTCTGATGTTTCCATTCCTTGTTTTACAAAGAAATGTCTTTCATTTAAGTATGACTTAATAAAGTTGAAGTAATTTATTGGTAGTTGTTTCTTAATTTTTGAAAGAAGTCCCTCATGCCATACACGATCGAATGCCTGAGAGATGTCTAGAAAGGCAGCAGTACAAAACTTCTTTTCTTCAAATGCGGTTACAATGGTTTTAGTGAGTCGGTGTACCTGTTCAATAGTGCTGTGTTTCTGACGAAACCCAAATTGATGGTCAGGTAAGATCTTATTTTTTGATATGATTGGTAGTAATCTTCTAAGAAAGAGTATCTCCATAATTTTCGAAGTTATGGGTAACAAGCTGATGGGTCTATAGGACTTTGTATCGACTGGGGCCTTCCCTGGTTTGAGAATCATTTTGATTTGGGCTACTTTCCACTGGGGGGGCACTGAGCATCTTTGTAGTATTGCATTAAATAGGAGTGTTAGGTATGTTATACCTTCTGCAGGTAGCTCTTTAAGTGTTTTGCCCGTAATGAGGTCATAGCCTGGAGCTTTATTGGGATCTAACCCCTTGATGACGATTTTAACTTCTTGTTTAGTGACCTTCTCAAGAGGAGGATCAAGTTGATGTGTTTGTTGGAGTAGTTGGGAGACGTCGTTGTTTTTCGTAGAACCCATATCTGCGTTTGGAGTGAAAACTCTTTTCAAGTGTGTCGCAAAAGTATCGGCTTTGTCAGCGTCACTTGCTGCCCATTCATTATTTTCTTTTCGAACAGGTGGATTGCTAGTTACTGGGCATTTCAGTTTTTTGGTGGCTTTCCATAAGGAGTATTCTGAAGCTGCTGTTGAGTCTAAATTTTGTAGGGAAGTTTGAGTGTCCAGATTTTGGTGGTCTTGAAGTAGTGACTTTAGTTTAGATTGAAGATAGTTGAGATGTTTTTTATCTGTGGGATAACCCGTTTCTTGCCACTTTTTCCGAGCTTTGCGTTTTTCAGCGAGTAGTTCTCTGATGGACAGAGGATATTCTTGACTTTTGTGCTCAAGATCTCCCTTGGCTGGGGTCGCGAGCCATGCTGATTGCTGCACCGAGTGTGTGAAATGTTCAACTGCTTCAGTAATGTCATTGTCTGTTTTAAGTGGAATATGCAGATCTAAGCTTTCTTTGATGTTACGTCTAAAGAGTTCCCAGTTGGTCTTGCGAGAATGTAGTCTACAGGGCTTTGGATTTCGGGTGACTTTCCTTTTTAAGATGATTTCTACTGGTGAGTGATCTGACGATAACTCGGCTGTTGTCGTACATGTAAGAAAATTGCAAGCGATGCCTTTTATAACGCAGAAGTCGAGAAGGTCGGGTATCTTTTTCCTATCGGTTGGCCAATGTGTTGGTTGTCCTGGCGAGACTATGCTAAGTTTAAGTTTCTCTATGCACTTGAGGAGCTGTCGACCTTTTGGTGTTATGGTCCGTGATCCCCAGAAATGATGCTTAGCATTATAGTCTCCACCTGCAATAAATCTGTGTCCGAGTGAATTGAAGAACTGTTCATAGTCACCAATTTTTAAGTTGTGTTTTGGGGGGCTATATACTGCTGAAATAGTGAAAATCCCAGTCCAGTCTTCGATAACAATGTTGGTAGCCTGGATTTCCTCTGTACAATAATGAGGTATTTCATGGTGCTTAATATTGTTTTTAATAAGTATCGCACTTCCCGCATGTGCTCCACCATCAGGATGATTTGTGTGGTATATCTTATAATTATCGATATAAAAGTGGCTCTTTGTTGTAAAGCGTGTTTCAGTTACTAGAAAAATATCTATGTTTTGTGTTTGTAAATATGTTTTCACCTCTAGGGTATGTTGTGACAGGCCATTGGCATTCCATAGGGCAATTTTTAAGCAATCGAAGGTGACAGCTTAGTTGTGAGTTGTATTATCAGATTTGTCAGGGTATTCATTTGTTGCATCATTTGTTTCATTAGAGACAATATCTCTTGCATATCATTTGGCGTTGTGTGTTTGTTGCTAGGTTCAGTCTCATCAATAGTGCTTTGTGTGTGGCGGGGGTTATTATTTATAGCATCTGCATAGGTTAATTTTTTAGTGTAAACATTTTCTGGAACTATTTGTTGTTGGTTTTCAGGTGCTTTTTGTTCTTTCTTCTTTGTGTTACGTTCTTTCGGGAATTTGAGGTGTTGTAATTCCCTATAAACTTTGCATCCTTTATAATTAGCTGGATGGTTTCCCTCGCAAAGTACACACTTAACTAAATCTGAGCGCTCTCTCCTAAGGCAATTGCTGGAAAGGTGGTCTCCCGCACACTTAATGCATTTGGGGCTGCGTCGACAGTAAGCTTTGGTGTGCCCATATTGCTGACATGTGGCGCATTGTGGTATTTCTCTTTTTGGGCGTGGGGGTTCAAACTTAATGAGGCAATTCATGAGGCTTTTAAGTTGATAGATACTTTTGTTGTTTTCTTCTGGCTTGAGTTCCACTATGAACATTGGGAGAGGTCTTTTTGTGTTTCGTTGTTTAATATTCCATATATTAGTTGTCTCATGTCCTATTTCTTTTAGAGCACCTTTAATCTCCTCAAGATCTGTGGAAGGGTGCATATTTTTTAACACAACTTTGAAGCTTCGTTCTTGTTTCGGTCTGTATGTGTAGAATTCTGTGTTTTTAAGTTTTAATTGGTCGACTATGGTCGTGTAAGCTTCAGAGTTTTTTGGCTGAATTTTGATCTGGTCGTTATGTAGTACTTTTAGGTCGTATAAGTCCTTGGCGTGTTCAGTGAGTAGTTTGCAAAGAGGTTGGATGTTTTCCACTTTATCAACAAATATAGGCGGAGGCGCAGTGGGTTTTATTGCTGTGGAAGGTTGCTCTTCTTGCGGCGTGATGACATCTAAATCTGCAAAGCTATTTGATGTTGGTACTGGTGGAGACTTGGCTAGCCAATAGGCTTCCAGCTTTTTTTGTTTTTCTTTCCCATTCTCTTCCGGGCTAGTTATTGATCTTTTATATCGTGAGTTAGGAGTTATCCAGCCATCCTTGTCCTGTCTTTCAGGTTTATTGTTTGTTGGTGTGTTTCTTGAATTATCCATTATGCCATCATAATCAGCCCGACAAGGTTTCGGGGCGGGCTTGTATTGGCAAGGATAGGTATTTGATGAATTAGGGTTTTTAGTTTTGTGGTCACTCATTTTATTTTCATTCATACGAGAAGTTCGCCATTTTTTTCAAATTACCGTAAAACGTAGATTTTTTTATTTATTGGTAACACTTTATGGTGACAGCTGATATATTTGACAAGTGACAGTCACTAATCTGTAGAATTGAGGGTAAAATATCAAATAATCTGACATTTGATAAAAAACTATGTTGGGGGTAGATAAATGCAAGCGTATTTATCTAAGTTTGCACTCGTTTTTGGGTGTTTTATTGTTCACTAACAACTTTATTAATGCACTTCGACATAACGCGCACTTAAGTGAAGTTTTTAAGGTGTAAACAGTTCAATTTGTATTTTATTTTTCTCTTAGATTAGACACTGACTTTTTCACAAGTTAAGGCTTTGACAGCTGGGTTGCCAAATCTTCTTTAATTCATTAATGTTAATTATTTTTGAGGAGATTTCACGGGGAATAACTAGTACACATTTATCCTTGAGCCTGCAAGGGACCTCTGGTAACTCCACTCAAAGGCAAACAACAGAAATTATCTATTGTTGTTAATTTAGTGTCTGCATCAATAGCTTTAATGAATAAATATATCAAGTATGTACAATAGGTTGATAGGATAAAGCAGAAACTATGCCATTAGTCAAGCAAGAACATTTTGAGAATGTGAGGAGGAAACTGTACAAACTCACATTCTTAAAAAATGTATGTCAATCATATTAATTAATAACAGAATTCACAAGAATATATATATATACTAGCTGGCCCAGCAAACTTTGTACCGCCTCAAAATCTACGCGGTGTCCTACATCTACGCTACCCCTACCCTTAGTAAAAAAAAAAAATATATATATAGATATATATATATATATATATATATATATATTTTACTATTCTACTCTGTCCCTCTCCTGGGCAAAGGCCTCCCTCCACTCCTTCCAACGTTCGCGAGCCCGCGCGTCCGCCTTCGTTTTGTTGGAACCTATCCAGTTCGTCCTGCCATCTCCTACGTGGTCTGCCGCGACTCCGCCTCGCTGTCTCAGGGCACCAATTCTGTGCTATTTGGGCCCACAGTTAATCCAGCTTGCGGCAGACATATCCTACTAATATTTAAAAAACCATGGGGCGCAACTAGTAACATTATAACGCACACTTCCAAAACTGTAACAAACAAAATTTAACTCAAGGTCAACTGTATGTAGCGGTAGACTGAATATTAAATAGTTGAGCACACATACCTGCTCCGTCCAGAACTACTGGACTAATTTCTAAATTATTTTTACTATTAAAAAAGTTTTCTGCCTGCCGTGTGGTTTCTGGCTAGACCACCCCATGTCCTCCCATGGGTGTTGTAAAAGGCGACTAAGGGACATATATGGCTGATGGATGGGCAGCAGCGTCTATTAGCTCAAGCTTTACATCTTCTGCGATCACCAATCCGTCTGCCAAGCGTGGTGATTATGGCAATATCCCTCAATGATCCTGGGTGCCAAGTTCTGTTAAGAGGAGGCCCATGTTCAGCAGTGGACGTAAACGGGCTGTTGATGATGATGATTTAAAAAGTTTCCGTTATCCAGGAGTGGCATAGGCTTTATATAATGATAAACTTCGCACGAGAACTGGTGTAACGCGCCAGGATAGCTAGTGATGACGATAAAAAATAATTGTGTACAATCTTAATGACCTAACCATACTGATCAAATACAATGTAGGTATTTTGTTGTTATATGAAAGATAAACAAGGAATTAGGTAATAATAATATTTTTGGTATAAGATAAATTTTATAGAAAAACTGACCAATTGCAAGTCGGACTCGCGCTGAAGGGTTCCGTACTATTTTCAAGTCATTAACGGGAACAGGTAGGTTGCCGTTATTGATATCGAGCAAAAAAGGGTAAAAAAAATATGTTTGTTGTATACTAGAAATACAATAAATTTTTAAGGGGGGCCTTAAATATTTATTTTATTTTTAGTATTTGTTGTTATAATAATTAATATAAAATGTATATTTTATAAATTATAATTTATAACTCTGTATAGGGTTCCGTACCCTAACATTTAAAAATAAACTATAAAGAGTTGTTCATCTCATTACTAGTGAAGAATTAGTTTTATCTGGAACATTTATGTAGGTTTATATTTTCCCATGCCCGCAAATGCGACGCGTCCCCCTCGTCCTCCTGACCCTTAGTTTGCAAAGAACCATCCGATGCCCTCGTAGACGCGAAGTCCTAGAGGCCCGCAAACTGTTAAATAGAGCGACAGTTGCAGAAAAATCCGCAAAAGTACAAAAAAAAAAAATCGCTCGTGTTATTTATATGTATTATTATTATCCTATGTACAATGTGCCAATGACGACCTAAACTTACCAAAGTACATTATCTACTCGTACTACACTGTAGTCGTTAATCATACATTATTATGATTAATGACACTAATATACCTTCTGACTATAGTACATAGTACGGACTAAATTCAGACCAAATTAAAAGTAATGACTGTGAGTAACGCATTGAAGCTGGTTAAAACTCTGCCTTAGCGTGTACATACCCATACACGCACCCACGTATACTAAAACTATGCCTTACCTTGTCAGCCGCTATCTGTCGCAGAGTTAGGTGCTTGATGTCATAGGAAACTTCAATAAGTATTTGTTATCAAATTGCTGTACTGTAAAAAATTATAGCAACAAGTTTACACACACTTATGCACAAAAGAGAGCACCACGGAACTACATACATATTTCCGTCGCGGAGTCAGGCCTACCATTCTGAGCCTTCCGTGTGCGTGAATGTGACAGAAATATGAACTGTGATTACATTTACACATGTCAATTTTGAAACATGTAAAATGGAAGCATTAAGAATGTTTCTAACCCAGGGTTAACCAAAAGTAACTAACTATTCCAGTATTTTATATTTTTGTTTCAGGTATTTGCATAGATTTTAAGGGATTCTGCAAAGTGCATTGGACAACCAGTCACACGAGAAGAGTGAATGACCGCACTGAGACTTACAGAGAAAGCCACGACTCGTACGAAGAATACTTCAGGAGGAAGGTCTACGTGTTCGGTGATGCCAGTGGTAAGTATTATGTTCATTCCCCCTCGCCCTTCCGACGCTTAGTTTGCAATGAAATTTTAGATGCCCTCATAGACCCGAATTCCAAGAGACCCGCGAACTGTAAAATCGAGCGACAGTTGCACAAAATTCCCCAAAAATCTAAAAGTCATATCACTCAATCCCTCTGTCAGCGACCGCATTGAGCCGTGGTTCAAGCCACGCGTGCACCCTGCACATATCAACCGTAAAATCAGGCTGGAACTCTGGTCATCTATATGCCCGGTGAATAAGCAAAAGCTTCGGCGTAACTACATAATGTCCGTTTTGTTTTTTTTGGCTCATAATAACTGCCGGGATCGGAAGCATCAGCTTTCTGCTGTATTATCCAGTAGAACCATTGAACCGTAATGGAAATTACGTTGTTTTAGCCGGTAGTAGTTATAACTAATGCAAGATAAAAGCAAATAGAAATTATGCGACTTCAGAATGGGGTCTTCTGCTTAGTTTAGATCACCCTGTCTTCCCATTAGTGTCCTAAGAGGCGACTAATGGACATACAGCTGATGGATTGGCAGCAGCGTTTATCAGCTCATAGATACTCACCATTTTACTGCGTACCAAGCGTGATTTATTATGGTTATATTCATAAACAACCCTGGTTGGACAAGGTCTGTTTAGACGAGGTCAATGTGCAACATGGACACATGGACGTCAACGGGCAGATATCATTATCTTCATCGCGTTTACGGGTTAAAGAAGAAACGACTCATTATTTTAGGCGTGGTCATGATAAAAGACTGACTGAAATGAAAGTTGGTATTAGCCACGAAGCTTTTGCTTCTTCACCGGGCTCAAAGGCCTGGGCTCTGGCGAAATGAGCCTACGTAGATAGGATTCACAGCCTCTCAGAGAAAAACTATTTTATTATATTATTATCATTGTTCCAGGCGAACACCATTTACAAGCCGGTCACCATGAGTTCATGTTCGAGTTCCAAGTTCCACACAACTGTCCCACATCGTTCGAAGGGTCTAAAGGGCATATCAGGTACCGGATCAAAGCCACGATGCTGACAGTCGGCATGTTCTCATCCAATAAGGAGAAGATGCTACCAATCAGAGTTATTGCTCCCTTGGACTTGAATCTTGACGCTAAATACAGGGTAAGTAGCAATTTCCACGGCGTGTGGTTTCCGGCTTAGAATAGACTATCTCATGTCTTCTTATGGGTGTCGTACTAAGAGCAGTCTACCTTTATTCCCCGTACGCCGTGTCCCCGTCCTACGGGGACAACGGTACTTCAATTAAATATTTAACAATATTTCTCATTGTCCCCGTTCACTGTCAAGTAGATCAATTTACTAGTTGGTTGATAAACTAAAGAGGTATCGTGTGTAAAAAAAAAGAACCTAAACCTAAACCGATGTAGTACAACCGGACTAATTGAAGTTGTAGTTTGGTTTGGTTAGCCGAATGTACATTATGGGGACAACGGGAAATAAATTTAATTACGTCCTGCTGTCCCCGTGACGGGAATATGGCATACGGGGACAACGGGAATAAAGTGTATCTATCAGCTCAAAGACACTTACATCCTACTGCGATCATACATACATTATATCCGTCTACCTAACATGGTTATTACGGTAATACCCCTCATCGACCCTGGCTTGCCAAGGACTATTAAAGAGGAGGCCTATATTTAGCAGTGGACATATACAAGCTGACAAGTTAGCTAAAGTTAGTCCAAAAATTGCACTACTAATGTCATACGCCGACCGCCTACAAGCCCTTTGCCTTTTATTTGGAGACTGCTGTTTTTTATAGACGTAATATAATATAATAATTTATAAACGTAAAATTGCTAAACATGTTTCTGTGGAACTTTCGTTCATTCATATTCCTTAATTGCATACCATATTATCTATACTATCTATATATATAAAAGAAAGTCGTGTTTGTTACAACACTTATAACTCGAGAACGGCTGGACCGATTGCCATGGTTTTTGATTTGTTGGATTTGTTTCCGTCCCGAATAGCAGAATACATTTTAAAAACAAAAGAAAGTCGTGTTAGTTACACTATTTATAACTCAAGAACGGCTGAACCGATTTGGCTGAAAATTGGTAGGGAGGTAGCTAAGAACTGGGAGAAGGACATAGGATACTTTTGGGTAGGGTAGGGTAGGGGTAGGGTAGGGTAGGGGTAGGGTAGGGTAGGGGTAGGGTAGGGGTAGGGTAGGGGTAGGGTAGGGTAGGGATAGGGTAGGGGTAGGGTAGGGTAGGGGTAGGGGTAGGGTAGGAGTAGGGTAGGGTTAGGGTAGGGGTAGGGTAGGGCAGGGGTAGGGTATAAAAGTCCACCCGTGCGAAGCCGGGGCGGGCCGCTAGTAATATTATAAAGAGGAAAGATTTGTTTTGTTGTGTGTGTGTTTGCAATGAATGCTCCGTGCCGATTTCAAAAATTCTTTCACCATTGGAAAGCTACACTCACCCTGAGTGACATAGGCTTTTATTTAATTATGAAGTTCCCACGGGAACGGGAGTTACGCGGGTGAAACCGCGCGCGGGAAGCTAGTGTATAATAAGTTGTTACAAAGTATGGTCCTTATCTGGCACGGCAAGTTAGAGGAGAGGAGTAAGCGATAGATTTATTCTTTAAAAATCTAAAGCTAACTCAATTTCATTGGCCACACACACCTATACACATGCATGATTACCTTTTATTATGCATGCATTCTCACTCCCTCAGCAACAAACTACTCATTTAGCTCATGCACGTATACTGTCCGCGTTAAAGAGGCCAGAAGACCCATGACACAAGTTTTTTTACTTAGTTTGGGCTCCTGTCCCTTCCATGTATAAGCATTGTAAATTTTAACGAGTGTATATGTTACGGCTAATAGCCGAAGTGCGGCTACACCTAGTTTTAGCCGGCTACAACTAGGTGCAGTCGACCACATGCGGTAAAACTTAGATGTATCCTACTTATCTTCGGTTAGAACTAGGTTTAAATCAAATTAAACAATACCTATGCAAAGCTCAAAGAGGTGCTTAGGGTGGTTAAAAAAAAAAAAAAACCTAAACCTAAACCAATGGAGTTGAACAGGGACCTATTGAGGTTGATCTAAGTTTAACCGCATGTGGTCGGCTGCACCTAGTTGTAGCCGGCTAACACTAGGTGTAGCCGCACTTCGACTATTAGCAGTAACATATACATTGTGGAAGACAAAAAAAAAACTAAAATTTAATTAATTTAAAATGTAACTTTATATGCGAAACCCAACCAATATTCATTCATTGCTTTTGAAAAACCTTACAAAATCTGATAAAGCATTTCCTTTACTAATTCGCCCAGGATCCTATAGAGCTGGAATTAATCCAGTCTTACTGCTGCTGGTGCCTCAACGCGGGCTCCTCCGAGATCCAGGTGAAGCTGCCGGTGGGGGGCTACTGTCCTGGACAGGTGATCCCCATGGAGGTGGCTTGCAAGAACCCTAGCAGGGTGGATATAGATGAGATCAAGTTTGCAATTCATAAGGTCAGTAGTATTGGTAAACTGGAGGCCTATCACAAACATGAACAATATTACTACTTCTTTGATTAGATTGACTTCACTACATAATATAAGGACAACCTCCGTAGCGTAGCGGTATTTGGCTCGCTTTACATCTCGGAGGTCGTGGGTTCGATTCCCACACCGGACAAGGAATATTTGTGTTAATTCTAAGATTTCTTTCCGGGTCTGGTTGGTTGAGGGACTACCCTCCGTGCCTCGGAGAGCACGTTGCACGTTGCCGTTGGTCCCGATTGTTATAACATCATTGGCTACAGGCATCACGTTCGTTTAATGTTGGAATATTTTACTATTATTAATATTTTACTAATGTTTTTTTTAATGTAGAAAACGGAATTTATCGCGGAAAGTGTCCCGGCTACAGACCGGGAGGACGAGACGATCTGCAAGCTGACCAAAGGGCCGATCCCAGCGGGCGCGACTCGCACTTGGACGGTAGAGATGGACGTGCCAGTCATGGACGTATATAATCTAAATGCCTGTCGGTTCATCGATATCTCTTATACTTTTAAAGTAAGTCTTAGTTATAACACTACTACAAACAGACCACTATTTCCGACACACTAAAGGAGTGTGTGTGATGACGTTCGTGGGCATGAACGCGACATATCAACACCAAATATTCATGATTTCTCAAGCTCCCACCCATTCTCTCTAGCGACCGCCCAGAGCCGAGGTCCAAGAATGTTTTATAGCTTATAATTATGTCATGTTAATTCAAGTAATAATGAATAAATATTCATTTGCATGTTTTATTATTTAGATTGTTTTTTCATTGTTATAAAAAAAACTTACATTTTGAATCCCCCCCCCCCTTAAAACACGCAAAGTATTTGTTTTAATGATGGGGGTCCAAGATGTTCTAATGAAAACCTAGGTCGTGGTTTCGATTCCCGCTCCGGACACAAGATATTTGTTTTTAATCAAATATTTCTTTCCGGGTCTTGTTGGTTGAGAGACTCCCCCCGTGTCTCACAAAACACGAAAAAGCTTTGCCTAATCGTCGTAAAAACATCTATAAAAATAGTATATCAGGTAACGGGCAGCAGCATATACAAGTTTATATACTGCACCCAATACTGTGGTCATCAATCCGCATACCAAGTGTGGTGACTAAGACAACACGCCCTTCGAGGCAGGCCCATTTCAGCAGTGAACGTTATAAAAGTGATGATGATGATGATGATGATGACGATGATGATGATAATGATTTTTTTCTAGGTATCCACAAGTGTAAGCGGTTGTCACGAAGATTCTGAGGACATCAGTCATATATTTTTCGGAACAGTTCCCTTACAGGGTTTCCAAGACAACGTCAAAAATCCTCTCCAAGACCAAATGCCCCAAATTCAGGTTGAAAACGTGCAAGGAGCAAATGTTTACCCTCCACCCCCAATTATAAGTCAGCCTGTTTCATCCCCGTACACTAATGGGAATCAATTTCCTAATGGTTCACCTTACCCCGGTACCGCACCTTACCCTACCCCACCGAATCAACCTCACCCCAATGTTTCACCTTTCCCTCCGAATCCGTATCCAGGAAATTCGCCTTACCCCCAAAACCAGCCTTTTCCATCCCCTAACATGCAACGTCTTCCACATACGCCATATGCGGCAGGAAATCCACCATACCCAGTTGGTATGCCTAGTCCGTATCCAGCAAATCCTGGTGATGCAACTAGTCCCTACCCTGGCGGAGTTCCTAGTTCATACCCGGCAAATCCTAGCGGAGTCCCTAGTCCGTATCCGACAAATCCTGGCGGAGTCCCTAGTCCGTATCCGGCAAATACTGGCGGAGTCCCTAGTCCGTATCCAGGAAATCCTGGCGGCGTCCCTAGTCCATACCCGGCAAATCCTGGCGGCATCCCTAGTCCATACCCGGCAAATCCTGGCGGAGTCCCGAGTGCATATCCGGCAAATCACGGGATTGAAAGTACAACGTTGTTGAAGGCTGGTAACTATGGGTTACCAACAGAAGGGAATACTGCGGCCACCATGCCATTGTTACCGCCAGGAGCTAATGTGCCATACGTAAGTGGGATTATAATATAACAATAAAAATATAATCTATACTAATATTATTAAGAGGAAAGATTTGTATGTAAGTATGTTTGTAACGAATTGGCTCAAAAAGTACTAGACCGATTTTAAAAATTCTTTCACCATTTGAATGCTACATTATCACTGATTAATATAGGCTATATTTAATTATGAAGTTCCCACGGGAACGGGAGTTACGCCGGTGAAACCGCGCGCGGGAAGTTAGTAGTAAATAAATGAACATTAGGGACTGTTGATTAGAGAACGCATGAAAACAGATTTCAAATAGTATCGGACACGTTGAGACAATTCATGAAAAGAGTATTGGAAGGATAGGAAGGAGGAAGGAAGACCAAGATGGACGTTCCACTTTTAAACCGAGTACGTTATTCAGAACAACCAGGTTAGAAGGACCATTAAACTGTAAACGGGCAGAGGGAATACAGAACCCACCATATTTTGAACTTTAATTACTTGTAATAAAGATTAAAACCAACCAATTCTAAACATGCCCACGGCCTGGCTAACGGTTAAACGAAGTATACGCATCAGGAAATTAATAAATGTGGAGGAGGTCAAAATGGTATGTCGAGATCAGTAGCAAGTGAAAGGAAGTAGTTTTTGCCTGTATAATGAACATTGCTATAGTATTGTCGGTAATTTACAAAGAATTTTCCGATGCCCTCGTAAACCCGAAGTCTGAGATTCCGCGAAGTGTCCGTCCGAATAAAAATGTATACCCTTAGTAACAAATGCCTTTTGTTTCAGCCAACTAGTCCGTTTTCAAGTGCCTCAGCTCCGATGCCGGGGACTCCGTCTAGCGATATCAGTAAGTACCTCTTTACATCACGTTTCGTCCACAGCTGGACTTAGGCCTCCTCTTGGTCTTTTCTAAGCCGGAAACCACACGGCAAATTATCGTTGAGTTAATAGATGCTGCTGTCCATCTATCAGGTGTATGTCACTCCATCGCCTCTTACGACACCCATGGGAAGACATGGGGTGGTCTATTTTAAGCCACACCGCATCAATTATCTCACACTTCTTTCAAAAGCAAAATGTGATATGAGTTTGTTAAGAGTCATGACTCTTCGTTTGAAGAGCTATCGTGCAGGCATTGTCGTTATAGAAAAACCGGCCAAGTGCGAGTCGGACTCGCGCACCAAGGGTTCCGTACCATTTTCAAATGCCTACCTGTTGACGTTATTTACATCGAGCAAAAAAGGGTAAAAAAAAAAGTTTGTTGTATTAGTTCAGCAGCCACCGCCTGTTTTTTTAAGTGATTAATAATAAGTTTTTACTCTGTGCACATTCTTAAAGGGGTAGGTAATGTAGTGCGCAGATGTAATACATGTCGATCTGGTAGGGTGTCGAAAGTGACACCCTTGGGCGTCTCGTCGAATCTAACGAACTCACGAAGATTCAGCCTGTTATTAATCACTTAAAAAAATAGGCGGTGGCTGCTGGACTATATGGGAGTCCAGCTTAAAAAAATATTTAATTTTATTTTTAGTTTGACGGACGGAACTTTCGGGTACAGACCCCTGGAAAACTTGCAAGTGTTTGTCAAGGAGAGACTTGGCATCCACAATATAAGTTATAGTGGCTTTCGAGTCATGAAAACCATAACCTTTTGCATTGACAACAATAGTAAAAACCATCTTCGAGACGAGTCCCATGTTCAGCAATAAACGTTATACGTGTTAATGATGATTGATATTGTAATTAAACGACCATTTTTTTTTATTTAAAGAACAACCAGAATTTGCTCCTGATACCTCCAACACGACGCCGTACAATCCTGAGTTTATTAACAGCACTGAGAAGAAATAGTTACGGAAATATTGTTGTATCCTACTAATTTGTATGTAATCCTATGCTACGCTTATTATAGTGCTCCCGATAGATTCGGTCACTGCAGCCAGTCTCTATGGTGATTGGCCATAATAATATGATGGGTGGCGGATCAAAGTGGTACAAGTGACAAATATGAGAAACTAGCTGCGCCCCACGGTTTTACCCGCGTTACTCTGTTCCAGTGGGTCGGAGCGTTTTGTAGCCTATGTTAATCGAGCTTATTAACTATCCCCGTGCAAAGTTACTGCTAAATCCATTCAGTAGTTTTTGTGTGAAAGAGTAACAAACATCCGTCCATGCTCACAAACTTTCGCGTTTTTGATAATAGTAGGATGTGATTTTAGTGATGTTTGTTGGGTTGCTCTGCCAATTATTTTCCATAATTTGTATTTATAGCAACCACTTTCACCGTAGCGTAGCGGTATTTGGCTCGCTTTAAATCTCGGAGGTCGTGGGTTCGATCCCCACACCGGACAGGAAATCTTTGTGTTAATTCTAAGATTTCTTTCCGGGCCTGGATGGTTGAGGGACTACCCTCCGTGCCTCGGAAAGCACGTTAAGCAGTTGGTCCCGATTGGTTACCACTTTGGTTTGCAATCCGTCATATTATAGTGCAAAAGCGCGGGCGCAAACAGATACAATCTCTACTCAATTATTCTCAAATTCCGCTGGGACGGTTTTACTGGCATAACCGGTAAGAAACTAAATGGTACGCTTAATGTTTATTAGAAATTATTGTAAGGTAAATAATAATCAAGCATTTTGTGATTTTATGGTCCGTTATTTGCGGTCTGTAATACGGTAAAAATGTCATTAATAAACGATTTCTTCGCTTATGTAATTAAGAATCGTATTGCAAGCGTTATTGTTGAAGCCGTTTTACCATTAGGCAGGTCCTATTCTAGATATCGATATGTGAAATTGAACTATGCGACATCATGGGCGATAGCGTATTATGTTTTATGTAATTATTTAATCTATACTGATATATAAAGGTGAAGAGTCTATTTGTTAGCTTTAACACGCTTTTCTCAGTAACTAGAAAGAAAGAAAGAAAATACATTTAATTACAGCATAGGAAAGGAAATTAAACATAAAAATTGATTAATACTATTAAAATTATATGCACCAAAAATGGGAACTGGCTTCAGCATTAAGCTACATCAAACATCTAAAAGATCATTGCTCCGCGCTGTTATTCTAGCCAGCCCCAGTTTTGACAACTACTGGTCTAATAATAAAAACAGTGTTTGATAGCCCATTTATCGAGGAAGCCTATAGATTGATGTTAATTATGAAGTTCCTCCGGGAACGGGAGATACGCGGTTGATACTGCGCGCGGGAAGCTAGCAAAGTATATTATTCAATATCGCTTATGGTGTCGCTTAGCTAAATTAGCCTTTTACCCGTCGATATTAAAAATCGTCGAAGACCAGATACCGAAAAAAAGAAAATACATAAATTTTTTATATAACTATAAAATAGAATACATTAAAAGGTTCAAGCAAATCACTGCTTTAATGTGATAGTTGCACAAAATAAAGTTATGAATCAACCCAAATTGATCTGTAATATCATGTTACTAAAACTCATTATCGTTAAGTTACACTTTTGGTTTTTTGTGACTATCGTATTAAAGAAGCGAAATATGTATTTAGTTTTTCACTCATGTTAGGTCTGCATTTGCCATGAATTTCCATAGTAATTGTAAAAAAATCTTGTAGACATGTTAAATAATGGTGCTATAGAGCGTGAGTAACTTAAGCGAATCGTCACATTTGATCCTATCCGAATTCAAGTGTTCATTATAATAGCAAACACAAGATGTTAATTAATTGTCCAAGTATACGTTTAGAAACTACATGCTAATTGGAAATGATATATGTTTGTATATCGCAGCTTTAATTTAATAGTGGCACAAAACCAAATGTGTGTTATCGATAATGAGTCTTAAGGCTTGGTATTATTGATCAATTTGCTTTGAATTATAACATTGTTTGTGCCACTAACAAATTAAAGCTGTGTAATGATTCATATTTTTATCGTTCTATGCATTTACAACCGTTAAAAATATACAGCCAGTCTTCAAACTGTATGAACTGAAATTATTATATTAAAGATAATAATATGATAATGATAATATTTTAAGATGTATTTTCGTCATTTGATATGACTCTTGATCTAGCCTATTCAACTTCTGTTTACTTAAAGAATTTAATAATTTGAGCAACATTGAATTTATTTTTCTTCAAGTAAACCCTCTTTCACACTTTTTTTTTTGAAATCTAAAAAGGCAAGTAATTGTCTGTGAATCAGCGCACTTAAGTTAAGCGTTTGTTGATCTGTATTTTTCTATATTATGTAATAATTATTGTTTTATTATAAGACAATTTTTTACAAGATAAACTGTTATTGGCAGATGTAAAATAGTATTAAGTTGTCATTAATGTCAATTGAAAATGACTTGCAATTAATAAAATAAGAAACCAACTTTTACTATTGTTGTAAAACTATAAAGCCGTGCCTAAGCAGATTTTAAAATACAATATTTACAAATTTGAATTGTTAAATAATTATAATAATATGAATAATATATACAACAAATATTCTTCCTGCCGCCATTTTCTTATACAACATTCAATTTTGAACTAATATTATCTATTTTCTTCTATTTAGAGTTTAAGATTTTATGTTTATCTGATTATTAGAATTATATTTTACACAATTTTATATTTTTGTTAGCATTTATGACGTATTACGTAGGATAAGCCGAAATCTAAGTACTGTTTTACATTTTATTATATTTATGTATAAACATTTAATAAACAGTATTGCTATTAAATCCGGAATATGTGACAAGTTGTTAGACAGCGGATTTTGGCTAAGTTTTTGACCCGTTTTCGAGAAAAGAATTTTTTTATCGAGTCTTATACTTACTTAAACTGTGAATCAATTTTGAGGCGGTTAACGCGAGAACGGTCCACGTACAACATTTTTAGATGTTATATTTTTATTACCTTATCACCCAATGGTAGACTGGGAAAAATGCCTCAGGCATTAAGTCCACCATGTACTATCTTAGTGCTAAAGTTTTAAATAAATAAATAAGTAAATAAGAAATCGTATACGTACAAATTTTTTACTGATAATTTTTTTTAATGTGTAATGATCTATTTTGTTAGTTTTTTTGATGGCTTAGGCTACTAATACTGCATCATTCCTTGGTGCCGATAGGTATACAAACTGTTCATTATAGTCAATATTGGTTAGGCCATTCACTGCTTAGATTGAGAAAAATTGCTAAGTGTCGAAAATGTATAAAATACTAAATATATATATTAACCTAGTCAATATATTATTAAGAATTATGAACAAATTATTTATGTATTTCTTTCTATTTGTACTTATATTTCCATGTTATTGTATTAGTTACTTTAAAATACTTAAAACTTTAATGGTGCTGCCACAAATTTTAATATTACAAATGTCTATTTTAAAGAATGTGATTAAATACTGCCTTTTTGTAATAGAAAATGGCGATCTCCTGAATTAAGGACTGGGTGCTGACTGAATTTGCCGGACGTAACCGATATTGTTGTAATCATATAATTTTGTTGTGTATTTAGCATAGGTTTGCCATTATGTTTCGGCGCTTACCGGGACAATGGTCAAAGCGGGGGGGAGGGGGGGGAACAATAACACGTCACACAGAGCCGAGGGGGTTCTCCCATTGCGCACGCAGGACGATAAGACAAACAGGAGCCATTTATTGCGAATGAAGCACGGTTCTTATTTCTCCGCCCACCGGGTCCATTGCCTTGTTGGCCGGGACACTGGGAAATGTCCCAATCGTTGATTTTGGATGGTTTAAAAAATAAAATTTAAACTAAAAAATCACCTGCCTGATTTTACGGCAGCCAAACTCGTAAAGGCGAGCTTACAATTAGCCAACTAGTTTAAACGTTAAGTGATATTAGTTCAATCAACGATTAGCCTAGGCATTCAATTAAATGTCGAATGGCTGATTTGACTGGCTGCGATATATCTATTACCTTATCGCAATTTCATTCAGCACCGTTATTTTGCATTATTTAGCCACTATAATATGATTCACTATGTTATGAATGTAATAAATAGACTTAAGTTTGTTATAAACACTTATGCTTCAAGGGTAACTGTTGACAATGTTGTACTATTTTTTTTTATATGCAAGTTTTCTCAATGTTTCAAATATGAATTTAAATAAAGACATGTTTATTTTATCAAGTTGTTTCTTTTTCTCTTTCCACTAGCTGCGTTTCGCGGTTTTGTCCGCGTTACTCTGCTCCAGTAGGTGGAAGCATGATGTTTTGTAGCCTATATGTTAATCCAGCGTATAACCTATCCCGGTGCAAAATTTCAGCCAATTCCGTTTAGTAGTTTTGGCATGAAAGAGTAACAAATATCCATCCATCCATACTTACAAACTTTCGCGTTTATTAAATTAGTAGGATTAATTATACAGCGTTAGTGACAGTTGTTAATAAGGTGTAATTTCATCTGTCAATAAATATTCTTCAAACATGCTTTGAAGGGCAAATAATCAATTTGCTACATTTGATTTTCAACTTTATTAGCTATTATTATCAATTACGCGGTATAACAGTTATATATCACCGACGATTAAGTTATTAAACACACACATCAGTTTCGATATCAGTAGGAAAATGTTGAAACTAGCTTCCGCGCGCGGTATCACCCACATAACTCCCATTCCCGTAAGAACTTCATAATGAAATATAGCCTATTGGCCTTCGTCGATAAATGGGCTATTTAAAACTGATATAGTTTTTGAAATCGGACCATTCGTTCCCGATATTATCGCGTTCAAGCAAACAAAGAAACTCTTCAGCTTTATGTGGTATCGACACCTCAGCGACCATTAACTAAAGCGGAGCGACGGAGGCGCCCACTGGTTTTCAACAGTTTTTAGGAGCTACGATATTTTGTACTGCTATTGTCTGTCTAGATATTATATAGTCTCTGGTATAGTTAATGGAATTATAATGCTATGATTGATTAAAAAGTTAATTAAGGCGCGGTGAATAGACGTCTTTTACGTATTAGTTTTGTCACTGTTGCTCCGCGTAGAAATGAAAGAGAAGCGAAGAGACGCCGCGATGGCGCAACGTTTCGTTCGACTCGTTCGAGTTATTTAATACATTAATCCTTGCAAATATCTTATTCCAATCGATAAATAAAAACAACAGTTCCCTTTATTATTATATATTACATCACTGTTATTAATATTATCAAGATTTGTTTATAAATAATACAGTTACAATTGCTACAATTTCAATTTAAATGGTTATTTTATGGTTTTTTTTTATCGAGAAAATTTACCGAAAACGTGTTTTGAACACAATGGTCCCCCCATAAATATGATCAAGATTAACATATATTTTTTAGCTGCTCTAAAATGTAAACATTTGGCTAAAAAACTGTTTTGTGAAGCCTATTTTGACTGAGTACAGCGCCTTAAGAAGAACAAACTTCTATTGGATACACGAAAGAAAAGTTAATAAAACAACAGTATTTATGAATCGCAAATTGTATATAATATATTTATTAACATTAAACGTGTAAATTCCATAAAAAAGCTAACAATTATAGATTATTATTTATGTCTTAAATAACAATAAGTACAAAATATGAACAGTTCCAGTTAAAAATACAGTTCTCCATAAATTAATATCATATCATGAAGATATACTGAAATAATATATGGCACCTCTCGCTAACAATCACATTGTATTCCAAACTATGATAATGCTAACTTTGATAATATAGGTAATATTATTTTAACAGTTTAAAACCGCAAATGGTTAGGTAATAATTTAGGTACGCGATTTTTTTTTCCGGATGGACGTACGTAGTTAGCCACGTTGCTTTTGCTACTTCACCGGGCATAAAGGCGAGCAGAGCTCCAGCCTTAATAAATGGTTGGTACGCGTGTGTAAGCTGTGCAAGGCAGAATTACCGGAGTCAGAGCGTTACCTACACGCAGGGCAGTCTTTAATTTTTTTTTGGTCTGATATATAAATAAGTACTTTTTGCTGAGACTATGATTGTTTCTACTTTCAAACTTAACCATAAGTACTTAAGTACACAATTTATGTCAAGAATATTCAATGTGGTATTGATTATTATTATCAATTTTAATTAAACCAAGATTACAATTACAGCACTTTTATAACTTAAGGCACTTTACTGTTATACTAAAATAATCGTTTATTTTGCGAATATAAAAATCAACAACGGGTCTATTGTTAATAAGCCTTAAAAGGTAATAGCATTAGTAGACCAAGGAATTTCAATACAATGATAAAAGTATTAAATTTAGATTACAGATATTCACAAGGCTTTTTCTATGTTTTTGACCTAATGTTAACTTAACATAGGTGTGTTATTGCCACTTACTTTCGCAAAATAAGTACTCTTTAAATATATCAGATAAGAAATGCCACTTTCCGACAATTTCTCCGATAAATACCTGAAGTGCGAACATTGCGCCTTAAGTTGAAATCTTATTTCACTCCGTTTTTACAAGGTAAAAATATATTTGTACCATAAGTATAGTTACATAGAGTACAAATATAATTTTATCTTGAACTGACAAATGTTTCTCAAAACATATCTAGACCTCAGAAGCATAAAGACGGATGTACTACTATACTTCAGAAGCATTTGGTCGTAAGTGCCAGTTTACGATAAAGGCACATACGACGAATGTGTCTGACGTATAATGTCACATCCGACCTTGTTTCTGAGCATATATGTTAGTAATATAGGTATGATTTTTATAAAAACATCATAATAATTATATATATCAAAGTCAAATTAAAGTACCTAACATCTGATAATTAAAATTAGGCACAGCAAACTTATAGGGAATATTATTATATTAACATTGTAAAAATAGGTGGTATCATAAAGATTATACAAAACAATAAATTTTATTACAAAAAAAAAGGTAAACATTTTTAAAAACTCGAGTTTCATAAACTTCAGCAAAAGCCATGAGACGAGCGTTTTTTTTTCTTCAAAATATTATAAACTTATTTCTAAATATACAGGGTATCCCAAAAGATTACGTAGCTGGGAAGGGGGGTGATAGGGATGGTCACAAGGGTCACCAGAAAAATATAAAAATTTCCCTCTGGGTGTTTAAAAAAATAAATTGCATTTTTTAAAAGACTAAAAATTTTACACCTTGTGCTAACTGTACCTACAAATATGGCTGTATTTAAAAAAAATGCTGTTATGTAATCTTCAATAACAACAAGGTCATCAACATCAACATCAAAAATAACAAGGTGTAAAATTTTAAGTTTTTAAAAAAATGCCATTTTTTTTTTAAATACCCAGAGCGGATTTTATTTTTATTTTTCTAGTGACCATTGTGTCCACCCCTGTCACCCCCTTTCCCAGCTACTTAACCTTTTGGAACACCCTGTATACCTATATTAAAATAGTGGTAGTTAAAAATAACAATAATGTATAAGCTTATTTCTCATTAATATGTATGTATAAAATGCACGTTTCGATTTCCTTCCATTACATTCCTACAATATAATTAATTATATTATAATCTGTATAAAAACTGTCAAAAATTATCTTCTCATAATCTATTATTAAGTTAAGTTAAATAGCATAGTTAAATATTGGTTACTATAATGGCAGCCATAGAGTACATTTGTGCTTCTTATTTATACTTATTTTTTATACTAGTTCATATATATTTTTTTAAATAAGTCTTTCATTTGACCATAATCTCGCTTGATGGAAGGCGAAGATAAGGACTAAGATGTTACACGCTTGCCTAGAAAGTGTATGTTCACTTTTGTCTTAAAGATGGCCAGATTATAGCGTTCCGGAAAAACTGATCCCGGCAGAGAATTCCACTCCTTAGCAGTCCGCATTATGAAAGAAGAATTCAAGCAAACAAACAAACTCTTCAACTCTTCAAAAGTATAGATTAATATACATATCAATAACTAACAATACAATTTCTATAAGAAAAAAACAAATGCAATAAAGACCCAGTAAAAAATATCAATACATTTTACAATGGCGGAGGTGCAGACGGAGTAAAACTACCAGGATTATATGCAGGTAAAGAAGTGGCATTACCTTGTGCTACTGGGTACGGTGGTTGACACACCCCCGGGTACGGACTCCCATAGTTAGGATAAGGCAACACATTACTTTCAGGCAATTTAAAACCATAACCAGGTTTCCCATCTGATACAGGAATCTGACCCATATTGGCAACAGGATAAGACGTATTATTGCCTGGGTAAGGCGGCGGGGGACTACTCACTGGTGTATATTGACTGCTCTGAATGCTAGTATTTAAAGGTGCGTTAGTATATACAATTTGTTGACCATTGTCAATAGGAATAGCCACTTTGGGTAAACTGTGAGACATAGGGTGTACGTATGCTTCGACTAACTCTTTCAAAGGCACTAATCCTAAACATATTTCGGATTCGTCGGTGACATCGTCGCTGCATCCGGAAAACTTGACCGTTACCTGTAAAATAAATAACATATTTATCTGGCAACTAGATAACAACTACTAAAAGTCATAATCCCTCAATCCCTCTCTAGCAACCGCCCTGAGCCGAGGTTCAAGTCCCACAGGGGACGCCCTCTTGCGCAGGCTGCTTAGTTAATAATTTTTAAACCTTTTATATGGTTCGGCTGGATCTCTGCTTGCGTTTATGTCCGGTGAAGTTGCAAAAAGCCTTGTGGCAAATTACATTTTTTTTTTTCTTTTTTCATTTTTATAAAGACAACTCCCGCACTAGGGAAATAAATCCCTGTGTCGCGGGGGACTTTACAAACATACATTTCACGGACACACAGAACACCCAGACTCAGAACAACTATTTGTGGTTCACACAAATAATTGTCCCGGGTGGGAATCGAACCCAGAACACCAGTTCTCAGAGGCAACTACCGTAACTACTGAGCCACCGGTGCAGTCTTTATATGTCCATCGCATTACTAAAACTTAGCTGTCCGTCTGTCCGTCTGATGTATAAAATTTCCGCTATAACAACCAATACTAAAAATTAAATAAAATAAATATTTAAGGGGGGGTTAATCAAAAAACTTTTTTTTCACTTTTTTGCTCGATATCAATAATTACAACAGCAACAGGCCCCCTCCAACCGTAGCAAATGGAAATCTATGAGGGAGACCTATGTCCAGCAGTGGAGCGTCCTATGGCTGAAATGATGATCTTACCCTAAAGAAGTAGCCGATGTCTATGATGCCGCAGCGCTCCAGGTTGGGTGCTATGAGCTCGGGCACCGTGACGTCACACGTGAAGTTCCGCTTCGTGTGGCCCATCACCGGCCGCGTCTTGACAGTCACCAACACTTGCTCAGGAGGTATGTTCTCCGACATAGGACGCTGACTGTGATATTTCTCTCTCTAAGAAACAACAGTTGTTTTAAACTATAGTAAAATGCAGAGTAAAGTTTTTGTTCGGAGGCTCATTATTTAGTTAGCCAGGAGGCTTTTAAAACTAAAAGTCATAATTCGTCAATCCTCTCTGGCGACCGCTTTGAGCCGAGGTCCAAGTCCCACAAGCGCCTTGCGCAGGTGTGCTTAGTTTGTAGTTTTAAAAACCATTTAGTAAGGCTAGAGCTTTGCTTGCCTTTAGCCCAGTGAAGTAGCAAAAGCCTCGTGTCTAACACACAGTCAAAAAAGAACAAAAGGTAAATGATAAAATAACTATGCCTTAGACATCTATTTCATATACATATCATCATCATCATCATCATCAACAGCACGTTTATGTCCACTGCAGAACATGGGCCTCCTCTTAACAGACCTTGTCAAGCCAGAATCGTAGAGGGATATTGCCATAATCACCACGCTTGGCAGGAGGATTGGTGATCGCAGTAAGATGTAAACCTTGAGCTAATAGATGCTGCTGCCCATCCATCAGCCATGTCCCTTAGTCGCCTTTTACGACACCCATGGGAAGACATGGGGTGGTCTACTCTAAGCCGGAAACCACACGGCAATCATATCACGCCCTATTATTTTCAAGACGGTAAAAAAGTCACTCAGTATTATATAAGTATATTACTAGCTGACAGACGTTGTCATGTCTTAACTAAAACTGTATAATATAAAATTGAACTTTTAATATTAGACGTGATAGCTCTGAACTAACTGTGATGTGTGTACAAAGAGCTGCACGCACTCTGTCAATGTTATATCAAACGCCATAAGATTACATTAAAAAAGAAATATGGTGGTTAAACCATAAAATAAGTATATACAGTTAGTACTTTATCAGTGGGTTAAACCACCCGTTCACGCGTGGTGCCGTGACCAATAGAAATAGATTCATTTTTATATATATAGAGTACTAGCTTCCCGCGCGCAGTTTCAACCGTTCCCGTGGGACCTTCATATTTAAATATAGCCTGTATACTCAGGGTGAATGTAGCTATCCAATGATGAAAGAATTTTTGAAATCGGTACAGTAGTTTTTGAGTTTATTCATTACAAACATACACACAAAAATACAAATCGTTCCTCTTTATAATATTATTATAGATAGATAACAAATGATGCAAATAAGTAATAAAACCTCTTTTATCCATGGCGAGTTTTTTTCAAATTATTTACCAGTTATGCTATAGGTAACTACCAAATTACAGACATTGCATAATACATAAGGAATCTAGGAAGTGAGTCATAACTACAATCATTTAGACAATGGCTTGAGATAAACGTTATGCTTCAATAGACAGTCGTCTTAATTAGTGGATGTTGAACAATTAACGGTCGTCAAAATTTCAAATGTTGATATCCTACTACATATTTTTGGAGTGGTTCATTAGCACATCAACAAATTACTTCGTTCTTATCGCCTAGCGAAAATATACCGTATGTATTTGTACATAAAGCCTTTTTTCATTACAAACGATGATAAAAACTAGGCATCACTACATAGTATAAAACAAAGTCGCTTCCCGCTGTCTGTCCCTATGTATGCTTAGATCTTTAAAACTACGCAACGGATTTTGATGCGGGTTTTTTTAATAGATTGAGTATTTCAATAGGCAGGTGTGGGTAAAATACATTGAATCCGTGCGAAGCCGGGGCGGGTCGCTAGTAAGATATAAGAATGAAAATTTCCGCTACTAGAAAACTGGCATAATTACTCCAACAAGAGACTATAGTCTCAGCTCCAACGCAAATAAACCCACTAAGGCTGACCTTACATTGGGCGGGCGTGTTCATCGAGCGTGTGAACGACTCCCGTTACTGCATGTATCTTTGGCTGTATCTTTGGAGGTCAGAGGTCAGAGGTCAGCTTAAAAGTTTGATTTGTTGACAGCTTCAAGGGACAGTAGACTGGAGTATTTGACATGATTCAGATTCGGACAACAAAGTGATCCTATAAGGATTCCGTTCTTGTCGTCGGGGGGCCGGATTGCTTATCCGTACCCGGCCTTAGCCAACGGCAGATCGAAATAGTGTCCGGGGGGTTTTAGTGGTATAGGGTCCTCTCCTCGTGGTATGACTTAGCATACCACGCTATGGATAGGGTGAGTCCCACATATCCCGACGCCAGCGCGCGAATACGCTGCAGCGGCGGTGGGAATACGTAAATGAATATCCCCCATGACAAAAAAAAAGCCGGTTCCGTTCTTCCTTGTTCCTTTTCCCTAAAAACAATAATTTGCTATACAAACTTACTGAAACAATCTCAAATATCATCTTCGTGATTTCCGTATTACTTTCGTTGTGTGCTTCAATGGCGACTGGTATGGCCTGTCCGGGACAGAATCCAGAGGCTGGCAGTCGGATGCGGATCGTGATGGGACTGTTGCCACCGATACAGCAAAAACCACAACCGTATTCGTCTTCAAACTCGAAGTCTATGGGTTGCTGTTGGTGGAAAAAAAATATATTTTATTATTTTAGTAAATAAAAATTAACCGGTAAAATGTATAATTGCGTATAATATGAGAAAATTTTACTAACTTGGTAAATTCTTTTTTTGTTGTATCCACAATTATGGGGACAAGGTTTTTATTAAAGAAAATCCACGGGAAATGTCAATACGAGCGACGGGTACGCACACCGGGTGTTAAGGCCCAGGTGGAAGAAAATAGTGGACTGTATAATAATAGGTTTATTGCCGGTAGTAACTATCTAATTAATTAAAAATATACAAAAAGTGTTGCATGCGGTCGGGACGGACGATTCTTTCTGCATTTGATTTTTCTTAATTTCTTTTTAATTTTCGTTTTACGCGTTTTGCAGTTTGCTCTATGGTTTACATTTGTTTTTAAAATGTAGTTTATTATTTTTAATCAAGTTCATAGATTTTGTATGAACAGCTAGTAATATATAAAAAGTAAAGGTTTTATCAATTAAATTTAGAGGGTACAATAAATCAGTGAACTAAGTAAGTACAAGTACCTTTATCTGGGGACTGCCCATATTTAAGTCCAACGGTGCAATAACATTGAATTCTTTCACCAAATCCTCATTTTGTACTGAACCAGGTGGATATATCAAAGTTGCAATGATTCTGTATGAGATTTTCCCCAATTCACCATCATATGATGATGGGACTGAGAATGGGATTTGGTACTTGAAGTGGAATGCTTGACGACCTGCTGGTAGTTGTGACATGCCTGTAATACATAAATAATGAGGATTTGCAATTACCATTTGATGCCCTCATAGACCCGAAGTCTGAGAGACCCGCGAACTGTAAAGTAGAGCAACAGTTGCACAAAACCCCCTAAAATACTAAAAGTCATAATCCCTCAATCTCATCGCCAGCAAACGCCATGAGCCGAGGTCCAAGCCCCAGGGAACCCATATTTTTGTTTATAAACTTAGTTTTTAATGCAACAATATAATCCACTAATCCTTACCTCCAATTCCACCAGCTAGTACTTGATTAAAATTAAAGTACTCTTCACGTCCTTCGTAATTGACCTTCTTCTGTGATTTTATACCATTGACAGTCTCTGTTTCATACTCCGACCATAAGACGTTAGCCTCACCCAAAAATTGTAAATTCAGTGCTGCAAATAATTTACAAATAAGAATGACTAAATAAATATTTAATAATAATAATCATAATTTATTAATTTCAGACCATTGATCCATATAGTGTTAGTAAAATCTTAACCTATTGTTAGTACATTAAAATAAAAAGCTTAAACCTAGGTATAAATATTTATTTAGTCATTCTTATTTTGGTTTTGTCATGCCACAATGCAATAAAATTTTACTAATCTGAACCTGACACGCATAAGGATGTATGTACAATTATACTTTAGATGCATTTGGTCTTAAGTGTCAGTTTACAATAAAGGCAGATATGACTTATGCTTTTTACATATAATGCACATACACTTTACTTTTTTACTAACTGATTTTACAAATTCTTTTACCAATAGAAATCCACATTATTTGTGAGGGTCATAGGCTATATTTTAAGTCAAGGTTTCCACAGGAACAGGATCTGTTTGGGCTATATTACATATTATTATTTTAGTTTTGTTATGGCAATTCTTTTAGTTGGTATATAACAAGTAAACAATTTCTTATATCAATAAAAACTGGAATATTAGGACCAATTTAAACTGCTTACCAGAAAATGTCAGTGGCTGGTTCAGGTTAAACACTACAGTGCCTGATACAACCTGACCCGCGTAAAATACGGGCGGGGCCTCCTCCAAGTTAATCGAACCGTCAACAAAACCACTAGCCATTGTTTCTTGTAAATAACTATAGCAAAACAACAAAACTTCGGCACTTGAACACTAAAATATAATTAGAAGGAGACAAATCAAAAACTTTTAGTACTTTCATGAACTCATTAGGTATTCAGAATGCATCACAGACTGTGTTATTTAAATGAATGAATGAAGCACAGGCCAACAATTATTTTAGGCTAGGCCGCTGAATGCTGAGCTAAAAAAAACTAAAGAACACAACACAACCAGAATTCATATTCAAGGACGTGTTTATCAAATTAATGATCGTTGTCGATAAAACACGAATTGAACCTCATTGACCATAAAATAAAAGTGCTTTTTGCTTACAAGCAAATCTTACACCTAACATCTGACATCATGACCTCATGACAGTAATATTACGTTTTGTTCTAATATATGCAGTTGAATATAACAATATCACAAATAAATAGTTACATACTTAATATATAATAATATGTAAGTCTTTATCATGGATGGATGTATAATAGCTATAATAGCTACATTCATTTAAATTATCTACTTTTAGTTGAGTAATATATTTATTAAATAACATTTACATTAATGAATAAAATACAAATTTATTTTAACATAATATTATTATATGCGCGGTTGTTTTATGCGATAAACGCTGCGTTACACGCAATGCGATTAACGCACAACATTTCATATCAGGTAATATAATAACAAACCATTGTTTTACGCGGTTGACGCAGCGCCAAGCGCAGCGTGAGTTGAGTGCATCCGTTGGTCGCATGCGTCTGACGCTGCGATCTCCGCATAAAACAACCGCGCGCTTAAGTAAATACATGAACATGCTATTTGTTTTGATTTTGAAAAGACTAAATTATTTTTCGTAGGGTTAAGAAAATCTAGTAACTAAACGTTGTTGGTCAGCCACAGACAGCCATCTGAGAATTGTCAAAATCGAATTCTGAGATGCGTTCCAGGTTCCACCTTCTCAATTAATAATCAGCATGTTATTCCTTATCTCTTTTACTCATTGAGGAACATCGCCATAAACCATAATAAATATTACTAATTATGCTAAAAAAGTAATGAAGTCAACAAGATTATTAAATTGACAGCGATTTTTGACATAAATTTCTCTTTTGTGATGATGAGTGGATCACGTTGATGTTGTTTTCCATATTTCTTTAAAAAATAATAACAAAAATCCAAATCCTACAACATGGGTAAGTTAGACGTCGCTATATTGCGATATCTGACTGGAGAAGACTTTAGAGTTTTGACTGCTGTAAGTATTGGTAAAAGTATAGATAGTATCTGTGGTAACCTAAAAAATGTTATGTATTTACGTTTTAATATTTTGAAGGTGGAAATGGGCATGAAAAACCATGAGCTGGTGCCTGGATCCTTGGTGGCCTCTATAGCTAACCTGAGACATGGTGGCGTGCATAAGTTGATGAAGGAGCTTTGTAAACATAGGCTGTTGACATACGAGCGTGGAAAGCATTGTGAGTATTTGTGTTTATAATTTAATATAAAATTTGGTAAGGATATAAGATTACTCATATGAATAAATACTAAATTAGTATGATTGATTACATCATGTTAGTCTCACAACAGTAATAAACAAACCTTTCCCTAAGACTAGCCACTGACCCTTTTTACTAATAGAAATTACTTTTTTTCAACTTACAAAGTCTGACTTATAATAAAATTAAATTCAAATTCAAATCTTTATGGCTTCCAAAGTTAATAATTAGGTCTTAAAAATTTAATACCTAATGTACCCTAACCCTGGCACAGCCAAGAAAGGTAGGTATTTTATTTGTTTTTTAAGAATATTACTATTTTAAGTTGTTACAATGTACACTGTCAGTTAAACCAGATAAAGCATTGCTATTCAATGGGCTAGAGCTTCAAGCATTCTGGAAATTCTACCCAGTAGCATAGATTTATATTAAACTTTATTTTTGAAGTTAGTTTTAGTTATATAAAGAATTTATACACTTGCAAGCAAAAGTATGGAATCACTTACTTGGAATTGATTCTGTGTGATCTTGAGCACTTAATAACTAGTTAAGAATAGTAAAAATGATACCATTTTAAAGGTTTAACTGTAAACATTAAATTGATACCAAATTCATTCAAATTGATCAATTCTTTTGCTTGCGAGTGTACTTTATTTAAGAACGAACAATTAATTTTAGCTTTAAATGCAAAAAGGATGTGACATCCTACCATAACTTTCTGAATAACAATTACATGAAATAAACCAACTAAGTTAAAATTATAACATGAAATGAGGATAACCTATTTTAAAAATAGCCTAGACTTTATTTTATGCAAATTTAAAAATGAAACATAAAAACTTTTTACTATTCATAAAAATAGAATATTCATCACTACATAGTATAAAACAAAGTCGCTTTCTCTGTCCCTATATCCCTATGTCCCTTGGTATGCTTAAATCAACGGATATGCAACAGATTTCGATGCGGTTTTTTTTAATAGATAGAGTGATTCAAGAGGAAGGTGTATATGTATAATACATCAGCATTGCTCCCGTGCGGAGCTGGGGCGGGTCACTAGTATGTAATTAAACAAGAAATGGAAATCTTAAGTCAGTTTTCTTTATTTTTAAAAAGATTATTAGCAGAGGTTTGGTAGAGGTGCACACTAGTAGTATTCTTGTGAAGCCATCATGCTAAGCTAAAATGCTTGTGTTATAAGTGGGTTCACATTCGTATTGCAATGGGTGGGAATTGAACCGGCAACCACATGATCACAAGTCTGATGCCCTAGCCATTAGTTTACACCCACTTTATTAATTGATTGATGATTAATTTAGATAACATTTTTAATATTCAATGTTTTTTTTATACAGATGATGGCTACCGCCTCACAAATGCAGGCTATGACTACCTGGCTCTCAAGGCTCTTACTAACAGGAAGGTGATAGCTTCCTTCGGTAACCAGATAGGAGTGGGTAAGGAGTCCAACATCTACACAGTTGCAGATGAAGATAGAAACCCTTTGTGTTTGAAGCTCCATCGGTATGTATACATTGGATCTGCTATATTTATCTTTAGTTATTATATATATATAGCATGTGGACCAGACTAGCTAGTGATAGAGAAGAATGGAGAAAGTTGGAGGAGGCCTTTGCCGATTAGTGGCACATAGACAAGGTTATTGTTGCATAGGTTAAAAATAAATTAGTGTTAAGATAAAATTATGTATGATGTCTGAAATAAAGGCTATTATTATTATTTATTATACATATTAGGGATGGTCAATCACACACAGTAAACAATCCATATTATGTGGTTTACCTAAGATTGATTGTTAACTGTGTGTGATTGACAAATAACATTGAATTGAATGATAATTAGATTTTTTTTTCAGATATATTAATTACATTGTATAACAAACTCCCAAATAATATTAAAGCCATTGTCAAAGCTAAATTATGTAAAAGGACATGTTATAAAATATAAGACTGTGTAAATGACAGAATGGATTGGAAGTAACTTGCTCTGGAATGACACTGCTGCTTTACAATATTGTAAAAGTAATGGTAAATTGATTATTTAAAAAAGGATTCCTCTGAGTTTCTTGCCAGTTCTTCTCAGAGTTGTCACGTCTTTGGCTGGTGGTAGGAAAAGAAATGGATGCATAAGAGCATGATTAAATTTAATTTTTATTTTGTCTTTGTGAATAAAGAAATTATTGACTTTGACTTTGACATGATTGCTATGGGCTGGTAGGCCCCCCTGATAAATATGATATGCATCTATACTAATATTATAAAGCTCAAAGATTAATGGTTTGTATGTTTGCTTGCATTGAATTGACTCCAAAACTATTGAACAAATTTAAAAAAATCTTTTATATTCTACCTTCTGTTTTGAAAGCCCTGTCCTCATTGGTTATATATCAGGGCGCAACACAGGATCCACTTGGCCATTACTGTCATCTGGTGAGTGCTGGAGCAGGTACATTTGGGTTGGTAAGATGTTATACTTCAACCCCCTTACTGGACTAGTATCAATACCTTTAACAGCACCTTAGGCTCGAAATTAAGACCAAGGGTTATATCGTTATCATGTCAGTGGAAGTTGATTCGAATACTTTGTGATACTGCGGTAGCTCACCCACCCGTCAAAGATGGTGACTATGACCCTCTTTTGCTAAGTCCAACAGTGGACATTATACACACTAATGATAATAAAAACTATATCCTAATTCCAGATTGGGTCGCACGTGTTTCCGCAACATCAAAGACAAGAGGGACTACCACGCCCACCGCAACCGCGCCTCCTGGCTTTACCTGTCTCGTATATCGGCCACCAAAGAGTTTGCGTACATGAAGGCTTTGTACGAAAGAGACTTCCCGGTGCCCAAGCCTATTGACTTCAATCGACATTGTGTGGTGATGCAGTTGGTAACTGGAGGACCTTTGTACGTATTACTGTCAAACATCTATACTAATATATAAAGTTGAAGAGTTTGTTTGTTTGCTTGAGTGCGCTAATCTCAGGAACTACTGGATCGATTAGAAAAATTCTTTCAGTGTTATATATCCCATTTATCGGGGAAGACTATAGGCTATATTCGAAATGAAGTTCCCTCGGGAGCGGAAGTTATGCGGGAAAAACCGCGCGCGAAAGCTAGTTATGATATAAAATTAACGGATCTAATACTGAACGCATATAGGACATGCGCGTTCTTCGAGCGTTTGTCACTTGCTGACGGTGGGTGTAGTAGGGGAAGTGGAGTGAGTTCGGCGCTCGCGACGTCGTTCGCTTTTCCAATGTTGGGTCAGCCTAACAGGTGTCCACTGTCCAATATTTCAAATGTGTCCTTTTTATATATTTCGACAACGATTTACATTGGTTGGTTGCGGTCATGGTAACTATTAATGATTTGAAATTTAGAAGAAAAATAATGTTTTGTTATTAGTTTTTGTTTCATTGTATTTTTCTGCCATGGGATTACTAAACATTTACTGGATTTAGTATAAAATTATCGTAATTAAAATACTATCAACATTTGTTATTTTTGTATCATTTTATTTCTTTGTTCATGTGATAACCAAAGTGAGATCAACAGAGCTGGTACAAGGTGGTGTTTATGGCTGTCAATTCGTAGGGGATACCTCATGGTACATGGGTTCAATTCCCGCGACTTCCAGCAAGGGACTTGCAACTAGACTTTTTAGCTTAACCTCGGACCTAGTTCAGGATTTGTTGTACCAAATTAAATAGAAACATCGTTACATTTTCAGAACCCATGTATCGTCAGTAGCAGACCCTGAAGGTCTGTACGATGAGCTGATGAACCTGATAATCCGTCTCGGGAACTGCGGCGTCATCCACGGCGACTTCAACGAGTTCAACATCATGATTGATGAGGATAATCATCCTATCATCATTGATTTCCCACAAATGGTGTCTACTTCACATCCTAATGCGGAGCTGTAAGTGTTTGCTGGTTGAATAGTGTTTGTTTTTTTGCTACAGATTGCAAAATAGTTAGATAACGTCCTACAGTGGTTACGATAGTGGCTTCTGAGACCTGTTGGGTGACCATCTGGGTTCGGGGTTCGATTCCCAGCCGCGACAATTATTTGCATGAACCACAAATAGTTTTTCTGAGTGAGGTTGTGATTTGTATCCGTAAATTATGTGTTTTAAAAATGAGTTAAACATAAAGAAAAAAATTGAATCTTAAGATTCTTAGAAGTTTAAAAATCATTGATTTATAAGCTAATGATTAAAATATATAATTTTATCGTATCTAAAGTATAATTCAATTAAAAATACAATATACTAAATCAGCCCCATCTTCGCATGGCTAGTAAAGCTTAATTAAACCTTGACAAATGATATCTCTACCTTCCTCAATTCTTTCTATTGGGGAAAACCGCTTGAAAATGCTTGCGATTTTGAGTTTAGATAGACAGACAGACGCGGCGGACGACTTTGTTTTAGGCCGCGTCCTGGACGCCAGCGGGCGGTGCGGGCGGCGCGGGTGGCGGCTCGCGCGTCTTTATCAAAGTTCATAGACTTGTGTGAAGCTGTTCTCGACGACAGCGGTGCGGGCGACAGGTTTTCCTTAGGCACCGCCCGCATCTTAAATCCGAAATCTTAGCATTTACACAAAGATTTCTTTTCCGGTGTGGGGATCGAACCCACGGCCTCCTAGACTTAAAGCGAGCCAAAACCGCTACGCTACGGAGGTTGTCTGATCTGTTTTATTAGTATGAGAGAATTATCTACTAAGTCATGCGAACATTCCAGATACTTCGACCGCGACGTTCGTTGTGTGCGCGAGTTCTTCAAGAAACGTTTCGCGTTCGAGAGCGACCTCTACCCCAGGTTCAGTGACCTCGAGCGGGACGACCAGCTCGACACCCAGGTCGCGTGCTCCGGGTACAAGCGGACCAAGGACATCGACAATGACTTACTGCAGGTTAAACATTACTTTTACTTTCTTACGTCGTATCATTAAAAGATAATCTAGGGTGTACAAACTTTCTTTTACCATTATTGTCATAAGCCCGCTGCTGGACAAATATGCCGAGGAAGGGTTATGCCATAGTTATCACGCTTGGTAGGCGAGTTGGTATTTTATTGTTACAAACAGGAAAACGCTGCTGCCTGTTATAACAAGTGGGACCAATAGTTTAACGTGTTTTCCCAGGTATGGAGGGTAGTTCTACAATCAACACGACCCGGAAAGGAATCTAAGATTTTATACAAAGACGTCTCGTTCGGCGAGGGGATCAAACCCAATACCTAAAATGGGACTTATACCGTCCACGATTGCAATGGTATTCATCATCATCATCATCAACATCATCAACAGCTCGTTTACGTCCACTGCTGAACATGGGCCTCCTCTTAACAGACCTTGGCAAGCCAGGATCGTTGAGGGATATTGCCATAATCACCACGCTTGGCAGACGGATTGGTGATCGCAGTAAGATGTAAACCTTGAGCTAATAGATGCTGCTGCCCATCCATCAGCTATAAGTCCCTTAGTCGCCTTTTACGACACCCATGGGAGGACATGGGGTGGTCTATTCTAAGCCGGAAACCACACGGCAATGGTATTATTCTAGCCATATTTATTACTTTGTTACAGGAAATGGGCATCGGCCTTCAAGTGAGCGACGACGAAGAGGAATCCGACGAACAAAACGAGGACGAAGCTAACAACAAACTCACTGAACAAGATCTCCACGAGTTGAGGAAGGAGGTATGTTTATTTTCACCTTCTGACGAAATAGAGTACTAAAGACCTTTTTTGCGATAGAAGCCAGTAGTTGAAGTTGTTGTTTACACCGCGAGTGGATCTTCAGATGGGTATTAAATGATTTAAAAACTACAAACTAAGCAACCTGCGACGAAATACCCATACATCATTCTCCTACTCTTTTTTTTTTGTTTTTGTCCTGCGGTAAATGCGTATACGCATTCCCACCGCCGCTGCAGCGTGTTCGCGCGCTGGCGGTGGGATATGTGGGACTCGCCCTCTCCATAGCGTGGTATGCGACACTCATACCACGAGGAGAAGACCCTACACAACTAAAACCCCCCGGACACTCCTTCGATCCGCCGTTGACGGTGGCCGGGTACGCATGAGCAATCCGGCCCAATCATCTCCAATCATTCTCCTGCCCTTATCCCAATTTATTTAGGGTCGGCGTACCATGTCTTTTTCTTCCATACTCCTCTATTAGCCGCCATCTCGACAGTCACCCCCTTTCTAACCCATACTATAAAAATAATATAAACTATATTTTATTACGTGACGTCCGTATACTTTTACATTTTACTAACTCCTGTCCCTGTAACTTCATAATAAAATATAATCTTTCTCAATAAATAGTCCCAACTAACACTGTAATATTATACCTGACCGGTAGTTTTTGAGATTAGCGCGTTCTTCAGCTTTATTTAGTAGTGTAAATGTTGCTTAGTGTTAGAACTGTAGACCCAAAAATAGGTCGGAAGTATTATTATTAAGAAAATAAAACGATAGAGCCGGAATAAATCTAACTTCTGTGTTCAAAATAATTAGCAATACTAACGAAATTGCTCTCCGCAGGTGGACGCTTCCATACAAAACGACGAACGAACAGCCATACAAGCAATCACAACAAAAACCGTCAACTTAACAATCACTGATCAAAAATCAGCACAAAAAGAAGAAGACGAAAAAATACCCACTCTAGTAAACCCTACAGAACACATAGCAGAAGGACAAGAACACATAGCAGAAGAACAAGACCATATCGGTGATCTAGACAAAACCTCACAGAAGTACCGACTCGCTATGATAGAGAAAGCTCTCTCTGACGTCAGATCCATGAGAACTTATACATCAGCTAGTACCATAGCGCCAGAAGTTGTTAAGCAACAAGTGAAGAAGAATCTAGAAGTAAGACAGAAGAAGATGGAGAGGAAGAAAGCTATAGCGAAGGGAGAAGCTAGCGCGGTCACGAGATCGAGAAGAGATAATAAAGAAACTATTAGAGAGAGTCATGGATTATGGGGTTGGGATGAATAAAATAAATGTAGATATAATATTAAACGTTGTTTTATTTATTTCCATATTGTGTACACGTATGTAAACACTAGCTTTCCGCGTGCGGTTTCACCCGCGTAACTCCCGTTCCCTTTGGAACTTCATAATTAAATATAGCCTATGTCATCTGGGAATAGTATAGCTTTCCAATGGTGAAAGAACTTTTTAAATCGGTCCAGTAGTTTCGGAGCCTATTCAATACTCAATACTTTATTGCGTTTCACATTGTGTTTACAGGTGTTTTAACATTATATTGGTACAAAATATGAACCCTGTCGGGAACAGCAACATAGTTAGGTATAATCTAAATTAATATCAATGGAGAGAGGAGCCTATTCAATACAAACGAACCATCAATCTTTCCTCATTATAATATTAGTATAGACTCAATCTATATATATAAAACAAAGACGGGTTTGTTTACAACACTTATAACTCGAGATCGGCTGGATCAATTTTCATGGTTTTTGTTTCGTTGGATTTGTCTCCGCCCTGAATAGCAGAATACATTTTAAAAACAAAAGAAAGTCGTGTTAGTTACACTATTTAGAACTCAAGAACGGCTGAACCGATTTGGCTGAAAATTGGTAGGGAGGTAGCTAAGAACTGGGAGAAGGACATAGGACATACTTTTGGGTAGGGGTAGGGTAGGGTAGGGCAGGGGTATGGTAGGGGTAGGGGTAGGGTATAAAAGTCCACCCGTGCGAAGCCGGGGCGGGCCGCTAGTATTAGTATAGACTCAATAACAAATATATAAATCAATACATAGAAAGGCATTGCATAAGGGTACTACTTATTTCTATGAGAAATCTCTGCCAGCACCCCGCGAGAGGAGATAGTAAGTAGAGAGAAAAATATTATGTGGGTAGTTTTATCATTGAGGACTAAAAATAATGTGATTGGTACCTTTCTCAACAAAATTATCCACTCATCATCAACATCAGCCTATATATGGTCAGAGATCTGGCATAATTTATTGGGCTGAAAACTTGCCACATACCTCTCCTTCTATACCACAACACGGAATTGCAGACATGGCTGGTGAGTCCGCTACTCACCCCCTAACTTCCTCTAAGGGTCAATGCACACCAAGAGCAGAAGATTTTCTGAGATTATTGAAAAAAATATCTTATGATCATTATCATACATCGCAAAATTGAATAGTTACACGTCCAAATTTTATTCTCTACCATTCTCGAGCAAGCCGACTGCGTGTTCGAGTATGCATTCTACATGCGCGAGCACGCTCGAACAGCCGCGCGCCTCTCGCGCTTTCATCAACGTTTACCATCAGTCAGCATCACTGATCAAGCACGCCCGCCGGGCAACCCAGACCATATTTAACAGAGATGGTTCGCGCATCGGTCGTGCTTGCCGCCTAAGCTGCATGTTCGAGACCCGGCAGACTTCGTACTGCCTCAATCGATAAATAAAAGACCTAAACATTTGTATAAAATAAACTGGCACGGTGTCCTATGCCACGGTATGCGGTGTCCTACATCTACCCCACTCCTACCCCTACCCTACCCTATCCCTACCCTACCCCTAACCTACCCTACCGTACCCTCCCCTACCCTACCCTACCCTATCCCTACCCTACCCCTAACCTACCCTACCGTACCCTACCCCTACACTACCCTACCCTACCCCTTCCCCTACCCTACACCTACCCTACCCCTACCCTAAAAAAATCTTGCCAAAAAAAACAAGTTTTTAATTAACAAAATAAAGCTCAAATTGACTCTACGTTTTACCCAAGTAACAAAGAGTCATGTAATTTTAAATTATATCATTAAAAAGCCGTATATACGCTCTATAAGAAGCTGTTTGTCACCTAACTATGATGTAATGGAATTTCTGTCACTATTTAGCTCTATATGCTAATTAGTCATATTAACCAATCATATAATGCCGTATATTATAAATGATAACACAGCTTTAACACTGCGCTATAACAGCTTTCAATGCCAATGTTATATGACAACTTATCTCGTATAAATGTTGTCTTAATAGGTAGGGTAGGTTAGGGGTAGGGCCCTAACCTACCCTACCGTACCCTACCCCTACCCTACCATACCCTACCCCTACCCTACCCCTTCCCCTACCCTACCCCTACCCTACCCCTACCCTACCCCTACCTTACCCCTACCCTACCCCTACTTTACCCCTACCCTACCCCTACACTACACCTACCCTAAAAAAATCTTGCCAAAAAAAACAAGTTTTTAATTAACAAAATAAAGCTCAAATTGACTCTACGTTTTAGTTACTTAATATAAATAATTTGCAATAAAATAATATTGCGACTATAAATTGAAATGTAAGCTATCCTATCTTTCAAGTTGGGTCGATTTGCACACGGTATGCAAATCAAATTTGAAATCGGTTCAATAGTTTAGGAGTCCATCGCGGACAAACAACGTGACACATATTTTTTATATATAAGATTAGCTGTCCCATTGCCATTGCCGTGATAACTTACCTAAAATATAGCATACGACACTCACAAATGACGTGGTTTTCTATTGGTTCAGTAGATTTTTTCGGACGGTCATTAGTTAGCCCCGAGGCATTTGCTACTTCACCGGGCACAGAGAGATTACCTCCTACAACGTCACAAACTTTTTCTTTGTATAATATTAGTATAGATATATAAAACAAATCAAATATGTAGTACTAAAGCTACGGATTTTTTAACTTAAATAATCTTTTGTAACTGGTAATACGTAGGTAGGTATATCTAATAATGACTATTTGCAAGTACCTGTAATAAAATATAAAAAATGTTTTTTTTTTATATTTAATTTTTATTTCAAATTATTCTTAGGTTTGATAGTTTTTGGAGAAGTCGTATTATTTAGCCAGTCGTGGTTTCTCATGTACAGCAACTGCAAATATATTTCGATGCAAAATATCTGAAAAACACACACATTTCTGTGTTAATTAAACAAATTTAAAATGTATTAATCTAAACAAATAAATAAGATTAAAGTGTCGGTTTGTAATGGAAAACGAACAGGTTTTTATTAAATGCGTAAACAGGGCATGTACCTACTTATTACAAAACAAAATTAAATTTTTTGTTTGTCTGTGTGTCTGTCTGTCTTGCTAATGTCAGTAACGGCTGGAACTATTTTTACGAGAGTTTCACTAGTAGATAGCTAATTTTATAAGGTGGGTATAATATAGGCTACTTTGTTTTTTTGTCTGTACCTAGGTATGTTTGTGTTCTTTTAATCGTCGATTTTTTTTACCGTAATATCGGGACCCTGTTACTAAAACTCCGCTGTTCGTCTGTCTGTCACCAGGTCTATCATCTGTCTGTATGTAATGAACCGTGGTACCACATATTAAAAACAGAACTAAATACCTAAATATTTATGGGAGGGCTCCCATACAGCAAACGTAATTTCTAATTAACTCTATAAATAACGGAAACTGGTAGACGATTGAAATACCTAGTGAAATAAAATAAAAAAGTATCTTTATCTACAAAATATTATACGGATCCCTTCGTGCGCGAGTTGGACTCGCACTTAGACGTTATTGGCCCTTTCCAATGATACAATTATTAAAATATGTGTAAACCAAATTTAGTACAGGTATACCTTAAAAGTAATTTACCTTCTCAAGCTCATCGGTGAAGCCTTCCATCTTTAACGTGTAACCAAACACGCTGGTCGATATCTTTGACTCATAAACTGTCAAGTAGTTGTCTTCTGAGAAGTACGGGTACTCCTGTATCTTGTACCGACCAGCTTTGATGGGACAGTCTATACTAGTAACATGTAAAGGGGTGATATATTTAAAAAAAAACATTCGGCAGTATCTGGTATATCAGTAAACAGTCCGCATCTTCGGAAGGCCCTTAGTTTGGAAATAACTTTCCGATGCCCTCGTAGACCCGAAGTCCAAAAGGCCCGAGGACTGTAACGTAGAGCGATAGTTGCACAAAACTTCCCTAAACAACTAAAGTCACAATCCCTCAATCACTCCGTCAGTGGCCGCCCTGAGCTGAGGTCCAAGTCCTACAGGGGGCTCCCTCTTGCGCTGGTCGCTTATTTTGTAATTTATAAACCATTTAATAAGGCTAGAACTCTGCTCACCTTTATGCCAGGTCAAGTAGCAAAAGCCTCGTGGCTATCTACATAAACCGTCCGAAAAAAAACCAAGAAAGGCGTAAGACCGACGCAATTAGGGCAGGGTCATGGCCGGTTTTAAACTGTGCATAAGAATACGTCCCCCCTCCTTCTTTCTTTCTACTCTTCCTTCCTTTTTTCGGATGGACCATAACGTTATGACCTTTTAGGTCATAACCTAATTTGTTACTTCGCTGAGCAGGGATCAGATCTTAAATATTTTTTTGACCTATCAATTTTTTTACTTATAACAATAGGTAATTATTCTATACATAATACTACGGTCATTAATCCAGTTTGCCAAACGTGATTACTATGACAAAATCAACTTCAATGTTCAGCAGTAGGTAGAAATAATCTTAATGCTGATGATCTTACAAATTCATGAGAAAGCAAACCTAACTCAAGTAAAAATTGCATGTTTTTTATTTATCATTGATACAGATAATTAATTATTAGTTATAACTTGAATTTTAACTGTCACACGAATATCTGAATGCTATTTATCAGGTAGGTAATAATTAAATAAGCCCACTTAAAGAAATAATAAAGATAAAAAACAATTGTTAGGTAATGTGAACGATAAATGTCAATAATAAAGATAACATATTACCCAAATAACGCAATAGTACCTACCTAGGTGTTTTTATCTTATTTTCATTTCTCTATTATCACACAATTATTATTATAAGATAAACGATAGCTAATTAATATGACACGGAGTTTAAGAAGACATAAATATAATTGGTTAAATGTAAAAGCGTGACCTGAAGCGGCCGTAGTACGTGAACCCACTAGTAACACAAGCATTTTAGCTCTTTATTAGTAGTAGGGGTTAACAAGAGTACTAGTAGACTGCAAAACACTGCTAGTAATCATTATATATAAAAAAAATGTACTAAGGTAATTGAATCTATTAGTTTCCCAGTAGCAAAACAGTTTTTTTAACGATTTTTTTTTTCAAATGTCTTAAATTTGTAATCTGTTACTAGAACATATCGTCTCAACCACATCTCGTTACGCAAAGAAGGGTCTTCGCAAAACTAATAGCTATATCATTTTAATTGTAACATGAAAAATTGTGAAGGATAGACAAAACGACATTATATTGGGGAGCGATCGCTTAGGTATCTAGCGCGTCCGGTGCGTCAACATCGTTAGCTAACCTACCTAAACTTCTTTCACTCTATAATCGTGACAAACAAAATTAAACTCAAGGTTAATTGATTCTATTCGATCAAAAACATTTAACTTGTCTAATGTGTCTGAACTCTCAACTTTAGTGGTATTAAAATCGTCAATTTTGAGAGTAAAGCAAAAGGCAAAAGGAGACCACATGGTGGGGCTAGGGTTGTCACCCGTACTATATTATATAGTATCGAACTATATTTCAGTCATCAACATCAAATCAAAATTTGCATCAATGCAAATGTTGAGTTAATAGATGCTGCTGCCCATCCATCAGCCATATGTCCCTTAGTCGCCTTTTACGACACCCATGGGAAGACATGGGGTGGTCTATTCTAAGCCGGAAACCACACGGCAATTCACACGGCACGGCAGTCAATTTCAGTAAAATATAATATTTATTAAGTATACAAAAATACAATAGTACAAAAAGTACTATATTTTTTTGCTAAACTAAAATAAACCCTATTTAAAAATTTTGACCGCACCCTCAACGCGACATTAAGAAAACAATGAAAAATTGAAAAATGCTAATTCACAATATGGCTTAAAAAAAAACTCGTTGAGTGAATCTGAGTCATTAAGAGGGGCCTCCGGACAGAATCTTAATCCGGCACTGTATGGATCACGTCACGTACACGTGTACCTACTATTTTTTTTCCTGAATTCCTCAAAAGTACTTACTATATATTTAGCTACTTTTTGTAAAAAGTACTATATAAAACAAAAAAAGGTGGCATCCCTAGGTGGGGCATATATATAGTTGTGCACTATAGAACTTTGTCCTGTTCAATTATAGTTGCAAACCTCTGTAGCAAAATCTCCTGTAGCCGCACGAACTATAAGATGACTGGCAGCGGCATCTAGCACCTAGCATCGCAACTAAGGGAGCGTTCAAGTATTACGTAACGCAATTTTTGAAGATTTTTGACCCCCCTCCCCCCCCTTGTAACGCACCGTAACGTTTTTCTGAACCCCCCCCCCCGTTTTTATCGTTCGTATCGTTTTTACACTTGATATAGTTTTATTCTACTAAATAAAACAAGAGAATTTTAATTCTCAACGCCTGCCTATTTTGTTTATTTTTTATACATTTTTGGCTTTGATTTTTTTGGTTTGGGAGTTTTAATTCCCAATTTTTTTAGAAAACAATGTTACGTTACGAGTTGTAAGAAAGACCCCCTCCCGCCCCTGTAACGCATCGTAACGTTTTACGAGACCCCCTCCCCCTCCAAATTGCGTTACGTAATACTTGAACGCTCCCTAACCTGTATCGCGCAATAGAAGTTCGCAAGCCATTCCGAACATATATAAGTTCTAAACAATAACTATTAGCCGTCGGCAGCCTGTCATACCACCTCACCCGGGAAAGAAGATGTTCATGTTCTGGGGAGCAAAACCACTAACCGTTCTTCTACCTACACCTCATTAGAGTATAGTAATGAGGAGAACTACTACTCTGTCTCCTTTAACAAGACACTCACTTTGGTTTAGCGTAGTGGAACAGCATGCGATATATATCGGCTTCATCATCATCGTCTCCGCAGCCGTTGTTCACTATTGGGAAAGACTTGAAGAAGTCACACGTGTCCATGTTCCGAATGTCCACACATTTCTGCATCGTTGCCTGAAGATGAAGAACTACTTTTTAGCTTGTATCGCCCAGATACAGAGTAAACAAAACTCTGCTAGGTACTTACATTTATTATACTATAAGTACTTATTAAAAAAATAATTTATACAGGGTTATTTGTAAAAGACGAGTAACCTCTCAGGACTACCTCTATATTACTAACATCATAAACAACAACTTTTGTTCTACGACTTTTTACAAAACATAATACCTACATTTACCAAAAACAAACCTTCAATATTTCGTTGTCCTATCTAACTCATTTCAACTCTGTACTCCCCGCTCCCCTCGCTATTGTCGGTACTATCGCTTTCTTTTGCTTCGCATAGACTTCGTAACATTTAGAGCGTTGAATTTAAATATTTTTATTTTTGTGTGTAAATCTGATGAATTAAAATATGATGAATTTTTAAAAGTCATAGAACTAAAGTTGTTGATTATGATGTTAGTAACGTAGTCCTGAGAGGTTACCTGTGTTTTACAAATAACCCTGTAGATTTGACATACCTTAATCGTCCATCCATTATTAATATCTTGAGTAACGTTTAAGGTCCCTGTGAGAGACATATCGTAAGATCTTGTCGTGATGCTGAATTCCGACACTGTGATTATAGTCTGCTGTACGTCCTCGCAGGGTCCTACCCTTATCACAAGCAGGTGGGTTGGGACTGGAGTACCAGAGCTCCATGTAACGAAAGGAGATAATAAAAAAAGTATGTAACACATAGCAGTAGACATGGATCGAATTAAATAGTAATGGAACATTTCAATAGAATTGTATTTGTGAACAAACTAAGTATGTTTTAAATTGTAGGAGTGTTTTGTTTGAAAATAAAGGTAAAATCACACAGTAAGGTAGGTAAATATAATACTTTATTTGTGCGGGATAATACGAACGTTAAGTGTGCGGAACAGTATAAACAGTGCTATAACAGTGTGAAAACGTTAAGAACGATTTTTACGTAGTTCATTAAGTATGTGTAGTATCGATTAAATATCGTAAAAGTTATGTATAGTATAATAATAAATAATAAGTTATAGCCAGAAATAGTAATACATAGTTTCGTTAGTACATAAGAATTTATAGTTGTATAGTAACTACCTAACTTTGTGTTTTTTATCGATTGATTTTAAGTTTTTGATATTTAGGTGTTCGAGCCTTCGCTTGAACCACCGGTGAGAGACTACGCTTACACTCAATGACGTCTTCTATCTCTTTCACACTCATTGATACATCATATTGCAGCCGTCATAATTCTAAGTGAGGGTAGAATGTGCAACATTTGCAGCGCCGTCATTTCTGTTGGTCAGTACGCTTTAAACACTCGAGCAAAGCAGACGTCTCCGAAAATAAGAAAAATTTCGAAGTAAGTACGCACATTATTCAATAATTGAATATCCTAATTCCGCTCGGCGCTCTGGCTCAGCGACGAGACACTCCCTGTAGTGTCCTTAGTGAATTAAGTCACGTTAATTCTTGAGACGACGTCGCCCCAGTCGTAGCCTCATTTATTGAGAAGACAGTTGAGACGGCGTCACATCTTTAAGTCGTCTCACTAGTTGAGGCGACGTCACCTGAATAAGGCGTCTCATTAGATGAGACGACGTCACCTCAATAAGTCGTATCATTTGGTGATATGACGTTACCTCGTATGACGACATGAACTCGAATGGAGGCGACACCGTCCAGGGATGTCACTTTTCGGGACATTGCTCCCCCTTTAGATGTCATCTAAAACCAGCTGTCATTTTTCAGACATGCCAAACGAAATCAAATCGATGGGTGAAATCGCAGGGAAATCGCCCCCAGATGGTGACAACTCTGCTTGGAAAGCCATCATAGATGCTGTCAACAGACATTTTCCTGATGATTGGAAATCCTGGGAAGTTTATAATTTTTCACAAAATGAACTGTTTGGTGGAGAAATCTCAGCAACCACAGAAGCTAAACTCAGATTTGCTATTCCAATCGAAGACCTCACAAAGGCTTTTGTCCCGAATTCATCTTCTATGTCAGAGAGAACTTACCGTTTAGTACGAAGAAAATTCATCTCCTGGCCGCTTGGTAGAATTCTTTTATATTCGCCATCTAAAATTATGGAAAAGGTACATGCACCATGCCTAGAAAAGTTTACAGAAGCTGTTGCTACTATCAAAAGAAAAGTAACAACTCGAAAATCCAGCTCTCAAGATGGAAATTCTCTAGCAAAGCAAACACGTTCAAACAGATCTCAAGAAAAACATGTTCGCGAATGTAGTAGCTCAGAACATGCACGCTCGGAACATGGTATAACAAATGAAGGGAGCAGGAAAAGATCTAGCTCTAAGGAAATTGAATATAACACGAGTAAAAGACGCCAATTACATACACCGATTCAACAGGGTAGCTCCGAGCACATGTTAGTTACTGTCATACAGCAACAAAGAGATATGTTTAATAAGTTGCTAGAAGTTTCTGTAGACACCAATCAAAGTATAAAAACTCTGAGCCAGAGTTTACAATAAAGAGAGGAACATGAAACCAGAGTTAATTTAGATGAGTCTTTTGAATCCGCCCCGGATAGTACATCAAATATTGACATTCCCACCGAAAAACATAGCTCGGATCCCATAGAAAATCGTGTTATCCAACTTCGTACTCAAATCGCTGATGCGCAAAGAGAGCTTGCCAATTGTCAATCAAATGCTACAACAGATACATATTCCTTTGAGCCATTTACTGTAGAGAAAGAAACTAAATTTTCAAAAGCGGATCCGCATCTCTTAAAGCAAGTTATAGATTGTCAAAGATTGGGTTCGGAAGGATGGGCAAATGTCAGATATGCAGATGTTCAGAGACAATTTCAAGCCACTCCAACGTTCAGTGCTCTCAAAGTAAATAATCATTTAGCGAGTGTTACTCCTAATTGGTCATCTACAGCCATATTAGAAAAATTTGATCTTTCATTAGGGGCTATCACCCATGGTTTATTACAGCAAAGAAATTTTTTCACAAAATTATGTGGCATGCTTCCCCAAGAAGTAAGACAAGAGGTTGGAAGAGGATTTTTAGCGGCTAATTCAGAATTCAAAAACAATTCAGATGCTTTATTGCAGTATGTCTGTGGCCGCCGCGCTGAAGTCATTAAAATGCGACGAAGCACCTATAAAATTAAAAATAAAATTTTGAATGACATCATTCACGATATTCCTCCATCAGAGACGCATTTATTTGATGATGAAAAGTTAGATAATGCCATAAAACAACAAGGTGGAATACAAAAATTTTTTCCTTTCAAAAAAGGGAGAGGGGACAAAGGAAATGATAAGCGAAATGAAAAACGAAATCCCTTTCATCGACCCTTTCCTTCTTCCGCAAGAACATCTCTACCACAGACGAGAAATTACAGGAATCCTCAAACGGGAGGTGACAAAGGGTACTTTAATAATGAGAAAAGGGGGGAAAGATCTCAACAAAACAGAGCCCCGAAAAAGAGATGGAACGAGTCAAAAGGGGGAAAAAATAAATTATGAACTGTTCAAAGCGGGTCAATTACAAAATTTCATACAACACTGGAGGAGAATAGATGCACCAAATTCAATTTTAAAAACTCTTCAGGGCTACAGAATACCTTTCTTGCAAAAACCTCCAATGAAAATGTTAACAAAGCAGTATTTGAGGGAATTCCAAACCAAAACATCGTTAGACATGTCCCAGGAAATAGAAAAAATGATCGATTTTGGAGCTCTACAGCCGAACCGCAATCCAACCGGATATCTGTCCACGATGTTTCTCCGAAAGAAGCCAGACGGGTCCAGCCGTCCTATTTTCAACCTCAAAAAGCTCAACAAATATGTAGCCACTCCGAAGTTCCGTTTACTAAATCATTTAATAATACCGTCACTATTGGGAAAATGTTATTATATGATGAAAATCGATTTGTCTCAAGCCTATTTTCACGTCCCAGTTCACAAAACACATCGCCGTTATCTAACCCTATCCTACGGAGGAAAAGCTTTTCAAATGACCTGTTTACCATTTGGCCTCGCGAGCGCACCCGCAGCGTTTTCGAGAATCACAAATTGGTTAGCTCACGTGTACAGACAACAGGGAATAACGACAGTTGTATATTTAGACGATTTTCTAGTGATTCACGAGAACCAAGATCTTTTACAAAAACAGGTGAAGTACATAAAAGAGCACTTGAAATATCTCGGTTGGCGGATCAACCATCAGAAATCTTCGGAGGAAGCATCACAAAGATTGGAGTACCTGGGAGTTGTGTGGGACACTCGACGAAATCAAAAAAGGCTATCCAAAACAAAAGTGTCATCTTTAAGGACTCTCATGACAAATATTTTGAGAAAGCGTCAGTGGAATTGGCACCTTTCGAAAGTACTATTAGGAAAGCTCAACTTTGCCTCGTATGTGGTTCCTCTGGGTCGACTTCACTGTCGTCAGCTTCAACGAGCATCTGCCCGACTAAACCAGTACAACCCATTTGTTGGGTTGCCGATCACGGAAGAAGCCATCGCGGATCTCAAATGGTGGTTAATCAACGTACACAAGAGCACTCCAATACACTATCCAACACCATCAATATTTTTGACAACGGATGCGGCAGACAATGGATGGGGTGCAGTGATAAATGGCAAACAAATCTGGGGAACCTGGTCTCGTCAACAGAAGCAATGGCACAGCAACCTAAAGGAACTTTGGACTGTGTACGAAGTCATAAATCGTTGCCAATCCCAAATGAAAAACCAAAGCATAGTTCTCCAAACAGACAACCGATCAAGTGTAGCATACATTTCAAAGGAAGGAGGAACGAAGTCACTTATACTCCTCAAAATAGCAAAACAAATTCTAATAAAGTGCCACAATCTAAAATGTCACATCATAGCTCGATACCTACCGGGACCTTGCAATGGAATAGCGGATGGACTATCTCGGGGAAAAGTCCTCCCGGAATGGCAACTCAGCAAACGAATTGTACGACACGTTTTTCGAATATTGGGATATCCAGAGATAGACTTGTTTGCATCTGCCAGATCGACGCAATTACCTGTTTACGTGAGCGAGGATGCGAACGACACGAAGAGTCAATTCATAGACGCTTTCAGCAGGACGTGGAATTACAACCTCGGCTGGATATTTCCACCACCTTCCCTGATTCCTCGTGTTCTACATCATCTTCGGGAGTCAGAAGGACTATACCTTCTTGTAGCACCCATTTGGAACAAAGCGTTTTGGATACCAGAGCTAAAGAAGCGAGCGATTTGCAAACCTCTTCTAATACCGAAACTTCAAGAGAACCTGGTGGATCTACAAACGGGAAAACCTCCTCCATCCTTAGAGAATCTAAATTTAGCGGTTTGGAAGGTACAGGCTGGTCTTCTCATGTAGCAGATTGGACTGAACCAGAGATAAACATATTAGAGGCTTCCTGGAAAAAATCATCATTAAAAACTTACCATCCTGTATGGGACAGATGGAAGGCATGGTCAAATTTAAAATCTGTTTCTTGTAACAATCCTTCTCCTTCTGATTTAGCTAGGTACCTTTGCTATCTACACCGGGAAATGAAGCTGGCTCCGCGAACAATAGCTTTACACAAATCGGTGGTTTCAACGTTCGCTAATCCTTCTCAAACATCCACGTTAAGTGCTCACCCTTTAGTTAAGCACACGCTAAAAGGTATATTTGCGTCGCGTCCGCCTACTAAGAAAATCTTAACTTGGAAAATGGAAGACCTGATAATTTTCTTACAATCTTATCAAGTAGATCCCAATAATCTATTTGAGGTGTCAAGACATACAGCTGTGTTACTACTTCTGGCATCAGGACGAAGAGTTCATGATTTGACACTCCTTAAAATTGATTCTAGTTCTTTAGAGTATAATGGAAAACAAATTATCTTTTGGCCTCAATTCGGATCTAAAACAGATTCATCATCTTATCGACAGTCCGGTTGGATGCTTACCTCGGAAGAAAGCACACCCAAGAATCTTGATTTACCTTTTTGGATAAGGAAAATAATACAAGTATCTAATAATCGTCGTAGGGCAAATAAAATCACTGATCTCTTTGTTACAACACGAGGTGTAACAAAAGGAGCTTCTCGTTCTGTGATAGCAGGGTGGATAAGAAGTCTTTTTAAAATGGCGAAAATATCTACATCTGCTGGCAGCTTGCGAAGTGCAGTAGCAACTGATTGTATATTAAATGGGCAAAACATTGACGAAATTCTTGCCAGGGGAAACTGGCGCTCGAAAACTACAGTTTTTAGACATTATTTTAAAGAAATAGTGCTTCCTAAAACACCTCAAAATAAACTTATTAATAATTTCACTCCTATCTAATAGATTAGCAGTAGATTTATATGTTCTTTTTTTTTTTTTGTTTTTGTAATTGGGATATAGAATACAGTTTTGTTTGTTTCTGCCATCAATGATAAACACACTTATGTGTACAAATATAATGATTTATTACTACAATTTGTATTATTTATCTTTGTCCTTAATTACCTATGATCACAGTACGCTCTTGCAGCGCCGGCAGATAGGGAAACACGTCTCACCGGTGGTTCAAGCGAAGGCTCGAACACCTAAATAGACCCGTTTTTCCCCCGAAGGGTATAAAACGGATATTTAGGTTTCAGCCGAAGCTTGAACCACCCTTTTCAGGGCCTTGCCGGCTCAAATACTGACCAACAGAAATGACGGCGCTGCAAATGTTGCACATTCTACCCTCACTTAGAATTATGACGGCTACAATATGATGTATCAATGAGTGTGAAAGAGATAGAAGACGTCATTGAGTGTAAGCGTAGTCTCTCACCGGTGGTTCAAGCTTCGGCTGAAACCTAAATATCCGTTTAATACCCTTCGGGGGAACAACGGGTCTATTTTTTATAAATAATTTATAGGTTTCAATGTGAAAATAGGTTTCCTTTGTAAGGAAAAACCATGCGAAATAAGGTGAAAACAGAATAAATCATGCCGCGGTCTTCTTTACGGGAAGAGTTTCGACCTACGATAGTAAATTCACCTTGTTTCCAATTGGTAGTAATTCCGGCCTTCTGTTTGTTTGACCAATCAGAGGTTTTTACGGCCCATTGGGGTAGAGCAATAACTCCACGAGGCAACTTTAAAAAGATTTCCTCTACGTAAAAAAGGCGTACTCAGATATACAATTTAGGTTCTTATCATATTAAAATAATAAACATACCTACCTATTTGTTTATATTTAATAATCATATCGCTGGTAACGAATTTTTTTTTATCGAGTGCAGTACGATACCAAACTTAAACAATCTCATTGCGCAATAGCTTATCAAAATTATAAATTGACTTTCATAAAAGTCTACCTACTCATTTTTTGTAGTGATTCTACATCGCAAATATCTGCGAGCTTGCACGCAGATATTTGCTGTCGTAACGTCTTGTCGTAACGCATCGCATCGCGGTTTTGTGTGGGCGCCCATAATCATATAATAACTGAATTTTGAAGTTTGAATTTCTATTTTGTTCCTTTTATGTATATATATATAGCACCGCGCATTGTAGCATCATGTAGCATTGCGTAGTTTTGTGGAGGACCTTGCGCGACACTATGCAACGCTACTACACTATGCTACGACGCTACGTGGACGCTACTGACTACACTATGCGACTACGTAGCATAGTATAGCATCTAGTTACATTCTTCTGTACCACTCACGATGCTTGTAGCAGTGATCAATGTAATCTTACCTTTACGTAGTACGGTGGCGCATTTGTTGCTGTTTAGATACTTAATGATTTTTTAATGTCATTATAATAATGTTATAGTTATGAATTATAATAATTTATTTATCTCTGATGTCATTATATTATTTACTATCATTAGTTAGTTTATACATAAACAGTCCATTTATTCTTTAACATTAAACTGAACATGGATTAAACGCCAGTTACCTTATAATCAACAAGTATGTAAGGATATTTCAATGAACCAATTCGTTTATCATTTGAGAAGTGGCGCAATTCGAACATAAATATAATTTTAGTCAAATACTTACTATAATTTAAATAATGTTTTGAACTCTTTATGGCAAAGATGACCTTATAGGCTTATACTATATTTCAAAATATTAAATATTTATATATAAATTATTATAGTAATTCAATTAATTTTGAAATAATATAATAATTATCAGAATTGTTTTTTGCTTTTGCCAGTGCTTTTTGAATATTTATCCATGCAGATATTTTTCTTAAATAAAGGTAAAACGTAGGTTACCCTATCCTTACTAATATTATAAATGCGAAAGTAACTCTTTCTGTCTGTCTGTTACGCAATCACGTCTAAACTACTGAACCGATTTAAATGAAATTTGGTACAGATATAGTCTAGAGCCTGAGAAAGAACATAGGCTATATTTAATTATGAAGTTCCCACGGGAACGGGAGTTACGCGGGTGAAACCACGAGCGGGAAGCTAGTGAAATATAATTTTGCACAGTTTCTAATAACAGGACTATTTTGCGTCCCGTAACTTTGGTTGGGGTCAAAGGGACAGGAGACAGAGAAAGGGGGCAATCATGTTCAAAACGGGACGAAGTAGATTAAGTATATATACGTTTAATGTTGTATATGTCACCGGAAAATAATAAGAATCGTAAGTTGATCAACATCTTAGTTAGTTGATAAACTATTAGTTAGTTGATAAACTAACTAATGGAAAATGAATGAAATGGAAATAAACAGGACTTATTGAAGTTGAAGTTTTTTTTTGTTTCGTTACAATAGTAGCATAGTTTCGTTTGGTTAGGTTAGGTCAAGTGTCATAATAATTAAGTAAATAGGTAATATCATAATTATGCGCGTCCACTGAAACTGTTGACATAAATATATAACCTCCGTAGCATAGCGGTATTTGGCTCACTTTAAATCTCGGAGGTCTTGGGTTCGATCCCCACGCTGGACAAGGAATCTTTGTGTGGATTCTTAGATTTCCTTCCGGGTCTAGTTGACTGAGGTATTACCCTTCGTGCCTCGGATGCACGTTAAGCCGTTATTCCCGATTGTTATAACATCATCTATAACAATTGTATACCAGGGAACGGGCAGCAGCGTGTGGGTAAAACTACATTAGTATACATTAGGATGATGATGATGATGAGTTATACAATCTCTACTATAAGGATTTATTATTACTCCCGTTCCCGTGGGAACTTCATAGTAAAGTATAGCCAATAGCCTTCCTCGATAAAGAGGCATGGATGCACAGGATCATCTATCACATAAAGGTGACTTACCATCTTCGATCTGCGATCACCAACTCCCCCTTCCAAGCGTGGTGATTATGGCAATATTACTCAACGACCCTGGCTTGCCTAGGTTTGTAATGGGGAGGCCTATGTTCAGTAATGGATGCCAACCGGCTGTTAAAGTGGTATTTCATTTAATAACTCGATGACGTACTTTTCTTATGAATTATTACAAATCTTACCTCCTACCTAATATTAGTATAGAAAACTACGAATTGAACAGACCAGGAGTCGGACAAACCACAAATTCGATAAACCTCAGTGCCTTAAAGTCCTCCATCAATGTGTGTTACCAGTGATGATATATGCTCATTTTGCGCATCATAAGAAAGCTCAGTCATTAAGCGAGCTAAAGAAAGAGTTATGCTCGGCATTTTTCGGTGATTGAATCAGAAACAAAGATATATGCAGGAGAACGAAGGTCACTGACATAGCTCAAGGGATTAGCAAGATGAAATAACAATGGGCAGAGCTTAACTAAAGTTACTTTATTAATGTTGACCCTTGAAACTTGGCCTAACTAAGCTTATATCAATAGACTTAACTCAAATAAATATCTTTGTCAATAATACATTCACATTTATACACTGTTTAAGAACCTGGTTCGTAGTACACCATACCTTTGGTTCATTGATCATAGGGTGTCTAAAATGAACCATTTTTTTATATTTCAATATCAATCGCATTTACTATTAATAGAATGTTTTGATAATGTTATTTCGGAAGCTCTTTAAATTACCAACAATTTGGTATATAAAAACGTATTCGTAGCATCAGAAATGACTGACTGAGATGCTTCCAAAATTTAGGTGGTTCATTGATGGCTACCATACCCTAATTATAACAAGGAAAGGTTTGTATTTTTTTAGGTAGGTTGGTTTGTAACGAATAAATTCAAAAACTACTGGTCAAATTTCAAAATTCTTTCTCCATTAGACTGTTAAATTATTCAGGAGTAGGTAACATAAGCTGCTTATATTTTAAGATGAGATTCCCACAGAAAGGGGGTTACGTGGTGGCTCCCGTTTCTGTGATTTGATATTTTGTTTGCATTGAATAGGCTCCGAAACCAAAGACCGCTTTTTTTTGTTTTTTTTTTCACCATTAGAAAGCTACGTTATCCCGGTATTACATAGGCTTGGAGTATTGAATGATAAAGTTCTCACGGGAACAGAAGCTAAGCGGGTGAAACCGCGCGCGGGAACAAACATATTTAGCGCAACTTCGTTTATAAGTCCAATGTGACCGTCGACTGTGTACACTCGCGTTCAGTACCTCAGTGACATCCACGCACGACGCACGTTCATCATGGCTACGGATAACCTAACCGCACTATTATACAAACCCAAGGACTTGCGGCTGGTAAGTCAACAACTATTATAATAATAACTATAAGTCATTCAATTGTAAACTAAATTTATTTAATGATAATGTTTCAATTCAAATGTCAACAGCGTAATTGTCAGTGGGATACCCATTGTACAATTTAAATTGTTTGTCGCAGTCGTGAAGTCAGCGTTCTTACATAGTAATCAATTTTTAATATAGACTTTACTAATTCTATATTTAGCGCTTGTTGGCAATCGATAGTCTATCTGTCATAGGAGACTACTAAACCATGAATTGATCAAACGCTGGAATAAAATTTAGTTCATAGTGTAATGGTAACCAAAGTCGAAAATAAATTAACTGTTGTCGTGATTAATTACTTTGTAGTTCATTATACAATAATTTGCATGCTTTAACCTTAGTAGGTATCTAAAGGTTAAAGTGTGCAAAATTAAGATACATATTTTTATTTTTAGGTTTCCGTAGTCCACAAGGAACCCTTATAGTTTGATGAAACTAGACGTAAGACAAACGGACGTACAGACGTACGGACATGACGATGTCCGTCCGTGTGAAATTAAAAAAAAAAAACTAAGTTTAAGATATTTAGAAAATAGGATTGGAATCCAGGCAGTGCCTCTAGTCGGCACTATTGCATTTATAATAGAGCCTACTCCAGATAAAAAAAAAAAAAAAAAAAAAAAAAAACTACGATAGCAAAATAAAACCAAGACTCAAACCGTTGGGTAAATTGGGTAACATTCCCAAGCCAACGGTATGTGTTAAAAATAGTTAAAAAATATAATAAGTCAATCTGCTAGTAAATATAAATTAATATTCCCGGTCAAAATTAAAGGCCACTTTTAATATTAGCCTACTTGAAATTAGCGCAAAGAATAAATAAATATCGGGGGGCTTTGAACCGTTAAAATAATTATGTAATAGTAGGTAACTACATACATATGATGTTTAGATAATGTCTTATTAGCACGTCCATAACCTTGAACTAACAGTACCTATCTTATCAAAACGCTTTATTTTATTTATTTGCTCTACTGTTAAGATAATGTGATTCTAGAATTTTAGACCTAGTTTGTTTTTCTTGTTACTTTTGAAACTTTTACCATACTAGTAAAAAAATAATCCTGTGTACCTAGTGGGAGACTTTACAAAAACATCATTCTCAAAAAAACATAACCAGACTCGGACTTGACAGAATAACTATAAAGTGATTCACACTTACAATAGACCAATTACCTACGAAGAATGCAACAGCGAGTTGCGAAAATTGATACTCCTTCGTCCGCGCAATTTTCCTAAAAAGGGGTACATATTTTTGCTTCAAGTAGGGGTACATATTATCTAATAATATTACACTTTTTTGACCTGGGACGCTGAATCGCTGCCCCACCGAGTCAATTAGTTGTATAATAAATATATAGGTAATTAGATGTATCATTATGACATTTGTTTTTTTTTTAAATCGTTTATTCATAAAAGAAAATCAAAATTACAATTAAATTGTTCCTCGCCAAGCGAAAAAGCTTGTTGGCGAGACGCGCTCGTTTACATAATATTAAAGGTATATATATCACAATTATTATATATAACGGTATGGGGCAAATCGGCGCAAAATAGATGTTATGTAGACGTTGTTTTTTTATTTAACTATATTTAAAATAACATATTTTGAGGTCGAATGGGACGACCGAATTGATTGATAACAATTCGGTCGTATCATTGTTTGATCGTGTCACCTCAGACCTCAGGTTATCGTTACCTTCGGTAAGAGTCAACGTTAAGACCACCGAGATGTTCTGACCAACCACAAGTAAGTACGCCTCAGTTTCTGTTTGTCAAACAATAACTAATTGGAACAACAAAGTGAGATGACCGATATTATTCAAATAATACTAAGGTGACATTGGACTTGGAGGATTAATCGGTTACTGATATACCTACTAAATTGAAATCTATACTTACCTATAATAATATCTTAGTAGTTAAATTAGAGTTGAAGCATGCCTATTAATAATAATTTAATTAAAATATTAGCGGCCACATTTTGATAGGCAACCTAATAAATCTAAATTGTCTTAATCATAAATATGGGTAAAAAAAATGTTTTTTTAGCAAATACTCGATGAACGCACTAATTCTGCAGCCGGATCTTAGACTATTCCGGACGTCTAGAGTACCTAATTAATTGGAGTCACATTCACTCAGTCACTTGTTTTTAATTTAGCAACTTGTGCAAACTGACACTAGACGGCTCTCCTTAATGCAAACTGTGATGTATTATGCGTGAGTAAGACGGTAGCGAGTTAGTCGCGAATAAACGCTTGCACCCGACACTAGTGTGTTATTTTGTCCCGGTAGTACCTACATAACATTGGCGACGAGGATTTGTGTGAACACGCGGAAAGAAAAAAAAAAAATGTCTATTTGAAAAATAGCAGAATTTAATGTTCGTGGGGGGAATTGGACCCTATATATTGAACGGGTGGAGATGTTCTTCAAAGTTAACCAGATTAAGAGTGAGTTATGGCTTCCCACGTTGATTGCGGCAATGGGCGACGAAGCATATGAACTGTTAAGTAATTTGACAAGTCCGCAAAAACCAAGTGAAAAAGCATACGAGGAGGTGATAAAACTTATGAAGGAGCATCTACAACCGAAACCCTCTTTCATGGCTGAAAGATTCCGGTTTAGACAAAGAAGACAAATGGTGGGTGAAACCGTTATTCAATATATTTCGGAATTAAAAAAACTATCCAGACATTGTGAATTTAAGACGGTATTAGAAGAAAATTTAAGGGACCAGCTAGTATGTGGGTTAAATAACGAGGCCATAAGGCAACGGGTTTTTGCGGAGGAACAACCGACGTATGCGAACGCAGTGAAAATTGCGTGTGCGATGGAGGCGGCGGAGCGAGATGCGGCGGCGGTGGAGCGGACCGGCGGAGGCGACACCTCGGCACCGGGCAATGCCGATATACTCTACGCACGGCCTATGGATCGGGAATATAACGTTCCGGGTCGCAGTGGTACCAGACCTAGGTCGACATTGCAAGGTCAAAAGAGCAGCGGCAGAAATACTGCAGATGGATGTAATGTTTGTGGAATGACAGAGCATCGGAGCGAGGATTGTCGTTACAAAAAATTCGTCTGCGGCAAGTGTAAACAGCGAGGTCATCTTCGTCGTGTGTGTCCCGGCCGGGCGGCGGCACGACGTCGGCAGAGCGACGGGTTGGTGGCGCATGTGGAGGCCGGGGGCCGCGGGTGCAAGGCGGCGGAGACGGTGGTGCCAGATGATGACGAGCTTTCGTGTTCGGATACCGGCGACTGGGAGGTGGAAGAAGATTTGCACCAGCTTAGTTTGAATAGTTATAAGCCGGTAAGACTATCTCTGTTTATTGAAGGAATTGTGTTACCTATGGAAGTTGATACCGGATCTATGGTATCATGTATAAGTAAAGTTACGTACGATAGGTATTTTCACAACATACCATTGAAAAGTTCGAACATGGTGTTTAAATTTTATAATGGTGCTAAAATAAGACCTCTAGGAGTAATTAAACCTACAGTAAGGTATGGGGGGAAAATGAAAAACTTGGAGTTGTTCGTCATAAAGGGGGGCACTACGTCCCTTTTAGGCAGGCAATGGATATCCGAATTGAACATTACCATACCTACCCTGTATAGCAATTTTGTTGTAAAAGATTGTGAAAATAAGTGTAATAATAATACTTTAAAATTATTGCTTTCCAGTTATAAAGAATTGTTCACTCCGGGACTGGGTCGGTTCACGGGGGGCAAGGCTCGGCTGCGGGTGCGCGAGGGCGCGACGCCGGTGTTCTGCCGCGCGAGGCCCGTGCCGTATGCGCTCAGGGAGCGGGTGGACGAGGAGCTAGACGCAATGTTGCGCGCCGGGGTCATCGAGCCGGTGGACAGCGCGGACTGGGCTACTCCTCTGGTACCGGTGCGTAAGGCAGATGGTGGACTCCGCATATGTGCCGATTATAAGGTGACATTGAACCCTGTTTTGTTGATTGACAGATATCCCTTGCCACGTATCGACGACCTATTAGTTAAACTCAATGGAGCTAAGGTACTATCAAAAATTGATCTTTCTCAGGCATATAATCAGATAGAATTAGAGGATCCTGATAATTTGACTGTGATTAATACTCAAAAGGGTCTTTTTCGTTACAAACGGCTTGTGTATGGATTATCTTCAAGTCCGGGAATATTTCAACGTATTATGTCCAACCTACTCAGTGATATTCCCGATGTGCAAGTGTTCTTAGATGATATAATTATCGGGACATCAACAGTAACTCAGCACTTGCAAGTGTTAGAGAAATTATTTCATAGGTTATTTACCAACGGCATTAAATTAAAAGAAAGTAAATGTTTCTTTATGACAAAAGAGGTAAAGTATTTGGGATTCATTATATCGGCTGACGGAATTAAAGCAGATCCAGAGAAAGTGGAAGGAATTCTGAACATTCCACGTCCGTGTAATATTACGGAATTAAGGTCATTCTTAGGTACCGTAAATTTTTATGCTAAATTTGTAGAAAATTTAAGTACCATTTTAGCGCCTCTGTATATGTTGCTTAAAAAGGGGATTACGTGGAAATGGAATCGCGAATGTGAGATCGCTTTTAAACAAGTTAAATCAATTTTAACCAGTGTTGATGTCCTCGCTCATTACGATCCTAGTAAGCCTTTGTTTTTAACATGTGACGCGAGCGCGCGGGGTCTCGGGGGGGTCCTCAGTCAGCTGTGTGATGATGCAAGTGGTGGGGCGCGGGAGCGACCGGTTATTTATGTATCGCGCGCGCTTAATAATGCCGAGAAACATTATTCACAAATTGAACGAGAAGCGCTCGCTATTGTGTTTAGTTTAGAAAAGTTGCACCAATATTTATATGGAAGGCGGTTTACGTTACGAACGGATCATAGACCATTGGTTACCATATTTGGGCCCAAACATGGTATTCCGTCAATGGCAGCCAGCCGCTTACAGCGTTGGGCCGTGAAGTTAACGGCTTATACCTACGATATTCAATACGTGCCATCACAAGATAACGGTGCAGACGGCTTATCGCGTTTCCCGGCTCGAGTGTCGGATAAACTAACTATTAAAATTCCCGAACAAACGTTTTTGCACTTTGCCCAAGGTGCTATACTTATGGATTACAATGAAATTAAAAGATATACTTGTCGTGATTTGTTGTTGGGTCGAGTTTTGTCGTATATTAGAGATGAGTGGCCTACAGATAACTGCATAACTACACTTCAGCCTTATTATAATAGAAAAAAAGAATTGTATGAGGAGCTGGGCTGTGTTATGTGGGGTCATAGAGTAGTCGTACCGGAGGTTTGTAGACCTAAGGTTTTAGCTGAGTTGCATGAGGCTCACATGGGCATAGTGAAAACTAAGTCCTTCGCGCGGAGCTACGTATGGTGGCCGGGCATGGATGAAGCAATAGAGGCCATGTGCCGATCGTGTGTCACCTGCGCGGCTGAGGCGGATTCGCCGCCACGACACGCACCCTGTCCGTGGCCCTGGCCAGATAAACCATGGGCAAGAATACATTTAGATTTCTTAGGGCCTATTCGTGGTAGACTGTTTTTAATAGTAGTAGATGCTAGAACTAAATGGATAGAAGTATGTCAGGTGCCGAGTACTGCGGCAAGTCATACTATTGCTAAGTTAAGTGATATTTTTGCTCGTTTCGGTATTCCGAAACAATTGGTTTCGGATAACGGTCCGCCATTTACGAGTAGTGAATTTTCTCAATTTCTTATTTCAAATGGTATTAGTCACTTATTTGCGGCCCCCTATCACCCAGCATCCAATGGCGCAGCAGAAAATGCTGTGAAAACTGTAAAAAGGGTAATTAAGAAGGCTATGCGAGAAAAGTTAGACGTCACACTATTTTTAAATAATTTCCTATTACATTATCGTAACACCGAGCATTGCACTACAGGTGAAACGCCTGCGCGATTGATGTATGGTCGAAATATACGTACGAAGCTCGATTCTTTGCGACCCGATAGGGCTCTTAAAGTAAAAGTTGCCCTGAGTCAGCACGATAATGCGGGCAGAACTCGGCAACTGCATCCGGGGGATGAGGTTTGGTTACGCCAATATAGAAGCACTGATAAATGGGTAGAAGGAAAAATAACTGAGAGATTAGGGGTTACGGACTATAAGGTAGTCGATACGTTAGGTAGGGAGTCACATAAGCACATAGATCAACTGAAGCAAAGGAAGCGGAGTTCATTAATTTGTCCTTCTAGCTCTAATTGTCGGAGTGGACCCCGGAATGACGCGACTACAGGGGATGCGACATCTGGCAATGAGTTGATTCTCAGTCCAAGCTGTTCACCAGGAAATGAATCAGAGGTGGTGGCCTCTGAGGAAAGTGACGACCTTTTGGAATGTTTTGAGGACTGTCAAGGGACAAGAAGCCCAGAGCTAACACCGTCATCGACTTTGGTTCCCCCTGAACCGATCCAGAACCGCCCTATACGTCAGTGTCGTTTAAATAAGATCCCTAATTATAGAAATTAAGACAATATAGTGTTTAATTTTTTTTAATTTTATTTTATTTTTATGTTTATGTTTTATTTTATTTTTGTATGTTTGTTTTGTATTTTCTTGGAACGGTAAATAGATTAAGGGTGGAGGATTGTGATGTATTATGCGTGAGTAAGACGGTAGCGAGTTAGTCGCGAATAAACGCTTGCACCCGACACTAGTGTGTTATTTTGTCCCGGTAGTACCTACATAACACAAACGCAGTACCAACTTGCATAATCGCGATTTCGAGATAAACGCGGTAAACACATTTTTAGGCAAGTACGGCGTTTCCCGTTAAATAAAAAAACATAATTATGTTTCTCATAAAAAAATATATATTATTTTAATGTTTTTATATATAGATTAAGGTCCTGAAATGTCATTTTCGCAAAAAAAATAAGCAGGCCAGAACTCTATGGTTTGATTTATGTTTTTTTAATAAGATAACTCCCGTACATTAGAAATTAAGTCCCAGTGACGCGGGGTACTTTACAAACACATAAATCATGGACACAATGTAGGTAGACACACCTAGACTCACAACAACTGGTCATGGTTTACACAAATAATTGTTTTTGTACAAATGTTTGCACAAGAACACCTCTCAGAAACAGTGCCGTAAATAGGGTGGTGCCACCGGTGCTCAGGCACAGGGCGTAGACTCTGGGGGGCGCAAGAATGGCTAGACAAGTCAGGAAAATTATTTTTTCTGTTTGTTTCTAATTGCTCATAAAAATTTAATCTTTAACAACGCATTAGCACTAGTGCACTAATGAACGTGCAAGTTTTAGTGACTTTAGTCCGTACTTAGAAGTCAGTTTAGGTCCGAAGCTAGCACAGGGCGCTGAAAAGGCTATTTACAGTTTTGCTCCGAAATAAAAATATCTCCAGCCACTATCGCAGTCTCCATATATCATTATATTGTTACAAAAATTGCAGTGTATTTAATTAAGTGTTTTTATTCCTCAGGTACAAACTCCGGTCCCCGAGATAGCTGACGATGGTGAGTGTGGCACACTACCTACTAGTGATGTAACGAATGCTGGATTTTTCACATTCGCGAATGCGAATGCGAATGCGAATATTTAGCTTTAACATTCGCGAATGCGAATGCGAATGCGAATATTTTAAAATTTCAAAAAAAGCGCTTTTAAAATGTTTGACAGGTTTGACGTTTCGTGTCGATCATGTTAAAATTGAACTTAGTAAAACCGATATTGGTTAAATGAATGAATTAGTCACAGAAAGTTTATTCTAAAAGTTTTGTTTTGTTTTGTTTTGTTTTGAGGTTAGTTTTATGTTATTTTTCAAATTTAACTGATATTTAAGGGACGTGGGGTGCCGGCATAGAATGTTACCTCCCCATTTCTACTCGTGGGTGTCGTAAAAGGCGACTAAGAGAAATTCCAGGGAACGGGCAGCAGCGTTTCCTGTGATGATCAAATCCAAAGAAGCTCTTTAACTCCGTCTTACTCGAGGGACAAACGCCAGAATCATGGAGCAGAGGTATGGTGGTTCTGTTCTTCAAAAAAGGTGACAAAACCATGTTGAAGAATTATAGACCCATCACATTGCTGAGCCATGTTTATAAGCTGTTCTCGAGGGTCGTCACAAATCGTCTCGAACACAGGCTCGATGACTTCCAGCCTCCCGAACAAGCCTGCTTCCGAAAAGGCTTTAGTACCATAGACCACATACATACGCTTCGGCAGATTATACAGAAGACCGAGGAGTATAATCAGCCCCTATGCTTGGCGTTTGTGGACTATGAAAAAGCCTTTGATTCGGTCGAAATTTGGGCGGTTCTAAGGTCTCTTCAGCGGTGCCGTATCGACTATCGGTACATTGAAGTGCTGAAGTGCTTGTACAAAAACGCCACCATGTCGGTCCGAGTACAGGGCCAATGTACGAAGGCAATCCCGCTACGGAGAGGCGTAAGACAGGGAGATGTTATATCTCCCAAACTTTTTACGGCTGCTCTGGAGGACGCCTTCAAGCTCCTGGAATGGCAAGGACACGGCATCAACATAAATGGCGAGTACATCACTCACCTTCGATTTGCCGACGACATAGTGATCATGGCAGAATCGCTGGAGGACCTTGGACAGATGCTCAATGACCTTGATGGAGTTTCTCAACAAGTTGGGCTTAGAATGAACTTGGGCAAGACGAAAGTCATGCATAACGCCCATGTAGTGCCCAACTCTATAGCCGTTGGGAACTCCATTCTCGAAGTTGTGACCGAAAACATATATCTAGGTCAAACGATCCAAATAGGTAGGAACTTAGAGAAAGAGGTCAATCGTCGAATCCGACTCAGCTGGGCAGCGTTTGGGAAGCTTCGAGAGATCTTCTCGTCCAAAATACCTCAGTGCCTGAAGACCAAAGTCTTCAATCAATGTGTGTTACCAGTGATGACATATGGATCTGAGACGTGGTCTCTTACTGTGTGGCTCATAAGAAAGCTCAAAATCGCTCAGCGAGCTATGGAAAGAGCTATGCTCGGCGTTTCCCTGTGTGATCGAATCAGAAATGAAGAGATCCGCAGGAGAACGAAGGTCACTGACATAGCTCAACGGATTAGCAAGCTGAAGTGGCAATGGGCAGGACACAGCTCGAAGAACTGACGGCCGATGGAGCAAAAAGGTTCTCGAGTGGAGACCACGTACTGGCAAGCGCAGCGTAGGACGACCGCCTGCACGATGGACCGACGACCTCATAAAGGTCGCAGGAAGTCGGTGGATGCAGGCCGCTAGCGATCGTTCCCGCTGGAAATCGATGGGGGAGGCCTATGTTCAGCAGTGGACTACAACAGGCTGGTGACAATATGTGATGCTGAAAATGTTAATTGCAAGTTGTATTGTATTATTATTTCATATGCATGCATATAATAATTTCCTTTTTGATTATTAAAAACATTCGCTAAATATTCGCATAATTTTTGCGAATGCGAATGCGAATGCGAATATTGAAAAATACGCGAATATTCGCGAATGCGAATGCGAATGCGAATATCCGTTACATCACTACTACCTACTATATCAACCTGAACAAACATTATACCCGGTGTATTTCATGCTATTATGTCGCATTATAGTCTGTTTGGGGATTTCATAATCTTTTAATAATATCTATACTAAATATAAAGTTAATGAGTTTGCCTCATCGCGCTTATCTGAGGAACTACAAGTCCGATTTGAAAAATTCTTGCAGTGTTAGATAGCCAATTTATCGAGTAGATAATACATTGGGCCGGCACAGGCACTGGCTTAGGCACATACAAATATTTAATTATAACGTATCTTCGGGAAGGGGAAACCTGAAACCGCACGCGGGAAGCTAGTTGTTAAATAAAATCGTGATTGGATCAATGCTTTCGAATTTAACCGTATATTGTAAGGTGGCCCGTAAATGTTCTTTTTATTCTTAAAAAAAATACGGCCCGTCAATGTTCTTCTTATTCTTAAAAAAAATACCGACATAATTTTTGCACACTATTCTTGTTAAACCTCTTGTGTTACGAGTGGGTTAAGGTGGGGATCGAATTGGCGACCGCACGATCGCAACTCCGACAACGTAGCCATTGGGCTAAGGCCGCTTTACCAGCAACTTATGTTATCCACAGAGGTGCTCCTCCGCATGGACTGCGTGGGCATCTGTGGCTCCGACGTGCATTACTGGCAGAGCGGAGCCTGCGGGAGCTTCCTGCTGAAAGACCCCATGATCATGGGTCACGAAGCCTCAGGAGTTGTTGCTAAGGTGAGTTTTTATCATCATCATGAGCCCGTATTAAAAGCGCTGTTAAACACGCGCTACCCTTCTAAGGGAGGGTTGCCATAGTAACCATACTGTTCAGCTAGTAAGCCGCCACAAATGCCTAAATGATTTATGTAACCTTTTTTTTATCTATTTTTTTTTATTAATTGTGATCAGGAGGCTAATGACGTAACGATATTACTATGACTCCGATAAAAATGTCTTCGCTCATCATCATCAACAACCCGTTTACATCCACTGCTGAACATTGGCCTCCTCTTAACAGACCTTGGCAAGCCAGGATCGTTGAGGGATATTGCCATAATCACCTCGCTTGGCAGACGGTTTGGTTATCGCAGTAAGATGTAAACCTTGAGCTAATAGATGCTGCTGCCCATCCATCAGCATCAGCGGAGGACATGGGGTGGTCTTTTCTAAGCCGGAACATGGCAACTAGTCTTCACTACTCAAAGTCTATTATGGAGTATTTTTTTTTCATAAATATTTCTACCAGAGATTTACAGTCTACTAGTATTCTTGTTAAAATGCTTTGTGTTACGAGTGGGTTCACGTCGGTAGTGCAATGGGTGGGAATCGAACCGGCGACCGGGCTACGGCCGCACCAAAAAATATTTGATATTACCGTGAAAGTTTGTCAGAATGTATATTGTTATTCTTTCACGCGAAAACTACAGAACGGATATGACTGAAACTTTGCACGGGGATAGTTTGTATTTTGGGCAACACTCCGACCCATTGGAGCAGAGTGACGCGGGAAAAACTGCGGGGTGCAGCTAGTAAAAATATATTATTCGTAATTAATAGAATATGTAGTAAATGTCTGTCAAATATTGTTGAAAGCCAGTTAAATCGTCGTCCTGTTGATAACGAAATGCCAAACGTCGAAGGTCACCTACATTTAGTTTTGTTGTAATATTTAAAATCCGGTTATTGTTTTTTTTTCTGTTATCTATATAAAAACTAGTTGTTTTCCTGCTTCATTAAACTATGTAACCACTTGGAGGTGTGTTATCGAAATACTTCCATAGACACACCCACTGAACACGTGTACGACGATAAGACGCAGAAACTTCGATCGCTATTAAATTAATACGAACAAATAATCCTAAAGTACTTCGGTATAAGCACTACATTATGTACGTACAATGAACGAAGTCTAGATTTTACCCCTTATTCATGGGTAACCTCTATAGATTACCCATGTAGAGCTAAGTCCATATTTAGCTTTACATTAATACTTATCGACCAAGTACCCTAATTTCAGTATACCTACTACTTATTATGTATATTAATTCTATCTAGTATCTATCTATACTACACTAGTTTTGAGACGAAAAGTTTATGAGGTTATAGGGGGATGTACTGAACCGATTATGAAAATGATTTTACAATAATAAGCCTCATTATTTGTGAATGTCATATCACCATCATCAGCCCGTATAACGTCCACTGCTGAACATGAGCCTCCTCCCGAAAGAAGGTAGTTGAAATCGCTTGGCAGGCGGGTTAATGAACGCAGTTCTATGATGTACCGCACACAAGGAAACGCTGCTGCCCGTTCTTTGATATGCGATTATTATAGATGATGTTATAATAATAATATAAGTGCTTTCCGGGGCACGGGGGGTAGTCCCTCAACCAGCCAGAACCGGAAATATTTTTTTGGATTTACACAAATATTCCCTGTCTGGCGTGGGGATCGAACCCACGACCTCCGAGATTTAAATACCTACGGAGGTTGCCAGACGTGGAGAGTGTCAATAGACTATAATTTAACATATGGTAGGTACCCACGGGAATGGGATCTACGCGAATGAAACCACGCGGGCCAGCTAGTCCTTGCTCATACAAGAACTAGTGGAAAACAAGTTGTAGGCGAATATTAGCCGCATGAAATAGTTTACTCTGACGAGTTTTGGCAAGCTAACAAACATAATATTTATTATTACGTGAATAAAATTCATAATATACAAGTAAAAGTAGCTAATTTAAAATAAAACTAACTTATAAAATACTACTATTCTAAATATATTCTACTTGGCAATTTTCCCAGAATGCTGGGAACCTTGAACCTTTCTGCTTAATAACATGAAGATAGTTTACCAATAAGTGCGCTAGCTGTCATGGTCAGATTACCATTTCCTAATCTATGGATAAGCTGCTAAGAACTTCCATAAAAATGGATTGTTTAATAAATTCTCGAACGAACTTTTATGCGACGAAAATTGTAAGTAAGGTCAAAGAAGAACAAATCACTCGATTTTTTTTTCTCTTTTTTTATACGGGAGGCTATTGCAGAATATTACTATAATTATACGGCCACAGAATGCACCACATGGCTGTAATGACTAGATACCGGATTATGTGCAGCTTGTCAAATGCATGAAAAGTCAGAAATTTATTATAATATATATATTTATTTTGTGTTTTACTATAACATTTGGTCTGATTTGCGATATTATCACTTTTATCGCATATCGGAACGCAGGATTACTGCACTGCACTTGGAAAAATATTGTAAATATATCGATAATATGCGTTAAAATCTTAGGTAAAATATGCTAGACCGTTAAGAATAGATTAAATATGCATATACAAATATGCAAATGCATATAATCCGATATTTCATATACTTACCTATTATTTACTTTAGCCACATAATACACAATAGTACATGTGTACATGGAGCTCTGTTAGCTATATTAACTTAATATAGAAAAGTCTTTATAATATTTTTTCGTATAATTAACCCTGAGTAGTCCAGTTATTTTACTAAAAATATGACTTTGAAGATAGGTAAATAATCAGAAGGCAGAGTTATGTCTAAATTGTCTTTAATAAGAGACTGTAGTCCAATGGCTAGGGCGTCGCACTTGTGGTCACCGGTTCGATCCCCACCATGCACTACGTGTTGCGACGTGAAGCCACTCGTAACACAAGAATTTTAGCTTAGCACGAGGGGTTCACAAGATTACTAGTAGACGGCAAAACTCTGCTAGTAATCTTTAAAAAATAAAATCTTACGTATCTAATTGCTTTACGCGAATTCTACAGTCGTAGTAATTAGGTTAGACACAGATATAAGTGACAAAGACACATAATACTATTATGCTAGTCTTCGTACATGCGGTATTATACATTAAATTCGTTACCAAAAGTATTTAAAAATAGCGAATATAATATGTGACATAGGCGTGGCACAGCGCCGCGACCTCGGACTTGACTCAATAGAAGGTCACGAGTCTGGGGCGGATGAATTGGTAAAAATACAAATAATATAGGTATAAATTGTTTAAATAATTGTACCTACTGACGACTTTACGATAATAGTTAGGTACAAGTTATCAGTTATCACTATAGTTATCGCTGTGCCTACTGTGGTTGAAGTAGGTACCTACATAATAGGGTACAAATAATACAAATATACTTAATATGGTTTTTATAATCAACTAGCTTCACGTGCGCGGTTTTACTCACGTACGTCTTCTAACTTCATAATTAATTATAGCCTATGTCTTTTAGCCTATCCGTTGATAGTGTAGCTTTGCAACGGTGAAAGAATTTTTCAAATCGGTTCAGTAGTTTCGGAGCCTATTCAATACAAACAAACAATCAAATATTTCCTCAATATAATATTAGAATAGACTAGCTGTACCGGTGACTTTGTCCGCGTGGAATTTAACAAAAAGTTATTAATTTTTTGCTAAATTAACAGTAGCCTAAGTAACTCCTTATTATATCATCTGCCAGTAAAAGTCCCGTCAAAATCGATCTAGTCTTTCCGGAGATAATCCGGAACAGACAGACAAAAATAATAGTTTGGTATAGGATACCTAAGTATGCATGTAGTAAATAACGGGTATTTCAATATTAAAAACAGACACTCCAATTTTATTTACTTAATTTTTTAAATCGGCCACGTCGTTCCTGAGATTATCGAGTAAGCACACACACACTTCAGCTTTATAATAATTGTATAGAAGTATAAATGAATTTGACAACCTCCGTAGCGTAGCAGTATTAGGTTCGCTTTAAATCTCGGAGGTCACGGTTTCCATCCCCACACCGGACAGGAAATATTTGTTTAAATTCTAAGATTTCTTTGTGTGTTCCTCTGTGGCCGGACCACAGTTTAGTACTCAGATGCTATAGTTCGAAGTAATACCTACCTAAAGTCTACTTTCATCGGAATATATAAATATTTTTAGTACCTCAAGAGATAACTTTTTAATTAACAATTTATGTGGTCCGGCCGCCAGGCAGTGCTCTCTGGCCGCGCCACCTCAAATTAAAAAGAGTATAATGAACTATTAATAAATCAATATCCTGAAAAAAAACTACCTAAAGAGTACCTTGCATACGATAAATATGGTCCAATAAACCCCTTTAGTTAAGGAGTTATTGGTCGTAGGGTGTGGTCCGGCTGGAAGGTATACTCTGCAGCAAGTCAATTTGGCAATATTTAATATTAACTATCCCTAAATCAATTTATTTAATAGTACCTTTTCTCTACTCTTCGTTGATTCTTTTTTCTCTCAAGAAACTATTCATTTTGATTTATTAATGTTTAAAGTATGTGGCGCGGCTAGGGAGGATTACTTTCAGCATATATAACGAAATATGCTTTATTTCTTTATGCCAACGAAAACGGTATAATAAGTACTTTATAAAAAGACCTGGACTTCATCTATAATGATGATTATGAAAATATATATTTGTTTTTCGTATACTTATTGTTTATTTTAAACCAAAATTTTCACTTACTTCGTTAAGTTAAGTTATTAGTGTGTGACCGCTTAAGACGATAGTTTTCTCACATGGCTTGTTCTTTGGTAATGTGTGTGGATGCGCCCTCCGTTTTCTAGTGCTAGAGGCTTATGAGGCTTTTGCTTGAGGATTTTTAATCATTATTTAGCTATATCCATGAAAACGTCTAGAGCGTGCATTAGCGCACATGTTTCACTTTAAATGAAATATTGTAAAGAAAATTTATATAAAAAAAAAAATTAGACATACTGTGATAAAAAAGATGACGAAAAGAAAAATCCCGGAGTTTCCTTCTCCCTTTCTTCTCCGGGTCGTCCACCTAGGTAGCTAGTGAAAGGTTGCAGGTTAGCTAGGGTAGGATTCTCGCCGGCGGCGAGGACCGCGTTGTGCCCCTCCCCCTGCCCTGTGATCCAGCGCCTGTAGGCCGTTCCAGCGATCACTTCCTCTTATATCCACAAATCTGACTTTGATATCAGTGGCACCTCTGGGTTGTGGTCCTAACCCCATAAGGGTGCCCCCAAGAGTGTGTCACTTAATTGTATGCTTTCTAATTTTTTTATATAAATATGAACTTATTATGAGTAAAGGAATTAATGACACACGGACAGACGGAGTACATTGTCTGTAATGTCCTACAATTAGCAGCACTCACAGGTTGCATTTGCTAGTTATATTTACCCAAGTAGTTTTATTCATAGAATAAGAATTATAATAACCTATTAATTATATTTCTTTTTTATTGTGATGTTGACAAGTACAAGTGTATGTAAATATTTAAGTGCTGAATAAATTCATTATTTCATTAAATTAACTACCTTCTTAGGTAGATAGGTAAACAAAAACCAAAAAGTGCGCCTTTTTCAAAATCGTTGATGGTAATAAAAATAAAAGTTTATAGATGAAGTCCAGGTCTTTTTACAAAGTACTTATTATGCAGTTTTCGTTGGCATAAAGAAATAAAGCATATTTCGTTATATATGCTGAAAGTAATCCTCCCTAGCCGCGCCACATACTTTAAAGATTAATTAATCAAAATGAATAGTTTCTTGAGAGAAAAAAGTATCAACGAAGAGTAGAGAAAAGGTACTATTAAATAAATTGATTTAGGGATAGTTAATATTGAATATTGCAAAATTGACTTGCTGCAGAGTATACCTTCCAGCCGGACCACACCCTACGACCAATAACTCCTTAACTAAAGGGGTTTATTGGACCATATTTGTCGTATGCAAGGTACTCTTTAGGTAGTTTTTTTTCGGGATATTGATTTATTAATAGTTCATTATACTCTATTTAATTTGAGGTGGCGCGGCCAGAGAGCACTGCCTGGCGGCCGGACCACATAAATTGTTAATTAAAAAGTTATCTCTTGAGGTACTAAAAATATATATATATGCCGATGAAAGTAGACTTTAGGTAGGTATTATTTCGAACTATAGCATCTGAGTACTAAACTGTGGTCCGGCCACAGAGGAACACACGATTTCTTTCCGTGTCTGGTTGGTTGAGGGACTACCGTCTGTGCCTCGGAAAGCACATTAAGCCGTTGGCCGCGATTGTTATATCATCATCTATAATAATCGCATATCAAGGAACGGGCAGTAGCGATTCCTTGTGTGGTACAAAATAATACTGCGTTTACCAATCCGCCAAGTGTGGTTACTGTGGCAAATACCCTCCCCGGGAGGAGGCCCATGTTCAGCAGTAGACGTTACACGGGTTGATGATGATGATGATGATGATGATAGTTGAATTTGTTTATTTATCGGGGAGTAAGTACGTCAATATAGTAGGTATACCTACATATCTAAGGTTATCATACTTGACCTCTTAGTTGTTTATCAGTCACTCGTTGATTACAAGTTTCTAGTCGAAAAACAATTATTTCTGTTGGTTCTGCGGACGGTACAAACAATCATTTATAACCATCGTTATTGTTTGTAGCTATCAACACATATGTATAATAAAACTGTAGTAGGCGAATGTCTGTCCATAGAAAAAAAACGCTTAAAACCGAGTCAGGGGGGATGTTAGAAATAAAATAGAACACATCCTAATTTTTTATTTTATTTCTCTTTCTCTGTTTGTACGGGCTAATCCCCGAATCATTTGCGCAAATTTCAATAAAATTTCGGATGGTGATACCCTACATACCTGGTCAACATTTTATAGTAGGTACATTACGATACGTTTGACCTAAGCAGCCTATTATTGTACGGCGTGAAGGTAGCGCCCGAGCGTAGCGAGGGTGCTAAACGGAGGTGGTGGGGGGGAGCAGGGGGGTTCGGTGGGGGAGAGCAGGGGGGTTCGGTGGGGGCGCAGTCCCCTCCCCCCCCCGCTGGATGAATTTATTAATTTAAAAGTCACATTCAAATCATTGCAACTTTTAATGTCCGCGAAACGAACTTATATATCACCGTTTCTCTTTGATTCCGCTGTCACTTTTTCTCTGTCATTTGTTCGCTGTGAATTTAGTCGATTAATTTATGCACCGTGCAGAAATTGGCAACTTAGGTCACGGAAAAGCGTGCGTTAAATTCGGGTTTTAGGTCACACTGTGCTATAAAATACTTTTAATCACAGAAAATTTATGAGTTCCCGCGGGATAGTTAAAAAACCGATTCTAGTAGCGGGCTTAACTATATGTCCTTTCCATCCGTATTCTTTGAATGGGTTTTCTCAGTAAAAATCCACACGTTGTAGGTAAATTAATTTTAATAAATGACTCCTATGAAGCAACATGATACCAGTCTCGAATAAAATCCAATTAAACTGAAACTTACTAATAATACCAACAAAAATACTCCGAATTTTATGCATGTCATGCTAACGCTACTGCAAGAGGAGAGAGGGGTTTGCGCGGGGGAGCGAGAGGAGGATTGATTCGAGCTAGGTGTCCCTGTTACATCGAGTTAGGTGTCCCTGTTTCACTATTTTGTGTACTTTAGTTAAATATAAAGTAAATATAATGTTTCTTAATCTAAACTAGATTTAAGCCGTGGTCCCTGGTGGGTGAGTCAGGGGCCCGTGGCATTTGCTATACGCCACATCTACGTGGTAACAACTAGTGCCATAAATAGGGTGGTGCCACCGGTGCCCAGGCGCAAGGGGCGCAAGAATGGCTAGACTAGGCAGGACTATTGTTTTTTTCGGTTTGCTCCTAATAGGGTGCGCAACGCATTTGCACTAGTGCATTTGCGTTCGAGTTTTAGTGAGTGAAACACAGTAAGTGGTATAATAGGCAAAAGGTCTATAGTATACCTATTTAAGAAGCTCGCACAGGGCGCAGAAAAGGCTACGGTTTACGGCACTGGTAGGTAACAACTACATAGTATTTGAAAACAGAACGTATGTATAAACATATATACGGACTTTGTAATCTTTGTCGTAATAACAACAAATGGTTTTATGACTTGATAATATTTAAAGACTCTATACTCAAGTGTTACAACTAAATTAGATAAAAGAGAAAACAATTGTATAAGAAATAAGCCCCCTGAACATTGTTATGGTTGGGTCGTAAATGTGATAGAGTTATCATGAAGATATGGTCCACACCAAGGGTAGCGACAGTACCGGCGTTAGAGGGACTGAGACCCCGGGCAAGAATAAAAAGGCGCCCACTTAAGAAAATCAAAATCGACTGTTCATTTTATGCTGAACTATTGTGTACGTGAAAAAAAAGCGAATACAGAAAAATTGGAATTAAAAAAATTGGGATATTCGAAGATCGATATTGGAAAGCCAACATTTTAAACGGTCGTAGAGGGTTTTCTCGTTGCTTGATCGAGAGAAGCTCGAGACGAAAGACCAATTTATACAAATCGACGACCTCGCGCCACGCTCAAAGGTTTAGCTATTCCGCTATATAAACTAGAACGCGTGTCGGATGGTGATCCGAAACGCGTTCTAGTTTGGCGGCGGAAGCATCCCACCTCCACCAGTCGCCCCCTCACATTTGGCGCCCAGGGCCGTCGCCCCATCGCGCCACCCCTTAACGCCGGTACTGGGTAGCGAACCTTTTTATAAAATAGAAAATGCGTTCAATGAAGCTGACTTTTATCAAATAATTTTGACTTCGACTTATATAAGAGTAGTTTGTAGTGGCGTGTCTTAAATATTGCGTTGCGAACAATCAATGGCATGGTGTCATTGGTCCGCCATCCTTGCAGAAGATAAGAATATCTTCTTCAATTTGCAGGAGTGATTCACTCTAACAAATTGAAATCTGATATGGTTTTCGTTTTTCCTGATGAGGAAAAGGCAATGCAATTTGTGTTTATTTGTCACATATTAGGAAAGTAAAGCATAGCATAGTACGCGCAAAGAGGTGTTCCGACGGGGAGGCCTAATTAATGTTAATATTGTATCAAATATGTGTCGCCGGAGCTCATGGGGAGCTTACTGGCCAGGGATACCTAATGGCAATAGATGTCCTTGTATTTGCATCGGTATGCCACTTAACATTAGGTGGAAAAGTGTCATTAACCAGATCAGGAATAAAAAATAAATGCTGCACCTATTTTTCGATGCATTCACTTTACTTTCATATTTTTCCATTGCAGCTCGGCGCAAAAGTGAATAACCTGAAAGTAGGTGACCGCGTGGCGATCGAGCCTGGCGTCCCGTGCCGTTACTGTGAGTTCTGCAAGTCGGGCCGCTACCACCTGTGCCCCGGCATGCAGTTCTGCGCCACTCCCCCGTACCACGGCAACCTGGCCAGGTTCTACAAGCACGCTGCTGACTTCTGCTACAAGTTAGTATGGTTTTATACAGTCATCACCATTCATAATCTTTAATACTATATAAAGTTAGAGTTTGTTTTATTGTGATATTACATGTTCTTACAAATTTATAACAAACATCAATATCAGCTACATCGTGTTGAGATTTCCTCAATTAAATAATATCAGTAAATATTTAGTTTATATGTTTTGTTACCTTCAACTGCTCTTCATCGTTCCAGACTGCCCGACCACGTATCAATGGAAGAAGGCGCGTTGTTGGAGCCACTGTCAGTCGCGATCCACGCGTGCCGCCGCGGGGGTGTTACAGGAGGAAACACAGTGCTCGTGCTAGGAGCTGGACCTATAGGACTCCTTACCATGCTCGCAGCCAAGGCGTATGGAGCCAGCAAAGTGCTTATCACAGGTGCGTATTGCAGAAATTGCTGCAGTCTTGGATATGCTTGGGAGAGCTTTGATCACCAGATCTCTCAGAATCTGGGCCAACTTAAGGGAGGGTCAATCGGCTTCATTTAAATCGCCACTTACGCGAGATAGGATGGATTGTAACTCATGAAGACAATAATGGAATCTTACTATTTATTTATAATAGATATTCTTCAATCCCGTCTGGACTTCGCGAAGAAGATCGGAGCAGACTGCACACTGCTCGTCACCAAGGACTCTAAAGAAGACGATCTTGTGAAGAAAGTGCACGAACTGCTGGGAGTTCAGCCTGACGTGTCTTTCGATGCTAGTGGTGCTCAGAGTACCGTCAGAATGTCGTTATTGGTGAGTGAATAAACAGATAGACAAAACGCTCATTAATCTTATAAGAGTATTGGATTCTGATCCCAAAAATACCGTTGGTTTATCATATTGGGGTAGTAATAAAAGGAGTAATAAAGCTCAATGAAGTCATAAATGAATTCGCAATCTGTTATATCCCTTATTATGTCGGCCTAGAACTGACAAAACCTTTATAATCATGATGATTATAGGTTCAAGTCGCTGCAAAAACCAAACTCTGCGCGTTGTTAGAGCTAAATTATAGAAGATAAGAAAAACTAAAACATAAGTCTTTCAATCTCTTTCTGATTGAATTCGTTGCTGGCCCTAAGCAGTTTAACTTGTTCCCGGAACTTTTTGAGCCTCGGTGCTCATTGCTATTTCCAGTGTGCAAAAACTGAAAATAGCAATGAGCACCTAGGACCGACAACCTAGGAATGAGCACTATTGATCCTGGCAAAAGTTAGTGGTAGAGGCGGATTTAACATTGGTAGCGCCGCCGTAGGCAAGCACCTCATCGGCGCCCCTATTTTATAAATATCTAGTATTAATAAAAACTTTATCACTGTAGTGGGCGTTGTAGAGGTTACTCCAATTTGGAGCTGGCATTTCTTTATTCCGACTTGTCTTAATCTCAGCTTCAGTTACTGTTCCAGCATCTATTCCGCCCGCGCGCCATCTATTCCGTTAGTGCTGAGAGTGTGGGTGGGATTATACCCTGTAAAAAAACTAAAACATAGATTACTCCTTCAACCTATCTTTTCCTCTGCACCAGGCCACGAAGTCCGGCGGCGTGGCCGTGCTGGTGGGCATGGGCGCGCCCGAGCAGACCGTGCCGCTGGCCGGCGCGCTGTCGAGGGAGGTCGACATCCGGGGAATCTTCCGCTACGTCAACGAGTGAGTACCAGCAACTAGGCCTTTTAATGTGCTTGACTTAATGCGAATTGCTTCGAAATCTCTTACCTTTTGCTAGAAAAAAAACATTATTAAAATACAAATGAATTGCCATAATGTCCTTACGCGCATAACTTCAGAATGACAATTGTTTTTTTTGGACGGACATTTGTACTGGTTTTTGCCTCTGAGGCTTTTGCTACTTCTAATGCTAGATTGATTAATTATTTTATCATTGTTTTTGGAACTATGAGATCAAAGGATGAAATAAGTTAGATGGTTAAAGTTAATGAAAAATCCATGGAATCTATAAGTGTGATGGACGGGAAACGTCTGACACGAACTACTAGCTTATACGAATGTACAAAAGCTTTTTTGACGAACAATATTTTGTTTATGAGATACAAGAAGAAAGATTATTTAAAAGCAATATTGAAAACAGTGCTGTTCATACCTGAGCTTATAGTTACAGTATCTACTCTGTAAAGCGCGCTCGGACGACTCTAATAACAACGTATATTTCCTATCTATAGGTACCCGATAGCTCTATCAATGGTGGCCAGCGGTAAGATCAACGTGAAACCGTTGGTGTCCCACCACTTCAGCATGGAAGACAGTCTGGAAGCGTACGAGGTGGCGCGCCAGGGCGCCGGCATCAAGGTCATGATACACGTGCAGCCCCGCGACACTAACAACCCTAAGAAATTCTAGAATATTTGTATAAATTTCTACAATAGGCAGACGGCCTTTGGTAATGCGATCACTATTAGTATATATAGTATAGTAATGTTACACTGTGTCTTTCTAAACATGCTGCAGTTGACGTTTTTATTCAACATCTGCGAGGATTAATAAAAATATTTAACTTTATAACTTCACCAGCATATTAGACAAGATAATACATTGATTTAATATTTAACTAAATGCGCCAAGCAAACATTTATCGTGAACTTTTATATACATAACAAGGCGCTGGATTACCAAGAGTCGACTGTACATAATTCTGTTATTATGTAATTATTTTTTATATTTGTTTATTATAATTTTGGTTATCGAATTTGTTATTTCAAACATTTTAGGATAAGTTTTCAATGAAGTTATGTAAATAAAATTATCTTCATGTTTAAGTAGGTATACTATTGTTTAAAAAACGATAAAAATTCAAAAACAAAATATTTTTTATACGAAATATATGTGCTTATTTTTATAAGGTGTTTCATTTTAATTATATAGTACCTACTAGGTTTACAGTCGCGGACAAAGCTCCCGTTCGCGTAGTACTTATAATTAAATATATATTGTCTATGTTAGTCCTGAATAACATAGGTCTAGTAGTTCCGGAGTCTATTCAATGCAAACGAACCAACAAATATTTCCTCTTTATATATGTAGATATATACTATAGTAAGTAATATTAGTAGGACATGGCATTTTCTTTCAAACCAAGTTCTTTTTATCATTATTTTAATAAGAACAGAATTCTTGAATTATTTCGAAACAATCATACTGCTATACATCGAAGAATTCGAGGAATTCCGTGTCATGATATGACGCCATCTAAAGGCGCCAGTCAGGTCTTTAGGAAGGAAAAGCGATGTGCTATAAAATGTTAGCTATCTATCTTTAAATTTTCATCGTCGAAGGTATTCCACCGAATCGAGATTCATATTAAACGAATTAAACGATATTTATTCAGCACTTAGGTATTTACATACACTTGCACTTGTCAGTTATACACAATTAAATATGATTAATATAATTAAATACAAAAATAATATAATTAGCTAATGACTTGTCTGTCAGTCCAGCGTCACGTCATATGTATAGTTACAACAATAATTACCTCTTTAATCAAAATCTTAATATAATTTAGCTCTATAGAAAGAGGCTCGTCTTTAAACAATATTTTTACGTTTAAGCGACACACGCCTGAGGGCACCCTTAATGGGCTAGGACCACGGCTCAGGGCATCGCTAATGCTATGAGAAATATTACTGTAACAATAATAATATAAAAAAGAGGGAGTGATCACTGGCACGGACTACAGGCACTGGATCATCGGATTGGGACAGGGGGCCAACGCGGTCCTCGGTCTGTCCGGCGAGGAGCCTAGCCTAGCTAACCTACAGGTTTCTCTAGCTACCTAAGTGGACGGTATTTAGGTAAAGGCCGTACATAGTAGGTACCTAATGCAATCTCAAGTCACAGACATAGTTTTGGGGCGTGTGGGAATCACAAAATACCTAACTAAATACTAAAAAAAATATTTTTTCATTCAAAAATAATATATTGAGAGAAGTTACAGGTACCTAAGGTAGGTAGGTATAGGTAATTTCCGCAATCCCACCTCCAAAATGTATTAGGTAAGGTAATATACCTACCGTAAGAACAGTGGCGGTCTTGCACATTTGCCGCCAGTAGACTATTTTTGCTGCCCCCTACAGACCGTAACCTAGTTACTTATAGTTACCCATACCAAATTTTATTTTTGAAAGTATTACGCATAAGGAAGGGGCGCTGCACGCAGTAATTCATTCCAAAAGCTGACCCGCGGGTCAGATTCAAGTTGAGACAGATGCACTCTTCAGACGTTGGAGTATTCTGTTCAATATTATATAGCCTACCTACTTAGTACTAAAAATACGACAACAATGTAATGTCTCAAATGTTTAAATCTCGAGAATTTTAGACTTTTACATTTTATTTTCCAGTAAGAAAAACAATGTGGGCCAAATTTGCCGCCCACTAAAATCTGCCGCCCTAGGCTCCAGCCTACTGAGCCTGCTGGTAAATCCGCCACTGCGTAAGAAGTATTAGAGTTACACATTATGCCAAAATTAAAATTTGATTTAAACAACCCACAATATAGATCACAAAATGTGATGATAAACAACAATAGATAACCTTTTTTTTACCAGCCAGATAACCATAACAAACTAAATATTTATAAATATGATCGCAAAAAAACATAACACCGTCGCTCCGCGTCCCAACACAACCAGATAACAATACACAATGCTTCTAATTTAGCGCCACGACGCAACTATCTTAACGTCACGATGCAACGCAGGTAGGTACTCATGCTATTTTTTTCTAGAATTATCCAAATATGTATGCTTACCTAATAGAATATAAGTGAGAGTAACATTTGACAATAAACTGCTCTGTAGGTTAGCTCGTTTAAGTTTTTGAATAAACGCATTTTTCCTTTTTTTTATTTCTTATTTTTTCAGCGTCTGGACGCAACGTACTCTGTCCTATTAAGCTAGCGTCCCTTAATATAATCAAAATTGTATTGATTTTGTAGGTACCATAAAAACATACTTACTTTCACGTTATATAATAAGTAGTTATTATGAATTTATCATTTGTCCACGACCTTTTGACAAATTACTTATCTTTTGATAAATATGAGATGTAAACTACATATTTACTTGATTTTAGTTGTGAACATAAGTAGGTACGTAAGATTTTTATAGAGTAAGACAGATATGGCACAGTTAACAATGGGACATCGTACTGAAAATTACGCAGCGGTCCTACATGGACCCAACGATATTCGAATTGTGAGTGTTGTTTAATAACTTACTTAACTTATAACGATAACGATAACTTACTTAACTTATAACGATAATTATTGATATTGATAAGAGGTATTGAGGCCCGGCTTTGCAGTTCATTAATATAATAATCATCGCTTAAGTTATGTAACACAACGTATGTCAGAAATTTTCAGAAGAGTGAAAAAAACTATGCAATTTACATACAAGCTTTTACAATATCATGTTACTTTTGCTTTTTTTTAGTTAGGTACTGTTCCACGGTGTGTTTTCTAATTGGCTGAAACATGTGTCTTCCGATTCATAGCTAATTACATACAATATACCTACAATCGCCCAAAAAATACTTACATAATATGTTAACACAACGGAAATGGTATGGCAATTTTTCGAGTCTCATAATTAAACTATACCTTCCCGTGCGCGATTTCACCCGCGTAACTCCTATTCGCTTAGAACATCATAATTAAATATAGCCTATAGCCTTCCTCAATCAATGGTATGTAATCCTCCTGACCCTTAGTTTGCAAAGAACCATCCGATGCCCTCGTAGACCCGAAGTCCGAGAGGCCCGCGAACTGTAAAGTAGAGCGACAGTTGCACAAAACTCCTCTAAAATACTAAAAGTCATAATCCCTCCATCTCATCGCCAGCGACCGCCCTGAGCCGAGGTCCAAGTCTCACAGGGGGCGCCCTCTTGCGCAGGTTGCTTAGTTTGTAGTTTTTAAACCATTTATTAAGGCTGGAGCTCTGCTCGCCTTTATGCTCGGTGAAGTAGCAAAACCTACGTATGTAAATCCGAAAAAAAAGAAGGTCTATGTAACTCTGAAATAATTTTTCAAATCGGACCCGAAGTTCCTGAGATAGCCGTGTTCAAGCAAACAAAAAAATCTTCAGCTTTATACTTAAGTATATTAGTATAGATATGACAATATAAGCCTCCGGGCGCGTTTTCCTTTGTGTAACGCGCACGCATAAACGTTCTGCTACGTGTCCAAAGCTGGACGGGTTGTACTGAACTGTATCAGCTCGTTTTCGTCCACTGCTGAACATAGGCCTCCTCTTAGCAGACCTTGGCAAGCTAGGATCGTTGAGATATATTGCCATAATCACTTCGCTAGGCAGAAGGATTGGTGATCCTAGTAAGATGGTAAGTATCCTTGAGCTGAAAGATGCTGCCCATTCATCAGCTGTATTTCCCGTAGTCGACTTTTACGACACTCATGGAAAGACATGGGATGTCCATTCTAAGCCGGACACAACACGGCGTCCGGCTTAATATAAACATTTTATGTAGATACATATTAGGTAGAATTATATAATCAACAATAAAAAACATATATTATAATTATTTTCAGCAAAAATGTCCAGTTCCTGATCATCTTAAAGATAATGGTAAGTTACAAACTTTAATTAATGATTTATTTATGCATCTACCTAGTACCTATATATTTTTATTTATTTCTATAATCTATGAGGTATGTAGGTAGCTGTAAAGGACCGGTTGGTGGTGTGTTCCTCCAACGAAAATTAAGATCTTCTTTGCCGGACGAGGTAGTGTGCCCGGCTGCCAACCATTTGTTGACATTCAGAACTTGTATACGTTAGAATTGGCTGGCGAATTTGTATTGCGCGATTCAGGTTAAGTGGGATGCTAGAAACTAGATGGCGCTACTTTCTTGTGGTTTGTGCGGATATTGTACATGTCGCTACATACCTATAGTAGCTTTGTTTGTTCAGAGGTGCTGGTCAAGATGGAGTGTGTGGGCATATGCGGGTCAGACGTGAAGCTTTACAGCTCCGGCAAGTGCGGGATGGACGTGCTGTCGGAGCCCATTATTATTGGGCATGAGGGCGCCGGGGTCGTGGTCGAGGTAAGGAAACCGTAGCTTACTTATAGTTATTGATTTAAAATTAAGTGTATTAATATTGAAAGTTTTTCATTAGACATTGATTGTAAAGATTTAAAAAAATCAGACATTCCTAAGACAGGTACAAGAGCCTCAAGACAATGTCTAAATTAATTCCAATCGAGACAAACTTGATATAATGAATCGGCCTGTTTCGTTTAAATAACACGTTAACGTATATACTTACTTACATCTTCAAAAGAATGTAACTCGTGCTAATCGCAGTTTTCCCCATATATATGGCAAAGGACATTTCACCATATTTAATCAAATGTCCTTTGACACGTGATAATGTTCAAAACCAATTAATTCTAAATATACCTCCTGCACGTTAAAGGGTTAAGTGGAATAAAATACGTCATGATAGCCTTCTCTCATCTACCCAGACCGGTGGTAAAGTCACGTTGCTGAAGGTTGGCGACCGAGTGTCCATAGAGCCGACCCAGCCATGCCGCGCCTGTGAGTTCTGCAAGGTGGGCCGCTACAACCTGTGCGTGGAGCCTACGTACTGCTCCTCGATGGGTGCGCAAGGCAACCTCTGTAATTACTATAAACATGTAGCAGATTTCTGCCATAAGTAAGTTCTATTTGCTACTGACTTGAAACGAGTAGGCAGTTACTACTCGTTTCCCCCCCTCGCTCTCCCGACCCGTAGTTAGCAAAGATCGTAGACCCGAATTCCGAGGGGCCCGCGAACTGTAAAGTACAGCGACAGCTGCACAAAACTCCCCTAAAAAGTCATAATCCCTCAATCTCATCGCCAGCGACCGCCCTGAGCCGAGGTCCGAGCCCCACAGGGCGCCCTCTTGCGCAGGTTGCTTAATTTGTAGTTTTTAAACGTGGCTAACTACCTATGCCCATCCGAAAAATAAACCTACTCGATTTTTACTCGTACCAATGTCTAAGATTAAATTCGCACTAGCAGAGTCGAAGCATTGCCACGCCTCATGTTTTATATACGCCTGTGGCATGTTCACCTTTATTTTTCCATTATTAACTTATTGAACACCAATGTTGGTCACGACTAACTTAATTTTAGCCTAATGTACCTACTCAAAGACTCATCTGTGTTTTTACCAAAATTCATAAAAAGTGATCGTTAAAATAAAGAGAGAAGATGAAGAATAAAAAGATCCTTTGGATTTATAATATTTATTATAGATTAACATATCACATGTTAATCTGTCTTGGGATGTTCAGCAGTAGACATTCTATAGAATGTCTACTGCTGAACATCCCAAGACAGATTCATCCCAACCTATAGGTTGATGACATTTTGGTGATACCTATTTGTATACGAAATAAGCATGATTTGAATTATTTTTTCCGGACTACTTTTCTTGGCACAAATAGCTATAGCTTATTATTCCAGAATGCCCGATAACTTAACAATGGAAGAGGGGGCGGCTGTACAGCCTCTGGCCATCGCCATGCACGCGTGCCATCGAGCCACAATCAAACTAGGCGATATGATAGTGATCCTGGGTGCAGGACCTATTGGCATCCTGTGTGCCATGACCGCCAGGGCTATGGGTGTTAGCAAGATACTTATCACGGGTAAGAAAAATCTTGAGACCTTATTTTTAGTGGTGGTGGCTGTTGGTGGGAGTAGCAGATTCAGGATTTTATTCGGGACCCAATGTGAAAGCAAATTTTACCTATCTAAACAACTTTAGAAGATACATACATAGATACACTACACAGCGTGCGAGTGTCTACGGGCCCGTGGTCAAGCCTCAAAAGGTTGTAAATCTTATAAATTACCTTAAAAATATTAAACATATAGGCATAATTTATTCAACATTCGAAAAATTATGTAGTTTATCATTTACTTATACATATTTTAAAATGTTGGGAGTGTCATATGTAACACAAATGTGCCTTACCCAAAAACAATTTGACTCTTGCCCTACTACTGATGGCCCACTTGCTAAGTGCATGTTGCATTCGTTAAGTATCCGATGTTTAAATGAAATTTTAATTTTATATTTATTTTGTGTGTACCACAATTAATTGGCACATTTATATTTGAACAGATGTTGTTCAATCTCGGCTGGACACAGCTCAAGAACTGGGCGCTGACTACACCTTGCTTATTAAACGAGAGCACTCCGACCAGGATATAATAGACAACATTATAGCAACGCTGGGAAGACGACCGGACGTCACTATCGATGCCTGCGCATTCCCATCCGCGCAGAGGGTCTCTATGATGGTGAGAATACACATATTTACGTTAGGTTACTTTTCTCGTGAGCAAAATTTGACGTAATGAGACACAATAAAAAAAAATTTAACAGGACCAAAACCACTGCCTTGTGGTGTGCCAAGGCTAATATAGTCAAATATTACTCTGAAAAGGTGTGCCTTTTCAGAGTAATATTTGACTATATTAGCCATTAATACTAAAGTAATTGACTACATCAGAAGAATAATGATAAAATATTTAGTAGTAGTAGGTTAAGTATTTGTAGCCCTTATTCTGTGATTTGGAAAGTCGTTAATATAAATATACTGGATGACTTTTTTACCGTCTTAAAAATAAAAGGGCGCGAAATGTATATGAAATAGATGTCTAAGGCATAGTTACTTCTACATATTTTTTTTTGTTTTTACTGATATTGCGGGAAACTCGTAACGGTAAAATGCGTACCTAAGTAAGTAAGTAGTTACGCTATTTCGGTCACTCTTTTCATTCATGTGTGATTGCGGCCTAGGTATTATAGGGACCTATTTTATTATTATGCACGCGCTATGTAAGGTGTACTTCTTTTAAGTAATTTATGAGAAACTCTAATTTCCGAATTACTAGGACATAATAATATATAGGTACTGCTCTATAGATTCTATTCCACATACACTACGACGGTAGCTTCTAAGACCTGATATTTTGGGTTCGATTCCACCCGGGGCAATTATTTGTATGAACCACGGATAGTTGTTCGTGAAGTCTCCCGCGAAACATGGATACAATATTGCGGTCGTCTTATAAAAAAATGCCATTAACAATGACATGTCCATCAGAAAGTCACAAATTTTTGTTGTTTGTTTACTTGAACGCGCTAATCTCACGAATTACTGGTCTGATTTGAAAAATACTTCAGGGTTAGATAGCCCATTTATCGAGGAAAGCTATTATTTAACTTTGAAGTTCCTACGGGAACAGGAGTTACGCGGGTGCAACCACGCGCAGGAAGTTAGTAGGTAAGTAATATTAGGATAATGACAATACAACTTTGTACAGATAACCAAGACCGGTGGCGTGGTGTTGGTGGTGGGTATCGGAGACGCCAAGGTGGAGGTTCCGCTGACTCAGGCGCTGCTGCGAGAGGTCGATATCAGAGGGTCCTACAGGATTGTTAACACGTGAGTTAACGTTTGAGTGACTTTTTTTATTTTTTGATAACTTTAACGATAAATTTAGTGCTTACTGAATTAATGTTCCCCTTAGAGACGTGTTATAAAAGAGATTGATAAATTTCGATGACCGGTCGGATTCCACCGTAGCCGAATTGATTAAGGCATTAGGGGCTCAACCTAAGGTGCAGGTTCGAGTCCTGCCGGTGGTCAAATTTGAGTGCCTGTTACCCGAAGGCGAAAATGTGATAACGATACAACTGTGACTTATACCTATGTTAGCAGCAATGTCGAGCGATCGGTCTCAGCAACATTCGTTTATTAATTCAATTGTTCTTATTCATCATCATTATCATCAGCCCGTATAATATCGTCCTCGTGAGTTTACCATAGTCACCACGCTTGTCACACGTGTGCGCCTATGCCCGGTGAAGTAGCAAAAGCCTCAGGGCTAACTACATACGTCCGTCCGAAAAAAAAATAACACGTGTGCACCTCTAGGTTCGATCACCACTCCTGACAAGCGTGGTGATTGAACCCCAATAGTAAATATTCGTTAGACTTAAATAGATTTTTATTCTAAATTTGAAATTTATTCTTTTTAAATATGAGTTCCATAGATTTTGATAGTCAATTGTTTTATATTCACACTTTAAGCATTTCAGAGATTTAACACACTAATTTGTTAATTGTGACCAGAAAATATAATTCATTATTTTATTGAGAATGCTGAAGTGTTTCATTTCATTGAGGACCATTTAGGAAGTAATTTGTTCATAAGTCATTTATGTTTTCTCATCTATTCCACATTATGGAGAGTCCCTAAAATATACATGCGTTTGACCATTTTTCTTCAAGATTGAGGGATCCCTTTACGAGATTTTCTTTAAAGTTAGTTTCTTCCATCGCTCACTATGTCTTTCCTCTAGTTATCCGGCTGCATTAGCCGCAGTGTCGAGCGGCGCCATCGATCTCAGCAAGTTTATAACGCACCACTACCCGCTGGAGGAAACCAAGCAAGCGCTCGAAATGGCTCGCAGCGGGAACGCTATGAAAATTATTATTCATGTACAAAAATAAAATATATTATTATAATGTATTATTTTATTTTATTAATTCTAAGATTGGATTTAGGATTTTGAGAGGAAATATTTTTTATTTTATGTAATAAACTATCGACTCGCCCCGGCTTCGCACTTTCCTTTTGAACTAGTATCTATTTAAAAAAAAACATCTAATCACATAATCCGTTGCGTACTTTTAAATATCTAAGCATACATAGGGACAGACAGACAGAGGGTAGCGACTTTGTTTTATACTATGTAGTGATAAGTGATTTCCTCTGCTATGGCGGTAAGAATTAAAGCAAATTACACACTTATATACAAGTGATTCAAGTGTGAGCTCAATGCATGGTGCATGCTATATTGCTTTATTATATATTCTATATTAGTTATCGTGAGTGTATGATATGTGTATTGGAAATGACTTAAAACACCGCTTGATGGAATGATTAATTTTATTGATTGACTGATACAACTGAGACCGACAATGTTCACGACTACTTAATGTTTCTAATTATAAATATTAGTACAATGAGTATCAAGTATTATTGTGCAATGATTCATAGGGTGGCTCACTTTCAAAGTCCAGAGGTACGGCGTTCCAAACTATTTTTTGACTTTTTTATTTGACTGCACCGGTGGCTCAGTGGTTACGGAAGTTGCTTCTGAGACCTGGTGTTCTGGGTTCGATTCCCACCCGGGACAATTATTTGTGTGAACCACAAATAGTTGTTCTGAGTCTGGGTGTCCGTGAAATGTATGTTTGTAAAGTCCCCCGCGACACAGGGATTTATTTCCCTAGTGCGGGAGTTGTCTTTAAAAACAAATAAAAAATAAAAAAAAACCTACCTGAAAGATATCAGATGTAGAACTGGCAGCTTTACGAATTCACCATGCACAGACCACCATCGACTATCGAACTTTAGGATTTTTATGTGCATTTGCATTCAGTGTTCTTGTTCTTTTGTGTGAAAAGAAGTGAAAATATTAGGAAATTTTATAAAGTAATAGTATAAAACGTAGCGTAGCGTTATTTGGCTCGCTTTAAATCTCGGGACCTTCGATCCCCACGCCGGACTGGATATCTTTGTGTAAATTCTAAGATTTCTCTCCTGGTTTGGTTTTTTTTTATATTTATTTATTTAAAGGCTAACCAACTAAAATACATACATGACATTCATAAACACACTTTAAAGTAAAGATAATGTATGCTTTTAACTTACAGGTAGGCACAACATTTACTTTTGACACTGTTCAAGCCTAATTTTAACAACTAAAATAAATTTAAACCTAAATTAATATTTTATAATTCTTATCGAATAACAATTTTGGTGGATAGTACTGAACAATTATTACAATCAGAGCAAACAACAAACAATTTTAAAACCAATGCAGGAACAAGACAAAATTTAAAAGTTATATGTCATAAATAGCTTTTTTAAACATGCCAATTTTTTGTGAGAAAAGATCAATATTAAGATTATAAAAGATGTCATTACACCTTCTGAGGATATAGGAGAGGGGTGAGTTACTTCCATATTTATTACGGCTATATTTTACGGCAAAAGGTTTGTAATTTGCTAGCCTAGCTGAAAATCGTGGACTACCCTCCGTGTATCGGAAAGCTCGTTAAGCCGTTGGTCACGATTGTTATAACATCATCTATAGATAATAATCGTACATCTAGGAACGGGCAGCAGCGTTACCTTGTGTGGTACAACATAACACTGCGGTTACCTACCCGCCTGACATGCGTAGTGACAATGGTAAATACCCTACCTCGGGAGGAGGCCCATGTTCAGTAGTGGACGTTTTACGGGCTGATGATGATGATGATAAGACTTCTAGTAACCTTTTGTTGTCGATTTCAAACTGACACCTTTCTAATAACGGTCGGACAATTAATTAACGATACACAGCATAGCAAGAGTTCACCAACTTGTAATTGTGTATATATGTATTCATTTATATTATATACATTTTTTTTAGAAATAATCATCCAGTGGAATTCAGCCTATTTTCCATGAATGAGTAACAAATATACCTATAACATCTAATTTGATCGTCGTAAAAAATGAAACAAAACTTAAGAAAACGTATGAATATTTATTTACAACATTATATTTCAGCTCAGGCACTTGAATTTAAACATTACAACGATGAGCAATAAATTACATAACAATTACACGGTATTCATTCGATGTTTCACTTTAAAACGTGTCATTTAATTATTGAATTATTAATTTGAATAGAGAGCTACTTATTTATATTAACTATCCGGTTGTACTCGGTACCGGATATGTCCGACTAGTTTCGAGACCATGCCGAGGTCCATTCTCAAGTCGGACATATATCCGATGATGGCAAATCGTGAGTACAACCGGATAGAGAGCTACTTCTTAAAATCATAAATGATTCATCTGATAAAATGTAATTGTCCTCGCAAAAAAATCCCGTCAAATAATCATAGAAAAAGAAAAATGTTTAATTATTATTTACTTAAATTACCGTAACTAATTAATTATATTGAAACAAAACTTATTATTGTATTTATTTATCACAGTATGTATTAATAATAAACTTGTTACAAATGACAAATAATGCGACTTTTGTCTGCTTTTCGATGGGATATTGACTAATTTACGCGCGTCCCTATTTGCCGCGTATGGCTAATCGTATCATAATAAACGACATTCACGGCTCACGTGGTACAGAAGAAACGCTTACACTTAACGAAATTAAAGTTCGGCGGTGGGGAGGTATTCATTGTTATTGAAGGGTAGGGGTAATATTTGGAGGGGGGGAAACTAGCTAGGGCTGGCTGTAATGTGAATATAGGACATAAGTTGCTATTAGGTAAGTTTTAGGGGGGACTACTGCCCCCTTGTCCCTACTACATCGGTACGCCAATAACAAAACCTACAAACTATCGGGATGGCATGACATATGGCATCGTCGATTTTCGTACTGGCTAGTCGCTGGTGTAAATTCCGCATAGTGTTTTAGTACAAAATTATCCGAGGCTTCAAATTACCATAAATACTTTCTTCCAGGAAATATCTCTCACAGTATTACTTATTAATCTGGTTTGTCTTTGACTATTGAATAATAGCGCATAAAATAGACATTATAAGTGGCAAACTAAACGCACATACACAACAAATTTCATTTAAGAGATATTAAATATTTTATTTTGAAGAAATCACTCCTGTCTATTGTTATCATACTGTTTGCGTTATTCTTTTATTTTTTTGTTTATAAGCGACTTCCAAAATAAATATCATGCCATTGAATGATTACGATAGTAAAAAAATAATTTTATTATTCCATATCAAAAATAAAATGATGTCAAATGAATTGTTTCTTATGCATAATGTCGTCCTTCAATACTAGCTTCAATAGATCACCCCATATCTTCCCATGGGTGTCGTGAGAGGCGACTACGGGATATTCAGTTTATGGATGCGCGCCTATACTTACTCACTCTTACTGCGATCACCAATCCGCCTGCCAAGCGTGGTGATTATGGCAATATACCACAACGACCCTGGCTTGCCTGTCTGTTAAAAGGAGTCCTATGCTCAGCAGTGGACGTAAATAGGCTGGTGAAGGTAAATATTAGCAGATGTGGCAAAGTATCGGAGAGTGAGATAAGCCTCTTCTCGCAGTTGTATTTTGTATTTGAATGAAATGTTATATTCAGTAAAAAAAGGGTAATTTTAAAGAAATTTCTTCACTAACGTAATCCCTTTACATTATTGTTAAAAGGATGGCAATATTTTAAAAGCATATTATATATAAAATCAAATGGACAATAACGTATTAAATGGAGGTAGTTTCACATTTCCAAATAAAAAAAACATCAAACGTTATATAAGATTAAGTTTGCTGGGCTTGAACACTCCGGGCCTCGTGTTGATGACGGCTGTGTTTGTACGGGGCACGGGCATACTGCCCAACTTGTTGCCCGACCCGGAGAACGAACCGCGACCTGTGAACATACGTGAGATCAACTGTCAATTCACCAACTTGTAACTGTAAATGTTACGCATTATTGTTATAACAATAATATAATATTATTTAAAAAAGTTATTTACGTACCTGCACTAGTGCTCGCCCCCCGGGCCCCCCTTGCAGCCCCCCGCAGCGCCCGTTTCTTCGGAGAAGACGTCTTCTTGCGCTTGAACCTGTAGTTTTATACAAGAAACCACTCATCATCAGCCCGTATAAGGTCCACTGCTGAACATGGGCCTCCTTCCAAAGGAGGGTTTTGCCATAGTCAGTAGTCACCACGCTTGGTAGGCGGGTTGGTGACCGCAGTATTGTTGTAACAAACAAGGAAACGCTGCTGCCCGTTCCCTGGTATACGATTGTTATAGATGATGTTATAACGACCGGGACTAACGGTTTAACGTGCTAACCAGACCCGGGCAAAAATCTACGAATTTACATAAAGATTTCTTGTTCGGCGTGGGGATTGAACCCACGGCTACGGACACGGAGCGACAAAAAGCATTTATTAGGTAAGCTGTGACAGCTAACCTAATAAATGCTTTTTGTCGCTCCCTTAGACCAAAACCTAGGTACACTTTACTTTAATAGTTTCACTGAAAACAATCAGTTAAAACGTTAAATCTTACTTTTTCCGCACGCCCCCCCTGTATGTCTTCCTCCCGCGGCCCCTGCCTCGCCCGACAGTGGACGAGTCCGCGTCCCTGGCCACTCGGCCCCAGTCCGTGTCGGAGCCGGACTCGTCCTCGTCGTTGTTCTGCTGTTGGCTCTGTTCCTCTTCAATTTCATCCTGGTACTGCATTAGTAGACCTGATGGGAAAAATATTGTTATACAAAATGTATCTATATACTGTAATGCATTTTTTACACCGCCCTCCCGCCCATAAAAATTATGCACAATATGTAGGAGTCATAGTAACAACATACGAAAATATAATCATCAGCCGAAGACCCGACACGTGTTTCGCTCCTCTATGGAGCATCATCAGGGTGTTGCATCAAGTTGACGACTCGAACGCTACTGCGCAGAAGCGTTCGAATCATCAACATCATGCGTTACAGCATAAAGACACAATATGTTTTAGCGGAATTAACACTAAATACGGGGTTAGAACCGGCGAACATCTGATATATAGTTTTGAATATGGTGAGAGATATAAAAAATATAGGCATTAAAAAAAAGAGGGCCCAGGTGCAAACCCTGTGGAACACCAGAAGGGATTAATGTAAATTTAGATTTATAACCGCTCAGCACGACAGCTTGAGAGCGATTAGTTAAATAAGATTTAATCAATTTAAGCAAGTCACCGTGGCTTTCTAACGTGCAGAGCTTTTGAAACAAGACGACGTAGTCTACACAATCGAAAGCTTTTTCGAAGTCTGTGTCGCGTCTTCTTGACCCCCATTTTCCATTTGACCGACCACAAAATCGGTAGAGCAGGCAAAATTAGTAATGATAACGTCATCAAGTATCAATCAAGTTTTTTGTTTATTATGTACTTAAATAGCATACACAATCTGTGAATAGAAATCATATTAAAGCAATCGTATAATATTAAATTTAATTGCCGTCATCGTTTTACTTCGAGCATTTCTAAGCTCTGCGTTTTCGTATATAAAGTTGTATACCTCAGACTTGGGGAAATGATAATATTATCATTATTTCCGTAACTCAGAGGAACTCCATGATCTTCGTAAAGACGAAAGGTCATATTTTATGACGTATTTGACTTCAATTGCTACAGCGGACTTACCATGTTGTTTCTTCACCACCCTAAGGCCGACTGGCGAAAAATGCGTAAGGCATACCAACATCCACCTCAGTTTGTGCTAAACTGATAAATAAGTAAATAACAAAGCGGCATACAAAATAACGAAGCAGGGAGTACTGACCCATCTTCTCGATGGCGTAGGCGGCGGTGATGGCGAGCAGCTTGTCGCCGTACTTGTCGTAGTTGGCGCGCGTGACGTAGGGCAGCGCGCGCATGTCGTCCGCGCGCTCCGGCAGCCGCGACGACATCGCGCGCAGCGCGGCCTGCGGGAGCACCGCGCTCAGCGACGCGCCCCGGGACGCGCCCATCTCACTGCGCAACACACACTACGTCAGAGCAGCCACACTCAACAATACTAGTACCGCGCTCAGCGACGCGCCCCGGGACGCGCCCATCTCACTGCGCAACACACACTACGTCAGAGCAGCCACACTCTCAACAATACTAGTACTGCGCTCAGCGACGCGCCCCGGGACGCGCCCATCTCACTGCGCAACACACACTACGTCAGAGCAGCCACACTCAACAATACTAGTACCGCGCTCAGCGACGCGCCCCGGGACGCGCCCATCTCACTGCGCAACACACACTACGTCAGAGCAGCCACACTCTCAACAATACTAGTACTGCGCTCAGCGACGCGCCCCGGGACGCGCCCATCTCACTGCGCAACACACACTACGTCAGAGCAGCCACACTCTCAACAATACTAGTACTGCGCTCAGCGACGCGCCCCGGGACGCGCCCATCTCACTGCGCAACACACACTACGTCAGAGCAGCCACACTCTCAACAATACTAGTACTGCGCTCAGCGACGCGCCCCGGGACGCGCCCATCTCACTGCGCAACACACACTACGTCAGAGCAGCCACACTCTCAACAATACTAGTACTGCGCTCAGCGACGCGCCCCGGGACGCGCCCATCTCACTGCGCAACACACACTACGTCAGAGCAGCCACACTCTCAACAATACTAGTACTGCGCTCAGCGACGCGCCCCGGGACGCGCCCATCTCACTGCGCAACACACACTACGTCAGAGCAGCCACACTCTCAACAATACTAGTACTGCGCTCAGCGACGCGCCCCGGGACGCGCCCATCTCACTGCGCAACACACACTACGTCAGAGCAGCCACACTCTCAACAATACTAGTACTGCGCTCAGCGACGCGCCCCGGGACGCGCCCATCTCACTGCGCAACACACACTACGTCAGAGCAGCCACACTCTCAACAATACTAGTACTGCGCTCAGCGACGCGCCCCGGGACGCGCCCATCTCACTGCGCAACACACACTACGTCAGAGCAGCCACACTCTCAACAATACTAGTACTGCGCTCAGCGACGCGCCCCGGGACGCGCCCATCTCACTGCGCAACACACACTACGTCAGAGCAGCCACACTCTCAACAATACTAGTACTGCGCTCAGCGACGCGCCCCGGGACGCGCCCATCTCACTGCGCAACACACACTACGTCAGAGCAGCCACACTCTCAACAATACTAGTACTGCGCTCAGCGACGCGCCCCGGGACGCGCCCATCTCACTGCGCAACACACACTACGTCAGAGCAGCCACACTCTCAACAATACTAGTACTGCGCTCAGCGACGCGCCCCGGGACGCGCCCATCTCACTGCGCAACACACACTACGTCAGAGCAGCCACACTCTCAACAATACTAGTACTGCGCTCAGCGACGCGCCCCGGGACGCGCCCATCTCACTGCGCAACACACACTACGTCAGAGCAGCCACACTCTCAACAATACTAGTACTGCGCTCAGCGACGCGCCCCGGGACGCGCCCATCTCACTGCGCAACACACACTACGTCAGAGCAGCCACACTCTCAACAATACTAGTACTGCGCTCAGCGACGCGCCCCGGGACGCGCCCATCTCACTGCGCAACACACACTACGTCAGAGCAGCCACACTCTCAACAATACTAGTACTGCGCTCAGCGACGCGCCCCGGGACGCGCCCATCTCACTGCGCAACACACACTACGTCAGAGCAGCCACACTCTCAACAATACTAGTACTGCGCTCAGCGACGCGCCCCGGGACGCGCCCATCTCACTGCGCAACACACACTACGTCAGAGCAGCCACACTCTCAACAATACTAGTACTGCGCTCAGCGACGCGCCCCGGGACGCGCCCATCTCACTGCGCAACACACACTACGTCAGAGCAGCCACACTCTCAACAATACTAGTACTGCGCTCAGCGACGCGCCCCGGGACGCGCCCATCTCACTGCGCAACACACACTACGTCAGAGCAGCCACACTCTCAACAATACTAGTACTGCGCTCAGCGACGCGCCCCGGGACGCGCCCATCTCACTGCGCAACACACACTACGTCAGAGCAGCCACACTCTCAACAATACTAGTCAAAGTCAAAGTCAAAGTCAAAAATTCTTTATTCATATAGACACATTTAAAATATTTTAAATCATGTTCTTATGATGCGTCCCTTTCTTTTACTACCACCAGTTCTGGACGTGGCAACTCTGAGAAGAACTGGCAAGAAACTCAGAGGAATCCTTTTTTAAATAAATTTGATTTTACAATTATTAATAAAGCAGTATTGTTTTAGAGCAACTCACTCCCAACTATTCCCAAGCTGTTTTGTCATTGACATAATCTGAAATTTTGTAATAAGCTTTTTTACATAATTTATCTTTCACATATCGTTTAAACTTGTTTATAGACAGATCTCTAACATTACTAGGAAGTTTGTTGTAGAAGCGTATACATTGCCCCATAAAAGAATTGCTTATTTTGTGGAGACGTGTAGCATGTAAAACGTACTGTAGTACTGCGCTCAGCGACGCGCCCCGGGACGCGCCCATCTCACTGCGCAACACACACTACGTCAGAGCAGCCACACTCTCAACAATACTAGTACTGCGCTCAGCGACGCGCCCCGGGACGCGCCCATCTCACTGCGCAACACACACTACGTCAGAGCAGCCACACTCTCAACAATACTAGTACTGCGCTCAGCGACGCGCCCCGGGACGCGCCCATCTCACTGCGCAACACACACTACGTCAGAGCAGCCACACTCTCAACAATACTAGTACTGCGCTCAGCGACGCGCCCCGGGACGCGCCCATCTCACTGCGCAACACACACTACGTCAGAGCAGCCACACTCTCAACAATACTAGTACTGCGCTCAGCGACGCGCCCCGGGACGCGCCCATCTCACTGCGCAACTAGGGCATGCAAACCGGATACCCGGATAACCGTAAAAACCGGATAACCGACTGATTTGAAACCCGGGTTTTTTAGGATAACAAAACCGGATTTTTCGGTTTTTTCGGTTTTGTTTCTCCTATGTCTGATTTAATAAAATTTTGATTTTCCCAAACAAAATATTAAATTTATCACTGCCAAACGTGTACAGGACGTTAAGACGGCGTTAGTTCCTATTTATTTTTATTTTTATTCTAGTTCCCGCACGCGTTTTGCTCTAATTTCTCCCGTTCCCTTGGGAACTTCATAATAAAATATAGCCTATGTTACTCCTGGATAATGTATCTTTGTTATCGCGAAATTATTTTTTAAATCGGACTAGTACTCCCGGAGCCTATTCAATGTAAACAAACAAACAGTCATATCTTTTCTCGGTAATATAATTCTTGTGCCTCGCAGCAAGAAATACTTTCAAAACATCGTTTCTGTAGTGCATCGGGGATATTCGCGCTGTATCGAACTGATGGCTTTCATGCCGTAATTCGCAAGAAAACTGTTTCCCTTTGTTTGTATTAGAGCAGCGTTAACAGATACCGCGGTTATGTTAAGCACTACATGATTAATAATCTGGGGCTTGAGAAGGCTATAGCAGTATCCAGCACTTACGGCTAAGATATTAAGAAAATATTTTTTTTGTGTAGTTACTTATGTATAAAATCTAAAATGTATGATACAAGCATTTTTTTTTTAACTATCAAAGACAAAGTTATAGATCTCGATACGGCGATTCCGAATATGTAACTAACTCAATATCGTGAAAAATGTAGGATACGGCGGTTATAATAAGCACGGCAGAATTATCGGTATAATCGTAACCGTACCATAACATTAAAGTTCGTCTTTAAACATTTATTGGTATTAGTTACTTATATTAAAAAGCGGAAGAGTTTGTTTGTTTTATTGAGTTTGCTTATTTGTTTATAATTTTAATTTTGATTTTGATTTTTAATTTTAATTCCCTAGTTCCCGCACGCGGTTTTGCTCTCATTTCTCCCGTTCCCTTGGGAACTTCATAATATAAAATATAGCCTATGCTACTCCTGGATACTTACTGGTAATCAGCTGCTAGATTTCAGCACGTTGGCGTGTTCTATCAACTGCGTGAATGAATCTAAATAACGTTTTATGACGATAAAAAGCCCACGCTGCCGTCATTTTTAATCTGTGTGTTTTTAGTCTGTGCGTTTTTAGTCTGTGTGTTTTTATACAAGCGAGTGAGTGAGTAAAATCCGTAGTGCTCTTCATGTGCTCTTAATGATGACTCTCTTGATGCACTTGTTGTATCCTTACGATCATTATATCAATGTAAAAATTGGAATTCGATTTAGCTTTGTAATTTTGAATTTAATTAATAATTTAATTTTTATTTTGACTACCTGTAAGAATGACTGATTTATTTTGTTTAGGTTTATTAGGAATAAGACTTCTATTTTATGCGATATTCAAACATTATTTTGATCTCATTTTACGTGCTGTAGATTTTGCCTCTTCGTATTTTATGACAGTTAATTATTATTTAATATTCTGTGATTTTAGACCTTTGTATACCTGGTCTACCAAATGTTCCTTATTTTGTATGTTAGGTACCTTAAGTTTTAAAGAATATGTTATTTTCCTAATTCTAAAGCTTTATGATTATTATTCTATTTTATGTATTAAGAAAATAAACTTTTTGTATTGTTTGTTAGTAGTTGTAGGCTGTAGCTTATTTCAATCCGTAAAAATTATATATTTTGATTAGACTTCAGCATTTTCATTTTCATTTAATAAAAATTTAAAAATAAACCCGAAAAAACCGATTTAACCGGTTTCACCGGTTTTGTAAACAAAAACCCCGAAAAAAACGGTTTTTTAAACGACCCGGTTTTTGCATGCCCTATGCGCAACACACACTACGTCAGAGCAGCCACACTCTCAACAATACTAGTACTGCGCTCAGCGACGCGCCCATCTCACTGCGCAACACACACTACGTCAGAGCAGCCACACTCTCAACAATACTAGTACCGCGCTCAGCGACGCGCCCCGGGACGCGCCCATCTCACTGCGCAACACACACTACGTCAGAGCAGCCACACTCTCAACAATACTAGTACCGCGCTCAGCGACGCGCCCCGGGACGCGCCCATCTCACTGCGCAACACACACTACGTCAGAGCAGCCACACTCTCAACAATACTAGTACCGCGCTCAGCGACGCGCCCCGGGACGCGCCCATCTCACTGCGCAACACACACTACGTCAGAGCAGCCACACTCTCAACAATACTAGTACTGCGCTCAGCGACGCGCCCATCTCACTGCGCAACACACACTACGTCAGAGCAGCCACACTCTCAACAATACTAGTACCGCGCTCGGCGACGCGCCCCGGGACGCGCCCATCTCACTGCGCAACACACACTACGTCAGAGCAGCCACACTCTCAACAATACTAGTACTGCGCTCAGCGACGCGCCCCGGGACGCGCCCATCTCACTGCGCAACACACACTACGTCAGAGCAGCCACACTCTCAACAATACTAGTACTGCGCTCAGCGACGCGCCCCGGGACGCGCCCATCTCACTGCGCAACACACACTACGTCAGAGCAGCCACACTCTCAACAATACTAGTACTGCGCTCAGCGACGCGCCCCGGGACGCGCCCATCTCACTGCGCAACACACACTACGTCAGAGCAGCCACACTCTCAACAATACTAGTACTGCGCTCAGCGACGCGCCCCGGGACGCGCCCATCTCACTGCGCAACACACACTACGTCAGAGCAGCCACACTCTCAACAATACTAGTACTGCGCTCAGCGACGCGCCCCGGGACGCGCCCATCTCACTGCGCAACACACACTACGTCAGAGCAGCCACACTCTCAACAATACTAGTACTGCGCTCAGCGACGCGCCCCGGGACGCGCCCATCTCACTGCGCAACACACACTACGTCAGAGCAGCCACACTCTCAACAATACTAGTACTGCGCTCAGCGACGCGCCCCGGGACGCGCCCATCTCACTGCGCAACACACACTACGTCAGAGCAGCCACACTCTCAACAATACTAGTACTGCGCTCAGCGACGCGCCCCGGGACGCGCCCATCTCACTGCGCAACACACACTACGTCAGAGCAGCCACACTCTCAACAATACTAGTACTGCGCTCAGCGACGCGCCCCGGGACGCGCCCATCTCACTGCGCAACACACACTACGTCAGAGCAGCCACACTCTCAACAATACTAGTACTGCGCTCAGCGACGCGCCCCGGGACGCGCCCATCTCACTGCGCAACACACACTACGTCAGAGCAGCCACACTCTCAACAATACTAGTACTGCGCTCAGCGACGCGCCCCGGGACGCGCCCATCTCACTGCGCAACACACACTACGTCAGAGCAGCCACACTCTCAACAATACTAGTCAAAGTCAAAGTCAAAGTCAAAAATTCTTTATTCATATAGACACATTTAAAATATTTTAAATCATGTTCTTATGATGCGTCCCTTTCTTTTACTACCACCAGTTCTGGACGTGGCAACTCTGAGAAGAACTGGCAAGAAACTCAGAGGAATCCTTTTTTAAATAAATTTGATTTTACAATTATTAATAAAGCAGTATTGTTTTAGAGCAACTCACTCCCAACTATTCCCAAGCTGTTTTGTCATTGACATAATCTGAAATTTTGTAATAAGCTTTTTTACATAATTTATCTTTCACATATCGTTTAAACTTGTTTATAGACAGATCTCTAACATTACTAGGAAGTTTGTTGTAGAAGCGTATACATTGCCCCATAAAAGAATTGCTTATTTTGTGGAGACGTGTAGCATGTAAAACGTACTGTAGTACTGCGCTCAGCGACGCGCCCCGGGACGCGCCCATCTCACTGCGCAACACACACTACGTCAGAGCAGCCACACTCTCAACAATACTAGTACTGCGCTCAGCGACGCGCCCCGGGACGCGCCCATCTCACTGCGCAACACACACTACGTCAGAGCAGCCACACTCTCAACAATACTAGTACTGCGCTCAGCGACGCGCCCCGGGACGCGCCCATCTCACTGCGCAACACACACTACGTCAGAGCAGCCACACTCTCAACAATACTAGTACTGCGCTCAGCGACGCGCCCCGGGACGCGCCCATCTCACTGCGCAACACACACTACGTCAGAGCAGCCACACTCTCAACAATACTAGTACTGCGCTCAGCGACGCGCCCCGGGACGCGCCCATCTCACTGCGCAACTAGGGCATGCAAACCGGATACCCGGATAACCGTAAAAACCGGATAACCGACTGATTTGAAACCCGGGTTTTTTAGGATAACAAAACCGGATTTTTCGGTTTTTTCGGTTTTGTTTCTCCTATGTCTGATTTAATAAAATTTTGATTTTCCCAAACAAAATATTAAATTTATCACTGCCAAACGTGTACAGGACGTTAAGACGGCGTTAGTTCCTATTTATTTTTATTTTTATTCTAGTTCCCGCACGCGTTTTGCTCTAATTTCTCCCGTTCCCTTGGGAACTTCATAATAAAATATAGCCTATGTTACTCCTGGATAATGTATCTTTGTTATCGCGAAATTATTTTTTAAATCGGACTAGTACTCCCGGAGCCTATTCAATGTAAACAAACAAACAGTCATATCTTTTCTCGGTAATATAATTCTTGTGCCTCGCAGCAAGAAATACTTTCAAAACATCGTTTCTGTAGTGCATCGGGGATATTCGCGCTGTATCGAACTGATGGCTTTCATGCCGTAATTCGCAAGAAAACTGTTTCCCTTTGTTTGTATTAGAGCAGCGTTAACAGATACCGCGGTTATGTTAAGCACTACATGATTAATAATCTGGGGCTTGAGAAGGCTATAGCAGTATCCAGCACTTACGGCTAAGATATTAAGAAAATATTTTTTTTGTGTAGTTACTTATGTATAAAATCTAAAATGTATGATACAAGCATTTTTTTTTTAACTATCAAAGACAAAGTTATAGATCTCGATACGGCGATTCCGAATATGTAACTAACTCAATATCGTGAAAAATGTAGGATACGGCGGTTATAATAAGCACGGCAGAATTATCGGTATAATCGTAACCGTACCATAACATTAAAGTTCGTCTTTAAACATTTATTGGTATTAGTTACTTATATTAAAAAGCGGAAGAGTTTGTTTGTTTTATTGAGTTTGCTTATTTGTTTATAATTTTAATTTTGATTTTGATTTTTAATTTTAATTCCCTAGTTCCCGCACGCGGTTTTGCTCTCATTTCTCCCGTTCCCTTGGGAACTTCATAATATAAAATATAGCCTATGCTACTCCTGGATACTTACTGGTAATCAGCTGCTAGATTTCAGCACGTTGGCGTGTTCTATCAACTGCGTGAATGAATCTAAATAACGTTTTATGACGATAAAAAGCCCACGCTGCCGTCATTTTTAATCTGTGTGTTTTTAGTCTGTGCGTTTTTAGTCTGTGTGTTTTTATACAAGCGAGTGAGTGAGTAAAATCCGTAGTGCTCTTCATGTGCTCTTAATGATGACTCTCTTGATGCACTTGTTGTATCCTTACGATCATTATATCAATGTAAAAATTGGAATTCGATTTAGCTTTGTAATTTTGAATTTAATTAATAATTTAATTTTTATTTTGACTACCTGTAAGAATGACTGATTTATTTTGTTTAGGTTTATTAGGAATAAGACTTCTATTTTATGCGATATTCAAACATTATTTTGATCTCATTTTACGTGCTGTAGATTTTGCCTCTTCGTATTTTATGACAGTTAATTATTATTTAATATTCTGTGATTTTAGACCTTTGTATACCTGGTCTACCAAATGTTCCTTATTTTGTATGTTAGGTACCTTAAGTTTTAAAGAATATGTTATTTTCCTAATTCTAAAGCTTTATGATTATTATTCTATTTTATGTATTAAGAAAATAAACTTTTTGTATTGTTTGTTAGTAGTTGTAGGCTGTAGCTTATTTCAATCCGTAAAAATTATATATTTTGATTAGACTTCAGCATTTTCATTTTCATTTAATAAAAATTTAAAAATAAACCCGAAAAAACCGATTTAACCGGTTTCACCGGTTTTGTAAACAAAAACCCCGAAAAAAACGGTTTTTTAAACGACCCGGTTTTTGCATGCCCTATGCGCAACACACACTACGTCAGAGCAGCCACACTCTCAACAATACTAGTACTGCGCTCAGCGACGCGCCCATCTCACTGCGCAACACACACTACGTCAGAGCAGCCACACTCTCAACAATACTAGTACCGCGCTCAGCGACGCGCCCCGGGACGCGCCCATCTCACTGCGCAACACACACTACGTCAGAGCAGCCACACTCTCAACAATACTAGTACCGCGCTCAGCGACGCGCCCCGGGACGCGCCCATCTCACTGCGCAACACACACTACGTCAGAGCAGCCACACTCTCAACAATACTAGTACCGCGCTCAGCGACGCGCCCCGGGACGCGCCCATCTCACTGCGCAACACACACTACGTCAGAGCAGCCACACTCTCAACAATACTAGTACTGCGCTCAGCGACGCGCCCATCTCACTGCGCAACACACACTACGTCAGAGCAGCCACACTCTCAACAATACTAGTACCGCGCTCGGCGACGCGCCCCGGGACGCGCCCATCTCACTGCGCAACACACACTACGTCAGAGCAGCCACACTCTCAACAATACTAGTACTGCGCTCAGCGACGCGCCCCGGGACGCGCCCATCTCACTGCGCAACACACACTACGTCAGAGCAGCCACACTCTCAACAATACTAGTACTGCGCTCAGCGACGCGCCCCGGGACGCGCCCATCTCACTGCGCAACACACACTACGTCAGAGCAGCCACACTCTCAACAATACTAGTACTGCGCTCAGCGACGCGCCCCGGGACGCGCCCATCTCACTGCGCAACACACACTACGTCAGAGCAGCCACACTCTCAACAATACTAGTACTGCGCTCAGCGACGCGCCCCGGGACGCGCCCATCTCACTGCGCAACACACACTACGTCAGAGCAGCCACACTCTCAACAATACTAGTACTGCGCTCAGCGACGCGCCCCGGGACGCGCCCATCTCACTGCGCAACACACACTACGTCAGAGCAGCCACACTCTCAACAATACTAGTACTGCGCTCAGCGACGCGCCCCGGGACGCGCCCATCTCACTGCGCAACACACACTACGTCAGAGCAGCCACACTCTCAACAATACTAGTACTGCGCTCAGCGACGCGCCCCGGGACGCGCCCATCTCACTGCGCAACACACACTACGTCAGAGCAGTCACACTCTCAACAATACTAGTACCGTGCTCAGCGACGCGCCCCGGGACGCGCCCATCTCACTGCGCAACACACACTACGTCAGAGCAGCCACACTCTCAACAATACTAGTACCACGCTCAGCGACGCGCCCCGGGACGCGCCCATCTCACTGCGCAACACACACTACGTCAGAGCAGCCACACTCTCAACAATACTAGTACTGCGCTCAGCGACGCGCCCCGGGACGCGCCCATCTCACTGCGCAACACACACTACGTCAGAGCAGCCACACTCTCAACAATACTAGTACTGCGCTCAGCGACGCGCCCATCTCACTGCGCAACACACACTACGTCAGAGCAGCCACACTCTCAACAATACTAGTACTGCGCTCAGCGACGCGCCCCGGGACGCGCCCATCTCACTGCGCAACACACACTACGTCAGAGCAGCCACACTCTCAACAATACTAGTACTGCGCAACACACACTTCGTCAGAGCAGTCACACTCAACAATACTAGTACTGCGCAACACACACTTCGTCAGAGCAGCCACACTCAACAATACTAGTACTGCGCAACACACACTTCGTCAGAGCAGCCACACTCAACAATACTAGTACTGCGCAACACACACTTCGTCAGAGCAGCCACACTCAACAATACTAGTACTGCGCAACACACACTTCGTCAGAGCAGCCACACTCAACAATACTAGTACTGCGCAACACACACTTCGTCAGAGCAGCCACACTCAACAATACTAGTACTTTGCAACACACACTTCGTCAGAGCAGCCACACTCAACAATACTAGTACTTCGCAACACACACTTCGTCAGAGCAGCCACACTCAACAATACTAGTACTTCGCAACACACACTTCGTCAGAGCAGCCACACTCAACAATACTAGTACTTTGCAACACACACTTCGTCAGAGCAGCCACACTCAACAATACTAGTACTGCGCAACACACACTTCGTCAGAGCAGGCACACTCAACAATACTAGTACTTCGCAACACACACTTCGTCAGAGCAGCCACACTCAACAATACTAGTACTTCGCAACACACACTTCGTCAGAGCAGCCACACTCAACAATACTAGTACTGCGCAACACACACTTCGTCAGAGCAGCCACACTCAACAATACTAGTGCTTCGCAACACACACTTCGTCAGAGCAGCCACACTCAACAATACTAGTACTTCGCAACACACACTTCGTCAGAGCAGCCACACTCAACAATACTAGTACTTCGCAACACACACTTCGTCAGAGCAGCCACACTCAACAATACTAGTACTGCGCAACACACACTTCGTCAAAGCAGCCACACTCAACAATACTAGTACTTTGCAACACACACTTCGTCAGAGCAGCCACACTCAACAATACTAGTACTTCGCAACACACACTTCGTCAGAGCAGCCACACTCAACAATACTAGTACTTCGCAACACACACTTCGTCAGAGCAGCCACACTCAACAATACTAGTACTTCGCAACACACACTTCGTCAGAGCAGCCACACTCAACAATACTAGTACTGCGCAACACACACTTCGTCAGAGCAGCCACACTCAACATTACTAGTGCTTCGCAACACACACTTCGTCAGAGCAGCCACACTCAACAATACTAGTACTTCGCAACACACACTTCGTCAGAGCAGCCACACTCAACAATACTAGTACTTCGCAACACACACTTCGTCAGAGCAGCCACACTCAACGATACTAGTACTTCGCAACACACACTTCGTCAGAGCAGCCACACTCAACAATACTAGTACTGCGCAACACACACTTCGTCAGAGCAGCCACACTCAACATTACTAGTGCTTCGCAACACACACTTCGTCAGAGCAGCCACACTCAACAATACTAGTACTTCGCAACACACACTTCGTCAGAGCAGCCACACTCAACAATACTAGTACTTCGCAACACACACTTCGTCAGAGCAGCCACACTCAACAATACTAGTTCTGCGCCCACCTCACTGCGCAACTCATATACTACGTCAGGGCAGCCACACTTCCAAGAATACTAGTACTGGGCCCATCTCACTGTGCAACACGCACAATACGTCAATAGGCATTAAAATCCCATTTTAAACACAATTTTAAGTTTATAAATGCTTAAGACGGAGTCAACCTTACGGTACATATTATGAGAGTAAATAAGAAATAACTAAATAGAATAGTGCTCACCGACAAGCCTCCACCAGGTCCGCGTAGCAGCGCTCCTCGATCCTCTTCAGCAGCCCAGCGATGGGCGTGTCGGGCTGCGGCGCGGGCGCGGCCGCCGGCACCTCGCTGGGCTTGCGTTCCACCTTCATCGGGAACACGATGCGGAGCCCGCCACTCATTAATCTGATGACAAACAAAATCATCATCAGGCAACGCTTGGCAGGTGAGTTGGTGACAACAATATTATGCTGTAAGGCACGGTAACACTGCTGCAGCCCGTTCCCTGGTATACGTTTTTATAATGAAATTAAATTAAGTAATGAAATAATGAATTTTATTCAGCACTTAGGTATTTACATATACTTGTACTTGTCAGAATTACAATGTAAGAAGATAAAATAATAAAAAATTATAACTAACAAATAATTCTTACTCTATAAGATATCCGACTAAGTAATTAACAGTAGTAGCAAATCATACAAATCTACAGACTGCAAAGTCCGTCCGTCCGTCCTGTGATATTTATTGCAATTAACCAATTATTATTATTATAAGAAGAAATTAAAACCGCATCCAAATTGCAAGTGGTCACATTATATCTAAGTGGCACACACCTGAGGGCACCCTTATGGGGTTTAGGACCACGACCCAGGGTGCCACTGAAGTAAAAAGGTAGATATATAAAGAGGATGTGATCACCAGCACCGACTACGGGCGCTCAATCACCGGGCAGGGGTAGGGGCGCAACGCGGTCCTCGCCGGCGAGAATCCTACCCTAGCGACACCTGCAACCTTTCACTATAGATGATATTATAACAACCGGGACCAACGGCTTAACGTGCTTTCTCAGGCACGGAGGGTAATCTCTCAACCAATCTATTTAAGCGGCCATAGCCCAATTTCCCTAGCCATTGGGTGTCGGACTTGTGATAATGTGGTCGCCGGTTCGATCCCCACCCATTGCACTACCGATGTGAACTCACTCGTAATACAAGCATTTTAACTTAGCACGAGGGGTTTAGCAAGAATACTAGTAGACTGCCAAACTCTGCTTGTATTTTTTTTTGGATTCTACTTAAAGATGTCTTATTAAGTGTGGGGATTGAACCCAAAAGCTGCGAGGAGGATAATATACCTGTAGCGACATCTAAGTCTAAGTCGCACACACCACAAGATAAATAACAGCGCCATCTACCATCTAGAATACCAACTAACCTGTATCGCGCAATACAAGTTCGCAAGCTAATTCAAACATATAACAGTTTTGAATATTAACAAATGGCCGTCTGCCGGTGGGCATACCATCTCGCCTGGCAATGAAGATCTTCATTTTCTGTGGAGGAACAACACCAACCGTTCCCCTACTGCGGTCTGGATAGGTTCCAGACTGCTTACAAGACAATTCCGTTGGCATGTCCACACAGTTCGGTTTTAAGGAGAAGGTGGACCACACTCTATGTTCGGAAAAGTTCAGTTCTTTTTTCGTTTATGGGTCTAATCCCACCCTCAGTGGTGGGAGTGTCCCACCACTGCAACTCCCGTAAGCCAGGATCGGCAGTAGCACGCACTGGAGTGGCAATGAGCACCGAGGCTCACAAGGTCCCGGGAAAAAAAGTTGAACTGCCGGGACCCGCAACGAATTTTATCAGAAAGAGAGAATAGGAGGAGTAAGGAAGACTTAAAGTTCAGAAAACTTGTACTAACTTGTCCACCTGTGGGCCCAGCACCACGTAGGCGCTGGCGATGTCGTTGTTGACCACGAGTCGCTCGGCCAGCAGTCCCCGCACCACGAGTTGGCGCAGCAGCCGCGTGGGGTCGCCGCGGTGCCACGACTTGCATCTGTATGATACAATATGGATGTAAATGTGTATAATTAATTAAATAAAAATAAGTCATGTTAATTAGCGCGGGTAGTACGCAAATAACTAGTACAAAACGTCAAAAGTCGTAATGAAGCCTTAATGAAAATTTCTCCAAAACAATTATCTTTTTATTAAAATTACTAGCAATGTTTTTTTTGATCTAGGTGAGAAATTTTTGTTCCGATGAGCGAGCATTGAAGACATATAACACAATGGGCTGTTATATTTCAATATACACCCTTAAATTAGTAATTAATTAATACATGCAAATTAATTAATTGTCTTTTTATTTATCGAACATCGGGTCACAGAGTATATACATTTTTTTAAATTAAATTTAGGCTTACGTTTGACCATAATCTCGCTTGATGGATGATACGTTGCAATTATTAGTGTTTCCATCTATCGTAACAAAGTAAAACTCCAACATGGGTTGTATAAAAAACTAGCTTCCTTGCATGTTTTCACCCGCGTAGCTACCGATCCCGTGGGAGCTTTATCATTAAATATAGTCTGTGAGTCTAATGGTGAAAGAAGTTCTGAAATCGGTATAACACTTTCGAAGCCCATTCAATTCAAATATACAAACAAATCATTCCTCTTAAAATATTAGTATATAAAATCCGTATTACACTCACTTTCCATGTATAGCAGTGTTCTGTAATGACTGCAGCCTCTGTTGCATGGAGCCTTTGAGCGCGTCCGCTATATGAAGCAACGTGTACGGCGTGCGGGAGCCGGAGTTAGCGTCGCGGATACATCGGACTATCAACTTGCACTCCTCTGTCACGTCCACTGGCTATATGAGGGAACATTATAGATAGATAGTGGTGAATTCATTGGTATGCTTAAAGGTTGATGAGGAAGGTTTACTGATCATCAACCCATTTACGTCCTCTGCTGAAAATGGGCCTCCTCTTTAATATACTTTGGTAAGGCAGGGTTATTGCCGTATTCACCACGGATTGGTGATAGCAGTAATATGAGAGTATCTTGGAGATGATAGATTCTGCTGCCCATATATCAGTTGTATGTCCCTTAGTCTTACGACACTCTTAGGAAGATATGGGGTGGTCCATTCTAAACCGGAAACCACACGGTTAAATTACCACCTATTAAGCTATATAATTTTAATCCTAGGACATCCCAGGGGACAGGTGCACTGCGACACGTATCTCCAACTGTTACTAGATGTTTGAAGAAATAACACAAGCATTCGACTTCATGGAATATGACATGATTATAAAAATGTAACTTAAAACATATGGTTAGATAGTAAAGATATAAAAATTTATTGAATTTGCCAAGATCAATCACATTAGAAAGCTTTCCAGAAATTGAGTGTGTGTAAAGCACGTAAGGAGAATTTGGTGTGCCACAGGGAAGTGGTTTATGACAGACACATTCCACTTATATCGAATTCACAATGAGCCACCAACGCAGTCTGTGATAAGAGAGAATTTAAAATGACTTTGACGTTAATGTTAATAAACGTAAATGGAACTCATGCTAGCTAATATCGTTTTTGGAAAAATTAAGTCTAACAATAAACCTGTTCAAATATAAATTACTAGTTTTCTGACCTCAACTTCCTTAGTGCTCTAGTTTCTTAGTAGTGTAGGTGTATGAATCATTGTACAGTAACAATAATATTTGACACATGTTATATAATATTTACATTAGAAACGGTAGTTAGTCACTCTCTGAACATTGTCTGTCACAGTTGTATCAGTGACCATAAATAAATCATTGCATCAAGCGGTGTTTTAAGTCATCTCCAATACACATACCACACACAGAAACTTAGCTACCCATAAAGAGTAAATGAGCAAAATGAAAGTACTTTTTTTAATTGAAATTATTTTAGGGGGTAAAAGTGATGGGGTTGTAGTTTACGTAAACGAAGTTGCAGTCAGAAAACTAGTATATTACATAGGAACAGATTTATTGTACGTCAGAAAACTAGTGTTGCAAAATTTCAAGTTTATCGTTCAGTGAAATGTCAGTCAATTTTACTTGGTGCATATTAAGTTGCTATCACCTTATAGTCCTGCGCGTTGAGACAGTTGTCGCAGGCAGTGGCCCGGGCCCGCAGACACAGGTCCCGGCTGAACCTCTCCCCCAGGTAGGCCAGCACGTGCGCGCGGCGACACTCGCTCACACTCTCGCACAGCTCCACCATGCGCAGCAAGTTTTCTATGTGCACGCGCTTCGCCTCCGCGGTCGTGTTGCGTTCCACTGATAGTGGATGATTAGTTTTAGTTGTGATAGTTGCCACAGTTAAATTAAAGATTATTAATTACTAGCACCCTCGTGGGAACTTCATCATAAAATATTTAATAATAATTATAAATAATTCCTCGATAAATGGGCTGATCTAACACTGAACGATTTTTTTAAATCAGACCTGATGTTCCTGAGATTATTGCGTTCAAGCAAACAAACTCTTCAGCTTTATATAATACTAGTTTCTCGTGCGCAGTTACACCTTTGAAAAAATAACACAAGCATTCGACCTCGAGAAACATAACGTGATAATACCAAAGTAACTTGTAACGTATGGTTAGATAGTTAAAATACAAATATTAATTGAATTTTCCCCCATTTGTCACAATAGAAAGCTTGCGAGAAATTTAATCTGTCAAGAGCACGTGAATAAAATTTGGTGTGCCACAGGGAAGTGTATTAAGACCAAACAAACTCTTCCGCTTTATATTATTATATAAGAATAGATTTAACTTATAGTAAAGGCGAAAACCTATCGCAGCGCACAAGAGATTTGCCAATATGGAAACGCGTACTGACCGCTACTGACTGAGTCTGTCCGTGACCACGACTGGTGTAAACCATGTCGAAACGTCATTTTATTAAAAAGGTAGTGATTTGCCTTAAAATCGTACTGCGATTGAGACCCTACGCGGGTCTCAATCGCGGTACGATTTTAATTATGTGCATAAATCGCAAAAGCAAAAAAAAGTTATTGGACACGCGTAGTTTGACCGAATATGTGACCGCATGGGGGTATAGCATGGTTACCGCAGTATTATTTAATAAGACACATAGGGACCACCTTCATAGAATATGTATAAGTATCGCTTTATGTCTCGGAGATCTTGTCTAAGATTTTATATCTTACACTTCTTACCGGTTTAATTGGTTGAGGTATTAATCTCCGTGCCTCGGAAAGCACTTTAAACTGTTAGTCTCGATTGTTATAACATCATTAAGGTCGCGTCCTGAACGCCAGCGGGCGGAGCGGGCGGCGCGGGCGACGGCAAGCGCGTCCTTATCAAAGTTCTTAGATTTGTGTGAAGCTGTTCTCGACGACAGCGGTGCGGGCGGCAGGTTTTTCTTAGGTACCGCCCGCTCCGCCCGTACCGCCCGCGCCGCCCGCTCCGCCCGCTGGCGTCCAGGACGCGGCCTTATAGCAAATGTATCAGTAGTATCTATATCTATACTAATATTATAAATAGGTATTTTGCAAATAGTTTGTGAGGTTGTAGGTGATAATTTCTGGATCTACTGAATCGTTTTTGCATATTCTTTTGGCAATAATCTCAGGAACTACTGGTCCGATTTTAAAAACTCTTTAAGAGTTAAATAGCCCATTTATCGAGGTCTACAGGCTATATTTAATTATATAGTACCAAAGGGAACGATATTCACGGGTATATAAATAAATAGCAGGGCTTACTATCCAGCAGCCTCCTGTAGCGGACCACGTCGGAATAGGAGTAGTAGAGGAGGCAGGCGGCCGGCTCCCCGTCCCGGCCCGCGCGGCCCGCCTCCTGGTAGTAGCCCTCCAGCGACTTGGGCAGGCTGTGGTGCACCACAAAGCGCACGTCCGCCTTGTCCACGCCCATGCCGAACGCGATAGTGGCGCAGATCTATCACCAGGAAAATACATGGCTTAAGGCGTAACGTTTGCACTTTAAGTATTTATGGATGAATATGTCTGAATATGGTTTTTTAACTGTTATATATATGCGTCAGGGGTCGACAACATTTCTGTTGAGCAGCTCAGGAACCGCACCCGTAGCTGTCTCCTGGCTACTAGAGTTTTTCAACCGTTGTCTGGAATCTGCCCGGATTCCACGTCTTTAGAGAAAAGCTAAGGTGATCGCGTTGCTAAAACCTGGGAAGCCTAGTGATCCCATAGGCTACCGGCCGGTATCTTTACTGTGTCAGACTTACAAACTGCTAGAAAGGATGCTTCGGAACCGCCTAGTAAGCATTGCTGACCCCAAGCTCATTCCCTAACAAGCTGGTTTCCGACCAGGGAAATCATGTTGAAATCAGACCCTAAACCTCACACAACATCTAGAGGCTTTTGTGAAAGGTGTCTAAACTAGCAGGCGATCACGCCTTTACAAAAATTCTGAGTGAACTTCTTCAGAACAGGCGCTTTCAAGTTCACCTTCAAACAGAAAAAAGCCGATGGATATCACTGAAAAATGGCCTTCCTCAGTGTAGCGTATTAGCTCCACTGCTATTTAATATCTACACGAATGACCAGCCCATAACACCAGACACCGATCGCTTTCTATACGCCGATGAACTAGCGCTGACATCTCAGGCGCCTTCCTTTGAGGAGGTCGAAAGGAACCTAACCGTAGCACTCGAAACCCTAAGCTACTACTGCGAGCAAAATTACTTGCGACCGAATCAAGGAAAAACGTGGTCTTTAAATATTCGATGGAGGGGTGTGTCGATGGCTCACTGCCCCTTTTTTTTATTACTCATACCACGAGGAGACACCACTAAAACCTCCCGGACACTCCTTCGATCCGCCGTTGGCGGGGACCGGGTACGCATGAGCAATCCGGCCCCCCGACGGCAGAAGTGCCCCCTCTGGATGGTAATGCAAACCAAGCCCGATTAGATCTTTGGAAGGAGAGGCTCCCCACGACTCTACCTATTCCTCATGTGGAGCACCTTCCACCTGGTCATGAACTTCCTTGGCGGACTTGGAAGTCCTTAAATAGACTGCGGACTCAAGTCGGTCGAAGCCGGGAGAACATGAACAGGTGAGGGTATAGCTCGGAAGTTGCGTGTCCGTGTGGTGTCACCCTCCAGACAATGGCACACCTCCCATTCTGCCCTGCGTGCCCCAACACCTGTACACGCGAGAACCTGTGCAACGCCACTGATAATGTTGTGTCAGTGGCCAAGTACTGGTCTTCTCGAATTTGAACGCCAGGTCAACACGAAAAGAAGAAAAAGATTGTTATACTTACATAATTGTTTATTTTGCAAATATAAAAATCAACAACGGGTCTATTGTTGAGAAGCCTTTAAAGTTAATAGCACCAAGGAATTTCAATACAATGATAAAAGTTGAAAATTTGGATTACAGATCACAAGGCTTTTTCTATGTTTTTGACCTAACTTAATAAATAATTCTGTTATTGTCACTTACTTTCGCAAAATAAATAATCTTTAAATATAATCAGATAAGAAATGCCTCTTTCCGACAATTTCTCCGTTAAATACCTGAAGTGCGAACGTTGCGCCTTAAGTACTAAATAAAGTGCTTCCAATATATGCTGACCTTTGCCATTCTCTACCGTCCTTTTAGGTATTTTTTTGTACAATTCCACAGTATGGAATCAAATCTCTATGTCGCAGGAAACTTTACAAACACATAATTCATTCATTGACTGGGTGGGTGGAGAACCGTCGACCACAAGATCACAAGTCCGACGACCATTAAAATACGGCCGCTTTAGCTATTCGTGAATTACACAAATAATTAATTGTCTCGGGTGGGAATCTAACCCAGAACACCAGGCTTCAGAATTAGCGTAACTCAATAGTTACGGAAATACGTCTGGCTCAGTAGCCACCGGTGCAAATGATAGAAAAGTTAAAAATTCTGTGAAAAATAATTAAATATTTTTAACACTATTGTAACAAATCGAACCTATTTGGACTCTTGTCTATTGTAAATTTTAGTCTACCTGTCATATTTTATTATATTTTTTATCATTGTCAAATATATTAAGCCATAGTGCAACTAAGACCAGCCTCTTTTATTCTAATAACTAGCGACCCGCTCGGCTCCGCACGGGTACAATGCTGATGTATTATACATATAAACCTTCCTCTTGAATCCCTCTATCTATTAAAAAAACCGCATCAAAATCCGTTACGTAGTTTTATAGATTTAAGCATACATAGGGATATAGGGACAGAGAAAGCGACTTTGTTTTATACTATGTAGTGATATATCAGTGGGTAACAACTATTCTCTTGTTATCTCACTCACCACGTTATATCTGTCCGCGACCCACCCCGCCTGCACCTCCTCTCGCTTCTTGTCGCTGAGCCCCGCGTGGTAGGCGGCCGCCTGTATGCCCACCTTGCGCAAGTCCACTGCAAGAGTCTCACACTCCTTCCGTGACAGGCAGTACACTATGCCTGATTGCCTACGAAAGTCATACATTACAACATTATGAATAACTTGTTTTCTTAAGAGAAATACACTTGCTATCTATGAATCTAACTCACTTCTTTAGCCTCCTTAATCCTTTGGATAGCACAGTTTTATCGGTCTATTACTATACTAATGTTATAAAAAGAGATTTGTATTTTTTTTTAAGATTACTAGCAGAGTTTTCCGTCTACTAGTATTCTTGTTTACCTCTCGTGCTAAGCTAAAATGACTGTGTTGCGAGTGGGTTCACGTCGGTAATGCAATGGGTGGGGTTCGAACCGGCGATTTCAAGATCACAAGTCCGACGCCCTAGCCATTGAGCTACGGCTGCTTCGCATCGCACATTAAAAAGGATCAATTTCCAAAACAAATTATCTTTTTAATAGCTCATTCCTTAAGCTTACACAATTACACTTGGACCAGACAGAATAAAACGAGACAAATATTCTTTATTGCACACATAAAAACACAAAAAATACATAGTATCAGAAATACAATTTGCACAAAGACGAGCTTAATTTTTTCATGAATATTCTTCCAGCAAACCTAAGCTGAAATCTTCTCCCAGCAAACCTAAGCTTGAATTTTTTTCCAGCCAACCTAAGCTTGAATTTTCTTCCAGCAAACCTAAGCTTGAATTTTCTCCCAGCAAACCTAAGCTTGAATTTTCTCCCAGCAAACCTAAGCTTGAATTATCTCCCAGCAAACCTAAGCTTGAATTCCTAAGGTTGAATTTTCTTCCAGCAAACATAAGCAAGCAGGGTAAAATATTTATTTAGTGTAAAACTTTTTACACTTTCAAAATGTTATAATTTATTGTCTGACCTGAAAAACTTCTCCTTGATCAACGCAGCGACATCCTGATTAATTCCTTTAGGCTTCTTCTCCAATATCTTGTAAGCGAGATTCGGCCGGTTGAAACTGCTCAGGAACCATTTGCACTTGGCGACCTGAACGAATGACAAATAGAAATATATACTTCTTAAGTTTATTACAAGGTAAAACAATACATTAATATAAAAAAAATATAAAATACAATTGGCAGCTTTATATTCTTGGTTTCCAACTTAGAATAAAACACTATTAAGGGACATACAGCTGATGGATAGACATCAGCATCTATCATCGTAATATTTATCGGATACATTTCGGGGAATGTGCGGAGGTTTTACATAACCTGATACCCCTTTCACCCTTCCATCACTGGGCGACTAGGCGCGGCGAGCGGTTTCACCCTTTTGTTCTTTCATAATGCGGACGGCTAAGGAGTAGAATTCTCTGCCGAGGTCAGTTTTTCCGGAACGCTATAATCTGGACATCTTTAAGGCTTAAGTGAACAGACACTTTCTAGGCAAGCGTGTATCATCTTAGGCCTTATCTTCGCCTTCCATCAAGCGATATTATGGTCAAACGTAAGGTCAAAAATCAGCTCAATGGTCGCCTGCAAAGCGATGGTCATTACAATATTATCCCTCAACGACCCTTGCTTGCCAAGGTTTGGTAACAGGAGGCCTAAGTTCAATCATGGAAGTAAACGGGCTGTCAAAAAAATGAGGTGAAGAATATTTCAGTCAACTTTTCGTATTTTACCTTCAGTTGATGGAGTATGTCCATCCTGACGCGCGGAGTGGCGGTAGCCGTCAGCGCCATGATGTTGGTGGTGGGGAACCGTTCCCTCAGGATCGACAGACGCTTGTAGTCGGGTCGGAAGTCGTGACCCCACTGAGACACGCAGTGAGCCTCGTCGATCACGAACCTGAACAATGTCCAAAAATATAGTATAATAATTAAATGAAATAGTGAAATTTATTCAGCACTTAGGCATTTAGATACACATACGTTCTTGTCAAAATTACAATGTGTAAAACTAAACCTAATAAAAGTATCACTTAAGTAGCTAACAACAATGTTAACATTATTTGGTCTTATAGATTTTATAATCCGTCTGTCCGTCTGTCGTGCGATCAATGACAAATGTACACATTATTGTAAGAGCCCACAGTTAGACGCCCGCCCTGAGCCGAGGTCCACCTCGGCTCGGGGCGGGGGGATCACAGACATCTAGTTTATGGATACAATTATATATTTTTATTGAAAACATTATAATTGTTATGTGGTTTTACTATATTGTTAATTTATTAAATCTGTAATAGATTACATACCAACCTCATAGAAATAAGAAGAAATAAGAAATAATTTATTCATTTTTAACATTATACAATTTGAACATTTGCTTTGACATCCACACTAGGTATAGCCTGAATCGTGGATATCAATTAAACACGATTAACCCAGCCTAGATTAATGATTTGTCTATATACTTCTTTTGGTTTGTGGTGTTTCTCCATTGAAAATGAAGATCTTCTTTGCCGAGCAAGGAGGTACGCCCGGTGGCCGACGGCCTTTTATTGATATTTAGAACTTATACCACGTACAATTTGTTCGAATTGGCTTGCGAACTTGAATTGCGCTATACAGGTTAGTTAAGATACTAAGTGCTAGATGGCGCTGTTAGTTATCTCGTAGTTTGTGCGGCGTGTAGATGTCACTACTTTCTCATCCAATACTCCTCACCTGGCTAACTTTCCCCTAGTATACAGCGCGTCGAGCATACTCTGGAACTTGGCCGAGCTGCTGATCTTCTCAGGAGTGACGTAGAGCAACTTGATGAGCGGCTCCCGCATCGACATCTTGTGGTAGATCTCGTCACACGTCGCCAGAGAAATGTCGCCAGACAAATGGGCCGCTGGAATCTGCGGAGCAATGTATGCTTTGAGACGTGTGTAATTCTGATATTAAGGTAGCTAAAAAAACGATATTCAGAATAGATTCTGTTATTTTTTAATATCATTTTTAATAAATAATTTACATATAACTCTAGCTGTTCGTGACCGGTATCGCTCGTCAAGAATTCTAACATTCCCCTTGGATTTTTACAATTTTTTTCTCATACAATTCTTGCTCACATACTCATGATTAAGGCCGCAATAAAAGTTTATTAGCCAAATAATAATAAGCTTTATAAAAACAGTACTTGGATTACATTACAGTCATGTGCTAAGATAAAACAAAAGTACACAACAGTTTAAGCGCTAATACCCTCGAGTTACATTAGATTTTGTGTAACTACTAGATCCCCATGCGATTCTCCCAATTATCTCTCGTTCCCGTGAGGACTTCAACGATAAATATAGCCGATAATGCCTAGATAACATAGGTAAGGATAAGTTTCGAAGACTATTCACAAACAAATCTTTGTCAGTTATTCAATCACTCCAAAACTACTGAAAATACTTAGATAAAATTTGTTCTACATATAAATACAACACAATTTGCATTAACACAAACAACACGATACTTATTATCCCGAACATATGAGGTTATCGTGGGTATCGTGGGAACGGCATAGTAAAATTCATTATACTTACATCAAGGGATAGCAGTTTGTTGACTTGATCGAGTATAAGTGACTTCAACGGCGATATTACGATGGTCACACCCGGAGTAAGAATCGCAGGCAGTTGGTAACAAAGAGATTTACCTGGACACAGAAAAATTTTGAAAAGTTCAGAGGCATTTTTACGACTTTCAACTGCACGCAGTTGAAAGTTTTTAAGTTTGAAAGTTTGAAGTGAATTTTGGTGGTTCATGAACCACAAAAACCAATGATTCTTTTTATATTTGAAAGCTGGTGCTTCCCATGTGGTCCCTCTTCAATAAGTATGTGCACAAAGGACGAATAACTCAATATCACGCCCACCGATTTCGATTAATCTTTTTATAGGAAAGGATTATCTTAAAGGTCTCTAAATATGGTGTTTTTTTTTTTTACTTTTTAGTGCATATTAATCTGTTTTGGAATAGATTTTTCACTTTGATGCCGGCTTTTTTAAATTATTTTTTTACTCCTCATCTGTCCGCAATCGGGCCGCGGTCACGGGTTGCAGTTGTATTCCACTGATAAATACACATTTTTGTTTATGTTTAACGGAGTTGTTCGAATATTAAAACGTAGCTCAAGAAACAGACTAGCTATAGAATGAAGTGTTTCATGTTTATTAGTTGCATAGTTTGTGTAGTAACGGCTGCAACTGAAAATGCTATAGATACGTGGTTTGCTTCCCTAACTTTTTTTGGTTTGGTAAATAGAAATTTCAATAATATACTCACCGCCTCCAGTGGGCATAAGCACGAAGCAGTCGTGTCCTAACAGTGTGGCGTTGATGACTTGTAGCTGATTGGGTCGGAACGACTTGAGACCAAACTTCTCGCTGAACATCTCCATCATCAGGGCAGTGTGAGGGTAGTCCAGCCCATCAAATTCACCTGTCCAAGAAAATTATTGAACGGCTTCATCAACAACAGACCTTCGCAAGTCAGGGTCGTTGAGATATATTGCCATAAACATGCTCTCATATAAGGAAATTATTGGACTTCAGAAAACAGCCCGTTTACATCCACTGCTGAGCATGGGCCTCCTCAGACAGGTCTGTCTGGCAAGCCAGTCTTTGAGGAATATTGCTATAATCACGCTTGAAAGACAGATCGATGATCCCAGTAAGATGTGGACCTTGAGCTGATAGCTGGTGCTGCCCATCTATCAGCCGTAGTCCCTTAGTCGCATCTTATGACACCCATGGGACGCCATGGGGTGGTCTATTTTAAGCCGAAAACCAAACGGCTTGGATTTCCTAATCTTCATTAAATTACAAAGTTAGCTATAAAACATTCAAAGATAAATAAGCATTCAAAAATAATAGCTGCAAACTCTATAGTTTCTTAGATTATTATTGACGTAATTTTGACTCCCTTATGCAAGAAAAACACTTGAAACTATGAGTTTACTTGGGAATGTTAGGTGTCTTTAATGATTTCGATTACCATAGCAATAGACTCCACAGTGAATGAATACTTACTGACCACCGCAGACAAATATTGATTTCACATTAAACTAAATATCATTGTCATTATTATCAACTCCTCAACAATAATAACTGACAATTTAACATATAGTTTTACCTGTAGTTCCATCATTCTGTGTCCCCGCATGGAAGTCACCCATTCCTTCATATTTCGTTGCTTTATCGTCATTCATATTCGATACCTCCATCAAATTCACCACTTCCGCTTCATTATTGCTAATGCTATTTTCCAAATCTTCCATATTTTCTTCAAAATCTTCAGGCCTGTACTCTGGCCAACCATCATCATCAACAGGTATATCTTTATTACTAATATCATTATTGCTGTTATTAGTTATGGAATCACTAATATTAATTACACTAGTTTTAGAACATTCCGGAATAATATCTGTATAGTCATCCATATCTATAGGTACTTCGTAATCATCCATAGGATCACTGCTTTCCCCATTTTCTTTAATGGAATCCGTGCTAGGTCTGTTTAAGTTAATTAGGCTACTTTTACAAAATTGCGGAGCTTGGAAATCTACGGAACTATTAGCTACGGGAGTAATTTTCGGAGTTTCTTCCGCCTGCAGTGGTTTGAGCTTTGCAGTCAGATTTTTAATTCTTTCTGCAGTAGAAGATGGTATGTCTTTGTTGGGTGTCGATTTATTTTCTTCCATAGTTAGTCTAGAAGGCTTTTTGAACACGAATTTTCCTTTAGATTTATTGCCATTGTCTGACATGTCCAATTCTGTTTCAGATTGGCAACTTGTTTGCAGTTTCGATGAATCATTGAGTGGTGAAAGGGCATCAAATGACAAAGATTTTTTACTTTGCATTAAATCTGAGTATATGGTTTTCGTGGGGCCATTTTTCTTAACAAAATCTGGTGTTGAAGTTTCTGGATTGTTGTGTTTAGAGAGATGTGTGTCCATTAGCTTTTTGTTAATAACTCCACTTGATTCAAGGTCGAAGTCGTTAATATCATCATCATCATCATATTTAGCTAGTAAGGAAGGACTAGTTACACCATTACTGAGTTTATTGTCATTAGAAGACTGTGAATTTATAGATACATTGGAACTATTGAGTTTAGTATCTAAAACTTTTTTTAGTCTACATTTTAATTGTTTCACTTTAGCATATACTCTTTTGTCATAGCCAGGGAATTTTTCTTTAATACAATTAGGTATTCTATCGAAAGCGTCATATATCTTCTCAAGCAGTTCAATATAAAAATCTTTACATTCTTCTATATCTTCTTGTTCTACTTTTAATTCCTAAAATTATAAAATGGCAGCGTTAATTTGATTTAAAAAGGGTTCGTATCCGATTTTTTTTTTCTTTTGTCACAACTAAATATTTACCTTATTTTTCAACGCTGAAACCTGTGTAATCTTATTCAAAAACCCTGTAAGTGACTGGTCAAGTTTTATATTCCTTAATGGATCCTTATCTCTAGGGCTACTTTTTTCTGGGGTTTTCACTGTTTTTTTGTCATTGCTTTTTGATGTAGTTCTTATTTTGGATGGGCTGGGAGAAGAACTAACTCTATTTAATTTGTTTGCTTTTGATTTTTCTGGACTAGCAGATTTAGTTGTGCTGTTGAAAGCAGATGGCAATTCTCCCATGTCATCCTAGAAATTACAACGGGGCTTAAATTACTGAATGTTTATATTATTACGAAAATTAAGCTAAAAATATGTGAAGAAAAACATCTTAATTAATTGTGTTTATTTTTTTTATTTCGGCTTTTTGCTTTCGAAATCGAAGTTTTATCTTTATATATAAAAATTACGTGTCACGTTGTTTGTCCGCGATGGACTCCTAAACTACTGAACCGATTTTAAATTTGATTTGTACACCGTGTGCAAATCGACCCAACTTGAAAGATAGGATAGCTTACATTTCAATTTATAGTCGCAATATTATTAGTTTAGGGTAGGGGTAAGTTAATGGTTACTATTCCTCTGATATAGTAAATCTGTGGGCAATTAAATTACTAGAAACTATGTCTTACCACATCCATAGAAAACATGTCATTGCTTTGATTATCCTCTTGAAGACCACTGGTCTGAACATTTATCTTATTATGAATAACTGAAGTTGTTCTAACACTATTGAATTTGTGTGATGGCAGTATTGATGGTGATTCTTGAATACCATTTTGTTCTTTGGATTCCTAAAAAATAACAATGGTTTTAACTGGATGATAAACAGTATACATTTCTAAAAAATGCCATATATCTATGTTGTATGGGTAATGATTTTGTGTAATGTGTATGGGTAATGGGCATGGGTAATGGGCATGGGTGATGGGGCATGTGGAATGGGCATGGGTAATAAGCATGGGTAATTGGCATGGGTAATGGGCATGGGTTATGGTTCTGGGTAATTGGTATGAGTATGGGTATAGGTATGAGTATGGGTATAGGTATGAGTATGGGTATAGGTATGAGTATGGGTATAGGTATGAGTATGGGTATAGGTATGAGTATGGGTATAGGTATGAGTATGGGTATAGGTAATGGGTATCTATGTTGTATGGGTAATAATTTTGTGTAATTTGTATGGGTAATGGGCATGGGAAAAGTGCAATGAGGAATGGGCGTGGGTAATAGGCATGGGTAATTGTCATGGGTAATGGGCATGGGTAATAAGCTATATAAATATAAATGTTTATACTTACATTTATGGTTTGTGGTAAGGATGTAGTTGTAGTACCTTTAAATGGTGGAGTCCCTGGAGGGTAGAAAGAAATTTATAAAGTCATTTTTCAACAATGGTTGTTGACACAGGTAGGGCACATAGCTCAAATAACTACAAATGCCAATGGAACAGAAAGGTTCTCTGGTGGAGACCACAACTGGCTAGCACCAAGTGGAGATCAAACCTCTAGCAATAGTTACTATAGGTGATCAATGAGGGAGGCCTATGTTCAATAGTGGCCATCAGCAACAGCTGATATGATGATATCGACGGGTAAAAGCCTAATTGAGCTAAGCGACACCATGAGCTATATTGAATTATAGACTTTATTAATAGATAACATTAAATACATAATTCATCACGTCTATGGTGTCGCTTAGCTCAATTTGCCTTTTACCAGTCGATATATAAAAGAGTTATCAGTTATCAGTTGCTGGACTAACCATTTTTACACCACATTTAGTTTAATTGCTATGTCTTAAAAAGTCTAATAAGAACATATACTTACATGAAGTTACACTTGTAGATTTAGATTTGAAGACAAATTTTGACTTTTTTTCTGAGGCCTGCTCATTGCCAATTTCTTTGCTTCCACTGGAAATTATTAAGATACTAAATTATATGGGTTATAAATATAAGTCTTTTTTTTAATGTACATGTACATTAGATTCTTACTGTGGATCCCCAATATATGAGTATACAAATTAAATCAAACCTACAAGGCAAAGTAATAGAGACAATTTATTTAAGTCAACTAAAACTGGTGCACTGAGGCAACTGTTGCAAAGTCAAAGTCAAAAATTCTTTATTCATATTTATTAAAATATTTTAAATCATGTTCTTATGATGCTTCCCATTCTTTTACTACCACCAGTTCTGGACGTGGCAACTCTGAGAAGAACTGGCAAGAAACTCAGAGGAATCCTTTTTTTTTAATAAATTTTATTTTACAATGATTAATAAAGCAGTATTGTTTCAGAGCAACTCACTCCCAAGCAGTTTTGTCATTAGAATAATCAGAAATTTTATAATAAGTCTTTTTACATAATTTATCTTTGACATATCATTTAAACTTGTTTGTTGAAAGATCTCTTACAATATTAGGAAGTTTGTTGTAGAAGCGTTTGACATTGCCCCATAAAAGAATTGCTAATTTTGTGCAGAATCTATATATAGATAAGAAATAGCAGCTTCAGTGGGTACTTGGTATCCACAGCCTTTAGTGGTCAGTGGGTATTCTTAGGGTACATAATTAGTCTTAACAAGATTAAATGTTTAAGGTTAGTACTACTTACTAAGTTTAATTGTTAGTAATTTAAAATAATTGAGTATATATCTAAGATCACCCAACATACAACTTTGAACTATATTGGTAAATATAATATATAGGTTACATGCATTTATTTATAAAATACTTATGCCGCAGGACCTATAAAGACTTAAGAGTTGTGAATAAATAAAACAAACATATAAAATTACCCTGCTTTGTTTAACACTGAACTTCCAGTGCTCTTTTTGAAATAATTCGTTATCGACTGGTTGCTTTGTGATGACATCGTGTAAATAAAACAACATTTAGTCACTGTAATAAACTATAACATTGAAAACAACGCGGGTTTTTGAAGCGATAATATTTTAAAACTCTCAAATCTCAGTCCGTCCAATGTTAAAGTTTTATAAGTTTGCGTTCCTGGTCCTGGTTGTATTTTTGACAGTAAAGATAAATGTCAAAGTGGCAATGATCAAAATGTAAATGGTCTGGAACGTAGACCACAGATATAATATCTTGATCAGGCATCTGTGTATATATCACGAAGAATCGATAATATCGATTTAAAGGATATTATAATCACGACGCATTTTAATTCGACTTTTGATACCATTTCAAGTCCATAAAACGGATGCAAATTGTTTATATTGATCATAAATTCAATGTAGAATTTAATAGTTTTATTTTATTTGTAAAAAAACAAATTTTACTACAAGGCAATTATCGATAAATAGCGCTTCACTAAAATAGATGATAAACTTGACAGTCCACTGACGTCTGTTCATTTGTTGTGAATGTGATTTTTTCAAATGATATAATGTCGCTAAGAAAAGTGCTTTTTCTAACAAGAAATGCATGTAAAAACATCGCAGATCATCATTTTAAAAATGTGTCGAGGCAGAAGATATCATTAATTAGTTCCAATACTCCGAGATATTATTCGGCCCAAAATATAGGTTAGTTACCAATTTTCTGAAATTCCACCATTTGAAAAAAGTACACGTTAACCGTGTCTATTCTACACATATTTAGTTAAATTATAATAATAAAAAATAGTCAACTCAGAAACTTCAGACTACTTCCACAATATTATTAGTAAATTTATTTTTTTAATGCCAAATGATTTTATTCTATAGGTGTTAACCATATCGTTTTGTTAATAAATAATCAATAATTTAATACCATTATAAAATAAATGCACTCATATACTGAAACTATCCCAAAGAATAATATTTAGTGACTTGTTACTTTGTAGGTTAAGTTATGAGTGAATCAACTTCCCTTACACCAAAATACAGCTGTAAGCAGTTGTACTACTCATGTTGTGTAATGGGGTACTGACTGCTGTAAAGAAAATGTATTTGATATGAGAATTGCTAAGATAAAGCCATAGATTATTGATCAAATATGCAATCATCCTATCCTACTAATATTATAAATGTGAAAGTTTGTAAGTATGGATGGATGTTTGTTACTCTTTCAGGCTAAAACTAATGAATGGATTTGACTGAAAGTTTGCACACATATAGATTGTAAGCTGTATTAACATATAGGCTACAAAATATCACGCTCTGACCCACTGGAGCAGAGTGAGGCGAGTAAAACTGCAAGAACAGCTAGCTATTTCATACATATCTTGTCATAGTTTTAGATTTTGTATATGTACAATACAAAATGTGTATCAGAATTGTGATAAAAGGATGGAGTTGTTTATGTGTAAAAGTTTATTTTTCTGTATGGTTATTGTCAATAAAAACAAGAAACAAACATTGCCAAAACTATAATAATTGTATATATTTGGCTATGTATAAATCTGTTGTAACAATAAAACTTTTCTAAATTTTAGGTGACAAATCTAAAGATGCTAAGTCTGCAGAAAAGCCAGATATTCTTGGCCGGTTCTTCCCTCAGAATACCATAGTAGAAGACCCACAGGCCATCAAGAAGGAACAAGAAAACTTTGAGAAGGAAAACAAGGAGAAAACAGAAGAAAATGAGAAGAGTTGGAAACGGATGAAGCTGGGGTAAGTTTTCATAATATTATAATTTAAAATAATAAAAATTAGCTGCAACTCATGGTTTTACATGAGAGGTACTACTTCTCTATTCCATTGAGTCATGGTGTGGTGGTATTGTAAAGGGCATTAGTTAAACCCAACAATATTTTATATCAAGGTGAAGCTGAAGAAACAGGAAACTTAGTAAAAGAAAATAAAATGTGCGTTTTTTTTGTAATGGGTGCAACTCGAAAAGGCAGGAAAATTTCATACGAAAACCATATTTTTTTCAGTTATACCTGTTACTACACAAACTATGCAAAAATTACACATAATTTTTTCACTAGTTTGCGTGTGATGTTGATATAAGTTTATGTGGGTTTAATATTATATATATTACAAATGCACAATCAATTATCAATAAATACCAACGAAATGCCCAAATTAGTGACAGACAACTGACAAATGAGGGGTCAAAACAACCTCCGTACAGTACTTCAATAAAACTGTCATCAGTTGTTTTTATATGAGAGACAAACTTTCCATCATCAGTTGGTTTTGTATGAGAGAGTAACAAAAATTCCTTCATACATACATCTTTTGTTAAAAAAATGATGATGACTGATTTTGCTGAAATTTTGCACAGGCATTGTTTATGAACTGGATTAACATCTATACTAATATATATAGCTGCAGAGTTTGTTTATTTGTTTGAATGCACAAATCTCGAAGTCTACTGGTCTGATTTGAAAAAGTCTTTCAGTGCTAGGTACCCATTTAATGTGGATGGCTTTATTTAATTATGAAGAATAACAATAAGTATATAATATCTTTTTCTCAGTTTTGCAGTGTTTGGTGGAGCTATGACAGTGATGGGTGGGTGTCTTGTGGTGGAACTGGGAGCCCCACGGCGTGGTGAAGATGGTGAACTGATAGAGGATGAGTTCTCTCACTTGCCGACTGTGCTGCAGTACCTTAGGCGCACTTGGAAGGAGCTCACTTTCTATGAGAAGGTATGGAGAGTTTCTGTTGGAGTTAATGGCAAGGGGAGTTGGACTTGTGATCTTGTGTGCGCCTCGTCCTGAGATTCACATTGGTAGTGCAATGGGTATGGATAGAACCGGCAACCACAAGATCACAAGTCCGATGATCCCAGCCATTGGGCGACGGCCGCTTAAATTTAATTGGGTAACAATAATGTAATGATAGTTACTAGTAATTATTAATAATAAGTAAGTAATTTGTAATCACCAACCTGCCTGTTAAGCATGGTGACTATAGCAACATATTTTTCGAGAGAGACCTATGTTCACCAGTGAACATTATACGGACTGATGATGATGACGAGACTGTCTTTTATTCCAACTAGATGATAAAAGAGCCGTCCCGCGACAAGTTGCTGCCGGACCCGCTGCCACCCCCCTACCAGCCCACGTACACCCTGGTGCTGGAGTTCACCGATGTGCTGGTACACCCCGACTGGTCCTACCAGACTGGATGGAGGTAAACATCTCGTAGATATGATTACGGTACATGTTTTGCTGATACATTCAGCGAAACTGTAATCATATCTGGTATGCAGGTACTGTATTGTAAATTACAACTATTTCAATTTATCGAACACTTAAAATCTCGGAGTTTGAGGGTTCGATCTCGACGCCGTACAAGAAATATTTGTGTTCCTTGCTAGGTCTTGTTGGCTGATGACCCTCTGTGCCTAGAAAAGCACGTTAAGCCGTTGGTCCCGATTGTTATAACATCGATGATAATTGACGTACCTAATAAAAACTATCGTACTAAAAGTTGCGGTTCGAAAAAAACGACAAACATTTAATCGCACAATGGTTCAAGACACAAAAAAACTGTTATTTTTTCAATATAAAATGTTATTTTAAATCTAACTATGACAACAATTTGAAAAACCGTTTTTTCATTCACAAATAAATATCCCAGCTGACTATAATTTTTATCTTAAATCATAAACAATAAATTTTGCAAAAGATAAAGAAATCTCTGATTTTCAAATGCAGCGACGTAATACATATTCCATTAAAGACAAATAACGAAGAAATAAAAAAGATCAACTCATGTCGCTCTGTTACATTGTTGTTTTACGGCTCTCTAAAATAGACCACCTCGAAATTAGTGTCCTCCACTGATATCAGTGGCTACTCCTAAAACTCCCAATGCCTCGAAGACCCTAAATCCGAAGTCCGACCCGTGAACTGTAAAGTAGAGCGACAGTTGCACTAAACCATCCCATTGCCACTTCAAATCGCTTATTTAGTTATCTACTATCTGCGCCACGCGGTTTTGCGACTCGCGTCACTCTGCTCCAGTGGGTCGGAGCGTGATATTTTATAGCCTATATGTTAATCCAGCTTATAAACTATCCGCGTTCAAACTTTCATCCAAATCCGTTTAGTAATTTTTGCCTGAAAGAGTAACAAACATCCATCCATCCTTTCATCCATACTTACAAACTTTCGCGTTTATAATCCCTTCGTCCACTTTGGTAATTAAACTTACGTAACCAGTTACAAGAGAAGGGTTTTTTTTCGCTGTTTGGTAACTAGTTGTGAGAGAAGAATTATTTTTCCATATTTGTAACTTTTTATGACCAGTTACGAGAGAAGGTTTTTCTTTCGCTGTTTGGTAACTAGTTGTGAGTGGATTAGGATTAGATAACCTATCGCGAAGATTACTTTGAACTTTAGATGTCTTGGCACGGAGCTCTTAACACTTTTTCTATATATTTACAGGTTCAAAAAACGTCCTGGCGTAGATCAGTTCCTGCAAACGGTAGCCAGTTCCAACTACGAAGTGGTGATCTTTACTTCTGAGAACGCGTTCATGATTTGGCCCGTTTTGGACAAGTTGGACCCGGAGAACAAATTCATTACATACAGGCTGTTTAGAGACTCTACACATTTCGTCGATGGAGTACACGTTAAGAACCTTGAGGGACTCAATAGGGATCTATCTAAGGTGAGATCATGATACCCCTGACCCTCCCGACCCTTAGTTTGCAAAGAACCTTCCGATGCGCTCGTAGACCCCAGATTCCGACAGGCATTTGAACTGTAACATAGAGCGACAGTTACACAAAACTCCCCTAAAAGCTAAAAGTCATAATCCCCCCGCCTGCGACAGCCCTAAGCTGAGGTCCAAGTCCCACAGGAGACTCTTTCGCAGATAGCTTAGTTTGTAGTTTTAAACCATTTATTAAGGCTGGAGCTCTGCTCGCCTTTATGCCCGGTAAAGTAGCAAAAGCCTAGTGGTTAGTTTTTTCCCCACCACCAGTTCTGGATGTGGCAACTCTAAGAATTGGCAAGAAACTCAGAAGGATCCATTTTTTTAAATATATAGGTTTAATATTACAATAATGAGTTATCTATTATATTTTTTTAACTTGTAGGTAATAGTTGTAGATTGGAACAAAGCAGCGACTAAGTACCATCCACAAAACTCACTTATCCTCAAGAAATGGAAGGGAGCCGACGACGACACGTCGCTACTGGACCTAGCCAACTTGTTACAAAGTAAGTAATTTCATCATGAACCAAACAAGTAAAGGAAAAGTACTAATTGTGTTACACCCTTAACGGGCAGAGGGAATATAGAACCCATCATATTTTGAACTCTGTTGAATTGTAATAAAGTCCAAACCCTTTGAAACAAACCTACTGACCGTTAAGGTATTAATTTATATATAAATTAAATTAGTCTTGTGGTAATGGAAAAAAAAACAGAATTTTACTACATGCATATGAGTGAATATGTGAAGACTAGCTCGTTATTGGACGCCGACATTCAATGAAATGGCTACAGGACAACTAGCCAAGTCGTTGTTTTTGGGTGAATAAAAATAACCTAAACTTAAATTTTAATCAACTGCCTGATTTTACGTCAGCCAAACTCAGAGGGTCAAAGGTCACAGCTCATTAGAGCCACCCGGCACCCACCCCGCACCACCTCATCGCACGGTGTCCACTCGTTGTCGACAGGTGGTCCACGGGTGGACGCCACATTATCACCAATAAACGTCGCACGGTCAACCAGTGGACTCCGCGCGGTCAACGAGTAAACGTCGCTTGGTCCCGCAGGAGGCGAGACGGTGTCCCGGCTCTAATGAGCTGTGACCTTAATGGGACATTCATTGTTAACTATCTACCAGTGATAGAATATAAAATGCTAATTTTACGCGGACGAAGTCGAGGACAGCAAGCTCGTATAAAATAAATTAATAAATATTTATTTAGTATCAATTTCATTTTCCTTCTTCTCTTCACCAGTCCGTTATAGCCCACTGCTTCTCTTAACAGACCTTGGCAAGCCAAGGTCTTTGAGAGATATTGTCATATTCACCATGCTTGGCTAGCGGATTGGTGATCGCAGTAAGATGGTAACCTTGAGCTGATAGATGCTGCTGCCCATCCATCAGCTGTATATCCCTTCGTCTCCTCTTACGACACTCTTGGGTATACATGGAGTGGTCTATTCTATGCCGGAAACCATACGGCATCATTTTCCTAACTTTTTTTATTTTGTTCCAGCGATAGCAATGTCGGACGTGATCGACGTACGCGAAGTGCTGATGTACTACAGTCAGTTCGACGACCCCATCGCAGCCTTCCGGGACAACCAGCGCAAGCTGATGGAACAGCTGGAGGAGAGGGAGCGGGAGACCAAGGCGCCCGAACAGCTGCTCACCAAGAACTGGCTGAGGACCTTCACGCGACGTTAGTGTGTAAGTTACATTAGCTCTAAGTGGGATTATAGCTCGAAATAATCCTAGGTTTCCTGCCTGGTTTGGTACATGTCCGGACTTGAAATATTTCTCTGGTATTAGGCGTTAGTTGAGTTACGAGCCTTAGTTAGGGGAGAAATGGCATGAACAAGCAGGTTTTGAAAGAGCCACTAACATTATTTCGGTAGTTTAGGAACGAATTTGGTTGGTGATCAGTGTTGTCACTTAAAATGAAAATCAGCAAGCAGCTTTTTTTTTGGACGGAAATATGTCGTTAGCCCCTAGTCTTTTGCTACTTCACCGGGCATAAAGGCACGAGCAGAGCTCCAGCCTAGCAAGAGCGCGCAAGAGGGCGTCCTCTGTGGGACTTGGACCTCGGCTCAGGGCGGTCGCTGACGGGGAATGCAAGCAGCTCTTTAACCAAATTAGTTCCTAAACTACCGAAATAATGCAAGTGGCTCTTTCGAAACCTGGCTCCTTCATGCCACTTCTCCCATATTTGTGAATAAAAGATACGATTTACTAAAGGTCATAATTCATCATCTTCCATCTGTTTAAAGTTCACTGCTGACCATGGGCCTTTCGCGAAAGAGGCGTTGCTAGAGTCACCACGCTTGGCAGGCATGTTGCCAGTTTTCTGATACAGTAGGTATTGTTATAGATGATCTTGTGACAATCAGGAACAATGGCTTAACGTGCTTCATAGACACGGAGAGTAGTTACTCAACCCGGTGAAAGCAAAAACTCAAAACTCAAACTCAAATATTTTATTGCATTCCATGTGTAGGTATTACCTAAGGTGTTACAGAATGAGAATTTTGATTGTATCCTTCTTGCTTTTTTTTTCGACGGGCATTATGTAGTTAGCCAAGAGGCTTTTGCTACTTCACTGGACATAATCCCCCTCGTCCTCCAGCCCTTAGTTTGCAAAGAACCATCCGATGCCCTCGTAGAGCCGAAGTCCGAGAGGCCCGCGAACTGTAAAGTAGAGCGACAGTCGCACAAAACCCCCCTAAAATATTAAAAGACATAATCCCTCAATATCATCGACAGCGAGTGAGTCGAAGTCCAAGCCCCACAGGGGGCGTCTTCTTGCGGAGGTGGCTTAGTTTGTAGTTTTTAAACCATATATTAAGGCTGAAGGTCTGCCCGCCTTTATACTAGGTGGAGTAGCAAAAGCCTCGTGGCTAACTACGTGACATACGTAGCTTGCCACGAGGCTTTAATATACTTCTTGGTCTGATAAATATACTTTTTCGTCTGATAAATATACTTCTTGGTCTGATAAATATACTTCTTGGTCTGATAAATATACTTCTTGGTCTGATAAATATACTTCTTGGTCTGATAAATATACTTCTTGGTCTGACTAATAGAACCCACAACCTCCGATACTCATTCCCCTATGTTACGGAGGTTTCATGGAAATTGGTCTTTCAATTATGTCATTATTAAATACCTGTCTTTTATTGCTTACAGTTTTCGACCAACGCTAGGCTGGATGATAACTCGATTCTGTGAAGTCATTCAAGTTACAAAAGCTGAGCTTTAAGACATGCATTTATATGCATTGTAAGTAATCTTTGTTTCTTCAAATGTTGTTATGAATTGTTGATAGATATCCCATCTTAGTTTTTCGTCGAGGTTGTTTTAAAGCTTTTAGGTATTGTACTTAAGACCGAGGGATAACTATTAAAGCCTGTATTATTTTTAGTAGCCATTACTTGATAAATTGCTGAAGATTAAAGCAGATTGCCATATCAAAAAAATACACAAGAGGCTACTTGTCATCTTGAGGCTACCACACAAATTCTTGAAGATTTTTTCAAAACAGCACAATAGTAAGATAAAATTAGTACCTAATATTTACGCTAGTTGACACTTTTGAAATTATTTTTATATGTTTAAGTATGGTTTTACTAGACCAAGAAAAAATATATGGTATTTTTCTAGATCTAGTCAGCGCTACAATACATATTTTAAAATTGATGTGACATTTTGAGATGAATACGATGTCAGTCCATTTGGTCTATATATTATATTATCTGTGTCGTGACGTCAATCCTAGATCGATGACGTCATGATTCAGAAAATGTAGTAGTAAAGGATTGCGTTCTTGTTTTTTAACGTATCAAAATGACTGATCGCGCTTTCAGAATTTAAAGACATAGACAAAAAAATCATATTAAGTTCATACAACAATCTCCAAGGTTTTTGAACAGAAATTATTATATTTAGGTTCCATATCTTACTATATTAATATTATAAACGCGAAAGTTTGTAAGTATGGATGGATGTTTGTTTGTTCCACTCTTTCACGCCAAAGCTACTGAATGGAATTGGCTTAAATTGCACCGGGATAGGTAATACGTTGGATTAACATATAGGTTACAAAATAACGCGGATAAAACCGCGGGGCGCAGCTAGTGACAAATACTTTCAGAAATAAACACCATTGTAATATAATTTTATATGGGTCAACTAGCTTATTTTACCTGACTATAGCCAAGCTCAAATACTTATGTGTATATAATAATATGTGTTCAAATTCTAGTTCCTAGCGCCTACTACTATCTTATAAATTACTATTAAGTTTATTCTAGCACATGTATGGTAGCCACAATAGGCTAGTTGACACTGTTTTGAAATTATTTGTATATGTTTAAAAATGGTCTTACTAGATCAAGAAAAAAATATGGTATTTATTTGAGATCTAGAAAGTACTAAAATAAATATTTTGAAATTGGCTTGACATTTAGAGATGAAAACGATGTCATTCATATTGATATGTACATTACCTGTGTTCAAGATCGATGACGTCATGACTCAGAAAGTGTAATAGTATAGGATCGCGTTCATGTTTTTTAACAAGATTTATGACGTCACAAAATGGCTGATAGCGTTTTCGGAAGTTAAAGACATTGCCAAAAGAAATCATTTTCATATTGAGTTTATACTAACATACCTATTTAACTTTTATGAACATAAATTATTGTATTTAGGTTCCGTATGATAAATACTTTTAGAAATAAACTTCATTGTAACATAATATCATATGTGTCAACTAGCGTTTTCAAATTATTTATAAGTAAACTACAACAAAAAATATACAATGTATGTTAATTCGTCATATTAAAATGTATTTAGAAACTGATTATAAATGTTTATATTTTACGTATGTTAATGTGGGATTGTTACTATGAGGTGTATAAGTTACGGCTAATAGCCGAAGTGCGGCTACAACTAGGTGCAGCCGACAACTTGCGGTTAAACTTAGGTCAACCTTAATAAGTTCCTATAAGTTCCTCTAAGTTAACTCTAAATTAAACAATACCTATGCAAGGGACAAAAAGGTGTTGGGGTGGTTAAAAAAAAAAATAACCTAAACCTAAACCAATGGAGTCGAACAGGGACTTATAAACGCATGTGGCCGACTGCACCTAGTTCTAGCCGGCTGAAATTAGGTGTAGCCGCACTTCGGCTATTAGCCGTAACATATAGATTGGTAAATTTTAAAGTAAATAAAACAAACTTAAAATTTATTTGAAATAAATTGGTTTTGTGAACTTCACTTTTACTTTGAAATTGATTTGTATTTAGTTTTTTCACTTTGAAACTACAATAGATTTTCGATTTAACTGTATGTCATGTATTTCGTTGATGTCTTCCAAATACAAATTACTGTTTATTATTCATCATCATCAGCCCGTATAACGTCCACTGCTGAACATGGGCCTCCTCCCGAAGGAGGGTATCTGCCATAGTCACCACGCTTGGCAGGCGGGTTGGTGACCGCAGTATTATATTGTAACATACAAGGAAACGCTGCTGCCCGTTCCCTGGTAAACACTTGTTATAGATGATGTTATAACAATCGGGACCAACGGCTTAACGTGCTTTGGCACGGAGGGCAGTCGCAGAGGGAGGGCCTCAGCCAACAAGACCCGGAAAGAAATCTACACAAAGATTTCTTGTCCGGCGTGGGGATCGAACACACGACACCTGAGATTTAAAGCGAGCCAAATACCGCTACGCTACGGAGGTTGTTTATTATTAGATGTAGTTTGAATGTGGCTATTGGTTCCACACTAAAGTATCTTAGAACTGCATAAACAAAACTGAAGTTTACTTTAAACTGAATTTAGGCTGCATAAAGTGGTAATTTTACAATCTGACCAATTCACTCACAAAGTCCTCGCACTAAAAAATAATTGCGAATTACGTAAAAAAGGGACGGCGATGATTGCTATAATTTTTTAACGTTTTTCAATTAATCTGCTCCGTTGTTGCTATTGTCTTTTTAACTTAATCTCACTTCAGATTGCAGATCTATGAACTCAGTCGTTTGCGAATAAGTAATTTATTAAACGTTGCACTATCGGAATTAATGATAAGTCTATAAGGTTTAAAACTACCTCGCGCTATGAATTAATTTTATTGTGTATATGTTAGTGTGTTGATTGGACGAATGCTATGTTGTTTGTATAAACTCAGTCATGTAGGTAGGGAATATAGTTGTTTATAAATTAAATTGTTGTTTTATTATAAACCCCATGGAGGGCGTCATCTTACGTTGTGAGGAGGGATGCCCTGGTGCCCCAAGGTCTCCAGAACCAATAAATAGATCACTACTCCTGGACCCATGAGAGTGGTGTAGGTAGGAGATCAAGTGTCCTGGGGCAAAAATCTGCTACCCCTAAACTGTTTACGTTATATCAATATATACGTATATGTGAATATTTTAAAATCGAGGATTGCTAATATTGTTTCGGTGCCCTCCCAGGCTTGGGGGCGCCAGGGTAGTGCCCCGCCCAACACTGAATACTACGCCAGTGCATGAGAAACCCATTCTAACTAGTGGGGTCGCTATGTGGACAAGGGCCCCGATGCATACCTTCACGAGCTGGCGAGTTTTCTGACCCCCTCTTTTCAAAGCTTAGGTTAGAGGGCCCTCTGAGGTCCGGGGCCCAGGTACACTGCACCATCTAGCCCACGATAGCTACGCCACTGATTCTAACACATACCACACAACTCAAGGGTCCGGGAGTAGTGCACCATTTATTGGCCCTAGAGAGCCCGCGGCATAGTTGTTACAGACTCCGTCGGAGGGCACCAGAATTGTGCGAATGCAATATAGAAAGAAAGAAAATACATTTAATTCAGCACAACACACAAGATATTAAATATAACATGTAAATGTACAAAACAATGAGACGCCTTGCATGTTCTGCCGAAAAAGTCGCCACCTCAGCATAGGCTAGGCGATACCTAGCGCTGGTTTTCAGTTGGCAACTCGAGTAGTGACCCACGGACAAGGGATGGTACACTTAAACAGTATACTTAGGTACAATTCATGCAAATTTATAGGGAAAACTAAATAAAAAAAGTAATAAATGAATGGAATACGTATTATATATTATTATATATATATACATAGCTTAACGTCAAACGAGAATAAATATATATGAAGTATTTGTCCTTATTAAACATAAATACATATTTGGTAAAAAAAAAAAAGATATACATTTTAAATAAATAAATAAACTTTAACTAATGCTATAATTATACTGCATATTCTAAAATTACACAATAACAATTACGGCTACTTCCGGTGCAACTGTCAGCTGTGACATGGGTGAACTGCCGATTAATTTTATTGTCAACTCAGCATGTTTCAACGTGTGGCTCTTCACTTATCGTTAAAACTAAACCTAAGTAATCCTAAAGGTAAGTAATTCAAGAAATTCAAGTTAATTATTATATTAAAATTCGAATCAAATAACAATTACTACAACTACCTAAATCTGATGTCCTCAGTAAATCGACGGCTCGAAGGACCCGAAAGTTTAGGTGGGTAGGTCCGTCCTACTAAACGACTATCGTGCTGCCCAAAAAGGGAGGGTTACTCTTATAAAAAAAAAAATTATGTCGATATAATAACTGTAGATTTTACAAGTGTAAATACCAAGGACAATATAATAAAATGTGTGAGAAATTTCAACAATTCTAACAAACAGAATAAGCTCAATACAACACATTTAAAACTTGAAGGACCCAGTAGACCTATTTACGTAGCTGAAGCGACTCTTCCACCTAGCGCGATCTTTCGCTAGTAATGAAAATTACAAGTATTGCTGGACCTCCTTTGGAAAGGTCTTTCTGCGAAAAGCGGATGGCGAAAAGCCCATCAGCATTCAATCTGAATCAGACATAGATAACCTTCGCAAAAATAAATGACTAGTCTCGATTCCTGCATGCAAAATAATGTTATGTTATAAGATTTTGTGTCATTCCTTTTCTTTCAATATGTTTAGTTATATAAGTTTTAGATTTAGTCTCTGCTTTAGTAAACCCAACAAACACACTGAAACAAGAGTACCCATACACAAGATATATTCCTCCCACTACACTACAAACAATACACCAAACACACCGAAACAATACAAAGCTTAGTTACTATAAAAATACACATTAAATACAAGTGCTTTCAGTTCCCAACATCCAATTTGATACAATCGAATCGTGCTGTAGCCAAACAATATAAAGCCAACAAGGCCTGCGAGTCCCTAATCAGTACCCTACGTTCCTTAAAATTTAAAATTCGATATCATTGAAAACATACACGAGGAACTCGACCAAGTCACCGTTGCCGACGCCACCACCTGCATGATTGAAGACTCTAATCAAATAGCTATGTCCCATAAAAATGCCCTTAAGATCCTAAGCCAAAACATTCGTAGCATTAAAAGAAATTTTGATGGCTTGACAACATTACTTAAGAGAAGCAATACAACTTGGGATTTGATCGTTCTAAGTGAATGCTGGTTATCAGTCGCACCGTATATTCCACCTATTTCTGGTTATAATTATGTAACTTCAAAACGTAATAATACACAGAATGAGGGACTAGTAGTGTATTCTCGTTGTAACATCCCCATATCTGTAACAGAACCAGTAGTTCAAGATGCAAACTGTTTAATTATAAAAATAAACAAGGACACCGTGATAATTGTTGTATACCGTCCCCCATCTGTCTATAATATTACAAATTTCTTAAGCTCCCTAAATCATCTACTGAAGACTATGTCTTCGATCAAAAATATAATTATGACGGGTGACATAAATATAGATATCTCCATGAATAGCTCTGATACGCGCTTGGCCGATTACCTTACCCTTGCCGCATATCACGGAATGTTGCCGGCTCATCTAATCCCTACCAGAGGAAACTCTTGCCTTGATCATGTCATGATAAAGTCAAAAAAACGCTCCTATTGTTGTGTTGCAAATACGTCACTAACTGACCATGATACAGTTTTACTGTTTCATCACACCTATGACCATCTAAAAACGAGTTCTCAACCGACGAAAACAATCTCCCAGATCAATTATGATACAATGGAAGAAGACCTCCATAATATGAAGCTAGATGCAGTCTACAACAGCGTGGATGTTAACGATGCCACAAACTATTTTATTAATGCATTAAATACTGTTATAGTCGCTAACTCAATTTTGAAGGTATTGCCAAATCGTAGAAGACTGCGAAAGCCATGGATGACGACGGGTCTCCTGAGATGTCTAAAAAATCGTGACAATCTACACCTAAAAGTTAAAAAATCACCGCAAGACGAAGTCCTTGTTCTCACTTTTAAGAGATACAGGAATTACTGCACGATGTTGATAAAAAAAGCTAAGATTGACTATGACAAGACCCAGATAAAAAACGCTCAAGGCAACAGTAAAAAACTCTGGGAAGCAATTAAATCAATAACTTACACGACTAAACAAAAAACCCATGCTACTGAACTTCTGTCTCCAATGCAACCCAAAGATTCTGTCAATAAAACGAACACTTACTTCGCAAACATTGGTCGCTCATTAGCTGAAAAACACTGTGTGACTTCGAATACGACTAGTAACGCAAACAAATATAACCACACATTTGTTCTACTGGAAACAGATAACTCGGAGATCGAAATAATTATAGATAATCTCAGAAGTGACTGCGCGGTTGGCGCTGATAATATTTCAGGGTCACTGTTAAAAAGGTTTCAAAATATTCTTATACCACCAATTACATTCATATGTAATTTAGCTTTCTCTACCGGTACCTTCCCAAATGCCTTCAAACTAGCAATTGTGCATCCGATCTACAAGTCCGGGGACAGAGACGTGCCGAGCAACTACAGACCAATATCCATCCTTCCAACGCTCTCTAAAATATTGGAAAAGCTAATGAATATTAGGCTAACTAAGTATCTTGATAGATATGGGATACTCGCCCCCACACAATATGGTTTCCGCTCTGGAATATCTACAAGTACTGCTGTGCTCAACCTAACCAATGAGATCATTAGTAAAATGGATCAAAAGGAAAAGGTCATGGGTATATTCTTAGACCTATCGAAAGCCTTCGACACAGTCTCTGTCCCCCTACTCGTTGAGAAGCTCGAGGATGTAGGTATTAGAGGTACACAACTGTCTCTTTTTAAGAGTTACCTCAGTGACAGACGACAATGCGTCAAAATAGGTGCATGGACCAGTGATGCACTTCCCATTACCTACGGAGTGCCACAGGGCAGCATATTGGGGCCGACACTTTTCATTTTATTTATTAACGACCTCTGTCACCTTCAACTGTCACGTGGTACCATTTTTACCTACGCAGATGACACCGCCCTGATATTTCACGGCCCTTCCTGGGAAACGGTGCAACATTCGGCCCAATGCGGATTAAATAAAGTTACAAACTGGCTAGCCTCGAACAAGCTCACCCTAAACGTTGAAAAAACTGCGCACGTAACATTCTCATTATCAGCCGCGGGCAGATGTCCGCGCTCTTCTTTCAAATTAACTGCCCACTGCTGCAACCTAACATCTGATTTTCCCTGCAGTTGCCCAGAACTTAAAACTGAGAATATCATCAAGTACTTGGGAGTTCAAATTGATGATACCCTATCATTTCGAGCGCATATTGACTCACTGACCTCCAGATTGAGAAAGATGATCTACATTTTTTCTAATCTGCGACACGTTGCAGATGAGAAGGTTTTGAAAATGGTATACCTCTCTCTTTGTCAATCCATTACACAGTACTGTATAGTGGCGTGGGGAGGTTGCGCTAAATCCTACCTCTTAAAATTAGAGCGAGCGCAAAGAGCTCTACTTAAAGTAGGTTGGAAGCTTCCTTTCCACTCCCACCCCACTGCAGATCTGTACAAAACCTGTGGAGTACTCTCGGTCCGGGCACTGTTTATACGTACTGTTATATTAAAAACCCATTCTGTAACTCCATATTATCCAGAAAATAATGACAGATCTAATAGACGTAAACACGCTATTTGCCCACCAAGACTAGTCAATACTACTTTAGCCCAGAGAAGTTTCTGTTTCTTAAGCAGTTACCTATATAACAGAGTAAATAAAGTTAAATATAGTTACCCATTACCTAGCCAAAAATGTAAAATGGCTGTCACTAGTTGGTTGTCTGACCTGGGTTACGATGACACTGAAGGATTATTGCAAATAGTACAGTAATACAAATGTATATAAAATGATAATAATGTGGTTATACAATTTAGTAATAATAAATATGCACTAATAATAATTTCATAAATTACAATTAACTAAAGAATATACCTAAATATATTTTATTTAATTTATATATAAATAAACAAGTTAAAACATACTATAAATAAACTAATCATCCAATATAATAGACGGATACACTTGATTTAACGTTTTACTGATAGTACACCAAAACAATATAATTATATAGACAATATAATATTGTATATGCGGACATCATTCTTTATAACGTTATAAATATAAAAGAATAGTAAGTGTATAGCTGCATTTATGATTTATAGTGTTTATAATAATTACTAATATTTCTGGCTAATAAGTCCTACTCTTATCACTTACACCACACGATCACACACACACATACTTACTTACGCACGACACGCATACGCTCCTAACTCATTGATTTAGCCATTCATTACACAGTACGCACTACACACACATGCACCCACACACTATTACAATACACACATAGATATCATTGAAGTGACACTTCAATTTTGTTGTGGTACATTGTTGATCCTATTTTTCTGAATACCTACATATTTTAATTAAATGTAAATTACAAATGTATGTGATATTTCGAGGTAGGGGGCCTGGAGATCTGTACTATACGAGCCCCGAGCCCAGAACAGACTCCAGCTCTCACAAGGAACAAAATGTTGTTTTTTACGTTTATGTAATTTAAATTGTCGATCCTCTGTACCTTTTGAGAGAAATAAAGAATTATTATTATTATTATTATTATACACCCCTCCGTCGCCGAAGGTTCGTTTCGGTCCTGCACAGGCGGAGGGGATGAGTACATTTTTAAAAATACTACGGGAATTAAATGATATTGTGTCCATTTCGAAATAAAATCATTACCTTAATTATATATTATGTTGTTTTATTCATCATCATCATCATCATTACAGAAAAATAAATGGAAAGAAGATTCGTCTTTTGTATTTTCAACACTCTCATTCTGCTTCTTACTCCAAACATCTAACAGACCGATTTCTATATCTTCATTCTCAAATGCATCATAAATTTCTTGTTCATTAAACTTGTTCACTTTCCTAATGTACTTATTCTCGCCTAAATTAAAATGTTCCGGTATTATCTTTAGCTGTCTCCAAAGGTTTCTTACATCTTCTATCGATGTCACTTCTAATTCTTTTGGTTCTGTCACGTAACCTTTGCTCCATTCGCTCAACAGTTCTACACTAGTATCTTCGAAAAATGCAGTCATGTGTTCAGGACACAATGAGTGACAAGAAACATCACCTAAAGAGTTTAACATAAGCACGTGATATTTATCATCTTGGTCTATAACAGACAAGCCCGTTATTGATGTACACAGTCTACGGTCTATTGGATTATATATATCACAGCAAAGCAGTTTCTCTTTAGCTTCATTCAATACTTGTAGGATACTTGGTGGTCTGTATGGGATAACAACACTACTGATATCTGTGTCTCTCTCTAATCTGTTTCCATAGTTACTGAGTACACACATATCTTCACACCATTGGCTACTTAAACACACTAATTCTTTGCTATACTCGAATCTGTGTACGGACATGTACGTAGGTACACATTGCATGCCGTGTGTCCACCGCTGCACTGCTTTCAGTTTGTTTTTATCTTGTTTATTGTACCTTACATCTAATAGGAATAAGTGGTGGTCTGTTCCTAAGTAAAGCATGCGTTTATCAGTACTGTGTTTAGCTACACTTATATCATTACATTCACTATCGTCTGTAATATTTCTATGCTGCTTCCATCTTTGGAAAGCATTGTTTGTTCTTTTGTCATATAGTGTTACAGCATTTTTGGCGACATGAGTGAAATATCCTCTTTCAGTACCAATAACAGTACTCCAGTTGTCTATGAGACTTTCAACTTTACCTCTGAGTTGTTTACTTCTTCCAGTCATCCTATCTATGTTAATGATAGTTAATTTAAAATCTAATGTAGTTACATAGAGAATATTTTTATGGAATTCATCAAATGAAATACCAGTTAAAGGCATTTTTGATTTCATTTCTTTGATTTTTTCTATATGTATTAAGCCATCCGGCTGACGAATTTTTAATATAAATATCTTGTGCTTGGTTCTCAAAGCTATGATGTTTTGTGAAAATACTGTTTCAAGAATATTGAGATCATCCCCACAGTCGAATTTTACCATGTCCTGTTCTATTGTTAGATCAAAGATGGAGAAATGAGTTACATCTGAAACAAAAAAAGAAAATGATTTTAGTACCCATACACCTTATATTTTAATTAGAACAAGAGGCTCCTCAGAGTAATTAAAAAAGAAAATTAAAATGAATAAATTTTCTCTCTCATCTTTTGAATTGGGTTATATCCCCACACAAACACTAGGTACATAACTACATACTATGGATCTTTTTGGGAACTAAATTTAATTACTTGGAGTAAAAGTTTTATCAAATTGACACATTATGTGTTTTTATTTATATTTTAAAATTGTTGAATACTTTACTAATGACTAAATTTCAAAGTTGAGATTAGAGACAGGTTATAATACAGATTGATAAATTTCGACGACCAGTTGGGGTTCCACCGTAGGTGAATGGTTAAGGCATTAGGGCCTAAACCTAAGATGCAGGTTCAAATCCTGCCGGTGGTCAAATTTTATTAATCTTTTTTTTTGAAATTTGTTTTTGCGTGATACATTCTAGGTATGCTTTCTATCCATGAATTTTATATATATATAGGAATTATCAATGCAGAAATTACCATTTTTCATAAAAAAAAATTAAATGCTGTTTAAATTACACTTACACACACAACTAAATTCACTATACAACAAGTAGTCCAGCCCATTCAATGATATGAGGTGCATATTCCCATGACCAGCATAGTACCAGTTGTAACTGTTCTCAAAGTAAGGGTCAGGGTTGTCTTCGTAGTGAGCTGCTATATCCACCAGATGCTGAGGACAGTGCAGCACCTCATCATTGATCAATTCATATTTACGTTTCCTGCTAATGCGACCTGAAAATTAATAGGCAGAAGTTTAGTCTGAGTAAGTACAAATAATCTATACTAATATATAAAGTTGTAGAGTTTGTTGCTAAAAACCTAGCTAGGGGGATGTTAGAAGTAAAATAAAACATGCAGATATTTCTTTTAAATGTTGTTTCTCTGTCTGTTTTTAGGGCTAATCTCTGAAACTGTAGCACGAATTTTAATGAAAAATTGCATGGCAGTACCTTTCATCCTCGGTCAACATTTTAAATAATTTTAATCACAGAAAATTTATGAGTTCCCGTGGGATAGTTATAAAACGTAAGGAATAACAAACACCATGTGGACAAAGTTGTGGGCATCAGCTAGTAATAAATGAAAATACTAAAAGGGGAACTATAAGGCTCCAGATTTACAATTCTAGAATAGGTTTAAGGGTGTCATCAGATATTCCAGTCCTATAAAGGGTTTCATAGTTAAAAAAAAGTTAGAGAACACTTAATATTTTATATACTCCATACTCACTCATAATTCTTTTATAATGCTGCAATGTGTCCCTCCATACCATTTTTTTCTTCATATACTCAGTTACTGGGTCTTTAAGCTCAATGTTTTTGATCACTGATATCATTTTAGGCATCAAGCTTCTATGAGAAAACGTTTCAAAGTATCCAGACTTAAGTCCTCCATCCCAGTCTTCGTGGAACTTGTTCAAGGGATGTCCGGGGAGACAAAAGTGTTTGTTATTGAGATAGTGTCCTGCCGTAGTGTGCCTCTGCCTTACAATTTGATTATAAAGCGTGTGCACCTTATTATGATTCTCTTGGATAAAGTCTATTATGTTTTCTGCAGATGCTTTATTGTCTAAGTTGTCCGCTGTCAGAGTTTTGGACTTCTTTTTCTATGAAAGATATATTAATATATTAAAGACTGTTTTTTATTTTTTTTTAGTCTACTAGTAATCTTGTTAACCCCTCGTGCTAAGCTAAAATGCTTGTGTTACGAGTGGGTTCACGTCGGTAGTGCAATGGGTGGGGTTCGAACCGGCGACCTCAAGATCACAAGTCCGACGCCCTAGCCATTGGGCTACGGCCGCTTAATTGTTGATTACAGTATTGTACTAATACACTAATTAAAGATATAAGCGTTACTCACGCATTACCTACCTTTATTATATCAATTTTACTATCTTCCGCAGCCATTATTTAAATAGTTTTAACGAATTGAACACACTGTGAACCTTCCTAACCTCAATTGAATAATAGAAACAATCAAACAATCATTCAAATTATTTTTTATTCTGTGTTTACGATGTACTCCTTGTATAGGTTTTTAATAAAAGTAAACAGTATTAAAATCTATAAAATAATTTATAATAAATTAAATGTTTCATCATCAGCTGATTTTCAAACAATCGAAAGTTGAAACTCTCAAGACTCTCATCAACAACACTGATTTTTTTTTTTTTTGGTTGACTGACTTTAGCTCTTTAGAATTTAGAATAGGCTATGACTACATCAGCCTTTTCAGCTTAATTCAACATAGAAATATTTCATTTTGGTGCATTTTTGGTGGCAAATATTACTACTATATATTTACTATAAAATTTATTAACTATCACCAAAATAAAATATTTAGCGGTATATTTAATGTTCAAATAATAATTTGACCCCGAATATCACCAACCACTGATCGGGTTTTCTCGGAGGTTTCTTTTGCAAATTCCATCAGGATTGGTCGGCAATAACGAATAGACGAACAAGCCGAACCAAACGCATTGAACACCTATCCATTAAATAATAATACGTTACTTAATCCATAAGTGAATGTAAACTAATACACTCTCCGACGAAAAATTATAGGTAAGGATTCCTTCTGGACTACGGAACCCTAAAATCATAGGTAGGTAAGGACTCAAATAAAATATGATGTATCAATTTAGAAATTTATTTCAAATAAATAAATAATAACAATTATATCAATCTATTGATTCTGTAAAGTAAACCATAATTTTTCCATGTCCCCACAACAACAGGTGTTTTATTGCTCTTTCAAACACCATACATAAACTCCGGAAACGAAAATGCTGCAAACACAGTGAACACCAAGATGGAATAAAAAGTCACAAGAATATCTCTCTTCACGTTCATGTTCGGATCATTTAGACAACAATTACGTCTACTAATGTTTGTATTCTTTAATAATGCTATTTCCTTCTTACTTCTGTTATAGCTATTTTTAAAGCCCATATTACTATTAATTGATTTGCATTCTGCTTTGTCTGAGTTTAACTTGCCTAACCAATCGGATATTCTGTTTTTAGTTTTCAATTTTTGTTCAGAAATTATTGGATGTTGCAAATTATTAACATATTCGAGATTTTCAGAATGATCTGAACACACGGATCGGAAATCTGAACACGATATAACAGAGTGCATGGAACCACATACCAACATAGATTCGCTGACGTTGGTCCCGTAGCTGATGCTAACCGGAAACAATATTGAGGGAACTTCGGTTAATCGATCATCGCATTGGTTTTTTAAATCAACATAAGCGTCTTTGCATCCAGTCCCATTTATATCCTGAAGTTCCAGATTGAGGTTCATTCTACTACTTCTTTCAAATTTATGGTTATCAGATAAGTACAACTCATAAATGGATGATTGACTCTGGCTGGATTTTAGCTGTTGCAATTTATCTAAAGATGTGGTCGAAATCAATTTGCTCTTATTCGAATGTTCCATTGTTTCTGCGTTATTAAATATTGTTTCTATTTCCTTTAAATCTCCATTAAAGTCTGTATCGGGTTTAGTTAGCTTTGTCTGACAGGTTGTGATTTTTTGAATTTCATTTAACAGTCCCACTAGTACGTCCAATGATTTAGTCACGTCAATATCAGTTTGACCTGTTGATGTATTTATGTCTTTAGTCCCATTTGCTGCGTTTGTTTGTAAATCATAATCTGGTTCAATACTGTATTGATGTCCATTAACGACAGGTTCTCTTTCACTTACAACTCTGCTGTATTGCTTTTGATTCGAATTTATAAGATCAATACTGCTACAGTTGGTTTCTTTAGAATCTTTCTCCTTTAGGCATGATTGGTTTCCATCACAACATTGAACGTCCTTGTCTTGCGCGGGCTTAGCCAGTATAGATTTTGATCCAAATGCTTGTGCTACTTTATATAACTGCATAATGGATGGAGTGTATTGACTTGAATTATATTCGGGTATGACATAGCCCACAGTAGCAATTTGCATTGGTATTTGTGCAGAACTCCAATTAAAATGAGTTGCGGATAAAGCAGGCAAATTATTTAAATCTGTAAAGTTATTTATTTTTTTCTCTCGGAGGCTACTTGAGAGAGTAGTTTTCAGGACCAACGAGGTTGTATCTCCGGACTGTAGCACAAACATTTGCTGCATCGAATGGTTTGGCGTCAATGTCATATTTTTAATCCTCAATCGTTTTTGAAAAGTGCCCACCGACAATCGTCTATGTAAAGCATGCTGTACCTTGTTCATGTCTTTCAAAGCTTTAAATGGCTGCATATCGGATTTGTGAGGTTTCATCTCAATGTTTATAATATGTTTGTCTTCATTTTTAGCAGATTCTTTCTTCTTTTCTGTTCGTGGTACGACCACATAACTATTCTTATCATCAAATTGATTTTCTATGCTGGCCTCAGCGCAGTCCTTACGGTGACAATCTTCATATAAGTTTTTCAGCAGTGAACGATTACCATGAATACGATAATTACTCAAATCTGTTCTGCTTTCATTGATCGATTGAGGCAAAACCTCTAAATTATTAATGTGATGATTGGCCATAATAATATTACTGACAACGTCGTTTAATTGGCGACCTATTTCTGTGGGTACTTCTAACGATGGTGACGAACTTATAGACGCTGCAAAGAGAAACATAAAATCACAGACTATTGGATCATTTGGACATGGGCCGTGGACAATTTAAGAAAAAAATAATGTTTTTTTTTTATCCTATGATTTATGGGAAAGTATTATATATTCACTGGTTTGATCTATTATATTCCTCGTCTGACGTAGGAGTCATTACAGATGTAGGTACATGTGACAACTATAAATTTTCAAAGCCTTTACCTAGCTCGATGTCAGATAATAGGGATGTGCTCGATAGCCGTTTGGTTTCTTCCATGCCCCGTGCAGTAGATGAGGCGCGTCCGTAACGATGTTTCACGTACGATTCAACTTCCACCATCTTCTTCATTCTACATTGCATAGATCAAAACATCACATTAGATATCGCAGAAAAATAATACTTATACTATTAACAAACAAATAAAATTGATAATCACATCTCTAAGTTCTAAGCATTTGGTCGTAAGTGACAGTTTACGATAAATGTTTCTGATGTATAATCGCACATCCGACCTTATGCTTCTGAGCTCTAGATTTGTTATATTACATTTTCCAGTTCAAACTTAATTAACTTCAATTTCACATTGAAATATGTAAATATGTATCGTGGGTTCGATCACCACTATGAAAAAACATTGAGTAAATTCTAAGCTTTCTTTTGCGTTTAGTTGGGTAGTTTAGAGGGTAGTGCCTCCATTCCCCGTAAAGCACGTAAAGCTGTTGGTGCCGACTGGAAACAGCAGCGTTTTCCTGTGTATATGCTGTACATAATACTGCGGTCAAGAACCCGCCTGCCAAGCATAGTGACCATGTCTAACTCTCCCTCGGGAGGAGGCCTAAGTTCAGCAGTGGACGTTATACGGGCTGATGATGAAACTAAAATACTTAGTGAACAATACTTACAAACTTTCAGGCGATTCAGGCACATTTTGTTTCACGGACGAGCACGTTTTAGTTCCAGGTTGGTTCAAAATCTCCCTCACTTGGGTGCCAGAAGATCGCGGCCTCCCTGCTTAATTAAAAATAAAGGATGACAATTATTTTAGTAAATTAAGAATTATTAAAATTATATTCAGTTAAGCCGGCCGGTAAAAGTCTAATAAAACAAATAAATTCACCTTTACAGACCTAATTGTTGTCCTGGAGTTGCCTGTTTTACTGAAACCATGGATGTTGGTTCCAAACTTTTCTTAGATTTAGTTCTTGAATGAGCAGATCCAATATTTCGTTCTGTGGGCGTCGTAGCTGCCAGCCGTTGCAATCGATCGGCCATTAAATTCCTTCCATATTTACTCTGATACTCCTCACTATGCGCTTGAACATAAACTCTTTTTGGTTGGGCTAATGAATTTAATCGTGAGCTAAATTTCGAAGGACCACGTACCGCTTCACCTCTAGCTTCTTTAACTTCGTCTAAAATATCACAAATTTTATTTTTTTCTCCTTTATCATGCTTATCATTGACTGGAGTTTGTTGGAATGGAATTTTCGGAGCATCCATCACACTTTTTTTTAGTTTTTCTTTCGGCATTGGAGTGGCTTTCAGTCTATATTGAGCCTCATTTTGTCCGTCGACACGTGATTGGTATTTTGGATTTTTTCGTACGTGGCCTCTAGCATCGGCGGAAGTATCAGGCTTTTTTGTCAATTTTTGATCCACAATGTTTCTGTGATGATTTTTTTGCACATTTTCGAAATTGTGTAGAAGTTGTGATATAGCTTTTAGTGGATTGTCACGGATTTTAACTATTGGGCTACCAATCGTTCTTTTTCTTTCTTTTGTTTTATCTTTTTCCTTGAATTTTTGGTTACTTGTCATAGGTTCTTTAGGAATTTTTACTTTTAGGTGTGCTTTTGCTTGTTCTTCTGATTGTTTCAAATTTTCAGAGTGATCACCTTTTTCGATACTAAAATAACTGGCATTAGATGAAGACGCATGATGTTTTAAACTTGTTCCACTGTCGCTCCCCTGAGAAACATTTGCATCGACATTTAAATTATCCGGATAATTTGCAGTAAACTTGCTTTTGAGCTTACATTCGACTTCTTGCGATTTCCCTAGCTTGTTAAGTAAATCATAAATTTTATCTATACTTTTTCTGCATTCAACTGGCGCTGCGGCTTTCTTAGAATTATGCTTGCCGACTTCCGATGGGTCTTTTTCATCCGGAGTATTAGATGGAACTATATTGTGAATATTCCGAGAAGTTACTGCTTTAGACATATTTTCAAGGATTTCACACGATTTGTTGTTGAACCTGTAAGAAAATAGATATAGATAAAAATACTATGTTATAAATATTTATTAAATTATTATACATACATTCATAAGCTCACGCCTGTTTCCCAGCGGGGTAGGCAGAGACAATGGACCTCCACTTGCTACGATCCCTACACACATCTTTCGCTTCATTCACTCTCATAACATTCTTCATACAAGCACGTCGGTTAAGGGTGGATCTTATTTGACCTTTTGCAAGGATGTCTCCGATTTGGTCAGAGAACGTTCGTCGAGGTCTTCCTCTTCCGACTGTGCCACTCACACTTGCCATGTATACCTGTTTTGTCAATCTTTCTTCATCCATTCTTTCCACGTGACCAAACCATCTCAACATTCCCTTCTCTATCTTCGTAATCACGTCCTCTTTCACTCCACACCGTTCTCTTATCACGCTATTCCTTATTCTGTCATTTAATGTTAACCCACACATACTTCTCAAAGCTCTCATTTCCACTCCATTAATTTTACTTTGATCCTTCTTCTGCCATACCCAACTCTCGCTACCATACATCAGTGTCGGAACTAACACTCCCCCATGCACAGCTAACCGAGCCTTTTCAGACACTTGTTTACTGCTCACAAAGGAGTGCAGTGCCCCGTTCACCGTAAATTATTATATTGTAGCCGAATCCGAAAATATATTAGATCACTTACGGTATTAAGTCAACATTTTCTTTGTTTTCACTATTTTTATTTAACACGTTGTCTAAGATTGCAACTCGCTGCTTTATTAACTTCATATGAATGTCGTTTGGTGCCACGGAATCTATGGAAAACTCTTTATCGTCTTTCTCTTTTCTCTCCATGCTTATAAACATCACTTCAGTTTCAGTATTGTCTGAATAATAATTTCTATTATCATATTTTGTTTCCTTATTGGTTGCTACTGAATTCTGAATATCCGGATCGTCTCCAACACATGGAAGCAAAACTTCTAGCACTTCCCGTTTTACTGATGATGTTTCATTTTTTACTTTAATTTGCTTGGATTCCTTTAGAACGTTATTATTTTGTCCATAAATCGAATCGTAGAAGGATTTATTAGTTATGGATAATTTGGTTACAGAATTTGATGATTGCGGCATTACAGACGCTTTTCCATATTTATGTTTTGACACCCTACACTTCTCCGCTAACGCTTTTTTGTTTCTCTCACGTCTCTCTCTTATCTCCATCAACTTTTTCCTTTTTTTCTCTTCTATGTAATAAGATTTGTTTTCATAGGGCGATTTGATTCTGACTCTTGTTGGAGATTTTTTCTTAGGCAATGCTTGCAATAAGTCTTCATTCTCTTCTGGTAAAGGTTTCTGACTAGTGAACTGTTGAATTGAAACCAGCAAGTCATCGGGAGGAATTATATTATTATCTGTGACATTGTCATTCGTTTCTTTGTCCTCTGCAATGATTTGGTCCATATTACTAGAAAAGCTGGATTCTTGATAGCCAGTAGTAATTGTATATTCACTTTCATCGTCAGACGCATCACAATCTAAGTATTCATCTTCGTTTTGATCATTTGCATTTTGAGAATCTTTTAGCATTCTAGAATTTTCACCGAAGGGTTGCTTCTCAGTTAAATTAGTTCCATTAGCATTTTGTGTGTAGCTTACATCATCAACCTTCCTATTTTCAACATTTGCGTCATTAATATTATACAGTACCTTTGAAAAAGCTGGTACAATGGCATGAATATTATATGTATTCCATAAACATTCCTTGGTTTCTATATTTTCTTCATCGTTGCATATTTTTTTGTACGGTAAAGGTAACGGTATTTCTCGTATTTCTTCGATTAGTGTATCTGCGAAATTATATAAATTATTTTAATGCTACATCACGATGGAAACGCAACATACAACAATATAATAAACTGGATATATATTGACTATGTTGATATAGAAATGATAACTAAACACATTGAAAACTATTTTATAATTACCATTGGTAAATTGTACAGCCGCCTTGGATTGCACAATCATTAAGGAATTAATGTTACTCATAACTTGACCCGTCTCTGATCGATGAAGCTGGAAAACAACGTTCACTCGAGATTCGTTTGATTCATCAGTATTATTATCCTTTTTACAACTAATAATAAGATTATCAGCACATCGTTTGGTTAGAAATGTAAACGAGCTACATACGAGTTTAGGGATTTCAAGAATAATTCTCTTTTCTAAAATTTTGGACAGAGATCTAACATCTACTTCAGAATGAACAATATCATCCCATGTTGATTTCTTTCCGCCAGATTTACGTTCAACGTGTAACGGTATACTTTTGGAAGTAGCTAAGACTTTAGTGTTTCCGCCATGAATGGCGTCGTTAGGACCGACTTCTCGCCACTTTTCTTTTGCTTTGTCAGTTAAATAATCTCCATTGCTGATGCGTTTCAGTTGATCTATAGTATTTTGAACATAACGTATAATATTGTCCATATAGAAATTGTAGTTGTCTTCTAGCCGTTTGCAACAAATGTAATCAAGTAGAGAAGGAGGAACGAGAGTATTTACACTGTTAACTAGGTCATTGGTATTGGATGATAGTGATCTTAGGTTTTGGAGTTGTTCTTTTATGTAAGGGTCATGGAATAAAAAGTGTTTTTCATATTCTGATTTCATACTTGACGATTTCATTTCCAAGTCACCATTTTTTTGACACAGGGTGTTGAGTGATGTCCATGTAGGAGAGTTTAGAAGGTCGATTCTTTCGTTATTGATCATGAAAATACTGTGTAGGTCCTCGTTGCTGTATATGTCGTTGATAACAGATTCGTCTGAGTCGTTTTCATCATTATGGACCACAGTCTCCACGTGTTGATTTGGTTTCCGGATCTTTATTTGGTTGGCGTTGGACATGAGCCTGGTGCCGAGATCAATGTTTTTGTATAGGAGGACCAAGTCTTGAGTGGGGAGGCTATCAGCATCTGTGCTCAAAATTGAATTAAATATAATACATAATATAAAACAGTATTGGAAACAGACTGCAATTTAAGTTGACTTCAATCAATCCTCACTTATAGTTATAAAACTCTCATTAGGCAATCTTGGTCATGAAATATACCTAACGTATTAAATACAGACGACACTCAAAAAATCTGTAACAAATTATTTACTTACCACCTGTGTCAAAATTTTGATCTTTCGCCATCAACTCAAACAATTCGTTAGCAGTGCGATACTCTTGCGAATTATCCTCGAGTTCAATGACCCCGCCCTCACCTAGCCCTTCATCACCTTCCACCACTTTACTTATTAACATTCCTTTTCACCGAAGATTTTGACAATTCCGAAATCCAAGAGACTACTAAAACAACAAAGTGTATAATAAACAGAATAATAATAAGTTATAAAAAACGCACGCGTTAATAATGCTTTTATTGTAAATTTTTATTAAACATTATCGAAAAAAATACGAACGGAAAAGAAATTGTGACAGTTCGTTTGAATTTGGAATTTCATTTATGTCAAATGCCGACTATTAACGTCAGCCAGAATAAATCAATATTGTTTTTACTCTTCATTTAATTTTAAACTTAATATAATTAATGTTAATTTCAACTTGTTTTATGCTTTTTAGCCCGTCTGCGTCTGCTACTAAAGCACAAAAGTAGCTACCGTAAAAAAACAAATTAAATTACCAAAAATTTAAAAAATACTGGAAGCTTCACTAGCCGAGATGTAATGATCGCGGATAAAACTCATAGCCCCAAAAATGACATTGGAGAGTAGGTATCTCAGCAATTTTTTCTTCGCTTTCAGGACGTTTTCTCTACATATAAGTTAAGTATACTGTATTCTCTTTTTTTAACAGAAATATTTTAATCATTTTGTTTTTACTTTATACAGGGTTATTTTTAAAACACCAACAACCTTTTGGGGAATAGAAGTACTCATGATTATAAACAACTTTTACTATGGGACCAACCATGAAATCGCGAAAAAAAAATCAGCTGTTCCATACATTTATGTTTACTTACCTCGACAAGATATATGGAACAGCTGATTTTATTTTCGCGATTTCAGGGTTAGTCCCTTAGTAAAAGTTATTTACAATCATCAGTACTTTCTCCCCCTAAAAGGTTATTGGTGTTTTAAAAATAACCCTGTATAACTTAGAACATTACATGTTCTATAATTATGATGATTTGAGAACAGTTTCAAAAATCAAACAAACATAATAGAATAAATAATATTTATTTATATTAAAATACAACAATAACATTAAGTACATTTGCAAAATAAAATACTGCGTCATAACATTGGAATGTTAACTCGATAAATTAAGAATTTCATTGGTTTATGCGTTATCAGTCTTACATATTAAATAGCACTAAAAGCGATGCATATTAAAACCTACTGTAAAATTATATAATTAGTAATTTATATAGTTCAAATATTATAAGCTGTAATAAATTAAAATTTAGGTTAATATTTCGAGGTTTTCATATTGCATTCATAAAATATATTAGAAAGATGTCAATAAATTATGTTGACAACTTAATGGCAACCCTTTGTTTCTTTCATAATATGTATAATCCCGTCTAATAAGTTATTAAATTATTTCACGATTTGCGAACTTTTTATAAAAAATTGTCAGTAACATGTAACTCAGTAAATAATAGTATAATAAGGTGTTCTACCATATAACAAACGCTAAACTGGAGCATAGTGACGCGGGAAAACCCGTGGTGCACAGCTAACCTTTTCATATTCCAAATAAAACACTTGACTTGACGAAATGTAAGTTCAGAATTGAGAACAAAATAAATGGTTACATACTTGCATGCTTCGACATATCGAACGTCTATAACTATCTCATCAGTTTACAAAATACTAGTATACAAAACATTTGACATAATATTAGTTCACCAAACGGTAACTTTACTTTTACGGCGCCCTGAACAAGGACTCCAGCAGTTCAGGTTCAGTCAAATCTTTCTTGTATTGTTGTGCTATTTCTTGTATTAGATGCCGGCGCCGCACGTGAGGGGGTTGGTATCTGTCAATATAAAACATCTGTCAATATAAAACAATGATGCTATAGATAAATGTATATGTTACGGCTAATAGCCGAAGTGCGGCTACACCTAGTTTCAGCCGGCTACAACTAGGTGCAGTCGGCCACATGCGTTTATAAGTCCCTGTTCGACTCCTTTGGTTTAGGTTTAGGTTTAGGTTTTTTTTAACCGCCCCAACACCTTTTTGTCCCTTGCATAGGTATTGTTTAATTTAGAGTTAACTTAGAGGAACTTATAGGAACTTATTAAGGTTGACCTAAGTTTAACCGCAAGTTGTCGGCTGCACCTAGTTGTAGCCGGCTAAACCTAGGTGTAGCCGCACTTCGGCTATTAGCCGTAACATATATAAGACATAGGACGCTGATGACTTTGTTACGTATGTAAATGTTGTAGGTATGATATCATACAAAACTTGTGCACACAGTGTCCAGGACCGACAGTACCTGACGCGTAGTGCTTAGTATAACACAGTACTCACAGTGCACAGTGTCACACCATACTCACAGTGCACAGTGTCACACAGTTCTCACAGTGCACAGTGTCACACAGTACTCACAGTGCACAGTGTCACACAGTACTCACAGTGCACAGTGTCACACAGTACTCACAGTGCACAGTGTCACACAGTACTCACAGTGCACAGTGTCACACAGTACTCACAAGTCGGTGTTGAGCCTGGTCCTCCGGGCCGCGTCGAGCGCCGCCCGCCTCACTACATCGGGCAGGTGTCGCGGCGCGAGCAGCGCTCCGTCGGCCAGCACTCCGCCGGACGCGCAGTGCACAGTGTCACACAGTACTCACAGTGCACAGTGTCACACAGTACTCACAGTGCACAGTGTCACACAGTACTCACAGTGCACAGTGTCACACAGTACTCACAGTGCACAGTGTCACACAGTACTCACAAGTCGGTGTTGAGCCTGGTCCTCCGGGCCGCGTCGAGCGCCGCCCGCCTCACTACATCGGGCAGGTGTCGCGGCGCGAGCAGCGCTCCGTCGGCCAGCACTCCGCCGGACGCGCAGTGCACGCGCACGAGGCCGCAGCGCCGCGCGCTCAAGCACAGCACGGCCGCCTCGTGGCGCCGCCACGGCAGCCCCGACTCACAGTGCGACAGCAGCTCGTCTGAGCGAGACGGAGAGTACCGTACGTCACATTAGCGAAAGGAGTCAGAGCAATATTGAGATGGAAAAGTTATATGAGGCCCTATGAGGCCATCACACGAAATGCCAGATGGGATATAAAGCAATGATTCGATCCTAGAGGTTCTATTCTGTTAGAACAGACGCTAGAGGATAGAGAACCTAGAGAGATTGTATGTTTAAGGCAGTAAACAAAATGTTAGTATTAAATCTAAAAACATTTATGAAACTATAACAAAACCCCATGCATGATTTATGTAACATAACGGCCACTGAGTTCAAGTATTTCACGTCACAATATAACCAAAATGATATTTAATAAACTCAAAAACAGATACAACTAAGGGTGCAGGACCGGATGCAATACCTCGTATTTTTTATAAAAAATGTGCACTTCAACTAATAAACCCAGTGTTTTTATTTAACGAATCGCAAAAAGTAATATTTTCCCGAGCAAGTGGAAAATTGCAAAGATGATACACTGCTACCTGCCTGTACATAAAACTGGGGACCTTACTACAACCATTAATTATTATTAACCGATATCTATACTTTCTACATAACGAGGGAGCGTTTTTATGCTCGCGAAATGGGCGATAAGGGGTGGAAATAAGGTAACCAAATTATTTTTTCTTTTAAATTTATTCACTTGCAAGACGGATACATTTTTCAGATCTTTCAATTTATTTATTTATACCCTCATAAAAAAATGTTTTGAAAATACGCCGATACTGCCTCCTTGACTTTATCATAGGTGGTATTTTTTATTTTTGGAAACAGGTAATAATCACTCGGGGCGAGGTCTGGGCTGTAGGGTGGGTGATTCAAAATATTGAAGCTCACCTTATGCATGGCAGCCAACGCAACACGGCTCTTATGGACGGGCGTGTTGTCTTGCAAAAGCAGCACACATTTCGTAAATTTTCCCCTTTTTTTTCTCTTTAATACCTTTTCTTAGTCGCTTTAATATTGAAGCGTAGAATTTCCCGTTTATAGAAACACCTTTATCTTTTACATCGAATAATATTGCTCCTGAATCCCAAAATACCGTTGTCATGAGTTACCCAGCTGACTGTGACACCTTAAACTTCTTGGGAGATGCTGTGCCCTTTTTATGCCACTGCAAAAAATCTTATTTCAACTCAGGTTACTAAAACTGGGGTCAAATAATGAACTCAATTTTCGTCTCCAGTAATAATTTGACTCAAGACACCATCCCTGTCTTCATTACAGAGGTCTAAGGTGCAAGTGAACACAATACGCGCTGTTGTTTTTGCGGCGGCGTGAGCATTCTCGGCACCCATCTTGCGCAGACCTTAGTCATACCAAGATGATCGTGCAGGATTTTAAAAGTGGTTGTATCGGATACTCCAACCTTTGCTGCGAGTTGGTTCTTCTTTAGTCGAGCCTCGTCCAGTATAGGTTTATCGACTTTTTTGATAAGTTTTGGCGTGGTCACCTCGTTGGTCCTGCCCAGCACCGGGTCGACTTAAAGGGATTCCCTTCCCTGTTTAAATAAACTGTGCCACTTATACACCATGTGTTTTCCTGGACAAGAGTCGCCGAAAATAACGACATCTCATTAATTATGGTCGCAACTGATTTTATTGCTTGGTAAGTAACTTAATAATGACACGGCATTATAAAGTTACGCTTGGTTGACAATAACTCAAAAACTAATTATCTAATAACAATAAAACTTCATATTTATACTAATTATGAGTCACTGAACACGTTACGATCCTAATGAACAGAATCACCCCCCTTCGACCCTCTCATTCCGCGAACTTAAAAACGCACCCTCTTAGCAAAAGTTTTAAAATTAATAATTAGTCCTATAATGCAATTCCATTTTACGAGTAAGCGATACATAACGGATTATCACTTTACTAAGTCCAAATCAACGGCTTCCAACCAAGCGAGGTTATCACTCATCAAGAAATCGAAGTTATTACACCGATTTTAGAAAGGCATTTGATAAAGTTCCTCACAAACAACTAATAAAGAAACTTGAATATTATAGCTTCACAAGGGCTTTTGGCCACTGGCTGAAATCCTATCTTAAAGAAAGTTTTTTGTTGGTTACTGTCAATAGATTTAGATCGGATCTACGAATAATAGCAACAGGCGTTCCTCAAGGATCAAACTTGGGCCCAATATTTTTCAACATCTTTATCATCACTATCCCAAATTGTTTTAAATTTTCTAAACCTCTGCTATTCGCCATTCAACATTTCAAGGCTGTAAAGTGATTTTGCTAGTTTATATCAATGTTGCATAAATTAAATGAGTCTAAACCCCTTAAAACTGCTATCGTATGAAGTTTACGCGAGAATACAACTAAATGAAATCTACTTATCGAATAGGAGGTACAGAAATAAATAAAATAACCACGCAAAAATATGTTGACGTGGTATTAAATAACAAATTAATTTTTTTGCCACATATTGAAAATTGAAATGGTCATAAAAATGGCATCAAATATGATAGTTAAAAACCGAAAAGTATCGACATGTCGATATGTAAGTATTTATCTTGCTTTATAGTAGGGGAGCCCAAGCGGGGATTTCGGGATTTACTAAAGCGCGGCAGATTAATATACAGGGGGATACCTTGTACCCGGTTAAGTACCTCCACAAAACATGAGGCCCATATATAAGGCCGCCCGTGAAGGATACAGGATCAGATTAGTAAAAAAAATTGACCATCAGAAATTCTCGAGCGCGTCAGATTAAGATAGGGTGAGTTAATTACATCCTAAAAAGTGTATATTCCACTAATCTGACAATTTGAGAGTGACGTAAAAAAAGGGGAGGGCAACAAAGTTGTAAAAAAAAACGTCATCTCGACATTCTCGAGCGTAGCTAATTTTTTTTTTATTTTGAAGCAAATAATTCAAGAATAATGAAAAATATATAATCTGACGATTTCCGCAAGCCGAAATAACAAAAATTCGTCGATAAAGTTAAATGCGTGCAGCTGCGTGATGCCTACATTTTCTTCTCCGCGTTTCTATTCCTCTCTCACTCTTTCTCTATCTATTACTCTCTCACTCCGTCCCCACTCTGGTTTCTGTTGCCATGACGCCATCACAGCTGATCATAAAGACTCGGTCGTGGCATACTGTTTACAACGTGTTTCCAACGTTTTGGCTTTTTTTGCTGTTTTAATTTTATTTGTGTGAATTAAAGTTTATAAATATTTAATATGAGTGACATTAATTTGAAATGTGTATTTTGTGGTGAAAGTACCTTACAAAAAACAATTAAATTTACGGTAGAAACATTAAAAAAATGTGTAAATATTTTGGAATATCGGAATATATTAGCTCAAATGCTCAAACTCAGCGAGCTCAAAATATCACATAAATTATATTTTGAGCTCAAAAATGTCATATGTACAATTTTAAGCGCCCAGGCATGGAATTAGCGGGAAGTTGCAGGGATGGCCTTTAAGGTGAACCGTTTTTCTAATTTTTTTTTGTCAGATCAGGCGAATTCGTCTAGATAATCGTCAGATTATGAGACAGTACGTTTAGAACATAAAGATGAACCATATATATCTTAATCTGACGCGCTTGAGTATTTCAAAATGGCGAATTTTTTTTGCACATTATGAAAATGCCCGCGAGTTTGCGTCCCATCGAAATCGTCAGATTAGTGAATGAGAGCTTTTTTTTGGTGCACTTAACACTCCCTTAGAAAATCTGACGCGCTCGATATTTTTTTTTTTTTTTTTCATTTTCACCCCTTAAATACAACCACCCGCATCATGTAAACGATCAGATTAACATACGTACATTATTAAAAATACGTAGGGCATTGATGCTATCAATATCTGACGCGCTCGAGGATGTCCATGCAACAGTTTTTTTTTTACATATTTAAAAATCTATAGCCGCTTCCCCCACCGATGTAAAGGTATATATCATTTAACATTTTTTTCTTCTTATCATCTAAGCTTTGCATCCCAATAGGTCTCTACGACGCTCGAGTAAATCCCCATTTAGCCTCGTGGGCTCCCCTACTATTAGGACTGAAGCAAGATAAATACTGATGATTGATATGATTGATATGAGAAGTATTATATAAACATTTGAGTACTACTTATTCATAATATGTGTATGTATCGATATTTTGTGCATGTCGGCGCGTCCGTACCCTAGAAGCTAGTGCAGAGTGCTCATATGCCTCAACTATGTATACACGCTACTGTGAAGGGTTCCATATGGGTATATACTATACCCTGCCAAAAAATTGGAAAATAAGCTATATAACAAACATCAAAAACAAAAGAAAAACTTACCAATAGGTAGATTGAGATGATCCTCGAAGTCTTCTAACCATACGATGAGAATCTTCGTCGTGAAATCTCTGTTACGCCTTCCACTGCCTAAAACAGAGATATCATTAAAACAATATTTAATTAACATCATCATCAGAACATGGGCGTCCTCCCGAGGGAGGGTTATCGTCACCACGCATGGCAGCGGGTTGGTGACCGCAGTATTATGTTGTAACACACAAGGAAATGCTGCTGCCCGTTCCCTATGTTATACGTTTTTTATTGACGATGTATATTAAAAATAACAATCAGGACTGATGGCGTTATATACTTTCCGAGGTACGGGGGTAGTACAACCATATTCGGAAATACTTATTCAACTTGGGGATCGAATCCACCACCTCTGACAATTAAAGCGAAGTATATATGATGATGACACATACCGGTGAGCTGTGCGGGCTGCTTGTCCAGGTCGAGCGACAGAGCGCGCAGCTTGTCGTGCAGCTTGTCCCTGCGCTCCGGGCGCTCGGACTCGCTCACGCTGCGCTCGTAGGACGCGCCCGAGCTCCCGCTCGACACGTCCCAGCACGAACCCGCCGCCGCCTTGTCCGAACTTCTGTCCGGGAAGGTAATCTTTAAATTACTTTTCTTTTATAGGTGCTAGCAAAATATGCCATTTTTGCCATTCGCGATGTAAAAACTTTTTGAGGCGCGTTGTTTTTAAGATGGGAAAAAACATTCACTAAACAACTATCTACTATTAATGGGACGAAAAATGTATATGTTCACCTGACAGACAAGCAGGAACCATCCACATCGGACTTGATGCTGTCGTTCTGTCGATCCTCGCTGTCCACCACCTGTCCGTACCCGGAGGGCACCACGAACGCTATCTCGTTCGTAGAGTCGGACCAGTACAGGACCTATAACAAGAATATTAATAGAATAAATATGGAATTTTCGAAAAATTGCCAATTTCGAAGTAGCCCAATTGCTAGGGCGTCGGACTTGCGATCATGTGGCCGATTCGATCCCCACCCATTGCACTACCGACTTGAACCCACTCGTAACACAAGCATTTTAGCTTAGCACAAGGGGTTAACAAGAATACTAGTAGTGTTAAAACTGTTAGTAATCTTTATAAATAAAAGAAAGAAAGAAAAAAGGGCGCGTCTCATAAGGGTTGTCTATTGGAGTTGCGCCCTTTTCGAAATTAGTCATTCAATGATAACATGGATTACTATACAGGGTTATTTTTAAAACACCAACCACCTTTTAGGGGATAAATGTACTCATAATTATGAACAACTTTTACTATGGCACCAAACATGAAAACGCGAAAAAAAACAGCTGTTCCATACATTTATTAAAAAAAAAAATAGTTTTATTCACATAAAGGTTTACAAAACTTTGTATGAATTCCCTGAACCCTGTGGTAGGTAAAACCTGTGTTACAGAGATCAGTGTCTTCACCCATACTCACATATTAATGTGCTTTAGAAGGTGTTACATTTATTTTTATACATTTCTATACACCTTTATTATGAAGGAAAGTAAGATAACAATTTTATACAAGAAAAAATACAAAAGAAAAAGAAACAAAATACAAGCATGTGTCTGTTGAGTGTATTTTTCTACATATATGGGTGTGTGCGTGTGTGTGGGTGTGTGCGTGTGTGTGTGTATATGTGTGTGTGTTTGTGTGAGTATGCGTTTGCGTTATGTGTGGTATTGCTATTCATTTCAGTAACAATTCAGTTTGTTCGTAGTCTAAGGATAAAAGCCATTCCTTTATTTTAAACTTTGCTTTTTTTGTTGTGAGTGGATGAATGTTTATCTTTTTATTTATTTTATTGTATAAGTGCACCGCCATAGACAATTGTTGGCGTTTAGCGAAAGCCGTTCGACATTTAATGGGTAAACAAACATTTTTAATTACACGACTTTCTTTATATGCCAGATCGTTGTATGGAATTGATTTATGCTGTTTGACGAGCAACTGAGCCAAATATAATTGCCTGACAGTCATAACCTGTCATTTTTTGTATAAAGCTGTAGTAGGGTATCTGAATGGGCTGTATGTTATTACTTTTAAAAGTGATCGTTGAGCCCTTTCAAGGGATATCATTGCTATCTTGCAGGCACCACCCCATACATTTATACAATATCCGAGAATTGACTGAACTAATGCATAATATATCCTACGTAACAACTCCAAATCAGCCACCTCCCTTAATCTTTTGAATACCCAAATTAACTTTCTGGTACGATTTATTGTTAAAGCAATATGTGGGTACCAGGACAACTTTTCATCCAGTATAACTCCAAGGTACTTAATTGTAGATGTTTTATTAAGAACAAGGCACGAGCAGTTAGCTGACGTTGGATAATTACAGGAGTGAGCATTTACCGTTAGGTTTGTTTCAGTATGGCTGATAGAGAATTGAAGACAAGTTGTTTTGACATGTTAAGTGTAAGGAGATTTTGAGCTAGCCAACTAGTGATTTTGTTAAGGCCCAATTCAGCATAGGTCTTGGCCTCAGCCCAGCTCTGCCCATAAAATATCAGGGCTGTATCAACAGCGTAGGATATAATATGCCCATTATTAAGTGAAAGTAGACATAAGTCGTTAATATACATTAAAAACAGGCTTGGACCGAGGACACTACTCTGTGGGTACTCCACAAACTACTGGGGCATCATTACTAATGTAGTCCCCAATCCTAACCCGCTGGACACGGTCAGAAAGAAAATCCCTAAAAATACTGAGAGCTTTGCCACGTATACCATTTCTCTCTAGCTTCTTATTTATGTTCACTTACCTCGACATAATGTATGGAACAGCAGATTTTTTTTGGCGAGCAGTGCTCCAGCGTCATTAAATGGTTTATAGAAGAAGAAAGAAAGAAAGAAAATACATTTATTCAGCACAACACACAAGATATTACACAGCAGACATATAGTTAATGTATAAAACAATAAGACGCCTTGCATGTTCTGCCGAAAAAGTTATAAACTTAGCAACCTGGAAAGAAGAGAAAGAAGAAGAGAAAGCTCGGCTTAGGCCGGTTGCTGGCGGGGGGAGGAATGATGACTCTTCATTTATTAGGGGAGGTATGTAATACTATCGCTCTACGTTACAGTTCGTGGGCCTCTCGGACTTCGAGTCTTCCAGGGCATCGGAAAACGGAAAGACAATTTGCTATCTTCTATATATGTACATATATAAAGTAACATGTCCTGAGTGACAGATACATCAACGCCGAGGCAAAACTACTGAAGATAGACACGTGATATTCGGACCGTGGCTTCCTTTTGTGACGTATAGATCTAAACATTGAAAGGATTTTGTAAAATTCGCCCCCCTAAGGGGGTGAAATCCTCAATTATATAAAAATAGAATACACGTTAACGAACTAGCATACCTGTTCTCTGCCATCGTACATGGCGGGTGCAGCCTCGGCCGCAGGGACAGTTTGTGGAGTGGTGGGCGCGTCGTAGCTGGTGTCCACGTGACCAGTCCAGCCGGGGTGACCGCGGACTAGCACCGGACTGCCTAGTCTGTGATACAAGAAGTTTATGTCAATATACGCAGTGTTGTTCTCAGCGAAATGATTTATTTTTGGTAGTACAATCGATATATGTATATACTGTTTAAATAGAAATAAAAAATACAGATTAAAATAACATTAAACCTGTGTTACAAACAGGCTAATCCGACAGGAACATCACGTGGGGATGAAACAGATTTTTAGAGGTAGATGTTATAAAAGGTGACAGGGGTAACAATATTGAAAAGGTTAGGAATCACTGTTCTACACTCTGTTGTATGTTGTATCTGTAGACTCACCCCCTGAGCATCCGTACGAAGGCGGGCGGCACGGTGCTGAGGCTCCTGGCGTTGGCCACGATGTCGGCGGCGGCGCGCTGGCCTGCGCGTGCGCAGAACACGTGCACGGTGACGGCTGCGCGCGCGCCGCACGCGTCCTACACTACACTATGTTGTATCTGTAGACTCACCCCCTGAGCATCCGTACGAAGGCGGGCGGCACGGTGCTGAGGCTCCTGGCGTTGGCCACGATGTCGGCGGCGGCGCGCTGGCCTGCGCGTGCGCAGAACACGTGCACGGTGACGGCTGCGCGCGCGCCGCACGCGTCCTACACTACACTATGTTGTATCTGTAGACTCACCCCCTGAGCATCCGTACGAAGGCGGGCGGCACGGTGCTGAGGCTCCTGGCGTTGGCCACGATGTCGGCGGCGGCGCGCTGGCCTGCGCGTGCGCAGAACACGTGCACGGTGACGGCTGCGCGCGCGCCGCACGCGTCCTACACTACACTATGTTGTATCTGTAGACTCACCCCCTGAGCATCCGTACGAAGGCGGGCGGCACGGTGCTGAGGCTCCTGGCGTTGGCCACGATGTCGGCGGCGGCGCGCTGGCCTGCGCGTGCGCAGAACACGTGCACGGTGACGGCTGCGCGCGCGCCGCACGCGTCCTACACTACACTATGTTGTATCTGTAGACTCACCCCCTGAGCATCCGTACGAAGGCGGGCGGCACGGTGCTGAGGCTCCTGGCGTTGGCCACGATGTCGGCGGCGGCGCGCTGGCCTGCGCGTGCGCAGAACACGTGCACGGTGACGGCTGCGCGCGCGCAGCACGCGTCCTACACTACACTATGTTGTATCTGTAGACTCACCCCCTGAGCATCCGTACGAAGGCGGGCGGCACGGTGCTGAGGCTCCTGGCGTTGGCCACGATGTCGGCGGCGGCGCGCTGGCCTGCGCGTGCGCAGAACACGTGCACGGTGACGGCTGCGCGCGCGCCGCACGCGTCCTACACTACACTATGTTGTATCTGTAGACTCACCCCCTGAGCATCCGTACGAAGGCGGGCGGCACGGTGCTGAGGCTCCTGGCGTTGGCCACGATGTCGGCGGCGGCGCGCTGGCCTGCGCGTGCGCAGAACACGTGCACGGTGACGGCTGCGCGCGCGCCGCACGCGTCCTACACTACACTATGTTGTATCTGTAGACTCACCCCCTGAGCATCCGTACGAAGGCGGGCGGCACGGTGCTGAGGCTCCTGGCGTTGGCCACGATGTCGGCGGCGGCGCGCTGGCCTGCGCGTGCGCAGAACACGTGCACGGTGACGGCTGCGCGCGCGCCGCACGCGTCCTACACTACACTATGTTGTATCTGTAGACTCACCCCCTGAGCATCCGTACGAAGGCGGGCGGCACGGTGCTGAGGCTCCTGGCGTTGGCCACGATGTCGGCGGCGGCGCGCTGGCCTGCGCGTGCGCAGAACACGTGCACGGTGACGGCTGCGCGCGCGCCGCACGCGTCCAGCTTGCGCAGCGCCGCGCCGAACGTGGGCCGCGCCGCGTCCAGCGCCACCAGCCGCGCCACGCCGCCCTGGGGTGCATTTATGTTTTCTTTGTATTTATTAATAGTGTATATAGATTATATACACTATTAATAAATACACGGCAGCGGCAGTATCGACAATTTACGGATGAGCGGCTTACAAGTTTCCCATGGAGGAACATTACAAGTTGCCCTTACAAACTGCTTTTGGGCTACGAAGAGCCTTCATAGCCCAAAAGCAGTTTAGGTTAGGTTTAGGTTCACGGAATTTCCCCAAAGCAATCGTGCAACAAATCCGTGATAGCCTTTAATGCTGGTTGTTTATTCGATATTTTTGTAAGTCTGTATGCTGAGGGCTAATTTTCTACCTCTCTTATTGTGACATTGAATATATTTTGTTTTTTTTAAGTTTACTAACTGTAAACAGTTATTACAATCTAACCAGTTCACTACATCAAGAATAATTTTATTAATTAAATTTAAGTACTCAATCATCGTAGGATTTAGAGTCATATGGAATCAGTATAGCAATATCATCAGCATATAAAACAGATTGATGTTAAGTTACCGAAGGAAGATAATTCAAGTACAGTAGAAAAAGTAAAGGACCAAATATGCTTCCTTGAGGTACACCCACTTGATTGTGTTTTATATTCGATTTAAAAGAAACCTCTTCACTGTTTTCTTTAAAATTTGTTATTTTAACATATTGTTCTCTATTTTCAAGATACTCCTAAGCGATTGTACAGGTCCGCGTATGCCGTAGTGATTACATTTTTGAAGTAACAGATCATGAGAGACAAAATCAAAGGCCTTAATCATATCGAAAAAAATGGCAGATGCATGTACTTAATAAAATGTATGTCATTCATGACCCTTAAACTTGGCTAATGTGCTTGATTTTATTTGCTTTGTGGACAAAGCACATTAAATTTATTCAAATAAGAAATTAATCCATAGCTTTTTCAAATAATTTTCCTGATGTAGGTATCAATGCAATTAGGCGATAGTTACTTGTTATACTTTTCTCACCTTTCTTGTGAAGTGGTTTTATTCTTGTAATGTTGAAAGAGATAGATTGATAAATTTCGACGACGGGTTTGGGTCCACCACGGCCTAATGGTCTAAGTATTAAGGGCTATACCTAAGATAATTGTATTAACTTAATTTTGAAATTTATATGTGGTATAAATATAAACATACCTTTTTATCTCCTCCTATATTTAGGTATCCGAAATGTGATAAGAACAATCTTGCAGTCTGGAACTCTGTCACTGGCTCCGGAGGTATATATTCTTCTGGTGTCTACAAACCAAACCAAAACAATTTTTTTTTTAAATATGATATACTCACATCAAAAAGTCTTTATAACGTACGTTTTTGAAATGTTTAAGGATTTTTACACGTTACGTATTGCTTAAATTAAGAAATTACTTGTGTGTGTATTAATGACATATAATGGCTTTGTAACATTGTAATTTTTTTTTTCATAAATTTCAAAAATAGTTTTCATTTAATACATTTATTGACCAAAAGACAGACATTATTATGTCTGTCCGGTACAGAAAACCTTTCTTACCGGACAGACATAATAATATTTACTTGGCATAAGAGGGTTATAGTTCTAGCTTATTACTCAAAAGAGGACTATGAATAATATAAATATAAAAGAATTCTCTTACGCCTAGTAAAATCATTTTGACTACAATTATGTAGTCAAAATTATTTCCCTCAACCAACTAGATTTGATTTAATTAACTTTTATTATTAAATAAAAGTTTATTTAATCAAATCTAATTGGTTGAGGGACTACGACCCGTGCCTCGGACACAGCACGTTAACCGTTGGTCCCGATTGTTATAAGATCATCTATAGCAATTGCGTACCAAAGAACGGGCAGCAGTGTTTATCTTTTTGGAGTAATATTGCTTTTAAGCAGGCAACATTGCGGGTAGCAGCTTTTCGCCCGCCAAGCATGGAGATTATGGCAAAAACTCCCCCTTGGGAGACCCATTTTCAGCAGTGGACGTTTTACGGATTCACTGATATTATGTATATTATGAGCAATAACTCACGACGTTGTCTTCGCTTTCCCGCACGCGTTTCTCGAGCGCGGCCTGCTGCTCCAGCAGCTTGAACAGAGTGGGCGCCTCCGCGTCCTGCAGCTGGCGCAGCACGGCGTCCAGGTGAGGGAACGCGGACTCTCTGGCACAACGGAACGTGACCTTGTATACCGTTCCGCTCGACTCATGGTCGAGCGGAACGGTATACAAGGCTCGGTAGCATATATTGCATGAAAAATTTAAATCGAAATAAATATGCTTTATTTATTATCTCAGATTTGTAGAAGCGTGGAAATTACTTTAATTCTCAAAAACCAAAAAAAAAAACATTATTTACATTTACAGCTTTTTTTTGCCACGTTTCACCTTAAGCAGATACTCACAGCGCGGCGGGCGGCGCGGCGGGCAGCGCGCGGCAGGCGGGCGCGGGCGCGGGGCGCGCGGCGCGCATGTCCACGGGCCGCGCGCACGCGCCGGGCGCCAGCCGCCCCGCGCAGCGCGCCGCGCCGCGCGCGCCCAGCGACCACGCGTAGCGCCCCCAGCCGCAACGGATGATCACTGACATCGACAAACATATCTTTCTAAGCGGGATATTTGTATTCTCTTGTTAGAAACCGATAGTGTGTACCGGTTCCCGAAAGCTGTCACTAGATGGCGGTGTACGGTTTAGCTACACCTCGAAAATGTTTCGTTCACGCCGGCCACATAGTCTCGTGCAGACTTAACATAAGATGTGAGACTTAGTTTATAAGTTCATGGTTCACCTGATACAAAAGTATTCTAGAGCTCGATTTTTGTTGTTTTATTAAAAACCCACAGTAAACATCACGATGAGAAACCATCTTTGTAGCAAAATTACCACCAAAGAAAAATTATTTTCAATTGTTTTGACTAGATGCAGTGTTGTGCAAAATTTAGTTTGATTGATGATTGATAACTAAGATTAAATTATTTAATCATGACTAATGAGTAATGACTAAAAAAATTCAATCATGTACGGTGATTGAAGATTGATTAGTGTTAGTGTTAGTTATTTAATCATGACTAAATTTCTCATGACTAATTTAATATCTAAAATTACGCCGTTGCCAAGTTAACATTCACAGAATGTTCATTTGTTGTTCACAAGTTTTAATAAAAGCTTTTGTCATAAAATAAAACACAACCTTTACAACAGAATCAGTATATTTTTTTAATTAACATGTAGACAGTAGCACGTTATACAATTACAACAACAAACTATGGGTTAATTATGTTTAAAATAATTTAAATTGGTTTTCATAACCACACGGTTTTCAAATTGTTCATCAGACAATCTATGTGATTTTGGTAAACTCGTCATTGTTGCATATGAAAACATCCTTTCTACAGGTCCAGAAGATGGCATTGGTGTATTGTACTCTAAAAATATTTTTTTTATTAATGGGTAACGGTGTAAATGGAGAACGCTATCAATCAACTTAGAGTGATCAATAATTTAAATAGCGCGATAGATGTCTCATGAAACAAAAAATGGAGTTAGCCAGCTTAGCATTTTTAGTTTAGTCATCAATCAAAAATAATGATTGAATGACTAATGACTAATTTATATAGTTATGATTATGATTAACTAATTTAGTCATGATTAAATCAATCACGACTAAATTAGTTGTGACTAAATTAGTCATTACTAATCAATTGATTGAAAAAAATAGTTGATTGACCCAACACTGACTAGATGTCACCATTCAGCATTTTTGGCCGATCTAATAGATGACTGGTAAATTCTCAATCCTTGTCCCTACATCTACTTTAATACTACAACGTCCCCTAACCACTCTGTTCTTAGTTCCAATTAATAATAACGTTAATCTCACCGATTAAGGTGGGCTGTGGTTCCTGGCTGTTGCTCAGCGGTTCCTCGAGTAGCGACAGTAAGATATTGCCGTCGGCCACAAAGTGTCGCAGTCGGCCGTGTCCAAGCGCCGCCAGCCAGCGCTCGTCCAGCCGACACCACGACGAACCATTACCACTGTTACCTATTTGCTGTGGAGCACCATAATAGACGATAAAAAAAAGCTCAATACCACGGAATAAACAATAGTACAAGTACTGAAAATTCACTCCACAGAAACAATAAAAGAAATAGGGTAGCGATACAATTGTATCGCTAAGTGCAATCCATAAATTGTCACAGTTGAATTCTCCTACAAGTTCCTTCTCTTTCTATCGCGTATCTCTTGACTCTTCTGGGCTCCCGTTCGTACAACTTAGATTATTTTTTTATGTTATGTACTAGAGCTCATTTTGCCATGTACAGTCAACAAAAGAGATAGGTTTACACACGTTATTACCAAATAATGTATTTTTTTATGACAGTAATACTTTTTGGGTGAAGGGATCGCTCCTAGCCGTGTATACACATATTAAGTAAACTCTTCTCATAAACGTGTACATGAAAATTTAAAATGAGTTTTACAATGTGTAAACCTATCTCCTTTGTTGACCGGTCCTGTTGCCATTCCTTCAGGGCAACTTTTTTTACCAATTCGTAGCGACGATTAAAAATCACGGGGAAATATATCTATACTAATATTATGAAGCTGCAGAGTTTGTTTGTTTGAACGCGCTAATCTCAGGAACTACTGGTCTCAGGAGCTATAAGCTATATTTTATTATAAAGTTTCTACGGGAACGGGAGTTACGCGGGTGAAACCGCGCGAGGGATGCTAGTATAAAATAAGACGTGTCAAATTTTAGCTATTGTTTTAGTTTCATTGAAAGCACTGCTATTTTAATACAAATAAGAGAACTCAAAGTACCAATTACCAAAAAGACCATCAACAATTAAAGTATGATGACATTTTAAATCTAATTTCACTAGAGCACGGAAAACCTTCATAAAAGTCGTTAGAACGACTACTAGAGAAGTAAAAAGTCTTCAGAAACATCGGAATTCTCTATTGCGATATCCAAAATTCAGAACATTTTTGCATACTCTCATACTCTTTCTAAAGAGTTAAAAAATCAAAAAGAGTTACAAAAACTGTAACTCTTTAGAAAGAGGTAAATTTAGTTGCGTCAATGCCTACTGCTACTGCTATTCTATCACAGAGTAGCATTGTTCAGTGATAATAAACAAAGGCATCAAATAATATAGTGAGGTATGTACCTGCTCTAGAATTAGCATAAGAAGAGATTCGGCAGCGTCGCGAACTCTCATCGATACTGGTTTCAGTTCCTTTTCATCTTTCATTTTTGGCGGTTCACCGGGTTTTCCTGTATAACACAAATAATTCAATAGTATTGAAATTTCAAGGCGCATGATAACATTACAGCGGTGGTAATATTTTAACAGCAATGGTTGGTAAAGAGAATTTACTTTTGATGTTTTTTTTTTCATTGATGATGAATACTGGAGAAGGTTATAGAGAAACTGTGCAGTACTTGGTGGCCCTTACACTCATGGTGGAAGGAGGGGGGGGGGGGGTTTAGTGGGTAGGGTCCTCTCCTCGTGGTATGACTAGCATACCGCTACGAAGAAGACGTGTCCCACACCCCCCTTCGCCGACGCGGGAACGCCGCAGCGGCGGAGGGGATGCGTATTAATGTTACGCATTTATTTCATTTCAAATCTTTTGCACAATGACAGTCCATGGCGGACTTAATGCCATAGGCATTTTCTACTAGTTAACCATAGGGTAGTGCAGAGAAAAAGTAGTAGATGCACAGAAATAATATTGTACTGTACTGTATATCTATACTAATATTATAAAGCTGCAGAGTTTGTTTGTATGTTTGTTTGTTTGTTTGTTTGTTTGTTTGTTTGAACGCGCTAATCTCAGGAACTACTGGTCCGATTTCAAAAATTCTTTCCATGTTGCATAGTCCATTTATCGAGGAAGGTTATAGGCTATATTTTATTTTCAAAAAAATTAGGGATCCGTAATAAAATTGCAATTTTGTAACCCAAGGTGTAAAAGCGAAAACCTATTTATGCGTGCGCTGCAAAAACTATTGACAAAAGAACAAAATGATGTACTACGGGTTTGTAGGTCTTATTAAGATCTACAAAAAAGTCCGCGAGAGCATATATCTAACTATCATAGTTTAGTCACAATAACCGCTTTTATGTTCATAAAAAAATATTGAATCGTCTGAAGAAAGAAACTACGTTAAATGTATATCGTAATATTAATCCTTATCCAAATTAAGCATTATGTTACCAAGGGTATTTATATAGAAGTAAAATACTTTTTGTTTTATTCCAATCGGATATTTCGTTGAGAAATTATCTCGAGTATAAAAACGCAAGAAATTGGTACCTAATAATGAGTTATTTACCATAATAGATAAAGCTGAAGAGTTTGTTTGCTTGAACGCGCTAATCCAAGCAACTAGGTACTGGTCCGATTTAAAAAAATCTTTCAATGTTAGATAGCCCATTAATCGAGGAAAGTTATAAGCTATATTTTATTATAAAGTTTCTACGGGAACGGGAGTTACGCGGGTGAAACCGCGCGCGGAAAGCTAGTATCATCATATGTATCAGCCCGTTTACCTTCACTGCTGAACATGGGCTTCCTCTAAACAGACCCTGACAGATAATCACTACGCTTGGCAGGCTGATTGGTGATCGCAGTATGATGGTTAGTATCTTTGAGCTGATAGATGCTGCTGCCCGTTCATCAGCTGTATGTCCCTTAGTCCCCTCTTACGACACCTATGGGAAGACATGGAGAAGAGAAGAAAATCGGTACGGTGTGGAGGACAACGAAGAAGACGATTGTGCAATGAGCGTAGGTATCTGTTATGATTAGGGAAGCGATATTGAATAAAAGAAGGGAGTGAAAGACCTTGACTCTTGCTGCCCGAGATGCCGAGTTCCACCACTTCTAGCAGCGTGGCTATACAGTCGGGGTCGGCCAGCAGCGCCGGGCACAGCCACGCGGCCAGGCACGAGTACGCGGCCACCACGCACGAGTGCAGGTCGCGCGAGTGCGCCTGCGGCGGCCGCGAGCACTGCACGCTGATGTAGTCGCAGATCCAGCGCACCGCACGCTTGCGCTCGATGGCCTCTAAATAAAACATTTCATTCACCTCATTTAATCGGTACAATTATTTGTGTGAATATCAGATTGTTGTTCGGAGTCTGGGTGTGCTTTTTGACGGTGAATTAAATGTTTTCTTTAAAAGTCTTATAAATAAAAAAGGTTAGTTCTTTAGCAGTATTTAAATTACGGGATTCGAAAATACAAGCCGTACGTTATACTATATTTTTACGATCAATAAACATAATTTAGAATCGAGAGACGTCCAAGTTGAAATTGTTTTTTTTTTGTAGTATCAATAAGCTTTATTTTGAATCGAGACATGTAGATGCATATATATGTATATTATGTATGTTCAGTTTTTGTTACGCATAGCATTAAAATGTAACTTACCAATGACAAATTCTGGACAGCATGATATAAATTAAAACATATAAATTACATAGTAATTCAAATTTGTAGACTCTAATTACTGTTTATCTAAATGTTTTTTATAAAATATAATAGCATATCAATTTCTAAACAGTCTCACTCTTTTTTATAAACAGAATAATAATAATATTTTGTTTACGAATAACAAGTCGTAAATATTATATTATATAACTGAACTATATCTTAACATTACAAACCTGGCTTCGAAGAATGCAGTTTTGCAAGTCCAGAGAGCAGTTCTAAAGCGGCCAGCGACACTTGCAAGTCTCCCTTCCACGACGATATCAGTCGGTGGCACACCAAGTACGTGGCGCGCACTACTAGCGCCGCACCTAGTGTGATCCCAGCCAGTCAGATACAGAAATTGTAGTTTCTCGTATGAAGAATATTATATATTATATTAGGAATAAGGTTTATCTTCAGATCGGTTTCATATATAGAAATTAATTGGCATACCAGTAACTATAATAAAAGAGAATCAGGCATTTCTTTCAGAAAGTTTAAAAACACCCAATTATGTAGTAAAAAAATACGCTTTTTGAACCAAATGCGCCGTTGGCTAAGGCTTTTTCTCTGATAGTTGATACATAAATGAAACCGAGCATTAGCCATAAAGTTTGTTGTGAACCTCTTTTTTTATACTTACATCTACTTCAGTTCAATTGTATAATTGAATAATGTAAAATAAACTTACTAATTTAAGAAAACATTTTAACATTATTTAGATTTCTTCATAACCGGTGTATGAAATATGAAATGTAAACACAAAAAACAACAAACAGCAAGCAAAATAGACAACAAGTACAAAAACAAAGCAATGAACAACACACTATAAAGTAAGTAAACATTTTATTTCAAAATTCGGTATAAAAGTATTTTATCTTCACATTCTATAAATACTTATACAACAGCATGAATGGTAGTGGTTCTAAAGGTCAAGGGGGAAGCATTGGGGTTTTTAGTGGGTTGACATATCATCGCTATGGAGAGAGACCTCATGTCATCAGGTAAGAAAAAAGGGACATGAAGTAGATATCTCATGCAATAGCAAATCGGAGTATCCTAATTATCTAATGTTTGGAGTAGCACTCGAACGATTTATACAAGTAAATAAAAAGGTATCCGAGACATTAAAACAGGTTAATAAAGTTATGTAGTCATGGCCGTTGTATAGGTAGTAGTATAAGATTTATGAAATATTATATTGCTTTCTTAATCATAGTGTGTTCCAGGATATAAAAGGGCAATATATTGAGAAGTGACATGACTTTATCCTTACTTAAAGCGAAGGATAAAAATGAGATAAAAACAGCTTCCGAGGAATAATACCGCTGTATGACATACCATATTTGTTTAATTTAATGTAAAGAATTCCTGGAAATATCTGTTGTTCATTTTCATAATAAGTTCATAGAACTTGACAAATGGAAAAGCGATCACTAAAAACTCTCAATATAAAACTCAAAATATTGCCCTTAAAACGCAAACAAAACAGACATAATTACCGAAAACAGGCGAGGATGGGTCTAGCTCCCTAACGTCCGCGGCAAAGTCCTCAAGCGAGTGTCCCTCCGTGCTACCCGTCGCACTGCCGCTGTCCGAACGAGCTACAACACCCCCCATTTGTACACATAATGATCTTTACATCTTTAATGTAAAGTTCAAAATGCTCAAAAAGATTTGCTGGTTGGCTATGTAATAACCTCTAATAAAGGACATGGGTTTCTGTACCGCATTATATGATTGTAGGTCATTATCAAATGTTTGTAATGCCATTTGGATTAACTAATGAACCTCACCATTTCTTTCAGCTCGAAAATAAAAATGCTTTAGGCGTCGTATAAACAGTCATACGATGCCTAAAGCATTTTTATCAAATTTAATAATGACCTCCAGAGGTCATTATTAAATTTTGAGAATGCCTTTTGAATAAGCTCCTCATAGTTCGTTTCAGCTCTTACAAGGTAATTAATTGCTGTAGTGCATCGCACGTTTGAAGGTCATTATGAAATGTTGAGAATGCCATTTGGATTAACTAATGCACCTCATATTTCCATTTACTCTATTAATGAAATTAATTGCTGTAGCGGACTAATAACATTTTCTCTCTCCTGTCCTCCTGATGTTACGCAACAAGAGTGAGCAGATGGGTTTAAATACAAAGACAGCTAGCGCCAGTGCAGTTATCCACAGCACTAGCAGTTATACTCTACCACTTTTAAAATAGGGGTGTATATTTTTAGAAGTTCCAATATTGGCAAAGCAAATTAAATTTAGCGTAAACAGCGTGTGCTACACTCGTGGGTTGTTGTATATGTTTTGTGCTTGCAGTGATTGACACTCGACAGTTCACAAAGCTATGTTATATTGTGATGTGGGACTACAATGAAGTATGAAAAATAATTGTACGAATTATGAATTATTTTTATTAGTATAATGATAAGTTACGAGAAAATGTCCCAAATAGTGAGTATATGTTTTGATAATTTAAGCTAACATACTACATTATGTGACACTGAAATCTAAGCACTATATTGTTTCCTTCGTATGTTGATTATTCGAATAAACATCTGTCTAAAATATATTGTTACATAAATACGTACATTTTTTCCGAGCATATAATCGCTTTCTATTGGTCTCTTAGTTTGTTTTAAAATATTAGACACTGATAAAATCTTAGACAATACATGTCTCTACTGACATCTTGATAATTTGTGGCACTTTTGACACAAATATAGTCCTTATTCTAGTTTATACTTACACAAATAATAACAAAGTAGAAAAAGGAAGTAATTGAAAGATTAGCCCAAAAAAAAGAGTATCTTTAAATAATTTTTTTTATGAAAGCTTTTATGCTTTAACTTTACGTACATAGATGGGTCGTTCGTGAATAAAATTAGTAACCTTATCAAAATAAGATGTAATAACGCCCGTATTAAAAAAAAAACAGACTCCAATACACAGAGAAAATATGTAATTCCCAACATCTCACATCCAACCTTTCGTTTTTATCATCTACCCACTTACCTTTGTAATCAGTATTCTGTGACATAGTAGACCCTGGCGGAGCACTGTGTGGTTTGCTGGCCGGCGTATTAGCGTTGTGTCTCACGCACAAATACAACGCACTAAGCAGTGGGACACACAATGCGTCGGACACCTCCACTTGCACCGCTGATATGCAAATCAAAGAGATCTTTCCTCTGGTGAAATCTCCTAGTGTCATACCGGCGCTGGAAATTGAGTAGTTTATGTACTAAGGAATCACTTGAGTTTGTTTTTTCGATCAGACTTTTGCTACTTCAGCGGGATACAGAGACCAGAGCTCCTCCTCGGCTCAAGGAGGTCGCTGAGTGGGGATTATGGATTGATCTTTTAAGATTTTTTCCGAGTTTGAAATGTTAAAAATGCCATTTGTGCATTCATTAACCCAAATGGCATTTTTATCATTATCATATTTGTTTTCAGTTCTAACGAGGAAATAAATTATTGTAGCGCATCTATAATTCTGGGTCATTATCAAATGTTGGGAATGCCAGTTTTATTAACTTTACAGGTATATGATACATTAAAAGTCAGTTTACCAATAAATAATACTTACTATTCATTACATCCAGGAAACTCAGGCACGGGCAGTCCTTTGTAATGATAAGGGAACGCGACTAGAGACAACAGAGCGCTAATGGCAGCTTTTCTAAGTTCTCTCTTGTCTATGGATCCACACTCCAATTTCGGTTCCTTCTCAGAGAGTATCATATCGAGTGCTGCGATGAAATCTGGCACTAGAACTAAGACGCCGTCTAGGTCCAGTCTGAAAAAGACCATTAATTATGTTTAAAACTTAGCATTTTCGGCACCCATCTAGCACTGAACTTTGATATACCAACCTGGATGGATAACGGATGTCAAAATTATTGTTTTTTAAGAAATCTTTCACATTAATATCCACCTAACAAAATTAAGTTGTCCGTTATAATTACCGTAGCGGCATCCGACTAAAGGAGTTTGCCCACAAAGCGTGAGACTTGTCATATGCCAAGATATTTCACGGCCACTGGATGTGTTTATAATGATATAAAAAAATCTTAAATAATGTTCAAGATGTTGTAGGTACCGAAAGATGTCCGGCGCGTTGAGCACGACGGCGGCGGCCGTGGCGGGGTCGCGCAGCCCGCGGTGCAGCGCCTGCAGGCAGCGCGCCAGGTACGGAGCCAGCACCTCCTCGCGACACTGCTTCGAGCACAGCACGCGGCACAGCGTGCCCAGCGCCTCCGCGCGACCTACAGATAGTAACACCGTCAGACACTGCTTCGAGCACAGCACGCGGCACAGCGTGCCCAGCGCCTCCGCGCGACCTACAGATAGTAACACCATCAGACACTGCTTCGAGCACAGCACGCGGCACAGCGTGCCCAGCGCCTCCGCGCGACCTACAGATAGTAACACCGTCAGTCACTGCTTCGAGCACAGCACGCGGCACAGCGTGCCCAGCGCCTCCGCGCGACCTACAGATAGTAACACCGTCAGTCACGGCTTCGAGCACAGCACGCGGCACAGCGTGCCCAGCGCCTCCGCGCGACCTACAGATAGTAACACCATCAGACACTGCTTCGAGCACAGCACGCGGCACAGCGTGCCCAGCGCCTCCGCGCGACCTACAGATAGTAACACCGTCAGTCACTGCTTCGAGCACAGCACGCGGCACAGCGTGCCCAGCGCCTCCGCGCGACCTACAGATAGTAACACCGTCAGACACTTCTTCAAGCACAGCATGTATATGATGAATAGTGTTCAATAAGTATGCGATTTTTATATCTGACTGTTAACATAGTTGTAGATTAATTAACATTGATATTGTTGATAATATGGTATGGCCTACCTGGCTGGTAGCTGAGAATGTTCAGTTTATGTGTAGCATCAGACAAGGAAGGAGGGGGTGGGGTGCCTTCCGTACGTTCTGCAACAGATAAGTAATAGTTATTTACCTGTAACATACATTACCGTGTATACTAATAGTATAAAGTGGCAGCCCAATAATTCAAGACGAAAAACAATGAGGACTTACGTTGGTTATTGTAAGCGGGTGTGGTGCCGATGAGCGCGGCTTCGAACAGCCACTCGCCAAACAGATGGAAGATGGAGTTAACCTTCGGACGCAGCGGGGTTAGTGGCGGCTTCTCTGTTTCACCCACTGGAACCAACGCAGTTCAAGATAATCGCTAGATAAAACAAAGCTCTCCGCCGTCTCTGTCTATCTCTTCTAGTATTATCTATAGAAAGGCTGACCGATAGATTTTCTTGGCAGGCAATTTTTTTAAAGTCTAAGGTGTTGCGAGGCGGCTACTTTTAAAGGCAACTACGAAAACAAAACACGAAAAAAAATATGAATGTTCGATCAACGCGCTGGCGGCCAAATTCAAATGCCTTGGCAGGCCACTTCTTGTCCAGACCAGGGATTTCCAAACATTGAAGAGATGATGGGACATGATGATTTTTTCAGTATGTTCCAAGGGCCAAAATAGTTTTAATTTGCCCTTAATTATACTCAAGACTAGTCGCAAAATGCGCTACTTAGCAATCTTACGCTTTTTTTTCATTCCATATACTATTGTGTATTGTAAACGACATCTAGTAGCGATAAGTTGTACTATGTTCTATCTATTTCAACTACCCGCTAACCGTTGGCACATGTCAAAAAGTGCTCCACACATTTTAAAACATGTGTAATATTTAGCCACACGATAGAGACTGAATTTCTCTTTGACTTTCCTATAGAAACTTAGTGATTTAAGAAAAAAATGTGATACTTGTTTCTCGGACTTCGATGTCTTTAAGCTTTTTCAATGTCTTTTTGATACTGACATTGAAAACAGGATTCAAAAGTCCAATGGAAAATGGCTCTGCACTCTAAATCAATAGAGTGCAGTGATATGATGAAGAACAAATATTTTTTCATATTTGTTGGATTTTTAGTTTAGAGTTTTCCACTGGTACAATTTGATAATTTCCATAAATTTTCTTTGCATTGTTATCTGTTTTTGATTCTACTTACTTGTGTGATAAAACTTTTTCAAGATGAAGTACAGTCAACCAAGGAAATAGGTTTACACCGTCAGTGTCAAATAACGTCAATAAATATTTTTATGTCACTACGACAGCCGGTAATTCTTTATGGATAAAGAGTTCGCTGCTAGCTGTGTACAAATGCCCATAAAAGTTAACTCTTCTCATAAATGTTTACATATAAACTAAAAATGCGTTTCACAAAACCTATTTGTTATGTTGACGGTACACAAAGAATGTTAATAGATCTAAATCAACCGAAGAGCAAAATAAATCTCTTTAAATAATTGGTACAAGTCAAATTGATCCACAACAACAAGCTATTGTCGGTGGAAAATCACAATGACATAAATCTCATTTGTGTTTTTTTTTGTTTTACTGTGATTTGTGGGATTTATTTCAATTATTTGTTAGTTTTTTAAAATGATTTAAAATCCCGTTTTTCCAAAAAACTAAGTCTGGCAACGCTGTAGGAAATACTACTAAGAAGACGTGAATGGATAAAGGTGATAAGTCACATTATTTAAATTTGGACTAAATCGAAGTTAAAGTTTCACTTTTATTTTTTGAGATAAGTCGCTACAAAACTAATGTTTGTATTAAACGATGATGCCAAGTTGTGTAAATAACCTGAAATATTAATGGTATGAAAGCAACCAAACAAATTTAATTTTTTTATTATTTAATTTGAAAAAAAAATCTTTGTCATAACTCCTTTTTTCTTGAACAAAAGTAAACTTTTCTGCAAGTTTAGATATTGAAAATGAGGTGCTAAGATGAATGTAGTTGTCTCGTAAAGCCTTAAATGGACGGTTTAAGATCTTTAGTCGTATTGTATTGACATAACACCTTCATCTATGCAAAAAAACACAAAAACTCGAAAATGCGACCTTCATCGACTCACGTCTTTAATTAATAATATTCAAAGGGCACTATACTAAATTACTGCCTTTGCCTTACCTTGTGAAGATATAGAGTTTGGAGGCGTAGTGGGTGCCACGCTCGGAGGCCGACTACTCGTCAGTCCTATAAGAGACGTTCTAGGAGTACCTGCGAACACAGTGTCATATGTTACAACCCTATTATAATAACTTTAATTTCATCCTCATCATCAACCCGTATAACGGAGCTGAACTGAACATGAGCCTACTCCCGAAAGAGTTTTGCCATAGTCACCACGCTTGGCAGGCAGGTTGTTGACCGCAGTATTATGTAACAACACATTCAGAGAAACGCCGCTGTCCGTTCCCTGGTAAACGATTGTTATAGATGATTTTATAACAATCATACTTAAAGAGCTATCCGAGGCACGGAGGGTAGTACCTCTACCAACGAGACCCGGAAAGAAATCTCAGTATTGACACAAAGATTTGCTATACAGCGAATAGAATAAGCTAGAGCGGTTCTTAAAAAAAATCGATAAAAATGTACGGTTTACCTATGTGTCATATGAAGTTAATCTGTTAGATATAATATAAAAACAATCCTGACTACACGATAACTACAAATATACATGATGTTGATGTCAAAAATAAATATTATTCGTTACAATTATACTTCACGCACGCGGTTTCACCCGCGTAGCTCCCGTTTCTGTGGGAACTTCTTAGTAACATATGGCCAATAATCTTCCTCAATAAACAGGCTATCTAACACTGAAAGATTTTCTTAAATCGAACCATTAGTTCCTGAGATTAGGGCGTTTAAGCAAACAATCTCTTCAGCTTTAAATATTAGTATAACTTTATATACTTTAGATAAAAGATCATTATTAGAGGAATAAATTTCACAGGATACGTGAACGGATAGTGTATATAATCCGTTGATTTCCGAGTAATTGAAATTAAATAGTTAACTATTTAATTGAAATTAAATACCTAATTACTTGTTTCAAATATTGCTATTAAGATCAACCTTGGGATTGAAGTTATAGTCAGCCTAAAATCTATGAAAGTCTGCAAGTTGCAAATTACTTTCACAATATTATAAAAACTTAAAGGTATTTGTGGCATCCCTATAGGTTGTTTTCTTAGTTACAAGTAGAATATGCGACTGCTATAATAGCATAGTCGCAAAACTTTCTACTAACCCAATTTATTATAGGGTTTCAAGAAAAAATATATAATCGGACAAATTAATACTACACGTGCACAATAATATACACTCTTGAACCGTGCGCAAATGATTAAAATAAAAGCTAACCGCAAACGCACCGCTACAGAAAAAAAAAACTAAAAGGTGCAACAATATAAACAAGTGCATCTACAGCTAAAAAAACTACAATTTTATATTTTTTACAAACTACAAAAAAAAGTCATTAAAACACATTTATTTAACACACACACATACACACACAAAATAAAAACAACACAAAATATTGATGAGCAAACTGATAATATTGATTTAAATAGCTTGTAAGTGTTGTGCATCTATGTAATGATAAGTGTAAGTAAAGTTGAATTGATATTTATATATTTTAATTATTATATAATAATAAATAAATACATCGACGCCTTAATACATTTGCGATATATTATCTGGGTATAATAATAATGATAACTTTTATTTTTTTTACTTTGGTTCTTCGATCTGAATCTATTCACATCCGGCTCGAGGGACCATAACCCAGTATTCAAACTATCAGTTCACTCAAAACATACCATCCTTACTCTTGTCAGGCATCTTGTCTCTGGGCCGGCCCGTGGTGCTGAAGGACTTGGCGAGTCTCCGGTGGGCGGGAGGCGTGAGTTCGTCCTCGGGCACCGGCTCGGCCGCCCAGCGCCGCTCCGTGCCCCGTCCTGTCACAGTGCTAGTAGCAAACCAAGGCCAAGGAACCGGAGATTTGTCCCTTGCGTTGTACATAATATAACCACGAAGGAATCGAAAATATCCCTTTACCTTTTTACACATTTATAATTACATTATAAATTATAAGTTGGAGACTGTATAGCATTCTGACACAATATAACATTATGTAAATCAAATTCCAATGTACAGATTTTTCTTGACAACATTGTAGGTCCAAACTCTGCTAAATTGTGTTATTTAAGCAACACAATATATATTTATAGTACGTTTATTATATACAACATATTACAGTAACCATAAATACGAAGCAACAATTCCATCCCTTTTATTGTATATCAAAGACTCGATAGTACAGTATATTGAAGTTTTTATTATTTTATTCATTATTTACAAAGTAAAAAGAAAATGTTATAATATCGTTAGTCTATCGTATAAACGTATGTTTCGGATCTCATTTTACAAAGAGAAGCGGTTAAAGAATAATTACACACAGCATTAAGAGTGAAAACAAAATGTTACCGTTACCCACTAAATTCTACGCCACTGTTGCAAATCATCAGAAATTAGCTAAACTTAACTATCCATTTTACAACTAGAATATCGGTTGTAGCTAACTCACTGATGTTATTAGAACGTGATGATATACGATAATACGTGCATAGAATATCACATTCTGTATACATCCTTAAAGAATTTGGTAACCATTGATTAGTTTATATTATATGAAGCGATCATTCCCGTTGTCCACACCCTCCGTGTCTTGACCAGTTTGACATTGGCACGATTTAAAAAAATAAGTGTCGAAAACTTTGGAATTACTAACTTTAGCCGCCCCTGGACAGTGATACGACTTTTTGAATACAATCAACCCGACAATGGGAATAATATATATGAAGTTATAGAAAAAATAATTCATTTAGACAAACGAAAATTACTTCTAAATCATATCAAATCAGTGGGACTACTGCAACCGACATCTCGACCATCTGACTACACACACATAAGTTAGCTGTAGGTAAGCAGTATACATATGGGTAGGATAGGAAAGTAGATTTGTGGCTTCATAGCTCCCTTTAGCCAATAGGGGATAATACTGCAATTTTTTACCAAAAAAGGCGCCTCTAGCACAATATGTAGGTACTGCATACTAGTGCATACTGCTAGCCTACTAAGATTTTTCTTTATACGTTTTTAACGGTATCTTAACATTTTTTAGGACTGCTATAGTAAAAGAAATAATTTAGAAATAAAAAGAAAACAACCCAAATAAAAAAAAAGTGATATTTAAAAAAATACGTTTTATGTTACTTTCTTGTTAACTGACTGTACCGGTGGCGCCATCTACACAAGGCTTTGCGCATTATGCCCTATTCAATCATAAAGTCACCGTTTCCATGATACAATCGCCCTATAGCTCCCTATAGTAGTCTATAATAAACATTTCTAAGCTGCGCAGGGACCCTGTCTGGTGTTGCAATAGTATTTAAAAATATTCATAAATAATAATAGTTTAATTACTTTGACTCATAAATAAATAGTAAAATTAGTACATTAATCTGCTAAATATTAATGTTTAAATTTTACATGAAGAACTATTACAAGCAAAAACAGGCTGAGGTCCCAAGTGAAGATAAGTCATACACCCTCTATTCCCAGAGCCACACAAACACCAACACCATACCCCACACATACATACCTAGAAAAGCGTCGACATGTGCCGCGATGCCCTTCATTGCCTTGTGGAAGATGGAGGGCAAGGCTTGAAGGCACGGGTGTAATGCCGGGTCGCGGGTGCCCTCGTCTTGAGTTATTGAATACTGTAGGATAGATATTATAACTTATACAATGACATGTAGAATGAATGTAATGGTTCTAACCGGCCACCAATGGCCTACGGACCACGCCACGTAGGTGTTACATATTTTTATTTATTTTTTAAATTACTAGCAGAGTTTTGCAGTCTACTAGTATTCTTGTTAATCCCTCGTGCTAAGCTAAAATGCTTGTGTTACGAGTGGGTTCACGTCGGTAGTGCTATGGGTAGGGATTGATCCAGCAAGATCACAAGTCCGACGCCCCTAGCCATTGGGCTACGGCCGCTAGTTACTAAATTTGTTGCATTATTGTGTAAACTAAGCAAGAGCTTTTAAGATATTTCAAAAGTCTGATACAAATTTTATCATAACACCAAAATAAAGGTAACTGGTAGTTTAGGAGTTATTCGTACCGTAGTTACTGAAATAATTGTTTATAAATACGTGTAGTACGGGCTGGATTTGGATGCCTTGCTGCTGGATTTAATATTATTATGTATATGTTTTACGGATAGAAAGATAATGGTAAAAATTAGCATAAAGATTTCGAGAAAAATATCCTTAAAGTCACATATCAATTAGTCTAAAAATATTGCGTTGTACCAAAGTAGTAATCACCGAAAGTAGTGTTACTTTGAGCGATAACGATTAACTGATGGCTTAAAATTAATGAAGGTTGGAAACCACTGATGTATGTAATGAAATGAATGAAACCACCAATTGCGAGATGGAGTTTTAGTTAATCATCATCAAGTATGATGTTACATCACCATCACTCATATTTAAGAATGAGTTTTAAACATTGCACTAAGTAAAGTTAAATAAAATAGAATTAAAAAAAATAGAATAAAAAAATAAAATAAAAAAATGATTAAAATGGCTGGCCCTACTTCCTCTCTTCCATTTTTGCTGTACCCGACAGCGTTCATGTTGGATCTAAATAATTGATATTATCTGTAACACCTTATGTAGATAGACATAAGGACCTACACGACACGACATAATACCTACACATGGAATGCATTAAAATATTTGAGTTTGAGTTTATTTAAATTACCTGCAGAAAGTCAGGAGTTTGGCTGATGATATGAGGACGGCACAGGTCCACAGGGTTCCCGATAGTGTGCAGGATGCGGTACCAGCTCTGCATCACTGCCTCAGCGCTCATGTCGGGAGGAATCAGGTTTGCGTCTTCTTCGCCTTGAGAACGAGGTAATTTTTAGAAAAACTGCTAAGCTACTACATATTAATGAGATGCAATTTCTTTGAATTTCTGTAATGGCGCATCCACACATGCCACCGGATTTGCCGCCGGCTTTCAGGCTGCCTATGCGCGTTCCTAAAGATGCGCGTGACGGAGGCCGCCGGGTTGGCCGACGGCCGTGCCGCTCGGCATGTGTGGATGCGCCATTAGGAACGCAATTTTGCAGTAATTGTAAGCAAAGGTTTTGGAGGAAATACAAAATCAGGCTAATGCCTGATTTCATTTACGTGCTATAATTAGCACTCAAGCATTTTTAGAGAATTAATTAATATAGGCGTTAAGAATAATTATCCCAGAACCAAAACCAAATGAAATTTGAACCATAACACTATGTGACATCATTTCAAATACAATAAAATTAATTTTGTAGGTTAAGAAATAACGTTACACTACAAGAATTTTATAATTATATATTTTATTACGTTAAACGTAGAATACTTACTTATGGGCATGACAGGGAAGAGCGGTCCGTACATGTGTTTGAGCAGTCTGGCAGTGAGGCACAGCGAGGCGCGCGTCCACTGCTCCGTGAGCGGAGCGCGGTGTCGCCAGCGGACACACTGCTCGCGGAGCGTGCGCCACAGCGGCGGCGCGGGGAAGCACCTGACACAACCGACAGTTAGACATAGAGCTAGGGGACACAGCGACAGTGCGACACCAGTAGACACACTGCTCACGGAGCGTGCGCCACAGCGGCGGCGCGGGGAAGCACCTGACACAACCGACAGTTAGACATAGAGCTAGGGGACACAGCGACAGTGCGACAGCAGTAGACACACTGCTCACGGAGCGTGCGCCACAGCGGCGGCGCGGGGAAGCACCTGACACAACCGACAGTTAGACATAGAGCTAGGGGACACAGCGACAGTGCGACAGCAGTAGACACACTGCTCACGGAGCGTGCGCCACAGCGGCGGCGCGGGGAAGCACCTGACACAACCGACAGTTAGACATAGAGCTAGGGGACACAGCGACAGTGCGACAGCAGTAGACACACTGCTCACGGAGCGTGCGCCACAGCGGCGGCGCGGGGAAGCACCTGACACAACCGACAGTTAGACATAGAGCTAGGGGACACAGCGACAGTGCGACACCAGTAGACACACTGCTCACGGAGCGTGCGCCACAGCGGCGGCGCGGGGAAGCACCTGACACAACCGACAGTTAGACATAGAGCTAGGGGACACAGCGACAGTGCGACAGCAGTAGACACACTGCTCACGGAGCGTGCGCCACAGCGGCGGCGCGGGGAAGCACCTGACACAACCGACAGTTAGAGACATGGAGCTAGGGGGCACAGCGACAGTGCGACACCAGTAGACACACTGCTCGCGGAGCGAGCGCCACAGTGACGGCGCAGGAAAGCACCCGACACAACCGACAGTGAGAGACATAAAGCTAGGGGATACAGCGACAGTGTGACACCAGCGGACACGATGCTCGCGGAGCGTGCGCCCCAGCGGCGGGCGGTGATGCACCTGATACAACCGGCAGTGAGAGACAGAGCTAGGGAACACAGCGACAGTGTGACCCCAGCGGACAAAATGCTCGTGGAGCGTGCGCCGACAGTGAGATAACACAGAGCCATGAAGAGCGGACACACACTTAAGGGAAACCAGCTGATCATATTAAACAACTTCAAAGCAAATATCAATATTATATGACAAATGAAAGAACACAGGTTCATCGACTAAAACCTCACGATGTATCTAACGCTTGTTTTTGGACTGAGTATATTTATGCAGTCACCCTGAGGCTTTTGTTACTTAACTGGTCATAAAGGTGAGCAGGACTTTAGCCTTATTAAATGCCGAGAAATTACTAACTAAGCGAACTGTGCAAAAGGGTTCCCCCTGTGGGTCTTGGATCTCGGCTCATGGCGGCCGCTGGCGAGAAGAAATAGACGAATAATAACTTTTAGTTCTTTAGTGGAGTTTTGTGCAATAGTCGCTTTAAGTTACAGTTCACGGGCTTTTCAGACTTAGGGTCTACGAGGGCATCGGAAAGATCTTTCCAAACTAAGAGTCGGAAGGAGGATATTGAAAACATTTGACTTGTACATACCTATGACACGCCAGAATCCACACTTCGAACAGCACACACAACACGCGCTCGCACAGCTGGTCGGCAGCAGCGTGATGCGGGGCGGGTGGGGCTAGAAGCGCGGCAGCAGCGGCCAACACCAACAGCAGTAGGGCTCTCCACTCACGGGCACCTAGGGCTCCGCCCGCCGCTAGGGCTCGGCAGAGACGCAGTACGCGGTGGCAGAGTACTGCCTGCTTACTGATCAAGTCACCGCCTAAAGTATTCACTATGGGTTTATCGACAAGAAGCATTCTAATCAATAGTTTCACGAATAAGGCTGACCCCACATTGGGCATGCGCGCTTTTTGAGCTAATGTCATATGCAGCCGATAGCGGAGGGAGCAGATGTCTGGGACAGGAGTTCGGCGCTCGAATTTGCACGCCCAATTTGGTGTTAGCTTTTGTGATTGACGCGTGTCTGCGCGTGAATACGATTTTCATTTCCACTATGGTGTTTTGTAAATGTAAAGGGAGATATTAACATGCAATGCAAAATAACACTCCCACACTAGGTATGCTGCGTGATGTGGAGCAGTGTGCACACTGCCTTATATTAGTTGATAAAGTATTATGGTATATTAAAGTATCAATTAAAGTAAAATCAAACATGTATAAATTCTCGGTTGGTTGAGGGATTACCCTCCGTGCCTCGGAAAGCACGTTAAGCCGTTGGTCCCGATAATTATTTCATCATCTATAATAATCGTATATCAAGGAACGGGCAGCAGCGTTTATTTGTGTGGTAAGACCTCACCAACCCGCCGGCCAAGCTTGGTGACTATGGCTAATACCCTCCCCCGGGAGGTGGCCCATGTTCAGTGGACGTTATAAGGGCTGATGATGATGATGATGATGATGATGATAATTATGATGATGATGATCAATTAATAGGTATAATAATAATTGTAAGAACCCCATGCTAAGGCTGCTTCACTTACCTGTCTCCAATTGATATATAAATGCGAGTGCTTGGAAAAATAATAACAGAATCAATATACTTTGGTTTACCATGAAGAATGAAAAAAATAAATGTTCTCTTAAAACATTTTTAAAAAAAATTACTGTACTGGTGGCTCAATGGTTACAACAGTGGCATCTGAGACCTGATGTTCTGGGTTTGATTCCCACCCGTGTTAATTATTTATGAGAACCATGAATACCTGTTCTCAGTATGGATGAGCTTTGTGTCTGTTATTTATTTCCCTAGTACGGGATTTGTATTAAAAATAAGTAACAATAATAATCAACACTTACTCTCATTGGGCCGTGGTACAAACAGGTTCTGTAGATGTCTCAATATTTTCCTGGCGTACTTATGTGGTGCCTGCGCTACGGGCGGGGGGAGCGCGGGGGGCGGCGGCATAGCAGGCGGCGCGGGGGGGAGCAGTGGGGCCAACCACGCGCAGCACACGCGGACACAGTCGCGGAGGGCTTCATGCTCTTGTAGGGGTAGAGTGAGACCGAAACGAATGACTTCAAGCACCCATTCCACCTGTAAATGGTAAAACAATTTTTGAACACTTTACGGGAAGGTTTACAACATAAATTAATTTAGGATTAAGAGTCCCACCAGCAGGATTCAAACCTGGATCTTTGGTATAGACCCAAATGCCTAGACTATTCAGCCTTGGTGGATCCCAGCCTTTGTTGAAATGTATCAATCTGTTTTATTATAATTTGACAGGATGCATTTTACAACGCGTCGGACCTTTTTTTTTTTTTTTTTTTTTTTTTTACTACATATAGGATTACGTTTGACCATAATCTCGCTTGATGGAAGGCGAAGATAAGGCCTAAGATGATACACGCTTGCCTAGAAAGTGTCTGTTCACTTTAGCCTTAAAGATGTACAGATTATAGCGTTCCGGAAAAACTGACGCCGGCAGAGAATTCCACTCCTTAGCCGTCCGCATTATGAAAGAAGAAGCAAATCGCTTCGTGCGTATTGAAGGAATGTCTACAACAAAAGGGTGAAACCGCTCGCCGCGCCTAGTCGTCCGGTGATGGAAGGGTGAAGGGGGTATCAGGTTATGTAGAACCTCCGCACACTCCCCGAAATGCAACCGATAAAAAACTGATAGGCAGGCCACTCGTCTACGGTGTTCGAGGCTCTGAAGACTTGCCTCCACCAGTGAGTTATTGCCTATGACTCTCTTCACTCGGCGCTCCAATGAGTCCAGAGCATCCAGCTGATATCCAGCAGACCCATCCCAAAGATGAGAACAGTATTCCATTGAGGAGCGAACTTGAGCTCTGTAAAGACTTAAGAGCTGCTCCGATGTGAAGTACCGCCTCACCTTGGAGAGAATGCCAAGTTTTTTGGCTGCAGTGTTTGCAATGGACTCGATGTAGTGACTGAAGTTTAGATTAGAAGAGAGGTCAAGCCCTAGGAGCTCAAGATGGTCGCTGATCGGAACGGAGACATTCCAGAGAGTCGGAGTCAGTTGGAATGGACTCCGTTTCGCCGAAAAAAGACACGCCTGTGTTTTTGAGGGGTTAAACCCAACCAGACCTTAGGAAGTATTGGCCACTCCATTCAGTCAGTCCGCATTATTGCTCACATCACACTGGTTTTAATTGATTGTACAGGATGACAAATAGTATTAAGCGTTAAGAAATGTATGCAAACATGTTTCAGATTACAGGTACTGACGTAAAATGGCATATTATGCGAGAAATCCTATTAAATGTGCTCATATTAAGTGGGTCCTACTGTATATCATTGTTTGTTTTATTAATGTTCACTATGATTAGGGAATGTTTTTAAGAACATGCATTACATAATTTATCAAACAGTTCATTACCTCAGCATCAGTAGTCAGTGTACTAGGTTCATGTGAGGCCAACTGCTTGACCACAGCTAATACTACATCCCTCCCACCCACCGCACCCAGCACCCCCCGCCCCCCTCCCTCCAGGGGCAGTGAACTCCACTCTGCATACATTCCGCCACTATCGCTTTTCTAAAAAAATGATATAATTAAACATTGCCTTCCTCGATTAATGGGCTACCTATCATTGAATTATTTTTTTTAATTAGATCAATAGTTCCCAAGATTAGTGCATTCAAGCCAACAAACAAACTCTTCAGCTTATCTAATTCTTGTCTTTCATAATTTTCATGATAAAACTAATAGATATCATAATAATAATAATAATAAAGCCTTTTATTTCCGAAATTCACAAAATAAAATAAATTTAAACAGATGCAAAAAAGTTAAAGTAAATTTTAAGTGCATATTATTAATTTAACACAAAGTCTCTTAATTCAGTATGCCTTACGGCAATGGGCTCCTCCAACTCTTTCCACTGTTTTCTATCAGCGGCTACTCTCATTCATAGGGGTCCCAAGGTTAGTTTTAGATCATCTTCCCATCTTTTGATTTTTCAAAGCCCAGGTTTCACAGCCATATGTAATGCAGGGTAGGATGCAGGGCAAAACCAATAGATAGGTGTGGAATAATATAAAGCAAATATACTTGTAATATTGTAAATGTATATGTACTTATTTACTTACCTGATTGAATTAATTATTTAAGTGGTAACAATTTGTTTGACTTCTTAAATATTAAGTAGTACATTGCATGTACTGTAGTATTTTATGTAGCTAGAATCCAGGTTTGTTATGATTTTAATTACTAAAGGGGAGTATCCTTCATTATTATCAATACTTTGTTTTCAATGTGAAATTACCGCTCTAACTCTAGATGGTTAGTAGCAACTAGTCTAAGGATAGAAACAACTAACAATCGATAAACAAATAAATAATTTACAAGAAATTAGACATAATAACAGTACTTACTTGATGGTTGACTATGTTGAAGATAGTCACATTCATAAATAATAATTAACGGTACTGTTGTAACGGGTTTCTAGATTATGTCGAACGCACAGTTTATGCAAACATTATTCACCACTGTATCTATTGCTAAAATATTAAAATTGCTTGTAAATTCAATTAAGATACAATTTAAAAACCCCTAAATATTTGTCTCAGAGAATTTGAGAGAATTACTTGAAAGTTGGATGTACTGGAGGTACAATAAATACATGAAACATTATTAAGATATTCACATAAGTGCGAAAGAGACAGGGCTTAAATGAAACGTCATCAAGTGACATTGTCAGATTAACAATGTTTTGCAACGCCATCTCTTCCGAATATCTACAATTAAACAAAGACAGCTCGTGACCGCATGCACTTTATGCACATACCGTCGATTTGGAACGCAATTGGTGAAGCTTAGTGGCGAGTTCAGAAATTAAAAAAAAATCTCAGGTTGAGAAACCGTTTTATCAACTTGGGTATAAATCCAGCGAGGCTAAGAATTACTTTAGGGTAACTAATTGATTACAATGATGATTCCATCATAATAACATTTTTTTAATTTGTAGCTCTACCTAAAGTTTTCAACGTAATTTAGTATTTTACTTCCGTGGCCTACTGGACACGTCGAATCCCACGGTAACTCTCCGTGCCTTAGAAAACACCATAAGCCGTGAGCTTTCAATATCATCTTTTAGCATTGTATTCCAGGAAACAAGTATTTAGAATAAAATTTAATTAGATACGTAATTATTATGCAATGGAGTGCCACTGATATAGTACTTATTCTGAGTGGAGTGCTACGTCTACCTACATTGCCGCACATACTTCAACAAGACTAGCAGCGCCATCTGGAACTTACAATATCAACTAACCTATATTACGTTATTTAAGGTCGCAAAACTCGCAAACCAATTGGACCATATACAAGTTCTGATCACTTATACCTATGCGGCCATGACCTATGACCATGACCCATCTCGTCCGGGAAATATAGGTTGCTTTTTGTGGAGAAACAACCATTCCTCTACAATATATTACAACATAATTTAACGGTCGCCATGTTCAAAGATGTACAGTTACAATCTGACAATGATGCTGATTGAGTTAAATAAAACAAAAATAATTGATTATTATTTTAATGCAAATTAAAAAAAATACAAAGGTACCTGAAAAATAAATAATTTCACACTGTTACTTAGCTTTAGTTTAAAAATAAGTATAATATACTTGAATAATATCAATGTACAACTTAGTAGATACAATAAATACTGAATTTAAAAGTTATATCATTTTTTAAATTAATGTTATGGAGATCACTTTCCTACTGTCATTGGCAAATTAATATTACAGCCAAAGATGTAATATTAATTCAATTCATAACATCATTTAAAAAAAAAACATTTCATCTCACTAAATTCCGAAAAGCTGTGTATTGAGAAACAGTTTCAGGTGTCATGTGGCTAAAGCTAAAGATCTTTTTAGTGGTAGAATTGAATTTTTAATTATGTGGCAGAATTGAATGTCCTTTTAAATTAAGTGGCTGAACTTACATAACAAATTGCCTGAACTGAATACCTTTATATAATAATATTAAAGTGGCTAAAGTCATGTGGCTGAACTTGATCGTAACTCTTTGTAAATCATTATGGAACAAGAATAATAATAAAACTGTATATAAATACATTATCCATACCCATCCCTGCCTGTAACATCATCATTGCAAAATCTATTAGCATTAACAATATCTTTTCTTTTTACTCCATTACCCTAATACATATTTACAAGACTAGTTTTATACCAGGTTTACAATTTAAGTCCAAAATAGGCATTAAGCACCAGAAAGAGATCACAGTTATACTACTAGGTACCAGTGATGGCCGCAGGCTAATATCATTATTGTCTAGAACCTTTTCCCATGATCAGCTCCAAAATCATTCATATCTCATTTGAAGTCTATATTTCAATGAGTGAATGATATTAGTGACTTGATTTCCTAAATTTTTTAGTGCACCTCACCCCCAAATCTCTGGCTGTGGCAGCACTTCAAGGTACATAGACAAGAGAATAACAAGAGATTTCAAATTAATTTTGTCATCTATATTTCTATGAAATACTTATTAGGAATTTATTGCACAATGATTATAACATTTAAGCAAGATTTCGTAAATCTTAAAAGTGAAGTATAAATTACACAATAATTTTAGTAATTAGTCTATTAGAGTGTGATTCAAATTTAGGAAGCCAGTAATTAAATATTTATAAAGTATAATACCACCTATACCATGGGTGGCCAACCGTTCGATCGCGATCGACTGGTTGATCCCGGCAGCTATTACAGTCGATCAATTTATATAATAAAAAGTGATATTTTAGTCCTCGCTAGTGTTTGTCTTATAATAATCTGAAAAAATACCTATTCATCATTTGATTGACTTACACGAAATGTGATTCAACGTTATGTATGCAGTTGGTCGTTCACACAGGCGATCTTAGGTCTTACTAAGTTGGCCACCTCCGACCTATACAATAAAGTATAAGGGAATAGGATATAAGTTATCATGCAAATGTTTATGGTAATTTAGCTATAGATTAATAAGTAGCTTTAGCTGGCTTAAGTTTTTTTTTAATATTTAATTACTAAGAATAAATATTATTTCATCATACACAAACAATTAATAATATTATGATTGTTATGTAGTTGACAATATGTAGTGAATGGAATATATTCACTTAATGTTATCAAACTACATCATCATAATTATTTATTATCATTCAAATATAAAAAATAAATTGTCACAATAATCTCATTTAAATTTTGCTTAATTGCTATAGATTAATATTTTATAAACCTAATTATAAATTTAAAACGCATTTTAAATGTAGCAGACGTCTTATTCATCTCCTTTCCCAGTGTTAGTAGTTGATGCAACCAGTTCTTCATATTTTAATTTCCACATTTTGGCTTCTTCTAAAGCCTCAGTCTTACTTTTTTCAGCTTCCACAATCTTCTTCATGTTTTCTTCAGAATCAGTAGCTTGCAATTTGTTCACTAAAATTGTAGTCTTAGCCAGTTTAGCTGTAGCTTCAGCCTCTTTTATGATTTTTTCTGCCTTCTTGGTTAATTCATCTTGAATAATAAGCATAGTCACAAGCCTGCGGATTACAAAGGCTAAGAATATGGCAAAGCCAGTGATGTAAAAGTTCCTCTGTGCTCTAAAAAGTTTCACGCTTCCTTTCATTTCACTGGACAAGTGCACGTGTCCCGTGCCCTCAGCATTGTGAGAGTACTTTCTCATTTCTCTGACAGCATCCATTAAGAATAGACATAGTACTCCTAACAAAACATAGAAGTAAACGGCTGCGTGCTGTTGGAACATTGAAAAAAGCCGAGAATGGAAGAACTGGTTCCATCTGCGAGGACTAAATATGGGCAGAATCATGATTATGACGACAGCTATCTCGAAATACAGATAGCCGGCAATAAACGTCCATTGTATAGACATTTTAGAAGACTGTGCTTTTGAGTTTTCCAAAAACGGGAGGCAGCACTTACTTTAACTCTGTATATTAAATAAATTTAAATATTATTAGTAATATCGGTCACGGCCAGATTTCTTGATATTTACGAAAATAACACACGGTGATCGTTGTTTTCTTTTGATTTGACATTACGGTTAATAGGGTGACGAGACAAGAAAAACCAACGTAAAACTATAGGTGTCGCTTTGGATTTAACTTTTAACATAGGTACGTGGTTATCGGCGCTTTTTTTTAAGATGGACATATCTTTAAAAAAAGCATCAATAAAGCGATAAGAAACACTCTGGTACATTGCATTTATATTATAGAACCTATTCACGTACATTATGTCGTTATCCGACTGAAAAATCGTTGGTCAGAACGAAGTCTTCCGGAGGTACTAAAGAAAAAAAGTGTGAAAAAATATTTAATCTGTCATGAATGTCAATTGTCAATGTCATGCATTTAATGTCATTTGACCAATGTTATAAATTGATAAAAATATTATTATCGGATTAAATTAAAATATCTAATGGCTAGTATAGATTTGGATATATGGCGAGGAGAATGGGGACTTGCTTCAATCGATTTAGAATGTCTCAAAGTCTTAGTAAGTATTTTTTATTAATAACCTATAACATTCGTCCACCGGTATATGTTTGGTAATCATTTATTTTACATAATTCACAGACTTATATGAAATTTATTGGAGTTCCGGTTCGAGTTCGAGAAGCAAATAATCCATTTTTCACACCAAAAGGTACTCTTCCTGTTATGAAAGATGGTCGGAAGTTGCTCACAAGTTTCGAAGAAGTAGTTGAACATTTAAAATCTTTGGTATGTTTTTAGAATTATAATACTTATCTCATTCTCTCACCTTTAATTTTCTGTCGATAATACTGCAACATTTTTTCTGAATTTAATTATATCTAACACATTTTATTAAATATTTTAAGACCATTAAATTCACTAAAATGTTGTTAAGCTACTAGCATCAGTTCATTATAGCTACTCACTTTTTTTCCAATGGCAGTGTTTTTATTAAAAAATAATGTTTCTCAACATATCTTCATTTTACATCATCATTAAATATTGAGTGTATTTCATAGTAACAAAACAAACTTGTACAATTTTACAGCATTACAGTACAGATGTCCACTTAAACACAAAACAAGCAGCTGAAGCTAGTGCATTCACACAATATCTACATGAGAAACTATATCCAGCATACCAGTATGCATGGTGGGTTGATGAGAAAAATTACTGTGATATCACACGGCCTGCATACGCTAGAGCTTTATCTATTCCTTTCAACTTTTACTACCCATCCAAGTACCAGAGTGCTGCTAAAGAGATGATTGATGCATTGTATGGTGAACACACAGATATAAAAGATATTGAAAAAACAGTGAGTAGGTTTATATTATAATACTAAGTTCCCGTGCAGGGTTTTACCCATGTAACTGCCATTCCCGTAGGAACTTCATAATTAAATTTAGCCTATAGCCTTCCCTTGTTAAATGGGCTATCTAACACTGTAAGAAGTTTTTAAATTGGACCAGTAGTTCCTGAGATTACCGCATTCAAGCAAACAAACTCTTTAGCTTTTATATTAGTATAGATATGTCATAAGTGTTACAGTGAAGCTGGTAGAATCATACTTAATTGATAAATTAAATTATGTTTTGTAATTATTTGGAACCAACAATTACAGATACTAAGACATAATTAAATTATATTTAACCAACATTAACATTCTTAGGGTAGTAATTACTTTTAGACTAACACCACATGCACAAACAAATTATGTACTATTTCTTTAACGGCTCAAATTGTATTATTTATGTCTTATCTTTTACAAGTCTGGTTACCTCTAGGCTATGTGTGTCCTCCATTTTGTACTACTAAACTGAATTTACTTACTGTGAAAATTGTAATTATCCATTACACAGTATATTAAAGTCAAAATTCTAATTGCAGCTGTACAGTGAAGCAGAAAAGTGCCTTAAAACCCTATCAGACAGATTAGGGGAGAGTGAATACTTCTTTGGGAATAGACCTTCGTCATTTGATGCTACAGTATTTGCCTACCTCGCGCCCCTAGTCAAGGCACCCTTCCCTAACTCAACACTATCTAATCATGTCAAAGGCATTGCTAACCTATCCAGGTTTGTGGCCAGGATCAATCAGAAGAACTTCAGACATGTTACAGATGGTAAGAAATAATCCTGCTAATATTTGTTATGTGTTTGCTACTCTTTCACACAAAAACTACTGAATGGATTTGGCTGAAATTTTGCATAGGGATAGTTTGAGCTGGATTAACATATAGGCTACAAAATATCATGCTCCGACCCATTGGAGGAGAGTGACGTGGGTAAAACCGCGGGGTGCAGCTAGTTTATATACAGGGTGTCCCAAAAGGTTAAGTAGCTGGGAAAGGGGGTGACAGGGGTGGACACAATGGTCACTAGAAAAATAAAAAAAAAATCCGCTCTGGGTATTTAAAAAAAAAATTGCATTTTTTTAAAAACTTAAAATTTTACACCTTGTTATTTTTGATGTTGATGTTGATGACCTTGTTGTTATTGAAGATTACATAACAGCATTTTTTTTAAATACAGCCATATTTGTAGGTACAGTTAGCACAAGGTGTAAAATTTTTAGTCTTTTAAAAAATGCCATTTATTTTTTTAAACACCCAGAGGGAATTTTTTATATTTTTCTGGTGACCCTTGTGACCATCCCTATCACCCTCCTTCCCAGCTACGTAATCTTTTGGGACACCCTGTATAAAGAACTGTATCTATTATGTTTTCTTTCTTTTCTTTTTCCTGTTTGCTTTTGTGTTGTACAATGAGTATTCCATTCTATTCTATAAGAGAATGTAAGTCACCAAAAAAGTCTCATAACTAGGAAAGAATTTAATATAATATATCTATGTTATACAGGGTGTCCCAAAAGATTACGTAGCTGGGAAGGGGGGTGATAGGGATGGTCACAAGGGTCACCAGAAAAATATAAAAAATTCCCTCTGGGTGTTTAAAAAAATAAATGGCATTTTTTAAAAGACTAAAAATTTTACACCTTGTGCTAACTGTACCTACAAATATGGCTGTATTTAAAAAAAATGCTGTTATGTAATCTTCAATAACAACAAGGTCATCAACATCAACATCAAAAATAACAAGGTGTAAAATTTTAAGTTTTTAAAAAAATGCCATTTTTTTTTTAAATACCCAGAGCGGTTTTTTTTTTTATTTTTCTAGTGACCATTGTGTCCACCCCTGTCACCCCCTTTCCCAGCTACTTAACCTTTTGGGACACCCTGTATACTGAAAATAGAAATATGACTTATAAATAATTTGTATAATAATTAACTATAGTATTATTTTTAGTATAAAAATAACATAAACTAGCTTCCCGCGCGCGGTTTCACCTGCGTAGCTCCCGTTCCCTTGTATCTGGGGATAGTGTAGCTTCCCAACGGTGAAATAATTTTTCAAATCGGTATAGTATTTTCAGAGCCTATTCAATACAAACAATCAAATCTTTCCTCGTTATAATATTAGTATACATAAAAATATTTTCATGATTTGTCTATTCACCTATTATCTTTTTTTTTAAACCTGATTTGTGTGAAAGCCTTGCCTTTAGCATTCTCCAATCTGTGCTATGACCAAGTTATTTTGTATGCAGATATAGCATACATGTATTTTATGCGGATATGCCATTCTGCAATTCAATTTTGTACTATTTTCTGATATACAATAAAGAATGTTGCATTGCATATTCCAGAATACAATAGACAGAATGCTAAGAAACAGTCAACGGGCACGCAGTCCGAGCGGGAGGCTGCCAACTTCCCAAACCAGACGCGCAACAAGATCCTCGCCGCGCTATTCGCCGCCATCGCAATGACGGGGTACGCTGTCGCCAATGGCATGTTCCAGGTAAAGTTAACTTGTTTAGTATGATAATAACTCTAGAGCCCAGAAGCATAAGGCTGTGCCATTATTCTTCGTATGCAGAGGCGGATTATCCATGAGGCAAAAGTGCCTAGTGGCGCGAAGGTACAAAGAGGCGCGTGGACGGAATAGACCCTAGAACAGCGACTGTAGTTGAGGCGACTACAAGTCTGAAGAAAGAAATGCCAGATCTTAATTGGAGTAACCTCTACCATACATGTAGTAACACCAACTACTGTGATCTTTTTACTAGTACTAGTTATGATGCTTGCCTACGGCGCTCTCAACGTTTAATCCGCCTCTGGTCGTATGTGCCTTTATCGTTAACTGACACTTACGACCGAATGCTTCTGGGGTCTAAACTAAAAAGTCTGTAATTAATTCATATTGACATAGTAATTTTTCTCAAAAAAATATCTTAAAGTAAGTTGTAAATATTTGGCAGAGTTTTAATGCTCCGAATTACATTTGGCATAACACACTTGGCATAATCTTCTTTAAACGAATATTTTTAAGGCATAAAAATTATTTGGTAAAATGATTGTTTGGTCCAACGTTTATAGGTCGAATATGAAGTTTATCCGGTTGGAATGTATGATAAATGAGTGTCTGCCAAATGAGTTTCTGCGAAATTAAGTTTATGCTTTTCGTTGTAATGCCAAATAAAATGATGACTACAAAAATTCTGCCGTAGAAAATATACATTCAAACGCATAAATATCTAAATGTATATATACAAATAGGCATCTTTCTTTGTCTCTGCCTGAATGATTAATAAAATAACTATTTATACCTTCGAGTATACCTATATCAAAGGGGTATATTATAATAGCATGGTGTGAGTGTAAATGGCTGAATGTTAATTAGTATGCAAACGTTTTTATTTGCATTTCCTTTTCAAGATGTCTTAGATTTAAATAGTTTTGTGCTTTAGCTGCAGTTTTCAAGTAAAATGTAGCTATAGCATGTTTCTATTATTTTTTTACTATATTGCTTTTCCAAGCAATTTGCCACTGAAGTTTTATTTTAATAAAAAATCCTTTGACTGTACCCAGTTAAAGGATTTTTTAATATAAATACAAACCTGTAATAATGCACGCAGTATTTAAAGCTTAAAGTTGTATTCTCATTCATTCTCACATATTCTCCTTTGTGTCCAGGAGCTGAGAGATTACGAACATTCCCAGGATTACAGCGAGATGTTTGAGAATGAAGAGGACGACAACTGACGTACCGCCGGGTCTTCTCGACCAGACTGCCTATCAACATTGTTACCATGCAACCTTATATTGTACTTTTTGTTATTGGCAACACTGTTACCATCCAATAATGTTTTAATTTTATGTTTTCGTTGGCAAAGTTAATTGGTCGTTCCGTTCAGTGATATTGAATTGAATTCATCTCTGAAACTGTGAATTTATAATGGTTACCTCTATTGCAGCAGGCCTTGACTATCTGCTAAAAAAACCTTATAAGTATATAAAAATAAGGTATCATTTTTTTTAGACCGAATGGAGAAATTATCAATTATAATGTATGTAATCTCCACAGTGGAGACAATTTATTGAGAGTTTTTGGATGTGATCATTAAAAAAAAAATGCAGATGTAGATTTTAAATTCTATTACTTTATTACCTTGTCGAAGAGACAGAGTTAATTTATGTACGCCCCTTTGCTAATCAAATAATTTATTTAATCGAAACATATAAATTGTAATTGACTAAGGGCCGATTTGTTAAACGTCAGATAAAAATAATCCAAGCAATAAATTTTAATTTTAACAGGAAATTCTATACAAATTCTTGAAAACTTCAAATTTATTTTTCTGATTTTGAACTGACGTTTAAAAAAGGTGTTTTAATTTTGTTATATAATGATGCAGAGTACAGTGTTGATGGTATCTATGGTTTATATAGTACTGGTAGTAGTTTAGCAATCGCGTAGCTTTTAGTGAATTGTGGGCTGTATTGTGTTCCTATTTCCATAAATGACGGTTTTACTTAAATAATGTAAATTGATTAATTGTTGTTGTATGGCCGTAAAGTTAGCTCTTTACAGCTAGCGGTGCGATGTTATAAAGCCTTATCACACTAAGTTCCACGTTTAAAGTGTAGGTATAGGGAAATTTAGCTCAAATGTGTGCTTGATCTTGTAAATAATATGTGAATGTATATTGGATTATAGTCAGAATTACAGCTAAAGGAAAAATAATTTAGCTCTACGGAATATAACAATAATTGTTTAAAGTGACACGTGTCTCGATTGTGGTACAATTTTAAAGGCAAATCATAACCTTTGTCTTAACTTCTCGATAAAAAAATATTAGTACCCTATATACATTGATATTCATTGAATAAAAACCTGTGTGTTTTGAGAATGTTTGAAGTTTCTTGGATTGACAATTAAAATGATGTATTTGAACAAAACAATACAAAAAGTCATTGCTATTCAGATCTTGCTCCTGTCACAACAGTAAAGATGTTTTTGTAGATGTGATTATAATTTTAACCATAAATATAAGTAGCATATTATCAGGCAAAATCAGGCACACAAGCAATAATTTATACTTATAGCTAGATTGACCTATGCCACCTTGAAAATGCATTTAGAACAGGAATATTGCATTGTAATAGAAAAATTAAATACCTCATTTTGGTGACCAATAAATGTTTTGGACTGCCAAAAGCGGTCGTATTATTTATAAATTTCTATAAGGTGCTTTCAAAATATTTGCCGTCCCTTTAATAGTAGATAACGTGAAGATTTTTTCTTACAAAATATAAAATGACTTTAAAATACTTGTTTCTTTTGAATGCGAAAGTCGTCTCCAAATACCAGATATGCTGACCATCCGGCATATCGTGGTGTGGGCGGGCCTCATCTTGCGATTAGTATTTCAATTAATTATTTTAATGTAATTTTATATTTTGGAAAATATAAAATTTATTATACCTATATATCACTCAATTTTTTTCTCTAATGTGATCACTACACATCCCCTGATCCTTGATATGAGCACCATATATAAATTATTACTATTTAGTTAAATTGATTAAAAATTTATTCAAATTTATATTATGTCGTCAAATTTATTTGCGAAATCATTGTATCTGTCATTATTTATTGGGGTTGATTGTCATGTCACGAGGTGCAGTTTGAGAACTGCAACTATTAGGCAATATATTTGATATCTGTTACTAAGTAGTTGTGGGGTTACTAGTATTTTAGACGCTTAGGCGTAGTTTTATAAATTTGCACTTTGCAATTAATTCAAACGTCTCAATTTCACGACACTCGACAATACAAGTAGTCATTATAATTATGTACTAGAAAAGTTATTGCAGTTATGTTTATGTATAAGTATGAGGAAATGTTAGCGTAAAGACTATAAAATACATATTTATTATTTTATTAAAATGAGTAAGGTAATGTTTTAAAAACAATTCAAGTTTTGGGCAAACAATTACTCCAGTTTCGGTTTTTGGATTTTATATAGAATGTTATTAATGTTGACTGACAGGTATTTTGTTAATCGACCCGCAGTTAGATTGCGTAAAAACGGCGATAGCGATTACCGAGTAGCTCACGAGCGATCAATCACAAAACGTCAAAATATTGCGTCGAATTACGCCATTTTTTTTAAATAATGTAAACAATAATTGTAATGGCTATTTCGCAATTTTTGGTTGCAGACATTTTGGAAAGCGTACCAATTTTAATTAAAACATATTTATGTATGTTTGCATTACTTAAGTTTTTAAAAGTAGCTTGCATTTTTCTTGTCAATGTTAGAAATTAGAAATTTGATTTGTGAATGAGAATTTTATTTGTTGGTTGTCTAACTTATTCCGTTAAGCGTGAATAAAGTGTGGTTCGTTGATGTGGCACTTTTATTTTGAACCTGACTTTTGAATTAGAAATTTAATTTATCTTTGCATGTTATCATTGAACTACTCTTAAGTTGAATGGAAGTAACTTCTTATTAAATAAGTATGCTTAGTGACAAACAATCCCATCGCTAAGTGACAGTTGCAGCTATATTGTGAAAAATAACTGGTCGGAAAGTGTACAGATTGCGCTCAGATTGCTGATCGCTAAGTATACGTAATTTAATTTTTAATGCCAGAGGCATTCTCTACCAGTCAACCTTTAGATGGTGCAGTAAGTAAGTAGTAATCACATATACTACTTAGGGGGTGTCTATATTGTTTTGTTTTTTTTTTGCAATTGTTAACCTCCCCTTTCCCTTAGTGATATTTCCATATTTAGTGAGATGTCTGAACCCGATCCTGGCACGAACATTTTGTGTTACATACATGAAGGTTTGTTCACTGTTATACATTTATCTTGTATAATTATGAGCACTAGTTAAATAAGATAAGGTATATAATTTATTTACCATTTAGGGCAGCGGTCGGCAACCTTTTGGTTTTCACTTTGTCAGAATTTTCAAACAATACAAAAATTGAAATATATTCTTCCGATTGATCGATTGATTGATTTTCTCTGACTGTTTTTTGCTGAATTACTGTTTATTATTATATAATTTAGAGATGAAATTAATCCCACAGCGTTGGGCAGCGTGGAGCTGGCAGAGGACAATGTTACTCAACAAATATCGTATCGCTAAGAAGCAATTTGACAAGATTAAGAAAATAAGAGCTGCGAGGGCCAGCGAAGATTCTAAACCGGCTTAAGAGTGGTATTGGAATACATATTGAAACTTATTATGAGTAGAGGAATTAATTACAAGCTGACGAACGTTGTACTGTGTCTGTAATATCCTACAATTTGCTACCTGTTAGTTATTTAGTTTAATCCATAGAATAATAATGTAACATTGTGATTGTGACAAGTACAAGTGTATGTTTCCTAAGTACTGAATAAATTCATTATTATTTCATGAAATGTACAAACATATACAAGGCCGTTTTCGTAGACTAAGTACCTAGTAAATTTCAGGTAAGGTTTAACCGATACCGCTGTACTCGCCGAGATGTAAGAGGCGGTCGTAGCCCAATGGCAAGGGCGTCAAACTTGCGATCATGTGGTCGTCGGTTTGATCCCCACCCGTTGCACTACCGACGTGAACCCACTCGTAAACACACGCATTTTAGCTTAGCACGAGGGGTTAACAAGAATACTAGTAGTCTCTGCAAGTAAACTTTAATCGCTCTTTTCCATCCGTCTGCCTATAACGCTCTCGGCTGTCTCGCTCACTTGTCTATCTCATGCCCCCGCCCCCTCCTCACCGTCCTTTCCTAAGGCGTAGTACAGCGTTTCCGTAAGATTATACGCATAAAAAATATAAGAAGGAATTATTTTTAGTAGTTATAATTATATTGTCTGTTAAATGTCGATTAAAAAATAAAATAAGAATTAGAATTATATACATGTACCTGGATCTTCAATACCTTCCTAAATACTCCATTGAAATCATGACGGAGAGACCAAGAATTTTGTTAATTTTTAGAATACATAGTAGTATTTTACAAATTAGTATCTGTGAAAGAAATAGTACATAATTTGTTTGTGCATGTGGTGATAGTCTAAAAGTAATAATTCCCCTAAAATGTTAATCTATATATATAAAAGAAAGTCGTGTTAGTTACACTATTTATAACTCAAGAACGGCTGAACCGATTTGGCTGAAAATTGGTAAGGAGGTAGCTAAGAACTGGGAGAAGGACATAGGATACTTTTTAGGTAGGGTAGGGTAGGGTAGATGTAGGACACCGCGTAGATTTAGAGGCGGTACGAAGTTTGCCGGGCCAGCTAGTGTTTGATAAATATAATTAATTATATGTTAGTGTCAGTAATTGTCAGCTAATCCAACTAGAAATTAAGTATGGAAAATTGATCTACTTCACCATAGCACTAACATATATATAGTGGCTTCACCATAGCAATTATCAAAATCCGTTCAGTAGTTTTTGAGTTTATTCGAAACAAATATACAAACTTTTCCTCTTTATAATATTAGTATTGATTAGCTACTTTAAGTTGTATCTCATTCATAAATGTAAAATGTGTAATAGAATTTTGTTAGAAAATATAATAATAGCTCGTCTAAGCTGAAATAATGAGCCCTTCTACTGTATTATTTGATTTTGATGTGTGAGTGAAAATATTAATAACGGCACTTCATCTGTGTGGAAGCGTAACCGTGAACTATGATCTGTTTACCTACGCGTTGGTCAACTAGTCGCGTGATAAATTTGACGACGCTATCTGTATCAGCGGATCTTTGGATAACCGCTGGCGTATTGTACGAAACAAGACGCCCGCTATCTTGCACGTTCAGACAAATTATGCTATTTATTACGTCCATATTTGAAACTTTCTTGTGTGTTAATGCAATAGTGTGGTGCGTATTTTCAGCTTTGACGAGCCTTAGCTAAAGTTATAGCAAAGGTAGTAAATAGTAGATTTATGGTAAGCATGTATTTAATAACCTCATAGCGTAGCGGTATTTGGCTCGCTTTCAATCTCGGAGGTCATGGGTTCGATCCCCACGCCGGACAGGAATTCTTTGTGTAAATTCTTAGCTTTCTTTCCGGGTCTGGTTGGTTGAAGGACTACCCTCCGACCTCCCTTGTGTGGTACAACATAATACTGCGGTCACCAACTCGCCTGCCAAGCGTGGTGACTATGGCAAACACCCTCCCTCGGGAGGACGCCCATGTTCAGCAGTGGACGTTATACGGGCTGATAATGATGATGAAAATGATGCATTTAATATATGTCTATAGTCCAAATCTCATATGTGTGTCTTACACACATATGAGATTCGGTCCCTTAATTTTAATGAACAAGGTATTGGCTTTTTGCTCTTGTATCGGTCTGTTTCTGTTCGAGGCGCTCGTACGGCTAGTAAATAAATAAAAGTCATAAATAACACACATTCATTTTGTAACTCCTTTATTCCTCACATTTGAACATTGTCGCGAATGACCCAGTCAGGTACACTTACAATAATTTGGTACAAATTCACCCACAGATGTCGCTGTACGCACTGGGTTTAGTCCAATCACTATACTGACTACTTTTGATGTGTTACACGTTGATTTGATCACATGGCACTTATTAGGCGCAGATGGGTTGAAGCGACATATCTATTACGCCATTTAAAGTATAAATTCGCCATACTAATACTATGTAACAAAATTATTAACACTGCTATATAAAAATTATTAAAAATGTTAGTAGTATAAAACATTTGTATTATCTTGCGAAAATATGTTATGTATGCAAAACACGTACACTGTATAAAAAAAACATACACTTCGACTTAACCAGTTTAATTTAACCCTTGGCCAGGCAGGTTTTAGAACTTTATTACGTAAAGATAGAGTTCAAAATATGGTGGCCACTCTGTGATCACTGCTTGACTAAGGGTCGAGAAGTAATTAGATGTTTAAAGGAACATAACAAATCTTTAACTCAGATATTAGTCTACACGATAAACATATCAGTAAGTTACACAATGTTATTGTATATTAATTATTAACAGAACAATATTACAGTTTATTTCAACGATTAGTTAAATATCGTTGTTGATAATGCATTAGATGGGGGTAAGTAACAATAGCTAATAAGGTTCAAAATCAAATGTAGCAAATTGTTTTTTGCCTTCAAAACATATATTAATAAAAAAATCTTGACAGATGAAATTACACCTTATTTTCAACTGTCACTTACGCGTTATTGCAGTAGCACCGACGATATGACCTCTACGTACAGTCAAGTAACAGGATAAGGTGATATCTATGTCGCAGCCAGATCGTACAATCCGCCGCATTACATACGGCTAGCCGTTTTGAAATGCGGCGGCGGTTCAATAATTAGCCGGATAGAATGCGGCTGAAAGGTCGTACGTTTTTCAATACGGCTAGCCGTAATGTAATACAGCGAGTAAATAGCCGCGTTGAACACCATATTTTAAAATTGGTTATTGTTTTTATTACCCAATAAATCCGCGTACTGTTGCTTTTTTTTTCGGACGGACATTTGTATTTACTTCACCGGGCACAATCCGCGTGCGTGTAGCCTATACTGGCTAGCCGTAAGTAATGCGACGGATTGTACGATCTGGCTGCGACATCGACATAACCAACGTCAAAACAACAAATCACTTTGTTGATATCAGTCAGTTTAATAAATGACAGTGAAATAATAGAAATAATGGTATACATATTCGGGGTACTTGTTAATATTAAATTTGCTTTGGAAGCACCATGCAAAGTTTGTTGTCACTCTCAAAAAGAGCGTATTAACAAATGTTTCACAATAAACATAGTCAGCTGGTCCCATAATCTTGCCTTAACTAAAATTATAAACAACGGAAGTTCTTTGCATGATTGCATGAACAAACTATCAAACGGAAGAACAAAATCACTAATGTTGAACTATTACTTACGTAAAAAATATATTAGTTTTTTTATTTAAAGTTAGTACAAATAGTTCAGCTATTTTCTATGCGTGGCGCTAGTGTGCACTTGTAATTATACAGGTTTCATTTGAGTGTATTTTTTTTTTCGGATGGACTTACTTAGGTAGCCTAGAGACTTTTGCTACTTCACCGGGCATAAAGGCGAGCAGAGCTCCAGCCTTAATAAATGGTTTAAAAACTACAAACTGAGCAACCTGCGCAAGAGGGCGCCCCTGTGGGGCTTGGACCTTGGCTCAGGGCGGTCGCTGGCGATGAGATTGAGGGATTATGACTTTTAGTATTTTAGAGGGGTTTTGTGCAACTGTCGCTCTACTTTACAGTTCGCGGGCCTCTCGGACTTCGGGTCTACGAGGGCATCGGATGTTGATTTGTGTCGACACACCTAGCGCCCCGCCATATGTCGCACGCATAGATGAGTTGGACTATCTAATATCTACACATAATGTTAGATATTGTTATGTTAACCCTACTGTCTGTGTACATGAACTTAGTAGTGTACTTTAGCATTTGATTGATTTGGTAATAGTTAAACGTCCCAAAGGTGGGTCCTAAGTTCGTAAACTTGTATTAGGTGGGTCCTAGCCAGCTTTGGGAAGCACGCGGGCCAAATCCGGCCCGCGACAACTTAAAGACTAGTAGCCATTAGCCATCGATTTAGCCCGCGCATCTAATGTCTTATTGTTGTTACTATTGTTGTGATAAGTTGAAAAAGACAACACAATACGATAATTACTCGGTCGAGCACTTTGCCACTACTCTAGAAATAAGGTAGGGCCTTATTTCTAGACTAGTGGCGTCACAGGCGTCAAAGTTTGGAGACCCCTGATCTAGACAATACCATAGCTAAAATGTTATGGTATAGAAAGTCATTATTTCTAAGAAACATGGTGTTAAAACTTCAATGGTATCCATTGGTTTCGTGCATTTTAAGTAGAACAATCAGGTATGGTTAACATATTAACTAAAATTCTTCGTTCTTTATCATGTTCAACAAAAGAGTATAGAATATCAAACAAAATAATGTTTTTTTCGTCATTTAGTTTTATCAGGTGGTGTTCATAACTGTGAAGACAATATACAAAGATAATTACATTTATAGATAAAAATAAATATTAAAATAATAGTAATAACAAAATTAAGTGAACGTATTAGCTGCCTTATTTACAACATAATTAGCGAATTATAAATTAAATTTGGTTGTACAAGTCTAACGTAGGTATTAGTTGTAGGCAATTGGTAGAATTCGTCATTTTGTGTAATGCCTAGAAATATTTTAGAATGAGTTTATGAATACATTTTATCGTCTCAATGCTTCTGCTTTCCCAAGCCAAAAGTCTCTTAATTTTTAGAATTCTAACCATATTACTGATTATTTGACTAGCCATTACATCAAAAAGCTGATCCAACCAATTGCCTACAACAGTTACAATACAACACCACTGGAAAATCTTTAGTTTAAAAAGTTAAAGATAAATTTTAAACTACTCTAATAATAATGCTAATTTCGGTACCTAGTTGAAACTTTCTAGCCGAATCGTATTATAACTGCAAATAAACTCCGTGCGATAAAGATATAACATACGGTGCTTAACCTAATTTAAAAAGACAAAATATCTAGTGTTAATTCCGCTAAAAATGTGTCTATATGCTGTAATGCTATTTTCGCACCGCCCTTCCTATGTTGACTATCCGAGCGCTACTGCGAAAAAACAACTGTTTTAAACATCACCCTGATGATGCTCCGTGGAGGAGCGAAACACGTGTCGGGCTGGTGATTTTCTTTTTGCACGTTTTATCTTTCCTTGCTGCATGTGCATAATTTTTATGGGCGGGAGAGCGGTGCAAAAATATAATTACAGTATATAGACACATTTTTTTACACAAGATATTTTGTCTCTTTTTAAATTAGATTAATACGGATATCCGCGAAGTAACGCCTGGTTGTATTAATTATATACGGTGCTTAACGTCTACATTACATAGTTTAGTATTGGTAACAGTGTAATTATTATAATATACTGAATTATAACAGGAGGATCAGTTAGTTATAAAGCGATTGACCACTGTAATCAATTACACGAAAGACCTCAGTATTACACAGACGGGCGTTGCGCGTGGCGTTGTGCGTTGCGGCTGCCATTTAATTCAACTATATGGCATTGTATGAGTGTGTTCATAGAGAAGCGATTGTATTTTTTGTTAAAAACTATACTCCTGCGCGCGGTTACACCGGCGTAACACCCGTTCCCGTGGGAACTTCATAATAAAATAGTCTATAGCCTTACTCGATAACTGGGCTTTCTTAGTCTGAAATAATTTTTCAAATAGGACCAGTAGTTTTTGAGATAAGCGCGTTCAAGCAAACAAACAAATGAACTCTACAGCTTTATGTATAAGTAGTTATCTATAGATTCAGATGGGTGTCCCATCGCCCAACGCAACGCGTGACGCTCCTAAGAATTATTACAGTTGTCGCCATCATAGGAGATTTTAATGAGTACAGTAGTTTATGAGTTACTTGCAAACAAAAATATTAATGTTCCCTCGTTATAATATTAGTAAAAAGTGGTGTGAGAGTGGAATACTTTTGGAATGGCCTATATATTAGTCTATACGACTGATTAATACTGTGCGCCCGATGTAAGTTGGCACTAAAGCAAATTTTGTGGCACTGGACCTCTCATTACCGAGATAAGTAAACTCTAAGGTACCTATGGTATGCTAATCATACCACGAGGAAATTATGTCTAACCATCAGAACCCACCTCCGTAGCGTAGAGGTATTTGGCTCGCTTTAAATGTCGGAGGTCGTGGGTTCGATACACCGCCGCGCCCCACGCCGGATAGAAAATCTTTGTGTAAATTCTAAGATTTCTTTCCGGGTCTGGTTGGTTGAGGGACTACCCTCCGAGCATCTGAAATGTTTATCAAGGAATGGGCAGCAGCGTTTCCTTGTGTATACATAATACTGCGGTCACCAACCCGACTGCCAAGCGAGGCCCTTGTTCAGCAGTGGACGTTATATGGGCTGATGATGATGATGAGAACCCTCACCCTGGAGCCCCAATTACCGGGGGTTCTGGTGGATCGCTACCTTCAAAGTTTGTATACTCCACGCATATAGTAAAAACTTCCTAGTTCGATGTAGAAGCACACATATTGTAATCAAATTAATACTACTAATATTATAAACGCGAAAGTTTGTAAGTATGGATGGATGTTTGTTACTCTTTCACGCAAAAACTACTAAACGGAATAGGCTGTAATTTTGAAACGGAATAGGTTATACGCTGGATTAACACATGGGCTACAAAACATCACGCTCCGACCCACTGGAGCTGAGTAACACAGGTAAAACCGCGGGGATCAGCTAGTTTTATATACGATGGAGTTATGAGTTGTAAAATGGCCAACTTAAATCGGTAGCACTGTAATACAATTTCAATGGTCACACCATACAACGATTGAATATAAAAAAATATAATAATTATTACATACATTAAAATGGAATATACAATTTTCAATCAATTCCTCGTTACATGGAAATTATATAAAAATATTTTTATTTTTTAATGTGAAAACGACTTATATCACTAATATTATAATTATATATACAACTTAATTATTATGTACGTCTTATTGTAACATGAATATATTAATATCTAATATATCTAATACTCAAAAATGGCTTCGGCGTCGAATAAGCCTTGTTCGTTACAATAACTTGTTCTAAAACTTAATTACAAAATTGAGATTAATAAATTTAGACCACCGGCAGGACCCGAACCGGCATCTTAGGTATAGCCCCTAATGCATCTTAGGTATAGCCCCTAAGGCATCTTAGGTATAGCCCACAATGTATCTTAGGTATAGCCCCTAATGTCCTGCCGGTGGTCTAAATTTATTTATCTCAATTCTGAAATTTAGTAAGCGGTAAACTTTTCCTTAAAGTATTCAAAAACAAATTTAAAATTGTTCTAAAACTGTTGGGAAACGCTTATTGTTGGATTTCATTTATATTATTACTTTTAAAACGTGCTTTCAAAATATAAGCTATATCCTTTTAACAGCATATAGTGTAACATATAGTTAATATGTTACTTTTTATGGGACCAATCCCTCCGACACTCCCGCTACTGTAACTCTTGTAAGCCAGGATCAACAGCGGCACACACGGAAGAGGCTCTAATCTGTTAGACTCAGGCTGGTCGGGACACCTAAATATCTTGGATCCCGCAGCTAATTTAATTAGAAAGTTTATAGGAGGAGTAGGAAAGTAAATTACGCTTCATTCCAGCGCAAAGCGGGAGATATTTATGAACGAATGAGATATATATTTGTGTCCTCAGGAAGAGATATTTACAATTGGATAAGCCAATTGCAAAGCACCACGGACATTGTTTTTTATTTTTTATGTTAGTGAATATTATACTAAAGAAATTGCACGATGGCATACTACATCCGTGGCGCAGCAGTATAATTCTCGGAGGTCGTGGATTTGATCCCCACGCCAGACAAGAAATCTTTGTGTAAATTCTAAGATTTCTTTCTCCTCGGAAAGCATTTTAAGCCGTCGGTCCCGAATGCTTTAACATCATCTATCACAAGCGTATATCTATGTCACTGTGTGTTATAACATAATACTGTCACCAACCCGTCTGCCAAGCGTGGTGACTGGCAAAAGCCGTCCCTCGGGAGGACGACCATGTTCAGCAGTGGACATTATACGGGCTGATGATGATGATGATAGCATATAATTTGGAAGCATCTTGGTTTTTGTTTAGTAAAGTATATTTATATCCTATTGTTGCATATTCTATAAAAAAAAATTAAATGATTGCTTAACAGATATACTAACTGGTTATTAAACGAACAATAAACCTTCCCTCACACAATATATACACGTTTCATTAGTCAACATTTACAAACAGCTGAAGCACTAACATGCTAAATTGAACCTTACTACAACGAAATACGTTTTAAAATCTCATTACACTGTTTCATATTGGAAATATTTTTGATACATTTATAACACCATTCAATATTCATGCATTGTTATAATTATTTATTACCAAAGACCAAATGTATCCTGCATGGTGTCGATTAGCTCAATAAGTTTTTTACCCATCGATATAAGTAATACACAAAAAAAAGTCATAACATCATGAACGCAATTGGGATGAAGACTAAAAAATAACATTGATCGGTCAGTTACACAAGGCCAGATTTAAGGGAGGGCATCCAGGGCAACTGCCCGGGGCCTCCACAATAGAGGGGCCCCCACTATAGAGATTTAAAATCTTTAAAATTCTGACGAGAACTTAACAACTTTTATTTTATTAATTTTTTCGGTGTTGTACCTTTACATACAGTATACTTGTAGACTCATGATTGTGTAACAGTTCTTAAATATTGTAATAACGGCTATTCATCTATACTTGTTTACTTGAATATAGTACATACTTCGAATTTTCTCACATTTAGAGGGAAACTAATTTGTGGCTCTTCTCCGTTGTTGCCCCGGGGCCACCGGACTTCTAAATCCGGCACAGAGCGTTAAAATTTTATGTGACCGTAGATTTTGCGTACAATTTTAACTAGGAGTGACGTACCTACCCCCCCCCCCATTCTAAATTTTATTTATAGTTTATTGATGCTCGGTCTTTGCAAATTGTTATTGATTTGATAGATAAAAAATACGTATCCAATATTATTTGGTAATCTAACTGACAGACTAAATAGTTTTTTTTTTGTAGTTATTCCTGTTGTTTCTCGAAATGTATCTTTAAACATTTCCACTATGAACCAGCAAGTGTAACATCGTAATGTCTCTAATCAGGAGCATTGAGCAATGACAGTGACTCGACGAGTTGACTAGCGTCGATGAGGCTGACCTGCATGGCGTCCAGCCCGGCTGAGCCGATGTCGGTGCGGTTCATACTGAAGGGGTAGAACCGGGACACCGCGGGGGGAGGGGGCAGCTCCGACGCCTCCTCGCACAGGGAGTATCGCGTCAGGATCGAGAGGTTTGACAGCTTCTCTTTTAGTTTGTGAACCTGCGGATGATATAGGGACTTTTTGAGTTCGATTTGACTAGTTAGGTAGTTAGTAGACAAGTAGGTACTGCACGCTCGTAGTTCTGCGCTTCGGCTGCGAAGTACTAGGCTGACAGGACACGCGACAGTTACCTCCGCTACGAGCGCGTAGTTGTGCACGTGGTACTGCACGCTCGTAGTTCTGTGCTACGGCTGCGAAGTACTAGGCTGACAGGACACGCGACAGTTACCTCCGCTACGAGCGCGTAGTTGTGCACGTGGTACTGCACGCTCGTAGTTCTGTGCTACGGCTGCGAAGTACTAGGCTGACAGGACACGCGACAGTTACCTCCGCTACGAGCGCGTAGTTGTGCACGTGGTACTGCACGCTCGTAGTTCTGTGCTACGGCTGCGAAGTACTAGGCTGACAGGACACGCGACAGTTACCTCCGCTACGAGCGCGTAGTTGTGCACGTGGTACTGCACGCTGCCCGTGAGCGGCGCGTCGAGCGGCACGAGCCAGCGCTCGTAGTTCTGTGACCACAGCTCCATGCCCGCCACCGACGTGCAGGGTTCGAGTCTGTGGAACTCCGGGGCTGACTTGTTCGCTAGCGATAGAGCGGATATGGCTGTGGAGAAGAGAAATTAGTTTAAGTAAGTAATAAGTAAAATATGTAAGGAATTCCGAAGCACGTGGTTTGGATTTTTGACTTAAAATCTCTTAGAATCTTTATAGTATCAGCACAATAGACTAGCGAGAAATTTCAATATTAGTAGAAATTAACGGGCAATTCGATATGTTAAAAATATTAGAAAGCTAATATTCGTATACAATCTCGTATCGTATCTTACATATCCTCTGCGACTGCGTGGCGGTGGGTTTAGCGCCCATGTACAGCGGGTTGTAGAACAAAGCCTTGTCTTGTTCTGAGAACTGCTCGCCCCAGTCCCACACGGGCCTCAGGACGAAGTTCTGGAAAGCATAATAGCATTATTATAACAGTGTAATGAACGTTACCTACTAACCCGCTCGTGATTGAAATAGGTTTATATCGTAGCAACCAAGTACTAGGTTACCATATCGTGAGAGGTATATCAGATTAACATTTAAAAGACGGCCAGTCTTAAAAACAATCCCAATCCCTGGTAAAGTTACAGAGAATCGAGGATTTCTTACTGACCAGTGCTTGTTCTCTTGTTCTACTATAGCTTTTAAGTACTAGGCGGCCGTAACAGCGTAACAGTTACCTCTGTATCGAGCGTAGTAGAGGACGAAGTACGAACTCGTAGACTATTCTACAGCCTCGAGTACTAGGCTACCATAATATCGTAGCAGTTATCTTTACGATCAGCTCGTAGATTGCCTGTACTACCAAACAGCGTTCGTAGTTCTGTGTGCTCTTGTGTTACTAGGCGACCATAACTACGTAGCAGTTACGTAGCTTCTACGAACAGCTCGTAGAATACCTCTACACCCAAATAGCGTTTGTAGTTCTTTGTTACAGCTTATAAGTACTAGGGATTTCTATCTTTCTTTGAGCACCTTATGCAAAAAAAAGATAAAAACCCATAGATTGTCACGCGAATTTCATGGTTTTAGAACCCACCCGTTTTGTCCTGGTCACAACTGGTCATATTTAAAACTCCCCCCTGCCTGGATTGAGTCACATATTTGCCAATTTTACATCGAATAATTATTAAATAAAAACAGCAGTATCGAAATTAAAGTCAAAGGGCTTGTAAGTAGTCACCGCTTGAAGAGTAAGTATGACCTCGCCAAAAAACGTTATGTTCTTAGAGATAGTTGAAATGTCATGTCATGTGACGGAACTTCGGATCTCTCCCACCCCACGTAGCATTACGTTGACTCCCTCCTCCCCCCTTTACGGGGGAGGTACTTCATGGTATGAATAGTAAATGTGTCACCTTAGAAACGGCCAATTCTCTATCCCTGGCGCAGTTGAAGAGGAAGGTGTCGAACACGTGGTTGGTGGCCGCGTCCCACAGCGTGGTGAGGTAGGTCTCGGAGAACTGGAAGTGCGCCGGGAACTGCTGCAGCAGCTGCCACACGCAGTCCAGGAACAGCAGCAGCACGGGGGCCACCTGGGCCTCGCTCAGGTCCTTGGCCGTGGCGTCTTTGGGGTTGCCGGGCCGGGGTAAACCGAACCTGAGGAGTGACCAGATGTCTTTGTTTAATTGACGCTTTGTAAGACCGTACATCCTTGTCATTTTGATATATATTTTTATCACACTTTTGTTTCCATGAGAACTAACTGCTTTTTATTAATACAGTCCGTAATTGAAGCCTAATAAATAAATAACCTTTCAATACTAACTAGTGATTTCCTATTCCTAAATATTAGCATTCTGCAATACTTCTCTATATAAACTTATTACACATATTATGGTGTGCAATAAATGAATATGAATATAAAACTGTAAGTGTTTATATAGAGAAGTGTTTCAGACTCTTCCGACCGCGCAATTTTCGTACAAAGGGGTATAAAAAAGTTATTGCTTCAGGTATGTATATATTAGGACGGTAAAGTTTGTGAGGTAACCAATAGAAATCCAAATTATTTTAGAGTTTCATTGGTGTTATTTTAAAACGCGATCTATGCAGGTGAAATCGCGCGTGACAGAAAGTAATGTATAAATACTCTACTGGTACTGGTATATCAGTTATACCAATGAATAACTAAAGAAGATACGTAAGATTTTGAAATTTGACTGTATTGATTTTAGAATAACCTACCTTTAACTTTTCTAGTGTCATTAATCAAGCATTGTAAGTCCTGCTGAAGTTTCAAAAGGACCGTTTGGTAAAACTTCATAATATTAGTTGGAGGTAAGAAAAATATAAGTAAAGCCTTATTTAGTTAGTTACTTGTCTGTTTCTGGGTGTGTTTTGAATTCATCAATTACGGTTGGTGGTGTTCCTTCACAGGAAATGAAGATCTTCTTTGACCGACGGCCGACTTGTTGCTGATTAAAACTTTTATATGTTTGAATTGGCTTGCGAAATTGTGTTGCGCGATACAGGTTAGTTGTGATGCTAGGTGGTAGAGCGACTGGAAGCCGGCCAGCGAGCGCGCGTGCGCGTCCACCAGCAGCTGCGTCAGTAACTGACCTGTCACAGAAGGGGTGTCCGAGCGCCACCCACTCCTTCTGCACGAGCGACTGGAAGCCGGCCAGCGAGCGCGCGTGCGCGTCCACCAGCAGCTGCGTCAGTAACTGACCTGTCACAGAAGGGGTGTCCGAGCGCCACCCACTCCTTCTGCACGAGCGACTGGAAGCCGGCCAGCGAGCGCGCGTGCGCGTCCACCAGCAGCTGCGTCAGTAACTGACCTGTCACAGAAGGGGTGTCCGAGCGCCACCCACTCCTTCTGCACGAGCGACTGGAAGCCGGCCAGCGAGCGCGCGTGCGCGTCCACCAGCAGCTGCGTCAGTAACTGACCTGTCACAGAAGGGGTGTCCGAGCGCCACCCACTCCTTCTGCACGAGCGACTGGAAGCCGGCCAGCGAGCGCGCGTGCGCGTCCACCAGCAGCTGCGTGAGGCACGACACCACCGTGCAGTAGTCCACGCCGTCTCCTGCGGGATTGTATATATATTCAGTCAAAAAAGTATCGGGAATGGATGATTTGTGGTTGGTTGGTTCCAAATTCAAATATTTGTTTTTTTTGGTAAAATAATAAATATCCTCTATCATAAAGGACATGAAGTCATACCCTCTTGCAGCACGACCGTGACGTTGTCCGCGAGCTGTCGCGCCGCGTCGTCCGCGAAGCTGAGGCAGCTGGACACGTAGCGCAGCCAGCGACTCGACTCCAGGTACGAGTAGTACTGCGAGTCTTGTAGCTGCAATTACACATTCACAATAAAGGCACAAGTTTGTAGCGGACGACGTGTGCTCGCCACGATACTTGTAGCGACCTGTCGCTGCAGTCATGATTTCGAACCCGAGTGCAGGCGGCAACAGCAGTTATTATTTATCAAAAAAACATCTACTAAAAGATGCTTACACCGTGTGTGTGTAACTAATTAATAAAGAAAGCGAAAATGGGCTTAATTCAAAAATATATGTACTGTTAAGTTAACCGTGTTGTGTCAAAAATAATAAATTCATTCTCATCCAAAATCGATTGCATTTTGAAAAGAAACTCGTTCAACGTTTCGTTGCTCCGGCGTCAGCGTGGTCGGGCGACACTGGCGTCTGTTTTCATGTCGCTAACTACGAAGGGACTTTCATAGCAATACATAGAAGCCAGTAGCGTTGCTGCTGCTTCATGTAGTCCGCTACCAACTTGTACGTTAAGAGTAGCCTATCCTTGGCAGCCCACCAATAGGCATGGAGACTATCCTTGACACCCCACCAATAGGCATGGAGACTAAAGAATCCAATAGTGTCCAATATTTTTTAAGTAATCTAATTGACGGATTAAATATATATTTTTAAGTCTTCATGCCTATAATTGGCACAGCTTCGTTAAATGTAAAAAAACAAGAACTCTCAACCATCAACTTTATCTACAAAATCAATGGATTATTCTATAGTAATTCTTTTTTAAAATTGCAACACTTTTAGTGTCATTTGGTTGAAAAAATAGAGGTTAATTGGATTTTTTTTTTAAATTGGCAATATAATAGATTTCGACGTGCTCTTTCAAAATTTCAACTTTGCCACCTCGTATTTTGGCAGCTCGCGCCACCATATTGGAGAAATTGCGCCTAAAAGTAGTTGTTTGATAATAACTCCTTTACAATTCATTTTACAGTAAAACACATCATCATCAACAGCCCGTTTACGTCCACTGTTGAACATGGGCCTCCTATTAACGAACCTTGGCAAGCCAGGATTGTTGAGGGATGGTGCCATAATCACCACGCTTGGCAGACGGATTGGTGATCGCAGTAAGATGTAAACCTTGAGCTAATAGATACTGCTGCCCATCCATCAGCCATATGTCCCTTAGTCGCCTTTTACGACACCCATGGGAGGACATGGGGTGGTCTATTCTAAGTCGGAAACCACACGGAGGTAAAACACATAATACAAAATAAAACAAGAGAAAATTCTCTACAGTTTATGTTATATCCTCTTCTTCCTAAAATCAATAGTTTCGGCGTACGTGCGCCGTAAGGTATAGTTCAACACACGTTTCGGCAGGAATATCCATTTCCACACCAGCATGAGGTAGATTAAGTGGAGCGCTTTTTTTATCGTGGTATCCTTCGTAGGCCTAATCCACATCTGACCCTGAATTTCTGAATCTGAAAGCGCACTTCAAAATCTATAAATTGCCAATTTTCCAAAACATTGTCATTCAAATTTCCGGAAAACTTTCCAAGTAAAATTACCAAATTATTGTACTATTGTAGTGATATTTAAATGGAAATGGTGGCAAGAGTTATCATGCCAATATTAGTACAAATATAAATTGTCGAAAATTGTATTTTTCTATTTAATAATAATTTATGTTTTCGAACTAAATAACGTGAAAAAATATTCCCATAGTTACTTTTTACAATTCTCTTCTCTTAAAAAAGACGTAAAATTTTCACGAACAATATTTCTTTTACCGATTTTACTTGGAGTGCCAATAATTGGACGTTTTCCCCTACAACTCATTTCATTCAATTATACCAGAGGCACACAATTTAAAATATTTTTTTAAATAAGGTCGTATATGCTAGTTTACAATAAAGGCGCATACGACAAATCTTTTTGACGTATAATGGGACATCCGACCTTATTTAAAAAGTAACTTTAGGATGAACTATAGGAGCGTGGAACGAAAGACAGAAACACGCTTATCGTACAAGCGTGTTTCTTCAATTCTTCAATTAGGTATTGGTTTCTTTCTTCTTTTCTCTTTAATCTATGTGCCTACTGTTCTTTTCTCTGCACCACCCCAAAGTTGGCTGGTAAAAAATGCAGTTGGAATTAAGTCCGCCTTTGTACGATTTTTAAGGTTTAAATAAATACCACATATACATAATTAAAGTTAATTGAAATCTCTATTCGTAGACATCACGTTTCGCCGACAACTTTGTTGATAGAAAACATTGTTCGTGGATATCTCGGTCCATAGGAAGCAGTGTCGACAGAAATCTCGCACTGGTGATAGTACGATAGACGCATGATAGCACTTCTCGCCGTAAACATTATTCATAGAAACCACTTGTGGTGTAGTATATAAGTGTCTATGTGTAAGTTAGTATATAAGTCATGTATGTAAGCATAAGTTAAGAGTTAATATACTTATTACCTAAAAGAGAAAATCTTTCATTTAATACATCGGCGTCCCACATCACACACTGATCCCAGATATCTAGGATCCATGCTCGAACTATACAGATAAAGCTAGTGAGTACTGACCCAGAACTCGGAGAGCGTGGTGGGCGTGCACAGCTGCGCCAGCTTGTTGTGTGCGGCCAGCAGCGCGCCCAGCGGGGGCAGCGGGGGCGCGGGGGCCGGGGGACCGGGGGGCGCGCCCCCGGGGCCCCCGCACAGCCGCAGCACGTGCGGGGGGCGCAGCTTGGGGTGCGAGCGACGCACCTGCACGTAACAAAGTTGGGACGTTAACCGAGAGTTACGATGTATTCATATTTCACTTCCACCACTATCCATCATCACTGCTGAACATGAGGGAGGGCTTTTTCCATACAACTCCACCAAGCTAAGTTTGCACCTCGCGTAGATTACGTCACCCCGACGCTTACGTACGGTCTGGACACGACTGGGCAATCGTCGGACGGTGAGAGGGGAAACGGGCGGGGCACCGCATTCCAGCGAGGTGCATACTTCTCTTGGTTGAATTGTAGTCGCCATGTTTGGCAGGAGGGTTGGTGACCGCAATATTATGTTACAACACACAGCACAAAGCAGCGCTAATGTTGATAGATAAATTTAAAAAAAAAATCTGCACCTTCAACACTTTAAATAGGTATATAAAACTTAGGTACTATAATTAATTATATAATTATAAAAACTATTACATTTTTTTTTATAATTCTCAAAAAAATTCTACATAAACCTACCTGTTCCAACAACACACTCTCAGCGGTAGCCGCCTGTTCAGTCTGCAACAACTCTCCACACCTCAACAACGCGGCGCCCTCCGGCCGGCCCCACACCCACACGGGCACTCTGCCCGATCGGAAGTGACGCGCCGACTCCATCAGATTGAAGTCTAGAACCGAACTGGGTACTATCAGGGTTTCGCCCCCTGTGGTCATGAACCCGTCAATGGTACCATTTACGCAGGTGATCCGCCAGTGGGGGCAACCACATCTGGGAAGGAATGAAAGAACGCTGTTAAAGTGTCAAGGTCATACTAGAACGTCTCCTTAGAGACGTGTTATAAAAGAGATTGATAAATATCGATGACCAGTAGGGTTCTACCGTAGCCAAATTGGTTAAGGCATTAGGGGCTTAACCTAAGGCGCAGGTTCGAGTCCTGCCGGTGGTCAAATTTTATTAATCTCAATTTTGAAACATAGCATATGGTAAACTTTACTGTAAAGTATTCAAAAACATTTAAAAATCGTGCTAGAAAGTTAAGAGGTCAAACCCTATTTTGCCATCGTTGATTGATCGACTGATACAGTTCCAAAAATGGTATCTACCCCCAGACAATGGCGCTTCCTATTCGGCCCTGCGTGCCTCGACACCTGTACACCTGTGTCAGTGGCCGAGTACTGGTCTTCTCAAATTTCAACGCCAGTTCGACACGAAAAGAAGTTCTAATAAAAGTCAACTAACCAATTGATTAAAGGTATAGATAGTGGCCACACACCAGACATAAGTTTATAGAATCCCACACTAGGGAATTAAATAAAGCACTTCATTCACGAACACAAAGCACTCCCAGGCTCAGAACAATTATTCGTGGCTAATACAAATAAGGGAGCGTTCAAGTATTACGTAACGCAATTTTTGAAGATTTTTGACCCCTCTCCCCCCCTTGTAAGGCATCGTAACTTTTTTCTGAACCCCCCCCCCCTGCCCTCTCTAGGCGTTACGTAACACTCAAGTGATCATTTTTACCCTAAAGTCGTAAAAAGTTATGTAATAGTTTTTACACTTGGTATAGTTTTAATCTACTAAATAAAACAAGAGAATTTTAATTCGTAACACCTGCATATTTTGTTTATTTTTTATAAATTTTTGACTTTTTTTTTTTTGGTTTTGGTTTGGGTGTTAATTCCTTAATTTTTTAGAAATAATGTTACGTAACGTGTTGTAAGAAAGACCCCCTCCCACCCCTGTAACGCATTGTAACGTTTTACGAGACCCCCTCCCCCCAAATTGCGTTACGTAATACTTGTACGCTCCCTAATTTGCCTGGGTGGGAATCGAACCCAGAATACCAGATCTCAGAAGCCACTATCGTAACCACTGAGCAACCGGTGCAGTTAAAACTAGCTTCCCGCGGTTTTCCAGCGTAGCTCCAGTTCCCGTGGAAACTTCATAATGAAATATGTTTTCGTTTACTTTACAGCGCAGATTATGCTAACTTGTAATCCTAAATTTAAAATTCTATATTCATTTTTTTATGGTTACATTTGTTCCATCACGTCATATTTATCCCTACCGTGCAGAAGAGTATTCCTGTAAACATCAATTTAAAAAAACAAACCTTTCTAACTCTTTCTTCCAATCCCCGGGTTGGAGAAACATATTCATATCAGGGGGGAGAGTGGGGTAATACGGCTCTCTGTACTCAAATGCGAAGAGGAGGTCGTGTCTCTTTGGAAAGGCGTGGTGCATTAACGCTAGGGCGATTTTGCGGCCGTTGTCTATGGGAGAGTTTGCGAAACTGAATGTTAACACCTTCATGTTCTGGAATAGAAAAAAAAAGACTGGTCAGATGAAATTAGAAGATTTTAAACTTCTATTTTTAAAATAGACATATATATTGCATATTTTAGTTGTTCATATTGTAACTGGTAAACAAGTACATTAGAATGTCTATACAATATTCAAAATCAATGTAATTGCATATAGTCGGTGATACTATAATACCCCGTACGTGGTTTATATTTATATAACAGCTAATAAGGTTGTAAATCAAATTAAGGAAATTGATAATTCGCCCTATACTTCACAAATATAAAATATTTTTTGTCGAATATAATTACGCCCCTTGCCCATTCGTGGGCATTTGACCATAATAAAAAAAAATAGTATCTTGCACTCCGTCTCCATATCTATACTAATATTATAAAGAGGAAAGATTTGATTGATTGTTTGTTTGTACTGAATAGGCTCCGAAACTACTGGTCCGATTTGAAAAAATCTTTCACCGTTGGAAAGCTTTACTATGCCCGGATGATATAGGCTATATTTAATCATGAAGTTCCCACGGGAACAGGAGATACGCGGATGAAACCACGAGCGTGAAGCTAGTAAACTATAAGTGTGCAAAATTCTATTCTTCGCTGTCCGCGCAATGTTGATAAGAAAAAGAGTTTTAGCTTATTAATAAAATATGGATTAGCAACTATCATTTATGTGGTATTGCATTAAAGGTTACAATACAAATCGTACTGCTAATTTCCAAATTTATATTCAAATTTAGAACAATACCATTAAGAAAAACTCTGTTTTTTTAAACTGCTAAACTAAATAAAAGTGTAAGTACGCGGAGTATGTCACAGTGCGCCCTAACAAGTGACGACCCTGATGTGTCTTTGGGCAATTTAGTGCAGTGCCGTGAATGTACCCAGGTGCGTTTCTTCAAAGGGCAGAGAGGTTTAAAAATACACCAGCGAAAATGCCACCAAAATTCAAACCTACCTTTGTCTGTTCCATTATATGATCAAAGCCAAAATTCTACCGATACCCCAAATCCTTTAAACGACTATACATTTTGGAAAATTCTTTCGGAATTCAAAAAATCCAAACCAGTTTTAAAACGGGTTCCGCGGGGTGCCCGCCTTTCGGTTGCCTCTGCCCTATCACTGTCTATTAAAGGTGTAATTGAAAGTAACTCAAAGCGCGCCTGGGAGCATTTACTCTTATTCCCATACACTGTTCTCCATGTCAATGTTGAGAAAGGTAATAAAAAATCCTTGACCACTAGAATTAAAGAAAATTGCATAAAATTTAGCACTATTGACGCACTAAATTCTTTTTCGTCTATAAATTCGGATCTTTTACCAAATTGTAATCATACTAAAATTCCAAAATCTGCTACCGAGTTTTCTACATATAATCGTGTGGAAAGCAAAGTAGCTGATGGAGACATAAAGGGTGCTGCACGAATTTTGTTCTCCAGTGACACAATAGCACCTGCAAATCACGAGACGTTTTTGTCACTGGAAAGTAAGCATCCACCTCCAGCTGCAGATCTAAAACTTCCCCAAGCACCTGGAAGCTCCGTGGAGGTCGAATTGTCTACCCGAGAAGTCGCCGTGGCCGTTGAGTCTTTCCAAAGCGGATCCGCCGGTGGCCTAGATGCTCTCACTCCCCAACATCTTAAAGATTTATTATCTGCTAGAAATGGGGAAACTGGTGAGGCGCTTTTGAGAGACTTGGCGGCTTTGGTAGCTCTCATGTTGTCAGGGCAAGTCAATACCGATATCACGGGGCTTCTGTATGGAGCTAATCTTTGCGCTTTAAAAAAAAAAGACGGTGGCATAAGACCAATTGCCATTGGTATGACATACCGCCGTCTTGCGGCCAAAATTTGTTGCAAAAAAATTTCACCACAACTTGCCAATCTTTTTCAGCCCCTTCAACTAGGTTTTGGATCTCGGGGTGGCTGTGAGGCTGCCGTCCATTCAGTACGGACTTATCTCAGCCAAAATTCTGGAGAGGTGCTGTTGAAGGTGGATGTAAAAAACGCTTTCAATTCGGTGGACAGGGGAGCCCTTTTGACTCAAGTAAGAGATAAAATACCTGACTTTTATCATTTTATTTGGCAATGTTATAGTTCAAATTCAAAATTAACTTATCTCGGCAAAGAAATTTCCTCCGCGGTTGGATGTCAGCAAGGAGACCCTCTCGGGCCAGCTATTTTTAGCCTTGCTATTCATCCTATTATCCATCGCCTTCAATCAAAACTTAATATTTGGTACTTGGATGATGGGACAATTGCTGGCAATGTAGATACTGTTTGCGATGACCTTCGCTTAATTATAAAGGAGTTCCACCAAATTGGGTTGGAACTCAATTTTTCCAAATGCGAACTTTACATTGCAGACAATTGTCCTTCCAAAGATTTGGCTAAAGACAAAATTAATAGTTTGGCCCCAAATATCAAAATTATTGATAAATCTTCACTGTGTCTGCTGGGCTCTCCTGTCTTTGACGAATCAATACCTGCTTTTGTTGACAACCAAATTCAAAATTTCTTAAATAACTCTGATCGACTATCTAAAATTAGCCCTCACATTGCTTTTACTATTCTAAAATTTTGCCTTTTTGTCCCTAAATTCACCTACACTTTGCGATGTTGTCAGTTGTGGAAACATATTAATATTCTAAAAAATATAGACAACATCGTCAAAACCAGTTTAGAATCAATTTTGAACATACGTTTTGAAGAAAGGACTTGGTCACAGGCTTCACTTCCAGTTCGATTAGGGGGTCTGGGCGTTAGAGCCATTTCAGACGTTGCTCTCCCCGCTTTTTTGTCTTCTGTCTATAGTACCCAAAATTTATCACATAAAATTCTCTCGGCTAGTCTAAATAGTTATAATATTTCTTATATGAAGGAAGCTGAGTCTGAATGGCTTTTGGCTTGCCCCAACTCTGCCTTGCCATGTAAAACATCAGTTCAGCGGCAATGGGATGGGCCGCTCTGTGAGCTGACGCGGAATAATTTGTTACAAACGTGTTCCAGCTCTGCAGATCGTGCCCGTCTCTTAGCCGTTGCGGAATGGGAGTCAGGCTTGTGGCTGCATGCGCTTCCGTCACCAAATACAGGCACCTTAATGGATGCAAATACGTTTCGTGTGGCAGTTTCGTTGCGCCTGGGTGCGCCGTGCTGTGCTCCCCACCGCTGCGAGTGTGGCGCCAATGTGACCCAACTCGGTCACCACGGCCTGTGTTGTAGCAAAAGTGCTGGACGTCTGTCCCGTCATGCCACTATTAATGATATAATCCGTCGGGCCTTCAGCTCGGCAAATATGCCAGCCGTTTTAGAGCCTAATGGCCTTATGCGCGACGATGGTAAAAGGCCCGACGGAATGACTCTGGTGCCTTGGAGGATGGGACGGCCTTTGGTGTGGGACGCTACGTGCGTCGACACCCTCGCGCCGTCTCATCTTTCCGGGACTCAGGGTAGGGCTGGCATGGCGGCTGAATCCGCGGAGAATCTCAAGAGGCGCAAATATAGTACCCTTGATAGTGGTTATGTATTTGTGCCTTTTGGTGTCGAAACATTGGGGCCGTGGGGACCGGGAGCCAAATTAATTTATAAATACCTCGCAGCGGCCCTCTTAAGTGCGGCACGTTCTCCGAGTGCTGGTTTCTACTTTGCACAGCAGGTAAGCATTGCCATTCAACGTGGTAATGCTGCCAGCATTCTGGGAACCTTGCCAAGTAGTATAGATTTAGAATAGTTGTATATAAGTTAGTTTTATTTTTAATTAGTTACTTTTAGTTTGTATTTTATTCTTTTTTAAATTAATCGGCTCTAATATAGTAACTCTGTCTTTCAGCTTTTTACGCTTTTACCACTTAACCGATTTTTAATGAAATTTGGTTTGGCGAAAAAAAAGGCTTTCACGCTGCGTCATCATCATCATCATCATCATCATCATCATCATCATCATCAGCCCGTATAACGTCCACTGCTGAACATGGGCCTCCTCCCGAGGGTGGAGGTCTCCGTCATCAGTAAGTGTGAAATAAAGAGCATTGCACTGAACAAGAAGCATAAGGTATGTATTTTGTTTTGGTCAGATATCTTATCATAATAATACATGTTATCTTATATAGATATGATTCACGGTGTCTCGTAGTTATCGCGCATTATAGAGAATTGGGAACAGCACGGTTCTTTACCAGTGACAATTAAAAACACACTAAAACAAAAATGCAAAAGTATTTTTTTATTGCCGTCTATTAAAAAAAAAACAAACTGAAAAATGCGCGATTACGTCATCGTTACGGTGGTCAGACTATTACGGACTGAAATATTACCTTTGCCTATTCAAAATTAAAAACTATTAAAACATTCTTAGGTTGGCAACTTTAATCACAAGCGTTTGACATTAGATAATGTCATTTTTATTAATTTAATTTTATACTCAGATTAAGAAATTTCGTGAAACAACCATAACAATGACGTCATCCGGTCCGTCATCCGCTTACTTACATCTATTTAGAATGAGCTTAACTACAATAGGTTTTTTTTTTGTATGAAAAACTTTGATTTCCGAGAAAAGAAAAAATATGAGTTCCTTTATTTTGATCAAGTTTGATAAAAAAAACATAAAAATACACGTTAAAAAAGATTAAATGTTGTCAACTATGTAAATTTTATAACTAATTCACTTAAATATATGCCACCGGCTGCATTCGAACCTGCATAGTAGGTTCTAGGTAGTTCCTAATGCCTAGACCAGGGGTCTCCCAACTAGGGCCCGCCAGTGTCATCAATCCGACCTGCGACAGCCAATGTCTCATTTTAGCAATAGTAAATGCTAGAAATACGAGTACAGGTAAAGGCAGAAAAATACAAACTGTTTTAGCCCTTGGAACATACTAAAAAGTTATTACGGCTTCAAAATTTGGAGACCCCTGGAGTAGACCATTCAGCCACGGTGGATCCCAACCATCAGATCAGATATATAGTTTGGGTTACAATTGTTGCTTTGTACTGTACTTCACAGCTCTGCTAGGATTCTTTGCACTTTACAATTCTAAACGAATGGATAATACTATAAAATACTACAATTTATGTCAAACCACAAAATAACTAACTAGATTTTAAAGAAACCACAAAGATTTCTAACTACTACGTTCCCTTTATATAATCACATTTTCCAGAAACCCAATTTGTTGTGTGGCGTCACCATTGATTCAAATTCTTTTAGAACAAACTATTTAATTTTTTACATAATCTACACATGCAATTGGTGTAGCGAAATGATTTACTTATTGATAGTAAAATCGGTCTATGTGTATACTTCTTCAATACCATTAAAATAACTTTAAACCCGTATGGTTTCCGGCTTAGAATAGACCACCCCATGTCTTCCCATGGGTGTCGTAAAAGGCGACTAAGGGACATATGGCTGATGGATGGGCAGCAGCATCTATTAGCTCAAGGTTTACATCTTACTGCGATCGCCAATCCGTCTGCCAAGCGTGGTGATTATGGCAATATCCCTCTACGATCCTGGCTTGCCAAGGTCTGTAAAGAGGAGGCCCATGTTCAGCAGTGGACGTAAACGGGCTGTTGATGATGATGATGATGATGAACTTTAAACCTGTCTCAGGGGCGCCCCCCGTAAGTACAAGCTCAATAATTTTGCTAGCACTACAAAATTTAGCTTAGCTCAGCAGTTTTTAAGATTACTATCAGACTTTTGCAGTCTACTAGTATTCGTGTTAATCCCTCGTGCTAAGCTAAAATGCTTGCTATACGTGTGGATTCACGTCGCGTCGGTAGTGCAATGTGTGGGGATCGAACCGGCGACAACAAGATCACAACCATTGGGCTTCGGCCGCTTTTGCCAATTAATAGCAATTACAGTGTATATTACATAATATAACATCACATAAAATCTAATAGGGACTGTAACTAAATTACAGGTAGAGTTTTCATCAGTCTGTATAAGTCCCCCTTTTTACGAGCGCTCCTAAAGATGACGTCGTAATTGAGGCCATACCTAAGTGTAAACGCAACAGTAAGTAATAAATATCAGTGACTAAGTTAGCTAACATCCTGCACGTATAGGTAAGTATGTTTAAAGTTCTTTGGCTTTTCCATCACGTCACAATACGACGCGGCACGAAATCGCAGCAATATGATGTCAGTCGCACGAGATTTTCGGTAATTTCTATAGTTGATATCGGTCCCCAACTCAAAGGATGATGACACCTTTGAGTTGGGGACCGATATCAACAACAACAGCCGAACGTCTCGTTCGACCGACGTCATACTGTATGATTTTGTGCAGCGTCGTATTGTAAAGAAACAAGCAAGTTGGTGTTGTAAAGAAACCTGACAGCTGCCCGGCTAGCATAGGCAGCGTGACTCGAGTCTACTCTACGGAGGTCGACCAATCACATTGCAGAAACGCACTGTCACGTGACACTTTCTGCAATTTGATTGGTCGGCCTCCATAGAGTAGACTCGAGTCGCGCTGCCTATGCTAGCCGGGGTGGTGTGAGTAAATAAGCTGGACACTCCGATACAACTGGAAAGAAGCTGGACTTCGTTTAAACTGGCCGGCAATAATTACAAAAAGCTTAATTAAGGCCTCTTTTATCCTTAAATATGCCGCAGCTTATTTGCAGCAAGATAAGCCGAAATCCATGATCATTTTAAAATCGGATTTTTTACTTATTTTAGACATGTCAAATTGATTAATGTTTTCTTATTGGTGGCACATCCGACCTTATGCTTCTGAGGTTTAAATATAATTTTCTGCGTAATGCCGATCGAATTATCTACAAGTTACAAGCAAGTTCATAACAGTAACCTGACAATAGATGAGATAAAAGATTGATGAAATGGCAACTAAAACAGGCAGACAGCGCTATGATTTTCAGTTCCTGTCTAATAAACTTACACTTACGAGTTTCTCTCTCACCTTACATATGACCAGAAGTCCTTTCACCTTTCCCGGCACGTCACCGTACGGGATCAGTTTCCGGCGCCGGACCGGCCCACCATCCGTCAGCCATACGGTAGCCACGCTGGTCAACGGCACGTCGAACGCGCCCAGCAAGTAGTTCCTTTGGCAATACTCCTACAAAGATAAGATAAGTACTAGCTTAGATTAGCTTGTTTATTTGTAGTATTTGTTTGACACAGTTTTGTATAGATGCTTCATGCATCAAGGAGTGGTTGTATTGGTACAGCTGTCAATATTGAATTCAAATATTAAAGAACTAGCTGCGCACTTCGGATTTACCCACGTTACTCTGCTCCAGTGGGTCGGAGCGTGATGTTTTGTAGCCTATATGTTAATCCAGCGCATAACAAACGCATTTGTGGTCGCAGTAAGACCGTCAATATCCTTAAGCTGATAGATCCTGCTGCCTATTCATCAGCTAGCTGTATGTCCTTCAGTCTTACAACACCTATGAGGAGACAAGGGGTCTATTCTACGCCGGAAACCACACGGTAGAACAGCAAACTTACTCATCCAATCGTGATGAATAAGGACACTCAATTTATTCTTTTCTTCTTTATGACCCAATGAACTGTAAAATTACTTCTAATCATAAAAGAAAAGCCTTGTTTGTTACAACAATACTATAATTGTATTTACGGTATTTAAGCACGGACAAGGATTCGGAGTACCAGGGTTACATACAAGGGAAGCGATTAAAATAATCTAGTTGCCGATGACCTTTGAAAGGGAAAGTTCAAGGAAAGTTTGGATTAAATGCCACAGGTTATGTTAGCGCCATGAATATAAAAAGCAAAATCGTTAATGTATTTTTAGGTAATCTATTATTATTTATCATATCGGATGTCGTGCATAATAATATTATGGGTGCTTTCATAAAATGTATTTAGTGTGTATTATAAACAGTTTAGTTATAAAGCGCATCAAAAACCACTAACATATAAACTACTTTAAATAAAAAGGACGACAGTAGACAGTTTTTTTTTCGATTGGGCATTATGTAGTTAACCAGAAAGCATTTGATAAGGCGAGCAGTGCTCCAGCTTAAATACATGGTGTAAAACTACAAACTAAGCAACCTGCATGAGAGAGTGATTAGTAAAAAAGGTTATGGGGATTGCGGGAGTACGTCGGGTGCTCAGCGCTAGAGTCGCCGCGTCGTTTGCGTCATTCACAAACAGTGCCGTAAATAGGGCGGTGCCACCGGTGCCCAGGCACAGGGCGTAGACTCTGGGGAGCGCAAGAATGGCTAGACCAGACAGGACTATTATTTTCGGTTATTATATTCGGTTTGCTCTTAATAGTGAACTTGCGCTTGAGTTTTAGAGACGCAGTGAGTGGTAGCACCCATTCATTATACAATAGGCCAAAGATCCTATATCTGAAATAACAAGGTCACAGTCATGGAAGCTCGCACAGGGCGCAGAAAAGGCTATTTACGGCACTGTTCACACGCATTCCTAATGTGGGGTCAGCCTTAAAATACTACCACAAATTAGACAAATAGCTCCTCTAAATACAGGTAAGATTGACTTTTATCTTTAGAGTTACAAGTGTTATGGTGACGTCAATCGGCATCTGATATCAGTTACTGATTTATATTTTATAGACTTAACTTGATTACTCATTCACAGTCCCAGGGTCATTGCGTTATAACTATAACTGATCTTTACAATACAATAAGTATTGAAATTGCATTTAGTAAAGTAACTAACGTGAGTAAGATGGCTTCGCACGGGTGCAATGCTAATGTATTATACCGCATCAAAACCCGTTGTATAGTTTAAAAGAGCATACATAGCGACAGACATACAGCGGGAAGCGACTTTGTTATACTAAGTAGTGATAGCACAATTTGCTTTAAGGTGACCAACGATTGTTGAAGATAGAGGAAAGATTCTTCTTGGAATGGGAATCAAACCCAAACCAAACCGCTAAAATGTTGTGGGGACCCTTAACCAGAACTACGACGAATATGATGAAATCCTGTGTAGGTATTATTAGTACGCTCAATGAGGGTATAGAATGAGGAAGATACCTCCTTCCAGAATAATGAAATTAGCCTATCATATGACTAGTTCTGCACATTTACAGCACGAACATTAGCTGTCATAGCATTTGGATTTTTCTAGAATTTAAGATCAGGTGAATTGGGGAAATGGCGAGGTAAGACTGAAAATGTTTGTACGTAAAAATACTCGAGTCAGATTGAGAATGGCCTTTGTGTCGAAATATTTATAAGGGCTAGTTAACATGTCGTCTTTTATTTTATCCGGTGTCTTCTAATTTCTGAGTCAGCCTGGACTTAACCCTTAGGCTGCTCTTAGGTGAGTGCCGCTTATATTTAAATACAAGTTGGCCGAGGATCTCTTTCCTCCCCAGTCTATACACATATATCTAGACTTAAGAACCATAAGAACGGATGTACTATTTACTTCAGAAGCATTCGGTCGTAAGAGCCAGTTTACGATAAAGACATACGACGAATGTTTCTGACGTATCATAGCACATCCAACCTTATGATTCTGAGCTCTAAATAGATATATTGTGTTGGAAATATTTTTTTATGGCTCATAAAATGGATAATAAATAGTTGTTACTTGACATATTATTATGACTAACATATGTGATTTATTGAGCGTGGAACTTAAGACTGAAACACGCTTGTACGATACCACTATATACAGAAACCAAAGTTAATAGAAATCTCTATTCCTAGACATCACGTTGCGCCGAAAACTTTGTTGATAGAAAACATTGGTCGTAGATATCTCGGTCCATGGGAAGCACTGTGGACAGAAGTTTCTGCTCATAGATAGCACTTCTCGTCGTAAACTCTATTCATAGAAACCACTGATCCCAGATATCTTGTTTCACTCATGATTTAAGCCACTACATCATCATCATTGTGATTAAGGATTAACTTACATCATTGGTGGAGTTCTCGAGCGGCACGAAGGACAGTTTGTAGTTGGTGATGAAGAGGGACCCGAAGCGACCTCGGTCCATCTCGCTGAGCGGCGTCAGCATCACCACGCTGTGCGCCGCCCCCGTCATCAGCTCGCCTGTACCAACAATATAATGGTGAACTAGATTCCAGCTCGCGGTTACCTTCGTAGCTCCCGTTTACCTGGAAACTTCGTAATTAAATATAACCTATGTAACTCCTAGATAGCTTTCTAATGATGTTTTTTTTTTAATCGGTCCATTATCTTCGGATCTGTTTAATAATTTAGGCCTTAATTAGTTGTTAATGTCACCTAAAAAAGGAACCCTTTATTATGTCATTCGTTCATATATGTCTCCCGCTTTTCGTTGGAGGGAAGTTGAATTTACTTTCCTACTCCTATAAACTTTCTGATTAAATTCTGAGCCTAGAGCCTATTCCGTGTGTGCCGTTGTTGATCCTGGCTTGCAGTGTGAGAGGGATTAGTAAAATAATAATAATGTATTCAAAAAAGCTCTGGAGCCTATTTAATGCAAACAAACAATCAAATATTTCCTCTTTAAAATAATATAGTATAGAATAAAAAAATAAGAAGTACTTAATTCAAAGAGGGAAACACTTTTATCGGTTGAAAAATTAGAATTCGACAATTACATATGTGCCTTATATAGAACTAGATTATAATTCTTTCATCTCTCCCGGACAGCACAAAAATGCTTGACCTCAATCCGAGCATTATAGAAAACTTGTTCTAATTTGTTTTGGATAATTTTAGTTATAAGAATTCGATCGTGACTTGACTAGTTTGGGCTTCTGTTACTTATATATAAAATATTATTGTCTTTATAATTACTGTTCATTTTAATAGACTAGTTCATTTAGCAATATTAATTGTTGTTTGTTAAGAACAAATTTTATACAAAATAGTAATTCATAAAAAAATGCTCAATATATGATTCAATACGTCAGATTTTCCGAAAGCCTTCTCTTTTGAGTTCAAGAGAAAGTGAACTCAGTTTTTCTCAATAAAATCTTAATAAAGAGAGCTACAAAGGGATAGAAACTGTGCGTGAAATTAATCGAGAAAGCGTTATGACCTTTTCAATTATAATCTGAAGTGTGCGACGGTAACGGCTAATCGGTAGAATGGATTGATCGACTTCGATCTAAAGCTTCTACACCGATCTAACTAACATCGACTGATCGATAGTCGATTGATGTTAGATAGGTCTGGCCCATTGATCAAAGTCAATCGGTACCATCGACCGAGGTTGGTTAGTCGACGTTTTGTGTAACTGTATCTCTATCAATCAAAGCTACCCGCCGATCGATCAACTTCAATCAACGACTGTTACCCACATTATACAGAGACGATATAAGAGGCGAAGACGTGAAACAGACGCAGCGGAGACGTGAAACAGATAAGGCTAGAACTCCTGCACCAAGCCGCGCCGCTTGTGAGTAATTCGCGACAAACAAACGAAAACGTGTGAAAGCGACATCATGTCTGCGCTGCGTCGGTGCACGTCTTCACCTGACGGGTCTTTGTTATAATCGATGTTTGGCCACTAAAACCCAAGAATAAAAAACTGAAAATATAAGTTTTTTAGCTGTACATAAACAAATAACAACAATAAGTTCTATCATCAAATACAATTGCATTTTCTATCGGCCCCTGTGATCTGGACCATACGTTTTTATCGCGGTTTGCTAAAGGAAATAAGAATAATTTGCGCAATGCGCACTGACCGTGAATGTTCTTTGACTCATGCACTGGTGGCCTTAGAGGCGGTACGAAAATATCACGAGGAGCTCTGTTTTTGTTTACGTTGTATATGTTACTTGGAATTTAAGTTATGAGGAAAATAGTGGATTTCGACTAAGGATCTTGTGATTCTACGAAGATCATTAGAGTTGTTTACTATTTACAAATAACTGTCAATGATATAAGTGAACTTATTGTTTTATTAATAACTAGCTGTCCCATGCGGTTTCATCCGCGTAGATCCCGTTCCCGTGGCAACTTTAACTTAAAATATAGCCTATGTCACTCACAAATGACGTGGCTTTCTATTGGTGAAACAATTTAAAAAATCGGTTCAGAAGATCCAGAGATTACCCCCTATAACGTTATTTATAATATTAGTATAGATAAACAACTATAAAATAGCAGGAGTTTCAATGATTTTCATGCAAACCAAATATAATAATAAATGTATACAAATTTAATGCATTTATCTGTGCAAATGATAAAATAATGATCATTAAACATTGCGAAAATGTACATAAGGGCCTAAGCACACCACGTTCTTTAAACGCGCCGTCGACGCGCGTTTTAGAAACACAGTACTGACTTGCGTGCGTATCGATACAAAAGTCAGTACTTTGTTTCTAAAACGCGCGTCGACGGCGCGTTAAAAAAACGTGGTGTTCTTAGGCCCTAAGTAGTGTAAAAAGTTTAGGCATAAGTTCATGTTATTGTAGGTACCTACAACTAATTTTTAAATAATGTACTGTAAATAAACTTTAACATACCATTAACAATAAATTCGATTAAAGTTTAAAAAGTCACATAACATTACCGTAATTTTTTTTTTTTTGGAAAGACATACTTTGTTAGCCACGACTATGCTACTTCACTGGGCATAAATAATAAGGTACAGTGGTTGATTTACAATAGGGGCAGTTGGGGCTAGTGCCCAGGGCGGCAAAATTTGGAAATTGGAAAAATAATCTAATATTATCATAATGGCATTGGGCGGCTTTTCTTTCAGTGCCCAGGCGCCACTTAGTTTAAATCCGGCCATGGGTAGGTAATAGGTATATTAGATACTAGCTTCCCGCACGCGGTTTCACCCGCGTAACTCCCGTTCCCGTGGGAAATTCATAATAAAATATAGCCTATGTTCTTTCTCAGAATCTAGACTATATCTCTACCAAATGTCATTTAAATCGCTTCAGTAGTTAAGGCGTGATTGCGTAACAGACAGACAGACAGACAGAGTTACATTCACATTTATAATATTAGTTTAGAAGTTTAGATTGTTACCAGGACCGCATAGCGGATTATACATTAAAAAAAGTCTAGAATGCTGAAACTAAGTGTGCTAAACTAAAAAACTATAACTGCAACAAATTTGTGAGAGAAGAATGTGCGCAACAATTACTTTTTCTTTGTTATTTATATACATTCACCCGCGGAACTCTCGTTCCCGTAGTAACGTCATAATTAAATATAAAGCCTTCCTTGATAAATTTAGTTATGCAACACTAAGAGAATTTTTCGAATCGGTCCTTTAGCTCACAAAAAAACTTTTCATTGATATATTACCTATTTAAAAGTACGCAGGACGTATATAAAATTATAAACTTGAAATGTACCTTTCCTCAAAACTCCCATCACAGATAATCCAACACCACACGCCACCATCAGTGTGCGCTATAGTCAATATGACACTACACTTCCTAATAAAATATCGCATACGTAACCCGAGCTACCAGGCGTCCATAAATGGAGATACAGTTACTCGTACGTAACGCATACATAATAGTTATCATTGTGATTTACATGACTATAATGTAGGGTAAAGTATTGGGATGTAAATAAAGTCGAATGAATGTTTCTTTTCACTTAAACAGGCAGTTTAAGTCCACTGCTGAACATGGACCTTCATTTATATTCTTTAACTAGCTGCACCCCGCGATTTTACCCGCGTCACTCTGCTCCAGTGGGTCGGGGCGTGATATTTTGTAGCCTATATGTTAATCCAGCTTATAAACTCTCCGAGTACAAACTTTAAGCTAAATCCATTCAGTAGTTTTTACGTGAAATAGTAACACACATCCATCCATCCATACTTACAAACTTTTGCGTTTATAATATTAGTGGGATATAAAAAGGTAAGCCAGAGTCCTTGTGGGATATTGCCGTAATCACCATGCTTAGTAGCCGAATTGGTGATCGCAGTAAGATGCGAATATCTTTGAGCTGCTCATTCATCAGCTGTATATCGCTTAGTCTTCTCTTACGCCCCCCATACGCAGATAAGGGGTGGTCTCAATACTTTCGGCCTCTTTTTTTTTGGCAAACATAATAACTAGTTAGCCCCGAAGCTTTTGCTACTTCACTAGGCATAAAGGCGAGCACAGCTCCAGCCTCGATAAATGGTTTAAACACTACAAACTAAGCAACCTGCGCAAGAAGGCGTCCCCTGTGGGACCTGGACCTCGTCTCAGGGCGGTCGCTGACGGGGAGATTGAGGGATTATGGCTTTTAGTTTTTTTACGGGAGTTTGGTGCAACTGTCGCTCTACTTTACAGATCGCGGGCCTCTCGGACTTCGGGTCTACAAGGGCATCGGAAGTTTACTTTCGGCACATTACTTTCATTTTCATAAGAAGAGTTGATATAGAAGAAGAGTTTATTTAGGTATAAGCTTAAATTTCCTTATCTACTATGTTTTGTTCATATTATATATTTACATTTTATTTATCATAACAATTGTATGTTTATTATGCTTAGAGCATTTAACGGCTAAGCCTCCTCCAAACATTGTCAAGTGGCTCTATCTTGTGCCAGTGTAGCCCACAGTGGCTTGTAGGTTCCGTTATATCATCACTCCATTTTTAAAAAGGGTCTGACCTTCTTTCTTTTCTTGTAAAAAAATAAAGGTAAATTATGATGTAATATTTTCTGAAACTATATGAAAATTATCTATTTCATATACATAGTCTTAAGTATAAAAACATAGGTACACATATGAAAGTGTTGCTCTGACAGGATTTACTGTGTTGCCCTTGAAACATAACGTAATTAAGACACTGATGAGTGATGAGTCACTGACCTCTCGCATGTTGCAGAGATATATATGAGTAATTACAACTAGGCAGCTAAAAATATTTTACTTTTCCACCAACTACAACAGGAGGAGAATCTCAATATCAGCCCAACTGTTTTTGATGATTCTTTTTTCAATTGTTAAGGCTGTATGATGATACTTTTAATCAGGCCTTCCTTAAGAATGTCCGTGATTTGAACAACTAACTATTAAAATTTATAGGGTGAATGTGAATGAAGTGTTGGAAGGGGAAGACCAAGGCTTTTACTAATACAATGACTGAGATTACTTTCTTACTCCAAATAATTGCTTCACAAAATTAGGTGTGATAAACAAATATTATTACATAAATAACCATACAAAAGTTATTTTGTAATTGTGGGAATTTGAATTGTGAGACAATATCAAAAAGTGAATTATTACATCAAATTATATTATAAACTATTACACAAGATCACAATGGGAAATGTGTTAATGAACTGACACATAAAATGCTGAAATAAGCATCATTGGTGATTATTGGAATCGTTTATGGAATTTCTTATTTTAAAGAATAGAATGGATGGTCTTACTTTTTCTTTACGTCAATTCTTGAGATATTTTGAGTATTTTGTTTCTTATCTTATTTGTAAACAAGTAAAGAACTGTCAATATCTTGCACTCCACTGTCCTACAGTAGCGTTAGCAATTTATGTTTGCAATTCTGAATTTTGTTTGCAATTACTTGTAACTGTTTTTGGACTTTTGTTAAGTATTAGTTATAGTTACATTTGGATGTTATATTTATTATAGGATATGATTGTTTTTTTTTTAACAATATTCAAATAGCCTATAATATTGATATTCCAGACACAGATGAAAATTGAAACTCAACAATTGCTCAGGCAAATGTCCTTTAAGCCAGATGTCATTTTAATTCGCAAGAGTTATAAACAAGCGGTAATGGATAAGTCAGATAATAACAGCAAAAGAAAAATGTTTAGACTAGTTGCTGACCCAATCTATAACAGTTATGACTGTCACTGTTCTTAACACATTTTGAATTGTCACTGGTTATGCATTGATTACACCTAACGAGTACAGTGTCCTCGGCCAAGTGCTTGATTGGTATAAACACTTTAACGAGTGCTCAGTCGACTGCTAGATCGAGCAGAGAGGCTAGAGAGTCACTAGAATCTCAATATTGCGACTCTTTAGGCCGGGAGCTCAATTACTGACTCGACACTGTACCTACTTGTTAGGTGTAATCAATGTATAAATCTATGCTTCTATACTTATATTATAAAGAGGAAAGATTTGATTGTTTGTTGGCTTGTTTGAATTGAATAGGCTCCGAAACTACTTGACGGATTCAAAAAATTCTTTCACCATTGGGAAGCTATCCTAGCTCTGGTGAATATAGGCTAATATTTTATTATGAAGTTCCCACCGGCATGAGTGAAACGGAGTGTGGGAAGCTTGTAATATATAAAGCTGAAGAGTATTTTAGTTTGCTTTAAAAATGTTATGACTATTTACAAATGCCTGTAATTAGGTTTACATAAATGATTTTTATTTTATTTTAAACACAATGATATGAGGAACATCTGGTCTGTTTATAGCCCATTTATTAAGGGTAGGCTAGGATATATTTAATTATGAAGGGAGTCATGCAGGTGTTACTGCTCGCAGGAAGCTAGTTTATGATATAGAATGACTTAAACAATATAATAAAGTAGACCAGTACTTTTGTTTTGCTATATTCTTTTAACCAGACTAATCTTATAATAAATAGTATTCATCACAACAATACAATAATAATTTTCAAGGATCAGTTGCCTTTCCTTCTGTTGCTTTTACTTATTTTATTTATTTTTATTTAATTTTATATATTTATAATTTTAATACTAATACTTAAGATATTTATCAAATTCTTACCATTTAAAAGTTTAGGTTTTATTTCTTGTACTGAACCATTTTTTTCTCCTTTACTCTGAAATGAAAAACATTTTTTATTTTATTATAATGTCATTGTTAGGTATAATTTCACATTATACCTACATAGATTCTTGTTATATCAAAATAAACAAATCTTATAAAACAAATTTACTAAATGGTTAAATAATCAGTTTAAAGAACATATTGTACAATAGTCCATACTAATGACTGTATGATTACATACATTAAATGAAGTATTTAATTTATGTGTATTTAGAGCACTACAGGTTTTGTTGTGATATTTATGATTATGTCAATATTGACTAGGACTAATATATTGGATAATTTTACGTAGTACGTTATTAAAATGTGGGAAATCTTACCAGGGGAGAAACGTTGATGTAGCTCTTGAAGTTTTGAACTAACTTTTTTTCATTCATTGTAATCAAATAAACCAACACCGAGGTGACCCACTTTAACTAATTCTATGTTGTTTTTGAACAGTATGTAATTATAAATCTATATTATGTTGAACGGAAAGTGATAATTGATTAAATTAACAGTTATCCTCATGATTCCACTTATTTTACATATTTTTGATAACAATCGCGAGCGCAAACACTGTACTATCTGGTTACGTATTATTCGTTAACACGTCGATTTTCGTAGATTGTAACGGGTATGGGTGTTGATATACACATGGCTTATACTAAAAATAATAAGCTAAACTGTTAATATCATGACGAAGGTAATATTTTTGTAATTTTAAAATGTAAATGACCCACAGCAACACGCAAACGAACGATGACAGCTGTTTTTTTTTTAGAAACGTTTGCTTCGTTCTTTTGAGCCTCCAGATGACAGAATAGTAAGAGTTGCAAGTTAATAAAATATTAGCTGAGTTATACATTATGGTAAAGCTATCACTCTAAATACGAATTAGATTTATGCCATCATCTTCCATTTTGCCCTATTAGACGATTGTTGTATATATACGCTTTTTTTATCAATTCAATAATTTCCAGGACGAAAAATCCCCCAAAAGGCTGAAGGTAGTTCTAGTTTAAATCCATATTTCGTTGCGTCACCCATCTGTCATGTTTTCTTGAAAAAAAAAAAAAAAAAACCTAACCATAGATCGTGCATATCTTCTAAAAAATGGCGATTGTTAAATTTTTGTTGAGAGTTTGAAAACGTAATCTTCAAGCATATATTTGTACTTTAAAATATTTGTTGGTGAAACTGTTAATAAATATTCAAGAAATGGCTGACGCTGAGGTTGAGCGGAGTCCCACCGCTCGATTTTTCTGCCACAGGTGTAGCATAGAATTCGAGGATGTTTTGCAGGTAAAATCAATAATTTTGGTTATTTTAGGTCCATATTCCGCACAATCTTTTAGTGTATTATGAAACTATGCATTAAGAGTTCCAATTAGATATTGTGCATGTTGAATTTGCGTTGTTACAAAATATTGGGAGTGAATTTCCGTAGCAAATTTCCAATGTGGCTATTGGTGCAGCCGGTTCACAATACTGCGTGACATTTCTTCAGAATATGTGGTCTGTTTTCAGTGGGCAGAATTCTACATTTCCCAATTTCACTCAGTTTCATCATTTTTTTGCCATGTTAGATAATTGTCAACAAAAAATTAAGAATAGTATGCTAAACTGTATCTGTTTATATTTTAATGTTAAATATTATAAACTAAATTCCTTGAGATTTTTGTAGAACATTCCATATTAGTCACCATTAGTCCTCTATCATACCTACATAAGTAGTGTTTTTTTCCGATTTTCTGTAGGCATTTAATTATTTTTTTATTTTTTTATTCATTTAATTTGTTTTTAAAATTGTATGCCTATTTGAAAAGTACATGATATCAAATCATATATTTCCTTTTTTTTTATCAGTGCTAGCATGTTTAGATTCCATAACCTCAGTATTTAGAGAGAATTGAATCCATTTGAAATTGTCTACTATGTTTACATTATTTCATTGACATAAAATTGCTTTTAAACATGACCTTAACTTTATTGCATAGACTGCAGTTTTTATATTAACTATTATTTTTGTTTATGGTCTTGAAAATCATAGCTAATAAAGGTTTTACAAGAAAAAAAAAAGTTTTCAACACATCATATTTATTAGTAGCAGTTGTATGGGTTCAATGCTGATATATTATAAATATAAACATTCCTCTTGAATCACTCAATCTATTAATAAAAGCCACATCAAAATTTGTTGCATATGGAGAGAAAGACAGCGGAAGCAACTTTGTTTCATACTATCTAGTAATATATTAATTGGAATCAGGTATTACTTTCCAGAATTTTAATTTAGATTGTGTAGTGATCATTAACAGTTAACACATCAAGAAATGTTAACTCATTGTGATTGTGTATATTGCATTAATCTTTAAATTAATATTAATTTTTCAAAATCATTTCAGGATTATAAATGTCCATACTGTGCTAGTGGATTTATCGAACAACTAGAGAATGAGACAGAAAGCCTGGGATTGTCTGGTGACGACTTCAGCGATGCAGACATGAGTAATATAGGAGATATGAGCAACTTAGACGACTCGGATGATATACCACACTTATCACAAGTACGTTGAGAGGTTTATCTCTGTTTTCTTTACTTGTAGCTGTTGTTAGAGACGAGAGGGAGGTGTTACAAAATTGCACTAATTTAGTAAAAACTCGCTACTTCAAAGTGGCAATAATTGCATTTAAACAGCCAGGGCAACATTTTGCTTATCAGCTTATAACTTAAATTTAAAACTTATTAAAACCAGATGAAAATCTTCTGCTAACAATTATTATATTTTATAACATAATGAAAAAATACTGATTTAGTTGAAGCCATAACTAGTGTGCATATAAGCTTAATAATAACGTATTAAGCACCTTTTCAATGCCCTCATAGTCCCCAAGTTGAAAGGCCTGTCAACTTTAAAGCCAGTACAGGTTGCTATAGTTTTAAAACCATTTAATAAGAGTACAGTCCTGTTCACCTTTAAGCCTGGTGAAATAGCAAAAGCTTATGGTTTACTATAAAATGTCAGTCTGAAAAAAAATCTACTATAGACCAAAATCTAATCTGTGGCTGACCTACATCCAACATACCCCTTGTCCATTGAGGGGTCGGCCATACTAAAGAAGATTTTTTCCGTTCATACAAATTACCAATACATTGTTTTACTCATAGACAAGCAGTAGATCTAAAAATGATAACATCGTTTTGACCTTGGCCTCAATACATTATCTAATGTGATTTTTTTATGTATCATTTGGCACACATTTCTTCTTTATTTTTGGTTATGGTTAATATTGACACCAGACTATTAAGTACATAAGTATATCTATATACCAAATTTAAATATATATTAAGTCCCCTTAAAGAATTCCTAGGCACTATTTAACCTCCTGTTTTGACCCTTTAATAATAATAATGTCAGTGTGGTGGTGTCTGGACCTTCTTGTTTGGCCATGAGTAGTCATTACTCTATGTTGGCAGAAATTGTCGAAGATTTAATGAGATTGCCACATAAAAAAAATATATTAAAATATTATGTTTGTATGTAGGTAGGTATATCAGATTAAAAGGAAACAGATAATGTGAGTCATATGTAAATAATAATCTTTGTTTTTGCATAGAATGTGTACAACATTACACATTGTACACTTTATGAATACTAATATTATTAACTTTAAAAAGGACCTTAGATTCCAATTGGAAAATTACACATCAATATACCTATATTGTGGGCGTCTTTAGCATATGTAGTGCCCGTGTTGAAACTACTCTAGCACCACCTAATAAGCACGCAGTCCAAATGGAATGCGTACAAAGAGTGGGGCTCCGTAGCGAGCGGTGCTCCAGGTCCCCTAGTACCGCTGCGCCCGTGTGCAACGTACACCCTGAACTATAGGTAAAGACGCCTTTATGTATAAATACAACATTTACGTCTAGTAACAGATTAGGGACCAATTTCTTAGGCAATCTATATCTGTAAGTCAAACCCTAAGAAATTACATAGGGTAGGTACATAATTCGTCGCTTATCTTTCTAAAAGACGTGGGTATCTCTATTTTCGTCAAAAATTAGTTATACCAGTTAAAACAATTTTGAAGACGAAACGATCGGTCTAATAAACGTATCTGTATCTTCAAGCGTTACCGAGAAAACACATTTTGGCAGGTAGACGTAAGTAGCTTTTTATACAAATATGATTTCTTAGTAGAAAACATATTTGTATAAAATGCGTAAGTTTTGACGGAAATACAGATACGTCTGTTAGAAAGATAAGCGACGATTATATGGAGTCTGAATTTCAGAAATTAATTTTACATTATTTGTTAAAAAATATCTCTTAATTCAGAGTGCCTCTTGGAATAGCCCTCCTCTAAGCTCTTCCACTGTGTTCTGTCCTGATGTCCTGCTACGAGTTCCAGATCGTCCTCCCATCTTGTTTTGTTGTCGGCCTCTACTTCGTTTTCCATCTCTAGGTTATTAGTCTGTTACTTGTTTGCTCTATTTCTTTTTGGGGTCTCGGATCATGTGGCATGTCCATCGCCATTTCTGCTGGTCTATTTGGGTAATAATATCGGCTACTTTAGTTTTTACTCGAAATTTATATTACACTAATTATAAATTACTGTCCCGCCCAGTTTCACCCGCATCGATCCCCTTCCCGTGGCAACTCTAACTTAAAATATATCCTATGATACAAGTGACGTGGCTATTGGTAAAAGAATTTTCAAAATCGGTTCAGTAGATTCAGAGATTACCCCCTACAACGTCACAAACTCACAAACTTTACCTCTTTATAATATTATTAGTATTAGATATACCCCCAGGAAGAATGAGAATAGCTGCTGTTAGTAGAACTAGTGAACTATTATGTATAAACACCTAAGAAGTTTTAATTCAAATATTTTTATACTTTACTTACACATGTTATGTTTACACACGTTTTACATGCTATCTTATCATACAAACTACCTCAAATTATAATTATAGCATAAGTAATATACTTACAATAATACCTATGTAAAGTATTTAATAGTCGAATTAGACTTATTAGACGATACATTATTTGCGTGAAGCCACATTAGAAGTAAATTATACCAACACAGTATAAATTATATCTGAACATTTTAAAAGTTAAAAAATATTTCGCGTGTCACCTTTTCCGTATTTATCTGTTCTGTGGTCGTTATCAAACCGCGCGGCGGCGTCATCTGCCACGTGACGTAGGAAATGATAACAAACGTTTTGAACCTAGCTCTTAATGCGAAAGATGTACTACTAATGAAGGGCTACATGTTTGTAGATGACAGGCTTTTGTGTTATAAGGTACTAAATTCCGCGCGCGGTTTCAGCCACGTGACTCCCTCTCCTCTAGGAACTTCATAATGAAATGCCTAGGCATTTCAGCAGGCAGCCTTCATCGATAAATAGGCTAATTAAGACTGAAATATTTTTTCTAAACAAACTCTTCAGTTTTATATATTAGTATAGATAGTTGATTACTCTACCGACATGAGCCTATGTGCCTCTTAATGTGAAAGCTGAACTTCTAATAAATATATGGTTATATTGTTGTAGTGATATCAGTTCAGTCCAGTCAGTTAGTCCCCAGTGTTTGTAACTGTATAAGTAGCGGCATGTCTCGGCTTCGCTCGAGTAAACATTTTGTTGACGATTTTTTCGCTAATAATATGGCTTTCTGTAGATGATTTATTCAAATGGATACAGTAGTTTCGGAGCTATTCAATGCAAACAAACAAATAAATCTTTCTTCTTGACTATACGTACGTATAGACTACGTTACAACGTAATAGCTCTCCCGACCCTTAGTTAGCTAAGAACCTTCCGATGCCCTCGTAGACCCAACTAAAGAAGTAGAGAGTAGAAAAACTAAAAGCCATAATCCCTCAATCTCCCCGTCAGCGACCGCCCTGAGCCGAGGTCTAAGTCCCACAGGGGACGCCCTCTTGCGCAGGTTGCTTAGTTTGTAGTGTTTAAACCTTTTATCTAGGCTGAAGCTCCTTTATGCCCGGTGAAGTAGCAAAAGCCTCGGGGCAAATTACATATGTCCGTCCGAAAAAAAAACAACATAATACTGCGTTCACCAACCCGCCTTTAAAGAACCTATGATGTGACTATGGCAATACCCCCCTGAAAGTTCAGCTGTGGATTGGTTGATGTTCAGCTGTGGATGGGTTGACTTCTGGGAAAAGGGCTATGTGATAAGAGCCGTAAGGCCGCTAAGGAAGGTCCAAAAATGAATGAAAAATTTACCTAAAATGTTTCCCCGTATTTTCATGTTAATATTTAGATGATGTATTTGAATATCTAATCAACTATTTGCTAATTGGATATTTGACATTACAAAAATATATATTGATAAGATAATACATTACTGTATAAAATACCTTCATGATGCTATTTCTTTTATCAATGATCAGATTGATAGAGTACTGCGATAAGGTCGATTATTATTATTATTTTAATTATATTGGTAGTTTCAAGGTTATTCAGATTGATAGGGACATTTCCTACGAGATAAATACATGGACATGCCAGACTATAATATTGGCATCTGTGGTCGGGATAATCATACACATCACAATATGCCATTGGTAATTGATGGTTTTGCCGTGTGGTTTCCGGATTACAATAGACCACCCCATGTCCTTCCATGGGTGTCGTAAAAGGCGACTAAGGGATATGGCTGATGGATGGGCAGCAGCTTCTATTAGCTCTAGGTTTACATCTTACTGCAATCACCAATCCGTCTGCCAAGCGTGGTGATTATGGCAATATCCCTCTACGATCTTGGCTTGCCAAGGTCTGTTAAGAGAAGGCCCATGTTCAGCAGTGGACGTAAACGGGCTGTTTATGATGAATTGATGATTGATGAATTTATGGTTTAGTGGTTATCGGGAAGAGTGGCGGTGAAGTAGTACTTACTATACGAGAAGTATTTGTAAAAAAGAGAAGCGCGTTTTAAGTCGCTTGACCGTAAACTTATTCATACAACACCATATGTTTGAAATCAGTGCGAGTCGCGCCGCCTATGGCACGTGCGATACCCAGTGTCTCTATAAATGAGGCCTTAATGTATCTGCCTTGCTACTAGAGGTTCAAATCTCAACCCTTTTTTTAAAGCAAATAGTCGGCAAATGTGGCAAACATAAGTGCAACAATTTATCATTATATTTTATGTATCGCGTATAATGTTGATGTACTGACGTCACCTTCATATCTATTAATAAATCATTATCTGTTTCGCTAAGTAATATTCCAACATTTTGTTGGTAAACGATATGCTGCCCTTTTGCAATGATAAATTGGGTTTATGATAAGAATTCTGGGGACTAGTGCGAACCTTGAACTTCGGAAAGTAACTGTATGCACTGTGTTTGTTTGTTTTGTTGTTATTTGAAAATGAATGAAAATGAAAACGTTTATTGATAATGTAGACGAATCGATCGTACTTATTATAAGTCAAATACAATGATAATGAAAAAAAAAAAAAACAATCTTAACTAATAATTAGTTTACATTTCAACAATAATGTTATTAAATAAAATTTATTAACATTGTTATGGCATGTTCGTAATTAATCGCTTATCTATATATATAAAAGAAAGTCGTGTTTGTTACAACACTTATAACTCGAGAACGGCTGGACCGATTGCCATGGTTTTTGATTTGTTGGATTTGTTTCCGTCCCGAATAGCAGAATACATTTTAAAAACAAAAGAAAGTCGTGTTAGTTACACTATTTATAACTCAAGAACGGCTGAACCGATTTGGCTGAAAATTGGTAGGGAGGTAGCTAAGAACTGGGAGAAGGACATAGGATACTTTTGGGTAGGGGTAGGGTAGGGTAGGGTAGGGTAGGGTAGGGGTAGGGTAGGGTAGGGGTAGGGTAGGGGTATGGTAGGGGTAAGGTAGGGGTAGGGTAGGGTAGGGGTAGGGTAGGGTAGGTGTAGGGTAGGGTAGGTGTAGGGTAGGGGTAGGGTAGGGGTAGGGGTAGGGCAGGGGTAGGGTAGGGGTAGGGTAGGGTAGGGGTAGGGTAGGGGTAGGGTAGGAGTAGGGTAGGGTTAGGGTAGGGGTAGGGTAGGGCAGGGGTAGGGTATAAAAGTCCACCCGTGCGAAGCCGGGGCGGGCCGCTAGTTATAAAATATAATTGAGATCAACCAGCGCGGGCTGGGATTTCGTATTGAACATGACTGGGCAATATCATGTTAGCCAATAATATACGACTGTAACCTGCAGGGAAATAACGTAATACGATATACTATGACTAGGGTTGCCACCTTTCTTTTTGTTTTAAATAGTAATTTTTGCAAAATGTTGCAAAATATATTACTTAGTACTTTTGGAAATTTCAGAAATTAACTTTTTTGATCATTATTTATTTTCCCATGTGTATTTGTTATTACTCTTTGCTCTGGCCACCAATGATATTTTTATCTTTAAAATAATTATAAGAATCTGAGCATGTTAGATCCATATTAGAATAAATCAACCATGCTTTTTTTTCATATGCCGCGCTGAGGGTGCGATCAAAATATTAATAAGGTGTGAAATAAGAATTAGCAAAAAAAAATTAGTACTTGAACTTTATTATTTTTTTATAACATTTAGTACATTTGACTGAAATATAGTACGACACTATATAATGTAGTAGGTACGGGTAGTAACCCTAACTATGACAGTAGTTCTCGGCTTGGAATAGACCACCCTATGTCTTCCCATCCCGTCAGCCAACCCCGGAAAGAAATCTTAGAATCTAAACAAATGTTTTCTTTTCCGGCGTGGGGATCGAACCAACGACTTCCGAGATTTAAAGCGAGTCGAATACCGCTACGCCACGGGTTGTCGAATGGGAACACATGGGGTGATCTATTCTAAGCCGGAAACCACACGGCATCTCTCACCTACTTAATACTTCTGTGTAATAAAGGAAACGAACATCTTCCGAAGACGTTTGTTTCCATATAATCTCGATGTTGTATTATAAAAACGAAAATGTATGATAAGCAGTCTCATTATCAGCCCGTACAACGGCCACTGCTGAACATGGGCCTCCTCCCGAGGGAGGGTTTTGCCAAATTCACCACGCATGGCAGACGGATTGGTGACCGCAGTATTCAGTTTTAATTCACCGGGAAACGCTGCTGCCCTTTCCCTGATATACGCTTGTTATAGATGATGTTATAACAATCGGGACCAACGGCTTAACGTGCTTTCCGAGGCACGGAGGTTATAGTCCCTCAACCAACCAGACCCGGAAAGAAATCTTAGAATTTACACAAAAATTTCTTGTCCGGTGTGGGGATCGGACCCACGACCGCCGAGACTTAAAGCAAGCCAAATATCGCTACGGAGGTTGTCAACCTACTTAAAACTACTGTGTAATAAAGGAAACGAACATCTTCCAAAGACGTTTGTTTCCATATAATCTCGATGTTGTATTATAAAAACGAAAATGTATGATAAACTGTCTAGTCGATAACAATACAATTAATGTATAAACAAAGTAAATATTACAGACGTGTACAAAATTAGTTTGGATCACGCGACAGGCACCAACATAAAGTTTTTGTTAATATATTGACGTTTTGTTTTGTCTGCAGGGCACACCGCCGGTGTTGAACGACCTAGCATTTCTAATGTCTGGCGGCCGATTACCGTAAGTATTCCTTTTTTTTTATAGACAGTACAAAAAAATGAGGGAAAGAGATAGCGATAAAGGGATAGCAATACCTGATGTCGTGACCGTGACTTTAAATGAACGAGTCAATTTACTTGTTAGAAGAGATTACTTATTGGAGGTTTCATTAATGGTAGGCGTGGTATTTGGATCCATATTTTTATTTGGGCGTTATTATTGGTGTGAATTTGTACGAAAACCTCTTCTTCTTCTTCATCTGGCTACCTTTATAATGAAACTAGCTTCCCGCGCGCGGTTTCACCCGCGTAGCTCCCGTGTCCGTGGGAACTTCGTAATAAAATATAGCCTATAACCTTCCTCGATAAATGGACTATCCAACAATGAATTTTTTTTTGAAATCGGACCATTAGGTAGTTCCTGAGATTCGCGCGTTCAAACAAACAAACTGCAACTTTATAATATTAGTATAGATATATCCTATATTACTGCTGTTTTCTAATGGTGGTCTTTTTTTTAAATCGGTTCAGAAATTCGGAGCCTATTCAATGAAAACAAATCATTAAATCTTTCCTCTTTATAATGAACTAGCTGCCCGCGCGCGGTTTCACCCGCGTAACTCCTGTTCCCGTGGGAGCTTCATAATTAAATATAGCCTATGTCACTCAGGGTGAATGTACCTTTCCAATGGTGAAAGAATTTTTGAAATCGGCACAATAGTTTTTGATTTTATTCATTACAAACATACACACAAAAATACTTATCTCTTTATAATATTACTAGCGACCCGCCCCGGCTCCGCACGGGTACAATGCTGATGTATTATACATATACACCTTCCTCTTGAATCCCTCTATCTATTAAAAAACCGCATCAAAATCCGTTGTGTAGTTTTAAAGATTTAAGCATACATAGGGATATAGGGACAGAGAAAGCGACTTTGTTTTATACTATGTAGTGAAGTATAGATCAGATCAATTTCCAAAATAAGCAGGAATGGCTTATTTTCTTTTTCTATTATTGCTAGTCGTTGTACCAGGGTAGCATCGAGCCGTGTGTATGATCGATATATTATTATGTGTCGCGGTGTGACGGTTACTAATGCGCTTATGGGAGACCTGCATTATCAGCCTGGCGATATACTCTACAAGATGTATTTCTATTGCGTCGTCTATACTAGTATAAAAAGCTAAAGATATTGTTTGTTTGCTTGAACGCGCTGATCTGGTCCGATTTGAAAAACTCTTTTAGTGTTAGATATCTCATTAATCGAGGAAGGCTATAGTATAAAATATATTTAATTATGAAGTTCCTATATGGGACGGGAGTTACGTGAGTGAAACCGCGCGTAAGAAGCTAGTATTATGAGAATACAGTACCCTCTAGCTAATCCGCCACCAAGAAATCCGGACTACCGGCGGATTACCGAAAACGGCGGATTATAATGTACAGTAACATCAAATTGAGAAAAACAACAAAACAGATAGTAATTTTGTATTAGTACTTATGAAACAAGTTGATGCTTGGCGGCGGATTACCGAACCGAACTTGTTCAATAACGGCGGATTACAGAGACTCTAAAGCTAACATCGACTTGCAAAAAATGGGAGGATTATAGTAGTTGTCGGATTATCAAGCGGCGGACTAGCGAGAGGGTACTGTATTGTAATGTCAAGCGCTATACATATCTAGACCTCAGAGGTAACGGTTGGATGTATATTATACTTCAGAAGCATTTGGTCGTAAGTGCCAGTTTACGATAAGGGCACATTACGACGAATGTTTCTGACGAGCTAAAAATGTTGGTTGCATGAGTCGCCATTCAACCGACAACCTCCGTAGCGTAGCGGTATTTGGTTTGCTTTAAATTCCGGAGGTCGTGGGTTCGATCCCCACACCGGACAAAAAATCTTTGTGTAAATTCTAAGATTTCTTTCCGGGTCTGGTAGCTTGAGGTGCTTGACTACCCTCCGTGCCTCGGAAAGCACGTTAAGCCGTTGGTCCCGATTATTATAACATCATCTATAACAGGGTTTCTCAAAGTGGGGGGGGGGTTATTTACTTAGGGGTTCGCCGTCACTGGAAATTTTTACAGGGGTTCGTGGAGCCGAAAGTTTGAGAAACCCTGATCTATAATAATCGTATATCAAGGAACGGGCAGCAGCGTTTCCTTGTGTGTTACAACATAAAACTGCGGTCACCAACCCGCCTGCCAAGCGTGGGGACTATGGCAACTACCCTCCCTCGGGAGGAGGCCCATGTTCAGTAGTGGACGTTATACGGGCTGATGATGATGATGATGAGTCGCTATTTTACGAATGGCGACTCGTGCATCCAAAATTTCTAGGCCAATCGGAATCTCAATCTCATTTAATTACAGACACCGATACAGGTAAAAAAAAGCTTGTAAAAACACAAGTTTTACCAAAAAATCTATATTTGGGTTCAAGTTTCCTAGGCACTATACCAGGGTAGCAGGAGTAAGTAAGCGCGTATGTTTCCAGTGGCGGCGGGCGGCGCGAGACACTCATGGAACAGCTGGTGTGGATGATCGGGGGAGCGCGCCCCCCGCCCGGCGCCGTCACCGCCGGCGCTCCCTTCGTGCTGGTGGGCGCGCCCGGCGACTACGTGTTTGGCGGTGAAGGTATGCTATCCTGGTAGTTCGGTTTCTTGAGACTGAAACTAATTCCACTGCACAGACAGTGAGATATGTACTTCGTACTAGAGAAGCTATTTTAAGCAATAAACTAAAGCCATTGTAATCCATTTGATTTAATTTTTAACGAAAGTCCGCTGCAGCGCTGCAATGCTATTCGTCTATTTAAAGGGTGCAACATGCAGCGCTAAAGCACTTCTAGTGAACTGATTTCTCGCGACCAAAAGGTCGGAAGCGCAGTGAATTTCATGGCGCTTACGCGAATCGTTAGACGCCATACTAAATAAGGTGTACGGACTGCAGTATAGTTCAAAAGAAAAGAGTGTGTGTTCGGATCGCGAAATCTAGTACACTAGTACATGTAGATTGTTGTGCACACCTCTCTATTGGACCCACCGGAAAGTATCATCGATTCGGTTTTTATTATCAATAAACGTTTTCATTTTTATTTCTGATTATCTAAGTAACAAAAATGCTTGGGAATGAATCGCTATAATTTCTGTGTAAATTGTAAGATATTGTGAACGTAACGGACGTCACGCACTGACTGTAGGGGAAATTAAGAAAATCTTACGATTCCAAACAAATGTTTACATTTCTACGTAATAAATGATTTTGAACTTAGAACTTCGATAAAACTTTAGTTTATTTCAACTTTAGAAAATGACCCAATATTAAAAAAAAATAACGTATCAGAATTGTAACCTAATTAACTTCCTACGACGGATCTTGGATTTAACACACATACGATACTGTTTCCAGGTCTAGACGCAGTAGTAACACAGCTACTAGGTCAGCTAGAAAACGCCGGTCCCCCTCCCCTGCCCCGAGAACAAATAGCCGCAATAGCCACTGAACAAATAACGGAAGAACAAGCCGCAGCCAACATGTCGTGTTCTATATGTTGGGAGAACTTCACAAGTGGTAAGACCGTCTACTTTCACATTACTACCCCCTTTTAAGTTGGATCCAGATGTGGGTCTGAGACGTGGTCGCTGTGTGCCTCATAGTAAGGCTCAAAGTCGCTCAGCAAGCTATGGAAAGAGTTATGTTCGGCTTTCCCTGCGTGATCGAATCAGATATGAAGAGATCAGGAGAACGACGGTCGCTGACGGATTGGCGGGCTGAAGTGGCAATGGGCACGACAAATAGCTCGAAGGACCGAAGGTCGATGTCCTCGAATGGAGACCACGAACTGGCAAGCGCAGCGTGAGATGACGCAGGTCGCAGGGAGTCAGTGGATAGACATAGCCGCTAGCAATAATCGTTCCGTTAATTGGAAATCGATTGGAGAGCTCCATGTTGAGTTGTGGACGACAGTAGGCTGGTATGATGATGATGATGTGATATGTATCTCTTGCCCGATCCAATCCCCGTATCCGTATCGGCGACGCGTATCATGAATGCTTAAACTTGATAAATTGCCCCATAGTTTTTCAATAAATAGAAATGTTATTTAGGCCCAATTGTTTCAGAGCTTATGAAATGTTGTCTTATATCATGAGAGGCATAACAGTACGCTCAAAAAAAGTTGTATCAAAAGCAGGGGTGTAGTTAGTGGCCGTAAACGGGGCGCCGGGTTTCAGGGGCTCCATTTCGTCTTCGCTGTGAGTTAGAAGAGTACCTCAGTTTTGATACAGGCCCCGGCTGTCTGTATGTCTGGCTGATTTTTTCTCTACCTCCAACGTTACCGGAGTCCGTTTTCAGCTTTACTCTTTCATTTAAGTTCTATCAATTATCATTGTCGCACTTTCGTTCTGCATACTATAATAATATCTTTCTTGCATTCATCTCTTTCTTACCAAATGGGTTCACGAATTCCAATATCTGGCGCTGGCGCCGTATCACGGTGCCGGGTTACAGGGACTCCATTCGGAGTGCGTCGTCGGTTAGAAGAGTGCGTCAGCTTTGAACCGGGCCCCGTCCGTCTGTATGTGTGTCCTTGAAGCAGCTGTAACGACGCGCTATGTTGCAGGCGAGTCGGTGTCGAAGCTGGAGTGCGCGCACGTGTTCCACGCGGGCTGCATCGCGCCGTGGCTGCAGCTGCACGCCACGTGCCCCGTGTGCCGCCGCCTGCTGCTGCCCGAGCCCGCGCCCGCGCCGCCGCCCACGGACTCCGAGCCCAGTACGTAACAAACGTTCGCTCTACATTTCATTCCGCTTGCCGTATTTTGATTCACTACCGAAATTTTGAATTAACTTGGATTGTCATGTGAGTATAATTGATAGAGTCGGGCGTTACTCTGTGGAAATCTATATAAAACTAAATTAAAAAGGCAAAAATATCTAGTGTTAATGTCACTAAAAATGTGCCACGTATGTCGTTCCTCCACGGAGCATCGTCAGGATGATATTGACGATTCGAACGCTATTGTGCAACTTTGGGTTTTAGCGGAATTTTCACAAGATATTTTAGTTTTTTTAAAGCGTCATGTGAGGCTTTTCTGGCCATGCATATAACGATCCGTACTTAAAAGATCATATTTATTAGGCATATAATTTCCGGTAATTTTAACCCACTCGTAACACAAGCATTTTAGCTTAGCACGAGGGGTTAACAAGTAGAGATTACCGACGTTAACATGACCCGCCCCTCCAAAATTAAAAACGTCTGAAAGTATTTGTGAAAGTATTTACACCACGCCATCAAGCATATGTGCGTACTGATACGGCCGGCCTGCTTCTGAAAACGAATACTTACAACTACATACAAACTCTTTCGTAAGGATGTGACTACCCACATTAAAACAATAATTTGGAGGGGCGGGCCATGTTATCGTAGAAAATCTCTATACTAGTAGACTGCATAAACTCTGCTAGTAATCTTTTAATAAAAAAAAAACTAAATTGAATGTAAGCATGACCCGTGGAGTATTCTTGCAGCGACGCTGTCCCAGCTGCTGGTGCGTCGGCTGCCGCGGCGGGGCGAGGGGGGCGAGGCGGGCGGGGGCGGGGGCGCGGACACGTCCTCGTCCGTGAGCGCGGGGGGCGTGTGGGCGCCGGGGGACGCGGCGCCGTCGGCCGCCGAGTTCGGCCCTGGCGAGCGCCAGTACAACATGGACATCGACTACGACTAGGACCACGAGTCCCGTGAACGGTTATGTGTCGCCGCGTTGTAGATTGGCGACCCGTGCGAACGAATATACTTTAGGTGTTGTACAAAAGCGAAGGTGAACTGTAGAAAACTGTCTGTGAAAATTTTAATTGATGGCGGCGACTCGGGTCACCCGGTTCCGGTGTTGTGGAGTGAGTGAACTGTGCGTATGGTGATGTCAAATTGCAGTGTTATATTTATTTCTGTCTCACTCCTGTGACTGCGTCGTCATAGTTTCGAAATATGCGAGTCCGTACTTGTGTCGAATCATTTTTTTTTCTTGTAAATACAGCACAAAATGACCTTTGTCAGCGTTTTTTTTTGTGTAATATAGTCTACCCCGATTGTTTATAGTGATCTTTAATTGAACTTTTAAATTTGTGTGCCTTTGGCATTCATGGTTACGAACACGCGATGGTGACTTGAGTGCATGATCTTGCAAAATAGCTCTTATGATTGCACCAATAAAGTGCACAATTGACAACAGATTACTTAGTCACGTGAATAATTGAAGACGTGAGTGGATAAAGGTGATAAGTCACATAATTTAAATTTGGAGTAAATCGAAGTTAAAGTTTGACTTTTATTTTTTGAGATAAGTCGCTACAAAACTAATGTTTGTATTAAACTATGATGCCAAGTTGTGTAAATAACCTGAAATATTAATAATATGAAAGCAAGCAAACAGATTTATATTTTTTATTAGTTAATTTGAAAAAAAATCTTGACATAAGTAAACTTTTCTGCAAGTTTAGATATTGAAAATGAGGTGCTAACATGAATGTAGTTGTCTCGTAAAGCCTTAAATGGATGGTTTAAGATCTGTAGTCGTATTGTATTGACATATCACCTTCATCTACGCAAAAAAACAAAAACTCGAAAATGCGACATATCACCTTCATCCACTCACGTCTTAAATTGTTACTTCGTACGTGAACTGTACAAAATTTTAATGAGTATAAGATGACCCACATGTTGCATGTTGTATTTGTACATGATAATTTTGTTCTGTTGGTTATCTTTTGTAAATTATGTAAATATATACATGTATGTTTAAGTAAATTGCTGTAACCTGTAGTATATTTAATACACGGATTATTAGCCAATATATATATTACGACCGCGAGGTGATATTTTGGTTTTATTGGTTCAAAGAATCCTTTTTACTATGTTTTCTATCATCTATGCTGACGTTACTAAAGCGCTAAACTGGTATAACTGTATGCTGTATATATAGGGTGACTGGTAACTAGTGACCGATATCAAAACACAAATCTGAAATCGCGAAAAAAAATCAGCTGCTCCCTACCATGTTGACGAGTTATGTGAACATGAATGTATGGAACAGCTGATTTTTTTTTCGCGATTTCAGTATTGGTGCCATAGTAAAAGTTGTTTGTTATCATGAGCACAATCATGTGTTAAGGTATCGATCACTAATTACCAGTCACCCTATATAGTGAGTTTAGAGGTTATTATTCTTCTTTTTTTTTGCTTTCTTGTATTTTTATAGTAACAATTTATAATAAACCCTTAGTGAGAAATAATGCTCAGTGGAGTATTTCCTGTGACATAGGTATGTTGTTTGAATGTAGTGATCAGTATGACTGTAGGTATACTTAAATATTCTCTTAATTTATATGAGTGCCCCATATGTAAGGTGCTTACAAAATATATGCCGAGCCTTGACATGAGTGTCACAGTTATTGAAGAAATTTGTGTAAAAAATCTCTATATAAATAAAAATATATCGCGAAAATGTATTTACTCGCCTAACTTTACTTATTTGGTTAATTATTTTTTTTATTGTATTTGCTGTTATGGGGATAACACTTGTTTAAAAGAAAATTCTCAAATACTTACGGGAAATGTCAATACGATCGACGGGCATGAACAGCTTGCAATAAAATTACATTAAAATATATTATGTTACTTTTGAATAAAGTCCGTAAATATTAACTGCACCTCAAGATGTATCGGATTGAGTGTTCCAATTCCAATTCCACATCGCGCATGTATGGAATGTAATTTTATCTGTTGTACAAAAAGGTTTTGTTACATAAAATTTATTATTTCAATGAAATTTCTTTACTAAAGTAATCTCTACGATTATTATATCGACTGTTATAAGGATGGCACATATTTTGTAAGCTACTTATAATGAGGATGCCAGCATATTTATATGAATTGATCGTATCAAACAACTCATCGTATTATTGAAATTGAAATTAATTTTGTGAAAAGTAAAACTGTATTTGAATGTCAATACATTCAAATACAGAACCAATGTTCTGGTTGTAATTTTCAAGTGCAATTGATAGTTTTTCTCTAGTAAAAATTAAAATTAAATGATAAAATGCATGTTTTATCACAAAACACCAAGAACAAGAATGGGCCAAGAATCCATCCAAATATCTCCGGAAAGCCCTTGGTAACTGAAAGTTATAAAGTCATTACAAAGATTAGAATTATATTGATTAAGTCTAAATCTGGAGCTCAGAAGCATAAGATCGGATGTCCGATTATACGTCAGACAGAAACATTCGTCGTATGTGTCTTTATCGCAAACTGGCACTTACGACCAAATGCTTCTGAAGGATAATATTACATCCGTCCTTCTGAGGTCTAGAATTGTTCTCAATTGTAATGTACACACTGTTAGGACAATTTGCTCGCCTCTTTCAAGGCGTTAAGGGTTTATAGTCGGCTATAGATTATTTCAAATGATACCTACTTAATAATATTGTTGAAAGCATTATTTAAAAAAAAATCAGCGCTACTTATATGAATTATAGTAGGTTGGGGTAAATTCGTGCAAGGGGTAAAACCGTTTATTTAAAATAATGAAGAAAATAATAGTAATTCTTCTTTTTTACTGTTTTTATTGATTTTAATTGAAAACTACATATTCTAATCGGTGAAGATTCAGGAACATGCTGTGTGTAGTTTAAGAATAAACTTGAAATAAACGGAATTACCCCAACCACGGATTTACCCCAAGATATCCTCGGAATCGATATAAAAAGAGAACTTGTATCGCGCTATTCTCAGAAACTATTGGTCCTATTTGAAAAAGTATTTCACCATTAGAAAGCTACGTTATCCTGGAATAATATAAGCTATATTTATTGATAAAGTTCCCACGGGAACCGGAGTTACGCGGGAGGAAATGCGCGCGGGGAACTTGTGGAGTAAATTTTTTGATTCATAGCGTACCTGACATAAATGATTGATTAAACTTGAATGAATTTATACCGAGGTTCCAAGTTATGATGTGTGGGTATGAATGTGTATTTAAATTATTTTTACTATTGTAATTATACCTTATTTTTACATGATCTGTGTACATTTTATGATTGCGTATTGCTCAAGTGTATATTGCGTTTATCTGTTATATGTAACCAACTGTAATCAATGTTAGATATCAGCTTCATTTTAAATGTGTGGTCTTGTAAACGTGTTGTATCTAGCGATTCAATGAACAAGCGGTAGTAGTTAGGCTAGGGCGTCGGATTTTCAATCCCCACCCATTGCACTGCCGACTTGAACCCACTCGTAACACAAGCATTTCAGCTTAGCACGAGGGTTTAACAAGAATACAAGTAGAGTGGAAAAATTGCTAGGTTATCTTTAAAAAAAATCGTTGACAATTACCTAACACTTATGTGATCCTGGTAACATGATGTAAAATTTCATGATCTGCTGAAATATTACTTGTGATGATTTCTATAGTTAAATTAATCTGTCCCGTTCTATAAAATATGATAAATAACCCAAGTAGTAGCTTATGATTTACATTTTATCATTATACTAGCGACCCGCCCCGGCTCCGCACGGGTACAATGCTGATGTATTATACATATAAACATTCCTCTTGAATCCCTCTATCTATTAAAAAACCGCATCAAAATCCGTTGCGTAGTTTTAAAGATTTAAGCATACATAGGGACATTAGGGACAGAGAAAGCGACTTTGTTTTGTACTATATAGTGATGATGACATATTGGGTCTACAAGTCCTCACACTCAAAATGTACGATATCATCTTTAAACATATAACATAATATCATGTTTAGTCTTTACCATAACGCTGTAACAGGAACATTCCTGTAAGGTTTCTTCTTTTTGTTGGTTTTTATTGGACTTTTAAGGTCGCAACATGTTTTACTTGACTGTTAATATTAAATGTAAGAATGAGTATCTTCAGTGTAATGTGAAAAGTTATTTAATAAGGCTGTGGCTGCGAGGTGGACTTAAATGATAGGCATAAACACTAAAAAAATCTATTTAGTCTGCTAGTTAAACTACCAAAAAATATTGGACACTAATTTTATTTTTCGTGCCTCAAATAGAACATGACGAAGACACAGCGCTTTGAAGTTTCATGTGACGTCACTTCTAGGTACAATTTTTCCTAGTAGTGACGTCACAAGCCTCTCTCCTGAACTTAATAGTTAGTTGTTGCTTTGTATCTTTGTAAATATTTATTGATTTGATAAATAAAAAAATACGTGTCCAATATTTTTGAGTAATCTTACCTGACGGACTAAATATAATTTTTTAATTCTTTATACCTATTACTTGAAAAATGGTGTTGACGATTCGTATGTACCTGCATGTTAAACTTTATATCTAAGGATTTGTCCGTCATTGATGGTTACGCGAGATAGGTTATACATTACTGCGTGTTAGGACGATTTTTTCGCACAAAACATATAATGTCTTGGACAAATTAATTGCTGATAAGTGTGATGCAAATCCACTGAGACAATTCCTTTTGTGAATTTATATCGTGAATATAAAACTACTAAGAAAATATGTAATAGGTTTACTTATATGATCTTTGATTCCCTCGAGCCGCAGGCTTAACCCAAATTTATAAACTACCCTCACAATTTTATAAATTTGGATTTAATAGAAACGGCTATCAGTACTCAGAATCGAATGTAAAGTATGGGACCAGATGTTTTCTTAATCATATAAATGTCTTAAACCCTGGTTACATATATAAAATACTACATATTATTTTGTCTAACATTCACACAATAAGTCGGTGAGTTTAAGAGTTTTATAATATTAAGGAAACGTCTTGTAAATAATAACAGATCATTAACATGTCGAAATGGCGGTAAATACATGATGTTCCTATCCAACTTAGGTTATGTACGTTTAGTGATGTTAAGACAAATATATCACCTGTATGACAAGAAATAACCACTTCAATGTGGATATCATATTATTTTCTGTGTAAAATTCAACTTTAAGTCTAGGTGACTCTTGTACCTCTAAAGGGATGGATCGAGAACTGCAATCGACGGTCGTTGGTATATTACATGTCGCTTTAACATTGGTAATTATTATACGCCTAATATAAGTCAAGTATGTATACCTTATGTAAAAACTTGTATAAATATGAGTGTATACACACAACACCACGCTTTATAATCAAATCTTTTCGGGTTAGACAATCCCTATGTATATAAGAGGATAAAAGGTTGTCCTACAGTTATGTAATAATACCAAAGACCTGTTAGACTTTCGATTTTCTAGATCCGCCCTCGCCTCAAACATGCATTTCAAATTTTAGATCTAGTTTTCCTAGATCTTAAGACTGATCTCTTAAGTCATAACTTAAGGTAAATAAAATTTGAAATAGTATTTTTGTATGGATCACCATTGTCATAATATCGGCTGCCCAATTTTAAAACACAGTAACTGACATTTCTGAGATGTTTCATAATTTTCTTTAGAAAAAAATTGTTTACACTCTAAATTGATTAAAAATTGTATTTATACGAAGACGATATATAGATAAACAGATTTGTAATAAAAAAATCGACAAATTCTTTATCTGGAGTAGGAAAAAATGCAACAATCCCCATAAAAAACAGGTCAAAAAAATTGTCTGTTACTGTGTTTTGAAATTGGGCAGCCGATATAGTAGGCCTAACGCTGAGCTTTTGTCGATGAATTATGTTATTTGTTTATAGAACATTTTGTGTGACGCTAGATTGTACTAAGTTTGGTTTCTTTTGGACTAGTTATGCCTTTACCGGTGGAGAATAGAACCGAAATGAAATGCTGAACTCGTTTCATGGGAATTGTTCTATTAAAAGGGGTTTTTAAAACTGCCTAGCCAAAGTTAGATAGTGTAATATTATTTAACCATTTCTTTTCGATACTATTCATCGGTGTGCGTACGTAAAAATATTAAACAATTATTTTGTAAGGATGTTCACTTGTCGCAGTGATTGAACAGGCCAGTTTGTTATGGTAGACTTTAAAAGTATGTATTTTGATGTGGAACTGTGTCGCATGTTAGTGATAAAAATATGAGGTAACGTTGATGTCTTTATATTTAATTATTGTTTGGATGTTTTGACACATAAAAATGATAAAAATTAAGTTTTTAAATTTATAGCTACAAAATATATAACTCTTGTTTTGTCGGTATTGATATATTATAACATGAAATCTCTTATAGCTAAGATCAGTGGCGTAGCTATCGTAGGGCCAGGTGGTGCAGTGCACCAGGGCCTCGGACCTCAGGGATAGGGATTCAGGGATTAGGGGCCCTCTAACCTAAGCTTTTTAAAAAGAGCGGGTCAGCCAACTCGCCAGCTCTTGTAGCTATGCACCGGGGCCCTTGCCCACCTACGCCAGTGGCTAAGATACACACCAATGAGTTTAAGAAGTTTTATAAGGCTGAGGTTGACTGTGTATTTTTAATCAATGATTACTTAATAATTTACTGAAGAGTGTCATGTGTTACTGTTTCAATAGGCGTGAATTCTAAAAAAATCTATTTAGTCCGTCAGTTAGATTAATACCAACAAAATATTGGACACGTATTTATTTTCGTTTGTCGAACATAAAATTACGACGATACAGCGCGTTGAAATTTCATGTGACGTCACTTGTAGGTAAGATAGTGACGTCACAGGTCCCCTTCTCCTGAACTTTATAGTTTGTTGAAACTCTGTATCTTTGTCTTTTTTATTAATTTGTTTAATAAAAAAAATACGTGTCTAATATTTTTTTGTGATCTAACTGATGGACTAATTATATTTTTTTAGTCTTCATACCAATTGTCATTGTTCTAACAATAATAATCACAAAATTACAAAATGATATTGTAAAGTAGATTCTTAAGCAAAAGAAAGTAATAAATATGACAGATTTTCCGAACTAATATCAACTATTAAGGTGGAAACATATTATTAAAACGCCACGCCACCCGACGACACGCCACGCGTTTTGAGTCGAATCAAATGTATTGTTTTCTATAGACCAGAAACACACTATGAACACCCGACACGACGCCACGCGCGTACTGATTTACAGGTGTTTATACGTGGCGTGGCGTGGCGTTTTAATAATGTGTTTTCGTCGTTATAATGTCGGTGACGTCGTCAAAAAAATTTAAAACTTTGGAGAAAAAAAAACTAAAAGTTGATACTGACTTTAGTATTCAAAAACAATGAGTTTACTTGAGAATATAATGTGTCACTGATGATTACTGTTACTAAAGTGATAGATACCACGACAAAGAGCCATGACGTTACCGAGTTAACTCATGATTTTTGAATACCATAGTTTAGATCAAGGGTGGCCAAATACGACCTAAGATCGATTGTTTGCATATCGTCGCAAATGACAGTTGGTAATAAGGAGCAATTTCATCTGTCAAGAAATACTTTCTTAATAAATGTTTTAGAGGATAAAACATCAATATGCTACATATGATTTTCAACCTTATTAGTTATTGTCACTTACGCGGTATTGTTATCTTCAACGATATTATACAACAAACTTTGTGCGTCTTTGGCACGTGTTTTTAGACTAAAAGGGATCTCTTTTTATTATATAAGTTGATCGACTGTAATAGCTGCCGGGATCGACAAGTCGATCGCGATTGACCGGTTTTCCATCCCTGGTATATATTTCTCCAGCCATCTAGATGGATCGGCCATTCAATGCGACGGCTAACCCCTTAATTGGACGCCGACATTCAATAAAATGGCTAAAGAACAACTAGCCAAATTCGTTGATTTTGGGTGGTTAAAAATATAACCGAAATTTATTTTAATCACTTGCCGAGTTTTTTGAAAGCCAAATATAAAGGGCTAGCTTACTATAAGCCAACCAGTTAAACGTTATTGGCCTAGATATTCCATTAAATTTCGGCGTTTAATTAACGGGCTAGCCTTTTAATTATATGGCTGATTTAACTATATGGCTACAATGTATATGTCGCAGGGAAATGAGGATATCAGGGATTTCACGAAATTCCTAGGGATATCACGAAATCCCGGTAGATGTCGAATATTCTTGTTTATTACGTCTTGTTACTAAAATAATCTAGTGATATGATGATATACTAATATAAAGTCAGGGATATGTCATTTCACTAAACTAAATGTAGTGAAATAAAGGGGTTCTCTTTTTTTGGCCAATTTTTTTGTCATAATATAGTTTGGCATAAAGTTTTCGCATAAGTTTTATTTGCATAAAACTGCTGCATAATAATACTTTGGCATAATGCAAAGGTTAGCATAACTATAATTTTGTCTAATATGTTTTGGCTTAAGTAAGTAAGTTTGGATTTGCATACATTTAAAAGGCATACAATTTATTCGTATAATAATCATAACAAATGTCAGTCGGTTAGGTTAGAACTGCGGCCATACAACGCACGAGCCGAGCGAGCGAAGGGAGCGGTGCCGCGGCAGCGGCCGGCGATTGCCAGAACAGACATTTTACTAAAGTGTTTTGTCATATCATTAAATACTTTTACTAAGAAGACGTAATAAACAAGAATATTCGACATCCACCGGGATTTCGTGAAATCCTTGATATCCTCATTTCCCTGCGACATATATATTGGGCTCCATCCATAAGTTATATATTATGTGAGTTTTGTATGTGCTCTGCAACTAGTCTGTATCATTTATGTCTTTAAATACTTAGAGATTTATGTAATGTCTAAATGTATGAAATTTTATATAAATAAAGTGAGATAGTTATCTATTCCGTCGTTATCGTTGACTCTGTTCCACATCAATACTACCATTTGTTACATAATGTATAAAAGCAGACATAGGGGTTTGTAAAAACGTAAAATTAATAAGAAAATGTAAATGTTAAATAACATTAAATTTAATGTAAAGTTTGAAAATAAATGCAAGTATATTGAGGACTTTGTTTTATTACGCACTAGCGATCCGCCCCGGCTCCGCGCGGGTACAATGCTGATGTATTATACATATAAACCTTCCTCTTGAATCCCTCTATCTATTAAAAAAAACCGCATCAAAATCCGTTGCGTAGTTTTAAAGATTTAAGCATACATAGGGATATAGGGACAGAGAAAGCGACTTTTTTTATACTATGTAGTGATGACAAGCCTTTTGAGCAACATCAATATATTATATACTAATGCTATAAAGAGGAAAGATTTTGTTTGTTTGTTTGCGTTAAATAGGCTATGGAACTACGTGACCGATATCAAAAATAATTTCACCATTAGGGAGCTACTTTATCTAGGGGTAAGATAGGATATATTTGGTGATGTAGTTCGCACGGAATGGAGAAATATGCAGGTGAAACCGCGCGCGGGATGTGTTTTATAAAATGCCCGTGACTTCGTCCGTGTTTCTCAGATTTCAATTTCTTTAAACAAACTTTGCCACCTTTTAGAGATTTTTTTCTATAAATTCTTTATTTGAAGCCTAAGTTATTTACAGTATTGGCTATATTAATAAAAAAAAGGATTTAACACGCGTACCTCCCGCTCTCATGGAAACTTCATCATTAAATCTAGAGCTCAGAAGCATAATGTCGGATGTGCCTATACCGTCAACTGGCACTTACGACCAAATGTTTCTGAGGTCTAGAAATATACACGGACAAACAAACAGACAGATAAAATAAAAAGGAGCCTATGTTATAGCTTATATAATAGGTATCTACCAGAGAAAGTCTTGTCATGATCCCTTATTCTTCCATTACAAATACACACTTAAATTTTTCCATATAGATAACGGCCACTCCTGCCAGTGTATTCACTCCAGCCAACGTGGCACCGAGGTTCATTCGTAATCGCAATTTACATTTGATCTCCAACTGCCTTCCATCAAGCAGTGGATGAAAGAGGATTCGGAACGCTTCTTCGAATACGCGGCGCAACACCCATTGCAGCATCTGACTATAGGCCTTTGCCCACAAAGTGTCGTAAACTACGTCGGCCTCGGGGCGTCCTAGATGACCCGCACGACGAGATAACAATCTACCAACTAGCAGTAAAAATACTGCAAGAAACTAACACCACTACACAGAGACCACACTATCCGACCCGCCGCAGAAGAGTGCGCCCACGAACGCGACGCGTCCCCCATAGTCCTCCTGACTCTTAGTTTGAAAAGAACCATCCGATGCCTGACTGTAAAGTAGAGCGACAGTTGCACAAAACTCCCCTAAAATACTAAAAGTCATAATCCCTCAATCTCATCGCCAGCGACCGCCCTGAGCCGAGGTACCAACGTATGTCCATCCGAAAAAAAAACCGCCAGTGTAAGGAGTCATGAGGAAGCTTAGAATTTAAAAGGCATTCTCATATAGAATCAAACGACGGGACGACTCGTATAATAAAAAGAACATGTGTAAAATAATGTAATGTAAAAGTTGACATGAAGTGTTTGTACCATGATACCTGGTTACACTAACGTGTTCTTGGTACAGCCATTATTATCCCGTGATTACAATTATTGTTAAAATTAACAATAAAGACTTTTCAATCCCTCTGGGGCGTCGACTTGTCAACCTAAGTTCTTATTTTGTCCATTGAGTAGAATTCTTCAAATATATTGTATAGGAGTCGCTTTGTTCATTGAAGAGTTGTATTGTTGGTTTGTTGCTTCACAATTCATGAAGAAGAATACTGGTAACTATGGCGGCGATTCGGCTAATTTAGATTTAGAAGCGGTCGTAGCCCAATGGCTATGGCGTTGGACTTGCGATCATGTCGTCTGTTCGATGCCCATCCATTGCACTACTGATGTTAACCTACTCGTAACACAAGCATTTTAGATTAGCACGACAGGTTACCAAGAATACTAGTAGAATGCAAAACTCTGCTAGTAATCTTTTTTTTTAAACAAATAGCAGAATTGATCCCCCGAAGTAGATTCTTCATGAATGGACACCCGAACCGATGCGTAAGCGCAAATAACAAAGATACCGAGGACACGGTTATACAATTGTATACATTTTAATATAAAGACAAGAATGGAGCTTAATGTGTGTTTAACCATGGTATTGAATGAGCTTAGGAATTTGGGTGGAAAAATGCAAAAATAAATCATCCCATTCAAATGCTATTTTATTATTCGAATGTTTTTTTTTTACGAACTGAGATACGAATTTATCTATTCATAAATGGGAATGAACTGTAGATAGAATTCATTACGACTCGCCATATTATTAAACTCATTTTATTGTTATAAGTTTGGCTGAATTTATTAGTCGCTTAAGTATTTAATTACTATCTACTAAGTTTATGTTGTTATTGGAATGTCTTCCAATTCAAAGATTAGGATTCTGCTGATAAATAAAATCTACTCAACAAAAAAATAACGATTAAAATCAATTCACAAAGTACCTAGTATATTAAAAAAACCGTCTTTTTGAATTCGACTAAAAAGACAATCATTGCGACTCATCTACAAAAAAAAGCAATAAAAAAGGAAGAAAACGCTCCTATTTTACAAGTGACAGAATTGGAATAGATTTTTAATCAAACGTCAGGTGTATTTGACAGGCGGACCCTTTCGGAAATACCCAACTACCGGGTGTTTACCTTGTGTTAACTACGGGTCGCAGGCGCAGGTAGAGTGTGCTTAATTATTATTACGAGCAGATGTGAGGACGCGTGCGCAAGCGTCGCTTTCAATGATTTATTTACGAATACCTTAGGGGGAAAGGACTAATGGGTTATAAGAAGTGAAATATTTTATATGGCAAGATTTACAAGCATTAGATATTAATGTAATTTAGGGTATAAGGTGATAATTTAACGAGATTCTAAGAAAGGTCAGCTGTAAATAAAATGCGGACATATCATGAACAACCTTCGTGGCATAGCGGTATAAGTTTCGGAGGGAGTGGGTTCGATCCCCACACCGGACAAGATATCATTGTGTTGATTCTAAGATTTCTTGCTGTGTCTAGTTGGTTGAGGAACTACCCTCCGTGCCTCAGAAAGCACATTAAGCCGTTCGCCCCGATTGTTATAACATCATCTATAACAATCGTATTCCAGGGAACGGGCAGCAGCTTTTCCCTGAGGGTTACAACATAATACTGCGGTCACCAGCCCACCTGCCAAGCGTGGTGGCTATGGCGAAAACTCCCTCGGAGGAGGCCCATGTTCAGCAGTGGACGATGGGGCTGAATGGCTGATGATGATGATGATGGTCTCATCTATAGTTACGTCACTAAATACCGAGATTCAGAGTAAAAAGAATAGCGTAGCTCCCATGGGAATGGGAGCTACGCGGGGCAATACCGCGCTCAGAAAGCTACTTATAATAATAATCTATACTAATATTATAAAGCAGCTGCAGAGTTTGTTTGTTTGAGCGCGCTAATCTCAGGAACTACTGGTCCGATTTCAAAAAATCTTTCTGTGTTGGATAGTCCATTTATCGAGAAACGTTATATATAGGCTATATTTTATTATGAAGTTCCCACGGACACGGGAGCAACGCGGGTGAAACCGCGCGCGGAATCTAGTATTATAATACAGTGGGATCGGATTATTGCAATTATTAGTCTAATTTAAGATGAAATGGTTGGTTTCAATAATACATTGAACTTGATGGCTTAAACAGAATTGAAAACGGACGAAAATCAGAGTAAAGGTTTCGATTTTTCCAGATGAACAGGATTTTTTTCTAAATTTTAGTCATTTTTTCATTTTCACCATGTTCTGAAATGCTTAATTGTTTCAGGACTAGGTAGGTATCTGGTGTAAGACGTTGATCTCGATAGTTATAATATCATCGATAACAATCGTTTACCACGAAACAAGCAGTAGCGCTTACCTGTGTACCTATAGGTAAGTATGCTGGTCATAATAATGCGGTCACCAATTCGATCACCAAGCGTGGCGATTTTTTAACGAGTACTATTTGGATGGGTCTTATTATTTTCTCGTACCAAACTCCCATTACACATATATCACATAACTACTACATAATATACTCGTATAATCCATATGTTTAAACCTATGTCGATTATCGATATAAGTAACATTACAATTAAAGAAGACATAATATGTAGTTTGCCAGTAGGCTTTAGCTTCTTCACCAGCTCCAGCCTAGATAAATGGCTACAAACTAAGCAACCTGCGCAAGAAGGCGTCTCCTGTGGGACTTGGTCCCTTGGTCAGAGCGGTCGCTGGCGGGGAGATTGAGGGATTATGGCTTTTAGATTTTTAGGGGCGTTTTGTGCAACTCTCGATCTACTTTACAGTTCGCGGGCCTCTCGGATTTCAGGTCTACGAGGGCTTCGGAAGGTTCTTTGTAAACTAAGAATCCTTAGTTTACTTTTAGCAATGAACTACCTGACGCAACATTTATTCTTAGAAGAACGATTAATCGAAAGCCTTGGATTCCATCGAAAGAGAACTTTGTATAAGTTTCCAGACTGCGGTTTATATCGATATAAAACAAATGTAATTTACTACATTTCACGATACCTTTTACCTTCCAAGAATTATAGTAGGTAGGTATAATTTTGTTCGACCAACTATTATTAAGGAGGCTAAGTCCGCCATAAAGACGCATAACGCGAAATACTATATTATTTTATTGGTACATATATTTAATTTAAATCGTGGATCACACGCGAACGGCTCACAAAACGATACAAAACATGTGTGTCGGCGGGGTAAACAAAACGAATGCGCTGGAGCAATGCAATTATTACAAAGGTGCGTGCGCAGCTGACGGCGCACCTGCCGCCATCTTTAACATTTCTTTAACTTTTTTTTTCGCCATCGGAGTTATTGGCCTATTTTTTATGGCGCAAGCTGTCTGTGCAGCTGACACCCGTATTATAAAGCCTTTGTTGGCGTTCGTTGACTGGTAGCGTCAGTGTTGCCAGTTATTGATATTAGTCCTTAAATGTAAGGACTGGATAGGAGGTGTCCATCAAGGTTTTACCCGCAGTATTTATTATGTATCGCGACGCTCATCATATGGTCGTACGTAAAAAAGGGCATTTATTTGTAAAATTTAGATTGTGATAATACAATAAAAAATATATGACATTAGTAATTAATTACGGGCAACTTTTGAGTTTATTTAGAAATATTACAAAAAATTATTCATGCACCTTTAGTATATGTTCATAAGGATTTAAACACTTATTATGTGTACGTAATTCAACGTAATTGGAAATTATTATTTTTAATTCGGTAACACTTAACGTCTTGGCTTTCTCGAGGTGATGTTTAGGACAATGAGGCTCGTCGCCATCTGCTAAGATTGTAAGGTCCCCGAGGCCAGGTGTGGGTGCTTCCACGTGGATACCTTTTATTTTTTGTCACTCATTATCTTTTTTTTGGCGATGAAAAGGTCAAAGAGGTTTTTTATTGTCATCAAATCCCGAGCATGGGAATAATTCTTCATGAGATGACTTGAATAAAATGTGGTAGCTATCTTCGGGTTGTCTATCAAGTAGATGAAATATAATGGGTACCACGTAAGTTATTTTTAATGGTTTTGATACTAATTACTGGAGAATCGGAAGAAAATTTTCAGCCAGATTAAACAATAATTGCGCAAGCAGGACGATAAGACAAAGTAATAGCACATAATACTAAACTCTTCTCATAATCGTGTACGTATAAATTTAAAATGCGTTTCACAATGTGTAAACACTTCGTCTCTGTTTGACTGTACATCGAGCAAATGAAAATCTAGATCTCAGAAGCAGAAGGACGGATGTATAATCTTCAGAAGCATTTGGTCGTAAGTGTCTGTTTACGGGGAAGGCACAAACGACGAAAGTTTCTGACTTATAATGGCATATCCGACCTTATGCTTGTGAGCTCTAGAAATATTTTTCTTGCTACAATCGGTCTTTCTGTGGACATTAACGAATCCTTAGACATCAACGAATCCTTAAGAATTATAAGATTCATCGTTGTCCACACAGCGCGTCGAATAGGTAATGTGTGTAATATACTTACGATTGATAGGTAGGTTTCTGGTTATAGTGCCATAGGTCGGGAATGTCTGGAATGTCTATAATTCCTGACTTGATCTTAGCTCATGCATGACTCGAATGTGACTCATGGCAGGTCCATGACCCGGTAACGACTGTCATAGAAGTTTTGTATTATCAGGTGGGTAAGTGGAGCAAACCTGTTGTCTTCGAATGGACTTGAGCTAGTTACCTAGAAGTGGTTAAAAATAGGAATAAAACTTATACCTACATTAAGGCCGGGGTCTAAGTCTACGAAAAAAAAATCACTTGTAATTCCTGAGTGCCTATGCAAATGCCACTATAGCGGAGCGATCGCTAACATAAAATCGCTAAAAGCGCTCGGACGCCGACATATTTTTATTTGAGTTTATTTTGAAGAAATCGCCGTCACGGCGCAATCACCTTGCTAATGGCCACGGCCTCAAGGAACATAATCCTTATAATTATATCTGCACATAATCAAAGTGACGAGTTGCCTATCAAAACGTTACAATGAAAATTTAAAATAGGCAAAATGTTTATAAAAAAAAACATCACAAAAGGAAGCCACGGTCCAAATATCACGTATCAGTTCAGTAGTTTCGCCTCGGCGTTGATGAATCAGTCAGTATGGACATGTTACTTTATATATATATATATATATATATAGATTATATAGATATTATATGCGTGTATTGAAACAGTTCAACCATAGTTACTTGAAAGTTATGTTGGTTTAAACCGGCCGCATTATTCTGTTCGTTTCTCGCTAACTTTAGCCACCTGCCGCACTTTTCTGTAATTAGATTAATGCATGTAACTGTGTAGTACCAGGGCACAATGCGATGGGAGGAGTTATCAGCTCTAATTATTATTGGTACTCACTTCGTTATTGTAAGGGAAAGTCAAAGGAAAAGTTATTTTGGGTAGTATTATCGACAATTTATAGAGCACTAGGGTGTAATGCTGATGTATTATACATATAAACCTTCCTCTCGAATCACTCAATCTATTAAAAACAAACGCATTAAAATCCGTTGCGTAGTTCTAAAGATCTAAGCATTCATAGGTACAGACATACAGCAGATATTAGTGTAGTAGTGTAGTGATATTTGTAAGATTTTTTTGTAAAATAGGCTGAACGATTTTAGTGAAGGAAAGGTTTTTTTTGTTGACTTCTGATTTGAGAATGTCTGTCATCTCCGATTTGGTCAGAGAACGTTCGTCGAGGTCTCTTCCGACTCTTCAGTTAAATTTATAATACTAATTAATACTTTTATTGTATACATAGTCTTCGGTACGTTAATATGTATATGTATTAGATAATTAGCTTTTATATTGTTTTGTTTTAATAATTATTGATCCATATTATAAATTTTACTTCAAAGCCTCCTTAAATTGAAGATAGTGTGTGTTCTGTTAAATAATTAAAACGTAAATTTCTGTTTATATTACAGATGTATAAAATCCCATAGATTCCGTATCAGCTACCCCCTATCGATCGATGGTGAACACCGTAAAGGAGCACCCTCATTAAAACTAGGTCACGTGACCCCATGGGCTTCACCCTCGGTACCAGGAGTGGTGGAAGCGAGAGGAGACTTTGTGTAATCCGCTAAAACAAATGACGGTGTAATATTATTGTATTCATATTCAAATGCATTGATGCAATATTTACGACTATGATGCGAGACTACAAATCGACTAAAGTGATATGATATTTTTGCAGTATACTAGTATTCCTGTTAACCCCTCGTGCTAAGATAAAATGCTTGTGTTACGAGTGGGTTCCCGTCGGTAGTGCAATGGGTGGAGATCGAACAGGCGACTCACAACCCGATGCCGTAGCCATTGGGGCTACGGTCGCTTATAAAATTATTTTGCAGTATTAAAAGTATTTTGCAGTCATTGTACTCTTGGTATTTGCGTTGAAACATTCTTATAAGTAACATGTGTACATAATAATGCTGTTCAAGTAATACAGGTATCGTAGCGGCTTTGTAAAGGCTACCTCAGGTAAATGACATTAAATTGTAAGTTTTAATTCGCTTATTGTAATTTTACTTACTCTGTCTATATAAGTAGTGTGAGTTAAAGTAATGAATGGCGGAGTTAACTGTAGTATATATCGCTGCTTTAATTTGATAGTGACACAAAATGAGGTTATCGTTCAACGCGAATTGATCTGTAACATCATGTAATTAAAACTCATTATCGTAAAGAAACACTTTGGTTTTGTGTCTGTATCCAATTATGCAGCGATATGTCACCTGAAAATAATAAGAGTCGTTAGTTGATCAACTTACTAGTTAGGTAATCAACTTTCCAGTTAGTTGATAGGACTTGTTTATGTTGAAGTTTTTCGTTTTGTTACAACAGTAGCATAGCCTCGTTTGGTTACGTTAGGTCAAGTGTTATAACAATTAAGTAAATAATATTTAATTATGCGCGTTCACTGAAACTAGCAACAAAATTTAACAATATGAGTGGCACAAACTAAGCAACCTGCGCAAGAGGGCGCCTCCTGTCGGCCTTGGACCTCGGCTCAGGGCGGTCGCTGGCGATGAGATTGAGGGATTATGACTTTTAGTAGTTTAGGTGAGTTTTGTGCAACTGTCGCTCTACTTTACAGTTTGCGGACCTCTCGGACTTCGGGTCTACGAGGGCATCGGATGGTTCTTTGCAAACTAAGGGTCAGGAGGACGAGGGGGGACGCGTCGCGTTCGCGGGCGCACTCTTTTCCGGCGGGTCGGATATAAACCACTAAGCCACCGGTGTGTCGAAGTATTAGTATAAAGATTAATTAACCTAATAGAATTTGATAATTATGTCTTTTTCGTTTAGAATTGAATGACAAACGTAATTTGGAATGTTCTATTTATTTATTCTTGTTCAGAAACTTCCATTTGATTTGACAGCGATAAGTTAACAGTTGATTGACCTCCGAGAAACCAGGCCCCGCAATTTTATCCTCATAACTCTGCTGCAGTGGGTAATAGCGTGATGTTTTATAGCCTTCCTCAAGAAATGAACTTTTATGCTTTTTTTCAACCTGATCCAGAGTTCCAAAGATGATTTATGCGTTTAGAAAAATAATAATCGTTTATTTCAGGTATTTAACCCATATTTTACAATTACTTAGAGATACACAAACAGATCACATATAGAGATCACATATAGAAATAGACTTGCGTTTTATTATTTTAGTATAAATCTGAAGCGAACACTTTTCATTACTATTTGAGAATTTAGAAGTGTGTGTAAACGTCGTGTGTTCGATTCCAACGCCGGGCAAGAAATCTTTGCAGTTGGTCCCTATTGTTATAACATCATCGATAGCAATCGTATATCAGGAACGGGCAGCAGCATTTCCGTCTGCGCCGATTTAATACTACGGTCACCAATCCGCCTGCCAAGTGTGGTGACCATTGCAAAGATTTCCCCTCGGGAGAAGGTTTAGTATATTTACATGCCTAGAATACATATAAATAGACGATTTTGACTCACATTGGGTCAAACGTACATGAAATTATGTGCGTACACGTACGTTCAATATATTTACGTGTTTTATACTCTACTACATACGCTCCGCGGTTTTACCTGCGTCACTCTACTCCAGTGGGTCGGATCGTGACATTTTGTCGCCTTTACGTTAATCCAGCTTGTAAACTATCTCCGTGCAAACTTCCAGCCAAATCCATTTAGTAGTTTTTACGTGAAAGAGTAACAAACATATATCCATCCATTCATCCATACATACAAACTTTCGCCTTAATAATATTAGTAAGGATAGACAGTATTATTAGGTAAAACAATTCTGTGGCCGTTAGCTATGTTTCATTCAAATTCCGTTGGTTATGTTACTGTTGGTGGCCGCCATTGCTTAATTGTTCAGGACTTTCATTTATTATTAGCCTTAGAAAACCTACAGAATACAATTTTTATAATGACAAAGTAACGTTAAGTTAGATTATACCGATTTCTAAAATTCTAGCAATATACTTAATCCAAGAATTAACTTACAAATTAACTAAATAAAAAAAAAATAAAAAAAATACCTTTTTATTTCTAGTAAATTAGCATTTCTTAAAGTCTATGTATAATATGTTAGTTTTATTTAGTTTATTTATGTTTTTTTTTTCTTACTTAAAATCATTTTATTTGTATCCTATGTAGGTATTATATCATAGTATTTATAGTTGCTTAGTTTTTATCTTATCTACCAGAACCCCAGAATGGGTGAAGGCCTCCTCCAGTGATGCCCATTTTGCTCTGTCTTCAGCTACTTGTCTCCAGTTTGGTCCAGCTATTGCTTTAATATCGTCTTCCCATCTTGTAATAGGTCTACCTCTTGTTCTTTTGCCTAGTGGACCGTTCCAGAATGTTACTACACAACAACTAATTAACTATAAAGACTTAATATTTAATAATTATTTTTAAGCTTAAGGCAGTATTTAAATTCCCACGGGGGCTGGAGCTACGCGGATGAAAACTCTCCTGAAAAGCTGGTATGTAATAATACTAGTAGGGTTTACTCGCGATGGACTGCTACTCTTCTTCATTGGGTCGAAGCGTGATGTTTTCTTTGTATATGTTAATTCAGTTTAGAAACAATTTGACAATTCATATCAAGCAATTGAGGTCAATACACCCCACGCGACAACACACAAACATAATCCTTACCCTACATTTGATTCATTTAAAACTGGCATCACAGCAAAACTAAGGGAGTAAAATCATTAATATTGTTTGTCCACACGAGAATGCAGGGGAGTGCTTAGTCCTCGACCCCATTACAACCCTCGCTGACCTACCAGGGCACCATGTAACCAGAATAATACAATTAAACACCTTCGGGTAGGATACCTGCCGTGTTTCCTATACCTATGATGTGACGATCATGGGGAAATCATACCTAAAAATAGATGTAATGGGGAGCGAAGGTATAATAATAAATCAATGGTTGTTGTGAATACATGTGACTATATCGATGGAAATACAAAGAGATAACATTTTAACGATTGTTACTTTTTTTCGGACGGATATTCGTAATTAGCCATGAGGCTTTTGCTACTTAAACGGGCATAAAGGCAAGCAGAGCTCCAGTCTAAATAAAAGGTTATAAAACTACAACCTAAGCAACCTGTGCAAGAGGGCGACCCCTGTAGGGCTTGGACCTCGGCTCATGGCGGTCGTTGGCGATGAGATTGAGGGATTATGACTTTTAGTATTTTAGGGGCGTTTTGTGTGTGCAACTGTCGCTCTACTTAACAGTTCGCGGGCCTCTCGGACTTCGGGTCTACGAGAGCATCGGATGGTTTAACTATTGTAACATGTGTAATAATATAAGAGGGAAGATTTATTTGTTTGTTTTTGCACAGAATAGGCATGAGGCAAGATTTTGAAATCCTCTTGCGTAACGTGGATAGTCATTTTCTAAGTACGAAAAACACAATATTTCGGTAATAAATTTAAATTTAACGAAGTTTAAGCCATATTTCTATTAAATTTTAAATAGCGCGCGAAAAAAGGCCTCAAGTGTCATGGTGTCGGCTATGACGTCACGCTATTGTAAAAAATGTCATTGAGTCCGCCAAACCTAACGTAGTGGTTAAATTCTCTTTGATGGTTACAATATCGTGACGTCATGCGCCGTGATTGGTGTTTCAGTCAAAATGGCCGATTGCAGTATTTTAATCTTTTATTTTATTAAAAATCACATTAATCTCAAGGTTATATATAAAAATAAATAAGTGTAATCATTTCTTTTTATATGTACTTTCCCCTAAAAACATTAAATCTTAAATTTTTTGATACTGTCGTCACGCCTATTATGGACTGATTTAGAAAATCTTTCACCATTACAAAGCTACGTCATCCAGGAGTAAATAGGTTATATATAATGATAAAGTTTCCACGGGAACGGGAGCAATGTGTGTGATTTAACCGTGCGCGGAAAGCGTGTGGAAAGTGTGACCCGAATGACTGACTCACTGACGGATCAACGCACAGACTAAATTGAAGCTGATTTTAGAGAGAGAGACCTGAAACTTGGCAGGTGTATTGTCTTAATTACGTAGGTAAGCCTCCGATTTTTATCTGTAAGAGAGGATTAAAAAAACACCGCTAAAAGAATGAAATGTTTGTAGTTAAAACTTATACTAATATTAGCTTTCCGCGCGCGGTTTCACCCGCGTAACTCCCGTTCCCGTAGAAACTTTATAATAAAATATAGATTTGTGCCTTCCTCGATAAATGGGATATCTAACAATGAAATAATTTTTCAAAGGACACTGGTCCGATTTGAAAAATTTGCCCATTCAAGCAAACAAACTCTTCAGCTTTATCTATTATGGCAAATAACTCATTATTAGGTACCAATTCTTTGCGTTTTTATACTCGTGATAATTTCTTAACGAAATGTCCGATTGGAATAAAACAGAAAGTATTTTACTTCTACATAAAACATATTATGCTTAACATAATGCTTAATTTGGATAAGGATTAACATTACGATATACATTTAACATAGTTTCTTTCTTCAGACGATTTAATATTTTTTTATGAACATAAAAGCGGTTATTGTGACTAAACTATGATAGTTAGATATATGCTTTTGCGGACTTTTTTGTAGATCTTAATAAGACCTACAAACCCGTAGTACATCATTTTGTTCTATTGTCAATAGTTTTTGCAGCGCACGCATAAATTGGTTTTAGATTTTACACCTTGGGTTACAAAATTGCAATTTTCTTACAGATCCCTATTTTTTTTGAAAATTAAATAACCTATAAAATAGCCTATAAACTATCTCGATAAACGGACTATCCAACACTAAAAGAATTTTTGAAATCGGACAAGTAGTTCCTGAGATTAGCGCGTTCAAACAAACTAACAAACTCTGCAGCTTTTTAAAATTAGTGTAGATATAAATATTTCTTGTCCTCCCCTTAATGTAACATATATTAGGTACAACTAAAAAATACAAATCTAAGCTTAATAAGCTTTATTGAATCTTAATATACGTTACTCAGTTATCACGCGATATCTATCAAATTTCCCTATTCACCCGATTTATATGACAATCTTGTAATCTTTATTCTATTTGGGTTAATGTCGAAATTAATATGCGTTCTTTGTCATTTTCATGATGGAGACAAAATTGTTATAAACTGTTAACGTTCATCGATCGCATTTTAATGGACATTTAATTAGTGACTGATTTGATTAGTGAATTCGAAACAGGAAGAAGCTTTTAACGAAAAATGATGGGTTTTGTTACAAAATATGATTGTAGAATTGCATGATTTTGATTCTTAAAATTGACGAGAATTTACTGAAAAAATATATTAAGTTTGGGTAGTATGTTTTGTTACCAACATATATTAAACTTAACTAACTTTAAGTTATTTTTCTCTCTGCTGCGGTAGCTTAGACTCGCTTTAGAAGTCTCTGTCGAGGGTTTGGTTCCCGCGCCGTAAAATTTTTTTTTTTTTTAATGAAAAATCCAAGTATGTTTCCGGGTTTGGTGAGTTGAAGTACTCAAGTGCAAGTGCAAGCCTTTCGTGCCTCGAAAAGCACGTTCATTATATTATCTATGACAATCGTATATTAGGTATCATCAATCCTCAAGAGGCCTAGCTAGAGGAAAGATAGCTGGTGACATTACATAAAATGAATTACAAGTACATCAAATAATATCTGTAGTGTTAAAGTAAGTAAGAGAAACACATTAATTTGTCCCTACATTCATACAGTTGATACCACAATGCCGTAAACAGCTAACGAACTGCCACGTCTGCATTGTTGACTCAAGGTTTACTACTAGGAGAGCAGAATTAATCAAGTGTAATTAAAAACTCGCCAGATAACTGTTCCTAAATACCGATATAAACAGGATAAGACCAAAAGGATAATAATGGAAATGTAATTAACAGGTAGGGTTCACCGGCCGAGACGGAGGGCCTTGGCGAATGGCGCGCTCCTTGCACGTACAATTATTGACCGAGTTTAAAAAACGAACTGTTTTTTTTAATAATTTGTTTTGTTTTAAAATTTGGACACTGGTGGTACTTGTGTTTTAAGTCTTCAACTTTTACTAGCTTAAATAGTGCCTATAATTGAAGTTTCGTACAATGTTTGCTATCCCCTTTTTATCCCTTTAGGGGTTGAATTTCGCAAAATCCCATCATAGTGAACACTTAGATCCTAAAAAGGACCCCCGTTCAAAATTTGAGAATCCCAGTACTTGTAGTCTCTGAGGTTTGCTCCTACCTTTCGCAATTAAACATATTAATTTAAGAAATTATATAAACTTTCCAATTTATACATATTTAATGAAGAAATAAAATAAAATAAAGGTGTTGTATATAACATACTTATTACAGTAGAATCCGTTTATTACGACTCCGCCGATATTGACCAATACACAACAAAGTTTGGTTTTCATAAAAAAATATTTATATTCCTAATGACTTCGCTTATTATGACCCATTTTTATAAGTTATGTCCAACATGACCAACATTTTTCACAACCTCGGGAATGTTAGGGGGGGGGGGGTTGTACTTGACACCTTATATCAATTTGATTCACGAAAACCGGTAATACTCAGCCTCTATATTTTATCTCAGAATTTTCATCAACGGACGGACATATGTAGTTAGCCACGAGACTATTGCTACTTTTTTGTCCCAACAATGTAACAAAATGTTTCTGAAGCAAAAACCGAAAATATAGCCTCATCGAGATTAATATTCACGGGAAATGGAGATATCTCGATGGCGCCCCTGAGAGGCTGGCGGGATATAGGGTTGACAATTTTTAAGATCTTTAGGGGATTTTTTTGCGACTGTCGCTTTATTTTCGCGGACTTTCTGAATTTCGGTATACAATGGCATCGTATGATGGGTCGGATTGCTTATGCGTACCCGGCCCCCGCTAACAGCCGACAGCGCGCGAATACGCTGCAGCGGCAGTGGGAATACGTAAATGCATTTCCCCCCGGACAACAAAAAAAAGGGCATTGTATGATTTATTGCATATTAAAACAAAAATTCTTATTATTATCGTTTCCTTCATCAAAATCAGCTAAGCACATTAGGTGCTAAACAAACAAAGATATATACTTTCAATATTGTAACCCTTCTCATTGGCTCATTTGTTTTATTTTTTCGGATGGACACAGTGGCGTAGCTAGGTAACCAAGGGCCCTGGGGCAAATAAAAAATGGGGCCCACTGCTATCAAAACTGGTAAGGTTTTTTGAAGTAAAATCATTAAATATACAAAAACTTTAAAAATGCTAAGCAACTTTATTATTTTAATACTTGGTTTAGGTATTGGTCAATAAAACGAAATAGAAAAGATTCAAGGGTTTATTATATATTTATTTATTTATTTGTTCATAGATACGTTGCACCAGCTTAGTTATTTAACCTATCGCCGATGCATTCTACTTTGCATTTTATCACTAGATGTCACTGATTACCCTATCTATAAATAGCTGTAGATATAATTATCCGTTTTTAAGGGATCTTAATCGATATATTTTATCACCCCTCAAAGGCTTTGGGGGTTCTTAAGTAAGATATTACGTTTAGTTGCAGTCCGCAATTTAATGATAATTAAACTTACAAACAAGTTTGACTAAAGTAAAATTGAACTCATTAAATAATAGTTAAACATAAATAACGTAACGTACGGACGTTCCGTTACACTGTTCACTGACAACGTTACAAGTAAAAGAAAATAGAAACGTAATGATACGATACAAGACGTCGTTGGGGAATCCTCGGCAAACATTTTATCGCCGTTAGTGTTACCACATTTGACGGTTTAAAAAATGACAAAAAAACATCACGTATAGATTGGCAAAAAAGAGTAGAAAATCCGGGGGTCACCACTGTGCTTTTATATGGCCACCCGCTATGGTACCAACCTATCATCTTGATACTTGATATTTTTTATTAAAATCAATAACTATTATTTAATTGAACAAGAATTAATTCTATTCATGTTACTGCCTAAAAATAAATATAATATATGACGAGGAAGGACGAGCATCGTTGTTTTTAATAAGGTGTGACGTCATCATTGCTGACGTCACATTCATCAGGATGGTTCTCTATCGAGGGTTGTTGATCCATAGTAACAGCAAAACTCCATAATATGGTTTTCAAGTTTTATTCCAGTAAATTGAGGAGCTCCGTACAGTCCGGCAGCTCGAGCGAGACTGAATTGCAATCGGTCCGCCGGCCGTATTTATACTAAACGAGCGGCTCACAAACAGTAAACAATTTAGTTTGATAATTTTCAAACTATGTGAACAGATAATTATTTCTACAAATATTTCAACGATTTACAAATCATAATTTGATCCTGAATACTTATTTATTAGTCTAGTATTTTATGAACATATTTGTGTTTCTATCAAATCATGCATTGATTCACAATTTATTTATTTTGATGAGACGAGTAATTGTATTTATGTGTTTATCATTAATGAAGTGTTGTTGCTATGCTTATTTTATGTGGTTGCGCCGATATATATTATGCAAGTAATTCTGTGTGTTTTTAGAATTTTCTGACAAGTCACACCTGACCAAAAAAAAATACGCCTAAATTTTTTTAACATCAAGATGGAGCTAAAGTCTCCTAACAATTTTTTTGTAGGTATTTCTTACGGATTTAGTTATCTATTGGCCAATTTAAAAGAAACCCTGTCTATGAAAACGTTAACTTTTATGTTAATAAATAATCAATGGATGAAAAAAATAAATATTTAGTACATTTCTAATTCTACTGATATAACAAACATAATTATCGCCTTCACATTCACATTCAACAATAAAGTTAAGTAGAAATCGTAAATAATAATATGCAGATATTGATATCCGACAAATTGATGCAAACGTTAATAACACTGTCAACCCACACAAATAATTTAGGGGAATTCCCTTTTTACAACTTTGGAATTTCTCACAACTGTGTTGCCATGATTAAACTCGAGTTGCCACCTGTCATATTTATTTTGAAAATGGCAGAAATTTTCAAAAGTTGAGTTCCATTGAGATTTTCTGGTAAGGATTCGAGGGCCCCCTGAGCTTGAGGGCCCCGGGGCACTGCCCCGCCTAGCCCCTTGGTAGCTACGCCACTGGATGGACATTATGTAGTCAAACCAGGAGGCTTTTGCTACTTCACCGGGCATACAGGCCAGCAGAGCTGCAGCCTCAATAAGCTCTGTAGTAATAGGGAAAAAAACTTAAAAACTTGAAAATATTACACTGAGTTCTACTTAAAGCTTCTTAACTTTTTTTCACGTAACTAGTTCGGAAACCATAATTATATCCATCCTTAAAAAAGCGGAGTCGAGTATTTTCAAATACTAGGTTTTATTTTATTTTCGTCGGAAACCAACTAGTTTATAAATGTATAGAAATATAACTGCAGGCTCTCTTTGTAAAGTCTTACCTTTTAAACTCAAAAAACAGGATTTTTAAACTAGATATTATAATTTATAATCCAATTGTCGTTGAATATGTTTGTCAGTTTTGATTTATAGTTTCCTTACCACTAAAGCTTGAACCCTGCTCTATTTATGCCCGGTTAAGTCGCAAAAGCCTTGTGGCTAAAAACATAAATGTCTATCCGAAAAAGAAATCTTTTTGATTCAGGCTACTTCCAAATCCACTTGAACGAAATACTTTTTTCTAACTCAACTTTAACTTTATAAAAAATTACGTATCAATAGTATTACATTGGAAACCGCGCGGCTAAATTAGTTTAAAATGAAATACTAGTTTCAAAAGTAGGTAAAAGTGATGCGCCTCGCAGGTATATTTAAAACTAGTATATCATCCATACTGTTGTTTTTTAATACCAGTTTGTCCTGTATCGGTCCAGTTCGACGCGACAATAACCTACTGGGACATTGAACTGCACTTGTCAATCATATATGCCTATGAGCTTTATTTAAACCTCGTTCAGGCATAGTACTAACTAATATTTTAAAATATACCTTACGTTATACGGGTCCTTATTATCCTTATATACTTTTTGAACGAATTTAGGCCAATTTTTTTTTAAATTAAATTATTTATTTCCTATTAATGGCGGGTCTGGACTCATTTGGGTCATGCATCCCCCTCAAAATCTATTGTTATGTAATAAAAATTAGGGATATATATTTGAATTTGACTAATTTTTTCTTATTTTTGAACCCCAAAATTTGTCATTCTTGAAAAAAGTTTTTTTTTTAATTCTTGACCAGCGAATGACCCTTATCCACCTGATGTTAAGCAACAAAGAGACAGTAGATATGTACAGCTCTAGCGATCCTTATTCTGTCAACTATTTCCCCTCCCTCCCCCGTCAGCGCTACGCTCAGGAACACAACACTAATCAATCATGTTATTTGGCTGTGTTGGTGCTAAATATCGGCAAAGTCGGTTCATTAGTTGTTGCGTAATAAAGTAACAAACGTCCACACATCCGTCCATCCATACAAACCAGCGTTTGTTTCCATTTCGGTTTAGACAGCCCAATTTACACAAAATCTTAACGAATTATACTTACATTTTCCTCATGAATCACTCCACCTATTGATGCACTATGACACTAGTGTATAGACTTACCGCTCAGTTTAGTAAAAAACCGGCCAAGTGCGAGGCGGACTCGCGCACGAAGGGTTCCGTACCATACACAAGTGCCTACTGTTGACGTTATCGACATCAAGCAGAAAAGGGCAAAAAAAAGCTTTTTGAATGGGAGCCCCCGTTAAAAATGTATTTTATTTTATTTTTAATATTTGTTGTTATAGCGGCAATAGAAATACATCATCTGTGAAAATTTCACCTGTCTAGCTATCGCGGTTCTTGAGATACAGCCTGGTAACAGACAAACAGACAGCGAAGTCTTAGTAATAGGGTCCCGTTGTTACCCTTCGGGTACGAAACCCTAAAAAGGAAACATTACGTCGGTGAAACTGTAATGTAGTGCGAGGTAAAGGAAAACAAGACAATATAATTTGGCTGCGGCAAATCAGCATTTACAATTTCTATGTAATACAGGGTTACTGGAAATGTGAAGTAAGTTAGAATGTTATAGATAAGTTCAAAAGTACCTAACAGTTATACCCTAAACTTAATGGTTTCTGAATAATATGCGATATTAAATTGTAAAAATAAAGAATTTAAGGGTAACTACCAAAAAAGTGCTTTTTCTGACCATATTATTATTTATTTTGAATGTAAAGATTGTTAACTATGGCATTTCAACGAAATAGCATAAAATAGCATAAAATATCATAATATTTGATTATTTGAGCACGACATTTGTTCACCCCTGCAATGCAGATCGTGTATATTCTCTTTTTGAAAATGGCCGCTAACATTATATTTTTCTATTATTGTCTATGGTCTAAAGTAGCCGCCATGTTTTTTTCATTATTACAACTTTTACCGCCAAACAAGTCAAGTTGTTTTTCTTGGAGTTATCTTTATATTTCCCGTTTACAACATTATAAGACAAAAAGTGTTGTTTTTGACCTCATCTGTAACGTCGTAATATGAATACGTCAAATTTCCCGTAACCCCTGTATGAGATTAGACTTTGTTTATCATCTCAAAAAGACACCTTCATATGCAAATTGCGCATTTCTTATCTTTTTTATAGGGTATTTTTAATTTTAAACCCTCTTTAGCCCCTTTAACTAAATAATAGGCTGTAAATGATAAGGGATGATAAATGTACTGACTATAATATTGTGATTGTAATAATTGCAGTTCCTTAGGGTGAAAATATGTTTTACTAGCGGCCCGTCGCGGCAAAACATTTATCTATAGGTACTATCTATAGTACTAATATTATATAGTGGAAAGATTTGTATTTTTGTGTGTATGTTTATAAGGAATAAACTCAAAAAGTACTGTGCCGATTTCAAAAATTCTTTCAGTGCTAGATAGCCCATTTATCGAGAAAGCCTATAGGTTAGATTCTATTATAAAGTTCGCGGGTGAAACCGCAAATGGAAACATATTTCGGCGGCTGCACTCCTGTTAAACGAAAAGCGAAATTTAACAAATAAATTTCTCTTGTCGCCTCGGCCTTAACGGGCCCTAGTAGGGCTGTAGGTCCCTTATACCCTCACCTGTTTCCGACAATAAACATGATTTGCTATCATTAGTACCAGGTGAACAGAACTCATAGGCGGTATGCTAATGTAATGGTATGAAATGTACTGCGTTTATAGAAACTGATAATAAAACAGTTGTTACAATGTTAACTACGTTCGTTAACAGCTGCCTGCCTGATCTAGGTACAGTCAGCAGCAAATATAAGTAAAAATACTTGACTGTTATTTTCATTGTTATATGGTAGCCAAACAAGTTTACGATTAATCCTTTTTAAAATACTTCAAAGGAATCGGAATGGTATCGGTAGAGGATTGATACACCATTCCGTTATTTAATAACTTAAATACTGGTGTTTTATTATTTTTTACCATTAATTATTAGTTTGTGAGATTCCTCATTCCAACAATTATTTGAAGACTCCAGCAGATTACACTGCTGGAGTCTTCAAATAATTGATTATGGATGTATTTTGGTATTTTTTATCAGAATACTAAATATGTCATCATCGCAAGGATATCACAATACTGCTGAACCTTGTATGGTTTATTCTTTTTTCTTCATTTGCAAATTTTTTAAGACCACTGCCAATGATGAAGAATAATCCAGACTGAAGACTAGTGGTCCACATAAATACTTGTCTCGGATGTGAATCAAACCCAGAAGACCAGCTCTCAGTAGCAACGACCATTACCAATTAGCCACCGGTGCAGTCGAGAATTGATTGAGTTTCTAATGGACGCTTACAATAGAAGTGGTATCTTAGTTCTATATTCACCGTTTTTTGAGATACACCATAAGTTGTACAATATTGCACAATATTTACACACAGAAACATAAATTATAACCAATAGTGTTATTGCTTGTAATATCGAGCAGTTCATTGAGCGTCTTTAACCTACTCTATGTCTCTGTCATGGATTCCTCTCTATGCCCGGTGAAGTAGCAAAAGCCTCAGGGCATATTACATATGACCGACCGGAAAAAAAATGGATTCCTCTCTCAATTATATAGTATTGTTATAAAGCTGATTTATTCTTTTTTACCAAGCATGTCCATAATCCTACTAATATTATAACGCGAAAGTTTGTAAGTATGGATGGTTGGATGTTTGTTACTCTTTCACGCCAAAACCATTGAACGGAATTGGCTGAAATTTTGCACCGGATAGGTTATACGCTGGATTAACACATAGGCTACAAAAGATCACGCTGCGACTCACTGGAGCAGAGAAACGCGGGTAAAACCGCGGGGCGCAGCTAGTACTGTTATAGACTGTCGTTGGCGAGGTGGGAGACGACCTCTCGCTGCTGACCATAATTTCAAAGATATTACAAAGAAGGCCTCGGAGCGGAAGAGGGAAGAAGATCCCTCCGCCCAACAGATTGACAACAGATAATACTATTGAATCATAAAAAAAAGCTTTTATGCTAAGACTTTTAAACATATATAAAAAGGCAGCAATAAGGACATACAGTAAATTAATAAACTATATTAATAAACCAAAACATGTTTTGAATATTTACAAATGACTAAAATAGGTTTACGTAAATAAAAACTTTCTTAATTTTATTTTATTAATAACAAACAATTAAATTTGAATAAGCCGTTCACATATTGTTGCAGCTAACTGTACCTATAGCAATTGAGTTGCTTGCCTTTGCAATCTGACTAACTTATTTTTTATTTTCGAACAGACATCTGTCATAAGGCTTTTGCTACTTAACCTGATATAAAGGTTAGCAGGTCTTCACCCCTATTAGATGGTTAAAAACCTATATAAACTAAAGAAGCCGCTGAAGAGAGCGCTCCCCGTGTTGACATCGAAACACAAAAAATGCCTAATGTACTGCTTAATGATCCTGCATGTTGACAGATTGTAGTAAAACATAAATAAAAAATATATACAGAAAAGAAGTTTATTAATCTCAATTTTCAAATATAGTATAAGGTTAACTTTTCCATAAAGTGTTCAAAACATTTTAAATGTGAAAAAACGGGAGGTGTCATATTTAATACCAAATGTAACTTTTTGGAGATATTTTTCGAAGTAATGCGGATCATTACCGATCGATGGCACTAACGTCCCCCTTAGAGACGTGTTACAAAGATATTAATAAATTTCGATGACCGGCTGTGGTTCCACCGTAGCCTAATTGGTTAAGGCATTTAAGGCTTTACATAAGATGCAAGTTCGAATCCTGCCGGTGGTCGAGGTTTATTAATCTTAATTTTGAAATATAGTATAAGGTAAACTTTTCCATAAAGTGCACAAAACATTTAAAATATACAATAATCCTTAAAATCCCGTTTACGTCCACAGCTGGACATGGGCCTCCTCTTAACAGACCTTGGCAAGCCAGGGTCGTTGAGGGATATTGTCGTAATCCCCAAGCTTGGTGATCGCAGTAATATGGTGCGTATCCTTGAGCTAATAGATGCTGCATTGGCATTGGCTTACATTATTAACAAGTGAAAGAGTCTCCTCTCTATTTTTTTTACGTAATAAGCGTAATTTGGTTGAAAAAAAAAGTAATGTTTAAAGTAGTTGCAGCAGCATTTCCTTGTGTGGTACAACATAATACTGCGGTCACCAGCCCGCCTGCCACGCATGGTGACTATGGCAAATACCTACCCTCGGGAGGAGGCCCATGTTCAGCGGTGGACGTTATACGGGCTGATGATGAAAGTAGTTGAAGTTTATCAGTAAGTTATATTATTGCTACTTATAAGCATGTTATCTAAAGAAAATAAAGAATAAATAGCATGGCTAAAAGTTCATTCTCGTTAAGAGAACTTAATATTTATTTATGAGTTAATTACCGGCACACTTTTAAAGTACGAACTATCATCATTAAGACCAGGGCCGGCTTACCCATCTAGGCGCCCGCCCCGGGCGCCAGTCATGCCTTAGGCACCATTTTAGTTACTTACTCATACTAATATTGTAAAGAGGTAAAGTTTGTGAGAATTTGTGAATATTGTAAGAAGGATCTCGCGGAATCTGTATACTACAAATCAAATAATACCCAAATTCTATCACCATTATATAGTTAGGTTATCCAGTAAAATAGGCATAAGTTACTCAATAACATAGGCACATTTTAAGACGAGGTGGCCACGGGAATTGGATATTTAGTTAGACAGTTAGTTTCTTTATAATTACAACATCTTTCGAATTTATACAATAAATAACTTTTATTAAATGAATAGAGTAAAAAACGTTGAATAGTTCGTAAATATCTAAAATAGACTTCTTATTTTTAGTGAATTTCCATCACACATTTTAACATGGCGAAAGAAAATAAAAACAATAACTTTTTTTTAACGTTAACAGAGATTAACGGAGATCTTTTGAGTTTTTAAAGAGACAAAAATGAGGGTACCTACATGTTAATTCGGATGATTAAGTGGTTAATGTAAGCTGTAGAACTTGGCACCCGGGATGCCTACTTCGAAGCCGGCACTGACTAACACACAAGTTGTAAAAGTAGCCAGTTATCTATCTTTTGAAATTTTGAAAGGTAAAAGAGTTCCCGTTTGTAATTAAATGAAGAACATCATCCATTCTTAGACACTAATATTAATGTTATTATATCAATTTCTAATTTTGTTTTTAGACATGACGTCGTTGATAGTGTGTATTGCACAATCAATAAGTGATAATCTATATCTATATTTATACATATAATAAATCTGTAGAGGTCGAACTGTACATAGAAAAAGAAACGGGATGTGAGAAGTAAAATTACACATCCAGATTGGTTAATTTCTTAAGAGACTGGTGTCCGTGGCCGACAACAGTCGGGAGTATTATATTGCACTATCGCGTACGATATTATGTAGCCTCGAAGCTGTTGCAACTTTCCGGGCATAAAGGCAAGCACAGCTCCAAACATTTCTGATGTGCTGAGTATCTTCAACGTGACATCGTATTGCTGCAAAATTTCAAAAGCTTCACCTTGTTTTATAAGCCTCGGCATGGACATTTTTCGTTTAGAAACTGTCTATCTACCTGTATTTAAAGGCTACGTTTTTGGACATTTTGCGAATTCATATTATGTCAAACTTTATGGAAAAAACTGCAGTGTGCGCGCGTGTGATATTTTCCAACACTGAAGTATCCTGTGAGATTTTTGAATATTGTGGTGTGATACTCTTTCATAGTCATTGTCATTGATTTTTATTTACTTAATCTATATATTTTTTTTCTTTTTTTTTTTCTTTTTTTAAAAGACAACTCCCGCACTACGGAAATAAATCCCTGTGTCGCGGGGGACTTTACAAACATTCATTTCACGGACACAAAGAACACCCAGACTCAGAACAACTATTTGTGGTCCACACAAATAATTGTCCCGGGTGGCAATCGAACCCAGAACACCAGGTCTCAGAGGGAACTATCGTAACCACAGAGCTACCTGTGCAGTCTAAATTAATATATAAAGCTGAAGAGTTTGTTTGTTTGCTTGAACGCGCCAATCTCAGGAACTACTGGTCCGATTTGAAAAATTCTTTCAGTGTTAGATAGCGCATTTATGGAGGAAGGCTAAAGGCTGTATTTTATTATGAAGTTCCAACGGGAACAGGAGCTAAGCGGATGAAACTGCGCGGTAAACTAGTTTATTTATAAAATGTTTTTATTATTGAACCAATTTTAATTTAAAAACGTATCTTGAGCGATAAGAACACAAGATTTTCAGGGATACACCTTCCGCCAGATGTAATGCACTTGCAGTTGCCAAAGCCGCATTAGGCTGAATCCACATTGGGTGTTCCTCTAACGTGTGCCACATCCGGATGACATTCGACACTTCACGAGTTTCTACATTGTTACTATGTCGCAAACAAAAGAAGAAAACGAAGAATCAAGTAGCAGTATTTTATACAGTTTTTTTTATGTAGAACACCAAGTTTCAATTACGGAACGATTAAGAAAAATTAACAAGGAAGTCTCTCACCATAGGAAGAGTATAGAAGCAGTAGAGGTTTTTTTTTATAATAGACATTTTAAACATACATTTTTATTCTCTCTGAAAAATACAAATACCTGTGTCGCCGGGGACGCTAAAGCACTAAATTCACGCCACTAAAATCTACCTATCCTTTGCCTATGCTATATGCTAAGCCGGAAACCACACGACACAAGTTCCTTATATAACATATATTATTTATTGAATGTTTTTCAAATTTTATATTTTAAATTTTATTTTTTAAATTTTATTTTTTAAATTTATGGATGTATAGGAGATTAGAGATGGACATAGGTCACTTTTTAACCACTATATATTATACGTCTGCGGTATTGTGATAACCAGAGGTACCAGGGTAGCATAACTTCAAAGGAAGCTTTGAAGAAAGCATGTTACCCCGGTGGTTTCGTTTCCCTTGGGAGCGCAGTCACAGCTGTCCGCGTTTACTCAACAAATGTACGTCGGCTCTTTGGTAACCGATAGTTGCAATTTCGCTGCCGCAACAAAGGCTTGATGTCCTGTGCAAGATACACAGCAGAATTTTGACAGCTTAAAGAAAACGGTATTTAGTCATACAATTACAAATTGTTACAAAAGGTAGAAATCTACTGATAAATCTTGTTTGTAGTATTATAATATATTTTTTTGTAAATAAATACAACATTATGAAACCATGACATGAACATGTGGGGAGACTATATCCTTACTTATATTATAAATGTGAAAGTAACTCTGTCTGTCTGTTACGCAATCACGCCTTAACTACTGAAGCGATTTAAATGAAATTTGGTACAGATATAATCTAGAGCCTGAGAAAGAACATAGGCTATATTTTATTATGAATTCCCCACGGGAACGGGAGTTACGCGGGTGAAACCGCGCGCAGGAAGCTAGTAAACAATAAAAACTAAAATAACTAATTTATCCTTACTAATATTAGGTACTACGAAATAAACGCGAGAGTTTGTGAGTATGCATGGATGGATATTTGTAACTCTTTCACGCAAAACCGACGGAACGGATTTTACTGAATATATAGGCTTCAAAACATCATTTCCGATCCACTGAAACAAAGTAACGCGGGTAAAACCGCGGGGCGTAGCTAGTGGACTACCTAATATACATGCGAAGATATTATTACTTATCACTATTTAGTATAAAACAAAGTCGCTTTCCGATGTCTGTCTGTCCCTATGTATCTTTAAAACTACTCAACGGATTTTGATGCAGTTTTTTTAACAGATCGAGTGATTCAAGAAGAATGTTTATAAGTTTAATTACGGGAGCACCTCAGGTGAAACCGCGCTCGAGAAACTAGTTATAAATAAAAGTAAAAATTAAATGTTAATACCCACAATCACATTTAGAAGTTCTTAAATGTATATTCGACAACCTCCGTAGCGGTATTTGGCTCGCTTTTAACATTGGAGGTCGTGGGTTCGATCCCCACGCTGGGCAGGAAATATTTGGGTAAATTATAAGATTTCTTTCCGGGGCTGGTTGGTTGAGGGACTACCCTCCGTGCCTCGGAAAGCTCGTTAAGCCGTTGGTCCCGATTATCATAACATCATTTACAATAATCGTGTAGCAAGGAACGGGCAGCAGCGTTTCCTTGTGTGGTACAACATAATACTGCGGCTACCATACCACCTGCCAAGCGTGGTGACTATGGCAAATACGCTCCCCCGGATGGAGGCCCATGTTCAGCAATGGACGTTATACGGGCTGATAATGATGATGATGATGAAATGTATATTTTAATTTTTTTAAATGTATATTACACGTTTAACATAATATAAACAACTATAAGTAGCAAATTTAAAGTAAAACTAAACTTATAAAATACCTACTTACTTTAAAATCTGTTTTACTTGGCAAGGTTCCCAGGGTGCTTTATGAAGTTCTTTATTGTATTCGTTGCCGCTGTCAAAACGTCGATATTCAATTTCATTCAAACGTTAGATGTGATTGACAATTCTCCCTCCCGACCCTTAGTTTGCCAAGAACCTTCCGATGCCCTCGTAGACCCGAAGTCCGAGAGGCCCGCGAACTGTAAAGTACAGCGACAGTTGCACAAAACTCTCGTAAAAAAACTAAAAGCCATAATCCCTCAAACTCCCCGTCAGCGACCGCCCTGAGACGAGGTCCAAGTCCCACAGGGGACGGCCTCTTGCGCAGGTTGCTTAGTTTGTAGTGTTTAAACCATTTATCTAGGCTGGAGCTCTGCTCGCCTTTATACCCGGTGAAGTAGCAAAAGAATAGGGGCTAACTACATATGTCCGTCCGAAAAAAAAAAAAACTGACAATTCCTTCACTCCGGCACACAGACACAACAGCAAATTCTCGCGGTTAACATAAAGCTTCTATTAGCAGTAGTGAATGATGAACCATGAGATCAAGGAGGTCTTTCGGTAAACCACGGAGGCTATCCCTTTCTTAGCGTCCGCTTTATCGTTTGAAGTTATTAAAAGAGGGATACTTTAACATCGAGAAGGGTCAGTTTTGTGGTCTCTGAAACTATAAGTATGTTTTATGGGGTAAGTATGGGGTTTAAATACTTACCTTTGGTACACATATACAGCTTAGAAAACAAAATTAAGTTTTTCAACTAAATGAATATGAAAATATTTTATAACATATTATTAAATATTAAATACTACATGTTAAAAACAAAATTAGGGAGTTTTTTTTATTTTACTGCCCTTTTTGATAGTTTTTTACATAAATGAAACCCAGTGTCTCACTTAGGGATCTTACAGGCAATATAGCACACCTAGACCCACAACAACTATCTATTGTTTATACAAATAGTAGTCCCGGGTGGGAATCGAACCCAGAATACCAAGTCTCAGAAGCAACTGCCGTAACCACTACCATTGCAGTGAATTATTTGACCGATCCATCTTATAACTATCTATATAAATAAAACGCTTTGTGGCTCTGTCTGACAGATCAACACACACAATCTCGACAGCTTATCGTAAAGATCTGAAACTTGGAGGATATAGTCTCTATATGATGTAGGCATCCAAAAAGAAAGGACTTTCAAAAATTCCACCCCCAAGAGGATGAAACGTGACGGCAAAGTTTGTATGGAGAAATCAAAATATCTACGTGAAACGACGCGAAGAATAACATTTTTTTTAATCTGCTTTATCTCCTGCGAGCTCTTTTTCCGACAATAAGGTAGGCTTGATGAATTTGTTAAAAATGTGTCGTGCATGGCACATGATCCAATGATATGTACATCTACTGTGGCTTTTTTATGGTTGAGTTAGAAAACATTTATTTATTTCATCATCATCATCATCATCATCCTCAGCCCTTACAACGTCCACTGCTGAACATGGGCCTCCTTCCGAGGGAGGATTGCCATAGTCACCACTTGGCAGGCGGGTTGGTGACCGCAGTATTATGTTGTTACTTATAAGGAAACGCTGATTCCCGTTCTTATAGATGATGTTATAACAAACGGGACCGACGGCTTAACGTGCTTTCCGAGGGACAGAGGCAAGTCCCTCAAACAACCAGACCCGGAAAGAAATCTTAGAATTTACATAAAGATTTTCTGTCCTGTAATTTATTTATTTAATACTACTATATTTAAAATGTCTTCATTCCTCTTTTATTATGAAATTTCGCCTCCTTCTTGTCAAAATATATACGTAGCTAACGCCATCCAGTGTAGCACAATCATTTACCAACATCGATGTACTAAAACAAATATTGTCTCGAAGTCTGCCCGCTCTGACTCACCACAGATAATGGGAAAACAGTGACCGAGTCGATATACGACAAATATTTACCCGTTTACACTACGCCTGTGTACCACAAACAACTTAAGTGATTTAAAATATATTTTTGTGATGCAAATTGGGGACAAACTGTTGGACATTAGTGCAGAACTTGCAAAGATTTACTTAGCTGTCGGATCTTAGTAGAACGTCCACCATTGCTGAATATGGGCCAGAGGTTTTTTGCCATAGGTACCACGCTTGGCAGGTGAGTTAGTGACCGCCGTTTTATTTGGTTACACACAAGGAAATGCTGCTTTCCGTTCCCTAGTATACGATTGTTATAGATGATGTTATATCAATCAAAATCGATGGCTTAACGTGCTTTCCGACTTTAGTTCTCAAACCAGACGAGAAATCTTTGAATTTACTCAAAGACTTTTTGTCTGGCGCGGGAATCAGAATCAACCAGAGATTAATTGCGACACTTAAATCATTTATTTGCTTTAATAGGTTATTAAACACGCCATGGTTATACACATGATACAGGTAAAATCGGGAGACTTAACTAGTATATTATTAAGACTAGAATACAGAGGTGTTTGACACCGCTGGGTGCAAGAAGGGGATGGATTTTGGGTTCAGTTGCAATGCAGACTTTGTGCTTACTCTCGCCACGAATGAAAACACCCACGTTTTTTCAAGACACTTTAAAACTTTTAAGTTGAAAGTTAGCTTTTGTATGAGGCTTTGCACGTGTAGATTTTAATTTCTCCATACAAGCAGTTGAAAAATCCTTTCTTTGAGGGTAGGTTATAGATGTATAAGAAAGACTCGTGTCACTCTGCTCTTGTGGGTCGGAGCGTGATATCTTGTAGCCTATATGTTAATCCAGCTTATAAACTATCCGCCTGCAGCTGCTGCTCAGCTCCAACTGTCAGCCAAATCCATTCAGTAGTTTTTGCGTGAAAGAGTAACAATACAGAAATATATCCACACATACAAACTTTCGCATAATTATATAATATTAGTAGGACGTATAAAAGTTTGAAATATATTAATGAAAGAAAAGTATAAATAAAAAAAAATATTTTATTTATACTTTTCTTTCACCATACCTGGAATATTTCACATTTTCTTTCACACTCAACATCATAAAAACACCGTTAAGTACCTACTAGGTTTGCAGACGGGCAGACAGATTGATCCATTTGAGCGGAATTAACTCCACGAGACTAGTGGAAAAGCAAATTAAATATTGAATGCGCAGAGGGAGTGTCAGGAGGCGAGACAAGGTTTGTTTCGCTTTTTTGTCAACTTTTTAACAGCAGAGGCAACGTGGGGAATTCGTAATGGACATTGATTGGCATTGAAAGTTTAACTCCTACACCTCTGTTCGTGTTATGATCGCCTGGTACCTACAACTTACGATAAAAAAAAATGGTTTGTAAAATATGACGTACATTCTTAATTTTTATTAACTAGCTTCCCGCGCGCTGAATCGCCCGTGTAGCCCCCGTTCCCGTGGAAAACTTGACTTAGAACTCAGACTATGATATTAACACATAATTTAAATGTGGCTTTCTATTGGTAAGAATTTGCAATATCGGTTCAGTAGATCCAAACAATTCGCAAACTTTACCACTTTATAATATTAGTATAGATTAAATATTAAAGAAAAATAGAATTAAATCAAATTGAAAACATTTATTGCATTTATATTTCCTTAGAAACGCAATTGGGGTATTTTTTATTAAGATAAGAAGTTATAGTAATGCCTTTTTTTTGTTATTGTAATGCCTTGGTCATATATGTATACAGAACAAGCATTTTGCGTCGCTAACGACAATATATATTTTAATTATATTAATTAATTTCATTATAAATAATTATAATATGTCTATAAATAAATAACTAATGTAATTTAAGACGGATAAATAATAATTAATTTTCAAAATAATGTTTGACGATTTACACGTGCCTGTAATTGGTTTACGTTTAGGGAATGCAACCCCGCAGCAAAATTTCAATTGCTGGATCCCGCGGGATTGAGAGGTTCGATCCCGCGGGATCCAGGTATTTGCGGGATCCCGCATGTTTTTTGAAAGTCATTGAAAAAAGAGAGGAATCCTGTATCATAAACGAGTCTATAGAACTTAAAATGAAACTACAAATATTATTGCAATATTTATTAAGTAATTAAATAATTAATCAGAAATAACAGTTTCAAACAAAGGTCAAAAACTATATGACAAAGCTGTAGGTAGAAGTATGAGCGTCTTCTGAATACTCGTCCTGTGTAGGTTGGTGGCTTCGGGGAGTAAGTGGTGGTGCCGAAGAATTAGAGGTAGAAGAGGCCGACGTCGCAATATTTGAATCTGGTCGTAATGCCTCTTCTGGCGTTGCATAGTCATTTTGTTTACTGCTGTCGATCTGATGTTTTGATTTTAAATGCACATGTTAGCCTTTAGTTGATCGACCTGTAGTTTTAATGAATTGATTTTCACAACTTGCATTTAGCCGACTGGGAATCTTCGGCCTTCAAGAAGTACTTCCACACAATAACTGGACTGACAATCTCTTTAAAAACAATGTTCGAATTGTTCGACATAACTGAAAAGTTTTTTTTCTGTTTATAGATCAAATAAAACCAAGTATTAGGTTACTTCAAAACGTCCTGATTAGTTCACTCAAACAAATAGAACCAAGCACGTTTTTAGATTATGTCCATTATGTCAAATCGTCCTAATTCAATCACTAAAACAATTAAAACTATGCACGTTATTAGATTACGTTACGTCACAGAACAATTGCTAATTACAACTGACAAAAAATAGGTAAACAAACAGTTCGCGCGCTTCTGCGTGCCGAACAACACATGCCGAATGTCGCTGCGCAGTCCCGCAAATCCCGCGGGATCCCGCACGATTTAGGCGCGGGACTGGTCCCGCAAAAATGGTGCGGGATCCCGGTATTTCGGGATCCCGGTATCCCGGTATTGCATTCCCTATTTACGTTAATAAAAATGATTTTTATTTATTTACTAAAATCGCGATCCCCCGAATATTAGTTCTCGCTTAAATTACTATGAAACATTTATATGAATTAAAAAAGTACATTCATAGCCTGACATCTTAACTGTGGAATCAAGCACGCCAATACTTTCGCGGATACACTCCATACAAATTCTGCGCGCCTAGTACTTCGACCCCACTAATACCAAATATTATGACAAACAAGTACAGCGCAGCAATACAATTCACGTTGATATTTACAGAGTGGTTTAAAAAACAGTCTGCCGGGGAACAAAGAGTAAACAAAACAAAAGTTTGAAATACGGGGCAGGTGCGGTACGTATGATATTGCGAGGGAGGAAATGCAATCTACGTACTTGTCCTCTCGTCTGTACAGGAAAAGATTAGACCGCAGAAGGAAATGCGTTTTTCAAGTTACACTCTTTTATGATTTTTTTAATCGGCGCTACTTTTAGAATATTTGGTATCCTTGGAAAAAAAAGTGAAATGCAAAAATATTTTTAATTAATATGGTTTCATATTCCATAGACCAATCAATTTCAAACAAATTTAAAGATTACTAGCAGATTTTTGCAATCTACTAGTATTCTTGTTAACCCCTCGTGCTAAGCTAAAATGCTTGTGTTACGAGTGGGTTCACGTCGGTAGTGCAATGGGTGGGGATCGAACAGGCGACCACAAGATCACAAGTCCGACACCCTAGCCATTGGGTTAAATCTTGTCAATATATCACATTAAAGTAATATAGGTTATTGAATAGTAGACAATTTATTTTTAAAATAATTATAATATATATATTTAGACAAACTTTGCAGAACTTAAATAAAAAGTCAGCGTCGTCCATATAAAAAAACTTTTATTATTATCATAGTGGAGCCCTGATACAGTAAAAAGGCGTCGCGGCAGACCCCATAGAAGATGGCGGGACGAGCTGGACAAAACAAACGACCAGTGGCCTACTTTAGCCCTGGATCGAAAGAGCTGGAAGTCATGGGGAGAGGCCTTTGCCCATCAGTGGGATGATGCAGGCTAGCAGTAACAGTATTATCATAGTCGTAGCGAATGGTCTACCTTGCGATGCCATCTTAGACCCCAAAGTCCGAGAGGCCTGCAAAGGTAACGTAGAGCGACTTTTGCACAAAACGGCCTTAAAAAACTAAACGTCATAATCCCTCAAACCCTCCGCCAGTGATCGCAATGAGCCGAGATCTAAGTCCCTCAGGGGAGGCACTGTTGCGCAGGATGCGCGGTTGTACAGTTTGTAGTTTTTAAACAGTTTATTTAGGCTGGAGCTCTGCTCACCTTTATGCCTGATGAAGTAGCAAAAGACTCCTGGCTAACTACATGATGTCCGTCCGAAAACAAGGTCTCTTTCTTTTCTGCGTATCTACCTATTCTTTGACTGTAGGGATTTCGATCCATTCATCTATACAGATGATACTCTGTGTGCCCTCTCCGCTAATCGAAATGAAATGCTTTTTACTGTTAGCGAAAATTGACGGGACCATGTTGTTATTCATTCGAATTACTCCTTTAGAGAGATATTGTACTTCAATAATAATTAAATAATTAGTTTTGATCCAATTAATGTTATTCTTCTCTATTATGATGATCTTGCGTAATAAATAGACGTTCTATGTACGAATTATTCAAGTACCTACAGTACTTTAATAATTTTTTAACATTGTCTAGGAAAGGTGCCTTTATATTGGCCTATTTATATATCAATAACATGCAAACTTCTTTAAGAAAATTAAAATAATATTAAATTTGTTTCTATACATTATGTATATTCGTTATATAAGATACGACCCGCCCGTATTAGCTCGCAATGCAATGGTTTTACATTATAAATACATATAAACCTTTCACTTGATTCACTCTATCTATTAAAAACCCCGCATCAAAATCAGTTGCGTAGTTTTAAAGATATAAGCATACATATACAGACAGACAGCGGGAAGTGACTCGAGTTATAAAAAAACGACTCTACTATTGTCTTACTATAAGTTTCTACATAACTAAACTAATTAAATTCCTACCGTTTCTAGCTATAAAAATAACCAGCATTATTTTAAATGTTGTCAGCATGCAATTTTTAATATTATTTCGTTTCTTGAAGCGAAAACCTAAGTAGAACTTCCAATTCAACCCCCTCCCGCGGTATGATAGTGGAGTAATAAAAATAATATCCTGCCTGCAGTACGGTCAGCAAACAAAATATAATATGTAAATATATTATTGAATTATACAGTACAACCTCGATATAACAGAAGCGAATGGGGTTTAGGAATAAATGTCTTTTCAGCTATGGCTGGCGGCCAAGCTTACTGGAGATTAACTATTTACTACAGTGCAAGTACAGATTTTTAACCTTTCAAAATCACAGTAACAACGAAACACTACCTATGATATTTTGGGCGGGTACTTAAATTTTTCTTAAGAGAATTTCTATTCACACATTTTTTTGTCTCTGGACCTTAAAAATATTGCTGCGACTTTAAGGCTTAAACGGCGCTCGCCTTTATGCCTGGTGAAGTAGCAAAAACCTCGTGGACTACATATGTCCATCCGAAAAAAACCCTACCAATAAGCAATTAAGAAATGTATTAAGAATTCTCAGAAGTAAATTAAATATTCAAGTGAACATTTAAGTATTGTTAATTCGTTTTAAAGAATATTTTACAAAATGTATTCGCAATGAAAATGTAAATATTTAGCTACCTACAATTTTTACGCTCCGTTCTAGAATATTTTACAGTATTCGTTACATTAACAAAATTTTATATTCAGGTCCGTTATACTAAGGTTTTACTGTACAATGTACATCATAAACATATATAAACGATAAGTCTGCTAGTATATTTAAATAGCCTCATAGGGGAAGTTTATTGGAATTGTTCAAATGCGTCAGATATTTGAATTTCTATTCGCAACAAAGCGTTTTGGTCGATTTGTATGCAATATGTGGGTGTAATAATGGATGTGTTTTATCCATAATGATGAAATGACGGTTTTATTCTCATGGACATATGTAGTTAGCCACGAGGCTTTTGCTGCTTCACCTGGGGGCCGAGTCTGCTATTTTTTTAAGTATTGTGCCACCGTAGTGCTCACTATGGTGTCGGCGCTGGAATGGCAGTCGGTGTTGCTACCGCAGAAAAAGACCGTCAACAGAAGCAGCAGGGGAGATTGGGAGGCGGTTGCCTCCTTCTGTAGACAAGTTATGTCACAGAAGGAGGCCGCGGAGCGGGAGAGGGAAGTAGATCCCTCCGCCCACCCGCTTCGCAGACGGCGTGTTGGCTGTCGGCGGCGGGCCGAAACCCGCCGCCTACCGCCCTAGGCTCGGCCTTGGGGAGTGGGGAACATGGGCCCCGCTCCCTTCGAGGCTGACCCATGAGGTGTAGGGACGCCTCTACACTCCGGGCGTCCCTATAATTCGGCAAATGGGCCACTATAAGTGTGGCCCTGGAGATCCCGCGGTACCATATTGGCCGCGGGTGCCGTCGGGGGGCCGGATTGCTCATGCGTACCCGACCCCCGCCAACGGCGGATCGAAGGAGTGTCCGGGAGGTTTTAGTGGTGTAGGGTCCTCTCCTCGTGGTATGACCTTAGCATACCACGCTATGGAGAGGTCGAGTCCCACATATCCCACCGCCAGCGCGCGAATACGCTGCAGCGGTGGTGGGAATGCGTCAATGTATTTCCTCCCGGACAAAAAAAAAAAAAAAAAAAAAAAAAAAAAAGGGGAGATGGTAAGGGAGATTGTAATGTTTATTAAGGCGATTTCAAAACTTATAAATGTATCATTTTTTATTATATTCAACTACGCTAATGTCTATAATAATATATATATATATATATATATATATATATATATATATATATATATATATATAATATGTATTTATAATAAAAAACACCGACCATTGAACTGTCATTGACAGTTCATGGACACACCATTAAGATAGTAGACTCGGGGCCCTGGTATAAAGGCGAGCAATGATGCAGCATTAACAAACCTATACCTCTATACTGAGGCTGGCAAAAATACCAGCGCTGCGCAATGATCTTTTAGATATTTGATGTAGCTTAATGCTGAAGCCAGTTCCCATTTCTGGTGCATATAACTGTAATAGTATTAATCAATTTTAAGCTTTATTTTCTTGTTTGTGCCGTAAATAAATTTATTTTCATTTTTTCTTTCTTTTCTATACTAATATTATAAAGAGGTAAAGTTTGTGACGTTGTAGGGGGTAATATCTGGATCAACTGAAACTATTTTGAAAATTCTTTTACCAATAGAAAGCCACGTCATTTGCGAGTGTCATAGACTTTATTTTAAGTTACAAATTCCACGGGAACGGGATTTACGCTGGTGATACCACTAGTACCGGGACAGCAAGTAGTTTATCACTACACTAGCGACCCGCCCCGGCTCCGCACGGGTACAATGCTGATGTATCATACATATAAACCTTCCCCTTGAATCAACCTATCTATTAAAAAAAACCGCATCAAAATCCGTTGCGAAGTTTTAAAGAGTTAAGCATAGGGACATAGGGATATAGGGACAGAGAAAGCGACTTTGTGTTATACTATGTAGTGGTAGTATAAAACAAAGTCGCTTTCTCTGTGTGTATGTACATCAGCATTGCACCCGTGTGAGGCCGGGGCGGGTCGCTAGTAATCTTATAAATCTTAGTACTTTCTGTCTCCGCTTTGTAATGGAGGTAAGTATTGTCTTTTTAATAAAATTTGTTGCTGGTCCCAAGGCAGTTTAACTTTTTCCCTGGACTTTGTGAGCCTTGGCGTAATTGCCATTTCCAGTGTGTGCCACTGTTGATCCTGGCTTACAGGAGTTGCAGTGGTAAGAGTGAGAGTGGGATTATTCCCAAAAAAAAGTAGTTTATAAACTACAAACTAAACAACCTGCCCCCCTGTGGGAGTTGGATCTCGGCTCTGAGAGTTCGCTGGGGATAGAGGAATTACGAGTTTTCGTGTTCAAGGGGGTAATGTGCAGTTGTAGCTGGCGGGCCTTTCGGACTTTGGACCTACGAGAGTATCTGATAGTGTAAAACGACAATTATATAATAACTGTATACCAGGGAACCTGACTAGCGTTATAACTACAGCAAAACTCCTACGTCCAAAAGTGAGCCTTTTGGAGGCTTTTGATCTTCAACTTTTTATGTCGTTCCCGGTAGGGGTAGGGTAGGGGTAGTTAGGGTTAGGGGTAGGGGTAGGGTAGGGTAGGGTAGGGTAGGGGTAGGTTAAGGGTAGGGTAGGAGTAGGGTAGGGTAGGGTAGGGTAGGGTAGGTGTAGGGCACCGCGTAGATTTTGAGGCGGTACGAAGTTTGCCGGGCCAACTAGTGTATTATATATGTCTCCTTGTTTCTTTGAAGTAGTACCGGATAATTTTTAAAACGTCACGCCGATAATGAATAACTTCAAGTTTCTAAAATAAGTTAATACTAAGGCATGATATTGCAGATGATTTCGTAAATGCCTCCGAAGCATTTGTGTTTTTGATATCTGAATAGTCCAATGCAAGAGCGGTAATGGGAGATAAAATAAATCCCACTACAGAGGTGAAATTGATTTAATTATTTTAGATTTTTGAAGAATAAATTTATCGCTGGCAATGGGCAGGACCAGCACGGAAAACAGATGGCCGCTGGGGCCGAAAAGTTCTCGAATGGAGACCGCGGATCGGCAAGCGTAGCGTAGGACGTCCACCAACTAGATGGACGGATGACCTGGTAAAGGCCGAGGGATCGCCGTGGATGCAGGCCGCCTCCAACCGTAGCAACTGGAAATAAATGAGGGATGCCTATGTCCTGTAGTGGACGTCCTATGGCTGGAATGATGATGATGAATTTATCGCTTTCTCCTCTCTTCTAACTTGCCGTGCCCGACAGGGTCCAAACTTTGTACTGGTTTTGTCTTTTAACAACTTATTTATACATATGGTGTGCAATTAATGAATATGAATATGAAACTTTGACATTATTCAACTATATCTGATGTCGTCACTATCACGAAACAGTTGTCTATTTATATACACTTTAAGACTTGAAATGTATCACAACCTCTTCATGTGACCTTATGCCATGCTGATATGTAACACAAAGATTTACTTCCTTGGATGCGACTGTTTGCAAACACGTAACAACTTCAAGACAAGGCAAAGGACAAACTCACTAGTTCAGGTCTACGGTTGTGGTCATTCCGGAGAGGCTTCCACCATTTTGCCAATGTAAGAGGTTTATAAAAGAACGTCAGACGAAGGAGATTGTACTGTCAAACATGTATATTTCGATTTTAAGTTTGATGAGTGATAAATTTACTTGTACCGCCATCTACAAGCAGCTGCCAAAAGTCAAACTCAGTCAACGGAACGAATCCTGCAACACGCAATAAATAGTGTTTCACGTGTTACTATTGAGAAATTTTTAAAGCGAACAGTAAGGACCGCGGCATTGCGCATACCATCTCTCCTGGGCAGGATGATCTTGCTTTTGTGTGGACAAACATCAACAGCAGTTCCTCGACAGCGACATGCACATTTTTTTTCCGTCTTTTCCGTATTCCCACCGCCGCTGCAGCGTATTCGCGCGCTGGCGGTGGGGTTTGTGGGACTCGCCCTCTCCATAGCGTGGTATGCTAAACTCATACCACGAGGGGAGGACCCTACATCACTTAAACCCCACGAACACTCCTTCGATCCGCCGTTGGCGGGGGCCGGGTACGCGTAAGCAATCCGGCCTAGCGTCATGCACCTGATGCAACAACAACACTTCCTCAACTGTTGGTCTAATTATCCTTCTATCTTTTTGTCCGTCTACTTCTTTTCCGTTTTCCAATCTTTGGATATTATTATTACTAGCTGCGCCCCGCAGTTTTACCCGCGTCACTCTACTCCAGCGGGTCGGATCGTGATATTTTGTAGCCTATATATTAATCCACCTTATAAACTATCCGCGTGCAAACTTACAGCCAAATGCATTCAGTAGTTTTTGCGTGAAAGAGTAATAAACATACATATATCCACACATACAAACTTTCGCGTTTATAATATTAGTAGAATTAGTTATTACAATTAGGTTATATCTGTAGTGTAGCATAGGCCGCGAATTTTAGACAATTTTGCCGCGCCTCACGAAGGTGTACCTTAAGTGGGAAACTTTACCATAGCATATAAATTGTAGCCATTTGCATAGCAGATAGTCCACAGGATGACGACTAACTGATTTTTGCGCGGCTCTTTGCAATACAAAGGTCGTTTATTACGTCACATTAGCATTTAGCACTGCTGTTTCCTGAATGATACCAGTCGTGGTGGCTGGTATCAGTCGTTAATGACTCAAAAATCAAAATATTCTTTATTCATATAGACTCGTTTAAAATATTTTAAGTCATAATCTTGTGATGCGTCCCTTTACGTGGCAACTCTGAGAAGAACAGGCAAGAAACTCAGAGGAATCCTTTTTTTAAATGAATATTATGTTACAATTATTAATAAAGTATGGTTTCGGAGCAACGCACTCCCAAGCAGTTTTTTCATTGACATAATAAGCTTTTTTATAAAGGCTAGCTTCCCGCGCGCGGTTTCACCCGCGCAACTCCCGTTCCCGTGGGAACTTCATAATTAATTATAGCCTATAACCTTCCTCGATAAATGGACTATCCAACGCTGCAAGATTTTTTGAAATCGGACCAGCAGTTCCTGAGATTAGCGCGTTCAAATAAACGAACAAACTCTGCAGCTTTATAATATCTTTGACATATCGTTTAAACTTGCTTGTAGAAAGATATCTTACATTATTAGGAAGTTTGTTTTAGAAGCTTATACATTGCACCATATCAAAATAATTCCTAATTTTGTGGAGACGGGTAGCATGTAAACAGCGATTATGTTCAGTTCTAGTATTAACATTATGAGTACAGCTATTTATCTTAAAACTATCAATATTCTTATGAACATAAAAAAGGGTGGTTATAAAATTGCACTCTCCATTCCTGAAGCCGGCTGAAAATAGACCCATGGTATTTCAAAAGTCAATCATAGTAACAAACAGTTAACATGGCCGTTAACGTAACTTCACTGTCAAATCAAATTAGGTTTCTGAAACGTGACTCAAAAAATGTACTTTGAGGACATTCCAAAATCACGTTGGTATATCGATTCCGAACAACACTATTAATTATATTAATTAATACGATAATCGTTTTTGCAAACTTTTGGTTTTTCCCTCTTATGCTGATGTGAAACCAAATCTTGCCAAATACATATCATACATATAATAATAATAATAATAATAATATCTAGGGACAATATCACACAGATCATCCTAGCCCCAAACTAAGCTAAAGCTTGTACTATGGGTACCAGGCGACGATATACATACTTATATAGATAGATAAATACTTAAATACATAGAAAACATCCATGACTCAGAAACAAATATTCGTGCTCATCACACAAATATTTGCACTTACCGGGATTCGCACCCAGGACCACCAGCTTCGTAGGCAGGAGCACTACCAACTAGGCTACGGTTATATGTATCTATAATTTATATTGATTATATTTATTGCTCTTTGTGAATATTTTTTTACATTAAACTAGACATACTTTTCAAAATAGACCCCTCCTTCTCTCAAGTCACGTTAAGCCGTTGGACCCAATTGTTATAACATCATCTTTAACAATCGTATACTAGGGAATAGGTAGCAAGTTATACCCTGTGTGTTACAACATAATACTGTGGTCACCAACCCGCCTGCCAAGCGCGGTGACTATGGGAAGTACCCCGTTTTTGGACGACGCCCACGGTCAGCAGTTAGTTAGCAAATTGCAGATTTTACTATCGCACGTAGAATTTTCTCGAACATTCATCTCCCCTACTACTAATAGTTTAATTACTAAACCATCGGAATACTCTCAGAACATAATTAATCAGGTTATCTTGAAAGCCTTATAAAGTAATTAAGATAATCTAATTTAACTGCATTTAATTATTACTAACTAACCCACTCAAACCAGTTACCGTGGCAAGAATGTAAAAATTGCCGTCAACCAAAATTTACGACTCGCTATAAAACAAAGTCATTAACATATTTAATTTTTCTGTTTATATTGATCAATCATAGTAGGTAATATTAAGGGGAGAGGGGGTAATTTAGTTTGGTTACCAAATGAGTTGGAAACGTCACAATAACACGCAAAGCATCAAACGAACGGGCATAAATCAGGGCTGGGGCCGTTGTACCCTGCCAACAGGAAGCAAAGTCGATGCACCCCGCGCACACACGCGCAACCGTCTGAATATTCGTATAAAGTTACTAATTTCTATGTGTGCGTGACACGAATACAGTAAAACGCGGAAGTACAACATTAACATATATTTTCCACGCACACTAAGATAACCTCTACAGTGTAAAGATGGTGTCTCACTCACACAGGCACGGATTTTCCTTTGATATCGTTTATGTGTGGGTCCCGCCCTGTCGGTACGGAGTCGGGGGTGTGGCCCCCGCCGACGCTTTGATTCCAACTGGGCGAGTGTCTATGTGTGTCGTACGTCTGCGTCATAGAGCAATATTGATACACTATGTATTTGTTTCTGTTAATAATTGATAGGATGATGTTAGATAGTGTTGTTGCATTTGCTTTGGATGCTAATGATACTTGAGTTAAAGTTTATATCATATCTGAAGTTGACTTAATAAGCATTCTATAATCGTAAATGATTAGTATTTAGTAAGAACAGCTCTATTTCAAATAGTACTAAAAATGTATTCAAAATAATTATTATGATTTTAAGGTTGGGATAGCATTATGAGGTGATTCTAGCATAGCAGTAGTGTAGTTATTATTATTAAAAATAAATTATAATGTAAAATGTTACAGTAGGTTAATCAGTACTTTAATATAATACGTAAAAAGAATTATTATTTATCTGTGATTCAAATTCATACAAGAATAAAGCAACGTAAAAAAACAAAGCAAAATAGCGCCAACATCCTCTCTACAATGCACCGAAAATTTAAACCCTGCGACAGGCTGTGTGAGGGTGTGCGAACACGTGTCTGGGTCGGTCGGGGCCCGGCGGGTGGGGGGTCGCGGGGAGGGGGGGCCTGCGCTAGCTCGGCGCGCCCCCGTTCACGGCCAGGGGTCGCCGACCGCACCCCGGCGTAGCCGCGTAGCCGGTAACCCCGCTACGCCGTAGAACCGTAGCGCTTCCTCTTTTGTTTTAATTTTGATGTCTATGTAATTTTATTGCAAAAAATTGGGTCACACATAGATAAGTAATATAGATTTTTTGTTCTCAAAAATGCATAAGATCATTTCTTAATGATTTGAGTAAATGGTATTTCTTCTCAATACAGTAAGTATAATGAAGAGTATAAAGTAAAAGCATATTTGCAGATCCTTTAAAATTAAAATATTATTTATATCCGGAAGTTATGTATGACATGAAAGAGTCATGATTTTATTTATACAAGCATACTTTGCTACTCGTTCTAACAATGTAATTTTGCGCACTTTGTATAGGAAGGTATAAACCGCCTTTTCATAGGATGACATAGAAAACTATTTTTTTACTATACTTTTTGTATAAAAAGCATAGTCAAAAAATAGTTTTCTATGTCATCCTAGCTCATCATCATCCTAGCTGTCTGTGCTTTGTTCTTCAAACTAGAAATCCATAAATTTGTCAAATAACAAACAAAGGTGCTTTAACAATTACCAGGGCACCAGACATCAAAAGGCGGTTAAAATAATTCACCAATAAAATGACTCGTTCTGAACATACAGCTACGAACAGTAAATACATTGTACATAATATTAAGTACATAATTAATGTAATATTAATGCGTTTCTAATGTAAAGTGCATCCATCCCATGTACTTAATATACATTAATGTATTTCGTATGTATACATTAGTTTCTTGTTTTGATAATTACAGTGAATACGAATGGGTGTATTGCTTTATTATGGTATCGAAATATTAATGAGATATTATAGTGTTTTGTGAATTTATGGAAGTAATTAGTGATTGGTGTTACAAAATTATTAAGTTGTTTTAATCACATTGACGCGGTTTGACCACTTTTATTTTATTTTATTTTTTATTGATTTCTAGCAGACTTTTGCAGTCTACTAGTATTCTTGTTAACCCCTCGTACTAAGCTAAATGCTTGTGTTACGAGTGGGTTCACGTCGGTAGTGCAATAGGTGGGGTTCGAACCGGCGACCTCAAGATCACAAGTCCGACGCTCTAGCCATTGGGTCACGGCCGCTTTTATTACGACTACTTTAACTCCCATTCCCGTTTGTTTACAGTTTTTAATTGAAATCGGCTATCTAGAATCGAATATCTAGAGCTTAGAATCATGAGGTCGGATGTGACATTATAAGTTAGAAACATTAGTCGTGTATGCCTTTATCGTAAACTGGCACATTCGAATTCGAACAAATAATATTTGTACGCCAAAACATGTATGAACTGGACCTGAATAATTTTGTAACATCTTTCATGCTAATGTATTTCATTGTATGAACCCCACATGTTCTTACAAATAAAGCATCTTATCTTATCTTATCTTATCGACCAAATGCTTCTGAAGTACATTTTTCTTTATGCTTCTGATGCTTTCATACATATATATGTTACATTAAATAGGACCTCAAAAAAACGTCGTTTTCGCACACGGAGTTTGACGCCTGAACAAACGAGAACATAATTTTAATTTGGAGTGTGTAAGGATCGTAGCAGGTGGCGTTCTGTAGTTTCTGCCTACACCCATGGGAGAAAGGCGTGATTATATGACTCTTTATGCAGGCTCATGATTTCATGCCAATTTTTGTGTGAAATATACGTCTAATGTCCATGATATTCGTTTGAAATGTTTGTAAGTCGAAACATTTCTTCACTGATAATCTATCATCATCATCAACAGCCAATTTACGTCCACTGCTGAACATGTGCCTCCTCTTAACAGACCTTGGCAAGCCAGGATCGTAGAGGGACATTGCCATAATCACCACGCTTGGCAGATGGATTGGTGATCGCAGTAAGATTTAAACGTTGAGCTAATAGATGCTGCTGCCCATCCATCAGCCATATGTCCCTTAGTCGCTTTTTACGACACCCATGGGAAGACATGGGGTGGTATATTCTAAGCCGGAAACCACATGGCACGATAATCTATACTTCTATAATAATATTACAAACAGGTAAAGTTTATGAACTGTTTGTTAGGTTGTAGGAAGTAATCTCTGGATAAAAAATAATTTCGACCAATTTTCATTGGGGACATCTACGTGGGTGTACTACGCCGAATCGAATGCATGTGCATGTGCGAATGCAATGCCATATAATCGAATATCAATTGATCGACCACTATAAATCGAACGACTAAATACTCGAACGTTCATAACATCGAATGGTTATTAAATCGAACATTCAAAACATCGCACACTCAATACATCGAGTGATCAAAGTATCGAATGTTTGTTTGATCGAGTGATCAAAATATCGAATGCTTGTTTGATCGAGCGTTCAACGCATCGCATATTCATTCTATCTAAAGATCAATACAAATATTTTTAAGAATACAAAAAAAAAACTTTTTTTTGTATTCTTAAAAATACAAAAAAAAAAAGTTTAGAATTAATTAGAATGAATATGCGATGCGTTAAACGCTCGATCAAACAAACATTCGATATTTTGATCACTCGATCAAACAAACATTCGATATTCTGAACACGCGATGTATTGAGTGTGCGATGTATTGAATGTTCGATTTAATAACCATTCGATGTTATGAACGTTCGAGTATTTAGTCGTTCGATTTATAGTGGTCGATCAATTGATATTCGATTATTTGGCATTCGATTTGGCGTAGTACACCCCATCTACGTAAGTTGATAAATGCACTTTGAAGTTAAAAGATCTTATAAAAATATATAGTATTTATAACTTAAATTACGTTTTGAACCCACTTTTAACTTCAAATATATAAAATAATATATAAAATAGATGTTTAAAGAAAAAGTAATTGAATCTCTTAATTTAAAAGACCCAATAAAACAGTCGAAACACATAATTGGATCCATATTTCAAACTTTTTAAATTAAATAACGAAACTAAAAGGAAATCACATACTCCTTTTTAAAGTCAGTTACATATAAAATGTTCCAGGGTAGGACAATTAATGGCCCCGATATATCACCGCTGCCTTGCCCAGGGTACAACCACCTTATAATGCATGCGAAGTTGTATGCTTAGAGGAGAATGTGGACACAATTTATAGCTTACTTTGTAATCGGTATAGATTATATATAAAGCTGAAGAGTTTGTTTGAACGCGTTAATCTCAAGAACAACTGGTCCGATAAAAAAAAAATTGTGTTAGATAGCCCATTTATTGAGGAAGGCTATAGGTTATATGTAATTATGTAGTTTTAACGGGAAAGGGAGTTACGCGGGTAAAACTGCGCGCGGGAAGCTAGTGTTAAGTATATATGGACGATTAGCTATCAGTACTATCATCATGACGTTCGTTATTTTTTAAATAATTTTTATGTTTTTTAAATACGGTCATATTAGTTAGACTGCCATTGATAAATTCACATTTAAAATAAATGCTAGTACCTTAATATACACGAAAATCTAGTACAAACGGGCGCCTCTAACACAGATTCGAAGTAATTTTAATCTGTAATGGTTTATACTATCAATAAATATATACATCGATCGATTTTTCTCAAAAGAACAAATAATTAAAAATTATGGTGTATAAAATGCATACAAAATATGTGTGGAAATTTAGTGTATTAGTTTAAACCCTTCAATAGCAAATAATAAAATGTAATCTAAATTTATTGTTTAATGAATTTTCTTTGGCAACATTTACAAATGCCTATAAAAGGTATTTTTTTTTGTGTATAAATATATTTTTAAAAAAGAAAGAAATTACTGTTTTAGCGTACAAATCCATTTAATATACTTACACTTCTTTCGATAGAATAACAGTAAAAAAAATGCTACTAAAAATATACCCAAAACGTTTTTTACTTTAAAGGTTTTCCCGCCATTTGTTTATTTTATACGCAGCAAGAAATTTTCATTACTTTTGATGTCATTTTTTATTATGTTTTACACCTGACAAAAGATTTCCCTTAGTGTATCCAAGCCGCATTCCGTCTTACTCCATCATTCGTTTACTTAATTATTCATTAAACATATTATACTTATTTTATTTAGTAATGTACCTTCATAAGTTTTTCTGTAATAATTTGAAACATTCCTGTATAATTATATAATGAGTGCCACTGCAATCGGAATGCAGTTGGAAAAATCAGGAAGCGAGCACGCAAACCGCGTCACTGTTACATAAGCGCGGGAGAGGGGTTACGCAAGCGGCGGGGGCCGGGGGGCCGGGGTGGATCGATGCGCGGCCGTTCACCCGCCTGCAATGCGCCTCGCCCAGCCTGCACACGTCCGCCGTCTACTGCTGCCCTGGTACATCGAGCCGGCTCAGGTCGTTCGCTCCGGCCGAAACACGGAAACGAAGCTTCATATAGCTAAAATGCACGGTTTTATTTACAGCTTTTTTTACTGTTTAATTAATTTGAAATTAGAATACGATATTTTTTTAAATAAAGACTCCACTTTTAGCTTTATATTTTACTTTATACGAAGAAGTGCTATAAAATTGAATGATTGTTAACAAAAACGAGGTTAACTGACGTTGAAAATTTGCTGGAATCTTAAGAAAATCCTGCGTGAAAAGTTAGTTAAGCTCCGCCAGAGGCGTAGACGTGCCTACGTGACATCACTCTACGCCGTAGGTAGCTGTAGATGCTACGCGCGTAGTATATAGATGCTTTGTCGGATTGATTTTGTCGTATTCGTATTCACCGCGCGTTTACGGAAATACGAAATAATGGCATACTCGAGAAGTTTTCTTTGTCAAATTGAATCAGTTTGTTTGCCTATGGGCTGTTTATGTACCAGATACGTATCATTTTTGAAATTTAAGAAAAATCTTGATGCAATAAATAAAAAAGATCTTAACTTAAATTTAAAAAAAAAGTTCCTTTTTAGCAGAAAGCAATCGACACTACCGTACCTATTAAAATTTAAGTGTAATTTTAAACTGACAGTACTACTTGGAGGTTAGATCTTGTAATGTTTAGAATATTTTCTTTTAAGAAAATTACAAAATTATCGTGACAAAAACAGAGACGATTTAATCCATGTTATTTCTCTCCAATAGTCGATAAAGGAAATTGTGTTCTGTCGTCTCAAATAAAAAGTCGAAAGTTCATTAACAAAAAAAATGTACTTTTGCTTAGGCCTACCAGGACGTCAGAAGTGATTGGGAGGCCAAGTTTGATCCTGTTTACAAACAATGTATTTGTAAGCGGCCTTAGGATATTTTTATGTTTATATAAGTTGTTGTTTAAGTTTAGAAGACTTGTATATGAATTTAGTTCTTTAAATTTATATTTGAACTAAGTTTAGAATAAAATACTGCATATGTGCCTCAGTCGTTAGCTGCTTCTGAGATATGGGGTTCTAGGTTCGATTCCCACCAAGGACAATTATTTGTATCGATTAGACATAGTTGTTCTGAGTGTGGATGTCCTTGTGTCCGTGAATAAGGTGTTTCTATAGTCCCCCGCAGGGATTAATTGTCAGAGAGCGGGACTTGTCTTTTTTTTAAAGACAAAAATGTAGGACTGTAGATAGTAACCATTTCAGTTAAAGAATATTTTATATACTAATAAATTAGAAGTAATAATCATGGCGTACTTAAGTATGATAAAAGACTATTCTATTTTATATTTTCTTTACTTTTTTGAAATATTAAACCCTCGTGCTAACCTAAACTGCTTGTTACAAGTGAGTTCACGATGGTAATGCCATGGGTGGGCCTCGAAGCGGCAACCTCAATTTCATTTACAATTAATAGTACATTGACATTTTACGATATAAGGTAACATCAAAGTGATAACTAAAGTGCGTTCGTCGACGGTCCGTCCGTGTCCGTCTAAATAAATAATAATATACTCAAAGGACAGAACTTAGATTTAATCATAGATATAAAATAATATTGTATTTTTATTCCCGACAGCTTTTAGGCTAAAGCTATATAAAGTATTTTTATAAGTAGCAATAACCAAATGAACTTAATCAATTTAACACAGTAAATTAAAAAAAGCCAAAATATATTAAGGCTATTTACAAATACTTGTAATAGGTTTACGTGAATAAAAATGTTATTTTATTTTATTTCAATCAATTGACAAAGAACCTTTTTTCAACAAAGCTTGTAATTCTGCTAACCATAACCTATATAGGTAGGTTGACTTGTTCAAATAAAAAATGAAAATACCCGGAAGTCATTTACTATATTTATGTTAGGTCTTGACGTCGTAAACAGTATGCTGTAAGTTTCAGATCCGTTGCATTCGCTTTGTGCAGCTAGAATTTAGAACACATCACAGATCTTTTAAATTAAACTCATTATTTTATTACTGAACTCTTATACTTATTGTCGAGCCTTCGCCCCTTCTGCTACGGCAACCAATATGCAAGGAGATTAGCCATCATTACAGGAAATATAAAGCACAAGTGTACTTTCTATTACTTTACTATCAAAATGCAATGAGACAGTTCTTCGACAGCTAAACGTGCTCTCCGAAACATGTGTGTAACACCAACAAAATCTAAACTTTGGGCAAGTTCTTAGATTTTTATAAAAAGAAAATTACTAGAACCACAATTTTTTACTTGATCCGGGGATCGAACCCACGACCTTGCTTGTTATATAACTAAATATAATAGCCTAGCTTCCCGCGCGCGGTTTTACCCGCGTAACTCCCGGTCTTGTAGAAACTTCATAAATAAATATAGCCTATGTCATCCAAAGATAGTGTAGCTTTCCAACGGTGAACGAATTTTTCAAATCGGTCCAGTAGTTTCGGAGCATATTTAATACAAACAATCAAATTTTTCCTCTTTATAATATTAGTATAGATGATAGAAAAATCGATAACAAAAACAATCCTGATTCCTATGCAGCATATATCACATATCGCAGGACAGTCGGACGGACGGATTATAAAATGTGTAAAGATCATAATTTGTATCAAACGCGGGTCTTAATCGCGGTATAATTTTAAGGCGAATGACCTTTTTTATATTTATTTATTCTTTATTGTTTATACAACGGAAACAACAACCTTCCGATGCCCTCGTAGACCCGAAGTCCGAGAAACTCGCGAACTGTAAAGTAGAGCGACAGTTGCACAAAATTCCCTTAAAGAAACTAAATGCCATAATCCCTCAATCTCCCCGTCAGCGACGGTCCTGAGCCGAGGTCCAAGTCCCACAGGGGACGCCCTCTTGCGAAGGTTGCTTAGTTTGTAATGTTTATCTAGGCTGGAGCTCTACTCGCCTTTATGTCCGGTGAAGTAGCAAAAGCCTCACGGCTAACTACATATGTCCGTCCGGAAAAAAAGGAAACAACATGTACAAAGGCGAGCTTACACATTGTATTTCTGACAAGACTATGTAAATACCTAAGAGCTGAATAAATTACATTATTTAATTATTATGCTATTTAATGAATTCAGGTACATACCTATTTGTTATTAAAATCGATCAAAAACGTGCTTATGCGTATAACGTCTCCCTTGCCGAAGAGAAGTGAGGGAAGTAACAATGTAAACACAGACTCATCACAGAGATATACTAGCATCTATGTATAGACAGACTATCCACACGGTTCCGCTGCTGAATCATTTTTTTTTTAAGATTACTAGCAGAATTTTGCAATCTACTAGTATTCTTGTTAACCCCTCGTGCTAAGCTTAAATGCTTGTGCTACGAGTGGGTTCGCGTCGGTATCGATGGGTGGGTGGGGATCGAACCGGCGACCACAAGATCACAAGTCCGACGCCCTAGCCATTGGGCAACGGCCAACGGCCGGCTTCATCTAAATGTTTTACTTCTAGATAACGTATCTAATATATTTTATTGCTATTAGGTAACTCCGTTATCCAGACGTATGTATTTCATCATCATCATCATCATCATCAGCCCGTATAACGTCCACTGCTGAACATAGGCCTCCTTTAAAGGGAGGATATTTGCCATAGTCACCACGCTTGGTTGGTGGTGACCGCAGTGTTATGTTGCAACACACAAGGAAACGCTGCTGCCCGTTCCCTGATATACGATTACTATAGATCAGGGGTGGCCAACCGGTCGATCGCGATCGACTGGTCGATCCCGGCAGCTATTACAGTCGATCAACTCATATAATAAAAAGTGATATTTTAGTCTACAAATACGTGCCACATTAGCACAAAGTTAGTGTTTGTCGTATAATAATCTGAAAATATAGCTATTTATCATTCCATTGACTTATACGATACGTGATTCAACGTTATGTATGCCATATAGTCGATCGCACACAGTCAAAATTCGATCTTAGGTCTTATTAAGTTGGCCACCCCTGCTATAGATGATGCTATAACAATCGGGAAACAATGGCTTAACGTGCTTTCCGAGGCACAGAGGTCCCTCAACCAACCAGTAAAGAACCCACGACCTCTGAGATTTAAAGCGAGCCAAATACCGATACGCTACGGAGGTTGTCATATTTATTTTTCTCACTACTGTTTATTATATGTATTTTATATTTAAGTCCAAGTACTAGTAGTTAGTACAAGTGCGAGTTGCTGCTACACTTTAGCGGTACGCTTCACTGGTTACTTCGACTTGTAGTTACTTGGCGAAGAAATTGTACTCGATATTTTACTTTGACAAAGGGAAAGCTTCGCTCCTGTAGCCGTTCACCCTTAGCCCTTACGCTTTATCGAACTTCCTTTTACCTGATGTTAAAAGAAGTTTTATATTTTTAATATCTGTATGATAGATATAATAGGCGTGACGACAGTATCAAAAAATTAAAGATTTAATGTTTTTAGGGGAAAGTACATATAAAAAGAAATTATTACACTTATTTATTTTTATATATAACCTTGAGATTAATGTGATTTTTAATAAAATAAAAGATTAAAATACTGCAATCGGCCATTTTGACTGAAACACCAATCACGGCTCATGACGTCACGATATTGTAACCATCAAAGAGAATTTAACCACTACATTAGGTTTGGCGGACTCAATGAAATTTTTTACAATATCGTGACGTCATAGCCGACGCCATGACACATGAGGCCTTTTTTTCGCGCGCTATTTAAAATTTAATAGAAATATGGCTTAAACTTCGTTAAATTTAAATTTATTACCGAAAAATATTGTGTTTTTCGTACTTAGAAAATGACTACCCACTTTGCGCAAGAGGATTTCAAAATCTTGCCTCATGCCTATTGGCTGGAGTTTAACTCGGTTATGTGTCGACTCATTTTGTTGTAAAGCCAGTAATTATAATAAAAAAGTTTTATTAAATAAGATTTTTTAGTAAAACGGCTTTTTGGCAAGTGGAACCAAATAATTCGAATTTTTGTTTGAGTACTTTCGCTGTAAAGTGTAAAATTTAATTTTATAACAAATAGAAAAGTATTTTTAAATGTATAATATTTAAAATGGCCATTGACTTTTATGGATATCATCATCATTTTACATTTTAAAATTAGTACAGAATTATAAATTATATTATTAAACCATTACATACATGTTATTAAATTATATGTTATTTAGTTAAAACCCGACCAAGTGCGAGTTGAACTCGTGTGGAGAGAGTTCCGTACAATGCCAAAGTTAAATGTTTTTATTCAATTGTGGTATGTTTCTATTGTCCGTAAGGTAGTGTATTGAGTTTACCCCGCATGAGTTTACCACTTTTTTCCATTGTTAGAATTCTTATAAACTTTCCTGTAATCCACAAGCAATGAACTACTTTTCGATTTTTTTTTAATTTTATGCTTAGTAGTTACTGAGATCAGGGGGGGGGGGATGGTCAATTTTCGTCTTCTTTTATGAATAAAATCAAAACTATTTATTTTCAATCATAACAAAAACATATTATATATGTAAACATATATAATTTATATGTTCACACTGACGATAACTTGGTTTTTGTCAACTTAGTAAGAAATAACTATAAATTGTAAATGTTATATCTACGCTAACGCATTGGGCAACTGTTATGTTAGTATAAGTTCTATGAATAAATAAATAAATAAACATTTGAAATCCTCATAACGCACCCTTTACTTTACCTAATAAACTTTACTTTGTAAGTTAAGTATGAAAGTAGAAATAAAGTTAAAATATTATTAATATCATACATCACATGTTCACACCTATAACAAAGCAAAATGATGTACAACGACTAAGGGGATAGGTTCACACATTGTTAAACTGATTTTAAATTCCACTTTTATGAGAAGCGTTCACTGTTATGTGTACAACATCTAGCAGCAAACTGTAGGCTGTAGTATAAACATATATTTATTTCTAGTGGTCATTTAGATGGATGGAGAGGGAGAGGAAGGCCAAAGAAAATATGGATGGATTGTGTGAAGAGTGATATGCAAGAAAAAGGAGTTAGTGATAGTGTGACGGGTGACAAGACAGAATGGAAGAAACAAACGTGTTGCGCCAACCCCAAGTAATATGGGATAAGGGCAGGAAGAAGAAGAAGAAAGTCACCCAGGGTACGAAATATGACCATATTTTAAAAAATCTTGACACTCTGCACTCCTTCTCTGTATAAACTAGTAACTTACACGCGTGGTTTCATAACTTCCATTCCCGTAAGAACTTCACAATTAAATATAGCCTCTTCCTCCATAAATGGGCTATCCAACACTGAAAAAATTTTTCTAATTGGACTAGTAGTTCTTAAGATTAGTGCGTTCCAGCAAACAAAGAAATTTCATACTCCTCTGTTCGCGCAATTTTCGTAAAAAGAGGTACAAAGTTTATGCTTCAAGTATTCATATGAGCTCAGAAGCATAAGGTGCCTCCGTCTGAAACATTCGTCGTATGTGCCTTTATCGTAAACTGACACTTACGACCAAATGTTTTGTTGAGTTTGTTTCGCCGGATCTTCTCAGTTGGGGCGTATTGGATCCGGTGGTAGCATTAAAGCGCGTCGGTCGTTATATTCTCATGGTCCGCCCAAATAATGTCAATTGTTCTTAATATAATTTAATATAGACAGAACAAGCTATTGGACACAATATAGTTGAATAATAAAGTTACGACTAAAACATTATCAAATACAATAACTAAAAAACCTGCTTAATATGCTCATTTATAAATGTTAAAATTATACATAGATTAACAATAAATTATTGTTTTGACTATTTGCAAGTGCCTGTAATAGGTTTTATGTAAATAAAAATGATTTTAGTTTTATTTATTTTTATTTAATGCTTTTAAAGTATATAGTAAAGAAAGAAAATACATTTAATTCAGCACAACACACAAGACATTACATATAACATATAAATGTACAAAACAATGAGACGCCTTGCATGTTCTGCCGAAAAAGTCGCCAACTCAGCATAGGCTAGGCGATACCTAGTACATTCATTCCTATGCTTCTGAGGTCTATAAACGATATTTATTCAGCTCTTAGGTATTTACACTTACATACACTTGTTCTCGTCAATTATACGTAATGAAATAATATTAATATAATTAAACATAAAATATGGCAACTAAAATATATTGCGGATTAGCTAATCATCTGTCTGTCAGTCTAGTATTACGTCATAAGTATAGTAATAACAATATTAATACTATAATTTATAATTTAGCTCTAAAGAAAGAAGGCACGTTTTTAAATAATATTTTTACATATAAGCGACAGACGCCAGAGGGCACTCTTTATGGGCGAGGACCACGGCTCAGGGTATCGCTTAATAATCTATAGATTAACTAATATAGAAGGTAGATCTCCTAATTCGTCTCAAAGCTCATCAACATAACTTCAATTACACTAAGTACTCGTACTTCCAGCCCTCAGCCCTAAACAAAACAAACTGACCATACCTAAGCGCGCGCAATACCTAAGTGCTTGTATAAAATTGCACTATACCTGACCTACCCCCACTGGCGGCGCAATGCGACGCTCTAACCTAACTATAGACACACTGTAGCTCTGAATTATACACGGGCCGTATTGTGGGGTGCAACGAACACTTATGACATGGGAAATGTTAGTATCGATTGGAAACAATCGAATTAAAATGGCGACCTTGCTCGATAAATGACAGTTTTAATCGAATTGTAGTGATGTGGTTCCGAGTGGCTCTATATGCATAGGCCTTTGCCCTGCAGTGGAAAAGTTTAAGTTAATGATAATGATGATGATCATTATTTTGATTGATTGACTGATTAATATACTGGTTGACGTCATAAGTATGGAGGTAATGAATATCAACTTCTTGCATGCAGGTTTATCTAGCGATTTGGGCGGGACTTTCAAAGAAAAAACTAAAAAGACTTTTTACTGCTGAACATTCCTTTTAACAGAACCTAGCAAGCCAGGGTCATTGCACTATATTAATTATGTATTGTATGACCATAACCACCACGCTTAGCAGGCGGATTGGTGATCACAGTGAGGTGAAGAGTAACCTCAAGCCAATATATGGTACTACTCATTCATCAGGTGTATGTCCCTTAGCCGCCTATTACCGATACTCATGGGATGTCATGGAGTAGTCTAGTAGGAAACCACACAGTAAATAAAGAGATTACTAATAGTATATTTCATCATCAGCCCTTATCACGCCCACTGCTGAACATGGGCCTCCTCTCGAGAGGGGGTAGTTGCCATAGTCACCACGCTTGGCAGGCGGGTTAGTGACCGCAGTATTATGTTGTACCACACAAGGAAACGCTGCTGCCCGTTCCTTGATATACTTACGATTATTATGGATGATGTTAATAATAATGTTAATAATCGGGACCAAAGGCTTAACGTGCTTTCCGAGGCACGGAGGGTAGTCCCTCAAGCAACCAGACCCGGAAAGAAATCTTAGAATTTACACAAAGATTTTCTGTCCGGCGTGGGGATCGAACCCACGACCTCCGAGATTTTAAGCGAGCCAAATACCGCTACGCTACCGAGGTTATGGTTTACTTACCACGAGATAATTTCAGAATGTAAATAAATTGAAGCGGCTGAAGCCCAATGGCTAGGGCATCGGACTTGCGATCGTGTGGTCGCCGGTTTAATCCCTACCAATTACACTACCGTCATCAACCCAGTTGCGACACATTTTAGCTTAGCACGAGGGGTTAACAAGAATACTAGTAGACTGCAAAATCTCTACTAGTTTTTTTTTTTTTTTAATAATTATGTGTAATTATTTCATATAAGCAAAGAGGCTCTAGTAGTTGGTAAGTATACATAATGTCACCCGTGTACTCTGGAATAAATTACATTCTGGGTATGCGACGTCCCTTGAATACCTGCATGCCAAGCCACAAAGGGCTTCATTCTTACAATATTTCCACTAAACTTAATGTTATTTGATGGAGCTGCATACATTTCCAAGATTTCTGATTTAAAAGCATTTAAAGTATTGTTTGGAGCATCTTGTTAGCCATTAAAGCTGTACCTATTTCAGAAATTGTTTCACCATAAGAAAGTTACGTTATTCAGCAGTAATAAAAGCTATTTTTAATGATGAAGTTGCTACGAGAACGGAAGATATGCGAGTGAAACTGTGCGCGGGTTGCTAGTCTTAAATAAGAAAATTGTCGATCTTTTCGTGTGTTACCGTTTCACAGTGACAGTTTCAGAAAAGTTAAACTAAACAGCTGCTACAATTAAGTATTAAGTAAGTTTCCGAAAGCATAATTACCTAATTTGATTTGATTATTATGTTACTCCGTAGCGTGGGACAACCTCCGTAGCGTAGCGGTATTTGACTCGCTTTATATCTTGGAGGTCATGGGTTCGATCCCCACGCCGGACAGGAAATCTATGTGTAAATTCTAAGATTTCTTTCCGGGTCTGGTTGTTTGAGAGACTACCATCCGTTCTTCGAAAAGCACTATAAGCCGTTGGTCCCGATTGTTATAACATCATCTTTAATAATCGTATAGCAAAGCAGCAGCGTTTGCTTGTGGGGTGCACCATAGTACTGCGGTTACCAACCCGCCATCCAAGCGTGGTGATTATGGCAAATACCCTCCCTCGGCAGGAGGTCCATGTTCAGCAGTGGACGTTATACGGGCTGATGATGATGATGATTATGTTACTTACAGATGAAGTATATATGTAAAAGATTAACATTTTCGTTTAGAATCGACTAACAGTCATCAATTTCGATGTAGGTTCCGCAAGTTAGCACCTATTAGATCTTTTGTCGCTTCCATAAAGCTGCGATACGCAGTTCATTCAGCTTTTTTGCTAGAAATTTCTTCAAATAAGCTGGTTTGAAACCTCTCATGATGTGAAGTTTGTAAACGGCCTTGAGAAATGTTCCCAAGTCGCGAGTTCCCGCGGTGCTCCCCCAGACTGGCTGCAGTCTAGACGAGGGGTTCCAAGTGCATTTTTCTGTCTGGACCCCTCTTTCACTTCAATGTATAAACGACCCCATGGTTTATTCGTGTGCGTTATTTAATTTTTACTACAAAAGTTTTGCCATACCAAGGTGAAGGACTCTTTATGAAATGTACTAAGAGCTCATAATCGCATGGAGGTTGCGGAAAGCGATCTTAATTTGATGGAGTCTGCCTTTGATGTTTACTTTGTATTTGAATGTAATGTTTGAGTGGCAATCGTTGACGCATTGTATGTATAGATATTTAGTACTAGAGTGACTTTCTGTTCATTCGTATTCCTTTTGATTTTGTAGGTTTTAATTTTAGTCTAACTGTTTGTTATTGTTTTACATATTTAATCATCTACACCTCCGTAGCGTTGGACAACCTCTGTAGCGTAGCGGTATTTGGCTCGCTTTATATCTCGGAGGTCGTGGGCTCGATCCCCAAGCCGGACAGGAAATCTTTCTGTAAATTCTAGTATTTCTTTCCGAGTCTGGTTGGTTGAGGGACAACCCTCTGTGCCTCGAAAAGCACGTTAAGCCGTTGATCCCGATTATTATAACATCATCTTTAATAATCGTATAGCTAGGAACGGGCAGCAGCGTATCCTTGTGTGGTACAACATAACACTGCGGTCACCGAAATCTACGATGCGGTAAATCGAAATCTACGATGACGAAGTCGCGGACTAGTAAATTAATTTCACTATTCTCTTTCTTACCTACATACAGAAAATACCACTATCTCTGTATCATTATAGATGATTCATCATCATCAGCCCATAAAACGTCCACTGCTGAACATGGGCCTGCTCCCGAGAGAGGGTATTTGCCAAAATCACCCCGCTTGGCAGTCAGGTTGGTGACCGCAGTATTGCGTTGCACCAAATATAGGAAACGCTGCTGCCCGTTCCTTGCTATACGATTATTAGGGTAGTTCCTCAAACAACCAGACCCCGAAAGAAATCTTAGAATTTACACAAAGATTTCCTATCTGACGTGTCCGAACCTCCGAGATATAAAGTGAGCCAAATACCGCTACGCTACGGAAATTGTCAATAAATTTATAATGATTCCAAAAAAAAAACAATAATTTCATTTATACAATAAAATGTACATCTGGTACTTACTTTCTATTGTCCTAATTATATTTATTCGTTATTTTGTTCGTCTGTTTTTTGTTAAGTAAGAGAATTGTAGTTTTCCAAATGATCCTAACTATATTAATCTAATGTTTAGGTCCTTTAGCTGATTTAAAACACTAAGACTCCTTTTACAGTATAACAGTAATAAATCGTGTTATTTATCAAATTAAATTTCCTACAAAATAAAAGTAATCTCTCTTGAGACGTTAGATTTTCACTTATTTAGCGAAGAAAATTATATTTTTTTATCATTAAAATGTTAAACTTATAATCCTACTAGTTAATATTATAAATGCGAAAGTTTGTATGTGTGAATGTATGTATGTTTATTACGCTTTCACGCAAAAACTACAGAATGGATTTTGCTGAAAGTTTGTTCGCGGATAAACTAAGACTACAAAAGGCTATAGGCTAAAATATAACGCTCCGACCCACTGGTGCATACCGCGAGGCATCTCTAGTAATAGGGCATTGAATAGGCTCCAGAACTACTGAACCAATCCAGAAGTAACATAGGCTATATTCCATTATGAAGTTTCCATGGGAACGGAAGCTTAGCGGAAGAAACGCCCACGCGTGGGAAGTAAGTGATTAATATATTCGATAGAATTGGGGAAATTTATACTAATCTGAAATAGAAACACTAAATATCTAGAGGTAATTCCGCTTAGAAATGTTGTTTTCTTTTTTATAAATAACAATTGATACCATTAAGTGACAGTTCCAAAAGTTAAATATGTTAATAATTTACGCAACAATGACTTACTTAAAACCAGGGTTAGGAAAAGTTGCTCTGTCTACCAGGCTGTCAGGTCACAAAGGATGTCGCTCAAAAGTATAATAAACGTATCGATATTGTAGTATATAAACCGTTATTAGAAATAGCTATGTGCGAAACGTATATAGAGAGCTCGGAAGCGGCTGCAGGTCGTTGCATCCCGGCCGACGTAACAGGGGGGATTGGGGGCAGCCCCCGCCCAGGCAATTGCCCCTTGGTTCATTATCAAAGTTCACTAGTACGGTGCACACATCCGCGTTCTCGTATCGACAAAGTCGCGGTGCATACAAGCATCCGAACCGACCAGACTGGAAGAGCTCCCATGACCTGCATAGCCTAAAACAACTGTAGGATTTCTAGCAAATTCTGCAGCTCTAGGTCCAATAGTCACGTCTGACAGGGGTGTCGAACCGTGCCGACGTTTCACGGAAACAGTCGAACCCGGCCGGGAGTTTTGACAGCTCGCCCGGAAAATCTGCAGCGAGGAATTCACGCTGGTGTAGTCGAGCCCTTATATAGTTAATTCTGAACTTAAATGTCATTGAAATAGGGACTAGAGTAACTTTGAGGCTTTTGTGGTGGCTTTACGGTGCGGTAGATGCATGCAAATTAAACAATTTTTCAATCAATGAATCTAATTTATTATTTATTTGATGCAATGGCTATTGTGAGAAAGGAGAAATCATTTACTCTTTCGCTTATACTTTGGTATTGTCGAAATTTCGAGAAACAATGAGTGTTGACTTCGAACATCACATTTAAACCCGGAAACAAAGGAAACGCACACAAATATGTATTTTGGTCTTCAGTGGCAAATCTCAATGGAGATTAGTCAATAGCTCCTCCAGACAAGGAAAAAGAGTACCGTCAAAATCTTAAGCTCGTATAACGTCCACTGCTGAACATGGGCCTCCTCCCGAGGGACGGTATTGGCCATAGTCACCACGCTTGGCACACAAGGAAACGCTGCTGCCCGTTCCTTGATATACGATTATTATAGATGATGTTATAACAATTGAGACCAACGCAATAACCTGCTTTCCGAGGCACGGAGGGTAGTCCCTCAACCAACCAGACCCGGAAAGAAATCTTAGAATTTACACAAAGATTTCCTGTTCGGTGTGGGGATCGAACCCACGACCTCTACGCTACGCGCTACGCTACATAAGTTATCAATAAGTTTTGTTTATAAGTTTTCTGCACGTAAGAACAAATTTTAATTAAATCTGATTGTTTGAAAGATGTTAAATGCATATTTAATTATACATTCACTAGCGGCCCGCCCCGGCTTCGCACGGGTGGACTTTTATACCCTAACCCTGCCCTACCCTACCCTACCCCTACCCTAACCCTACCCTACCCCTACCCTACCCCTACCCTACCCCTACCCTACCCCTACCCTACCCCTACCCTACCCCTACCCTACCCCTACCCCTACCCTACCCTACCCCTACCTCTACCCTACCCTACCCCTACCCTACCCCTACCATACCCCTACCCTACCCCTACCCTACCCTACCCTTACCCTACCCTACCCTACCCTACCCCTACCCAAAAGTATCCTATGTCCTTCTCCCAGTTCTTAGCTACCTCCCTACCAATTTTCAGCCAAATCGGTTCAGCCGTTCTTGAGTTATAAATAGTGTAACTAACACGACTTTCTTTTGTTTTTAAAATGTATTCTGCCATTCAGGGCGTAGACAAATCCAACGAAACAAAAACCATGACAATTGATCCAGCCGATCTCGAGTTATAAGTGTTGTAACAAACCCGTCTTTGTTTTATATATATAGATTATAAGTCGTTCACTTCGAGTTTGAACAGGAAGTAGCTTTCCCATCTTTAACTTATGACGAAAAAGCTGCTCGTGAAATCTATATCTTTATATATATAATTCTACTGTACGTGTGTATGTCACTGAACTCCTCCTGCACGCCCGGGCCGATTTGAAACATTCTTTTAGTGTTAGATAGTCTATTTATTGAAATAGGCTATATTTTATTATATAGTTATATTTCATTATGATGTTCCCACGGGAGCAGGAGTTACGCGGGTGAAACCGCGAGCGAAAACCTAGTGTATTAAGAAGATACACTTTTTACATCATTTCAACATAAAATATATCTACAAAACTAAGTAAATGACCATACACTCATAAAGACTGCTGAATGACTGTCGCGTGAATTAATTGAGCCTTAAACGTTCGCAAAGTGATTCTAATGACCGTTAGGGTAGAGGGTAGAATACTGATGTTAAAACTATTTTGCCGTGTGGATTCCGGCTCAGAAAAGGCTACCCCATATCTTCCTGTGCGTGTCCTAAGAGACGTGCACCTGATGGGCAGCAGCATCTTTCAGCTCAAATATTTTCCATCTTACCGCGATCTCCAATACGATACTGGCTTGATTAGGATTAAGGCTGGAGGCTCTATTACACCAAGATTAAAGTTGGAGCTCTGCTCGCCTTTATGCCCGTTGAAGTAGCAAAAAGCCTCATGGCTACCTACGTAAATAAATCCAACCGAAAAAAATGTTCGCCAAGATCTGTTAAAGAGGATATTAAAAAAGAAAAAAAATCCTATTAAGAAAATGTAATGAAAAATGCGTTCATTTAGATTCATATCTAATGTCACTTATTATAATTCAATTACATTGTAAATACACTCATTATTTTAAAGTGTAACAATGAAATTTAATATTATTTGAACAACCCTACATATCGAAATGATCAGGAATTAGGCGTAAGTACTGAACAGCCTCCCAGCTATTAATTAATTAATGTAATTGGTAAGGCTTTGCCTACTGCCTACCAGACAAGAGGGTGCGTTTCGTACATCCACGTATGTATTATGCGCTCCTGGTACCTACTAGACAGACGCCAGCCTCAAAGGGGAAAATGAAATCATGCGTTTTTATACTTTTTGAAAAACTTTTTGTATCATTCGAATGTTCAAAGGCTTATGTCGACGTTTGCTGCGTTTGCCGTTTTTAAGTCAATTTCAAAAGTTTATTTTTAAATAGTCAGTCGGTATACACACAATCAAATTAATAAATAATATAAGAACCTACTTATGCCATTTATTTTTATTGAACCTAGGTAGACATTATTTTTTAAATCACGTCATAATAAGTACCACCATCCTTCTCTTTTCTTCAGGGCCGTGTGGTTTCCGGCTTAGAATAGACCGTTCCATATTTCCCATGGCTGTCGTAAAAGGTGACTAAGGGACTTTTACATCCACAGCTGAAGAGGAATGATGAAACGCGTGTTACTAAAAGAGTTTTAAGTATACATGTAGATGGATGGAGAGGGAGAGGAAGGCCAAAGAAAAGATGGATGGATTGTGAAGAGTGATATGCAAGAAAAAGGAGTTAGTGATAGTGTGACGGGTGACAGGACAGAATGGAAGAAACAAACGTGTTGTGCCGACCCCAAGTAATATGGGATAGGGGCAGGAAGAAGAAGAAGCTGACTATAGGCCTCATATTAACAGAATTTAAGCATGTCAGGGTCGTTGGGGAATATCGTCATAATCACCAGGGTTGGCAGGTGGTTTGATAATGACAGTAAGACGATAGCTATCCTTGAGCTGAGAGATGCTGCTGCTCCTCAATAAGCTGAATATCCTGCAATCAAAGAAAAGACCTGGGTTAGTCTATTCGAAGCCGGATACCACACGGGCAATAAATCTCACCTAAACTGCAAAATCATTAATGTCAATTTTGACACAAACCCGAACGCAAATAACTAAAACACCTCCCCATTCGGTATCACGAAAATGCACTTTCCAATTTGCCACATCGATAATACATACCACTACTGTAAGTACAGAATATTACATTAGTACATAAATAGTACAAAGTAAGTACATAACGACCTGCAGCGCCGCCTGTTTGCAAAAAGTACATAGGTTGCTGCAACCATTATGTACCGCAATATCTATGCGCGCTTCGGTGACCAATCTATGTGAGGATTTTGAGGTATTCCTGTTTCGTAATTAGCTTACATCTAGGCCTGCCAACGAGCCTACCACGTTGCACAGGTATTAACAGGCCATGGCTGCTTCGGCCACTACCTGTGCAACGTGGCGCAGAGAGAGCCGGACACTCGCTGTCACCACTGTGACTGTGCCGACGATACGGCACAGCACACGGTGGTGGAGTGTCCGGCGTGGGCCAACGAGCGGGAGGAGGGCGAGTCCCACATATCCCACCGCCTGCGTGCGAATACGCTGCAGCGGCGCGGCAGTGGGAAAGCGTAAATGCATTTCACCCCAGACAACGAATATTCTAGGTGGATAATTGTTTTAAAGATGAGGTGGCGCCGGGCCAATACTTTAAGAGGTAACTCATCATTATTAGTCCGTATAATGTCCACGGCTGAACATGGGCCTCCTTCCGAGGGAGGGTATTTGCCATAGTCACCACGCTTGGCAGGCGGGTTGGTGACCGCAGTATTATGTTGTATACACAAGGAAACGCTGCTGCCCGTTCCTTGATATACGATTATTAAAGATGATGTTATAATAATCGGGACCAGTGGCTTAACCTGCTTTCCGAGGCATGGAGGGTAGTCCGTCAACCAACCAGACATCGAAAGAAATCTTGTCCGGCGTGGGGAGTCAAGAAAGTGCGCGCGTGAAAGAGCCGAGAGCAAGTAGCGCGCGTATCTCCCGCGATTCGCTCCATTTAACCGGAAGGTTGGTGGGAGCATGGGAAGGTGGAGGGTAAACGTGTCGGGCGTGGGGTTCGAACCCACGGCCACCGAGATTTAAAGCGAGCCAAATACCGTTACGCGGCTACGCTAAGAACCTCCGTCAGAGGTAACTACTAAAATTAATTACGAATAAAGAAAACTGAACCGGTGGTAGCATTAAAGCGCGTCCATCGTTATTAGTCATGGTCCGATCCAATTTTGACAACTGTTTGAACACGATATAGTATAGTATAGTACTATTTGTAAGTGCCTGTAATAGATTTATGTAAATAAACATGATGATAATGATTTGAATTATATCATTTTACTGGCTGGTTGGTAGGCCACTTCTTTTCCCGCAGGCCTGGGTATGGCCTGGGCGATGTAAGCCATACATCGACATTAGGCATGGGCTAACTATATCCGATAAAAGATTGGATATGTAGTATATCATTCCAAGTAAAGATATGTATCCGATTAATATATCCATATCCGCTTAATATATCCGGGAGTGAAGTAACTTTATGGAGTGAGAATATGTTTGGATCTGGGATTGATAGATAATTTCGACTTATAAATAGATCCACAGAATTAGTTTAATAATTGCAATGTAGCTCAAGACTGATATATCCGGGAAATGGTAAATCGTAATAATAGATTTCCCTTCATATTTAGCAGGCTTAGGACTGATTATAATTGTAAAAAGTATAAACAATAACAGAAAACTCTACGATTATAAGCGGTAACAGTTCATCCTTTTTGTCCCTAAGGCTGCCGTACCGCTTAAATACGGCAATGCATTAGAAGCAAACTTTAGCGTGTGCACATTATACATAAAAAAAAATATTTTCTTACAGCGCTTTTTTTGCTTAAATTCATAAACACACCCAAGTGTCAGTGACGTTCATCGCTGCGTTCGGATCACTGATATTATACTTCTGTGGTTAGGATACACTTGCATTCGATTCGGTCTTGGTCGGAGTGGGTCGGAGTTACTCGGATATAGGATATATAATTTTTTCTTAGAGGGAAGGAGTTGATATGTGTCCGCTTGTGGATATATATCCGAAGATATAGATGTATCCGGAGTTACCCAAGCCTAGAATGCACCCTGTAAGCTTTACCCCGAGTGCTGGTATTTTGCAGCTGATAAGCATTGTCATTTAATCGAACATGCTGCCAGCATTTGGAGTACGCCCATCATAGAATTAGAATAGTGTTTGTTTTATAAGTTTTTATAAGTTAGTTTAAGTTAGTTTTATACAGAAGTAGTTAGTAAATTATTTTATGAATTATGTTTCATTTTGCCGTTTTAAGAATGAAAACAACTTGACTCAACTGGTGACTCAACTGGTCGGTGAGGCCGAGGTCTAAATCTCACAGGGGGCTCTTACGCAGATTTCTTAACGAAAACCATCGCAGCTTGGTCGCTGAAATCCATATATCTTTCAATCTTTTGACTGGTGACTATAGTAAATTTCCTCCGAGGGCGGTGAAATTCTTATACTACGCCCATCAATAACTTAATCCCACTAATAAAATAATAGTAGAAATGGGAAATTGTTAGTTAATACCATCGATAATCTCATAGACCACAACTTCCGCATGGTCACCCCAATGCCCAGGGTTGCAGTGATGGCGGCGCATCCGGCGGTCGCCATGACTACCGCCCTACTCCTATACACCTATAGCTACCTGGTACTTGCTGCGAGAAATAAGGCTTTGACTACGAAAGGGAATTATCCCCCTGCTTATATTGTGTACTTATTGACATTTCTTGTTATTTTTACGTTTGTTGTTGTGTTAATTATTATTTTGGTGCAGTTAGCACGTTCTCAAATTAAAGTTTTATTTCCTCGTTGAGGGAACCCCCGTAGATTAGACAACATGTTAAGTAGTTGATCTCTGTTATTATAACGTAAATTAAACAGTTACAATAGTTGTTTTTTTTGCTCTGCAGTATGTTTGATATTTTGACATGACATTGGCAAAATCACCACTAATTGCAGTGGCAGCTTATTGAAGAAGAAGAACACAATAGATAATTATAGTAGTAGTGAGTGTAGACCAAGGATCCTGCTCCCATGCCGGCTATGGCGAAACTCATATAGAAGAGACCTTTTTTCGGTCGGACATATTGTTATATAGTTATCCAAGAGCCTTTAGCTACTTCACTGAGTATAAAGGCGAGCAGTGCTCCAGTGTTGATAAAAGGCTTAAAACCTTAGCAACTGCGGAAGAGAGCGCCCGATGTGGGGCTAGGACCTCTACTCACGATGGTCAGGCGGTAGGTACACCCCTTAAATGTACATAGGTTCTTTATCCTTTGAATTTAATTTATTTACCACTTATAGCCCTGAGAACTTTAACCTGTCCAAATCATTAAAAGAAGTCGTATAAAATATTTTATAACAATGGTAATTGTAGTAATATATGAATCATCTATTTTTCACGTTCCCTTCACAAATATTTTAGTCTGTCTAATCTAGAATGCAGACAAAAGAATAGTACCACATTTATATTCTGAATTAAGCGATGTCAGCAAACGGAAGATTTTCCCTTACCTACACAAACAAAATCTTATCAATAATTTAACAGGATGGTGAACATCAACAGTTTCACCTTTAAGCGAACTCTGGCATTCTTTGTTGTGACAATGCACTCGATGCAGTAGGGGGAAGGGCAACGCGCCTTGCTTTAGGGTAGGTCTGGCACACTAATATAAGGAGGCGTCGAGACGGGCCTCCGTATTACCCGCACTTCCATTACCATCAACACCTTACCAACTACGCTTTGTTTGCAATCCATTGCTACTTCACATCGTATCATCTCATATTTTACACTGTACAAACGAGCAATGGATACGTGCTAACCGATAGTGTCGGATATGTTTTGGCGTCGCTGTTTTAAAGTTGTAGGCGCAATGCAGCCAAATTAACGGACTTCCCGAAGAAAACAAACCCCACAGAGTGTAATATAGTTAGTTACCCATGCGGTGCGACGGTCGATATAGTTGTTTGCAGGCATTGCATGCACGTACCTGAGACGTTATGCTGCCCTAGTAAGTTACAATTATAATATTTTATATTTTTACAAAATCCTTTCAAAGTTTTATTACAGAGAAACATTACTTGTTAAGTCCCACCTACGCTATGATTTAATTAGAGTACCAGTCGACCCTGATATAAAAAGCGAAGGGCTTAGATTTTTTCTTGGTACTAGTACGAGAGAAATATTAATACTTTAATCCTATTATTTCATTAGCGAATTATGTTTAGGTTAAAAGTAACTTCGGAAAAACTTTAAATATTTAATATTGTTTTGTGAACCCATTGTTTTGTTCTCATGGGTGCTCATCCTCATTTGAAGACTCTAAAAAGTGTTGGAATGTGAGAAGCGAAGCGCTCACCGACCAATTACCTAATTACTAATCTAACTACACAACTGATTAATATTCATGCGAAAGGGTAGATGTATGTATGTATGGATGTCAGTTACTCAGTCATGCAAGAACTAACGGATCGATTTGTATGATATTTGGCAATTAAGTAGCTTAATGCTCCGTGTGGTTTCTGGCTTAGAATAGACCACCCCGTCTCTACCCATGGGTGTCGTAAAAGGCGACTAAGGGACATATGGCTGATTGATGAGCAGCAGCGTCTATTAGCCCAAGGTTAACATTTTACTGCGATCACCAATCCTTCTGCTAAGCGTGGTGATTATGGCAATATCCCTCAACGGTCCTGGCTTGTGGCTGGCTTCAGCAGTGGATGTAAACGGGCTGTTTATGATGATGAAGTAGCTTAACACCGGGAGTAGTATATAGAACACTTTTTATTGATGGCAAACATAGACGAACCATTTTCTCTGGCGCGTAGGGGACGGAATTGCTAGATGCGCGCGCATAACATAGGACGCGCGAAGTAAGCAACTCATGCGCAATGTAGGTATTAACAGATTTTTTTCTCAGGAACTCACACTCATTGTTGTCTTCTTATTGAGGCGGGGCCCTTTTTTTTTGGGGAAAATGCTTTACGCATCCATTCGCTCTCGCGGGGATCACGTAATTTGTGATCCAACAACTTTGCGCAGAGGCTATATCGTAACTAATAATGCGGGACATACTGTAAGTACTTTCAAAATTAACCAGGTTGTACGTTAACTATAACAAACATGTGTCTGGTAGTTGATCCTATTTTCAAATATACAAGTCGAAACATACATTTCAACATTGAAACTGGGAACCAGTGAATTCCAATTTACTGTAATTTTCGTTGCGTGAAGTCATAAAGTCGGCCTAAAAGTAGCATCATACACATTGTGAATGTAGCAATTATTACCTGACAAACGAAGCTGCTTAGTGTATGCCTCGTTGGTCTAGCGGTTTTATGTTTGAGCGAGGTTTTAGGTCTGAGTCCGCAAAAAAATTATGTTACTAGAAATCTTCTCTCGAGCAAATTAAATACCAGCCCGAAATCAATTACAAGGTTATAGATAAGGTCAAAAGTAACAGATTTTGTCATATTAAGTTTTACCCTAAAATAAATGGTTTCTGAATTATTTGAGATATTAATTTGTAATAATAAACAATTTAAGGATCACAACCAACAAAATGGTGTAGTTTCTGGTCATATTATTATTAACTAGCGACCCGCCCCGGCTCCGCACGGGTACAATGCTGATGTATTATACATATAAACCTTCCTCTTGAATCCCTCTATCTATTAAAAAAAACCGCATCGAAATCCGTTGCGTAGTTTTAAAGATTTAAGCATACATAGGGATATAGGGACAGAGAAAGCAACTTTGTTTTATACTATGTAGTGATGTTGATTGTTTACTATTACATAATATTGAAATAGCTGGAAATACCATCATGGTGTATTTGGTATTAAATTTTGCATATACCGAAGTCCAATTTTCTAAGAAAATCTCTAAGATCGTAACAGGAATACGTCACATTTCCAATAACCCTGTATATAATAATAATAATAATCCTTTATTTATTATTTATATACTATGACTGTTACTAAGTAAATAAGAAAGAAAGCTTTTAATGGAGACAACTCCTACGGTCTGTCTAATTTACGATGTAATTTAAATACTCTTTGTGTATTTGATGTACATTATCTTACTCTTATTCAGAGTTAAGAGTATAAATACATTAGATTAAGTAGTTTCCGAGTTTCATGAAATATTCAAGATGCCTCTTAGGTACCAGGAGAACAGGAAAACTAGGTTGTTGACTTGATATTAATGGTAGATTATGTATATGTGGCATTATTTCGTTTTATTTTTAAATTGTAATTGTAGCATAATTGGTCTTGAAAACCTGGAAGCTTTATCACTGTTCATCATCATCATCTTCAGCCCGTGAAACGTCCACTCGCAACATGGATCTGCTAATATTTTTTTTTTGTCCGGAGCGGGAAGCGAATCTTTGCCAATAATTAAGGCGAATCTTATACCTACTGCTCGGCAACGGAGGTTTATCTTTACTAATAATTACAATTGTAGTGTTTGTAATGTAATGGAAAATTAAAAGGTTTTGACGAAATGCACATTATGTTTTTATATTGGGTACTTATAACAGAAACACTTTTTTATTATCTGAGTCTATATCTATGTGAGTGTATATCTGTTCTGAGTAATCTCATTAACGTCTGAACCGATTTTAACGGGATAAATAAATACTAAATCTTCAGTTATGCGATAAGAGCTTTTCGAAGCGTACTCTAGAAACCATTGGTTTTACAACCAATTTAATATTAGCGGCATTTTGCGGTAGCCTCGATCAATGCAAGGACTACTGCTTGAGATTCGTTCCTAGTCGTAGGATTAATCTTAATACTTATGCATTAAAATCACAGAAATAAGAATAGGTTGTACTAGTACTCTTTGTGCTGTGATTATAATCGTGACTTTCACGTTTGTTATGCTCTCCTGGTACCAGAGGCGAATAAAAAACGTTGAGAGCGCTGTAGGCAATTCATCGACACCTCTATTATAAATTTACTGGCTTTTAGCGGTGTTACCCGCTTAAATCCAGTTCCCGTGGGAACTTCATAATCAAATATAGCCTATGTCATCCGGGGATAGTGTAGCTTTCTAAAAGTGACAGAATTTATTCATTACAAACATACCACACACACAAAAATACAAATCTTTTCCCTTTATAATATTAGTATCTCTAATATATAAAATTCTCGTGTCACAGTTTTCGTTGCCATACTCCTCCGAAACGGCTTAACCGATTTTGATGAAATTTTTTGTGCTTATCCGGTATCTATGAGAATCGGCCAACATCTATTTTTCATCCCCCTAAATGTTAGGGGTAGTCCACCCCTAAATTTTTATTTTTATTTTTCAGACAAAGTTAGGGGTAGATTAGAGGTAGGTGTAGGGTAGGGGTAGGGTAGTGTAGGGTAGGGGTAGTGTAGGGTAGGGGTAGTGTAGGGTAGGGGTAGTGTAGGGTAGGGGTAGTGTAGGGTAGGGGTAGTGTAGGATAGGGGTAGTGTAGGGTAGGGGTAGTGTAGGGTAGGGGTAGTGTAGGGTAGGGGTAGTGTAGGGTAGGGGTAGTGTAGGGTAGGGGTAGTGTAGGGTATGTATCGATTGAGGCAGTACGAAGTCTGCCGGGTCAGCTAGTAGAATATATATCGGCGCAACCACATAAAATAAGCATAGCAACAACACTTCATTAATGATAAACACATAAATACAATTACTCGTCTCATCAAAATAAATAAATTGTGAATCAATGCATGATTTGATAGAAACACAAATATGTTCATAAAATACTAGACTAATAAATAAGTATTCAGGATCAAATTATGATTTGTAAATCGTTGAAATATTTGTAGAAATAATTATCTGTTCACATAGTTTGAAAATTATCAAACTAAATTGTTTACTGTTTGTGAGCCGCTCGTTTAGTATAAATACGGCCGGCGGACCGATTGCAATTCAGTCTCGCTCGAGCTGCCGGACTGTACGGAGCTCCTCAATTTACTGGAATAAAACTTGAAAACCATATTATGGAGTTTTGCTGTTACTATGGATCAACAACCCTCGATAGAGAACCATCCTGATGAATGTGACGTCAGCAATGATGACGTCACACCTTATTAAAAACAACGATGCTCGTCCTTCCTCGTCATCAGAAGTGGGACTCGAAGTGATCCTTGGAACTGCTTCATCACGACCTGTTGCGACTCAACCTTGGCTTCAAGCAATGGGGTCTACGCAACAGGGGCAACAGCCGATGATCAATGTACCTATGCCGAATACGTCCATGGGTGGGGTGCCACCTTAATTCTTCATGCACATGATGCAAATGAATCAGCAAATGTTCGAGCGTTTATGCAAGAGTTGTGGGAAGAGGGCGAACACGAAAAGTCGCTCATGATCAAAAAAAAAATGCACCTCTCTAACATCCGAGGTCTGCACTCCGATCTCATACCGGTCCATCACCACCATGAGACCGAAAAACCACATCTGCTGTTCCTCATGGAGACGCAAATCAGATGTCCGGCTGACGCAGCATGCTTGCGCCGCCCGGGGTACACCCTGGAGCACAGTTTTAAGCCACGCGCTGGCGCCTGCGTGTGTGCTCGCGATGACATCTGCTGTCGGTGTCTCCGTAACATTGAGGATTCCAGTTTCTCGCTTGGAGCAGATACTCTATGCTGGTGTCTATCGGTCGCACACCGACAACATGGGGACAACCAGGTTGTTTCACTATCTTTCGGACTCGGCTGAACTGGCTCAGCTCAGGTGCCCATCGGCGCAGCTGGTTGTTCTGGGGGACTTCAATGCCCACCACCAGGAGTGGCTGTGCCCATGCCGGAGCACCGGCCATGCTGGGGGATTGGCGTGTGCATTCGCACTGACGCTTGGTCTCTCCCAACTGGTGACTGGACTGACACGGGTGCCCGACATTGATGGCCATGCGGCCGGTTGCTTGGACCTTCTGCTGACAACTGATCCAGACCCATGTCAAGTCGCGGTTTCCTCGCCGTTGGGTGGCTCCGACCACTGTCTGGTGAAATCTGTGTCTGTCTGCTCGCCACCCGATCCCGATCTCAAGGGGACTAGGCGAGTATGGCGATACAAGTCAGCAGATTGGGATGGGATGCGGTATTTCTTCGCGTCTTACCCTTGGCTGCGCTTATGCTTCTCTTCAGACGACCCAACTTGCTGCGCGGAGGCTGTTTCTGGGGTGATATGCCAGACTATGGAATATTTCGTTCCATTTTCTGATGTCTCACTCCGAGACAAGGCCCGTTCATGGTTCGGCGCTGGGTGTGATAGTACTGAAGCACATAGGCACTCTGCTTGCCGAGCGTGGGCGGATGCTCGAGCCCGCAAAGCGCGAAATGTTCGGGGGCTGAAGAGAGCCTTCAATGGTGCTGCCAAGTCTTGCAAACGTGCGCTACGCAGGGCCCGCTTTGACCATATTGGACGCATTGGAGCCACACTAGCATCTTGCCCATCTGGGAGTAAAGCTTTTTGGTTTCTTGCCAAATCGGTCGAAGCCTATTTCTGTCGGTCCTCTTTTCCGCCACTGCAGGAGCCGAACGGTTCATTAGCTCACACCGCCAAGGAGAAAGCAGACTTATTTGCATCTCTATTTACTAAGAATTCACAACTAGATGCTGCTGGTAAAAGTCCACCCAGGTTACCTCATTGGACTTCTACATTCGGCAAAAAGTGGTACTTAAACATTCTTTGCACTCTGGATGTGAATAAGGCTGGTGGTCCTGACGACATTCCTCTCCAGGGTGGGGCGGTACTTCACATCTTTCTATCTATCTTCAGATATTAGCTGGATGCTCTGGATGCATTGGGGCGTCGAGCGAAGAGTCATAGGCAATGGCTCACTTGTGGAGGCAAGTCTTCGGAGCCTCGAGTGGCCTGCCTATCGGTTTTTTATCGGTTACATTTCAGGGAGTGTGCGGAGGTTCTACATAACCTGATGCCCCCTTCACCCTTCCATCACCGGACGACTGGGTGCGGCGAGCGGTTTCACCCTTTTGTTGTTGACATTCCTTCGATACGCACGAGGCGATTTGCTTCCTCTTTCGTGGTGCGGACGGCTGAGGAGTGGAGTTCTCCTGCCGGGGTCAGTTTTTCCGGAGCGCTATGTTCTGGAGGTAAGCCTAAATTTAAACTTCGCCGTGCATCACAACCTGGTGATCAGGTAACCGTATCGGCAGAAGATGAGCCACTACCATCACCTGAAATAGAAATAGAGCCCCGTACCAAGCACATCAAGTGACGGGTTGCCTCAGCAAAAACTACGAGATCAAAGTGAAGAAGATTCATTGCCACAATAAACTGTGAGTTGAACATATTTACAAAATATTACCTTGAATTTAACTCTTTTAGAACCTGTGTATAAACACCTTCAACCTAGTTCCATACTCCCAGTAGAGCCTCTGTGTACCACGGCGAACAGGACCGCCCAGAGCACAGCATCATTCCATCCCCTACGAGAATCTCCGAGAACCCTACGAGAACCTCCGAGAACCCTACGAGAACCTCCGAGAACCCTACGAGAACCCTACGAGAACCTCCGAGAACTCTACGAGAACCTCCGAGAACTCTTCGAGAACTTCCAACACCTTACACACCTTATTAGCATTGATATTCCTAGACTAACATAGAAATGCATGTTTTTGCATAACAACAACAAGTTGCTCACAGATACCCAACTCAGAGAAAGTTATTTCTAGTATTGCAGATTTCGCGAAGAACCCTACGAGAACCTCCGAGAACCCTACGAGAACCTCCGAGAACTCTACGAGAACCTCCGAGAACTCGTCGAGAACTTCCAACACCTTATTAGCATTGATATTCCTAGACTTACACAGAAATTACTATCTGTAATAATAAAAATAATACTCCCAAATATTTATTCAGTTCTGTCTTTAAATGAATTATTTAATCTGTTTTTTAATGAAAACGTAAATAAAATTCGTATAAAGACAACCGATTGGTAAATTGTGAATACCAACTAAATAATAAAAGTAACTGGACCAAAACTTCTTGGACATGCCTATCTGAGTATGTTTCGCCGGATCGTCTCGATGAGGCCGCGTTGAAACCGGCAGTAGAATAACTCCACTGAGTTTGTTTCGCCGGATCTTCTCAGTTGGGGCGTATTGGATCCGGTGGTAGCACTAAAGCGCGTTCGTTGAGATACTTATGGTCCGTCTAAATAATAACATACTCAAAGGACAGAACTTAGATTTAATCATAGATGCAAAATAATAAAATAAAATTGTACAATTACGCGACGAGAATCAACGAGGCTGGTGCAGAGCGCGCACCGCCTGTCAGAATGGCCGTATCGGCGCAACCACATAAAATAAGAATAGCAACAACACTTCATTAATGATAAACACATAAATACAATTACTCGTCTCATCAAAATAAATAAATTGTGAATCAATGCATGATTTGATAGAAACACAAATATGTTCATAAAATACTAGACTAATAAATAAGTATTCAGGATCAAATTATGATTTGTAAATCGTTGAAATATTTGTAGAAATAATTATCTGTTCACATAGTTTGAAAATTATCAAACTAAATTGTTTACTGTTTGTGAGCCGCTCGTTTAGTATAAATACGGCCGGCGGACCGATTGCAATTCAGTCTCGCTGGAGCTGCCGGACTGTACGGAGCTCCTCAATTTACTGGAATAAAACTTGAAAACCATATTATGGAGTTTTGCTGTTACTATGGATCAACAACCCTCGATAGAGAACCATCCTGATGAATGTGACGTCAGCAATGATGACGTCACACCTTATTAAAAACAACGATGCTCGTCCTTCCTCGTCATATATAATACTAGTAAAAAATTGATCACTTTCGTTGGCGTTACTACATACTGTGAGGTAGAGGTTACTCCAATTTGGAGCTGGCATTTCTTTATTTCGATATTGAAGCAGCCTCAACTACAGTTGTTGTTTCAGCATCTATTCCGCCCGCGCGCCCCTTGTACCTTCGCGTGCCTTGTTTGCCTTATGGATAATCCGCCTCTGCCTGGTACTATTATTTAGCGAAGTGCTATAATGTATAGAAATATGAACAGTGTGTTAAAGACCGAGCTAACCTGAGGGCTAAGACAAAATGTTACTACAACGGTGCGATTGCTAGCATTAAAATCGTTAACACAAAAGTATGTTACATGCTCAGGGCGGTCGCTGGCGATGAAATTGAGAGATTATGGTTTTATTTTATTTGACATTTGTGACGTGGTTAAGCGATTCGGTATTGGTAATAGTTAAAGCCCACATTATTCACAGATCCTGTCAAACGACGTGAACTCAATGCTTGCGACTTACAATTCCATCGAATTAACGCCATCTGCCGAGTAATATACACACTAATATTAGTAAAACATTTTTTTGAGCTTTGCCCGTGGACGCAATGAATATCATCCTCATCATCATCGTCATCTTTGTGTATTACAACATAATACTGCAGTCACCAACCCTCCCGCCAAGCGTGGTGACTATGGCAAAAACCCTCCCTCGGGAGGACGCCCATGTTCAGCAGTATAGGTTGTCTGGGCTGATGATGATGATGATGTTTAGCAGTGGACTTGAACGTGCTGATAAATTATATAACTGTTTTCTACACTACCCCACACAGGTTCACTATTTTTAAATCTTTTGTAATTTAATATTGCAACTTAATTTTCTAGTGAAGGAAATTACTTTATTAAATTTAATAAGCCTTAAACGTACCATCTTGGAATATTTTCAAAGAAAACCTTTCACTTTGTAACACCAACGCACTACATAAGCCTTATTTAAGGTGATTCTAAAATATACGCCATCCCTTTAACAGTACCTAGTTAATTTTATATCCTTACTTCCTCACTATAAACTCGAAAGTAACTGTCTGTTGAAAATTACTGAACCTATTAAAATGAAATTAGGTACATAGATAGTGTACAACCTGGGAAAGGATATAGGCTACTTTTTATAGCGGAAAAAGGGTTGTAGAGGGTTGGAAGGGGGTGATGACGATTGTACGGAAGTATCGTCATTTTTTAACGGATTAGCAAGCTGAAGTCGCAATGGACAGGACACATAGGTCGAAGAACTGACGGCCAATGTAGCAGAAAGGATCTCGAGTGGAGACCACGAACTGGCAAGCGCAGCGTGGGACGAGCGCTTCCACGATGGACCGACGACCTCATAAAGGTCGCAGGGAGTCAGTGGATCTAGAAATCTATGAGGGCAACGGACAGGCGGGCAGGCGGACAGCGGGTTGATGATGATGATAATCATCAGTTTTTAAGTTAAAAGTTTGAAACTGGTTTTTTAGACAGTTGATAAATTTCCATACTAATATTATAAGACTAGTATGATAACCTCAGTAGCGTAGCGGTTTTTGGCTCGCTTTGAATCTCGGAGGTCGTGGGTTTGATCCCCACGCCGGAAATGAAATCTTTATGTATATTATAAGAAGTCTTTCCGGGTCTGGATGGTTGAGGGCCTACCCTCCGTGCCTCGGAAAGCACATTAAGCCGTTGGTCCCGATTGTTATAGCATCATCTATAACAATTGTATACCAGGGAACGGGCAGCCGTGTTTCCATGTGTGTTACAACATAACACTGCGGTCGCCAACCCGCCTTACAAGCGTGCTGACTAAGGCAAATCCCTCCCTCGGGAGGAGGCCAATGTTTAGCAGTGTACGTTGTACGGGCTGATGATGATGATAATGATATTTTTTTACAAAAAATCTTCACGCTCTCACATTTCTTCAGTTACGTCATCACTATACATTATACTATCTACCTGGTAAACGATAGGCATATATTTTAGGAGTGTCTTGTATTTATTACATACTTCAAGGTACTACCTTGACTTTATAAACTTTATGCAATAAAATCGCCTTTCAGTGATTTTATTTATAGAAATCAAAGACTTGCTTTTATATAATTTGTCTCAGAAGAGAGAAAAGGAGTGACGTAATAGCAGTATATTAGCAAATGAAATAATATTTTGTATGAATTTTTTCTAGTATTTATTCGCTGTATAATAATACGCAATTTTATAAGTAATGGTGATTAGTTTTTATATTAATATATAAGGCTTAAGAGTTTAATTGTTTGTTTGTTTTCTTGAACAAACTGGTGGTGACTATGGAAAGATACTCCCTCGGGAGTAGGCCTATTTTCAGCAGTGGATATAAAAATCCAGCTAAGTGGATTATACGCAATTTTATAAGTCTCCAGATAGTATCTTTTGTGCAATAAACTTGAATATGTTTGTATAAACTCAATATGAAAATTATTTCTTTTGTCTATGTCCTTAACTTCAGAAAACGATAGCAGCCATTTTGTGATGTCATACATCTTGTTAAGAAACATGAACGCGATCCTTTACTATTACACTTTCTGAGTCATAACGTCATCGATCTTGAACACAGATAATGTGTATAGATCAACATGGCTGACATCGTTTTCATCTCTTAATGTCAAGCCAATTTTAAAATATTTATTTAAGTGCTTTCTGGATCTCAAATAAATGCCATATTTTTTTCTTGATCTAGTAAAACTATTCTTAAGCATATAAAAATATTTTTTTAAAGTGTCAACTAGCCTATTTAGCGTCGGTATTGTTGCATCGTGACGTCATTTGTCTAGCATAAAATCTGCACTCCGGGCAACAGACTAAAACAGATCGAAGCTGCGCCAGACGACGGACATAGCTATAAACAACGCCAGACAAGCTTTTTTAATTTTAATAAACGACCCTAAAGGTTTTGTACGGCCTCGATAATTATATTTTTGGACTAAGAGGCTTAAGGATTTGATTAGAAAATGTTGATTGGGATGTTAATAATTGCGTTACTTTCATATGGTAGTAATTTGAAGTTATTAAAAGAATTCGTATAGCTGTTATTAAATTTGTTATAGGTGTTTTTATTATTTACATATCTGTTTTGTTGTTGAGCAGTGATATTTGTTTTAATATTTAAATTTAAAAGCGCCTTAGGAATGCTATAGTGCCCAGACGAACTATTTGTAGATATTAGAATAGGTACATTGTCGATAACAGTAAGTTGTGGGACATAATTATGTTTGACATTTGTTTAGAAAGTGTTATTAAATAAATAAATAAATATTGTCAATTTTTATTTCATGTTTATTAAAAATACATAAAACTAAAATTGAATGCACTGGTGAGTTAGTGGTTAAGATTAATTGGTTAGTTAGTTTGTTAAGATTGCTTCTAAGATTTGGCATTCAAGGTTCCATTCCCTGACATTCCCTGGGCTACTATTTTTGTGTACTGATTTCTCTGTTCTTTCTCTGGGTGTTCGTGAATTGTATGGTTTAAAGCGGGTCAAGTAAGTCATGAATTGTGTTGTGTTGTATGAATATTACATAATTTTTCATCATCATCATCAGCCCGTACAACGTCCACTGCTGAACAGGGGCCTCCTCCCGAGGGAGGGTCTTTGCCATAGTCACCACGCTTGGCAGGCGGATTGGTGACCGCAGTGTTGTGTTGTAATACACAGGGGAAACGCTGCTGCCCGTTCCCTGGTTCGTTTGTTATAGATGAGTTATAACAATCGGGACCAACGGCTTAACGTGCTTTCCGAGGCACGGAGGGTAGTCCCTCAACCAACCAGACCCGGAAGGAAATCTTAGAATTTACACAAAGATTTCTTGTCCGGTGTGGGAATCGAACGCACGACCTCCTAGATTTAAAGCGAGCCAATTACCGCTACGCTACGGAGGTTGTCACATAATTTTTAGGTATTAATAATTTCTATCCGTTATAATATACCACCTTGCTCCATTATAAATTATTGAAATAATCAAGATTCGGTACCCACAATTTATAGTATAGGTACGCGGGTCTCAATCGCGGTAGAATTTGTCAAATTTCTCAACGGCAAATTAAGCGGACGTAACGACATGGGTTACACCAATCAAGGTCACGAATAGACTGAAAATAAATTATTTGTACAAGTCACTAAACTTTAAAAACAAAATTCGGTACGAATACCTTCTGAAAATGAACACGTCAAAAACGATTTAATTTTAGTTACCAAAAAAAAGAAGAGACTAAAACACAGCAAAAGATGACGAAAGAGAACAACGCCGGAGTTTCTTTCTTCCTTTCTTCTCCGGGTCGTCCACTTAGGTAGCTAGTGAAAGGTTGTAGGTTAGCTAGGGTAGGATTCTCGCCTGGGTCGGATTGCTTATGTCTACCCGGCCCCCGCCAACGGCGGATCGAAGGAGTGTCCGGGGGGTTTTAGTGGTGTAATGTCCTCTCCTCGTGGTTATGACTTTAGCATACCACGCTATGGAGAGGGCGAGTCCCACATATCCCACCGCCAGCGCGTACAACTACAGCTGTATGTAAATACTTAAGTGCTGAATAAAAAAATCATTAATTCATTACCCGTCGAATATACTTATATTTCAGAAACATACACAAATTGTATCAAAAAGTATCCAATACCAATACTACCAATCAATACATACAGGTACCAGGGCAACATAAATGCATCGGAAGTACCGACGCGACGACGCGTAGGTGCGCCGCCCAAACGAGCGCTGATTAGATCGGACGTCCGTCGGTGGACGCATCACCGGGATAGGGTTTACAGGCATCAAACGTTGATGGATAATTTCCACGTTTTCATATGCGCCTGGTAATTGTGATACGAGTGTACGATGATTTTGATTGTGTATGTGTGTGTATTGATATTGAGCTTCCCTTTTTCTCTATGCTAGCTCAATAAGTGTGACAGAGATAGCAATATACCTTTTTAAACTACTTTTTATTTCCTTTCTTTATATATAGGTATTTTTTTTTAATTGAGCCTTACATTATTCAACCTATATGTAGGTATAATCTATACGGGAGTGGGGTACATGGGCCCCGCTCCCTTCGAGGCTGACCCATGAGGAGTAGGGACGCCTCTACACTCCGGGCTTCCCTATAATTCTCCAGGGCCACACTAACAGTGGCCCATTTGCCCGGCCACTGTTAGTGTGGCCCTGGAGATCCTGCGGTACCATATTGGCCGCGGGTGCCGTCGGGGGGCCGGATTGCTCATGCGTACCCGGTCCTCTCCTCGTGGTATGAGTTAAGCATACCACGCTATGGAGAGGGCGAGTCCCACATATCCCACGCCAGCGCGCGAATTCGCGGCGGTGGGAATGCGTGAATGCATTTCCCCCCGGACAAAAAAAAGGTATAATCTATACAATAAATTAACAATTTAAGTGACAGTTTGTAATGGGAAAATAACAGATTGTAATAAACAAAAACACCATTCAAATAATCTTGGTTTGGTCTGGTCAGTTCCGTATAGTCTCAATAACGGCTGGAGCGATTTTGACGGGATTTGAATTGTTATCTAGCTTATCAAACACAACAACAAACTGTATTGATTTTTTTCTATATATTGTTTGTCAACATATTTCCTAAGAGATCACCGTCAGCGCATATACCTGATGGTAAAATAATGTTTGATATCAGTCCAGTAGTTTCCGAGCCAATTAAATATTTTGCCTTTATAATATTACTAGCTATCCTCGGGCGGTTTCCTCCGCGTAACTCCGGTTCCCATAAGAACTTCGTAATTAAATATAGGCTTCCTCAATAAATTTGTTATCGAATACTGCAAGAATTTTCAAATCGGACCAGAACTTCCTGAGATTAGCGCTTTCAAGCAAACAAACAAACTCTTCAGCTTTATAAGCTTTTTCTAGAATCCCACGCACGGTTTCACCCGCGTAGTTCCCGTACCCGTGGGAACGTTGTAATAAAATGTAACCTCCTCCGTCCTCAATAAATGGACTATCCAACACTAAAAGAGTTTTTGAAATCGGACCAGTAGTTCCTGAGATTAGCGCGTTCTAACAAATAAACAAACTCATTAGCTTTATATATTAGTATAAGATTGTAAAGACTACCTATGAGGATGCGGTCACCAACGCGCCTGCCAAGCCTGGTCACTATTGGAAAAACCCTCTATAGAGGCCCTTGTTCAGCTGTGGTTGTAAATCTGCTAATAAAATATTAAACTGTAGTCTCTTGGCTTCCCGCGCGCGGTTTCACCCGCGTAACTCCCGCTCCCGAGGGAACTTTATAATTAAATATAGCCTATGCCACTCAGGGTGAATGTAGCTTGCCAATGGTGAAAGAATTTTTGAAATCGGCACAGTAGTTTTGATTTTATTCATTACAAACATACACACAAAAATACTAATCTTTCCTCTTTATAATATTAGTATAGATATAGAAATGTTATGTCTATCATAAGCGATTAGTAGATACAAATTCGGTAGCTAAAACTTAAAAAGCAATTACAAAACGCCAGACAGCCACATTCGATCTGATGTGCAAGAGACTGCTCCGTTATGGTCCAGTGAATAACACTTTTTTTCCCAATTCTGTGCTTTGGTGTCGAAACCTTGGGGCCGTCGGGTCCGAGAGCCAAATCAATTTATAAATACCTCGCAGCGGCCCTCTTTAGTGCGGCACGTTCTCCGAGTGCTGGTTTTTACTTTGCACAGCAGTTAAGCATTGCCATTCAACGGGGTAATGCTGCCAGCATTCTGGGAAACTTGCCAAGTAGAATAGATTTAGTATAAGTGGTAGTATTTTATAAGTTAGTTTTATTTTAAATAAGCTACTATATGTATTTTATTCATGTAATAAAAGATCACATTTGAAGAAAAAAAAAGTGAATAACATTTAAATTTATTTTAATCAACACTAGATTTTCGAATAAAAATATTCAATCGGCGGTCTTATCGCAAATAACGATTTCTTCCACCTTTGGATGGATTCACTGATGTAGCTATCGAAGGGCTGGGCGTAGCCCCCAAGCTCGGGGGACGCAAATCCTTATTGCCTTTTTAATCTATACTTATATAAAAAGCTGCAGAGTTAGTTTAATCTGAGGAACCACAAAATCTTTCAATGTTAGATAGTCCATTTATCTAAGAAGGCTATAGGCTATTTTCCAATATAAAGACTAAAATATAATTAAAATAATAACTTAAATACTTGTTTAATTTAAAAATTTATAAAATATGATAATTATAGATAATAATACTAAATACTAAATTATTGTTTTGATAATTATTGTTTGAAGTGCCTGTAATAGGTTTACGTAAATAAAAATGATTTTTATTTTATTTTATTTTATAAAGTTTCAATAAGAACAACGGCGGGTCAAGCCGTACGCGGAACTAATAGCTACAAAAAATAAAAATGTTCAATCGGCGGTCTTATTGGAGACAGCGATCTCTTCCTGTCAACCTTTGGACGGAATTCAGATGAATATGAAGAAGCAAGAAGGGTTTTTTTTTCGGATGCACTTTCGTAGGTAGCCACGAGGCTTTTGCTACTTCACCGGGCATAAAGGCGAGCAGAGCTCCAGCTTTGATAAATAGTTTAAAAACTACAATCTAAGCAACCTGCGCAAGAGGGCGCCCACTGTGAGGCTTGGACCTCGACTCAGGGCGGTCGCTGGCGATGAGATTGAAGGATTATGACTTTTAGTATTTTAGGGGAGTTTTGTGCAACTGTCGCTCTACTTTACAGTTCGCGGACCTCTCGGACTTCGGGCCAACGAGGGCATCGGATGAATTCGGATGGTTGCAAGAAGGGTAGCATTAGGAATAGGTGATAAAGAAGCTGGTAAAATAGAAGAATGCCATGAAATAATGAAATTACATAAATGGCCCTTTAATTAAGTTGCTTTATGGCTTTGAAATTGACACCTACGTAAATTACCCCGAGACAAGCTCCATCAAAGTAAAATGTCTCGAACTATTGATTGAAACGTGAGTATATCTGAATAATCAGCTTAATAAGGAACAAACTTATGTGTGAAGGGGTTGCTATGGGGTGGCCAAGCACGCGTCTTACCCCAGTAATTATCGACTCACTTATGTTGATGCCGAGGGTTGGGAAACAATTGACGAAGGCTTAATCACCTTGTACTAAACAATGCTTTCTAGTTTGTCTGATTCATTAATAAATGTCTATGAGTGGTGTAAGATGACACTCGCGACAAGAAGAGAGTGAAGTTTTATTTAAAACAAGCGACCCGCCTGGCTTCGCACGGGTGCAATGCTGATGTATCAAACATTCCTCTAGAATCACTCAATCTATTAAAAAAAACCGCATCAAAATATGTTGCGCAGTTTTAAAGATCTAAGCATACATAGGGACGGACACACAGGTAAGCGATCGAGCGTTGTTTTATACTATGTAGTGATTTTTGGCAGATTAGATGAATATGATGATAATTCCTGCGCACGGTTTTACCCGCGTTACTCCTGTTACCGGAGGAACTTTTTAGTTTTTTTTCTTTTTAAGATTACTAGCAGAGTTTTTGCAGTCTACTAGTATTCTTGTTAACCAGGATCTATCAGGGTGAAACCACTCAGGACAGGTAGTATATTATAATTGTAATTATTTATAATATTATTATAGATAATGAATGTTAGAGTTTTAATTTGTTACCATAGAGGGCAACACTTATAGTTTTATATTATTTTATTACATACTCCGTGTCTTGTCTGTGGCCGAAGTTCGTGAAATAAAAACACAATAAATGAATTTGCTTGTATTCATTAATGACTAATAGAGAGGCGTATATTGAGATATATCATTGGCGACGAGGATGATATAGACATAACATAGATTAATTGTTATAATTTATTTATATTGTTAGCTAGCCACGGGTTGTTTTGTCTATAGAATGCCAAAATTCATTTATTGCTGAAATGGTTGTCTAAAAAATAATCATACCTAGTCATTTTAGCAGCCGAATCAGAGTACACAGTGGCACACAACTATTTGGGATGCAGTCGCTAGCCGGCAGGCGTATTCACTGTTCTTTTGTGTCTGCCACTCTGCCTGTCGGCAGACTAATTGATACCGGACTACGCTTTTTACCCGACCAGCCTTTTGATTACTAATCCGAGGGGTGGCATTTCAATCTTACGGTGACTGTTTAAATCAGTGAGTTTCGCTAATTTGGTTTGGCATGCTTTTGCTTGGGATACGACATTTGTATATATATGCTTGTTATATTTAGAATTAGCTGTGGTCTGTTGCTTTAAATCAATACCCCAACGTCTACTGCTGAACATGGGACTTCTCCCAATGAAGGTTTTTTACCATTGTTAGTAGTATTATTTAATATCACATAGAGAAAAACGCTGCTGCCCAGTTTCCAATACACAATTGACAAAGATGATGTTATAACAATTGGGGCCAACGGCTTAACGGGCTGTCCATATCAATCCCTTAACCAACCAGACCCGGAATGAATGCTTTTAACTCAAGAATACTAGTAGACTGCAAAACCCTGCTAGATATAATTTAAAAAAACTCATAGTTTTATTATCCGGCGTGGGGATCGAATCTATGATCTCCAACTTTTAAAGCGAGACTTAAACCACTACACCACGGAGGTTGTATGACTCACCTAATGTCATTTATCTCAAGTTCATAAAAAACCCCAATTTTAGCTTAGCACGAGGGGTTAACCAGAATAGTATTAGTGTACACTGTATATCACTCTAAAAAACAAATTAGAATTTTGGCCTTAGCTTTACTAATATGCTGGGTCACCATACGGTGAGTGCCTGAATTTTAGGTACCTAAACTTAGTGCCTTAAGTATAACTAAGTTCGTTTTTCTTTTCATGGATAAAATACATATATATGTTACGGCTAATAGCCGAAGTGCGGCTACACCTAGGTTTAGCCGGATACAACTAGGTGCAGCCGACAACTTGCGGTTAAACTTAGGTCAACCTTAATAAGTTCCTATAATTTCCTCTAAGTTAACTCTAAATTAAACAATACCTATGCAAGGGACAAAAAGGTGTTGGGGTGGTTAAAAAAAAATAACCTAAATCTAAACTAATGGAGTCGAACAGGGACTTATAAACGCATGTGGCCGACTGCACCTAGTTGTAGCCGGCTAAAACTAGGTGTAGCCGCACTTTGGCTATTAGCCGTAACATATACAACAAAAAGCCAAATTTTTTACTGTGCTGTGTGTGATTACAAAAGTTGTTTCTGAGGCCTAGTGTATACCAAATTTCTATTTTATCGCCATACAGAAAAACTATTTGTGACAGTAATTCTGAGTCTAAGGCCGCGTCCTGGAAGCCAGCGAGCGGCCGGTGCGGGTCTATTAAAGTTCATAGATTTGTGTGAAGCTGTTCTCGACGACACGCGGTGCGGGCGGCAGGTTTTCCTTAGGCACGGCCGCGCCGTCCGCTCCGCCCGCTGGCGTCCAGGACGCGGCCTAAGTGTGCTTCGTGCCTTTAAATCATGAATTGGTTTTTAAACCTTATAATAAAGCACAGATCACAAAGTTACAAGTAAGGCAATAGATACCTAAATACATAACCTCGGTTATATTGTAACACAACCTAAGTGACAATAGCCATAAAGTTTGAAAATTAAATATAGCAAATTGATATTAGCCCTTTACTACACAAGTAAAAAACATTTTTCTTGACGAATGAAATGACACCTTATTTGCTACTATAACTTACGCCGTTATACTGTCACCGAATAAATATCACTTGGTACCAGGGTATCAGAGTTAAAAAGCGTTCTAAATCGCTTCTCAATTACTCTCAGAGTCACCCTCATTGAGCCTGATCACAAATTACCCTATAAACTGTGCGAGTACCACGCTAAGCATAGTGTGAAGGACAGCCGCACAGTGGATCGTCCCCATACAAGAGGTTGGACATAGAAACAAAAATTGAAAAAGTATTTAATTTGAAAAAAAAATATATACAGTCGCATTTCTCTATTGAAGAGCAACAAAAATGATTACTACGCGTTTTTTATTTGACCGGCACTTCACGAGCAAATCGATGAAAACTCTTATTTTTGTATGGAAACGAACACAAAAATGTCTGTATCTCATGATTCCCTCCTTGTTTCGATTTGCGGTTTTCATTACTGTTATTTACCTACTTTATGCCACATTTTCTCCAAAGACACATGGTGCCCCCAGAGGGCCCCTTCCGAAATATTTTTCCTATAGCAACTATCTTTGTTATTGTATTACTGACGGAATAGAGGTACATTTGGTATACTTATTACCGAGAATTAGTTAGCACTAAGCAGTTCCTTAAATAACAGGTGCATTAGTGAATAATTTAATGACTTATTAAGGCTTTTGTTGTAATATAACAAAAGCCTTAATAAGTCATTAAATAACGACAACCAGTACTAGCTTAATCTAATTAGTTATTGTAATTACTGAGAATTACACATAATTAAGAAAGTAAATGAAGAAAAGGCGCATTAGTATGTTCTATATATTGAAAAAAAATATCGCTAATGAGTTGTGACATCGTATTAGTTAGCTAATAACAAGTCGAAAAGAAAAGTTTTATGATGAATATGAAAATATGTATTAAAATCTTTTTAATGCAACATGACACTATAAAATATCATTAAACCTTATAGTAAATTACAATTAAACCTATAATAATTTAAAAATAAAAAAATAAACAACTACCAATAACTAAATTAAAAATATTAAATATAATAAAAAATAAATAAATTAATACTACTATTTAGTTACTAACTATTAAATAACTATAAAGCTTAAACTACATTTTCTTCATCTTCATCATCATAATCATCATTGTCGTCATCTTCTTCAATGATCAACTATATTCCGAAACTGCTTCAACTATTGTATCAGTTGAAGTGTCAATGAGCTCCAATTCACTCCGATCAGGTATGAGCAAATCGTCCAGTTCTCTAAATGAAGATTTTTTAACTTTATTGGTCATCTTCGGTCGTAGGCTCGTAAGAAGAGGATCGGAAGATAACAGAAGATTATGAAGAATGTCTTCATTAGTGGCGATGCTACTGTGCTTCCGTGTATGATTTTCTCGAAATTTACGAAAATCCTTGTTTCTTGCTTCCTCACACAAAAAACCTATAGGCACTACTGATAGGTGCTCCACTATCTGCGATCCATGAATCAGCAATTTGTGTAAACTAGATGGCATGTTATACCACGGATATAACTGCACGAATAAATTTGCTGTTTCATCACAATATAATTTGAATTTTTGAATTTGAATTTTTTCGCCTGAAGAAATGCATTGCAAAATTACGGCGAGTCTTCTAATTAAATTGACGTCTAATTTAGTAATATCCGCAGTCATTTCAGGGTTTGCAAAAAACCTTCTAGCAGCATTTCCAGTGTTTGTATTGCCACTACCCTGCTTAACAACATCTAGAAGTAAGCCTGTCTTTCTTCGGAAAGCTGCTTGAATAGCTTCTTTCTTATCTTTAACAATTTGTTTGTTGTCGTCACCTTTTGCTTGCCATGATTTTATGTCCATTTTGTAAGCAATGTGTAATAAACATTCCATAGAACGAATCCAAGCATGCAACGAACTAAATCCATGCTTGTATAAATCTTCATTCACATGTTTAGCTCTCACTTCTTCCAAATTATTCATCTCGCTTGGGCGAGCTTTGCACAAATCACACACTGCTGCTGATGTTCCAGATATTATTGAATGCACTTTACCATCAATCATGGTTAACCACAGATTGTGCGTAAGAGTAGCATAGCCGCAATCAGTTGGGATCAGTCCACGAATCTCAGTCTCAAATATCTCCATTTCAGCGTTCACGTTTGCCTCCGTTTCTTTCATAAACTTAAATGAAATCGGACGACAGTATGTGGTTGACGATGGCCGACTATTCTGCCACACTGTGATTCCACTAGAAGTCAATAACTTAAGAGGTACAAGAATTGCCATAAATACACTGCATAAATCTTGTTCACTGGTTGTTGTCCTTTGATGATAAATGCTTTGACTCGAAACTCCATCAAAACCCCATTTACTGTGAAGCACAAGTTGTTCACCAGCATCAAAATTCGATTCAAGTGAATCGACCAGCCTCCTAACTGTGAGATCAAGGAGGGCTTGGAGCCGTATCTTTGCGGAAGTATCAGTCACAGTTACGTCTTCTTTTGCCGGGTAACACTTAAGCTTTTCTTTCACTAACATGTAATAGCTTGGGTATTTCGTATGACCTTCTTTAAAACTAAAGTCCCTAAGTGTGATGTAACGCCATTTGGATAACTGCATGCTAACATAAAGAGCAAGGGCTTTGTGAGTAGGAACTTCATGAAACAAAGTATTCTGTTTAGTTTCCAGGACATTCAAAACTGTTGAGACGTGTTCAGGATTTCCCAGCAAATGTTTCATTATTCTGGCCACATCATTTTTTCCGGCAGACTTAAGTGCACTTTCAACAGTATGTAAAAGCTCATTTGGACGACTGCAACTAGCAATATTTTCATCAACACGTCTTCTTTTCTGTCTACTCGATAGATCTTCAAAGTGTTTGCGAGGAGAAATATATGTTGAAGTTGATGCATCCGATTTTGATGGACTGATTACCTCTTCTGCCTCATTTTCAGCTTCTTCAGTGGGAACAATATTTTCCTTAAAGCAATTTGGCCAAATTATATCGGAACTTAACCACTCTCTGTTCTTGTTCATGAACTTGTCGACTGACCTTCTTGATCGCACCCATTTGGAGTAAATCCGATAGCAAAATCGTCGACACCAGTTCTTTAGATCCGACACATCATTTTCACTTAACTGGACGTTACTATTCGACTTCAATGTGTTAAATAAATCATCATAGTCACGAAGGTCTTTATGATTACAAAGAGCAACATAAAGATCTAGATAAGTAGAAAAGCCACGGAAAGCCATAATGACAACACTTAGTAGAGGAAGTATATTTGCAAAACACACACATATTTAAAGGGCAGCAAGTTTGCAACTAGCAATGAACTTGATAAGCTAATGATGACATGAGCCAATCACAACAACTATTTGTGGTTCACACAAATAATTGTCCCGGGTGGGAATCGAACCCAGAACACCAGGTCTCAGAGGCATCTATCGTAACCACTGAGCCACCGGCAATTACAATAACTAATTAGATTAAGCTAGTACTGGTAGTCGTTATTTAATGACTTATTAAAGCTTTTGTTATATTACAACAAAAGCCTTTATAAGTCATTAAAGTACTCACTAATGCACCTGTTATTTAAGGAACTGCTTAGTGATAACTAATTCTTGGTAATAAGTATACTAAATGTACCTCTTTTCCGTCAGTAATACAATAACAAAGATAGTTGCTATAGGCAAAATATTTCGGAAGGGGCCCTCTGGGGGCACCATGTGTCTTTGGAGAAAATGTGGCATAAAGTAGGTAAATAACAGTAATGAAAACCGCAAATCGAAACAAGGAGGGAATCATGAGATACAGACATTTTCGTGTTCGTTTCCATACAAAAATAAGAGGTTTCATCGATTTGCTCGTAAAGTGCTGGTCAAATAAAAAAAGCGTAGTAATAATTTTGTTGCTCTTCAATAGAGGAATGCAACTGTATATTTTTTTTTTTCAAATTAAATACTTTTTCAATTTTTGATTCTATGTCCAACCTCTTGTATGGGGACGATCCATTGTGAGCCGTGGAGAACAGAATAGCGAGCAAGAGATATGACTCCCTGGTAATTATTATGCTGAATTCCATAATGAAGCTTACAATTACATTATTCATGTAAAACCCCATCAGCGATAATTGAGAAGAAATGGATTATTTGGGTTTTCTGGTAGATTTAAGCACAATTACAGAGAAAGAACATAACGATGGAAAAACAATTGTTATTTAATTTGTTCTTTGCCCTCAGGAAATATTCTGCGACTCCAATTTGGGTATATTTTTAATGAAATGTATGATTGGACTAATCTATAAAAATATATAAAGCTGAACAGTTTGTTTGCTTGAACGCGCTAATCTCAGGAACTACTACTGTGATTTGAAAAAATCTTTCAGTGTTAGATAGCCCATTTATCAAGGAGGGCTAGGAGGAAAGGAAATTATGGAGTTCCTACGGGAACAGGAGTTACGCGAGTAGAACCGCGCGTGGAAAGCTAGTTATCAATAAAATGATATATGTATAGTTTGGATCTGTATTGGTGATTCTGTGATTACGGCAATTGCTTCTGAAACTTGATGTTCAAGGTTCGATACCCACCCGTGCCAATTATTTGTAAGCGTCGGTATGCTTTTTGTCCGCGAATTTAGTCTTAGAAGAAGTCTTCCACGACACAGGCATACTTTGCATGTTTCTTGTCATTTTTACGACTTACAAAAAAAATTATACTATTTTTATATTAAACAAGCCAACAATTTTCAGTTAATAATTAGATGTTAAAGAGATGAACTCCTATCCCTTTAACAACCATTTTTATAACTAAAGATCGTCCTACACAAAGTGCAGATTCTAACTATAAGGCCTTTTTTTTTTTTTTTTTTTTTGTTGTCCGGGAGGAATTGCATTGACGCATTCCCACCACCGCTGCAGCGTATTCGCGCGCTGGCGGTGGGATATGTGGGACTCGCCCTCTCCATAGCGTGGTATGCTAAGGTCATACCACGAGGAGAGGACCCTACACCACTAAAACCTCCCGGACACTCCTTCGATCCGCCGTTGGCGGGGGTCGGGTACGCATGAGCAAACCGGCCCCCCGACGGAACCCGCGGCCAATATGGTACCGCGGGATCTCCAGGGCCACACTTACAGTGGCCCATTTGCCCAATTATAGGGACGCCCGGAGTGTAGAGGCGTCCCTACACCTCATGGGTCAGCCTCGAAGGGAGCGGGGCCCATGTTCCCCACTCCCCAAGGCCGAGCCTAGGGCGGTAGGCGGCGGGATTCTAACTATAAGGCCTCTTAATTTAAAAACATGCATAGTTAGTCTCCGGCAATCAGTCCCATACACCCTTTATGGAAATCCTAAATGTAAATGAGAGGTGTCAGGCGCCTGCTGCGAAGCTTAACTCCTGCTGAAATAAAAATCCAACACTTGGCTAATTTATTTATGGTGGGTTGAACCGGCAGAGCTAAAGGTACTTTAGCTAGGTTTCCCTTTGAGTTATAAGTGTCGATTTAAATTGTATTCATAGTAATATTATAAGAAGAACAAATTTCATTGTTTATAATGTCTGTCATGTAAATAATTAAATCAGTTGTTACTTTGCGGAAATCCATACTGATCGAGATACCAAAGATTCTGCGCCCTCCTAGGAATACGATTATATCACCATCAGCCCGTACAACGTCCACTGCTGAACATGGGCCTCCTCCCGAGGAAGAGTTTTGCCATAGACACCACGCTTGGCAGGCGGAGTGTTGACCGCAGTATTATGTTGTAATACACAGGGAAACGCTGCTGCCCGTTCCCTGGTATACGGTTGTTATAGATGATGGGACCAACGGCTTAACGTGCTTTCCGAGGCACGGAGGGTAGTCCCTCAACTAGCCAGACCCGGAAAGAAATATTAGAATTTACACAAGATTTCTAGTCCGGCGGTGAGATCGAACCCACGACCTCCGAGACTTAATAATTACGATTATATAGGTTTTAATAATTAGGACTAACGGCTTAACGGTGCTTTACGAGGTACGGCGAGTTGTCCCTTAACCAATCAGACCCAGATAAAGTCTTATATTTTACACAAAAGATTTCTTGTCTGGCGTGGGAGTCAAACCCACGAACTCCAACTTAAAGCGAGATTTGTACCGCTACGCGCAGTTTCATTCGATTTATCAGCATACCTTATGATGCTCCGAGGGGACTCTAAAACAAAAATGAAACACTTGTCGGGTCTTCTCATGCTCATAATTATTATTATATTTTTCAGGCATTTTATTGTCCTTTTGCATAATATGCATTATTTCGAGCGGGACAGCGCAGCTGCAGTGGTGCAAAAGTGCATCCCATATTTGCTGAATTAACACTAGATATTTTGTCTTTGAAATTAGGATAGATATAGAAAACTGAATCTGAATATAACTACAGAATAAACAGATTACTACTGGGAAGTCCATGAGTCGGTAATGTTTATCGATCCAGTGCAGTATACCAGGAAAACATGAAACACAATTGTTAAACGCCAAATGGATTTTAATTCGCTGTCTGCTGTTCGTTAAGCAATTTCTAGAAATTTATTAAGTTTTTGCATAATACTAAAAACATTTCACAATCCATCTATTGCATAACCATGTTACAGTATATCTAGATAGTGCTATGTATGAAGTTAGCTAAAGTTACGGATGGCCGGACATTTAGGTAAAAAAGCCGGACACTCCACATTATTGGGGATTTTGTGTCTCTATATTACTAAGTACGACCGAAAAAGTATATAATATCCAGTTTTTTTAATTATTACCTGCATAAAGGAGCTTGTGTGACTGCAGACTGCGGGAGCGACCGCGACAGTCGACTCGCCTGCATTCGGCGCTCGCTTGTATGTGAAATGTAAAAAAGTCTAACTAAAGCCGACAAGCCGGACATCATCGTTTATTTTGACTGAACACAATCAAAAAGCCTAACTGTGTCCGGCTTTATCCGAACACCACGCAACGCTAGTTACAGTAATGGTTTTCAGCTTATATAAAATTCATAGAACTATACCGATCAAGCGCATGTACTAGGATAGTATGAATGCCGAAGTATTATAAAATCACGAGATGGAAGTAGTGGTGGCTTACGGACAATCTGCCGTCTGCCGCCAGCCGTGAGGTTGCGCTCAAATTATTTATAGTGAAGGGCTGCGCTCGGGGTGGCGAATGAATCATTAAGTTGCACGTAGGATTGGGTTTCGCAATGAAACTTTATAAGGCACGAAAAACCTCGCATGTCGAAACCATGTGTTATTTTAGTGTACTCACTAAATAGAATGTCATTCTCGTAGATTGGCGTCGTGTTTCAAAATAAACCAGAAGGAATTTTACTATTTTTTTAAGTCTTTAATTACAATAACATTCAATCGCAACTAGATACTGCAGGATTTACTCGAGTGGAACTTACAATCGGCTTAAATAACCCCCGAAGTTTTCGAAAATACGTGCTGAAACAAAAATATTTTTAATTAGCACCTCTTAAGATAAAAATAGCTTTTAAGTGGCAGTATTCGGTCATATATGCAACACCTCAAATCATTTAAAAATATTAGTAATAGGAACCTGCGTGGCGTAATGAATAAATGTCGTTTTATGTTTCGTAGGTCGTGTGTTCGATCCCTACGCTGGACAAGAAATCTTTGTGTTAAATAATATTATGTTTTCCCAGTCTGTTTGGTTGAGGGAATGTTCTTGGTGCCCAGGAAAGCTCGTTAAGCCATTGATCTCAAATGTTATAATTCTAGCAATTGTATGCCAGGAAACGGGCAGGAGCGTTTCTCTGTGTCAAAAACTTACAATATAATACTGCGGTCACAATTTTTTTCATTTTTTTTATTTTCCAGGGGTAAATGCATTTACGCATTGCCGCTGCGGCGTATTCGCGCGCTGGCGGTGTGATATGTGGGACTCGCCCTCTCCATAGCGTGGTATGCTAACTCATACCACGTGGAGAGGACCCTACACCACTAAAACCCCCCGGACACTCCTTCGATCCGCCGTTGGCGGGGGCCGGGCACGCATAAGGAATCCGGCCATAATACATAATACTGCGGTCACTAACCTGCCTGCAAAGTATGGTGTCAGTGGCAAAATCTTTTCCGGGAGGAGCTCGTACGCGTCTGTCGTAGAGCATGGAAACGGCGCCATACATTCTTAAACTCTGACTATTGTACAGAAATTAACCTTAAGTTTCACTCACAAATATATGACATTTGTCATCTATGTAATATTATAAAGAGGCTAATTTAAATTAAAGCTAACTTATAAAATACAGATTAGAATTAAGATTGTTTGTTTGTATTGAATAGGCTCCGAAACTAATGGCCCGATTAAAAAAAATATTTTACCGTTGGAAAGCTTCACTAACTCCGAATGACATAAGCTATATTTAATTATTAATTTCCCACGTGAATTTATAATATATAATTTATTTAAAAGTAAACGTATACTACATAGAATAAAACAAAGTTGCTTCCCGCTGTCTGTCTGTCCCTATGCATGCTTAGATCTTTAAACCCATAGTTTAAAACTACGGATTTTGATTAGGTTTTTTTAATTGATCGAATGATTCAAGAGGAAGGTTTATTAATATTTCAGCATTGTACCCGTGCGAAGTCGGGGCGGGTCGCTATGAGTGATATTTAACTTCAATGTTTAAATTAAAAATAGATAGTTATTTAGCAACGAATGCGTTCATAATTGCAACTATATCCATACTAGGTAACGCTAGTTATCGACTTGTAATTGTTTTCAGCTTATGACGAAGTATTATAAAATCACGAGATGGAAGTAGTTGTGGCTTACGGCAATGTGCCGTCTGCTAATAAGAAGGAACTTAATTTAATATTTAACTTTAAAGGGTTAGTTAATCAACAAATCAATATAATGTAATGTCAATAGTATATTTTTATTGTAATCCTTAGTGAGTTAAACTACAAAGGGATAGTTATTTAACAATAAATGCCTTCATAATTGCTGTAACCGATAGTTCAGAAAAACAATTCAATATTGTAGATTGGTATTCGAATATAATAACTGTTTGACTTTAAGTTTAGCAACATCGATCATCTTGCTAATTCAACGAATTGTTAGAGTCAACTATTTTAGACTATCGCACCATCTTAGTGCGATGGTTAAGAAGAATCTATCAAGCTTTGAGGATCACCGAATCTAACTATAAATTATATTAATATAGCACTGGTTATTATTTTATTACAAGCTTCCTACGCGTGGTTTAACCTTAAAATATAGTCTAAAGCCTTTCTCGATAAATGAGCTATCTAACACTGAAACTATTTTTCAAATCGGACGAGTAGTTTCTGAGGTTAGCGCGTTCGAACAAACGCTTCAGCTTATTATATAGGTAAGTATAGAAGTAGATATAGATTAATGATTTTGGAATATAATTAACATACTTACATTTAAATTAAATCATCACACACATCATCAATTTAATCATGAAGTCTGGCTCGAAAGTACTATGTGTAAAACAGTTTTTTTTTACGAATGCTGGAATAACATTAGGATTGAATATTCTAGGATTTAAAAAAATATTAAAACATTGCCTACCCCGAAGGGCGTTTTGCCATATTCATCAATCTTGGCAGACGGGTTGGTGACCGCAGTTAGGGAAACGCTGATGCCCGCCCCCTAGTTTTGTTATAGATGATGTTATAACAATTGGGACCAATGGCTGCTTACCAGAGCTCGGATAGTCCCTCAACCAAACAGATCTGAACAGACATGTTAGATATTTCTTCATCACAGAGATTTCTTGTCCGGAGATCGAACCCACGACATCTGATATCTAAAGCGAGTCTAGTAACAGGCACTTAATATGTCACTCAATAAACCCAGCAGTAACACATACGCACGACTGAAGACGCGGAGATCATAAAATTCATAGATGTATGCATTACACAAATGTACGTGAGCGACATGAGAATTTGTTCCGAATTTAAACCGCATCGTTTGTTCCATGTATCCGGCGTCATTTCCGTGTGTCGAGTGAAGCTGTTTACGTCAGTGGTACCAGGCTGACAGTATTTTGAGGAGTTTTATGTAATATACATCTACAGAACATTTTATTACATAGCATGAATAAACTTCCCATTGAGCCTGGTTTTTTAATACTATTGGTCACCCAGAGGTCGTTTATTTTTTGTTTTTAAAGATGACTAGCAGAGTTTTGCAGTCTACTAGTATTCTTGTTAACCCCTCGTGTTAAGCTTAAATGCTTGTGTTACGAGTGGATCCATGTCGGTAGTGCAATGGGTGGGGTTCGAACCGGCGACCTCAAGATCACAAGTCCGATGCCCTAGCTTTGGCCTGTGGGCCAATTGCACGCAGCGGGTCGTGAGCGCTCTGAGAGTTCGGTACAACAATGCCTTCAGGATGTTGATGGGACTGCCTCGTTATTGCAGTGCGTCAGCAATGTTTGCACAAGCACAAGTGGATGGATACTATGCAATAATTAGGAAAAGAGCAGCATCGCTGATGCGGAGAGTGAGGGACAGTCCCAACAGCTACCTGAGGGTGGTTGCTGAGCATATTGAGAGGCCTATATGGAGGCATTGGATCCGCCTACATAAAGGATAATTTTAATGTTAAGCTAGTTTGTATTTTTGTGTATTACTAATTTAGTTCTTAAGTACCTGTGTATTACTAACACTCTATGGACTATTTTGGTCTGAAATAAATTATTATTATTATTTGTGCTACGGCCGCTTCAATTTTATTTTGCAGTTAGAAAATAATGCGGTTGTTGGGCTCCGTGGCGTTGCAATAAAAACCTCGCTTAAAATCTCGTAGGTCGTTAGTTCGATCCCAATAGACAAGAAAATACAGGTGAAATACCACCAACTTTTTGGCTTCGGACTAGAACATAAACTTTGCTCAAGGGAAAATTTCTAATAACCTAATTTTTCACCTGATCTGGGACTCGAGTTTAGGACCTCGCTCCAGTAAGTATAGGTTAACTAATATTAAGTGGAGCGAACATCTGAATTATGTATTTTGTGTAGGAACTCAGGTTCTACATCTGGGTAATAATAAGTACATATATGTATGTACCAACATAATTACAGGCTGTTTAATGTACAAACAAATTACGTAGCTGTCTTATACAGGGTGTCCCAAAAGATTACGTAGCTGGGAAGGGGGGTGATAGGGATGGTCACAAGCGTCACCAGAAAAATATAAAAAATTCCCTCTGGGTGTTTAAAAAAATAAATGGCATTTTTAAAAGACTAAAAATTTTACACCTTGTGCTAACTGTACCTACAAATATGGCTGTATTTAAAAAAAATGCTGTTATGTAATCTTCAATAACAACAAGGTCATCAACATCAACATCAAAAATAACAAGGTGTAAAATTTTAAGTTTTTAAAAAAATGCCATTTTTTTTAAATACCCAGAGCGGATTTATTTTTTATTTTTCTAGTGACCATTGTGTCCACCCCTGTCACCCCCTTTCCCAGCTACTTAACCTTTTGGGACACCCTGTATAACACTAGCGGCCCGCCCCGGCTTCGCACGGGTGATTTTTTATAGCTTTTGTTACTTGGGGATAACGTAGCATTCTAATGGTGAAAGAATTATCAAAATCCGTTCAGAAGTTTTTGAGTTTATTCGAAACAAAAATACAAACTTTACCTCTTTATAATATTAGTATAGATAAGTTGTCCGCAACAGTTCCCACCGTTTAGACCAAGTTCCCAATCCAAAGGGGTAATTTCCCTCCGGACAGCAAAAAAAAAACATCTTTTTTTTTTGTTGTCCGGGGGGAAATGCTTTGACGCATTCCAACCGCGCTGGAATGGCGGTGGGATATGTGGGACTCGCCCTCTCCATAGCGTGGTATGCTAAACTCATACTACGAGGAGAGGACCCTACACCACTAAAACCCCCCGGACACTCCTTCGATCCGTCGTTGGCGGGGGCCGGGTAAGCAATCCGGCCCCCCGACGGCACCCGCGGCCAGTATGACACCGCGGGATCTCTGGGCCACACTTACAGTGGCCCATTTGCCCAATTATAGGGACGCTTGGAGTGTTGAGGCGTCCCTACTCCTCATGGGTATCCCTCATCGACCCTGGCTTGCCAAGGTTTGTTAGGAGGACCATGTTCAGCAGTGGGGTTAAACGGACTATTTAGTGCGAAGTGAAGAAGATTATGTTATGACAATGAGCATCAAAACAACGGCTTGAAGTGCTTTTCGAAGCTCAGACATCAGACGTAGATTTATAACTTGTCCCGAAAATCGGGACAAGTTAAATCTTTGATTTTACGAAAAGATTTTTGCTAACGTCAACAGACCAGACGAAGTGACGCCAAGGAGGTACCCATTTCCATTTTTATCTTTAAAAATCTTAACCTTTCCTAAACCCAATTCCTCAATTATTATTATATAAAAATAAAACATATAAAAATAAATATATAAATACGCAAATGACTAATTTTATATGGAATCGTAATTTTTTTGAATGAGTAAAATACCGTTGTTTTTCTTTCAATGAATATAAAGTACCAGGCGCTCAGTAAACAAAAGAGGCAAACCTTTCAAATCGTTATTATTTATTGCGTAGCGTCGTAGCATGCCAGAAAAATTACGTCTACTACGCTGTAGCAATTTAGCGTTCTTAATTTAAATAAGACCACAACACGCATTGTGTTCCTGACGAGAACACTCATTACATAAAACAAATAAAAATCTAATAAAACGTTGTAATAGAAAAGTTTCTAAATACGTAGCGCAGGCGGGGTGCAGAAGGTGGGCGGTCGTCATGGCAACGGCCGGTTGCAGGAAACTGCACAATCGATGTTGCCAGACGTTCTGCTGCCGCCTGTGGATCAATGTGTCTCTAGTACTACGCCCGGCTCCCGGGAAACCTACCCTGAAGTAGTGTGCGTGCCGCGCCAGTATCGCCGTCTCTATCTAGCGTAGACCACGTTAGTGCGAGCTCTGCCGCGAGGTTGCGTCACAGCGGGCGGTTATTGCCGTCCTAGCGGGTGAGAGGTCAACGCTTCCTGGTCGGTTTGTGAGTGTGGGTACATTTTCCCCGGCCGTTTGTGCGGTGTGCGTGAGTTGTGTCGGTGTGACGTAGCGCGCGTTCCATTTTGAAATGTGTCGCGTCGGGAAACTTGTGAATCGGTAGCGTGTGTGCGTTGTTTGTTGTTGTGGGTGCGCTCTGGAACGCCGCGCCGGTACCAAGCATTGTTTGTTTTGTTGTTATTATCGTTCTGAAACTGTTCATACTTAGTCTATGCATGACGTAATAGGAGAAATATTAAAATACTACGAACTAAATTATGTGTTATTTTTTATACAACGTTTGTTCGTATTCCTGTAGTTTATGTATATATATCTAGATCTCAGAAGCATAAGGTCGGATGTATCATTATACGTCAGATACATCGTATCGTATCGTATCACATTTAATAAATCTAGTTTAGTAAATGCGATACGATCTCTTTTGTATTGTGTATTATGTACATGGTTACATATTTATGCATCCAGTATCAAAATAACATGAATCCATCTTTTCCTTGTAGTACATACTTACTGTATAGACAGAGGGCGGGAATCTGTTCAACAATTAACAGATCAAATTAAAATAGACTGTAAGACGTTGGCGTAAAGTTAATATTGTCTTGTGGGGATGTCAAGAAGGGGAAACTGGTATTGACAATTCCTGATGACTAGCGAAATGGTAAAATATTTAGGGTCATCTTTAATAATTAATAATGTTGTTTTGAAGACAGGCCTCAGATTGCCGAAGATTTTATGAGCGCAAAGATTATGGGACTTAGTAATTATTTGGAAAGGCATAATGTGAGGATTACATTAATTAATTTAGTTGTATAATACCATTCGTTTGATTTCATTTATTCGGGTGTTAGTGTATTTCTTTGATAATCGAATCGAATGTAGGATTAATAGATGATTAATTTGATGTAACATTTTGTAATTTCAAATATTATACCTAGTGTTAGTTTAAGAATGCGTACATGTTAATTAAGCTTATGTAATTAAGGATTTATTTATCACGATTGTGTTTTGACGATTAAATTTGTAATGATTCGTCATTGTCATCATCATCAGCCCGTATAACGTCCACTGCTGAACATGGGCCTCCTCCCGAGGGAGGGCATTGCCATAGTCACCACGCTTGGCAGGCGGGTTGGTGACCGCAGAATTATGTTGTAACACACAAGGTAACGCTGCTGCCCGTTCCTTGATATACGATTATTATAGATTATGTTATAACAATCGGGACCAACGGCCTAACGTGCTTTCCGAGGCACGGAGGGTAGTCCCTCAACCAACCAGACCCGGAAAGAAATCTGAGAATTTACACAAAGATTTCTTGTCCGGTGTGGGAATCGAACCCACGACCTCCGAGGTTTAAAGCGAAGGTTTCGTCATTGTAAAATAGCTATATTTTGCAATTAGGAATTTAATCCAATCATCATCTTCCTGCCCTGCTCCCCTGTGACCGATGGTCGGCAGGCCTGTCGACGACCCCAGCAGGAAGTGGTTCGGGGTGAGCGCCTCCGGGTCCTGCGGGTCCACGCTGACGTGCGTGAGCGGCCGGACGTTGATCGAGAACTCCGCCTCGGCCAACAGCGTCCCCAGCACCTCGTCCGTCGGCTCCCGCTCCTTCAGGGTTAATTGAATCCAATCAATAAATAATGGGAGCAGGGCAGGAAGATGTCCTGCCGTGCTCCCATTATTTGTGGTCGGCGCAATATGTCATCCTCTTCCATTTTTCCCTATTAGACGTCTCTTCCATACTTCACACCTTTCTTAGAAATGTCATCTTTCACACAGTCCATCCATATTTTTTTTGGCCGTTCTCTTCCAACATATCCCTCCATCTTCATATTCAGCATTCTTTTCGTCACATGCATGTCATCACTACGCATAACGTGCCATACCATCCTAAGCGATTTATTCCCAGATTCTTTGTCACTGGCGCCACTAGGAATAAAATGTAATAAAAAAAATGTAAACGATTTCTATATTCTATATTCACCACGTTTAGCAGTTGGATAGGTAACCGGCTGTATCATGTTATTGTAAACATGTAAACATTAACTATTGACCGTAGTTACTAAGTACATAGCGTGCTTTCTGAGGTACAGAGGGCCTAATACTTAAACATCACTACTTACCTAGTATAAAACAAAGACGCTTTCCACTGTCTGTATGCATGTATGCTCAGATCTATATAAGTACGCAACGGATTTTGATGCGGTTTTTTTAATAGATAGAGTGATTCAAGAGGAAGGTTTATATGTATAATACATCAGCGTTGCACTAGTGCCGTGAAGCGGGGGCGGGTCACTAGTAATTCAATAAAAAATGTTAAAGTTATAATTCCTCAATCCCTTTGCCGAGCCTCGGTTCAGGGCGGCTCCTAGTTACAAAGTCCATTAAAAATATAAAAACACTTGAAACATAAAGACAGACACATAAAGTAATCTTTGCTTTTACACAAATATTTTAATCGTTTTGTTTCAATATAATAATGATACTTCGATTATTTATTCTTGTTGATTTATTCAACAGGATATTTATAACTAGCGACCAGCCCCGGCGTCGCACGGGTGTTATGCAAATGTATAATACATATAAACTTTCCTCTCAAATCACTCAATCTATTACAAAAAACCGCATCAAAATCCGTTGCGTAGTTTTAAAGATCTTAGTATACATAGGTATAGACACCAGCGGGAAGCGACTTGTTTTAAATACTATGTTGTAGTGACTAAGTTGTTTTAAGGGTCCAATAATAATATTATTCCTTCTATACAAAGGGAACATTGAGGGGCGTAGCTACTGCACTGGTGGCTCAGTGGTTACAGCCCTCAAAATCGGCGTTAGGGTAGACCGAGGCGAATCGGATCGAAATAAGAAATCCGTAATACTAACAAATACTACCGAGTGCGGGGCGAGAGGGGGTCTTCATACGCCAGTCGTCTAAGAAATACGGATAAGTAACACGGATTTCTTATTTTGATCCGATTCACCCATTGATCTGATTCATCCCGGTCTACTATAATTCTTTTTATGAAAATCGATATCTATGAAACACTACATGTATTCTGACATCGTTTTAGACTTTGAGACCTCTACACTGGCTATAAGCTAAAGACTTTGATTATTTGCTTGAACGCGCTAATCTCAGAAACTATTGATCCGATTCAAAAAAATCTCCAATTCAGTGTTAAATCGCTGACTTATCGAAGAAGGCTATAGGTTATATTTATTTATGATGTTCCCACGAGAACGGGAGATTAGCACGTGAAACCAAGCGCGGGAAACTAATTCTTATTATAGAACTATACTAATATAATTATGATGATGAAGAGTTTGTTTGCTTGAACGCGCTATTCGCTTGAACTACTGGTGGTATTAATGCGGTAGTTACGCGGTTGAAACTACACGCGGGAAACTAGTGCAAAAATTAAAGTGGTTTTAGATCACTAAAACATCGCTTTGGAATCACTTTTGTTTTATGTTGTAGCAAACGCCGGGTATACGGAATATATATAACTAGAGCAACTGAAGTGAATTGTAGTTATGTCTTCATCATCATCGTCATCAGCCCGTATAACTTCCACTGCAGAACAAGGGCCTCTTCCCGAGGGAGGGTTTTTGCCATATTCACCACGCTTGGCAGGCGGGTTGGTGACTGCAGTATTATGTTGTAACACACAAGGAAACGATAGACATCTTGTCTCTCTATACTTACTGTAGAAATAATTTCTTATGTCTTTGAAACGATAAATTTAAGCGATTTTATTGGTACAGTACGTCGTAGTTCGTAAGTACTACGTTACCGGATTAGTCCGTTGAAGTGGCAATGGGTAGGCCGTATAACACTGAGAACAGATCGCCGTTGGGGCCGAAAAGCTCTCGAATGGAGACCGCGGATCGGCAAGCCTAGCGTAGGACGTCCACCTACTAGATATACGGAAGATCTGGTTAAGGACGCGGGATGACGGTGGATGCAGGCCGCTTCTAACCGCAACAACTGGAGATCTATGAGGGAGCCCTATTTCCAGCAGTGGATGTCCTACGGCTAGATGATGATGATGATTGGTATAGTGAAAAGCAAGCGCAAATCTTAGTGCTGCTAACTAGAGAAGACTCTATTTTTTAGTTTTTACAATAATATAATAACGCCAGAGGCATCTATAATTAAATAAAAAAAAGTCTTTCAAAAATTGCTCAGAACCATCCAAAGCAGTAATTAAATAAAACATAAAAAAACCTGAAAATATAACCCCATAAAATTTAACGGCGAAAATCTGCGATGTTTATAAAAAAATATTGAATGAATTGAACGAATGATATACGTTCCCGCGAACGTTATGTCAACAGGCAATGAATTAACAACCTGTCAAAATTGACAATGGCGGTAAAATTTTGTATTTTTACATCAATAAATGAACAAATTATCGTTTTGAGGTAGCTTATTTATTGTAGCTCGTTGACATAATTTTATTCAAGTTAATTCTCTTTATGTATTTAAGGGCAATATTTTTTTTGTGATATGGCAGTAATTATAAATAATTTTAGGTATGACTTGTTTCTTTTTTACGAGGTAGAGAACATAATGTAGATTAATTAATTTACTGTTATTTAATTTAACTTTATCTAACCCTAGATTCCAGGATAAATATTTCTTAAAAATATGTGGTTTGAGGGTTAAGTAGATCCCGCCACTCACCTATAGAGACTACAAGAAGCTCGCCTTGAAACGACACAGAGACCAATATCCGGCCCGCCGGAGAACAGTGCACCTGCGAACGCGACGCGTCCCTCCTTGCACTCCTGACTGATAAGTTTCTAAATAATTTTTCGATGTCCGAGTGACTCACAATCTGTAAAGTGAAGTTACAGTAGTACATCATCATCGTCATCAGCCCGTATAACGTCCACTGCTGGACATGGGCATCCTCGCGAAGGAATGTATTTGCCATAGTCACCACGCTTGGCAGGTGGATTGGTGACCGCAGTATTATTAAGTAATACACAAGGAATCGCTGCTGCCCGTTCCCTGATATACGATTATTATAGATGATTTTATAACAAGCGGGACCGTTGATCCCGATTGGCTTAACGTGCTTTCCGAGGCACCAGACCCGGAAATTATGCACAACATGCAGGAAGGAATAATAAAACGTGAAAAAATACAATCACCAGCTGAAGACCCGACACGTGTTTCGTTCCTCCACGGAGCATCATCAGGGTGATTTTACCTCAGACATCTCAGCTCAGATTGTATTTTTGCACGTTTTATTACTCCGGGCGGTGCAAAAAATGCATCCCAATATTTTGACACATTTTTTAGCTGAATTAATACTAGATATTTGGTTTTTTGATTTAGATTAACTAGTATGGATTTCCGCAAAGTTACGCCTGATTCCATTAAATAGAACAATGCACGTCTAAGATGGCCTTGAACACAACAAAGGTTTGACCTGTCGTATTGAATACCAGTCAGGGCGCACGTGGCTTTCATTCATAGCTATTCACTAATGGTATTGAGTAAGACAACCTCCGTAACGTAGCGGTATTTGGCTCGCTTTAAATCTTGGGTTTGATCCCCACGCTGGACAGAAAATCTTTGTGTAAATTCTAAGATTTCTTTCCGGTTCTGGTTGGTCGAGGGAAAGCACGTTAAGCCGTTGGTCCCGATTGTTATAACATCATCTATAATAATCGTATATCAAGGGACGGGCAGCGTTTCCTTGTGTGGTACAACATAATACTGCGGTCACCAACCTGCCTGCCAAGCGTGGTGACTATGGCAACTACAACCTAACAACCTCTCGGGAGGAGGCCCATGTTCAACAGTGGACGTTATATGGGCTGATGATGATGATTGAGTAAGACGATTCTTTCTATTAACTGAAATGTGAGAACGCAGCCGGTTTGGTGAAGATAATTCTACATCTCAGATGGATAAGGTCGGATGTGCCACTATACGTCAGAAACATTCGTCGTAATATGTGCCTTTATCGTAAACTTACATCCAAATGCTTCTGAATAATAATAGTATGTCTGTCCTCATGCTTCTAAGATCTAGAATTTTATTTAAACTAGCTGTAAGTATAAGCAACTTCTTACACTTAATCAACTTATTTATACTAATACTAACTGCGCCCGCGGTTTTACCCGCGTTACACTGCTCCAGTGGGTCGGAACGTGGTGTTTTGTAGCGTATAACCTATCCCGGTGCAAAATTTCAGCTAATTCCGTTCAGTAATTTGGCGTGAAAGAGTAACAAACCTCCATCCATCCATACTTACAAACTTCCAATTTTATAATATAAGTAGGACTCGTGTCTTCATACCAAATACGGACGTAAGTTGAAAAGAGCTGAATATGTGTGCGTAGTCCCTAAGTCGTAAATTATTATACTTGTCTACTGGAGCGGAACGGAAATTTTATAAAAATACTAGCTGACCCGGCAGACTTCGTACTGCCTCAATCGATACATACCCTACACTACCCCTACCCTACACTACCCCCACCCTACACTACCCCTACCCTACACTACCCCTACCCTACACTACCCCTACCCTACACTACCCCTACCCTACACTACCCCTACCCTACACTACCCCTACGCTACACTACCCCTACCCTACACTACCCCCACCCTACACTACCCCTACCCTACACTACCCCTACCCTACACTACCCCTACCCTACACTACCCCTACGCTACACTACCCCTACCCTACACTACCCCTACCCTACACTACCCCTACCCTACACTACCCCTACCCTACACTACCCCTACCCTACACTACCCCTACCCTACACTACCCCCACCCTACACTACCCCTACCCTACACTACCCCTACCCTACACTACCCCTACCCTACACTACCCCTACGCTACACTACCCCTACCCTACACTACCCCTACCCTACACTACCCCTACCCTACACTACCCCTATCCTACACTACCCCTACCCTACACTACCCCTACCCTACACTACCCCTACCCTACACTACCCCTACCCTACCTCTACCCTACCCCTACCTCTACCCTACCTCTAATCTACACCTACCTCTAATCTACCCCTAACTTTGTCAGAAAAATAAAAATAAAAATTTAGGGGTGGACTACCCCTAACATTTAGGGGGATGAAAAATAGATGTTGGCCGATTCTCATAGATACCGGATAAGCACAAAAAATTTCATCAAAATCGGTTAAGCCGTTTCGGAGGAGTATGGCAACGAAAACTGTGACACGAGAATTTTATATATTAGAAGATATCAATGAAATTGCATAAAAACTCCGCTCCCATTTAGCTCAACTAATAGAATTGCATTACATTCCCTGTCCGCTGCGGTTGGCAGCTAGCTTTTCGTATGATACTCATATCTGTAAAATACTCTGTCTAAAATCAAAAAATATACTATTATAGAACGACTGCATCCTTACTCACGGAGAAGAGGTATTACATACAACCATTCCTAAGCATCGATCTTTTCCTGGCCTTATTACTATATTCAACATCCTACATTGAACGCTTAGATAATAAAAAAAAAATTCATATTGTTTATTTTCACAATAACAATGCCATGCCAGCGCACTTTTACACACCATTAGTTATTAATTACGCACCATCCTTACTAATATTACTTATTACTATATTACTTATTACTAATATTATAAATGTGAAAGTAACTCTGTCTGTCTGTCTGTCTGTTACGCAATCACGCCTTAACTACTGAAGCGATTTAAATGAAATTTGGTACAGATATAGTATAGAGCCTGAGAAAGAACATAGGCTATATTTTATTATGAATTTCCCACGGGAACGGGAGTTACGCGGGTGAAAGCGTGCGCGGGAAGCTAGTTACTTATAAATGTTACTGTCCTAAAGTCTCGTATGAGCAATTAATGAAACGTTACAATGTTTTAAGTTTGAAGTCAAGACGAGTTCTTCTGGGTGTATTGATGCTGCATGGTATCTGCAATAATAGATTCGACTGCATCGGAAAACGGATTATCAAATAGCTTAAATTATATAGTACCTAGATCTGTCATGCGTCGTGGGGCACGTGTGCCTTGACTATTCCACACGAATTCGTGCAGGACTAATGCTGGGGTGCGCGTGCCTCTTCGTCATTGTTGATACGTACAATGCTCACTTTATGGAGCTTGACATATTTACTCTTTCCAAGGATTGTTTCAAGGCAAGTGCAATAGAGTTACTAAATTCATAAGTATATATATATTTTCTTTCTTCTTCTTACTAGTCTTCTACGGTGCACACTGTTCGTCTGTTTTCTTTTAACTTTATTTTTTGTTAATTTGTAGACAATGTGGTGGGTTATATGTGTAGTAACATAAATATGTAATAGATTGTGTATGGATGTATTTTTTAGTTCTAAGCTAATTTAAGAATCTCTAGTTAAGCTTGGCATGTAAATGTTTATTGTCCCTAAAACATAAAAAAAAATGCCATACATTGCATCTGCTTACAACCAACGCACCGGGCCTCAACTATATCCACGCTCTATAGTTTTATGTATACACTCTAAGGTTGTAACAAACAAGGAAACGCTGCCTGTTCCCTGATTGAATTCAATTGTTATAGACGATATGAAAATTAAACACGAGAGAAATAAATCCTTCTTTCTTCGGGGACTTCACAAACACTCAATTCACAGACACAAAGCACCGCTTTTTTTATCCCCTCCACCTCTGCAGCTTTTCCTCTCTTCCCTCTCCATAGCGTGGTATGTTAGTCATACCACGAGGAAAGGTCCCTCCTCCGTCCGCCGTTGGTGAAGGCCGGGTACGCTGGGTAATCCGGCCCTACTCAAAGTACACCTAGACTAACTTTCATTTCAACTAACTTTCATCATCATCATCAGCCTGTTGTAATCCACTGCCGAACATAGCCTCCCCCATCGATTTCCAGCGGGAACGATCGCTAGCGACCTGCGACCACTGACTCCCTTTATGAGGTCGTCGGTCCATCGTGCAGGCGGTCGTCCTACGCTGCGCTTGCCAGTTCGTGGTCTCCACTCGCGAACCATTCTGCTCCATCAGCCGTCAGTTCTTCGAGCTATGTGTCCTGCCGATTGCCACTTCAGCTTGCTAATCCGCTAATCCCCTACAACTATCTATACTCGCACGGATATTTGCTTCAGGCGAGAATCAAATGCTGCACACTAAGTCTTAGAAGCAACTAGCCTAGCCGGTGTAGTTCAAAAGTTGATACTATTTGAAGTGTTAACGAAAATAATTAAAGAAACAAATTAGTTTGTAAAGTTTTGGTAAAACAAATCGTAACATTTAGTTGGTCAGTAGAACAATAGCAGCTAATTAGCGCCGCCCTTACGGTTGTAATACCAACATTAGGAACACCGCGGGGGATGATTACGTAGATAATATAAAAATACTGGAAATGACTAAGGGCAAATTTTTCAATGCTCAGATAATAGTTATCGGAAGAATAAATTTGAATGTGGACAGAATTTTCATACAAAATATGTCAAATATAAAATTTACTCCTCTGATAACTTTTGTCTGCCTATTGAAAAATCAGTCCTTAAACGAATGAAACGATATTTATTCAGCACTTAGGTACTTACATACACTTGCACTTGTCAATTATACACAATGAAATATGATTTATATAATTAAATACAAAATATCGCAACTAAAATCTATTGCGGATTAGCTAATGGTCTGTCTGTCAGACAAGTATTACGTCATATGTAAAGTAATAACAATAATTAATTCTATAATAAAAATCTTAATATAATTTAGCTCTATAGAAAGAGGCACGTCTTTAAATAATATTTTTACATATAAGCGACACACGCCTGAGAGCACCCTTAATAGGCTAAGACCACGGCTCAGGGCATCGCTAATACTATGAGAAATATTACTGTGATAATAATTATATTAAAAAAATAGTGAGTGATCACTGGCACGGACTACAGGCATTGGATCATCGGATTGAGACAATAGTCCAACGCGTTCCTCGGTCTGTCCGGCAAGGACCCTAGCCTAGCTAACCTGCAGGTTTCTCTAGCCACCTAAGTGGACGGTCTTCTTTACTTTATAGGTAAAATGATTCGATTTATTTCTCATTTATAGTATAAAGTATACTTCTATAGAATAAAGCTGATGGATTTGTTTGATTGCGTGAACGCGCTAACGGAACAGTGCCCGAGATAAACGCGTTAAATCGCACCAGTAGTTCAACGACTGCTCCGATTAAAAAAATCTTTTTCCATTCAATTCAATTTATTTATTGCGAACACAGGTAGGTACAGTGGAATAGATATTTTGTGGTGTTAGGCAAATGTGAAATACGCTATTAAAAATGCGGGATAGTTGCCATACTTTTTGAAAAAGGTTAATAAAATACAGACGATAAGCATTTAAAAATCTCATAACACAGTGTTACTTTGTATATATGTTACGGCTAATAGCCGAAGTGCGGCTACACCTAGATTTAGCCGGCTACATGCGGTTAAACTTAGATCAACCTCAATAAGTCCCTGTTCAACTCCATTGGTTTAGGTTATTTTTTTTTAACCACCCCATCATCTTTTTGTGTCGTGCATAGGTATTGTTTATTTAATTAAAACCTAGTTCTAACCGAAGATAAGTAGGATAGGTACATCTAAGTTTAACCGCATGTGGTCGGCTGCGCCTAGTTGTAGCCGGCTAAACCTAGGTGTAGCCGCACTTCGGCTATTAGCCGTAACATATATACTCATTAATAAACAATATTTTCAAGGTAGTTTGATATTATTTGTTTTATTGAAATATATAAGCCGGTAAGTGTTAATAAGCGGAGACTAAGTCTTTCAGTGATAAAGAGGAAAAAAAAATTAATATTTACATTTTACTAGCTGACCTTTTGGCCGCCGCGTACCGGCGGACGTGTGATGGGGCGCGTACTGGCCGCGACCCCTTCCTGGAGGGTGTTGCATGGTGGCGGTGTGAGGTCCGTCGCCAAAACCTCCGGAAAGCAAAGCCGCAGGAGTGGCTAGAGGCCGCGCCGCGGAGCGGATTGCGTACGGTGGAGGCGATTCGGCCCCATCTAAAAAAGTGGGCCGGATTATTTAATAAGGACTCATCGCCATCATTATTTCAGACGTAGGACGTCCACTGCTGGACATAGGCCTGCCTCATAGATCTCCATTCGAGAACTTTTCGGCCACACTAGTCTCCCGGGGATTCTTAGCACCCCTGGCCACGCCGATACCATGACCGCTACGGTAGCCGAGCGGGGACGCGCGGAGACACGAGACCGTGTGTTTTAGAAATGTTCATGAGGGGGGTTTGCCAATACTCGCCACGCTTTAGTTTATCCAATAAGACGCTGCTGCCCATCTTCTGGTGTATTTCAATTGGCTGGGTCCTATGCAGCTATGGCGCCCACAGTAGGATATGGGGGGCATCATTCTTACGTCGGTGCCCGCGGCAACATAAGGACTGAACAAAAAAAAAGTAATTCTGTACGGGAAGCGCTTCCTCGTGTTATACATCTATGTCCCGTAGGGTGCGGCGAACGGTCGACTATGCGTCACACTGCGCACTCCAGTACTCACTACAGACCTGCTGCCTTAGTATCAAGTGTTATATACGACTATGTTATATAAATCTATGCACCGTGATTTTTTATAATTGGTAAGACGAAATGTCACATTTAAATCTATACTAATATAATATTATGAAGAGGAAAGATTTGATTGTTTATTTGTATTGAATAGGCTCCGAAAATACTTGACCGATTTGAGAAATTATTTCACCATTGGGAAGCTACACTATCCCCAAATGACATACACTCTATTTAATAATGAAGTTCCCAGGGGAATGGGAGATACGCAGGGGAAATCCCGCGCGGGAAGCTAGTTGAAAAACATGGCAATGATGATGTATTATAGCAAAATGAGCTCTAGGACCTTGCAATTAAAGAAAATCTACGGGCGCCTATAACATAGTTTCGAAGTCTTTTAAATCTGCAATTGTTAATACTATTGAAAAAGCATTCTACTAATATTATAAACGCGAAAGTTTGTAAGTATGGATGGATGGATTGATGGATGTTTGTTACTCTTTCAGGAAAAAACTGCTGAATGTATTTGGCTGAAACTTTGCACGGGGGTAGTTAATAAGCTCAATTTACATATAGGCTTCAAAAAATCACGCTCCGACTAACTGGAGCAGAGTTACGAGGGTAAAACCGCGGGGCGCAGCTAGGACACATAGATCATTTGCACTACCATCACTGAGTAAGTGAGTGTTTATTTATATTGATTTTCAATCTATACCAGTAAAATAAAAGATAACATAACTATGCTCTACACATCTATTTCATGTTCATATCACGTCCAATTATTTTCAAGACAGTGAGAAAGGTCATCCAGTATATTGCTTAATTAAGATCGAACTTAATCGATCGAACCGATCAAGATTTAAGTTTAAATAGACTTATGAAAAATCTCTCAAGTTGATTCATCAAAATTCCCGTTGTGGTAATGTGTCATCTGAATTAAGGCTTTATGACTCATTTATACGTATGAGACCAGACATTTGCTATATTTGGTACGAAAGGGAGAAGTGCTTACTTCATTACGCTCGATGATATGTTTTGTGTGTTTTTTTTTTAAAAGACAACTCCCGCACTAAGGAAATAAATCCCTGTGTTGCGGGGGACTTTACAAACATTCATTTCACGGACACAAAGAACACCCAGACTCTGAACAACTATTTGTGGTTCACACAAATAATTGCCCCGGGTGGGAATCGAACCGAGAACACCAGGTCTCAGAAGCAACTTCCGTAACCACTGAGCCACCGGTGCAGTCTTTATGCTCGACATATGCTCGACTAGGGAAGTATTCTACCTAGCAGAATACCACAGTTGTAGTGTTCATGTACGTGAGGTCGAGAGAAGGAAAGAACTTGGTTGGGAGAGTAATACTTCTTGCGAACGTTCATTAGCTACGGTTACCGTTTAACATCAGGCGGGCCGTATGATATTTACAACGTGATTTTTATTTTTGCTTTTGCATTCAGTATAACTACAAAAAAAATATTTACAAATAAAATCTCAAGATTTTACAACAGTGATAAATGTACGTGGCAAAATGAGTTCGTTGTAATACTCAAAATTATTTCACTTATTAGATTAGATTAGATCAGATTCATAATCGCCAAACGTAGGCGTGTGTAGGTAAATGCGAGAGGCACTCGTTTTTAAATCAATGTATTCTAACACTCACCTACCCACTACCTACCACCCACTCACAAAAAACATGTAGGTACAATCATAAATGAAATAATAACCAGACACGGAAAGAAATCTTAGAATTTCATTTCTGTCGTGGGGATTAAACAACGAATCCACGACATCCGAGTATTTTTTATTTTTTTTATATAGATTACTAGCAGAGTTTTGCCGTCTACTAGTATCCTTGTTAACCCCTCGTGCTAAGCTAAAATGCTTGTGTTACGAGTGAGTTCACGTCGCTAGTGCAATGAGTGGGGTTCGAACCGGCGACCTCAAGATCGCAAGTCCGACGCCCTAGCCATTGGGCTTTTAAATCAATCATTCAAAGTGACTACGAGCGAGGGCCCTTAGCGCGTGAGGCAGTGGGCGAGGGCCCACGTCGCCCATGCCTAGCTACGCCACTGATTACCAGTAGGTATACAATAAAACAGATTAACATGTCCTCAATCAACAAAAAGTTTTTAAGTTTATATTTTACTAGCTTCCCGCGCGCGGTTTACACGCGCGTAACTCCCGTTCCCTTGGGAACTTCATAATTAAATATACCCTATGTCACTCAGGGTGAATGTAGCTTTCCAATGGTGAAATAATTTTTGAAATCGGCACAGTAGTTTTTGATTTTATTCATTACAAACATATATACAAAAATACAAATATTTCCTCTTTATAATATTAGTATAGATGTGTCCAAGCCTGGAGATTGGATAGGTTAGTATGATCATACATAGTTATGGAATGCCCTAGTATAAAAATCCCTTCCATAATATAAAGTTTGATGTTATCTGACGTAGCCTCCGTAGCGTAGCGGTATTTGGCTCGCTGTAAATCTCGGAGGTCGTGGGCTCGATCCCCACGCCGGACATGAAAGCTTTGTGTAAATTCTACGATTTATTTCCGGATTTGGTTGATTGAGGGACTACCCTCCTATAATAATTGTATATCAAGGAACGGGCAGCAGCATTTCCTTGTGTAATACTGCGGTTACCAACCTTCCTGCCTAGCGTGGTGACTATGGCAAATACCCTCCCCCGGGAGGAGGCCTATGTTCAGCAGTGGACGTTACATGGGTTCCCTATTTTCACGCATAAAATTTTGTCATAATTTAACATGGCATACTGCTACTTGACCTAACATAAGTTACGCATAATACTAATTTGCCACAAGTCATAACTACAATAAGCATAATAATTATTAAGCTTACTGTCCCAAAGCATAAATTAACTTACGCATAATGACGTATAAGCATTACAACTATACACCGAAAATTTACTACTAAAGTATTAAGTGGTTTTTATTTCCCCGTAAAAAGCATGCAAGCAAGCATGCAGCGTATTCTGTCACGGCTTCAGGGCTGCGTGGCTACGGCGCGCGGCGGTTCGGCAATTCGGTTCTAGCGTTGTATGGCCGCAGTTCTAACCTAACCTAACCGATTGCCATTTGACCACGATTCGCTTCTGCGGTTCGTGACAGACTCGCCGGCCGCTTCATCATTATGCCAAATAACCATTAGACGAATAAACAATATGCATATCAACTTTATGCATATCAAAGTTATGAATAAAAAAATAGGATAAACTATATTTATGCTAAATAAAACAGTATGCCAAAAACCAATTATGGCACATTATTATTATGCCAAAGAAAAATATGCGTAACTCATTATGCCAAATTAAATTATTCCAAAAAAAAAAATAGGTAAAAAAAGGGGTCCCGGGCTAATGATGATAATAACGTTTTCTATAGTCATAAAAGAAATTCGCCAAATATCAATATAATCCGTTCTAAATCGTACTAATGTAATAGACGCCTAAGTTTGTAAGTATGGATGGATGGTTTGTTACTCTTTCACTCCAAAACGACTAATTGGCTGAAATTTTGCTCCGGGATAGGTTATACGCTGGATTAACACAGGCTACAAAACATCCACTCCGACCCACTGGAGCAGAGTAACGCGGGTACAACCGCGGGGCACAGCTAGTCGTTAAATAATTGCCCTTGCCCTTTTAAAATGCTAAATTGGAATCATACTAAATATAAACTGATACATTTAGATGAAATGGGTAAGATGTTCAGACATAGAGCTAAAGGCCAAGGTTCCTTAACACCTACGTGTATAGTAGAACCTCCTTCTGACATGAAGAATTTAAAGCGGCCGTAGCCCAATGGCTATGGCATCGGACTTGTGATCTTGAGGTCGCCGGATCGAACCCCACCTATTGCACTACCGACGTGAACCCACTCGTAACACAAGCATTTTAGCTTAGCACGAGGGGTCAACAAGAATACTAGTAGACTGCAAAACGGTGCTAGAAATCTTAAAAGAAACCTTTCGGGTCTGGTTGTTTGAGGGTACCCTCCGTGCCTCGGATAGTATGCTAAGCCGATTATTATAGCAATTGTATACCAGGCAACGGGCAACAAAGTGTCCTTGTGAATTTCATTATGTAATACTGCAATCACCAACAGGCTAATGAAGCGTGGTGACTATGCCTAAAATCCTTCCTTGGGCGGAGGTCCATGTTTAGCAGTACTCGTTATGCATGCTGATCATGATAGCTACCTAAGTTAATTGTTTCTACAGCTAGCACTTATGTTAGATTACATTCACAAAATGGTTTATTTCTTTGAAGATCCGATGAATGTGTTTATTACTGATCGGAATTTCATTTAGGTCAAAGGTCAATCGACGATCGATCACTCTTCCAAAAATTTTTCATCCTAAACTTTTCATTCATACTAATAATATCATTTTTAATGAAATTTTATTTAAACTCCTATTTTTTTTTATCGTTACGCTTTTAAACATTAAACTGAGATAATGATGACTAAAAAACCAACTGTTTAGAATGATTAAAGGTCGTTTCAATGGTTTTTGTCTTAAATGAATGAAATTCATAAAACACGACTTATTTACGGTTACGTTTATGGCCGCGGAGTTTATAACGCAGTTTTTACCGTTACTAAACCAATAACTATAGAACCGATTGGGTTCTGGCACTTTGCCGGCCGCTGCCGCGGCACGCTAACTTCTCTTGCTCGGCTCGTGCGTTGTGGTCACAGTTCTAGCCTAACCTAAACCAATAATTATGAATAGGACCGATTCGTTTCTGGAACTTGACTGAATGAAAAAACTGACTTGACTGACTTTGAATAATAGTGTAAAAGATGGTTATGTTGAGAAAATATAGGAAAACAAATAAAAGTATAATAGATGTTTATGAAGTTGAATGCTTCGGAATTATGAACATTAGAGACAGAGTAGTTAGGAATTGTGATTGTTAGGATGAAAAGTGTTCGGAAGAACATTTTCGGATTTCCAATTATCGGAGTTGAAAATTTAGGTGAACTTTGGCGCACCCATTTTTGTCGCTGCATCTTCTTTTAAACTGCAATGTTGTCTAAATATGGTTCTTTTTTTTTAAATTAATATATAGTGTCTCATGGCATTGTAGATAATGGTACGGAACCCTTCGGGATTCCGATTCGCACTTGGCTAGTTTTTTAATATAACCCATCAAATACATAGTCTGCTTAAATTAAATTCCCTAGATGTTTACATGAAAATGATAAATAATCAAACTCAGAAGCACTCATACGGAAACAAATCTCATTTTCATGTCTTCAAAAATAGTCTTTAGTGCAATGGCACTAAAATTACAGTTTTCTTTACGCTTTTTGGTAGTAACTTATATTTATTTCGTCTGAGTGAAGATTCCTATCGTACAGATCCATCTTTCTCACTGGGCACCGGTCCAGGGCCCCGCGTTGGAAAGGCGGTGTTCTTAAAAAATGAAGTTTATTAAAAGTGACATTAAAATCGAAGAGATCTGCAGTAGAATTTGACTGCACCGGTGGCTCAGTGGTTACGGTAGTTGCTTCTGAGACCTGGTGTTCTGGGTTCGATTCCCTCCCGGGACAATTATTTGTGTGAACCACAAATAGTTATTCTGAGTCTGGGTGTTCTTTGTGTCCGTGAAATGAATGTTTGTAAAGTCCCCCGCGACACAGGGATTTATTTCCCTAGTGCGGGAGTTGTCTAAAAAAAAAGCTGAAAGCTGAAAAGCTGAATGAAGGTTGCGGACAAAGCTGAAATGTGACGGCGAATGGGCAAAAAGTTTCTTGAATCTCCACTATACTTACTAGTTCGTGGTCTCCACCACTAACTGTCAAGCACAGCATAGAATGCCCGCCAGCTCGACGGGACGATCTAATAAAAGTCATATGGAGCCAGTGGATACACGTCGTTATCAATCGTTCCCATATGTCCTCAAAAAGCAAAAGCCTCCTGGCTATCATAACGTCCGTCCGAAAAAGAAATACTATGATTGTTCCCGCTGGAAATCGACGAGGGAGGCCTTTTTTTTTTTTTTTTTTTTTTGTTTTCCGGGGGGAAATGCATTGACGCCTCTGCAGCGTATTCGCACGCTGGCGGCGGGATATGTGGGACTCGCCCTCTCCATAGCGTGGTATGCTTAACTCATACCCCGAGGAGAGGACCCTACGCCACTAAAACCTCCCGGACACTCCTTCGATCCGCCATTGGCGGGGGCCGGGTACGCATGAGCAATCCGGCCCCCCGACGGCACCCGCGGCCAATATGGTACCGCAGGATCTCCAGGGCCACACTTGCAGTGGCCCATTTGCCCAATTATAGGGACGCCCGGAGTGTAGAGGCGTCCCTACTCCTCATGGGTCAGCCTCGAAGGGAGCAGGGCCCATGTTCCCCACTCCCCAAGGCCGAGCCTAGGGCGGTAGGCGGCGGGTTTCGGCCCGCCGCCGACGGCCAACACGCCGTCTGCGAAGCGGATGGGCAGAGGGATCTACTTCCCTCTCCCGCTCCGCGGCCTCGACGAGGGAGGCCTATGTTCAGCAGTGGACTACAAACAGCTGATAAATTTATATAAAACCATATATCGAAGTTAACAATGCTTAAAGATTTTTTTGTTAATAATTTTAATTAATTGTTAATCCCATGGGCAATAGAAGGGACCCTCGTAATCATGGGACCACAAAGCATACAATACGGCCCTGCTAGCCAGTGAATATGTCGTCGGCATCGGTCACCAACCTTAGGCATTTTCAAACATTCTAACAACCTTTTAACGATAAAGCAACATCCATATAAATCTTTATATTAAGGGATGAGGGAGCTTTCTAATAAAGACGAGATTTATTGGAGACAGACATGGGGATGGTGCATATAGTCTGGGATGGCTGGCTATGTGAATTAGGGTGATATCTGTATGTACTAAGTATCGCAGAATGGTGGTATATGGGTTTGTAATTGATATTTCATGCAGCATTGAAATGGAGAGTGGCAGTGGGTTGGAATTTTATTTGACTTTTGTTGATTAATGTTTAATATTGGCTTACGATACTACGCTAATAAAAAGAATACGTTTTGTGAATTGTTATAGTGGTCATTAACCTTCCGATGCCCTCGTAGAGCCGTAGTCCGAGAGGCCCGCGAACTGTTAAGTAGAGCGACAGTTGCATAAAACTCCCCTAAAATAAACTTAAAAGCCATAATCCCTCAATCTCCCCGTCAGTGACCGCCCTGAGCTGAGTTCCAAGTCCCACAGGGGACGCCCTCTTGCGCAGGTTGCTTAGTTTGTAGTGTTTAAACCATTTATCTAGGCTGGAGCACTGCTCGCCTTTATGCCCGGTGAAGTAGCAAAAGCATCGGGGCTAACAACATATGTCAGTCCGTATAAAAAATATGGGGGTCATTCTAATGAAATTTTAAAGTTTGTAACTGATATAGGCATGTTGTTTTGAGTTTTATATTTAGTTTGGACCAATACATGGACTGAGGACTTAAAATGGGTATGGACTGGATGCGGAATGCGATTTACCGAGTGTTATGGCACAAACTAGTGGAGTCCTACGTATGGTACCTATACAAGTAGTAACAAGTGTTGCAAAATAAATAGATTCACCCAGTATCTTGGCTTAACTATTACTAGCTAACATTTTTTTATCCCTTTATTTTTTTATCACTGAACATGGGCCTCTCCCGAGGGGGATTTTTTGCCATAGTCTCCACGCTTGGCAGGTTGGTTGAAGACTGTAGTTGTGATTATGTTTGATGTTGATCAGGACTTTAAAGAGCTATCCGAGTCACGGAGGGTTGTCCCTCAACGAGACCCGAAAATGAATCATAGACATTACATAACGATTTCTTTTCCGGCGTGGGGCTCACACCCACGATTTCCAAGATCCAAAGCGACCCTTTTACCACTATGCTAAGGAGGTTTTATGTAGTTTCTACGAAGGTTATCACGCTTTAATATAATAACAACAATTTGGAGTTTCTGTTCTGTGTCGAATCATTAACTAGACTGAATACTGAATAAGTATTTATTGATCAGTGCTAAATAAGTATTAAATTCCTCTAAACCTGACCTCCATAGGTCAGGTTTAGAGGAATTTAATACTTAACCTTGGAGGCCATACAACTATTAAATGGTTTTAGGCGAAGGTGCCAACAAAAAAAATATGTAAAAGCGAAAGTAAAGGAGTGTAAATATGTAAGATGTGCTAAAAAATGGTTGACAGAACATACTTTTTATGCCATGAAAGAATTCTTTGAAACGAAATTTTAATGTAACAGGTAATTGTTCATAATAAGTTTAATTGAATATCTAGACCTCAGAAGCATTTGGTCGTAAGTGCCAGTATATCATATAGGCACATACGACGAATGTTTCTGAGTTCTGACGTATAATGGCACATCCGACATTATGCTTCTGAGTTCCTGATACATATAAATAAAAATTTAATTTGAGACACTTACATCTTCTGTACCACACTTTAGGTCAATAAATGATAATATTCTAATTATATTCTATTCTTTTTCTCCCGACCCTTAGTCGGCTAAGAACCTTCCGATGCCCTCGTAGACCCGAAGTCCGAGAGGCCCGCGAACTGTAAAGTAGAACGACAGTTGCACAAAACTCCCCTAAACTAAAAGCCATAATCCCTCAATCTCTCCGTCAGCGACCGCCCTGAGCCGAGGTCCAAGTCCCACAGGGGACGCCCTCTTGCGCAGGTTGCTTAGTTTGTAGTGTTTAAGCCATTTATCTAGACTGGAGCTCTGCTCGCCTTTATGCCCTGAAGTATCAAAAGCCTCAGGGCTAACTACATATGTCCGTCAGAAAAACAAAATCTATTCTTTTTCCTTATATCTGACCCCTATTAACCTAAAGCTAAGATATATATATGGATCGAAATGACATCCACTGCTGAACATGGGCCTCTTCTTAACAGCCAACCCAGGGTAGTTGAGAATATTGCCATAATCACCACGCATGGCAGAAAGATTGGTGATCACAGTAAGATGGTAACTAGCCTTGAGCTGATAAATGCCGTTGCCCATCCATCAGATGTAGGTATACCCCTAAGTTTCCTCTTGCGACACCCATCGGAGGACCTGGGGTGGTTCTAGTATGTACTTCATCACTAAATATTAACATTGTTATTCCTGAATAACGGTTTTTTATGCCATGCCCGGTGAAGTAAAAAAAGCCTCAGGGCTAATTACATATGTCCGTCCGGAAAAAAAAAGATTTTTTATGCATTCATCATCATCATCATCAACAGCCCATTGACGTCCACTGCTGAATATGGGCCTTCTCTTAACAGACCTTGGCAAGCCAGGATCGTAGAGGGATATTGCCATAATCACCACCCTTAGCAGACGGATTGGTGATCGCAGTAAGATGCAAATGTTGAGCTAATAGATGCTGCTGCCCATCCATCAGCCATATGTCCCTTAGTCGCCTTTTACGACACCCATGGGAACATGGGGTGGTCTATTCTAAGCCGGAAACCACACGGCAAGCATTTTATGCATTAATGTTAGTAAAAGTACCTATTCTTTGATTTTATACAGTACTCCAATGTTTTATATTAACTATCCGGTTGTACTCACGGTTTGTCTTCATCGGATATCTCCGACTAGTTTCGAGATGATCCCGAGGTTCATTCTCAAGGAGTAGTCGACTCGACGGCTCAGCACCGGGGAACTAATTCATCCGATATCCGATGATGACAAACCGTGAGTCCAACCGGATAGTTAATGTAAAATATGTGTACCACTCACGAAAGTGGTAAGTAACACACACAATGGCGTACTTTTTTAGAATAGGCGTGACGACAGTATCAAAAAATTAAAGATTTAATGTTTTTAGGGGAAAGTACATATAAAAAGAAATGATTACACTTATTTATTTTTATATATAACCTTGAGATTAATGTGATTTTTAATAAAATAAAAGATTAAAATACTGCAATCGGCCATTTTGCCTGAAACACCAATCACGGCGCATGACGTCACGATATTGTAACCATCAAAGAAAAATTTAACCAGTTTGGCGGACTCAATGACATTTTTTACAATAGCGTGACGTCATAGCCGACGCCATGACACTTGAGGCCTTTTTTCGCGCGCTATTTAAAATTTAATAGAAATATGGCTTAAACTTCGTTAAATTTAAATTTATTACCGAAATATTGTGTTTTTCGTACTTAGAAAATGACTGCCCACGTTGCGCAACAGGATTTCAAAATCTTGCCTCATCCCTATTGAAGAATTCTAAAAAAGTAATCCAATTTAAAATACAAAATATCTAGTGTTAATTTTAGCGGAATTTAGCTTTGAATCTCGGAAATCGTGGGTGTGAGCCCCACGCCGGAAAAGATATCGTTGTGTAATGTCTATGATTCATTTTCGGGTCTCGTTGAGGGACAACCCTCCGTGACTCGGATAGCTCGTTAAATCATAGGTCCCGATCAACATCAAACATAATCACAACTACAACTAAAGAATTCTAAAAAAGTAATCCAATTTAAAATACAAAATATCTAGTGTTAATTTTAGCGGAATTAACACTAGATATTTTGTATTTTAAATTGGATTAATATGGATTACCGCAAAGTAACGCCTGATTCTATCAATTATATCTAAAAAAGTACCTACTACAATTTTATAAAAATAACGTTGAGCTTCGATTTTTACAAACTTTAACGACATAATTCGGCTTATTATTAACAAATAATGAAGTTTGTTATGACATCAAGCACCTGACGCTGCGACAGATCGATAGACAAGGTAAGGTATAGATTTGGTACGCGTGTGTGCTTCAGCTGCGTATGTATATGCCAAGGCGGAGTTTTACAGCCGTCACTGTGTTACTCGCAGCATCCGTATAACGTCCACTGCTGAACATGGGCCTCCTTCCGGGGGAGGGTATTTGCCATAGTCACCACGCTTGGCAGGCGGATTGGTAACCGCAGTATTATGTTGTACCACACAAGGAAACGCTGCTGCCCATTATAGATCATGTTATAACAATCGGGAGCAACGGCTTAACGTGCTTTCCGAGGCATGGCAGGTAGTCCCTCAACAAACCAGACCCGGAAAGAAATCTTAGAATTTACACAACGATTTCTTGCCCGGCGTGGGGATCGAACCCATGACCTCCGAGATTTAAAGCGAGCCAATTACCGCTAAGCTACGGAGGTTGTCTGACCGATAAAATGAATGTTCAGAAGCAAGGACCGCAGCTTCAAAACAATTCATCAACATAACCAATTAACAGTTAAACAATATAATTATACAACGAACATTAGATGTTGGGGACTTGGGGTCCATCTGACCCTGAAACGAAGTCGTTCTCACAGAAAGCGCACCGAGGAAATTTAAATTCAAGGACATCGTGTTTGTTGTTATCCTTGAGATAAACTTAAGGATTATTTTAAGCCAGATATAGAAGCTGGGAATGTTTGTATCACTTTACGGAACAAAGTTTTTTTTTTTTTAAGATTTCTGCTTACTTTTTTTTCCTGATGGACATATCTAGTTAGCCCCGATGCTTTTGCTACTTCACCGGGCATAAAGGCGAGCAGAGTTCCAGCCTAGATAAATGGTTTAAAAAACTACAAAATAAGCAACCTGCTCAAGAGGGCGTCCCCTGCCTGACCCCCTGACTTGGACCTCGGCTCAGATTTCAGAAGCATAAGGATGTTCTATTATACCTCAAAAGGATTTGGTCGTAAGTGCCAGTTTACGATAAAGACACATACGACGAATATTTCTAAAGTATAATGGCACATCCGAACATATGCTTCTGTGCTCTAGATACTACGCGATACGGAGTATAAAAAAAGCGTAGGTACTTGTAAATGCAATTGATACAGTTATATTTTTCAGTTGAAATACAAAATGTATCAAAACAAATCGTTATAGACACGTGACTGTGCGTGACGCTACTATTTATAAACTACAAACTTTATTTTGCTTCTATTTTCGAATAATGACATTAACATTTTTGATTGACAGTCTCGGTGACGTGACAAGTAAATTTAAATTTCGAAAAAAAAAAAAAAACGTAGTTACTTTGACTTGGACTTTTGTAATTGATATTTTTTTAATTGCTTAGAGTATGAATTACAATAGGCAGTAGAATTAAGTTTGTTTGCCTGTAATCGATAATTGAATTATGACAATTTATACGATTCATATATATATATATATGCTGTATATGCATTCAGTTAAAATCTGTTATTTTTCCATTAAAAACAAACACAAAAACTTGATTTATTTCTATATATGTAGATTAAAACCTAACTCAATCCATTTCTTTTGAAACCCTTCAAACATGTCACAATTAGTCGTTGGCACGATAAATTAAACAAAATAACGTTCACAGTAAAAGTGAAGAATAGAAGGGCTTTTGTGCGTGTCCCTTGATTATTACAATTACTCAAGCCAAGGACATCACAATAACATAGAACCCAACTTTTTAGCAACTAGGGGCTTATTTCTACTAATTTAAGCAAAAAAGCGGCCGTAAACCAATGGCTATATCAAAGGAATGGCCAGCAGCGTTTCCTTGTGTGGCACAACATAATACTGCGGTCACCAACCCGCCTGCCAAGCGTGGTGACAGTGGCAAAACCCAGTCTCGAAAGGATGCCCTTGTTCAGCAGCGGACATTATAGTTAATAATACCATAACAGTTGTATTTTAAAGGATTGCAAAGAAAAATATCACATAAACCAATAAATATAATTAGATAGAAACTATAAAATGCGAATATTTTTTACTTTATAAATATTTTACAGCAAAGTTTAATGTTTCTTGCTGGCAGTGGTCTAAAATAAGGTTCGATCCACACTGAGCATGTGAGTTCCTCAAAAGTGCAGACGAAGCGCGACGCCACATAATAGTTTTGTTTACACCGTTGCTTAATATGCAGCATCCATTAGTACGCAGGCCACACAAATATCGTCCACGGGCCATCTGAGGCCCACGGGCGGCAGTACGACGATTGGCTGTAAAGCGTTTTTCAATGAACAGACAAGGGCCATTTATTTGTTTACCCATTTTATGTAAGTCTGATATTGCGATTAATATGTTTTACGGTTTCTTTCAAGGAAAGCCAAGTTGGACGGTGGTCGCCCTTTGTTTCATTGAGGGCTAAGTCAGCCCTCAATGAAACAAAGGCAGGTTACATAACCCGCCTTTAAGAAGAAACCTGCCTATAGAATTACTAGCCTGATGTAATCTTAAAGGGAAAATTTCCGTGCATCATTTTCACATATTTTCTTCATAATACTCAATTTTAATAAGTTTACAATTAAATTTAAAATACAAAATATCTAGTGTTAATTCCGCTAAAAATGTGTCTATATGCTGTAATGGTATTTTGCACCGCCCTCCCGCCCGCAAAAATTATGCACATGCAGGAAGGAAAAATAAAACGTGCGAAAACACAATCACCAACCGAAGACCCGACACGTGTTTCGCTCCTTCACGGAGCATCATCAATGCATCGCAAATGCGCAAATTTGCGCAGTAGCGTTCGAGTGGTTAACATCGCCCTGATGATGCATGTCGGGTCTTCGGCTGGTGATTGTGTTTTTGCACGTTTTATTTATCCTTCCTGCATGTGCATAATTTTTGCGGGCGGGAGGTTGGTACAAAATACCATTACAGCATATAGACACATTTTAGCGGAATTAACACTAGATATTTTGTATTTTAAATTGGATTAATATGGATTTCCGCAAAGTAGCGCCTGATTCTATCAATTAAGTTTACAATTATACTAGCCTAGCTTTCATGGTTTCACCCGCGTAGCTCCCGTTCCTGTAGTAACTTCATAGTTAAATATAGCCTTCCTCGATAAATGGACTATCTAACACTGAAAGAACAGTAGTTCTTGAGGTGAGCGCGTTCAAGTAAACAAACAAACTTTGTAAAACACTAGCGACCCCGGCTTCACACGGCTGCAATGCACATGTATTGTACATATGAACCTTCCTCTTGAATCATTCTATCTATTAAAAAAAAACACATCAAAATCCGTTGCGTAGTTGTAAAGATCGATAGATAGATGTACCTAGTGACTATGCACTACATAGTATAAAACAAAGTCGCTGCCGCCGTCTGTTTGAACCTATGTAAACCTATGTATACTTATATATAATCAATAGTAGATTGGAGTATAAATCTCCTTTTTTTCGGAAGGACATATGTAGCCACAAAGCTTTTGCTACCACGCATATAGGCGACCAGGGCTCCAGGGTTATAAAATGGTTATAAAACTACAAACTAAGCAGCCTGCGCAAGAGGGCGTCCCCTGTGGGACTAGGTCCTCGGCTTACGGCAGTTCCTGGTGGAGAGATTGAGATATGATGACTTTTAGATTTTCAGAAGAGTTTAGTGCAACTGTCGCTCTACGTTGCAGTTCGCAGGGTTCAGGTCTTCGGGTCTCCGAAAGCTTCGGAAAGTCCTTTGGAAACAACGGTCGGAAAGGACATAAATCTTCATGCGTTCTTATTTTTTAACCAGTATGCTAATCCAGCTTACAATCTATCACGGTGCAAACTTTCAGCCAAATCCGCTCAATAGTTTTTGCGTGAAAGAGTAACAAACATATATCCATACATTCTTACTAAATTGCACATTCTTACTATCCTTCATCATTATCATCATCAGCCCGTACAACGTCCACTGCTGAACAAGGACCTCCTCCCGAGGGAGGTTTTTGCCATATTCACCACGCTTGGCAGGCGGGTTGGTGACCGCAGTATTATGTTGTAATACACAGGAAATCGCTGCTGCCCGGTCCCTGGAATACGATTATTATAGATGACGTTATAACAATCGGGACCAACGGCTTAACGTGCTTTCCGAGGCACGGAGGGTATCCCTCAACCAACCAGACCCGGAAAGAAATCTTAGAATTTACACAGAGATCATGTCCGGCGCGGGGATCGAACCACGACCTCCGAGATTTAAAGCGAGCCAAATACCGCTACGCTACGGAGGTTGTCTTACTATCCTTACTAATATTATAAACGTGAAAGTGTTTGAGTATGGATGGATGTTTGTTACTCTTTCACGTTAAAACTACTGAATGGATATGGCTGAATCTTTTCACGGGAATAGGTAATAAGCTCGATTATCATATAGGCTACAAAAAATCACGTTCCGAACTTTTTTTTGTCCGGGGGGGAAATGCATTTACGCGTTCCCACCGCCATTGCAGCGTATTCGCGCGCCCGACCTACTGGAGCAGAGTAACGCGCGTAAAACTGCGGGGCGCAGCTGGTTTATAATATTAGTAAGACAAAATCTCTTACTGAATCTTAAATTTCCAACCCTTTACATATATTTAAATGAAACATTACTGATAGGTATTTAATTACAGTTCTGAGCTCTCATAAAACTTCGCTTAGTATTAATATCAGCTTGATGGAGAGTCGATACGTGTGCTGTTTCCTTAACATAGAACTAATATAATAAAGTTAAAGTTATTGCGTTTGTATATTTAGTTCAATGTTTTTATTTCATGCCGAAATAAAAACATTAAACCATTTGCTATGTTGATTATAATATTAAATATTATATGTATCTTTTTGTACCTATACAGGGTTATTTGTAAAACACCGGTAACCTCTCAGGACTATATTACTAACATCATAAACAACAACTTTTGTTCTACGACTTTTTACAAAACATTATACATTTACCAAAAGCAAACCTTCAATATTTCGTTGTCCTATCTAACACATTTCAACTCTGTATTCCCCGCTCCCCTCGCTATTGTCGGTACTATCGCTTTCTTTTGCTTCGCATAGACTTCGTTACATTTAGAGCGTTGAATTTAAATATTTTTTATTTATGTGTGTAAATCTGATGAATTAAAATATGATGAATTTTTAAAAGTCATAGAACAAAAGTTGTTGATTATGATGTTAGTAACGTAGTCCTGAGATGTTACCGGTGTTTTACAAATAACCCTGTATATACATACTAGTCGCCTAATGGTATATATTCAACCATAAATTCATATTCATACTTCTCCGTCCGCGCAATTTTCGTAAAAAGGGTACAAAGTATTTGATTCACGTATCAATATATAGATACAATGTTTTGTCATGAATGACGAGTGACGGATCAACGCACAGCGTAAACCGCTGCTCATAGAGACCTGAAACTTGAAGCTGGTATTCTTCGTATAACATAGATATCAGATGAGAAAGGATATTACTAAAAACCATACCTAGTATGATGAAACGGGTGGCAAATACTCTAAGGATAAATCAAAATCTACGCGGACGAAGTCCACAAGAAAAAACTTACCGTGAATTACTGATTGACAGAGTTATTGACAATGCACAGGCATGTCCCTGAAATTTGGAGAATTTATCAATTAGGTAAGTATCCAAGACGAACATCAAAGATTTTCCTTTACCACTAAAGGGGTGAAAGTTTTTATCAAAGTTATACTAACTTTGATAAAAAGCAATTTGAGCAATCAGACTAACTAAACAGGAAAAGTCACGGGTAAAAGCTATATACCGTCATGTATTCATCACAGCAAAATAGCTATTTAACGTTTAATTTTACTATCTCTATGATATACGAAATATCTTTTTAATTAAATAATTCTGTTGTTTTAATATAAACAATTCACTCGTATACAGGGTTGATACGACAGAGGGGCATTAAATAACGCTACGTTTACTATGATACTGTTTTTTATTAATGCGATACAGTATAAAAATAAAAAAACCGGCCAAGTGCGAGTCGGACTCTCGCACGAAGGGTTCCGTACCTACTAGTTGCAAGTGCCTACCTATTTTTGATATCAAGAATACAACAAGTAACACAGTATAAACGTTCTTGTAGCTCGTTGTAACTCTGATCGATGTTAATAATAGTTGATTGAATGAAAGGTAAATTGCGGTTTACGGTTTATGACGTATTAAAAAAAACTACTTACTTGATCTCGTTCAAACCAATTTTCGGTGAAAGTTTGCATGGCTATGTACATCATATATTTTTTTTAGATTTATCATTCTCTTATTTTAGAAGATACAGGGGGGGGGACACACATTTTACCACTTTGGAAGTGTCTCTCGCGCAAACTATTCAGTTTAGAAAAAAATGACATTAGAAACAACAACATCATTTTTGAAGACCTATTCATAGACGTATGGGTTCGACGAAAAAAATTTTTTTGAGTTTCAGTTCTATGTATGGGGAACCCCAAAATTTATTGTTTTTTTTTTCTATTTTTGTGTGAAAATCTTAATGCGGTTCACAAAATACATCTACTTACCAAGTTTCACCATTATAGTTCATATAGTTTCGGAAAAAAGTGGCTGTGACATACGGACGGACAGACAGACAGACATGACGAATCTATAAGGGTTCCGTTTTTTGCCATTTGGCTACGGAACCCTAAAAAGCAACCAAATTGAGATTTTTTTTCTTTCAAACAAACTAAATAGCTTAAAAATCAGAGTAAAACGTAACCACCCTTTAAATTTCACTGACCTAGCAAAGCGGCAACGACGCGCGCGCGCCGGTGCGGGATGTTTTGCAATGATTTGCGTCAGAGCGGCAACAACGCATCGTAGGTTATACTCAGATTTATCGTTTTAAGGTGCATGACCTATGCGTAGACATAATCAGCTGTTAGGAAAGATACATCGTGTTCAAACGGCGCAAAACTTAAAATATCATTTGCGACTAAACTACTGCTACTATTTAATTGATTTTTGGTACAGAGCTTGGAAATGGTACCTAGTATAGGCAGTTTAAAGGAAAGCCCCTCTGTTGTATCAACCCTGTATACGTTGTGAAAACGCAGCAACAAATTAAAATAATAATTAAGATGAAATTCCGTACAATTTATATGAATGTAATATAATATAATAAACATTTACATTTCAACGAGTACTTACTTTACTGTATCAATTATTTGTCGAAACCATTTATTATTATGTTACTACTAAATGAAAATAACATACAAACAAATAATAATGTTTTGGGGCATATTCTGACGTCATAATAAAAAGGGCAGAATTAACCAATTTTTTTTCAAAATTTTACAAAAGGTATTTTCTTATACAAATGACTCGTATCACGCGTGTACGGTCGGACATATTTCGCTAATACTTTTTTTTATGTGTTTCTTATTATCAGGACAAGGTGTATATGAAAGAAAATTACGTGAAAAATGAGAAAATTTAAGAATACTTAACCACTATATTAAATGTTCTACTGTGACCTTAGCGCTTTTGACAATCATCATCATCACCGTATAACGTCCACTGCTGAACATGGGCCTCCTCCCGAGAGGGAGGGTATTTGCCATAGTCACCACGCTTGGCAGGCGGATTGGTGACCGCAGTATTATGTTGTACCACACAAGGAAACGCTGCTGCCCGTTCCTTGACATACGATTATTATAGATAATGTTATAAGTTATAACTAAGCCTTTGGTCCCGATTGTTATAACTTATAACAATCGGGACCAAAGGCTTAACGTGCTTTCCGAGGCATGGAGGGTAGTCCCTCAACCAACCAGACCCGGAAAGAAATCTTAGAATTTACACAAAGATTTTCTGTCCGGTGTAGGGATCGAACCCACGACCTCCGAGATTCAAGGCGAGCCAAATACCGCTACGCTACGGAGGTTGTCCTTTTGACAATTTTAACTTTTCAATGTAACCTTATGGCATTTGTCATAACAAATACATAATGCGTGCTGCTCTTAGTTGCACATCACGGTTAGTTCAGAGCTATCACGTTTAATATTAAAAGTTCAATTTTAATATAGAGTTATAGTTGAGACCGGACAACGTGTGTCGGGTCAACTAGTATGTTAATAATTAATAGTATGTATATATAACTTACTCTCGAAAGAAATTGTAGTTGTGCCGTGGCATTGTGTAGTTAGCCAAGGCTATTGCCACTGGGCATAAACATAAGGCCTTATTAGTCTTACATTGTAGACAATGTAAGTCTAATAATGCCTTTTATAGTATATGTGTTTAAACCTAGTGTATAACTATATCAATGCTTCGAAACAAAGTTGTTGGAGTTTGATATACGCCTATTATAAATGACGGAAAATTTAGTGCTACACGGATGTATAGCGATACTAGACGTGATTATATGGTCAGAGAGCCCTAAGACAAGACAACAAGCTATTGGACACAATAAAGTAAAATAATAAAGTTAAGACTAAAATTATTAAAAACATAAACTAAAATACCTGCTTAATATGCTCATTTATAATATACATAGATTAATAATAAACTATTGTTTTGACTATTTGCAAGTGCCTGTAATAGGTTTACGTAAATAAAAATGTTTTTTTTTTATGTCCACTGCTGAACATGGGCCTCCACTTAGAAGTGTTTAGTCATAGTCAAAGTAAAAATGTCTTCACTCATATAGACACAATTCAAAAAAAATAATCATGTTCTTATGATGCGTCTATTTTTTTTCCTACCACCAGTTCAAGAAGTGGCAACGCTAAGAAGAACTGGCAAGAAACTCAGTCAGTGTTGCCGTAGTCAGAGAAACGTTTGCCTTTTAATGAAGATAATATTATTTTATCGAATAAAAACTAATTGTTCTATTGTACATTAGTACTTTTTCAACTTACAGATCAGGTTTTTTGTAAGCCACCTGTGCCTTTGTTAATTATTGTGTTTGTATCGGTCAATCTATTGATATATTATAAACAAGCTTCCCGCGCGCGGTTTCACCCGTGTACTCCCGTTCCCGTGGGAAATTCATAAATAAATATAGGCTATGTCACTCAGGGTGAATGTAGTTGTGCAATGATGAAAGAAATTTTGAAATCGGCACAGTAGTTTTTGAGTTTATTCATTACAAACATACACACAAAAATACAAATCTTTCCTCTTTATAATATTAAGTATAGATATAGTATATATTGTAATTATATAATATATAGTATAGTATAATAAACGGCTATCAAATTAACATGATTATATCAATTGATCCTCTGTTTTAATAATTGATCGTTTACTATATCAGATATGTATACTTAATAATGAGACCTGTGTTAAACATAACCAACTAACTAACTTCGGACTAGACTTTTCTTTTCTAGAAAAAAAAAACTTTTAACATAAGTTGTTGCCCGACTTATGGATCGAACCTGGATCGAAGTCGGGACCTTGAAGGTTACGGTCGAACATTTTACCGTTAGACTAACGGAACAGTCCATAATTATACTCCACGTATCGGATTAGGAATTGTATGATCTTTTGTTAGTTCTTACTGGGGGTCCAATTCATGTAGAACTACTTATTTCTATGGAGAAACATAGACTATATGACCTTGGTAGTTACTAGGGTCATATTGAATGGACATGGGCTCATAGCAACTAATTTGTAGGACAAGTAACGTTTTGGCAGTTGGCTTATGATGAATGACTGGACAAAGTATTGACATCATCAACCGTTTTGAATTAGATAAGAAAGGAGTATAAATAATATGAAGTACTTATTTTTCCTTGAAAATTGGAGTTTAGTGATAATTTTGTGCTTCGATAAAAGTATGGTACCTACGACAATGCTGCTTTTTTATTTGACTTAACTGGAACACTCCCGTGGCCCCAGATTAGTGAAAAAAAAATTGCAATATATTATACTTATTTTTCTTCTTCCTGCCATTATCCCATATTACTTGGGGTCGGCCCAACAAGTTTGTTTCTTCCATTCTGTCCTGTCACCCGTCACACTATCACTAACTCCTTTTTATTTCATATCACTCTTCACACAATCCATCCAACCATTATACTAAAAATACTAATAGGTATTATAAAGAGGAAAAATTTTAAAGGTTGTATTAGGCTCCGAAACTACTTGACCGAATCGAAAAATTATTTCACCATTAGAGAGCAACGTTGTCCAGAAGAAACATACGCTATATTTAATTATGAAATTCGGAGGACGGGGACAGGAGTCACACAGTTGAAGCCGCGCGCGAGATACTATTATTTTCATATAAAATAATATAACATGATATTAAAGAAACAGAGCCACTATTGGTGTTGACAGTATATCGCGGACTGCGGTATCGATTTAAAGTAATTACTGCATTTTTACGAATTTAAAAAAGATTTTTGGGGAATTACAAGAAATCTATTTGTAAAATCTAGGTTTTTATTCCGGGTCCTATCAAGCGTGGATGCGTGGGGTGTGATTATTGCATAATCCTGTTAAGTGTGTTAAGGGAAAAAGTTACTGTAAATAATTATTTTTGTAAACTAATATATAAAATAATATAATATTATTTATGTTTATTATCATTGTTAAAAGAATAAATTAGCACTTCGAAAGCACATTACATAGTCTGATTCACAATACAAAATGGTGGAAGCCTGATCCCTGATACAAAAAATATTTAATTTATCCATGCCACATCTAGCAAAAAATTCGTACTATAAAAACAAGGAGTCTCCACACGCGATTAGTAAATTATCGCGGCTTTACTGAACGGTGTATGCTCCACTTCCACTCACCTACTCTCTGGGCAATGCACCCCCGTGGTGGTTCAACCCCAATTAATAGGGGCTGTGTTGACTGCAACGGTAACTCAGTAGTTTGAAGACTTGGTGTTATGGGTTCGATTCCCATTCGGGACAGTTATTTATGTGAATTACGAATAGTTGTTCTGAGAGTGTTCTGTATGTGTCTGTAAAGCCCCACGTGACACTAGGATTTATTTCTCTGCTCCAGTGAGTTGGAGCGTAATGTTTTGTAGCCTATATGTTAATCCAGCGTATAAAATATCCCGGTGCAAAATTTCAGCAAATTTTGTTCTGTTGTTTTGGGGTGAAAGAGTAACAAACATCCATCCATACTTACAAACTTTCGCGTTTATAATATAGTAGGATTGCTAGAGTAGTCTTAAAAAAAGGTAGAATTGTACCTGTACTGCACTGACGGTGCAGAAGTAAAAGATTTTTTGACAGATTTAAGTTTTTAGCCACGAGGCTTTTTTACTTTACCGCGGATAAATTCGCGGCCCGGTGCGGTGGCTGGTAGGAGATTTTCTATTTACTCCAACTAAAACAAACTTATAAAATACTAATCATTTTAAATATTTACAACCGTTAATTTATTTTAAATCAGAACTACTCACAAGTCGCAGTATATGTTACGTGCTAACGTGTTGATGAGATCTCACAAACTTACTTCAAAGGTTAACGCCTCCGGTCACCGCTGACGTTGGCAGTCTTGTGGTTTAGACACACACAATATTTAGCATTTTCTTTTATTTATTATACTCTATTTTGTTTACTTTTATCAGTTGTAGACATCAATTAAATTCGTCCATTGGTCAAATGAAGTCTGTATAATCTGTTTTGTGAATAACAACTGAGTTATTGTGATCTATTTACTATGTTATTTTCAGGGTTACTGCTAATTTCTGTTTCGTTTTATAAATAGTGTAATTTGGAGGACGAGTTTCATATATTTTGTAAGATTTGTTTTACTGAGTCCTAATACAGAGGTATTATACAAGACAACTCCTTAGCGTAGCGGTATTTGGCTCGCTTTAAATCTCGGAAGTCGTGGGTTCGATCCACATGCCGGACAGAAAATCTTTATGTAAATTCTATGATTTCTTTCCGGGTCTGGTTGGTTGAGGCCCTGCGTGCCTCAGAAAGCACGTTAAGCCGTTGTTCCCAATTGTTATAACATCATCTAAAACTTGTGTACCAAGGAATGGGCAGCAGCGTTTCCCTGTGTATTTCGACATAATACTGCAGTCACTAACCCGCCTGACAAGCGTGGTGACTATGGCAACTACCCTCTCCCGGGAGGTGGCCCATGTTCAGCAGTTGACGTTATACGGGCTGATGATGATGATACAAGACATATCGCGTCTTGTATCATCATCATCATCAGTCATAACATCATCTATTACAATCGGATACCTTGAATCGGGCATCAATGTTAACTTGACACTGTGGACACCAACCCACTTGCTGTTAAGATATACCATAGCTTACCGTTTTAGCAGTCATTGATGGGAGTATCTTAGCTAACAGATGCTGCTGCCCTGAAGCGGATTAAACCATTTATTAAGGCTGGTGCTCTGCTCGCCTTTTTGCCCTGTGAAGTAGGAAAAGCCTCGTGGCTAACTACGTAAGTCCGTCGGGAAAAAAGGTGCTAATTTTATAAATAACTAGCTTCCCGCGCGCGGTTTCTCCCCCGTAACTCTTGTTCCCGTGGGAACTTCATAATTAAATATACCCTGTCACTCGGGTGAATGTAAATTTCCAATGGTGAAAGAATTTTTGAAATCGGGACAGTAGTTTTCGATTTTATTCATGAAAAACATACACCCACACACACACACACACACACACACACACACACACACACATAAAAATACAAATCTTTCCTCTTTATAATATTAGTATGCCGTGTGGTTTCCGGCTTAGAATCGGCCACCCCATGTCCTCCCATGGGTGTCGTAAAAGGCGACTAAGGGACATATGGCTGATGGATGGGCAGCAGCATCTATTAGCTCAAGGTTTACATCTCACTGCGATCACCAATCCGTCTGCCAAGCGTGGTGATTATGGCAATATCCCTCAACGACCCTGGCTTGCCAAGGTCTGTTAAGAGGAGGCCCATGTTCAGCAGTGGACGTAAACGGGCTGTTGATGATGATGATGAAATTAGTATAGACTAGAACTAGTAAAAATTTCATCACTGTAGTTGGCGCTAACACATCGCTGCTTCAATGTAATAGTGACACAAAACCAAATGTGTAACTTAACAATAATGCATTTTAGTCGCATGATATTATGGATCAATTTGTGTTGAATCATAACCTTATTTTGTGTCACTATTACATTTAAGCTGCGACATGTGTGGTAGATGTTACTCCATTTTGGAGCTGGTATTTCTTTATTCCGACCTGTAGTAGCCTCAACTACAGTTGCTGTTCCAGTGTCTATTCCGCCCGCGCGCCCCTTGGCACTTGCCTAGTTTGCCATCAGCTACTAGTCATTTTGTCGCCTTTTTCGACACCCATGGGAAGATATAGGGTGGTTTTATCTAAGCCGGCAACAACACGGCATAAGGGTGTGAAACCTTAAGGGACTAATTACACTTATTCAGCTCAATTCAGCTTATGTCCATAGAAAACGCCAGTTTTGTATGGGATGCGTACGCGTCTGTTCAACTGAATGCGTGCGTACGCGTCCCCTACTAAACTGGCGTGGCAGTAAAATGTTTGCTTCTACTTAGAAGGCCTTTTTTTTGGTCCGGGGGGAAATGCATTTACGCATTCCCATGATATGTGGGACTCGTCCTCTTCATAGCATGGTATGCTAAACTTATACCACGAGGAGAAGGACCCTACTAACCACTAAAACCTCCCGGACACTCCTTCGATCCGCCGTTGGCGGGGGCCGGGTACGCATGAGCAATCCGGCCCTCTACTTAGAAGGCCTCCCCAATCATTTCATACAGGGTAGCAAGCGTAGCTGATCCTTAGAAATCTATGTGATATCATTGATCGAGTCCATGAGAAATGAGAAGCCATTTTTGCACCGATACAGTCACAAAACATAAGTATCTCACCGCTTGTAGTACCTAGCCACAAAAATAAGAATGTACAAAATATAGATTTTTTGTTCGCGGCGTGTTTGTCTAAGAACTTTGATGACGAACTGGTAAAGAATTTTAATATTGCCGGTGACCTTTTGTTAGGGTTATGTGACCTCGACCTTGGCTTGGTGTTGAACTCGCACTCTTCAGTTTTAAATTCTATACGTTTGCCACGAGAGTATTGATATGAACGCTGAAAATCGAGCTTTTGCTTGGTTATCTGTAACTATCATCATCATCATCATCAGTCCGTATAACTTCCACTGCTGAACATGGGCCTCCTTCCGCGAGGGAGGGTATTTGCCATAGTCACCACGCTTGGCAGGCGGGTTGGTGACCGCAGTATTATGTTGTACCACACAAGGAAACGCTGCTGCCCGTTCCTTGACACACGATTATTATAGATGATGTTATAACAATCGGGACCAACGGCTTAACGTGCTTTCCGAGGCACGGAGGGTAGTCCCTCAACCAACCAGACCCGGAAAGAAATCTTAGAATTTACACAAAGATTTTCTGTCCGGTGTGGGGATCGAACCCACGACCTCCAAGATCAATCCAAGGCGAGCCAAATACCGCTACGCTACGGAGGTTGTCCTATTAGTAAGTAGTATAACTATACCACTTACTAATAATAATTGTTTGTATTTATTTATGTTATGTATTTAGTTTAGTTTATTGAATGAAATTGTGATGTGTTATTTTATTTATATATCGTTCAAATGATTAAGTAAGTATTTAGTAAGTAAGTAAGTTTTAAGTATACATGTAGATGGATGGAGAGGGAGAGGAAGGCCAAAGAAAAGATGGATGGATTGTGTGAAGAGTGATATGAAAGAAAAAGGAGTTAGTGATAGTGTGACGGGTGACAGGACAGAATGGAAGAAACAAACATTTTTTTTTTGTTTTTATTCTACACTGAAAGTCTGTTTGTCCTCAGTTTCGCCTGATGGAAAGCGACAACGAAGACGAAGATGGAGCACACGCATTCAGTAAATGCCAATTAATATTAGCCTTAAAGACACCCAGATTATATCGTTCCGGAAATACAGATGCCGGGAGACTGTTCCACATTTCAGCTGTTCGCATGATGTAAGATGAAGCGAAACGCTTCGTGCGTGTACGCGGGATATCAACAACATATGTGTGGTAACCCTCCCTACGTCTGGTTGTCCGATGATGAAATGGAGAAGGAGGTATTAAATCGTGCAGCTCCTGGGCACATTCTCCGAAGTGCAACCTGTAAAATACCGATAAGCAAGCCACCTTGCGTCGGTGTTGCTAGCTTTGGAGCTTGTTTTCTACCAACGTGTTGCGCCAACCCCAAGTAATATAAGATAAGGGCAGGAAGAAGAATAAGAAGATTAACCATAATAATGTAATTAGTTGGAAAATACAACCTACCAATGTTGCCAAAAATGTATAGTGGCATGTGAAATATGAATAAAAATAATAAACTACTTACTACTAATATATAAAGCTGAATAGTTCGTTTGTTTTTTTGAACGGGCTAATCTCAGGAACTACGGGTTTGGTTTGAAATTTTTTTTCAGTGTTACGTAGCCTATTTATCTAGAAAGGCTAAAGTCTTTTTTTATTATAAAGTTTGCATGGGGACGGGGGCTATTCAGATAAAACCACACGTGAGGATCAAGGTACTTGATATATCTGCAGTCTATATAATAAATAAATATAGTAGTATTTATTTCTCTTCCACAAATTACTATACAGCAGTTTATATTTATACATACTGTCCAATTAGGCACCGCTTTTAAATCTAACCGAGATCCGGGGGTTTAAGTGGTGTAGGGTCCTCTACTCGTGGTATGAGCTAGCACACCACGCTATGCAGAGGGCAAGTCCTACATATCCCACCGCCAGCGCGCGAATACGCTGCAGCGGCGGTGGGAATGCGTAAAGCATTTCCAGCATTGACAAACAAAAAAAAAGTGATTCATATCTAAGTCTAAGTGCGGAATATGACTTAAAAAAAACTTACACCCTATAGCTTCCCTTTTAATATGGACCATCTAACAGTGAACTCGGACCAGTAGTTCCTGAGGTTAGCGTTCAAGCAAACTAATTCTTCAGCTTTATTTCTTATTACTAGCGGACCCGACAGACGTTGTCCTGCATGATAATATATTAATATATATATTATATATGATTTCTGAATCTAAAGCAACCAGGGCGCCACCGTTTGGGTGGCGCCCTGGTTGGTTTAGATTCAGAAATATAGATGCATACAAAAAAAATCATTCAAATCGGTCCAGCCGTTTAGGAGGAGTTCAGTGACATACACACGTACAGTAGAAATATATATGAAAGATAGGTATAGTAAAGATCATCATCATCAGCCCGTATAACGTCCAGTGCTGAACATGGGCCTCCTCCCGAGAGGTTGTTAGGTTGTAGTTGCCATAGTCACCACGCTTGTAATGCGGGTTGGTGACCGCAATATTATGTTGTACCACACAAGGAAACGCTGCTGCCGTCTGTAGAGTAAAGATAGGCCCTATGAATAAGTAAATAGAGGTACTCACGAGTGGTTATACCCATGAGTCAGGAAGGCTGGGCTTCCCTTATTTGGATACACGACTGTGTACGTCACAGAAAATAATTATGTTATTAGAGTAGTGCTCGAGGGCCACAGTTAATGGTCAAGTTCACAATTGTTGTGACACTTGGGAATTAATTAGTTTATTTTTTTGAAATTGTAACTGTACCGATGGCCTCGACATAACTGTATTACTATGGAGCGGTAGCTTATCTTATAATATATATACATATATATATATATATACAGGGTGTCCCAAAAGGTTAAGTAGCTGGGAAAGGGGGTGACAGGGGTGGACACAATGGTCCACCTAGAAAAATAAAAAAAAAATCCGCTCTGGGTATTTAAAAAAAATGGCATTTTTTTTAAAACTTAAAATTTTACACCTTGTTATTATTGATGTTGATGTTGATGACCTTGTTGTTATTGAAGATTACATAACAGCATTTTTTTTAAATACAGCCATATTTGTAGGTACAGTTAGCACAAGGTGTAAAATTTTTAGTCTTTAAAAAAATGCCATTTATTTTTTTAAACACCCAGAGGGAATTTTTTATATTTTTCTGGTGACCCTTGTGACCATCCCTATCACCCCCCTTCCCAGCTACGTAATCTTTTGGGACACCCTGTATATGTCGCTGCCAAAAAAATAAATAAATAAAGGGGTGAAGCCGCGCGCGGGAATATAGTAAGATGTGAGATGATTTTTTAGGGTTACGTACCCGAAGGGTAAAAACAGGACCCTATTACTAAGACTTCGCTGTCTATCTGTCTGTCACCATGCTCTATCTCAAGAACCGCGATAGCTAGACAGGTAGGTAATATGTTCACAGTTGATGTATTTCTGTTGCGGCTATAACACCAAATACTACAAATAAAATAAAATAAATATTTAGGGAAAAAGTTTGTTGTATGCCCCCCCCCCCCCCATACAACAAACTTTTTTTTTTGCTCGATATAAATAACGGCAGTCTTGGTGCGCGAGTCCGACTCGCACTTGGCTGGTTTATAATAGAATTAAATCATTCGTATTATAAAAAAACATGATCAAAATGGACTCAATAAACCTCGTACGCTTAGCATCTGTTCGATAGTCGTTCTAGATATTTATTTTTATAATAACTGTAATTTTGATCCCACATTTGCATAGGTAGCTATTATAGTGATTATTTATATAAAAAGGTTATTTAAAATCATAGTGGTTTGTTCATTATTATTTAGAAGAACGATGTTTTGCATATTACCTTCATCATCAGCCCACATCAAATTCACCACTGAGAAAAATCCACCACAATTAATTGCAATAAGCAATTTGAAGCGGCCGTATCCCTATGGCTAGGGCGTCGGACTTGTGATCTTAAGGTCGCCGGGTTGAATCCCACCCATTGCACTACCGACGTTAACCCACTCGTAACACAAGCATTTTAGCTTAGCACGAGGGGTTAACAAGAATAACTAGACTGCAAAACTCAGCTAGTAAACTCAAAAGTGTGTGACTAGTTTTCTATAGAAAAGTCTAATTACCTAGGAGCCCAAAAGTCAGGAGATGAGTAATGTTACATCCGTACCTCGGAGAGCACGTTAATCTGTAAAGCCTGTGCCTGTGTCGATTGAACCATGCACTATAGCCACTTTGATTTTACCTTGGGTTGGTGTGCGAACTCTTTCATCTACACTAATATTATAAAGAGGAAAGATTTGTACCTATTTTTGTATGTTTGTATGTTTGTAATGAATAGGCTCAAAAAGTACTGGGCCGATTTAAAAAAATCTTTCACCAATAGAATGCTAAATTTTTCCAATTTGACATAGGCTACATTTCATTTTGAAAAAAATTGGGGATCCTTGGTAAAATTTGAACAATGTAACCGAAGGTGTAGAAAAATGAGTCTTAAAATGTCTTCCGTCGAATGCGCTGCCGAAACTATTAGCGATAGAACAAAATAATGTACAACAATATTGAAGAACATCATAATGTCTACAAAAAACTCCGCGGTAGCATATGTCCAACTATTGTAGTTATGTCACTACAACAACTTTTTTCATTTTAAACATTAATGAAAATGCTAACCAAATTCAAACCATGCTATTTATGTGTTTATATTAATCCTTATTCAAATAAATTATTTTATGGTCAAGACCATTTAACTACCTATAAAATAGTTTTTAATCTATCTATATATATAAAACAAAGACGGGTTTGTTACAACACTTATAACTCGAGATCGGCTGGATCAATTTTCATGGTTTTTGTTTCGTTGGATTTGTCTACGCCCTGAATAGCAGAATACATTTTAAAAACAAAAGAAAGTCGTGTTAGTTACACTATTTATAACTCAAGAACGGCTGAACTGATTTGGCTGAAAATTGGTAGGGAGGTAGCTAAGAACTGGGAGAAGGACATAGGATACTTTTGGGTAGGGGTAGGGTAGGATAGGGTAGGGTAGGGTAGGGTAGGGTAGGGTAGGAGTAGGGTAGGGGTAGGGTAGGGGTATGGTAGGGGTAGGGTAGGGGTAGGGTAGGGTAGGGTAGGGTAGGGTAGGGTAGGGGTAGGGGTAGGGTAGGGGTAGGGTAGGGTAGGGGTAGGGGTAGGGTAGGGGTAGGGTAGGGTTAGGGTATGGGTAGGGTAGGGCAGTGGTAGGGTATAAAAGTCCACCCGTGCGAAGCCGGGGCGGGCCGCTAGTTTATGTATATTTTCTTTTTAAATTCTGTTTGTAAATATATTGAAGTAATTATTATAAATGAATACGGAGAAAAATATTAATTTCACATTGAAACAAACGATAAAATAAATACTTTTTTCATCACTCTCACCTCCTTAACAGTCTGTTTGTTTAACGTTAAAGCAGTCGTTTTTCAGTAGGTATTAGTTCGTCATTGATATCATATCTGAGCGTAGTAAGCACCTACAGTAAAACCCCCATTTTGAACCCCTAACCAGGCAAAGGGGCTGAGGAAAAACTGGGCTAATGATCGACCGCTTTTTTATAAAAATCTTTTTTTAACTATTATTCTTTTATCATTCCTTTTGTTCTTGGATATCATCATCATTATCATCATCAACAACGTCCACTGCTGAACATGGGCCTCCTCTTAACAGACCTTGGCAAGCCAGGATCGTTGAGGGATATTGCCATGATCACCACGCTTGGCAGACGGATTGGTGATCGCAGTAAGAAGTAAACCTTGAGCGAATAGATGCTGCTGCCCATCCATCAGCCATATGTCCCTTAGTCGCCTTTTACGACACCCATAGGAGGACATGGGGTGGTCTATTCTAAGCCGGAAACCACACGGCATTTCTGGATATAACGACTATTAATATATAACATATAATATCTAAATAACATAATATCACAAAATACATTGATTAACTCATACGTATATTCTAATTTAATTAACAAAAAACCAATAGCTAAATAACTCAGGCTAAAACTGATAATGGTAACAAACGTACAAGATCATCAATAATGGTATTATCTTTTATATATTTTTTTTCCACGAACAACATATTCAGGAACATGTTTTTTTAAATACATTTATTTACCGAACCATCAGGCATCGCTTTTTCATTGGCATTCCAGCTCGCCTCACTGAATATTTCGCTCCGTGTTGTCAGTTGTCACACACACGGACAATCTGTGGAATTCTTAGACAACATGTATCAAGTAAACGTATGGTACGCTAGATTCATATAGTTACAATGCAATGACGGTGATCTTCACAATGAACAATTATCAAATGTGTTTTCAGGAGTCCACAAGGAGCCCTTATAGTTTCGTCATGTCCGTCCGTCCGTCCGGTCTCGTACTCCTCCGTTGTACATACGAGGCACATAGATATTTATTTTTATACAACTATACAAACTTATATAGATACTGTCGTCCTAACCAAATTGATGGAGTCGAACCCAAAATGAAATTTACCTTTATTAATTTAAAAATTGGCATTTTAGACAACATGGCTACGGAACCCTTTAATGTGCGCGCCCGACACGCTCTTAGCCGGATTTATTGATTAAAAACCCGTAGGCCGAAATGCGGCGTTTCGAATAAAACAAATACTCATAGAATATTATTGCTTAGCTGTTCCCGTTTATTCCCGGTGAAGTAGCAAAAGCTTCGTGGCTAACTAAACTAACTATATATATCTATGTCCCTCCGTAAAAGAAACAGAAAGCGTTGTCTATTAAAAAAGATTTAAATTAGTCATACCAAATTATATCATAATTTATTCTCATTAATTTCAAATGCTACTTATGTAATGAAGGACCTTCCAAGAATGGTACCACTTACCCCTTCTGTTAATTTAAGAATTTTAAGATGAAGTTTCTATGTGTTATTAACATATTATTATATAACATTTCAGAATTCAATGCGTTCAGTTATAATATAAGTATACTGAACTGACTATAAAAACAATTTATTAACCTACAAGTCCATATCGTATAGAAATCAATACTTACTCATTTATAATCAAATAACAACTGATTAAAAATTCTAGACATAAAAACCGGTTTACACAATTACCTGAGTCAACTACGGAGAACAAAGGTTCGATTTTAACACCGAGTCAATTGTAACAATCGCATAACGCGCCATCTTGCTGACGACATCTTCAGTGACGCTCGCGAGCTTGTTGGAGGCAGACGTATTAATTTTTTAAAGATTTTATTGCTAAATTAAACGTTTTGATTGAATGTCAATAACATAATAGACGAATAAATAAAGTGTCGTGAAACAGGTAATACATTTTTGCCTTTATATCACAATAAAACTGTTACTAACCTAATTTTTGTAGCGTGGTGTTGATACTAACAATTTTTAGTTTCGCTGCTTGTTCATAGATGGCGCCACATTAAGCTTAACTCATTGTATTATTGTTGTTGAATTTATTATGATGCAACTGTGGTTTATATATAAACAGTTTTTTTAATATGTAGACGAAATATTTTTATTCTCTTTGGGTCAATTGACCCCTATGAGTAGCATGTTAATCTGTAAACCCTGAGCCTGATCTATTACCGAACGTTTCGGTTGAACCATGGGTCGATGTTGTACATAACCAAATATACAGATAACCCCTATGGTTATCTCTTATTATATATATTATTATGTATATTTGGTTATGTTCTTTTCCAAAATTAGTGGACATTAATCCGGTTAGCTATGGGGCCGTCCATATATTACGTTATTCTAAATTAGGGGTGGGGAGGTTGGTCTGCGGTTGACGGTAAATGATGGATGAAGGGGGGGGGGACGTGTCGAAATTGGCGTCATTCTTGTGATACCAGTTACTCCAAAATGTACAAAATATTTTGCAAGTACCTAATGGTATTAATTATTGAACTCATTATTCATTTATTTATTACATATTACGTACATAATAATAAAAGATGATTCTATAACAAAATGTGGGAGCTATCCAAAGAAAATTAATGAACATTGCCAAAGTACAAAATAATAAAAGATGATTCTATAACAAAATGTTTTAATGCTGCCCTATTTTTCTCAAATCCGTAAATGTTTTAATTTTGTCAAACTGGTAATTACGTCAGTTTTGCGAGAGGGGGGGTCATTAGGAAATGACGATAGGATGATTGTAGGGGGGGGGTCGAAAATCAGCAAAAATCGATGACGTAATATATGGACGGACCCTATGTAAATGTAAAAACTAAAAAAAAAAATGTTTTCATTACAGTGAACAACAATGGTATATAAGAAACCTCGTAAAACTACCAGGGGGACTATACCGAAAGATAAGTATGTCGAAGCCTGTAAGAGAGTCATACAGAGCGGAGAATCGCTTAGAAAAGTAGCGAGAGATTACGGCATGAGCCACGTCACTCTCGCAAAGCGAATTAAGAGGTTCAGAGAAACGGGTTTTATCGGAGAAGGCTACAGATCTCATAATCAAATATTAAACGCAAAACAAGAGGAAGAACTTGTATCATTTTATACTTCGTGCACATTATCAGGCTTGAAAATAATATCTTTAAGAAAACTAGCTTATGAGTTCATCAAAGGCCTTGATATAATAATTCCAAATGTATGGTTGCAACTAGGAATGGCCACTCCCGATTGGTTTAAAGCGTTTTTGGGTAGACATGTTACCATATCAGAAAAAATGAAGCCAGAACCGAATATGCGGAGTATAGAGGAAACCTATCGCGATTGTATGGAAGTGCTGATGCGATGGGAATTTAAAAGTAAAAACGTTGTTGTTAATGATGTTGATAATTTAGAATCGATAAAGAGTATGGATATAGATATTGAACCTAAAGCAGGATGCTCTCATTTTCCAGACAATTTTGACCGTGATTCAACATTTGTTGTTAAAACGACACCATCTTCTGAAGATATATTTATTAAGTCAGAAAATAGATCGTCAACTTCTCCAAATGTAGATGGAATCGATTGTTGTATTCTTTGTAATGTAGAATACTTTGATAAAGAAGAATTATCTCAGTGTACCGATTGCTATAAGTGGGCACACAACACGTGTATAGAGAAGGGACGAAGGAATCCTACAGAGTTTCAGATTGTTTCATTGTCAAAAAGCATAGGAATAAGGAGCTTTTCTTTTGATTCAGAAGAATAAGGTGCAGTGTCTTTGTAACATTATATGTCCAATGTAATTTATATGTATCAATCAAGGAGATGGGTTTACATATTGTGAATAAATTTTAAATTTATATCCACGTTTATTATAAAAGTTCAGTGTATTTGTATTAGGCGGCCGATATTGGGCTATGGCGTCGGACTTGTGATCTTGTAGTCACCGGTTCGATTCCCACCCATTGCACTACCGACGTGAACCCACTTGTAGCACAAGCATTTAAAGCTTAGCACGGGGGGTTGACAAGAATACTAGAAGATTGCAAAAACCTGCTAGAATTATTTTCAGCCATTAACATTAACCGGCTGTCATACTGACATAAACATATTTATTACCACCTATTTTCCGTTATAAAGATTAATAGCAGAGTTTCTGCAAACTACTAGTATTCTTGTTAACCCCTCGTGCGAAGCAAAAATGCTTGTGCTACGAGTGGGGTTACGTCGGTAGTGCAATAGGTAGGGATCGAACCGGCGATCATGATCACAAGTCCGACGCCCTAGCCATTGTGTTACGGCGGCTTGTTCACTTTAACACTAATTGATACATAAAGTGTAATCCTATTTCCTTGGTCGATTATACATTATATTATTATTTAAGCCCGTTAATAAGCAACCCTCAAATATAAATCTTAGTTTTTTGGTTTAGGTACTTGTATTTTATGCCATGAATCATTTTGATTTGATTTGAAATAGTAATTATTTTCTAATTGTGATTACGAATATAATTTATCAAATAAACAAAATGTTCAACACAATTTATTTTCTAAATAAACATTATTATTATTATTACTTTGCCGTGTGGTTTCCGGCTTAGAATAGACCACCCCATGTCCTGCCATGGGTGTCATAAAAGGCGACTAAGGGACATATGGCTGATGGATGGGCAGCAGCATCTATTAGCTCAAGGTTTACATCTAACTGCGATCACCAATCCGTCTGCCAAGCGTGGTGATTATGGCAATATCCCTCAACGATACTGGCTTGCCAAGGTCTGTTAAGAGGACGCCCATGTTCAACTGTGGACGTAAACGGGCTGTTGATGATGATGTTAATGATTATTATTACCTTATTACTTGAATATTCGTATTTTTACAGCAGAATATTTGATTAAGATCATGACCTAACTTGACCGTATTCTGCCCTGCTACTAGCAGTAATACTAGTAATAGTACTTGCAGTAATCGAGATTTTTGGGATTTTCCCTTTTTTGCGAAAATGACATTTCAGGACCCTAATCTATGCATTAAGATTGTTTTTTTCTTATTTTATAGGTTCATTTTAAAAGTCATATCATATAGACTTTTTGTTTAGTTATCAAAAAATATGTTAACCGCGTTTATCTCGAAGTCGCGATTTTGCAAGTACCGCGTTTGCATTAAGGAGGGCAGTACAATACTGCCCTCCTTAATGCAAACTACTTAGTATAAAACAAAGTCGCTTTCTCTGTCCCTATAACCCTATGCATGCTTAAATCTTTAAAACTACGCAACGGATTTTGATGCGGTTTTTTTTAATAGATAGAGTGATTGAAGACGAAGGTTTATATGTATGATACATCCACATTCCCGGGGCGGGTCGCTAGTTGACTATTAAATTGTTTTTAAATATTTATTAAAGTCTTAATAAAATTTTAAACGTATACATTTTATGATTTTACCCTACATAATATTCTGTAAAAAGTGTTATGTCTAAAAAAACACCATCTTTATAAATCTGTCACTACATACTTATATATAAAGCTGAAGAGTTTGTTTGCTTGAACGCTCTTATCTCAGAAACTACTGGTCCCATTTAAACATTAATCAAATCTTTCAGTGTAAGATAGCCCATTTATCGAGGCTATATTTAATCATGATGGGCCTAATTTAAGGCTAAATATTATGTGTAACCTATATTTATTTCAAAACAATGTATTACCTATGTATATATTTTAAGTCCTTGTGGTGAAATAAACTTATTATTATTATATTATGAAGTTCCAACGGTTACGGGTTGCGCGGGTGAAACCGCGCACGGGAAGGTAGTTATACGATATAATTTTATTGACCAAACAATACTACATCAAACAATCTTCAAAAATTGATCAGTCATTATAATCGATACAAAAAAATATCGATTTATAAAAAAAAAAACATTTTGATTGGGTCATGGGAACAGGGACGCAGGAAGACGAAAGTAGTTGTAACGCGAGAGCGGAAGGGCCACAGGGCCGGATGCTCACCGCAGCCTCCGTACGTCAGCTGTCGCCCTGGTACTTTGACTGCCAACCGCTCATTGTTATTCAAAATTGAATTCTATGTATATTTGACTTATAATAAGTACGATCGATTCGTCTACATTATCAATAAACGTTTTCATTTTCATTTTCATTTTTCATTTCAATCTATGTCATTTTTAAATAAATTCAAACGGTTTGTTGAATATTTAAAGATGGTTTGTGTATTTTAACTATATACAGGTAGATATATTTTGTTACTTTATCAACCACTAGCTTCCCGCGCGCGGTTTCACTCGCCTTTCTCTCGTGCCTATAGGAACTACATAATTAAATATAGCCTTCGTCGATAAATGGGCTATCAAACACTGAAAGAATTTTAAAATCAGTCTAGTTGTAGTTCCTGAGATTAACGCGTTTAAGCAAACAAATAAACCCTTCATCTTTATTAGTACAGTATAAGATAAATCAATATTGTATGCACTGGCAGTTGTATTTATTTATCTTAAGAGCTTTCTTTGAAGACGGTTTGGGCTTATGTAAAATGTGTTACTCCATCAACTCATTTTTACGCTAATTGAATGGCATCACTCGCTCGAGGAGGAAGACGCACGGCACATAAGGGGTCAGACTTTTTATTTGTCAGGTGTGAAATTTATTTACGCCTTAATAATTAATTATTTAGTTTAGAAGAAATCAATACTACGTTTTTTCCGTGATACAGTCAAGTCAAGTATAATATTAGAAATTATTTAAAAAAAAAGATATAAAACTAAAAAGATTATAAATAAAAGAGTTCGCAATATCATCAATTGGATGGGGAACTAAAGGACCGTTTAAAAAAAAACATTATCAGAAATCTACATTGTAGGAGTATCATGTTTAGGCTAATTAATTATAAAGTTCCCACGGTGACGGGAGCTATGAGGATAAAACCGCGCGAGGGAATCTAGTAAAATATGTTTTCTAAAAAAGTATTAAGTATTTTTTGAGTTTACTTGTTGCAAACTAAAATACTCGACAACCTCCGTAGCGTAGCGGTAATTGGCTCGCTTTAAATCTTGGAGGTCATGGGTTCGATCCCCACGCCGGACAGAAAATATTTGTGTAAATTCTAAGATTTATTTCCAGGTCTGGTTGGTTGAGGGTAGTAACCTCCGTGCCTCGGAAAGCACATTAAGCCGTTGGTCCCGATTATTATAACATCATCTATAATAATCGTATATCAAGGAACGGGCGGCAGCGTCTCCTTGTGTGGTACAACATAACACTGCGGTCACCAATCCGCCTGCCAAGCGTGGTGACTATGGCAAATACCCTCCCTCGGGAGGAGGCCCATGTTCAGCAGTGGACGTTATACGGGCTGATGATGAACTAAAATACTTGTCTCGTCGTTTATAACATTAGTGTACATGTAATGGTTTAAATGTAAGTAAGTGTGTTGATCGGCTCACTCGGTTGGGCGGTCTAGTTAGCATCACAGTGATCGGTGCGGATTATCCCCTATACCCCCGGTTAACAGAAGGGTTGACCTGTCATTAGTTAGGTCTGAATAACTCGCAACCCTTGCAGTAGAAACGTGTAAGTTGAAAAGGTGAACTTTACGAGATATAATAAAAAAATGATTTAAAAGTTAACTTTACCGGAAGTTGTCTTTAAAACAAATTTTGAAATATATATTAATAAGTACATTCTTGATAATTGTTGAATAAGAATGGCGTTTTACAGTATTTGTGTAAATCGAATTATATTTCACGTAATATATATTTACATATAACAAAGTCGGGGTTAGTAACTGTTCTCAATTTATAATATTTAATCATCTTAACCTTTTTTGTATTTGTCTGCCGCTTGAATAAACAAGCTATTTATTTACCGTAAAAGTTAAGAAAAATAATTATACCTAACTTACCTACCTACTTTTCATTTTATATAATTTAAAATAACTAATATAATTTAATAATATAACTTTTGCCTATTTGAATGACAATCACATTATTAGCGTTGAATATTTTAATACACAATTACTGTAAGTGTATATATGACATTGTATTTTTATAGATTTGTGCTGAATTTATTTCTACTTTTATTAGTACATTAATTAACTCACAATATGTTACATTAATGAATAAAATAAATCAATTGTTTTTTAATTTAACACGACTTATGTTCTTCGGTTATTGAGGTAGAACTAGTGGCAACCCTAGCTGTTACACTAATAACATTGACTATGTGTGACAATATTAATGCACTTTAAATTCTACTTGTTGCACTATATCACGTAAAATTATATTAAATAACTTGTTGGAGCGATGTTAGAGCGTAGTTTGTGTAATTATTCTAAATGCTACTAATGTTTATTACTTGTTACCTGTTTAATATAATTATACTATCCTTCTAATATCCTACTAATATTATAAATGAGAAAGTTTGTATGTGTGGATGTATGTATGTTTGTTACTCTTTCACGCGAAAACTCCTGAATGGATTTGGCTGAAAGTTTGCACGCGGATAGTTAATAAGCTGGATTAACATATAGGCTACAAAATATAACGTTCTGACCCACTGGAGCAGAGTGGCGCGGGTAAATCCGCTAAAATATAATTGCTGTCATAAAACTCTTAAGGTTCTTTCTCAAGGCCGGATTTATGGGAGGGCATCCAGGGCAACTGCCCCGGGGCTTACACAATAGAGGGGCCCCCACAATAGAGATTTAAAATCTTTCAAATTCTGACAAGTAAACTCTACAACTTTTCTTTTATCTGGGGGCACGGCAGTGCCCCCCCAAGTCGAGTAAGAAAAAAAAAAAAAAAAAGTTGCACGGCCGTACCTATCTTTTCTCGAAGCAACTCAGCCGATTTTCGACCCCCTATAACTTCGTTGTGGATAAAGATAGGAGCCTGAATTTTCAGTAACTAAACAAGCTTTGTAAAACTACAGTATAATTTAAATTTCATTCAATTTGAACCAGTACTTTACGAATTATAACTAGTCAAAGTTTGGTATTTTCGGTAATTTTGTCACTCGCTCACTGCTGACTCACCGATCATCAAAATGTTTAGGCACTTCTAGCAGACGTAGAAGCTTCAAATTTTGAGTATTAGGAGAGTTTAGTGTAAAACTCATGGGAAAATTCCAACATTTTGCAATTTCGGTCCAGTTGTTCAGTTTCATCAACTGCATTAATAACTTTGTTATTTCTTATAAATGTATAGGATTACAAAGTTACATTTGCAGTCAGTGAATACGTGTACATGAATATGTTTGATTTAATGGAGGAATAGGTGTAGATAGGGACCTAGATGGAATTATGTTGAAAGGTGGTGTCTAAGTGGTTAGGTTAGTTGTTTCAGAGACCTGGTTTTCTGCGTTCGATTCCCACCCGGGACAATTATTCGTCTGAAATTCAAACAGTTGTACTGAGTCAGGGGGTGCTTTGTTTTCGTGAATCTATTGAGCGGTGAGACCTTGGCGACACAGGGATTAATATAACAAGTAGTAAAAAAAAAAAAAAAAAGTCATAGGAAAAAAAAAAAAAACATTCGATTGTAAAAGTAAGATAGTACATAAGTTGTGCTATGAACGATAGGATACTAACAATCATAACAGCGTCTGATGGAGGTGGCTTGCCCGCTTGAGCCATGTCTCAGCAGGAGGCTGCGGTCCCTTGAGAAGTAGGGACCCCGTGTAATCTGGGCGTCCCTGAAACTGGTTATTTGGGCGCAGGAGAGCCCGCAACACCAATTGAGTCGCGGACGCTGCCAGAGGGTATCCCAGATAGGCAACAGTACCTGGGCCCCTCACCAATTGAGGTCGGAGGAGTAACCAGGGGTTTTACTCTCATGTTATGATTAGCATTCCACTGCTATGAAGAGGGCGAGTCCCACATACCCCACTGCCCGTGCCGGAACACCGCAGTGGCGGAGGAGATGCGTAATATTCTTGCATTTTTCTGGACAAACTTACACCACGGCTTTCACGCTTCCCGTTCGAAACACCGAAAGACGGTCACTTTCTTCCAAGCAACTAACAAATCTTACTGTGATATCGAAGTATACACACAAACCACGTTTTATTAATCTGACACAAACTATATTTATATAATCATTTTATCAAATATTTTTATACACAGTTTGATGTTAACTAGGTAGCTTTAAATTTACTTATGTACATATTAGCTTGTTCCCTAGTGCGGGAGCTGTCTTAAAAAAAGGCCATAATCGGACATGTATTATGTAGTTGTACCAAAATTCCATCAAAAACAATTCATCAATTTCGTAATTTTAAAAACCTTTGACAGGCCGGAAGCCAGAAGGCCGTGAGTGCCATACATAAGTTCATGTTAATCCTCTGTTAAGCTTGATGTTGTAGTTTTCGATTAGGTACATTGACAATATTTATAACCAATGAGAGATAACAATTTTACATACGGATTAATTTTAAATGACGTTTGACGAGTGCGACGAATATCAATAAAGCATAAAAAAAGTATACGACGCATCTGTTCTTGTTTCATATGGTGAGTGTTGCCATGCCAGCTAGGTACGTGGATATTCATATGTGCGTAAGTTAAGTTATTTTGTAAATAAGGGCACAGAGTTACTAGTCTGGATGGTTTACATCAAATTTAAGTCTACTTTGGAACTATTAAAGCGCAGGAATAATCCATTTGTGAATACAATAGACTAAAACCGGCCAAGTGCGAGTCGGACTCGCGTACTAAGGGTTCCGTACCATTTTCAAGTGTCTACCTGTTGCCGTTATAGATATCGAGCAATAAGGCCAAAAAATAGTGGTTGTATGGGAGCCCCCCCTTAATACTTATTTTATGTTTAGTTTGTTATTATAGCAACAGAAATACATAATTTGTTTTCAACTGTTTAGGTATCGCGGTTCTTGAGATAGAGCCTGATGATAGACAGACAGACAGCTAAGTCTTAGTAATAGGGTCCCGTTTTTACCCTTTGGGTACGGAACCCAAGCATTTAATGTCTAGACATGCTTAATATTGTTGCATCAAAGATATCGAGAAAAACCCATAGAGAAATGGAGTGGGCTTTGAGAAAAACTGTAGCTGAAGTTCAAGAAGTAGTACCGGTAAAGAAAAAGAGGAACACAACCTACAAAAATTGAAAAGCTCATCATCAAGTGACAGAGTGGTAAAATCCATTGTTGGTATTTTAAAAAATAATGTAAATTGTAAAGCAAAGGAAAAAAGTACAACTATCTACAAAAAGAAATGAGATGCCATCAAAAACATACTTGTAAAAAAACCCAAGTCTCGTAACGCAGTTCTTTTACCGTAAAACGTTGTGAGATCTATGTAATACCAAGTCGGTTAATTTATTCAGTCCCTACTTAAGGGACCTTCTATCTTAAGCTATTACTTAATTATCTCACCTTACAGAATCTTATTTTGACCTTATCAAAGTTCAAAACTTTTATGTTATGAATATTAGATTGACTTGGCCATCGCAATAAACACTTGTGAGATACATTCTAATTATATCCGATGGCCAAGTTAATCTATTATTTAAAACTTTAAAGTTTCGAATTTTGATAAGGCCAAATAAGATTCTGTAAGGTGAGATAATTACGTAATAGCTTAAGATAGAAGGTCCCTTAAGTAGGGACTGAATAAATTAACCGACTTGGTATTACATAGATCTCACAACGTTTTACGGTAAAAGAACTGCGTTACGAGACTTGGGTTTTTTTACAAGTATGTTTTTGATGGCATTTATTTTTTCGGTTGTACCTTTACATACAGTACTTGGTAGAATCATGATTAATGTAATTCTTCTTATATATTTTAATATCGGTTATAAATCTATACTTGTTCACTTAAATAAGACGATTAGTAAAATATCAGAATTCAAATAGGCCAAAAAAGTACATACATACTTCAAATTTTCTACACATCTAGAGGGAAACTAATTTGTGGCCAGGGGGCCTCATCTCCTTTGTTAACTCGTGGCCTCCGGACTTCTATATCTGGTTCCGTTCTTTCTCATCCGCAATTTCGCGTATGCACATGCACACTTATTGGAATGACAATATAAATGCAAACACTTAGCACCCTAAGTGTCATTAAAAACCAATTTAAAACACATGAAAACTTAATCGTAGTCTAGTCTAGTAGAGTATTTAACTGCAATGATATTAATTGAATACTTAATGATTGACAGTTTTAATCTAGGTACATAAAAAAAACAGTTTTAATCTACTGTCAAAATTGTGAGGCGTAACTGTAAAAAATTGTAAGGTTTAACTGTCAAACTTGAACCATAAACAATAAATAAATCATTGAATGTGATTGTAGTGACTTGGGATCAGAAACAGAGACCGCAACAGTTCAACAGTTGTTTTAAATAAACAATTAAACAAACATCAATCAAGTTGACCTATTTCAGTTAATATCAAAATGTTAAACGATACACATACCTATTTAATTTTTTCGCGAAATAATAATCCAAAACTATACTGCTTGTCTTCAACTACAACAGACTACGTTCTCAGCTGAACATGGCCCTCCACGGACCTTGACAAGCCAGGCTCATTGAGGTATATTGCCGTAATCACCACACTCGGCAGGCGGGTTGATGATCGCAGTAAGATTATAAGTAACCTTGAGCTAATTTTAGCTGTATGTCCTTCAGTCTAAACTTAGACCCATTCTGGAAAAATGTAGACTAACCTCCATCCTTATTAATTCAAATAAAACGCACCCTATTAATGACTAGTAATCCAAAGTGGTTAGATTACCAACCAACAGTTGAACATCCTCCCTACTCCCCACTCCTTGCCATGGCAGAAGCAACATCATCTGACTTCGGGCTGGTACTTGTAATTTTTTGCACGATCCGGGATACCAACCCGGACCTGGTTTGTGTCGTTCAAAGATATTACAGCTATGAAGCGGCCGTAGCCCAATGGCTAGGGTGTCGGTCTTGTGATCTTGAGGTCGCCGGTTCGAACCCCACCCATTGCACTACCAACGTGAACCTACTCGTAACACAAGCATTTTAGCTTAGCACGAGGGGTTAACATGAATATTAGTAGACTGCAAAACTCTGTTAGTAATCTTTTTAAAAATTATAGTTACCTTATCGTTAATTACGCAATGTGATAACTAACAAACCTATACAACATAGATATCGACTGGTTTACGATACCAATAAACTATCACATATTTTTTTTATAAATTCAAGACTTCAATTTTTTATAAGTTCAACTTAATATCTATAGCCACCCAAAGGTCTCACCAGCGTAGCACCCGTTCCCGTGGCAACTCCGTTATTATTAGCCTTATAGCCTTCGTCGATAAATGGGCTATCTAACACTGATATATTTTTAATTCGGACCATTAGTCCCTGAGGTAAGAGCGTTCAACCAAACAAACTTTTCAGCTTTATATTACTACATCGTATAAAACAAAGTCGCTTCCCGCTGTCTGTTTATACCTATGTATGCTTCGATCTTTAAAACTACGCAACGGATTTTGATGCGGTTTTTTTTAATAGATTGAGTGATTTGAGAGGAATGTATATATGTATGATACATCAGCATTACACCCGTGCGACGCCGGGGCGGGTCGCTAGTATTAGTGTAAATAGAATTTGTCACGCAGCGGAGAGGTGCAAACTCTAAAGACTCTTAAACTATTAAAACGAATTAAACGATATTTATTCAGCACTTAGGTATTTACATACACTTGCGCTTGTCAATTATACACAATGAAATATGATTATATAATTAAATACATAATATCGCAACTAAAATCTATTGCGGACGAGCTAATGGTCTGTCTGTCAATAATTAATTCTATAATTAAAATCTTAATATAACTTAGCTCTATAGAAAGAGGCACGTTTTTAAACAATATTTTTAACATATAAGCGGCACACGCGTGAGGGCACCCTTAATGGGCTAGGACCACGGCTCAGGGCATCGCTTTCATTTCAATCATAAATCAACCTGAAACTGAATGACCTCTATTCAATCACGCCAATTATCTGTCATTGAACAAAACGCATCGACAGGATATCCCTTGCAACTTGACACCATGTCATCACCAATTTAATAATGCACTTTAAAAACGTACAACCTGATTTTATTAACTCTTATTCTTGTTGCCATAAGGTCGAGATTTGCTAGTTATAGGTTTCAGGCGAATTGCGTGTATTTTTGTAAATATCGAGAATATTGGAGCCTGAATAATTTGTAATATCGTTTTGTTAGCCGTAATGCTTAAAGTATAAGGTTGATTTTAGTGTGGTTTGGTGTTTTGAGTATGTTCTTCTATATGTTTGCTGGTTTTAACTGCTACTTTATAAGCACAGAGCAGATGTGGTAGGTGTCCCAATACGCTCTTGATCACGTTTTTGAGTTATTCACATAGTTTTTGGAGGATGTGATCTATTTTTGAGTACGCAGGTGGTGTGATGGTGGAGTAAACAATAGATGAATGGGTTTTTTTTACCTTTCAATGGGAATATCACGAGGTGCATTATGACGGAGTATTGTCGTGTTTTTTTTTACCAGTAACTTATGGGATGTATTTAGGATATTAGTTCTTTAATAAATGTTTTTTTTAATGTTTATTAGCAGATTTTGTACACTCTACTAGTTTTCGTGCAAAGCTTAAATGCTTATTTTAGTGGGTTAACGTTGGTAGTGCAATGGGTGAGGAGCGAACCGGCGACCACAAGATCGCATGTCTGACGCTCTAGCCATTGGGCTGCAGCCTTATAATTGTGTAAAAACCCCAGTTTATGAAAGGATGATCAAAGTAAAAATTAACAAATCAGCTGATACTTGTTAAGTGTCGATTATTATAATGCTAGTGAAAGTACGACTAATCTTCTTCTTCTTCCTGCCCTTATCCCATATTACTTGGGGTCGGCGCAACACGTTTGTTTCTTCCATTCTGTCCTGTCACCCGTCACACTATCACTAACTCCCTTTTCTTTCATATCACTCTTCACCATCTATATATCCATCTTTTCTATGGCCTTCCTCTCCCTCTCCATCCAATTAAAGTACTAATATTATTTAGAATTGAATGACAAACGTTCGTTAGTAGATTGTCACTATAGTTGTTGTTTCTTAAACTGGGCTTAAACTCCGGTAATAAAAACGAATAATATCGACGGAAAAAATGCTAACTGAGCTAAGCGACATCATATCGATATTGTATTGTATATTTTAATAAACCTTCCATAAGGTATATAATTCAATATCGCTCATGGTGTCGCTTAGCCCAATTAGCCTTGTATCCTTCGATATATGTTTTAAGAGTCACTAAGCCTGGTTATATACTTATCTGTGGTTCAGTCTAATATTCCGTAAAAACTCCCAGTACACTTCAATTTAAGTTTTATGCACTTCTTATTCCTATAAACTTTATATATGTCATATCTCCCACTCCTAAGTGTCTGCAATATTCTTTAAAATGAAGCTGAATTTTCGCTTTACGTTTATGTATAGACTAGCAGCGGTTATAAGCGCACAGATAGTTCAACTTATCTGTGTCCGTATGTGTGGGTAAACTTATACCCTTAACTTATGTGTGGTTTCTGGCTAGTAATATACCACTCCATTATGATATAGCTGATGGATAGGCAGCAAAATCTATCACCTCAAGGTTACTTACCATCTTACTGCGATCACCAATCCGCAAGCAAAGCGTGGTGATTACGGACAATGGTCAACGAACTTTTTTTTCCGCGCGGAAATGCCTTTACGCATTCCCACCGCTGCTGCAGCGTTTTCGCGCGCTGGCAGTAGGATATGTGGGACTCGCCCTCTCCATAGCGTGGTATGATACTCTTACCACGAGAAGAGGAACCTACACCAATAAAACCTCCCGGACACTCCTCCTCCTACTCCTGGCCGGGTACGCACAAGCAATCCTGCCCATGGTCAACGACCCTGCCTGCCAAAAATCTATAAGGAAGTGGAAGTAATTGTAGTAGTATTCTGTGGTATTCTGCCCTAGTCCTTCTTTTGAAGAAACAAATTCTTCGGCTATATTAGATAACAAGCCGCACCGCGGTTTTATTCGCGTTGGACTACTAGTCTACCGCAGACTTTGATTAAATAAAACTTTTGGATTATCTACGTGTTTGTTTGCTTGAACGCGCTAATCTCAAGAACTACTGGTCCGATTTTAAAAGTTATTTCAGTGTTAGATAGCCCATTAGTTGAGGAAGGGAGGCTAATTATTTAATTATAAAACTAGTTGCGCCCCGCAGTTTTACTCGCGTCACTTTGCTCCAGTGGGCCGGAGCGTAAATTTGTAGCCTATATGTTAATCGAGCTTATTAACTATCCCCGTGCTAAGTTTCAGCCAAATCGTAATCGTTTAGTAGTTTTTGCGTGTAGTAACAAACATCCATCCATCCATCTATCTATACAAACTCTCACGTTTATAATATTAGTAGGGTTCCCCACATTCCCACGGGTTTCCAAGCAACACGGGTGAAACCACGAGCGAGAAGGTAGTAAATAATAAAATAAACCAACGCATTTCATTCTGAGATCACTATATTAAAACTGTACTGTTGTCCGTAAAGCGTGACATTTGCGATGTGCTATTCATATTTAAATAACTTCTACTCATTCTAGAATATTTAGTGATCTCTACGTTTAGATTAGATTTCTCCCTCAATATGAGATGATTTTATTATATTTAAAAATATAGTTTCAAAATTATATCTTCACTCCACTGTTGAACATGGGCCTCCTCCCGAGGATATTGCCATAGTCACCACGCTTGGCAGGCGGGTTGGTGACCGCAGTATTATGTTGAAACACACAAAGAATATTATAACAATCGGGACCAACGGCTTAACGTGCTTTCCGAGGCATGGAAGATAGTCCCTCAATCGACCAGACCCAGAAAGAAATCTTATAATTTATTTAAAAAATCCTGTCCGGCGTGGGGATCGAACCTACGGCCTCCGTGATTTAAAGCAAGCCAAATACCGCTACACCACGGAGGTTGTCGATCGTACATACCCAAAGTCAAAAACAAATTTAAAAAAAATGGGACGGACCTTTATAGTTTAGTGAAACACGAAGCTTTTGCTACTTCACCGGGCATAAAGGCGAGCAGAGCTCCACACTGTAATAACATGTTCCCTAAACACGTATGTGTAACTACTCCGGCCACTTATTTAACCCCACCCACCCACAAACCAACCCCTGTTGTCAACAATTAAAACGACAATGTCACCTGTTCAGGTTCCCACGAGGACTTTGTTCAAACTAACAATGAATGGATACGGTCTCACCTGCGTCCGATTGCTGCTTCGTCAGTTGTTGCAAGTCAAAATAAAACTGGATTAAACCCTAGCATAAAATCTCTGGTAATTTCAAATGGGTAGCGAGTGGCTTGCTTTATTGAAATACTGCTAAACTTATATATGTTACGGCTAAAGGTAGGTGTGAACATAAACTTAAGATTAGCCGGCTAAACTTAGGTTTATCTTCGAGAAGCAGCTAAAGTTCAATAACATGTCAATTTGCGTCGTGATATTCTAGGTTTTAATTAAATTAAACAATACCTATGCACGGCAGAAAAAGGTGTAGGGGTGGTTAAAAAAAAAAACCTAAACCTAAACCAATAGATTTGAACAGGGACTTGTAGAGGTTGATCTAAGTTTAACCGCATGTGGTCGGTTAGACCTAGGTTTAGCCGGCTTTACAAATAAACTGGGTGACTATTTACCGTCTTGAAAATAATAGATCGTGATATGAATATGAAATAGATGTTTAAGGCATAGTTATTTTACCTTTTTTTTACTGACAGAATGAAAATCATAACGATAAAAATACTTTGTACCTAGTTAGGTAGTTACGTTACCTTAGTTAAAATAGGTGCCTATAATACTAGGCCGCAATGAAATATGAATGAATATACATACAAACATATAATCACGCCTTTCTCCCATGGGGGTAGGCAGAAACTACAGAACGCCACCTGCTACGATCCTTACACACTCCCTTTGCCTCGTCCACGTTCATACATGAATGAAAATAGTGAGCGAAATAGCGTAAATATCTACTTAGGTACACATTTTTACGGTAAAGATTTTCAATCTATGCCAGTAAAAAAAAGATAAAATAACTATGCCTTACACATCTATTTCATATACATATCACGCCCTATTATTTTCAAGACGGTAAAAAAACCTCCAGATTATTAAACTGTCCACGAGGGCGGCTCCTGTGGGTCCAGAACCTCGGCTCAGGGCGGTCGCTGATGGTTGGATTTAGGGACCGGGAGCCAAATTAATATATAGAAACCTCGCAGCGGCCCTCTTTAGTGCGGCACGTTTTCCGAGTGCTGGTTTTTTACTTTGCATTGCCGTTCAACGGGGAAATGCTGCCAGCATTCTAAGAACCTTGCCAAGTAGAATAGATTTAGAATAATAGTATTTAATAAGTTAGTTTTATTTTAAACTAGCTGGCCCGGCAAACTTCGTACCGCCTCAAAATCTACGCGGTGTCCTACATCTACCCTACCCTACCCCTACTCTACCTCTACCTCTACCCTACCCCTACCCTACCCCTACCCTACCCTACCCCTACCTCTACCCTACCCCTACCCTACCCTACCCCTACCTCTACCCTACCCCTACCCTACCCCTACCCTACCCCTACCTCTACCCTACACCTATCCTACCCCTACCCTACCCCTACCCCTACCCTACACCTACCCTACCCCTACCCTACACCTACCCTACCCCTACCCTACCTCTACCCTACCCCTACCCTACCCCTACCCTACCCCTATCCTACCCCTACCCTACCCCTACCCTAAAGTATCCTATGTCCTTCTCCCAGTTCTTAGCTACCTCCCTACCAATTTTCAGCCAAATCGGTTCAGCCGTTCTTGAGTTATAAATAGTGTAACTAACACGACTTTCTTTTATATATATAGATTAGCTACTTTTAATTGTATATAATGTATGTTATAACGTTATAAATAAATAAATTATGCGTTGGTGCCTATGTAAATAAGGACCTATAACTGACTTTTGTCTAGTTCTATCTTATCTTATATATGCGTGATTTTAAAAGAGGTTTCGTATGTTTTGTTTTCACAAATGTGATACAAATTCGTATAGCTATTATCGATATGTAGTAGTAAAAAATGAACGAACAAACATAAAAACTTTTAGATTCACACTCGTTTCCTCAGTCGATAATTTGAATCGCCTTTTCTCTTTATCACCCCATAACTTAAGAACAACTTAACGGATTCAGCCGAATATATTTTTAATACTAGCTGCGTCCCGGTATTACCCGCGTTACTCTGCTCCAGTGGGTCGGAGCGTCATGTTTTGTAGCCTATATGTTAATCCAGCATTGCATCTATCCCGGTGCAAAATTTTAGCCAATATCGATCAGTAGTTTTTACGTGAAAGAGTAACAAACATCCATCCATCCATACTTACAAACTTTCGCGTTTATAATATACTAGCGACCCGCCCCGGCTCCGCACTGCGTAATGCTAATGTATTATACATATAAACCTTTCAATTGAATCACTCTATCTATTAAAAAAAACCGCATCAAAATCCGTTGCGTAGTTTTAAAGATTTAAGCATACATAGGGACATAGGGATATAGGGACAGAGAAAGCGACTTTGTTTTATACTATGTAGTGAAGTAGGATGGTCGTAATTTTGAGGAAAGTTTTTGTATACATATATATTTTTAAAACATACGGAAAATACAGCAATGATTTAAAAGGCAACATTGGGCTCCATCGAACCGATAGTATAAACATGAATAATCTTGTTTGGGGCTCCGTACCCGAAGGGTAAAAACGGGACCCTATTACTAAGATACGCTGTCTGTCTGTCTGTCTGTCTGTCACCAGGTATCTCAAGAACCGTGATAGCTAGACAGTTGACATTTTCACAGATGATGTATTATATATTTCTGTTGCCGCTATAACAGCAAATACTAAAAATAAAATAAAATAAATATTTAAGGAGGACTCCCATACATCTATCTTTTTTTTTGCCCTTTTATGCTCGATGTCACTAACGATAACGATAATGTAGGACTTAAAATGGTACGGAACCCGACTCGCACTTGGCAGGTTTTTTCATTTTCTTTATTGTTATTCTTCCCTGGCATATGAAAGCTTGTATCGAGTTATAAAAACAATAATTGATACGTTACGTTATTATTTTGTTTTTATATAAATGTTATTGTATCAATAAAGTGAACTAGAAATAAATATTTTCTTCGGATATAAAAATATGTAGGAATGCGGTCGGATTCTGACATCTGCACACAGTCCAACGAGCTCTTTGTATTCATATCATGACAAGTGGAGCATACGAAACATGCATTGGAAAACGTGCGACTGTAACTTTGCGATGCCAGATGACGGAACGATCGCTAGGATAAAATCGCTATGCTATCTACAAGGTTTATGAAACCGAAATCGAAACGAACGCATCGCTCGTTAAAAAAAAAGAATCAAACAATGAATACCCATCCTTTTTTTAATAGAATCTATTAATGACGTAGCCAATGACAAGTAGCATACATTTGCGTTACCGATTTCTTGCTAGCGATCGAGTAGTCTGTAGTGTCATTTTGTCTAGGTCCTCAAGTCTCTAAGAATTTGAAATTACCAGCCGATTTAATTATCTAATTTGGTAGATAAAGCGTAGGATAAGAACTGTGGCGCAGCAGTAAAAGGCTCCCTTAAAATCTTGGAGATGGTGAGTTCGATCTCCACGGTAATTAAGAAATCTTTATGTAACATCTGATTCTTCTTGCCGGGTGTAGTTGGTTGAGAAACTATCCTCCGTATCTCGGAAAGCACTTAACGTGTATTTGATCTCGATTAATTTATATTCGAGTTGACTGCTATATCATTCCTAAAACTATATCTGCTTTAACATAAGTACTATTATCGACTTGTACACTCATAAAACAACCGAGCATAAGTATTGCTACGCGCTACGACGCGGCACTGCTACGTGCTACGAATACTGTAACGTCGTAGTACTATGTAATGATCAATTCTCGTGAGTACGTTTAAGGGGAACATGGTCTCCTAGTCATATGATTAGCAGTATATTATGTACATTATTCACCCGTGTGGGAACGGATTCAGTATACATTCTTATAGCATAGCATACTGTGTGTGTCGATGGAAAAGCCGTAGCATTGTAAATTTGATTCTTTATATTGTAAAATATTAAAAAAGGTTGTTGTTTCTTGGCAGTGTTTTTCAGTAGTGTTCACCTCACACACTGCACGGTTGGAGACAAAATATGACGATTTCAAATAAAGTACCTAACCACAATAAAGAAAAAAAAAAAGATCCTACCATAAAGACAATTTATTTTTCCACCGACGCGTAGTACTAAATGGCTTCTTTTTTTTAATAAAAATCGTAGTTATATATATTTTTGTCACCATATCATCTTTACTTTGTTATATTGAACCATACAGCAGTCACTAAATCCATCTGCCTACAGACTACAGCAAAATCCTTGAGGACACTTATGTGTAAGTGGATATATATACGGATTGATCATGATGGTGGTATTGCATTTTTACAAAGTCTATGCCTTATCTTCCTAAACTTGGGCTGCTAAGGCTGAACCCACATTAGGCGTTTGCGTTCCTCGAGAGCTTGTTACATAAGGTGGGAGTATTCGTTTTTCAGCACTAATTTTTGAGGGATTACCAAAACTAATCTGGGGTCTGAAGCTGGGCTCGAATGAACGCGCATGTCCAATGTGGGGTCAACATAAAGGTTAGATTTTACATATTTAAGAGAGTGCTCTTTCGATTCGGTTTCCTGACTTCAGATAAAACACGTGGCATGAATTGTTCATTAAGTTTCTAGGCCTTCCCTTGGGTATAGTTGTAAATTATTTTATGTTTCTTTCAAAGTTGTATTTCACTTTATTAGTCGATAAATATCGACTTTCAATTAAACTTTTTGAATTTAAACATCACAAGTACTAGCTTAGTGCGCGCGGTTTCACCTGCGTAGCTGTCCCCTACCGTTGGAACTTCTTAAATAAAGCCTTGTTACTCAGGGATGTACCATGCTAATGGTGAAAGAGCTATCGTAACCCGTAAAGTAATTTTTGAGTTCATTCGTAACAGACATACTCGCACATACAAAAATACTAATCTGGAATTCTCACATTGAAAGGAAAATATATAAAAAGATTTAAAAAAGATTTTACTTTTTTTAATTCACGTGTTTCCGCACTAAGAAAACACGTCGGAGTACCAGGGCAGTAGAAGCGAATAGATGTTTTCCTCCAATAAGCGCATTAAAACAAAATATACCATATAGGTACCATTTACTTTTTGTACTCAATTTACTGTTGTTAGATTTTCCGCATTAAGACACTTAGATGTACCAGGACAGTAGAAGCGAATAGATGTTTTCCTCCAATAAGCGCATTAAATCAAAATATACCATATAGGTACCATTTACTTTTTTTACTCAATTTACTGTTGATAGATTTTCCGCACTAAGACACTTAGATGTACCAGGACAGTAGAAGCGAATAGAAGTTTTCCTCCACTTTGCGCATTACTGATTGGTTGAGGAATAGTGCCGACTCGCCTCATTACCCACTTTGATTCGGTGTTGTTCATTCAGTGAAGTGTCCTGCGTTAACGAGATTGCGTACCTACAGATGCTTGTGAGTGTGTTAACTCTTCTAATTTATAGTTCCCTGGTTATCTTAAAAGATGGCTAACAAAATAAATGTAAATTTTCTCCGTGGTATGCAAGAACAGTACTATGCTTTAAGTATTCACTTGAGTATGTGGTAGTGTCTCATTCAATCATCAAAGTGACATCGGACATTCCCAAGTAAAAACATAGTCTGAAGAGTTGTCCTGTTGTCCTTGCATATGGGTGTAATTGTTTAAGGATATCTTTATGTACTATGACCCCGTTGCCTATTTAGGGTTCCGTACACGAAGGGTTAAAACGGGACCCTATTACTAAGCTATACTTTGCTGTGTGGCTGTCACGAGGCTGTATCTTAAGAACCGCGATAGCTAGCTAGACAGGTGAAATTTTCACAGTTGGTGTATTTCTGTTGCCTAAATATTTAAGGGGGCTCCCATACAACAAACTTTTTTTTACCCTTTTTTAACTTGCACTCGACTCGCACTTTACCAGTTTTTTAAATGTACGAAAGCATTGATGAATGTTTTTACACCTGCTAGTATTCTTGTTAACCCCTCGCTAAGCCAAAATGTTTGTGTTACTAGTGGGTTCACGTCGATAGTGCAATGTGTGGAAATCGAACTGGCGACCACATGATCGCAAGTCCGACGCCTCAGCCATGATGACTGTTAATCAATATCTAAGAATTGTGTTTTATTTCCTACATAAAATGTATTGTACTTACATCCGATTCCGCAGTGGCTTAGTGGTTAGACAATTTGCATCTGGTGCAACTGATGTTGTAGACTAATCCTGGACTAGTGGATATATTTGTATGAGAGTATTATTATGATAACCTAGATGACAACCTCCGTAGCGTTGTGGAATTTGGCTCGTATTAAATCTTGGAGGTCGTGGGTTCGATCTTCGACCCCACTCCGGGAAGGATATCTTTCTGTAAATTCTAAGATTTCTTTCTGGGTCTGGTTGGTTGAGGGACTAACGTCCGTGCCTGGAAAAGCACGTGAAGCCGTTGGTCCCGATTATCGTAACATCATCTATAATAATCGTATCTCTAGGAACGGGCAGCAGCGTTTCCTTGTGTGGCACAACATAATACTGCGGTCGCCAACCCGTACGCCAAGCGCGGTGGCCGGTGACTATGGCAAATACCCTCCCTCGGGCTACGAGCTAATGATGATTATTATGATGTCCACTGAATTATACATATATTTGTCATGTTTGATCTCATACAGGCCTTTCTCGCAGAAAGTTCCCGCTTAGTTAATATTATTTGAAGAATTATTTGAACATGGTCTTTTTTTCCTTCGCCTTTACTGTCCCACTGCTGAGCAAAGTCCTGTTCTTACCATAGAATATTATAATATCTTACCATATATTTATACTTACTCACTGCTCAGTTTCTCAGTAGAAGCGACGAGTTAATACGAAATAGATTTATTAATTTTTTTGTAGATATTTGTGTTACGAGGAGAAATTTACTCTTCAAGCTACATGTTTGCCTGGTATAAATGAGAAGATGCATGGCACATTGCATTTGTTTAGAACTGTATGTACACCCAGTTTCCGATGGGATTATTAAAATATTAGTATTTGGAATTAACTGATCACCTGTTAAAACTCACGTCAAAGAAGACGTGAGTGGATGTAGGTGATAAGTCACATAATTTAAATTTGGAGTAAATCGAAGTTAAAGTTTCACTTTTATTTTTTGAGATAAGTCGCTACAAAACTAATGTTTGTATTAAACATTAGTTTTGTAAAATGATGCCAAGTTGTGTAAATAACCTGAAATATTAATCGTATGAAAGCAACCAAACAAATTTATACTTTTTATTATTTAATTTGAAAAAAAATTTTGACATAACTCCTTTTTTCTTAAACAAAAGTAAACTTTTCTGCAAGTTTAGATATTGAAAATGAGGTGCTAAGATGAATGTAGTTGTCTCGTAAAGCCTTAAATGGACGGTTTAAGATTTGTAGTCGTATTGTATTGACATATCACCTTCATCTATGCAAAAAAACTCGAAAATGCGACATATCACCTTCATCCACTCACGTCTTTAAATGTCAAATGAGTTCTTAAAAGCATGATTGACTTTTTTGGATTTGAGTATTGCATTCGATTTGTTTTTTGTTTTCTGTATGGCAATCTGCCGATATCTTATAGTCATGGTTAAACGAATGACAAAATATGTTATTGATGTACTGGATATTTCTTAATTAATGGGCCTGAATACTAAATTTAATTTGACAGTCACTTTAACATAACACATAGGTATGTCAAGTTAATCATTTATTTTATTAATGTTTGAGTAATAGGGTATTAGTGTATTTGAGCCAAATTTTTCAATCGTCACATAAAAAATATCTCAGGATTATATTTTTAAATTACAGTTTTTGTATGGAAATTCTGCCAAATATCATTTTTTTTATCTGACGATTGCAAAACTAGCCCTTAATGTAATCTTTAGTTATTTTGTATAACAGTATCAATTGTGTGTAATGTAATGTTGTTTAGTATTTCAGGGTTTATTGAGCACGTGATTTTCCACCAAACAATTTTTATCCAATCCGAAATTGAAGCTGATATTTCGTTTTAAAATAAGTAATTTCATATCAAAACGTGACTGCTTTACGAATACATCAAATCGTTTGGTGGACAAACACACTAAGGATAAAAATAAAACATGTAATTTCGAAAGTTATAGTTTATATTAGATTTATAATAAGATATGTAGTCTACAAAATTTCACAAATTTTCACAACGTTATTTGAACCTAAAGCGTCTACCCATTTTATTATGAAAATAAAATTATCGAAATCACTGGAACTACAGAACGGCGGGGGATCATTTTACGAAACCATTATTTTTTAAAATATAATCTAATAGGCAGTTATTTTAAACTCGCGTATCTTAACATGAGTAAGTCAAAAACTAATAACGGTAAAAAAATAAAAAAATATAATCCATAAAATGGTCCCCCGGTGAACATAACAACGTCGCCCCCATACATATACAATAATATTTGTTATGTTATAATTAACTAGAGTTATACAGAATAATGATTCCTATGAAATATAATTATGCATTCTTTAAATTTATTCAATAATATAATAATAATAATACTTAATAAGTATCAATAGGTAATGGTTAGTCAATGTCGTGCTACAGACTACTATATTTATATTATAATGAATGAGTCGTATTATTTCTTTATCATTTATTACTTTAACTTTATTACTCGATATCATAACACTAAACGAACATACAGCAGCCTCGGCCCGAGTGCGCAAGCGACTGCGCCCGCGCACCCAATCACAAAAAAACATCGTCAACACATAAAATAATAATCAATAATAATAATCATACAGATAAAAATCATTCATAAAAACATTACAATAAAAATCTAAACATTAAAACACACTTAAAACAAACATTATATTAATATTATCATAATCATAGTGTGTACGTATTGTATAATATCATTTAAGCGAATAATCGTATAGTCAAAAATAATGTGAGCATGGCTGAGGGGGGAGCGTCGGCGTCGCGGCCCGGCATTTCCTATCAACAAACATTAGCTAGCGGCCGAGCCGCGCGGGCCCCGCGCGTCGCCCGCTGTGCCGCGCGGGCCGGGCGCGGGCCGCGCGGCTCCTCTAATACCCTACATTACACTATCCAACAGACAACTGGCCGCGGCGTCGCTCCCCGCGCCGCCCGTCCCTCGCCTATTATATTATTATTATAATATCTTAATACTTTACGCTATTACGTTAGGTAAGCTTTATAAATTTTCGATTTCTCATTTACGCTATCAATAATAATTATACAACTTTTTTTAAATTTTATGTTTTTTTTTCGAAATTCTATCGTAACGTACGTTCGACTCTCTCTGCGGCGGCGAGCTCGGCGCGCGGCCGGCTCGACGACCTAATAAAAAACGTTCATAATAAGAAAATATATCGTGAACAACTCTGCCGACTTAAGATAGGTTCGGCGCGGCGGACGGGCCGTGCCGGCAGGCGCCGACTTTTGGCACCAGGATTTCGATTACGCGATTTTTACTTCTTTTAATATTTTTATAACGATTCGAGTAAAAAAGATCTCCGATACGAGAACGTGCGTGCGGCGCTCGTCGGCGCTTACGAGATGATGCGGATAGCCTGGTGCGCGGGCGACGAGCACGCGGGGCACGGCGCGCCGCCCGCCGCCAGCCGCTGCGCGCACTCCAGACAGAACAGGTTGTGTCCGCACGGCACCAGCGCCGCCGCCACGCCGCGCTCGCCGCAGACGGCGCACGCGCGCGCCGGCGACGCCGCGGGCGACGGCCGCGTGGGGCCCCACGCCCACACTCCCGCCGCGCCGCCACCCGGCGACTCGAACGACGGCGACTCGCCCAGTCCCTCGTCGCGCTCCGTGGACGACCAGATGCCCAGCAGATCACCCAGCCGCGCCGACGAGCCTCCCGACGAGCACGAGCCGGCCGACGAGAAAGCGGCCTCCTGCTCGGGCCGCAGCAGCGACGCCAGTCCGGCGCGGTACAGCTGCGCCAGCGGCTCTCCCTCCGCGCCCGCTCCGGCGCCCGCCGCGCCAGTGCGCAATGCGATGTGCGCTTCGATCTCCTTGCGCGCCGCCTCCACGCTCTCGGGCAGCCCCGTCACCTCGAACACGGGCTCGCGCTCGCGTGACGGCGTCACGATGTAAGTGTGCGTAGTGTGCTGGATGCGCTTGATGGTGGCGCCCTTGGGGCCCACCACGAGCCCCACGACGCGGTAGGGCACGCGCACCTGTGCCGTCACGTGACCGGGAGCGCCGGCCGGCGGCGGCGGAGCGGCGCCGCACTTGCGCGACGCGCGGATCTGTGAGAAGTGCTCGGCCGCCGAGAGGATCTCGCGCTTGGCGCGCGCGACGTCCTCCTTGCGGCCGGTAACCACGAACACCGGCTCCTCGCCGCGGACCGGTGTCTTGATGTATGTGTTTGTCTTCGCGCGGAGCGCTTTGATCTTGCATCCTGAAACAAGTGAACGAAACGTTACGTTATTGTAATTCACACGCCGAAGGACTGTGATATAATAATGGCCCACGTGGAGACGGCGGGCGCCCGATGAATTTCAAGGTTATGCACATAAACGACGTTCATAGCGGTCGTGGCATTGTACAGAGCTGAAGGCCGTCACACAATATTCATTTGAAGTACTCGGTTCGGTGCGGGCATGTTCTCCGGCGGCTTCTATAGAGCCCGAGAGACAACCCCGTCTCTTACTACCAGACTAGTTAACGGAATACGTAATTCGTCACTCGGCGTCGAGCCGTCGCGACGGATGGACGCTCGCTCGAGTTATTCGTGAACCACGTGGCTTACATGCCTGGAAGTTATTGAATGACTTGTATGAAATCGTTCGTTTAAATGGTCATGTAGGGTAGAGATAATAAAACACACTTGTCTCATGCTTATGCTAAACTTATATAGAGTAATAAGAAACAACAGCGGCTCGTGTAAGTTGTTGTCTCGCTCGACACATGTCGCGAGTATCGCTTCGTCTCCCTCGCTCGCTCCCCCAATGCGGCAAACATGGCATGTTGCGCACAGCATCGCCTCAGCCTTCTCGAGGAGCGAGCTGCCTACTAACCAGACATCTGTCCGCCGCTGAGAGCTTCTAACATCTTTATTGTTGTATCAATTACCTCTTTATTGATTACTTATTATTATGCGAAAAGCGTGTCGTATGGAGGAGGAATATATTTTCAAAATATTTACTTAGATTCAATTGAAATCATCACTAAATAATGTAGCAAATTTGGAGCGCGAGGTCACCAGACGTCTGATATATTTACCTCGATTTAAAACCCGAAAGAGAATACAAATTGGTGTCTTACGAATTCATTAAACATAATATCTGCCTTAAAACTCAGTTCGCGTGAAAACCAGGTATAATCCCCGCCGTACAAATGGGGAAGGCCTATATGTAATGGAGGGTAGTTTTATGAATCACAGGTTATCGACCCGGCCGGTAACCTCGTCGTTATGCCACACGAATGAGTACCTTATGGCCTTCGGAATAAAGATAATTGGTGTATTTATAAACACGAATATGGCTGAATGTGATGTATAATACTTTGAGCTTTATATTTAGAACGATACGGTTGTAATTAGATTGTTGTAAGTATGTTAATGTTTTTTATTGAGCTGATATTGGTTAGATGGAAGAGTATAGGTTTTGGATCAGAATTTGGATTGTTTAATACGTTGGGCGTGTAATTAATTTCGCCACAATTTATTTTACTCTTAATTTATTACCATAATTGATTCAACACGTTTTGGTTTTTGCTAACGTTTAGTTCTGGCGTTATAAACGATTTAATTGGTGTAATCAACTTCCCTGTGATAAAATTTAGAAATAAAGTGATTGAGTAAAATACACCAATTATCCATTTTTTGAGTGATTCCCACACATTATGTGGTAAAAAAAAAACGTGAGTTTGTTGAAACAAATTATTGTATAACTAGGTAACTTGTTAGTTGTTAGGTAACCGTGTCTTTTGATAAATTAGCATAGTACCTACAATGTAGACGATACTGCTACGAAATGCATATTTGGCAAGCCGCGTAGCAGCTACGCCAGATCTCTAATATATTTGTAACTGCCACTTTTACAAAATTACTTACAAACATTCTTTTACAAATCTTTTACAAATCAATAAAAATTCTTCAAATTTAAGTATCTGTTTGAAATGAAAAATTACAGGTTTTTTCTTAAAGCATAGTGTATTAATAAAAAAATACACAAATATTTGTCGGTCTGTATGTTTCTTCTGGCGAATCAGTAACGGCTGGACTGATTTTGATGGAAGTTTCACTGGTAGATAGTTAAATTTATAACGTATAATATATGCCATTTTATTTTGTCTGTCTCTTTGTCCGTTTATTACGCCTAGTCTCCAAAATGGTAATACCGTTTTAAAATGGACGTCATTGTTTGATAGCGTATGAAGAAGTTGCGGAGCTGCCTTTAATATTTAAATGAAGAACAAATTTAGTAAGTATATTATAGTAATGTTATTTAACGCAATAATTTTCAGAAAAGAAACGCTTTTTCATACACAATTAACAAGATGTATTCATTAAAATTCATTTAATTAAAATGCAAGCGAAGAAAATGCAAATAATTTAGCCTTTATACTACAATAGTATCATTCTCAAAGCCGTTGGCGCGGTGCCAAGCTGTCTGCGAATTAACATGTTCTCTGCCCACCCCATTTGTGTACAGCGTGATTTACTATTTTTCAGTACCACTGCATTAATGGTACTAGGACTGCATGAGTGCTTAGTAGGTGCATTGGTATAATGCGGGAGTTAGTAGAACCAGCGATTGACCGGCAGTAACGTTTAATAACGTGCAAAATGCTACAGAAATATGTTTGCAGATAAATTGCAAAATGTGGAAGTGTCAGAAACGTGAGATATTTTTACGTTGCCATAGCAACAGACTACATATATTGTAGGTATAGTTGACAGCAACGCGACATTTTTGACGTATTGTCCTATCGTATTAGTGGTACCAGGACTGCATAAGTGTAAAAGGAAATTTATTTGCGGAGTTGATGGTGCTTTAGTTTGTGGAAATATAAAATTTGGAGCATAAAAATATTATCTATTACTCTCAAAATGGCAAGTTATAAAATCTTTTATAATTATTATTATCCTAAATCTAACACTTAGTACTATATTACAGACTTGACTTGGTGACCTACTTGAATAAAAATACGCTTTCCCTCTAAAGCTGGCTGTTAGATGGTATTATTGTAACCTTATTCATGAATTCTTAGCGTTACTTCACTGTATTTACGTTTTAAATTATGTTATTCTTCTTTTTTGTTATTTCACCTTAAGATGATGAATATTTAACAGTAAATTTATGAAAGTTACCTTGTCGGTACAAAATATTCTACAACATTTTAATAAAGCTTGTCTGCTGTCAGTTATAAATGAAAAAATAAATGTACAAAATGTCAGTCGACATTACTATAATTATGAAACAGCCACTTTTGCTGAACAAAGCTGAAAGCCTACTTCCGTTCATACATATCATTCACGAGTGGCGTCTACGCTGCTACGGGCACTGCACTCTACGACGTAGAACCGGGTCAGCCCCTCCCCCCGCGCCCCTGCTACGGCCCTACTACGAGAAATACGCGTCACAAACGAAAATAAATTTTATGCTAAATCAAATTGTGATCATTTTCCTTTGTAGGTTATATGCTAAAGGTATAAAAAGATCATCTACGTTTACCGCAATACATATGCGTAGGCACGTTTTATATTTAGACTTTTTGTAGCTAATATGCTTTACGTTAGTCACATATTTTATTAACAGATTTTAAATATTTCGAGATCTCCATGAACAAGGATAAGCTTCGCTTAAACACCGGTAATGTCCACTTTTCAAGATATCATCGAAATTTTATCGTAGGATAATTGAAAGCGCGCGTAACTCAGAACTCCCGAGGATCGTACACAATAGGTGAGGGTCGTCGACCTCCTTTTGTCATAATAAAAAGGTATTTTTCTGCGAAAACAAATTTAAACTGAGCTATAAATGGAAAATACTTGAACGACAAATTGGGAGTTACTAGGAGACAAGAAAGTAATAAGCATTGTTAACATAATTGACAACTCAAATGTATCTATTTTAATTTATGAGACAAAGGATATTACGCTGGTAAGTTGAAGCGAATAGGCAGATTTTATGATCGTAGCATTAGGTACTACGCTCGTAGTAACAGCTGCGCTACGCTGCTACGTTTGTTAGCCTCAGTTACGTTAGTCTCTTCATGATATCCTAGTACTTGTAATCTAGTGTAACGGAAAATGCGGTTGTAGTTTACAAGGAAAATTGAAAAAGTTACGAACTGTACTGACATAGCAATATTATTTACTAACTAGCTGTCGTACTGTCGACTGTAGCTGGTCTTAAAATATTATACTTACAAATAATGCTTTCTATAAGTAAACCAGTTCATTAGAGCCAGCCATATCCCCCTTATAAGAAAACATTGTCAAATTATTCTAGGTATTGAAGGTAACTTATATACATTTCAGTAATCTGTTCTAGAAAATATAACCTTATTCTACCGAAAGCAAAAAGTTCACTTCCCGCGAATTTCTGAGTACTCTTGAATTCTGTCAACCGTGTTTTGATTTATTACCATGAATACAAATACAGCACGTGTTGAACGATTATAGACTTTATTGAATAATACGTAAGATGTAATTTTCACTAAGGAAATGTTGATGCGGCATGTTCTATATTAAGACGTGACATTTAGTATGATAAAAAGCTTTCAATGTACTTGGATTGAATAACTTGATACTTAAATAATGTAATACACAAATTGGGATTACTTAGGTATTTCCTACAAACATGTAGAATTACAGATTATTAAAATTAATTTTAGGAGCAGAATTAATTTTAATTCAAGGTATATAATGGAAAACGACGGCCCTTTTTTCTTTGTAAAGCCTTTGGAAAGGACTTAAACAAGCTGAATGCTTCCCTTATCTTGCACCCCGATGATGAATTCCTTTCTTAATAAAGTCACTCAAGTTGTCACGGGAATGATGTTCAGTTACCAGAAAAACATTTAGAATTTCCACATGTATTAATAAAAATACATAAAAATATAATAACATTTGTTATCATACGTAACGAGAGAAAAAATTAATACATCCCACGTATTTCGCTTCCTCTGTGTACCAGGGTAACAGTAACATCAAACATATGCAGTAATCTAACATGTTCGTTGGCACATATAGCTGGCATAACATAAATACTTTAAGGGAAGCCCAAACGTAGTCAAAATTAATAATGAACAAGACAAAGCAGTATTTGGTATCTCACTCTCACATATGGCATGGTCTCCTACGTGCCTCTGTATCAAATGCGGATCAATTGATTCCTAAGCGTCTGATGAATTTCAAAATGTTACTGACGATTTATTTTACTATGTATACCATATACTATTTAAAAAAAAAACAATATTGCCACACCATTCGAGCGGACCCAGTAAAAGAAAAACATTCCGCTTTTTCTTATAACAATACTGATATTTTATTTGATATTATTATACATAGAAAAATATTCTTTCCAACCGATTGTTTGTCTATAAAACACTTAGTTATATTGAGGAAAATTGTGTTTTGGCGAGGATCAGTGTATCGGCAGTTCTGTAGCAGAGAAATACTATTTATCTGAGATCCAAACACCGGGACCCTTCGAGGGGTCGGAGTGATCGATACCTACCGGCGTCTGTTACCCTCGGATCCACAAGACAACGAACCTACTCGCAATAACGTAAATCACCAAGCCATTTGCCCAAACAATGTACAAGCCTAATATGCAAATGACCCCAATTTACTAAAACACCTTCGTGCCTCTACCAGGGCTTCATTTGTCAAACGTTTGTATTATATTTTTTCAGTTTACGACCGCTGCGTACTCCAGATAAAAGGTCTTCACAACATTAGTTATGATCTGACTGCGACGTAAAATGTTTATAGAGGTTTGGTTACGTGCCGCGAGTACAATACTAGGACAGATAAAGAAAATCTTTCCAATAACAAGGGAGAGCATCGACGAGTCACCAGGCGAACATAAATCATAGGAAGTCGCCATAACAACGGCGGTGCCGCGGTCGGCGCAGGGAAGGCGCCTCACCGAGGCAAGCTGTTTTCCCGTACCGCCTCACTTCAGCTCCCTATACATCGCTATAGACACTTCCTGTCTGTAATGGTTGCTCGGGAAGTCGGGAATGAGTTTTCATCTAAACTGGTATTTCTTTGACCTGATTCGGAATATAATTTACTTGTCTATCAAGGGGAAATAAATTATATTTTGGCGAATTCGGTTGCATTCATTCTTTTACTGCTTTGACGACGACAGAACAAAAGAGTTATTCAGCAGTTTTATTAAAAGCTTCCCCAAAATAACACGGAACATTTTAAACGCATTGTAATAGCATAACCGTCGAATAAATTGTTGTTTTTATTGAATAAATGGGGAAGGAAAAGGGAATGCCGGTCAATGTATGTACCGAGACATAGTTTGGGTTTCGTGAGCGCTGGCGGCAGGCCAACGGTTACCATCAGAAGTACTCTGAACTGCAGTGAACTCTGCGACGTCAAAAGAACTGTCAACACTTGACAAAATAGAGTAAACATGTACCCATGTTTGCGCCTCACAAATACTATTATGTGAACAAATCCGCAAAGTTTGGTGAAGATCAATATTATATGAAGATGTACTTCTTTATGATTCGTTAAACAAAACAAACGGAAATACTGTACGTCATTCAATAAATATTATACTATTATCATCATGAAAATGGTAATATTCTTAAAACTTTTAAATTTTATAGTTGAACGCAAACGTTACTTGACCCCAGAAATAAAGAAAACTCCAACTTTTCGTCGGAAAATATGCGATAAAGTTGACCGGAGTGACGCATGCGGTAGCGGAACGAGTGGCTGCGAGGGGCGCGGCGCCGCAGGGGCGAGTCGCACCCCCGATCGATACCGGTCAACGACCCCGCCGCCGGTCGCAGAACTCCGCCGGTGCATCGCCGAGCGGAGCTAACCCACATTTTACCAGACACCGCGCTGTGGCCAACGATCACGTACAATTGTACATACAGTCTATGTCGAAGTTGCAAAAGCCACAAAAAAAACTAAAATAGTTGTGGAAATACTTAACTTGCTTAGTCCTCAATTACAGGCAGCATTATGAATAAGTCAGAACTAAAGCACAATTCAGTATATACTTATAATTTATTTATTCCCGATTCGAATCAAAACTTACATTCTAAAAGTAGTTTAACTGTAATTTATTAATCGAAGGTTCGCTTCGATGTTATGAATCGTAGCCTACACCATTTGAGTCTACGTACTCATAATATAGAGGGTGGTTTAAGGGCATTGTCCCTCCCCACGGCCCTGCTGACTGTGGCAAAGCTTGCTAATTACTACACACAGATTACACTGAAATATGCATTGTTTGTTTATGGGTCATGTCGCGGCGCGTTTGATTCGCTCACGAGTTTTTAACCGCCACAAATTAATTGCTCTTTTGAAGAGTTTTTTACACTAATCTCAATGTAATTTAAATGTCGAAACGTATGATCCAGGTTAATCTGGAACGCAAGCTTGCTTTTCAATGTAATTATTTTGTTTTTAATAAAGAAAAGCGTCTAAAACGGATGTGGTTTTAATTTAAAATGTAATCCTAGGAATTGGTACATAAAAACTGTTTACTGAAACGATTATATATGGATCGATAAACAAAAATACTAGTTATAAATTTCTACATTATTAATAACGTATCCCGGGGAAACTCATCTCAAAATATAGCTTCCTAGATTCCAGCGCGCGGTTTCATGCGCGTAACTCCCTTTGCAGTGGGAATTTTAAAATCAAATATAGCTTATATTACTCCTGAATAACGTAGCATTCTAATGGTGAAAGAATTTTTGAAATCGGTCAAGTAGTTCCGGAGCCTATTCAATGCAAACAATCAAATCTTTCCTATTTATTATATTAGTAAAGATGACAATAATGTGACTTTCTTGGACAAAGAATGTTCAAAATTGTTTCAGTAGATCTAGAAATTATCTCTACCAACTCACAAGTTTCCTGTTTTATAATATTAGTATAGATTATACTAACCACATAAAAGCCCAAGCGGTCATATTTTTGACTGGGGACGTGTAAATTACACACAAATTATGGAAAACAGGGGAAAATTACTTCCCTGTGTTGAGGAGCGGGCATTGCACTCTTACGTAACACCGGGGTTTCAGAGATAAGAAGAGGTACAGCCACCTGCGTAATCTCGACAAGTCGTATTTTGCAAATTCGCGGTAAATAAATATCAACTCTAATTCCGCGGTATAAAAGCTGTTTTTAAACGGCTCACGGTCAGGAGATGTGTACAGGAATGATTAATGGCACGTCTTAGCGCGTGTGGGTGACACCGGTGCGGTGTCGCGGGGTGGGGCGTAGGTATGGGGTTGATCGAACTGAAATTGGCAGCGTTCAACGTCGCGTCCGCCCGACATTTGCTTTACCTATTCATAATTCTATCAAGGTAAGTAAACATACCCACTAATAAAGGATAATTTATACAATTCAATAAAACCCGCCCGCGACCACGATCAATGTAACTTGATCGAAACGTCGGGTAATATAAAAAGGTAATATATCGCGTTAATACCTGTGTGCTATATATTATAAAACTGATATCGTTAGTTTAAGTTTACGGATTACAAACTTTCATTATTAAAAAAATATCAAAACTGTTTTATTGCTTCATAATTAAGAATGTTAAATCAAATTTAGAAGTGTTTGAAAATGGAACAGTATAAGATTTGAAGACTTATATTTTGCAAATAAATATCAGTCCTAATACGACGGATTTAAGTTAGAAATTCCAATGTGTATGAATCACATAGAACATTCTACCTCTAAGGTGGGAAACATCTTGTGGTTGTTTATTTAAGCAGTTAAGAACCTTGTTGTTTTAATAATAAAAGTTCATTTCGTTTAATGTTTTGGCGTGGAGTTAATACATTGTTTGAGTGGGTGACACGTGGCGTCTAGGGGACGTGGAAGGAGACGGGGATATCCTCTGTCTCGGTCAGATAGCCCGAGATAGACATCTTCGTCGAAAGGGAAACGATGGGACCGCGAAGTTATTTTCGTGTTGGTAAGTTTTTTCAATCTATATGTGTATTGTGTACATTTGCGGTGAGAGTTACTTCGTTTTACTAACTTTAATGCATTTTTATTATTTTTTATATAAGATTATTATGTTCAACTTGAAGTTACGTAAGTATATCAGTGTATTGGACTACTATTATAAAAACTAGACTTAGTATGGATTGCTGTGACATAACTATAGAATATATTTAAATGAAGTTTTACAATTAACAGACCATGCTTCAACGCTGTGAGGTTCCTACGTGATCGCGAGTTGTGCGAGTGAAACCGCATTAAAAAGCTAGTAAGCGATACCTACCTACAGTCTAAACAATCCGGCTACTCAAATTCAAGAAAATGAATCCGAAAATAACATCCGTTGCCGACTGTACCGATGACACAGTCGTAATGAATGTGCAACACCACTAATTGAGTGCCAATCACCAGACCGCTATGAAATAGTTACCTAATACCATACAGCTTACTCCTAAATACTTATGTTGTCCTGGTACCTGGTGACGTGTGCTTACCTGAAAAAAGAAAAGAGAAATTAGAATGATATTCAAGTAAAACCCATCGGTATAGCATTTGATTAAAATCTGTAGTAATATTTAAAGCTGAAGAGTTTGTTTGTTCGTTTGAACTTGCTAATCTCAGAAAGTACTTAATAGACCGATTTGAAAAAAAAAATCTCAGTGTTGGATAGAATTTATCGAGGAAGGCTATAGGGTAGGTTTATTTTATTATGAAGTTATCACGGGAACGGGAGACACCGTGCGCGGATAGCTATTATTAAATATATTAAAGTAAGAAAATATGAAACTTAGTATTTTAATCGTTACAGAAAGAAAAATATGCCAGCGGAACAATCTTAAACCAACAAGTTCTATATCTAAATAGAGAAGCATAGACAATAGTTATTAAAACACAGCCTTATGTCAATTAATGTTTAAAAAATCAACATAGCATGAAAAGGTAATTAATTTATTCAAAGAAAATAAAACTGCAATAATGAACTGCCTGGACGTTTATCGTCTCTTTGATTGCCCGCTCAAATTTACAGACCAATAAAACTATTTATAAATATATTAGAAATAATAAAACTAGTTTTATTTAATGCGCAAACTACTATTACTATAATGGTTAAGTTGTTTTAAATTAATATGCATAACACCCTATACTAACATTTTACAAATTGGAGTACGGTTTTTATTGCCTCAATAAATGGATTGATTACTAAATCAATATACAATAAGCAGTAGCGTAACTGTATAGGTATAGTCTGGGGCTCATGTTAAATTCGATTGACTGATGAGTCTATAATATAGGCAATTTTATAAAAATTCTCGACCAAAAAAATCATATTTATATAGTGCTACTGTGTCAAAACATATTAAATATCTTGCATGTAGTTTTATATGTCCCCTCTTATGTTATGGCTCTAGTCGTGTAGTTTCCCGCTTATAATAGAGCATCTCATATCTTCCTATGGGTGACGTAAGAGGTAACGAAGGGCTAGAGCTGATGATTAGCTCAAATATACTCTTACCTTGCTTTTACCAATCCGCCTGCCAAGCGTAGTGATTTCGGCAATACCCTCAACTACCCTGGCTTACTAAGGTTTTGCAAGCGATACGAACGAGCTGATAAAATAAGTTCTGGAGTCCCAAAGTGCAAGCATAGGTATAGTTACGCCACTGTGACTGTCAAAAACGTTTTCCATCTCATCTGAATATATAATCAAGACCACACAACTTAATTTAGCAGGTAACAGAACTAATCATTCGATAACTATATCAAACCTGATACCCCTTGTTACGACAAAATTAATTGAGATTAAATAAGCCATTCAAGCAAATAATATCGCTATTTTTAACCGAACATCGATGTAGGTAAGTAAAAGTCGTCGCAAGGTTAAGAAGTCGGCAAAAACTCGCCACCTGAACCCTCGGTCACTGTAAATGTTAACACAGAAATACAATTCCCCTTCGACATACGATACGATGCATTTAAGTCATTTTAAGTAGTTGGAATACCTTATTATTAACAGACAGTCGATATGATTTAACAAGTTATGGGTAACTTACGAATGAAAGGCTATGTTCCGAATACAGGATATTTGGACGGTTTTGTGAGGAGTTGGATTACTGAGTTTTGTCTGTTCGTATTATGTCTGGCACAGTTGACGGAGCTGTCATATTGCATTACCGCTCGCTGATTACAACTCATTTATAAATGTTAAAAATATTTTGTTTCATAATAAAAGTAAGACTGTTAATAAGCTATTATGACGACAAACGACATTTTACAACATAATTATCAGGTAATTAAATAATAAAAAAACAATTGCAGATTTTTCTCGAAGGTTTGAATACTTTATTTAAAGATCTATAATGTAATCTAGACAAAAATCACACGTTTTGTTTCAAAAATAGATGGATTCCGCTAAGGAGCAGGAATTGATAACCAAGGTTACGCAAGCGCAGCTTTCAAATATAGAAGGCAAATTAAAGTATTGTGTTGAATACAATAGTGATTGCTAACTATAGATCAAGGCGAATGATGGGTATTTACGAAGAAACCTTCGTTTTATGGTAAACAAATTATGAGTTTTTAGTTGCTATATAAATATTGGAAAAGCTTTTAAATGTGGCCAAAAGAATAGCAACTTTCTCTGTTCGCGCAATTTTTGTAAAAAGAGGTGCAGTTTTTGCTTCACGTATTAATGTATAGATAATAATAAAGTTACTTTATATCTAATTAGCATATTTTCGTAGATATACGCCCCCAATTAAACACAACGAGAAGTTTTCAGCACAAAATTCGGTACAACAATTTTTTATTAATGTTATTTTTAATCTTACCTAGTCATATATAGCTAATAACTCTTATTTCTCAGTCAATAATTAAAAATAAATTAGTGAATTACCATAAAGGTTCATTTTTCTTTTTTTTATGTAATGTTCTACGAAGGTCCCACGGGCAACAGTTATAAGAGCATTAATACAAGAGCCGTTGAATTATTAATGCGACGTCTGTGTAAACAGTGCCTTATGAATGTTATGATGGCCGACTAACATTTGAAATTGGAATCCATCCTGCTATTTTATTAAAAACATAAACGGGTCGAGATCGGATTTTGTTTTTTTTTTGGACGAATATTAGTTAAATTACTTAGAAGTTTCATTGTTAAGTAATAGGTTGATGTGATTTGTCAATTTTCTCTTTTTTGTTCAATTTTGTAATTTTCTTATTCAATCTATCAACCTTTGATGCTGGATTCGTACCATTATACTTCTGTTTATGATATCTTGCAGTATCATAAACAGGGAATGCCATTTTAGTTTGTAACGAATAAATAAAACTATAATACAAGAACGGATTCAAAAATGCTTTAGGTCATATTTTATGACGGGATTCCTAGGGGAACGTGAGTTACTAAAACACCATTACCTACTGGAAATTATATTTATGGAATTTCGACCACTAGTCGACCACTAGTATAATTATATAAAATCGTCTCCAAAAGTCGTACAAATAGTATATTATATCTAAAAATAAAGGCAGGTATGCATCAATAAAAATTCGATCGCCACAAACGGACTGTTTATTCTCAGATGTAGGTTACTCTATGATTTTCACGTGTTACGTCACAGTGCACCACAATGATTCATAGATATGGCCCATTTATTATACCAATACTTTCATTTGCCACCGAAATACAATAATATTAACGTAAAAAACTTATCAAAAATATTAAAAATTAAACTTTGTATGGATGTTTGTTGCTCTTTCGCGCAAAAAGTGCTGTACTGATTTTATTGATATTTAGCACAAGCATAGTATGTGAGCCGACTTAACATATCCTATACTAATATATAAAGCTGAAAAGTTTGTTTGCTTGAACGTGTTAATCTCAAGAACGACTAGATTTTCAAATCGGACCAGCAGTTCCTGAGATTAGCACGTCACACAAACTTTATATATTATATTAATAAAGAGAATGAATATAAATTTCAAAATTGAGATTAATACATTTTGGCCACCGGCAGGACTCGAACCTGCGTTTTAGGTTCAGCTCCAAATGCCTTAACCAATTAGGCTACGGTGACACCCGACCAGTCATCGAAATTACTCAATCTCTTTTATAACACAGCTGTTGTAGTATACATAGATATAATTATACGAGTTGTAATGATTAGTTCTACACTACTGTTAGGTACAATATTAGTTCTACAGAAACAACTGATAGCATCTTGCTGACAATAAAAGATTATATTTGTCTCATAGTAAGCACATCGCTTGATTACAAAACGTCAAAAGTGACGACCACACGCGCCTCGTGTCACGTTCCTGTCATATCACGATTAACCATACTATTAGCACTCGGACATTGAAAAAATACTGAATTATAGTAACAATTTTATATTCTTATCAAGTTTACACATTATGCTGACCACACATTAAGCATGCGGTAAACTGAAACGTGTAAACGATGCGAAATTCCGTCTCCATCACCCGCTACCCCGCCGTCATGCGCACGCATGAGAAACAAACAAAATAATAAGCCCAATGTGGGGTCAGCTTTATAGCGTATACACCATTAGTTTTGGGAAACTTATGAAGTCTGAAGTAACGCATCTCACAAATATTATGCATGCGAAAGATTGTTTAGATGTATGTATGTTAGTTACTCTTTCACGTAAAAACTACTACATCGATTTTAGTCATATTTTGTAAAGGCACCGTTTATAAGATGGATTAACATATAATAGGCTACAAAACATCTCGCTATAATCCATTAGGTAGAGTAGAGGGACAGACCAATGCTTAGATTCAACTTTTGGTTTAATCTCAAGTCCAACATATGTCCATATATTGACATAACAAGTATTGATAAGTTAAGTATTTATTACTGAACACACAATTTTACGAATTGTTAAATCATCAAAAATGAGTAAAATTGATCGTAAACGACATAATAGTTCGTAATATTTATGATTAGTAGTAAAAATAAAAACAATGGTTAGCAATAATCTTCGCAGCGTACGCTGGGTGAACGCACCGGCGTGGCCTGGTTGGCGCGTAGCCAGCTCTCACGGTAAACGCTTCTAATCACTAAACTCTTAGCGCGTTAGTATGCTCCTGATAGATCATGGACGCCTGGTACTTGGTTAGCCGTTGCACTCAGGACACATGGGTCGACTTGAAGACAGTTGTTGAATACATAACACATGGTGAAATGATTTTCAAATACTCGTTGGACATGACGAAGAACCGTGCCGTGTGGTTTCCGGCTTAGAATAGACCACCCGATGTCTTCCCCGTGGGTGTCGTAAAAGGCGTCTAAGAGACATATGGCTGATGGATGGGCAGCAGCATCTATTACATACAATGGGACATCTGATCTTATGGATCTGAGCTCTAAAAATATAGTATGCAAAACTGTCTCAATATATTATTATTTAGATTGACCCCATATTTGAGTCTACAATACAACTGCATTTTGGATCAAAAACACTTCATCAAAATATGTCCTACCTACTTAGCTTCTCGCTCGCGTTCCCGTAGAAACTTCATAATAACAAATAACCTATGTGTTAATCTCATGTATAAGCTATGTTATTGTACAGTGTCATTAAGATCCATTCAGTAGTTTTTGCGTGAGAGAGTAACAAACATCCATCCATCCACACACACTCACAAGCTTACGCGTTCATAATATTAGAAGGACTACCTAAATAAGTAAGGAATTTTTACAACAAAGTACAGAAACTCTAATTTGGGTAGAAGGCGCTAAAAACAGCGATTATTAACGCCATTGAACCCTGCTGTGGCCATAACGTCGGCGGACAGTTTCAAAGCGATAATCGTAAAGTTTATTGAGTTCAAAGTCTGAAAGTATAGTCATTCGTCACCAACTAATTAGGTAGCCACATAAACTAAAGTACCTTGTGACTGAAAATAATGTGAGAATATATCAATGTTAAATATGAAATTAGGTGCCCAAAAGGCTTAGGTAATGTAACCATAATTAGTTTATGAGAGAGCAGTGCCGGCGACTTCGTCCGCGCAGAATAGTGACAATTAAGAACCTATTTTCGCTATAAAAAGTTGTCCTTTTGACCTTTGGCGTGAAAGGCCGACAGATAGACAGACATAGTATCTCACGCATTTATAATATTAGTAAAGACTTCGTTTTTCACGATTTTTGGATGGACTTATCAAGTTAGTCACGAGGCTTTAGCTACATCATTGGACATAGAATGAGAATACTGACACAAACTAAATATAAGACGAAAAGATAGCAAAAATTCACGTAGTTTCCAATACGCAAGGTCTTTTCAAATGGCTTTTATGTTGGCAATATTTAATCTTTTATTTAGACAACCTCCGTAGCGTAGCGGTAATTGGCTCGCTTTAAATCTCAGAGGTCGTGGGTTCGATTCCCACACCGGACAAGAAATCTTTGTGTAAATTCTTAGATTTCTTTCCGGGTCTGGTTGGTTGAGGGACTACCCTCCGTGCCTCGGAAAGCACGTTAAGCCGTTGGTCCCGATTGTTATAACATCATCTATAATAATCGTATATCAAGGAACGGGCAGCAGCGTTACCTTGTGTGTTGCAACATAATACTGCGGTCACCAACCCGCCTGTCAAGCGTGGTGACTATGGCAATGTCCTCCCTCGGGGGGAGGCCCATGTTCAGCAGTGGACGTTATACGGGCTGATGATGATGATGATGAATATTTAGTCTGATCCAAAAAACGATGTTAATGCAATGCTTTTATAGTCATATACGTGTGTATACTTCTACATCCAAAGGAAACAGTGATAATGGACGAATAAAACATTTCCTACAAACGTATTAGTTCGTAAAATTGTGCAACTACAAACATTGCAGGAAGATTTACGTTAGTCGATAAGCGTTATCGGTTAATCACCTTTGACGGTGCACTGACATAGACCTTAGCGAACGGATATACGTAGCCACGAAGCTTTTGCTACTTCACCGGTCATAAAGGCGAGCAGAGCTCCATTCTCATATATATCTATACTAATATTATAAAGAGGAAAGATTTGTATTTTTGTGTGTGTGTGTGTGTGTATGTTTGTAATGAATAAACTCAAAAACTACTGTGCCGATTTCAAAAATTATTTCACCATTGGAAAGCTAGCTTGCTGCGCGCGGTTTCACCCTCTTAATTCCCATTCTCGTAAGAACGTCATCATTAAATATAGCCTTATTACCTTCTTCCATAATATTTTTTTATGGGTTATCTAACATAAAAATATTTTTTCCAATCAGGCCAGCAGTTCCTGAGATTTGCGCATTTAAACAAACCAACACTTCAGTTTTATTAATTAAGATATCTTTATATTCACGGCTACTAAGCTGCCCTTCGCAAATTCATGGGCCATGAACTTTATTGTTAATTCTAACACTTATTCTAATTACTGCCAATTTAATGGTTTTACGAAAAATTTCGACATATACGTTACGCTTATTATTATAAGTAATTAAAATGAAGAATAACCATTTGAATTTATGTTTTAACTAGCGGCCCGCCCCGGCTTCGCACGGGTGGACTTTTATACCCTACCCCTGCCCTACCCTACAAATACCCTAACCCTACCCTACCCCTACCCTACCCTACCCCTACCCTACCCCTACCCCTACCATACCCCTACCCTACCCCTACCCTACCCTACCCTACGCTACCCTACCCTACCCTACCCCTACCCAAAAGTATCCTATGTCCTTCTCCCAGTTCTTAGCTACCTCCCTACCAATTTTCAGCCAAATCGGTTCAGCCGTTCTTGAGTTATAAATAGTGTAACTAACACGACTTTCTTTTATATATATAGATTGAGTAGATGTTCAGTGTGATAACCGAAACGCTGAGATTCCCTAGACCAAGGACCAAAAAAACTCTTACCTTCCGAACTAAGCATGACATTAAACTATTAGATTGAAACTTAATTGAAAACGCCTTAAAATAGACAACAAATCTTCCTATAGGTATCATAAGAAGCGATATACATCCGATGGACGAGCAGCAGCATCTATCAGGATAATCCCTTATTACTGCGATTAACATGCCAAGCGTGGTGATGACGGCAAAGACCCTGACTTACCAAGGTCGGTTAAAGAGGAGGGCTGATGATGGAGTTTTTTTTTATACGTAATTAGCCACGAGGCTTTTGCTACTTCACCGGGTATAAAGGCTCCAGCCTTAATGAACGTTTTAAAAACTACAAACTACACAACCTGCGCAAGAGGGCGCCCGGCCCCCTGTGGGGCTTGGACCTCGGCTCAGGGCGGTCGCTGGCGATGAGATTGAGGAATTATGGCTTTTAGTATTTTAGGGGGTTTTGTGCAACTGTCGCTGATTATGGAGAAGAAATTACAAACTAGTATGTTTTACGTCTTCGCGATACAGTCGTACAGTCGCGAAGATATGTAAAACAGAGTACCAAAAACAAAGATTGGTTAACGTCACGTATGTTTTATAGGTCTGCGGCGAAATATCAAAAGTTGTTTTAGGCACCAGGTCAACATGACCGTTGCGTCGTGTTTAGATGTTGATAACTCAGTGCTACGACCTCCTTCATTGCCGTCGCGAATATTTCCGGATAGTTACATTTTCGCGAGTGAGGTCACATCTAAGAATTATGTCTTTTATTTAAATTTTCTGATTTGACAACCTCCTTAGCTGTATCATTCTCAGAGGTCTATTCTTTATGTAAAGGCTAAGAAACTCTCCGTGCCTCGAAAAGTCCGTTAAGCGGTTGGTACCGATTGTAATAACATCATCTATAACAAGCGTATACCAGGGAACGGGCAGCAGCGTAATAATGCGGTCACTAAAACGCCTACCAAGCGAGGGTATATTAAAACACTCCCTCGGGAGGTTTATGTTCAGCAGTGGACCTTGTACGGGCCGATGATGATGATGATTCAAATTTCAATATTAAAATAATACTTCAAAAGGCTCTAGACTTACCAAATATGTAGGTAATTAATACAATTGTAATCAATTGCCTTTCTCTGTTTAATTTTATATTTACCGCTCATTTATTTGCATACATTATGTCAAATATCATTAAACAAATTACCAATAAAACCATTTTACAATCAATTCACTTGTGATTGTAGATGTACTTGACTCCTTCAGAACATGTAGGTTATTTCGAAGATGATAAGTTGCTGCTCAAGTTAACTACTTACGTGTTTTTATTTATAGCGAAGGATCGATGTATGATGAAATCTCGAGCAATTAGTATTGGATCGTGTTTGCAGGAAACATTTCAATGTTCGTAGTAGATGATTATCCATGTTTCAAAAAAGATAATAAACAATTGTTTTTTTCAATAGGTACTATTATTAAAAAGAGGAAAGATTTGAATGCTTGTTTTCTTTCATTGAAAAAGCTCTAGAACAACTAAATCGAAATTAAAAAATATTTCACTATTAGAATGCTACTAAATATAACGAAAATCTAATATAAGTACCTATATAAGTACCCTCTTTAAATATAAGTGCCTTTATTTTTATTCAGAAGAAAAAAAGTAAACATTCAGGATAGTACAAAGACGGGTAACCTACAAACGGACATACAATACAAAGACCTTATAAGGAGCAAGCGCTGTATGAAGTACTAGGGCCCCAGCTACTAAGTGGAGTGCGTTGAAATATTACAAAACATAAAAGGCGATAGTATCTCGACCTTGAGTAAGCAATTCGGTAATGACCCTGCGCAAGCGACTAACCGTCGTCGTTGCGATTGCGTGAAAGATCTGTTACACTCAAAGGTAGACGAAGCTGTAAAATGACGTCACAGTTACAAAGGTAAGAAGATAGTAACCAGCCTACTGAGAGCGAAAGTAAAAGTGGTAGAACGAGAATCGGCCTCAATTGGGATAGTCACTAATAGACAAAATCGAAGTTTGGTGGCTTCCGTCGTAAGATAGACATGTAATAATAAGAAATATACTTGGACGTTAGTATGATAACTATAAAAAGAGTTAGATAGACAGATAGATCAACTCTTTATTGTACACTTCTATATAAAAGAAAATACAGAAAGATACTTAAAGGGACTTAAAGTTAAACTTAACAATTGAAATATTACAACATTACTATCATGTAAACGTTTGTAAGTATTGTCTGGATAAGTAGATTTATGTTACTCTTTCACACAAAAACCACTGAGAGGATTTCGCTGAAATTTTGCACGGGGTTAGTTTAAAAACGGGATTACCATATAGGCTACAATGCGTCTTCTAAAAAACCATTGGAGCAGAGCAGCAGTAGCGGGTAAACCGCGGGGCGCAGCTAGTTAATCATAATGCGTACGCTTCAACGAGGTAGGTATATTTTTATCGCATATCCTAAGGTGTGACATCAGCCTACAGAAATGTTTATTTTATAAAGGTTGCGAACAGAATCTGATACAAATGTATAACAAAATTAATCTTGGTTGTTAGAAGCAAGATCAACGAAGCTCATCTCCTTATTTAATATATTATAGGTACTTAGTAGATATAGGTATTTCAAGTACTAAGAAAAATGTTATAAAACAAGTGTTTGTTATAAAGTCATCATCATCATGAGCCCGTATGGAACATGGGCCTCCGAGGGAGAATTTTTGCCAGTCACCACGCTTGGCAGACGGGTTGGTGATCGAAGTAATATAATAGTAACACACAAGGAAACGCTGCTGACTGTTCCCTGGTTACAATTGCTATAGACGATGTTATAACAATCGAGACCAACTGCTTGACGTGAACGTAGTCAAAGTCAGGAAACACTATTAGTTCTGCTTGGTTCCCCTCTGTATTATTATTACTGATATATTTACCTAAATGTCTATAATTCGAAGATATTATTATACTACTAATATGAATAAGCATAGTTGCATTTCTTTTTGTTATATTAAGAATGTAAAGGACAGGACATAAAAGGAAAATTTGTAAGCTAAAAGTACGAACTTTTTACGACTTTTTTTTTATATTTCAAAATTGGAATGTGTCATCGTTCTGAAAAACCTGTGTTAACGAATGTTTATTATAATCTGTTGTAGTAAGTAATTATTGGGGGTGTTTACAGAAGCAGAACGTCACATGTCACAAAGGATTATGCATCGAGTGCAGACTATTCGTGTGTATAAATAAGACTGCGTTCATAATGACTTCAAATTTTTTTCTTTTTTTTTGAGTCGTAGTGGTTAAGGAAAAATACGTTTTTTTCGGACGGACGTAGGTACCTATGTAGTTAGAGACTAGGTTTCTCATCGGACATAGAGGCGAACAATCTTGTCTCATTAAGGAAAATTTGTAATTTTCCCAATTATTTGAGTAATACTTCTTAAAAATATAAACGATTTTTTATAAGTAGAAGTATACCTACTAGATTTTTTTACAATGAATATTGTACTTTTTTAAATATGATAAATTAGTTACTACCTAGTTAAAATTTTCTTAATGGATATACAAATAGAAAACCATAAATTTTAACTTAAATAGGTACGCATTTCGATGGAATACTAAAGCATTAAAATACTATAACGCAACATGGAACGCGCTTAGCTATGGAAAGCCGCAAGAGGCTGTGGTTAATTTGCAAATATTAAAAACGAAACAAAAGAAGCGAGACCACCCGACCTCACACCTGGCTGTCACGACACATTTGAAATAAGAACGTTTAAAAAAATGTTACTTTAAAACAACATATTGTCAGATTAACAGTTGCTTCTAATGAACGTGTTATCTATGCTACCTAGTTTATGGTAATAGATTAAAAAAATATCAATCAAATAATATTGATTCAAAACTAAGGTGTTGAAACACATTCGTTAAATGAATTCCTAATTAAATTGTGTTCAATACAAATACATGTTTTTTTGCAGGCAACTAATTCAGTCAGTCATTAAACCAACACTGACGATGATACGCCGATATATTAATTACAAGCAGTTAACTCCAGTCCAACTCTTGATATCTAAATCACGTCAGACTCAATGGCATCGATAATATATTGAACATTTTGTTTTTCACTCCATTGTGTTTTTGCGAGCTTCGCAAAACATCGCAAAGGTCAATGCTAGCAGGATAATGTTACTCAAACGAAATAAAAACACAAAATAAGGCTCCCATTGTGCAAAAAAGAAACATTAAGACTGCGCCATGAAAGTGGTTGCTCCCCACACGCTGTGATGCGTAACATGATCTTCAAAATCTTTATTATCGCACTCAACGTAATATTTTACGGCTCACACGAGCATAAACAATTTCAAATTTAATAAAAACCTCATTCACTAAAATGTCGCGCACCGTTAAATGAATAATTATAAGAATTATACGAGGCCAGATGGAAACATTTATCGTGTCGATAGTGATATTGGTTTCAATTTCATTGAGATCAAGAAGAAGAAAGGCATTTTTAGAATCATTATTCTAAAATCAAAAAAGTTTTTTTGCTTGGACCCTTAAATCTCAGGAACCACTGGCCCGATTTGAAAAATTATTTAAGCATTAGCTAGCTAGTATACAGGAGTAACATAGACTATATTTAATTATGAAGTTTCCACGGGAACTGGTCTTAAGCGGGTGAAACCGCGCGAAGCTACTACTATAATAATATAATAATATGAGTATTTATTTATGATAGGAATTTGATTACAGTTTTAAATCGTTAAGTTGATATAAATTTAGAATCGGCGGTACTCAAAACGCCGGCCTCATCACTATTCCGCCCCTGAGGATATGAATGGAGGATAACGTTATTAAGCTCCACATATAACAGTCCTGAATGCAGATGAGCCCTGTATCTAATCTAAAGTTGGCGCCTGACGACGCTAGAAATAACAGAGCTCTGCTAGAAATGTCGATGTCCAAATACTAGGAGTGACGCACTGGCGGGTAATCCCACCACGAAGCTTCGCATTTTAGATGATTAAGCACAGCATACGGATATGGACCCACTACAAGAACTCAGCCTTGAGGTACTCCACTAACAAATTTTCTTAAATATACTAACAACGATCAAAATCTTTATCGCATCGTGCTTCTTCATTGGCTAAATGTTTAGGTGATTAAGCACAGCATTATACGGATTTGGACCCACCACACGAGCTCAGCCTTGGGGTACTCCACTAACAATTTACCTATATACTAACAACGATCAAAATCTCTACCGAGTAGGACGGTATCGTCAGCGCAGCGCGCCGAACAACTAATCCGTTTGCGTTTTATGCCAACCAATTTATCTTCGGCAGTTGAAACTCGCGTCATGACTAGTGACGTACCATTGACGCTTCCTAAATTCTAAATAGATGGCGTGGCGGTAATAAAGCTCCGATTGTGTAATAAAACTCAGCTGCTTGGAGAGGCGCCACGGAAAAAAAGTGTAAATGTAGCGCGCTTGTTTACAAACATTCAGTTGTAAGGATCGCAAGTTTCACGAACGTGCCCGATTTCACCGGCGAGCCAACGTTATGGGACCTTTGACTTTCCTCTAAGTCGATTAAGCGATCTTTGTACTTGATAATATACCCATATCGGAGCTTTCAACTCAGTTGCCAATTTATTTACAAAGACCGGCAATATTAAATAACCGATTGTTGTTTTTTTCTTTGCAAAGGTGTCAAAGTTTTTGCTGCACCGTCATTATGACGGGTCGAAATTGCATCGTATCGCTTTGGTCGCGGTCAGTACCGGCTAACGCTCAATTAATTCTGAATAATATTTGACAGCACCAAATTAAATACAAATAAATACCGCTTGTGTGGAGTTCGATTTTGCAACAAGAACAAATACGTATAACCTCGATTTGTCAAATAAAGAAAACGCAAAAGTTTCTGGCGACCGTATCGAGGTGCGAAGTTTACATTGCGAAGTTTGATGGGTCGTTAAGAATAGTTAGTGTAGTGAAAACGGCGATGTAAAAGGTTGGCGATGGTCGTCCAGACTGATGACGAATGTAAGGGGTTGATGAACGCAACACGATCTATTTTGGAGCGACTAAAAGCAGCGGCGGCTCACCGAGTGACATTTAGTCGAGCTCATTGCATCCAACACTGTACTATCAGATACTATAGATAGCCGGTACCGCTCTAGGAATAGTTTCTACTAAAACTGGATCTTTTCAAAACTTACTATTCTTCTAACCGATGGACCGAACAAATAAGACGTTGACTATTAAAAATACTAAAATACTATCGTTCCAGTTGATAACATCTATGTTGGGTAGGATTGTAATCGTACTCTAACTTAAAAAAAGATAACGCACTTAGACAAATATTTTCGTGCAAACAAGATTTTTTAGTGCTTAGGATAAGATCAGTAATTGAGTTCATATTCCAGTTTTATGAATGGCGACACACCCAGCTAGTACGCATATTATTTCCTATATTGTATGTTTAATACGTAACCAGTTCTTAAGACCTCGGTGCGAGAATGCCAAGAAGGATGTTTTACTAACGAACGAGTGTCGGACATTCTTCAAAACGTAACGAAGTTTAAACGCGTAGCAAATTCGATTAAGCTGTGAAAATATTGTGATCAATGATAATACAGCACGCACGCACGAATTTAATAGATTTGAATAGTTTATACATAATATGTAAACGTTCTAAACGTGTTTAGGAGCAAAAAACCCTCTTTTGTAGGAATAAATTGTGTACGCGAATATTACTCAAAAAATTAAGATGATCCTTATCCACCTGATGTTAAGTAGCAAAGTGGCCTAAATACAAGGACAGTTAGTGCCAGTACAGCACTAGCCACCCTTTTCCTGTCGGTAATTTTACTCGTGCACAGAAACACAACATTAATCAATAATGTATTTTTAATAAGAAGGCATGCATAGTATTACAAAACTAAGGCTATTTATTGCACAAGATAAACATGAGAAATGTTTATGCAGATAATGTTTAAAAGCGCACACCGCTATGTGAAGCTATGCAATGTTCAAAAAGAAGATACAAAACAAATGCAAACTACACATAATTAACATCAAAATGAGTGAGGAAGGTCAGTGTCAAACTAAACACAAATAAAACCGATAGATTTTGAAATAACATTAGTAACAACATTAGGCAATGATATTGGCGAGACTGCAATAAAAGAACAGCATACAGAAGTGATTCACTGTCTGTGAGATTAATGATCCGATTCAAGGAAGCGTTGATTTGACGGCACTGTTCATAAAACATTCGAAACTTCGAATTTCGTAATTAATTCCCTACGCCTTTGTCTGGTCTCGAAACAATTACTTCAAAGTAATCAGAGAGAATGAATTATATTACTGGCAATAAAAAAAAAACAATGTAATATTCTAAATTCAAAATGCATTTCTCTGCACTGCGCGGAACTGTTTCAGTAACCTTCAAGACATTGTAGAAGAAAGACGTGGCGTAGCCACTGGGACATTAATGAGTCAAAACCTTCGCTATAAATCTGAGCTCAAGCTCACCTTATTAGCATGAACGTCTGATGGGATGTCGATAACAATACGCTAGCAATAAATCTATTAAGAACTACTGGTAAACAGTGAGGGGACCGATCACCAGATTGGCATTATTAGTGTTGTCCAGCGAAATAAGTCATTAAACGAAAATGATAAGCATCGATATATTCGTTGCGAACATTTTAATTAAGGTGTCGCCTTACAGTTCGAGTCGAATGAGAGTAACAAGTCATAAGACTCGTCTGGCTCCAACGACCCTGAGCTTCACAGAAAACAAACTATAGCATTCAAAATTTTTTCTACTTCATTGGTTTATCGTTTTTTTTTTTTTTTTTACTAATTATGAAATTCACTGTTTTTTTTTTGTTGTAACGCCGAAGCCCTGCGTGCTTGTGACTGGAGGTTAGCTCAGCAGCCCCTAATCTAGTCCTCTGAGAGGATGTGAGAGGGATAATAGATAAACTGTCCGTTCAAATACAAATAGCACATCAGTCTTGAAGTCTTCAATTTATATTTCAAAAAATCTTTTTTAAATATATTTGTAAACCGAATACAGCCACAACAGCCCATGTAGAAACGGATTCAAACCTCACCTTCTCTATAATATCTAGTATAGATTAGTTATCAAAACTGTTATTATTTTGAAGAAATGGCGTCATTACTTTGACTACGATTTGTCCCTTGAACGAGTTTGTGTAGTATCAGATTGTCACTCATTTAGAAATAGGTTAATAGGCATTTCGATTGTAACAATTCCGAGTTCGGTGACCGCCGCAGTGACCTAACTGCCAGGATATCTGCTTAGTTTATCCGAGATCTTTTCGCACGCATTCGAGACAATAATAAAGCTAGGTAGTGTATTACTATTTGCGTTCGATTATTGCGCACAGAATACGCAGTTCTGCTCGCTTTAGGTTAGAAAGTGGATAGGTATTAGTGGCTAGCCCAAGGTAAATAATGCTTTCATTTTTATTCGTCCTCGTATTCTATTCAGGTTTGGGCTGTCACTTTTTGTTTCGTTGCGGGTGTAATGGCGCGGTAGGATCTCGATCGGTCCGCCAGCCTTGACCTTACAACGCGCGGCGGCGGCCGAGCGTCGACCCGGCCGCCCGCCGCGCCTCCAGTTCGATACAGATGCACCTATATTACTTATTGTATTACAATTTACTCACAACACTAGCGATATATCCGACTATCGATAAATTCGACTCCCACTAATTGTGGTTGGTATAATTGATTGCTAACTCGCTAATACCTTGCCCGCTCTGGTAGCCGAACTTTGATTGATTATGTAATTATTACTCATCAATAAAGAGATAAATTCAATCATTAAGAAAATTATTGCAAATTAAAACCGTTAGAGCATATGATATCTGTATCGAAGTTCATAGATATAATTATATATCATTTATAAATTATGAAAGTTTATCTTCAACCGAATTATCGGTGCATTTGCGTTCCGTTTATAGTAGAAGGACGGCGAGCTGCTTGTAGCGATTATTATTGTAATGAGTCGATGAAAATAAATCGGCGTTCTCATCGGACGGCACTAATTTCGTTATAGAACCTACAGGCCGAACACAAGAAGTGTTCGTGTGGACGATGCACCTCTGCACTATGCGCTCGTCTTCCGCAAATTATGTATGGAATAGCGCGCGCATATCACGTGACTCGCCGCGCGCCGCCATGACTTTATTTCAAACTTTTAGATAAAGAATAACTTGGTATTCCGCCATGTTGTTATTACTATTTTATTTTTTAAGCGTAGGACTTCATAATGCAGCCACTTGAAGATTTAATACTTTTTATTTTTATTTCAATGGCGTCGTATTTTCCATTCAGACTATTTGTGAAGTAAATAAGAGGAAATGGTCTTCAATGAGATAGAACAATGCAGTATTAATGTCAGTAACACGTATGTTTGTGTTTAAACATATCTTACGAGGGGCGCCTGAGTTTAGCACCGAGTTTCCGCTGAGACATACAGACAAAAAAGTCAACAAAATGCATTAAATTCCACAAGCAGCCCTTCTAAATTGATTCTTTGTCAACAACTTTTAATGTTTCGACGTGAGATCAATAATTACCAACAAAAGGCACAAAAATCGATTTTAATGTTGCTCGTTAAGTTAAAATAATTTATTTCCGCAACGTAATACGTAGGTACCTACTAGTTATAAATATAATTAACGTTTATCACGAAACACCAAAACGAATTTGTATTAAACGAAGTATATTTAGCGTTAAAGCTTCTAGTACGATAATCTTGTTATAGGCTATCGTACGAGCAATTTAGGGTTGCCATATGTATAAAGAAGATTCCTTAATATTATGTTTCTATTAAAAAGTAGATTTAATAGGTATCTAAATTTAATGCCTATTCCAATTTTGTTGCAGAACACGAGGAATGAGCCATTCTTGCAACTATATGTAGTGATAACTAAAATTCATGTTTTTTGTGCTTATTTAAATTAAATTTAGTAAGATTCGAATTTAAAAATAAATTTGAGACTAATAAATGTTTTAATAAAATTTCGGGAAATATTTATAAGGTTGGCAACCCCTGAGTGAATTATCGTGCGTTACCGGCACGTGAATGGTTCATACGCGATGTACGTGAGTACGCGATTCATTCAATTTGTTTACTCGACATCCCAACGACGCACGGTCAAGGGCACCATCCATTACTCGCTCGACGCACAAAAATATTAAACCAGAACACAAGCCCGCAATCATCCTCACACAATTCGATGCTCACACAAATTATAGCTAGATCAGTTATTGTTTGTACACATGCCGTTTTCGGTGTGAATTCATGTAGCGTATGAAGAAACTTGAATTGTTGATTTATGTTCGTTCCACTACAGATTATGCTTCTTATTTTGCCGGAATTATGTGTGTTGACTGTTAATTTTTTTATAATATATTAATGAAACGTAAACTTAAAATAGATTGTATTGGTCTTTATTTTTAATTTAAGAATATGCCTAGAAACAATGTTATATCATGTCGAGCCGATCATTAGTTTGCCCGTCTGGAGTGATTGCATCTCGATGCCAATGTCCCCTACCACTTTTTGCGTCGTTTTATATGGAAAGTCGCAGCTCAGCGAGTATTAAATGATTAATTGCGTTCGAATTAAAGTAGGTAGTTACAACAATGTATTACTGTTTCTCAGTAGTTTATAATTATTATATTGTGTAGTCGACTCGTAAACGATATTGTTATATTAGTTATATATCTCTCAACGTAATTGTCTAAGGCCAGCACACGGTGACCACGTGGCGCAAAGACCTTCGACAGACCACCAAATCTTAGGTCATTTACTCCAATTACGTAACACCCGTGTAACAACTACGACTACGTATATAATCGGCGGAATTTTTATTGACTAATTATTCGCCATTTTTTATATGACGGTGAAGTCAGCGGATATGGCTAAATATTCAAACAGTGTATCGTTCGAGGCTAACAATAACATACAAAAACTATCGGATCGAATTATCTCACGTCGATATCGTAGTGGTGCGCCACACGGGCCAGGATGAGCGGCGGAGGCTGCAGCCCAGTCCCTGAGCCGGCCACATTCCGCGCCGATGACTCGCCGGACCACCGTCGCGAGCTTTTCACACGTAAACAACATGTGGAAGATCATTACTTAGATTTTACTACTTGCGCCGCCTTGTTTCGAAGATAAAGTGAGCCATTGATCGCGCGGGCTCGCGAGCCAGTGCGGAGTCAACGCCCAGAGGGATTAAAGGGCCGATTAACGAGCACCGTTTAATTTATAACCGGAATAATAAAAGCTCACGGAAGGAGCGCGACCCTCTCACTAACCCATACCTCTAGCTTGTGATATTCATAATAACTTAATGTCAACAGAACGACTCGCACGCCACCTCCACCGCGCCGATTCAGAGCACTAATTATTTTTTGTTGCCGCCGCGACCGGTTCCTTGTTATCCTACTCCGAATACCTAAAAATGCTAATTCGGCGCATTCTATCTTATTAGTAAACCCACCGACGACTTTCGGTTTCGCACAAACGTTAACCATGATTTAGAGCAGAACGATAAAAACTAATAAAAGTAAAAGAGTCGGGACATCGAAACCGGTCGGGACGGCCGAAACCTCCGTAATTATGTTAACGAGACGCGAGACCCACGTGGTATCAGTAGAACATGAACTAAACGATAGTGAAAGATGCTTTCATGAGTTGAGCCCGTTTTAAAGAATTGGTATCGCACGTGTTTACGCGATAGGCTCGCCACATCTGCGCGATAACTGTGATAATTAAATTTATCGAGACCGGAAAACACGCCGAGATCCACCGGTGAGCGCTGGAGGTACCAGGGAAGCGTGACTGATAAGGAGGTTACACAACGGGGTGTAGGAGCCAAGGTCGAGGCAGATGTGGGAAGCACAGTCTTGTCGTTCACGGCTTATCTCCAATGTTTGTCGAGCATAAATAAGCAGCGCCTCACCGCTCCGATCCAAATGCTCGGTCGATACGGCCGCTCGGCGCACCATGTTTATGGGTGTGAACGTACTCAACTATTGCTTCGTGAGAACTACTACCACTTATTAGGAGTGATGATATTATGCGCGATAGCGACACGTGGTAATCGAAGCTTATCGACTACAATGTGTCAGTGTAATATTGCGTAACTATACATCAATACGGTTATCAGAACCAAATGTTACGCTTTTTCTGTTGCGACTGTCGAGAGCTACTCGGTAATAATTAAGATTTGTTGTTTTAATTTCAGGGTCGTGTCAGAGGTATCGGCCGATAAAGACTTTAGATCTCCGCGGGAGGGCGAGATGATGTGTCGACTAACATTCCAAAACAAATAATATTTATTTTGAATAATGCCAATGAACGCTAAGCACGTTTACCTTCGATTTGCATCTACTCCTTTATTAACGCGCTTCCTGTTCGAGCCGTATATTTGTGTAGAGATTATTTATTGTGAACGATATTCATTCAAGTGGAGAGCGTTGTCGGCGCGGAACGGGCTCGACGCTGACGAAGCGAAAACCTTCGCCCCCGGCCGAGTGCCGCAGTGGGTCAGTGGACCCCGGGAGCGGCCGGCCACTCAGGAATACCTGCGAAGGCCGCCATTCATAATAAAAATGACATCAACCGCGTGGGAACGAATAAATACCAAGCAGGCGACCGGTCAGACCGGCAGATTTAATTACGACATAGCTGATTAATATTGGCATAAACGACATTCATCGAAACTGTTCCTCTTCAACGTTTACACAACGAAACCGAAAGCTGCGGGGGTAGCGTCTACAAAAAAAGACAAGAAATCGTGTAGACGATCGTGATGCGTCAGCGCAATGCACTTCTGCCGTCTCTGTCGCAGCGACGCAAATGCACTTGTCACTATATTTGCGTCCCTCTTGCACTCTCGGGAGGGCCACGAGTCTCAGGTCTGCGTCTCGCTCGCGCCTCATAACTTTGTTTAAGGAAGTGCGCCTCATGCTTACGGGATCGCTCCGGCCCGCAGCTGCTTTGCATCGCATACCGAACGGATTAGGAGTCGCAGGTTTAGTCATTGAAGAAAATCAATCGAGCAACGTGCGTGTGGCCGCGACATTTCCCCCATAACAATGAGTGATAGTGCATCCGTCTCACTCGCGGGCCTCGCCGTGCTGTTGCTCCGAGCAGGTTCAATATCCCAGACCTTGGGACGATCGAGAGGCGCTGCCCAGTTCAAACTAGTTACTCATACCTACGTCTGTAATCAATTGTAATTCGCCCGCTGTTTTTACATCTAAGGACTAAATAATGTTAAATATACATATTAATAACGCGAGGTGTGGAGTCGACGCGACTGTTTGGTCGTGAGGCTTTGTGAGGAAGTGGATTTTTCCATCGGAGGCTTTGTCGGCGAGGCGGAGGACGCGGCGGGGTCACGTCTTGACATAAACGACTGAACATAAAAAATGGAGAAGTTTATGATTTCTATACCAGGAAAACTAATGAAACGTCGGTGGTCGGCGCCGTGGCTCGTACCTAAATCAAAATATACGAGTCCAATTAGATGTCGGGCGCATCGCGAAAATAATATAAATATTAGTAGAACCGACAAAGGTTTTTAATCACCGATCTCGATACGTTTTGTTCCTTTTGCGGTCCGAAATTACAGGTTGCGAGTTCGCTCACCCCGGCACGCCGCGCTTAGGGCAACTATGCTCTCGTGGATCGTGTGAAAAATTACCCGACATCTTGCTCTTATTTCGTATTATAAGTGGCACTCGATATGTATAATTCCTCGCATCCGCCCGAATGCACCTTGCGTGATATCGGCTTAGGTTTGCATCAGAAATTTGAAGATCGATGAACCGTCGGCGTGAAGGGTGCGCGACACTCGACAGTAACTCGCGACTCACATTATAAATAATTTCAAAAAGAACAATGAAAACGAAAGCGAAGACGGCGCGGCGAGCGAGTCGAGTCGTACTCCTACATCTCAGCGCCAAGGTTACGTAGTAGGGGCGGCGACCGGCGAGACGGGTGTGACGTCACGGGCGCCGGAAACGCTTGTCCGCTCATAGTTACGGTTACATTTTGAGTTTAGAAGAAAGTGCTTTGACGTCGCGTGGCCTAGGTCAGTGCGGTAATTACTACCAATCACATTCTATCCTCTATGATTAACGCAACTCTATGAACAAAACTTTTTTTTTGACATACCTACGGTTTTTTCCGCGCTAATTTTTGTATACTAAATAAATGTTGATATTTGACTTTATTTATTGTACATGTACATACAAGCTCGTAAACTAAAGAGACAATAAAAGCCAGGGTTTTGTTAAGCAGATGTACAAGAAAGCAGTCGACCTCGCGATAGTCAGATAAACAAATTAATTGTGTACCGACAATGGACTGTAGTACATTATTTACCATGCAAAACCTCCGGAGGTATTTACTCGTACTTACTAAAAATAAAACAGGCTTTAGGTAGGTACCTACTTGTGTTCTCACAAAATGTTTTTTCAATATTTAAAATGAATCCAGTGATCAGAAATTATTAAGTTTTTTTCAGTACATACTGTGATTTCTGCAAAGTTTGTCGGTTATTACCTGTAAAAAAGAAAATTGTTATGAGTATAAGGTTAATTAAGTTACATAGAAAACAGTGAAAATATAAGCTATCTAGGTATATTATAGTGCACAAGTTCAGGTGCACTGTCTTTTCCTTTACTCTCAAAATCTGATAGTACGGTTCTACCAACATGACCGGTAGAATATCAGGTAAAGGACCGCCAGCTTAACGGTCTTCGGGCTGGTAGATAATTATATTTTTCTAAATAGATAAGTTCTAGTAACACAATTTTTACACGACCTAAGGATCGATATCCGGGACCTCGCTAGCAACAAGGCTTTGCGAAAAATTAAAAAGACTGTCAATGGACACTTTAAGTGAAATAAATTTCACAATACGAATATTTTAAAGTTTTTATTTTAATTAGCAGGTAATCCTGTGAAAGCCGAGTGTAGAATTCACATGTCCCGTAACAGAGCAAATATTTAGCATAATCATCTTGAAGATCTTGCTTAAACAAGAAAAATGATAAAAATTTTGTAAACAAGCACACGTCGGGTAAACAATACCTTTCACGTAAATCTTGTGAATTAAAGTGTTTACATTTTTTTACCCAAAACATTCAATAAACTCAAAATGATGGAATATTTTATATATGCTTCATACATTTCCATTTCCATACCTACCGCTAAACATATCAAATAACAAGTAGTTGCATAAGTACCTAACTAGCGCTAAGAATACTTTCCTTATACATTTGCCTAATATAACATATCGCAAGTTCGAAGCCGCGAGTCACAAGTAGGCATTAACTTGACCACCACTTTAGGCAGATCCCCCGTCTCACCTTCCCAGATTATAATACTGTTGTTAACTTTAAAGGCAACGTAGAATGTGGGATCAAGTTATAGTGGTGACGGTATATTAAAATACGTCGGCCGTTAGTGTTTCCGATAGGCGCGTGACGCAGGCGTACGCGCAGAGAATTTAAAGTGAGTCATAAGAACGATGTACAACCACGAGCTAAATGGATAGACCCCATCGTCCAATGAACATAGCCATTTACTACTCATTAATCTATTGACGTCTATAATACTAAAGCTACACAAAATAATAATAACTAATCCGACGAATTTATTCTGATCACCACTTTAAAGTACAATAAGTAAAGTAACGGTAAACTTTCACTATTGTTTGATTTCTGGCCTAATTTCTATCGATCTAAAACAATGTCACAGGTGCTGTCGCGGATATTGACGAACAAAACAACCATCCAAAATAACTACAAATTATACTCCATTTACGTCAATTATCGAGCTTTATTAACTCGATAAATCGAGAAGCCCACAATAATCGATGGACGAAGCGATGAAATATCGGAAGAGTGGGCAGTTAAAACGAGTCCTGAGCCTGTTAATCGAAACAAATAGAGTCGAAGACGATGATTATTTGCGTAGTCGCATATTTCTTATTGCCGACGCATAAAGGTCGTTACTGCGGATAAAAGCCCCCAGTCTCGGATATAAAATAATTATGCAGAATGAAGCCAGCCAGCGAGCACGCCCTCGCGTCCGCCGCAACTTATCAACAACACAGCTAATTTTCACCAAACCATTTAAATCTTTAATGTGTTATAAAAAGTAATGAACGAACTCATGTCGGTCGTCATTATGATTCGCAGAGACATAATTCAGCATTCGCCGAGCAGTAAAATTAAAAACGCGTAAAGACCACGGTGGGCACACACGTATCCTACCGAGTTCAATTAGATTTCGCGAAACGCGAACGAACAATAAGAAATAAAATCTGATCTTTTACGAGCAGTCTGTCAGGCGGCGGTCAGGGCGAACGATCGTAAAAACGGGAATGCAACGGGCCCGTGTTGCTAAAAAACCAAAACTTAACCGAAATCTCGGTAACTTTTAACCCGAAACTGCCGGGACGAAATTTGATGGGGCAGTTTATGAAGTCTAAAGTGGGTCACTCGCGTACGAAGGCGGTGAAGGCAGAGCCGCGAATTTCCACTTCAATTGAAGCGCGCAATAAAAATGACGCCCAAGGTGAGGCGAACCATCGCTCCGACGCAATAATAAGTATTGTACATAAAAGCTCGACACTGAATCACTAAAGTACCTACTCAAGTTTAAAATAAACGTGAGAAAATCGGTCCAGCGAACGGACAATTAATACGACTCGTTGATGCGACTTTCTTAGTGATCGATTCAGTGCAAAATCGCATTTGAAAACATAAAATTCACTTCTCGTCGCACACAAATACTTGAGGAATGCAAAACGGAATCTCGCCGGTCTTTGTTGCAGATTCCCAGACAGCGGCGGTGGACGCTGGCCGGAGGTAAAAAGCGGTCACATCTACCGCCTTATAAATTATGAGCCCACTGGGGGTTATTAGTTGTCGAAATGACAGCGAGGCTCGGTCCAGCGCCGAATGTGTCGCTATACCGTTACAAAGCTAAGCCAGCGAAAAACTTAGGGCGATGTAGCGCGCCGCCTCCTTGCTCCATACTATGTTTATTTTTATCGATTTAAATTCAAGACTGGCTGGAACAATGCCTTGAGGCAGCAAAAATCTTTTGAATTTAGAACGCTAACATAAGCTAAACCTACTCATATAAATAAAATGTAAGTGGATCTCGTCTCAGAGATAACTTTAGCGAAGGTTACTGCGCTTTAAATTGGCCATACTTTGCCAGAACGTCATTGAATTCTTATCGATCTAACAAATATTGTACGAAATTAAATGAGGTCTCGAATAATAACGAATGCAAATAATTTAAGGATTATGGCGCTTCATAATTTAGTTTGATTAATAAACATTAATACATTAGTGATACAAATATTTCCTTTACTAATTAATTAGCACAAAAATACCCGAAATATTTAACAAGAATGTTTGTTTACGTTTCAAAATAATTAAATCTGACATAAATACGGTTATAAAACAATGATTAATCTCGAATAACGGAAATATCATAACAATAATATTATTATCAAGTCACTTTGACCTATCAAGGAATATATTAAGTCATCGACTCGCTAAACGGAAGAATCACATACGCCAATGTAAATAAACTTTTTATGAAATATTACGTATAATTGAAATGCTGTGTTTACAATACAACCCTTGAGACGTACTTAGGCCACTTTTTTATTCAAGTTACTGGCAAAGAGTGCCAAAAAATTTCACTGTTGGAATAAAAGGAACTTGCAAACACAAAAGGCAAAAACTACTGTTGGTAATGGTAATTTGTAAAGAATATAGGTATAACATTTAATAAAAAAATAATAAATAAACATTTTACTCCCGGCGCTGTTCATTGCGTCTAGTTACAACGGTAAATGAATCGCAAGTGAATCCATAAATAATTGAGTAATTGTTAACCGTCTATACGTATCATAAACCTATTTATAAATGCATAAATCAGATAGAAGGCCAAAGCTTCCCACGTAATCGCACATCGAGGTAGGTCGGGATAAAAACAAATATCCAAAAATAACACACGGAATGGGATATTCAACAGTACCTTATCTGTTCAAATATAACTGGATGATTGATGCTGAATATGCACGCAGCGTACCTCCACTATTAGTTCAATGTTTTCACTGAATGACCTCCTAGTGACCCATGCCCGCCTAGTACTTCGAATGTGTAATATCAAGTAGGCATGTTGGCAAGTATTGGTCAAAACATTGAAACAAATTAACTTTGCTTTTCTCAGTCTAGACTACACGGTTCAATAATAACTAATACCTACCTGACTGTAATTATAGTTTAACAGCTAATCATATTGATAGTTACATAGTTTTTGTATTTAAATAACCGGGTATATAATAAGTGGGTGTTCTTTAAACCGTCCTTTTAAATCATATCGATGTCTGACCTCCGAAATCACGTTTTATCTAACCGCTCAATTCTTTGTAATTCTGTAGGTAGTTATTATATATTATTTGTAAGTTAAAAGGAGTACATTAACTCGCGTTCACTTACATCAATAAGTGCTACTTTACCAGGGCATTATGAGTGCAAGGGAGTGCAGAGGTTGTGAAATTGCGTGTGACCGCAAGACATCCGGCGGACAATGGCGCATGCGCTCGGCAGACGAAAGCCCTGCGCTCACCGGATGTTAGCAATGTTCAGATATTGGTGTGCTTGCACGCATTTATTGAATAATGTTTTAGTTTCAAATAAGATAGACATTGGCATTATCATAACATGACACATTTATTTTTATTTGGTGTGTATACAGGAAAATCTAAATGATACTAATATATAAAGCTGAAAAATTTGTTATTTTGCTTGTATGCGCATATCTCAGGAACTACTGGTCTAATTTGTAAAATTCTGACAGTGTTAGATAGCCCATTTATCGCGGATCGTTGTAAGATATATTTAATTATGAAGTTTCTACAGGAACGGGAGAAACGCAGGTAAAACCGCGAGCGGGAAGCTAGTTCTGATTTAATATCAAACTTTTTAGAAGTTTCTAAAGTATTTTTTTAGAATTCAAATAACCAAATTTAATAAAAGTACGTTACCGATAAAATTATTGTACAATATTATGTGGTAAGCACCAGGGCTGCATGATAATGAAAGTGGTCATAGACGTATCAAATGAAGCGATCTATCCGACGACGGGTTGTTACCGCAGGGTTCTATAGGGAAGCCTTCTATGTGTGGGAGCTGCATAGTGCAAAACTGGTTTGTAGGTACTGAGGCGTGTTGATGCATCTTCTTGTTTTTGTTTCCCTAGTCCATGATGACAACCTGTGATGCACTACTAAAATAATATCTAAACCTCAAGACGCATAACGACGATGTACTATATACTTCAGAAGCATTTGGTCGTAAGTGCCAGTGTATGATAAAGTCACATACGACGAATATTTCTGCCGTATAATGCCACATCGTCGGTTGTGATCTTATGCTTCTGAACTCTAGATAGATATGTAAACCAAAAACTTCAACTTTCTATATAAGCATGTACGTCAATTACATTTACGGAACGTTACAAAAGCTAACAAGTATATTAAAGGATAACAAAAAGTCGCTACTTAAGTTTCGAAAATTATTCATCACGAAAACTTTACACCGCTTCTGTGGTTGTTTCACAAATAACATTGAAATGTTACCTTAAATTACACATAAATAACAGTTTACTTTTGAAAGGTTTTCCAATGATCAGTGTTTTGTTAGCCTCAATATAGAAAGGACTGCGTTTCGCCGATTTCATAATGCGAAACATGGTTTAAAAATCGTAACGGTTATTTTAATACGGATTGCTTTGTTTAAATAACTGATAGGTATTATTTAAAACTAGATTGACATTAGTGGGGTATAGGAACTGTATTAACGAGCACCTATTTATTATAATCGACCTTCAACACTAAATAAAACTGATAGGTTAATTGCTGTGAACAGATTATTTGGAGGTTTTTTTTTGACCACCAAAAACTTGATGCTCTTTGTTTATGATTCATAATTACAATTTGTTCCGAAGCAATCACCTAACCTGTCATTATATTGTACAAATAACTACTTATTTAGTTATTTATACACGTTATGTGGCGAGTTAATTTGATACTCTGCAACGGTTATGCTATCCTAGTACGTTACTCTTTTAAGTATTTATTTATCGATCGCCAAATTGAACAAAATTGATGTCTAAATAAAAAACTGTTCAAGTGCGAGTCGGGCTCGCGCATGAAGGGTTCCGTACCATTTTCAAGTGCAAACAAGACGCAGTGGCTGATATAAAAAAAAAATTGTTGTATGGGAGCCCCCCTTAAATATTTATTTTATTTTTAGTATTTGTTGTTATAGCGGCAATAGAAATACATATTCTGTGAAAATTTCATCTGTCTAGCTAGACAGATGAAATTTAGCTATTATTTAGCTATCGCGGTTCTTGAGATACAGCCCGGTGACAGACAGGCAGACAGACAGCGAAGTCTTAGTAATAGGGTCCCGTTTTTACCCTTCGGTTACGGAACCCTAAAAAGGGTTTCGTTTCTTTATTATATCGCTATATTTCATCGGCCCGTTTCTCATAGTTAACAGTTAGCAAAAAACTTAAAATTGTTATGGTATGAAATTAAGATTAATATAGTTATTTTTTGTGTTATTTTGTTGAGATGATAATGATTTGTAGCCATTAAGGACCTACATCACACGAATGGGTCGAGACCGTAGCGTGCATTATGCATCATTGCAAGTGACGAAAAAATATAGATTTAGATTGAGATTTATAAAAAATGTGTTAATTTATGTTACCTTGAGTTTATTTAGAACATTATCTTTGTGCGATATTAATTTGAGAGGTAGGCAGGTACTAATTTAATGCTATAAAATGAATACGGACTAAATCATTTCAGATCCATAAATTTCGACATGTTTAATTAATGGTTAGGTATTTTATTAATTTATATGGTAAGCTGTATTCATACTATACGTAGGTACCTAATATTACGCATTCATAATAACATAAAAGCTTAATTATATCGAATAATATGTTGAACAGACGTTTATTTATGTACTAGGTACTAATTTCGCCAAAACACTTATATATTGCATTGACATTGCGGTATCTTTTCGCGATTCCAATATACCCAGGCATGACTTAATCCCATCCATCGTCTCGATATCGTAGGTATCATAACTGGCAACACCGCGGCCACAGATAATAGCATATTAAAATAATAAGATAATAACATGTCTGGTCTAAAGCAGTCCGTTGAATTAACGAGCTTTTTTTCCATGAGTGTTGCCATGTCTGATTCAATCCCGCCCCGTTTAACTAGTTCAAGGTTGTCTAAGATGTCGTTCTCGTGAATGGGCGGCTTTATTTTTTTGTTTGCAATAGGTCGTCTTTAGGTCACAGAAGTCACCCGGCAGCCGGAACGGACTATGTCGTAAAGAAACAAAGAATCTTGTGTCGAACTAATAAACGCTCATCATCATACTATACCATAATACCATTCTACCTAGCTTGTTTGTTACACGGCAACTAATTTGTTTCGCAAATAAATTAAACAACAAATGTAACACATTTGGAACATTAGAACAAAAATAAAATGTTAAATCGCTAAAAGGATCCGCTTAGAAATTAATTAAATACTTATGATAATAAGTTTGAGGTCGCAAAAGGTATATTAGCTCTGGCAAAACGTCACAAAAAGTAGTCGAATGACGAAGACATTAAGTTATTTTGTAACAGAGTGCAATGCACTGGGAACTGACCGCATTAGGTTGGCAACCCCGCGGAGGGCGCAACAAATATGCACCCAATCCAACCGTAAACAATTATTCGAATAAGCCACGTGACGTGATCGTTTTGTGGCGATTCAATTTAAATTTGGAACACGTCTTGGACGATTAGTTTGTTAATTAAATTAGGGTCCTCCGATTATTATGACCTGAGTAACTGAGTTTAAAAAGATCCTAAAATCGTTCGTATATTTGTTGGTGCAGAAAATGTACGAGCTGACATTTAACTTTCCGGGTTCGTTCGCCAGGTGCTCGGAGACCACCGTGATATTGAACACGACCGATCCAAAGTCACTTACAAGTAACTTTGTTGAAAAAAAAAACAGGCCACCTCGGCGCACAGTAAGTCATCCGTGCATACATTAAAATAATCTGCAAAATATCAAAACATTTGTCAACCGGCGGCTAAGCTTTGATCTATGAGCTGGGCTAGGCAAGATGCTGACGAAAATGACAAAAAACTCGACTCACTTGAATAGAGCTACAATACTTATACGCCAATTTACTGATGTGAGCTTCTAATGAGATTCTAATTTGATGTTTATTGTTTGAATTTCAATTAGATTTTATACAAAAAACAGATATCAATGCAAAGGAAAAAACTCAATTACGCGTTTAAGTCTTTATTAGTGGAAGATTTTTTTACGAATCCCTTGTGTAAATTGTGAGTACGCCGCATATTGCATATTAAACACTGAACTACTGGTGCTTACTTACACAAAGTAATGTAACTCAAATCTTTTAAAATATGGAGCTTTCAACAATAGATATCTACACGCGGTTGTGCAGACTTGTGTACCAGGAAAGCATGAGCTTGCAGAGATAAGCACTTCAGACCATAGAGTGGGATTGAAATGTAGAACCAATATGAATATAAAGGCAATTGAAGCGAATCGCGAGGAACGAAACATTTTCAGCTGAAGTATAAGTGAAAAGGAATGTAACTTGAATTATAAGACTAATTGAGAATTGAAAATTGGAAATAATTTTAAACTACAAAGAGCATGAATCGATATTGAAGTCGTCGACAGATCGAAAACATGTAGAGATTATAATTGAGTAGGTATACAATTTACGCAATAGGTATTTCGCTGGGCTTTGACACGCTTCTTTGGTTGTCTAAGTTCCGGCCATTATAACATAAAAGCACGACGTTATTAGTATTTCGTCTTAAAACGATAAACATCTAAATGAATTATTGTGAATGATTTTATGTGAAATAAATCGGCTGATGAAATGCGGACCACATCAAACGATCGGCTTCTTTGGACCACCATTTAAATTTGACCTTCGACATCGTTCCAAAAATCCGTTTACAAACCACGAACATTAACATACAAGGGACAAGAGGAAGGTCACCCGAAACTGGCTAACTGTCCGATTTGTCCAAAACCGTGAGATACTCGACAGAATATAGAATTAGTCGAAACCGATATACGATGGTTTTCGTTAAAAATGTCGTCGGCATTTTAATGACTGTTCGGACATACCAAAAATATCGAATTTGTTATTTATTGCCTTTGTATTTAGATCGAAATATCCAGCGCTTGCAAACGCTACTCCTGATAAATAATTAAAAACTTGATTTATGTATTTCGTCGTACCATTTAATTGATATTATTTTTAGTAAAACAAGTAAATTACGATTTATTAAGTTGCCATTAAATTGAATAAAATATGCTAAAGTGATGTTGTTTTGTATCTATTTTATAAAGCATATGATGGCATTTATCTTCTGTTTGAATAGTCCCGGTGCACGGTCGGGTGGGCGCGCGTCAGCTGTCCGTTCCCTCGGGCTCCCACACTTGCACCTCGCCCTGTTACCCCTAATTACTGGACTGTGTTTCTGTGTCAACACTGTCAACACACAACATAACAACAAAAAAACATCATGACATTTGTCGCTTCGTTCAAAAGTTCAAATAAGAAACTAGAATGTCCTAATGACTTATTTGAAGTGGATTTTATAATTTAAATTGGTTTGTTATTCTTTCCAATTAGAATCCGTTTTTGATCTTGAGAGATGTTGCATATATTTTATTGTAACGATTATTATGTGTGTGCCCAAATTATATTTAATTTGATTTTTTTTGAGAGATCACTGGGCAAACTTTCGCTGACTTTTGTTATTTCTTTGCTGACTGTTCAGCATTAAAACAATATGGTGGAGAACAAAGGTCCATTCGAGCGATTCCGGCGCAAAAACAAGATCGGTTAAATGTTGGAAATAAAGGGAGAAAAAAAGCCAATTTCCAAGAATCGTTGACCGCGTTGCCAATTATAATAAAATTGTTGTTCAATACCGCCAACGGAAAGGTTAGCGATTTAGCATACATTTATTATGGTGAGAACCATGTATCAATAGGAGCAGCGCCATTCTAGACTCTTCTAGAACGTTCGATCTATCATAACTAATATGAACATGGATTAATGACATTTGTACGCACCGAAATAAACTTTAATTAAAGACAAAACGTAGCAGCTGTAATCTCAACAAATGAGTATAACCATCTGCCCAAGAAATTCCAGATTAATGGTTTAATGTGATACAACAATGTTGTTTTTCGGTAGTCGTCGCATCGAAGTTAAAACTGCTGTAATTTAGTTGTCAAATTGGGTTCACGTTGCCGTGGAGCCTGTAACTGTAGTTAGAGCAGTAACACAAGTTATCGATATAACAAAAGTGAGTGACTAGGTCTCTGAAATCGATTGTCGCGGTTCTGTGCATCGCATCGTCTGGATCGAGTCGAGGACTATTACTGCGGAATGCCACCCCACGGCTCTCGCTTTCCGACGCACCACACGTCGCCGCGGGCGCGTGATATAATCGTTTTATAGTTTATTTAATACGCCCATTATCGGAACAACTCGATTTGGAGATGAAAGAGATCGAAGCTGTAGCAGCGTGGCGGCGCTAACTGCTAATCAAGGCTGCTATTATGCTGCTATTGTTGCAGCGTTGCGTGTTGCGGTAATATCGTGCATCGCTGGACGGAGACATATTTTCAATTATGCGCAGAAGTCAAATTACAGGCCGCTGCATCGTGCGTGCCGATATTTCTTTTTTTCGTTTTTTTTTTTCAATTGAAGGAAATAAGGCGAGCTCTCGTGCCTCAGGTGTCAATTGCTATGTAAATGGTTGTAAGGAGACGTGATTAACATTCAGTTTTGATTGAACAATAAACGAGCTCCATTTTGGAAACGATTTTAATCTGGCAAATGAAAGCTTACGATTCTTGGAAGGATCTAAATTCTAGTCGGGTGTTGTCATAAAAATGTTGTTGTTATAAACTTGTTAGCTCTGTTGGTTGTCTTAATCTTTTAAAATTATGTTTTAAAATAATAATACATGTGTAGGTATGTATAAATATATTGACGGTTCTATCGGAAGAGCAGCACTGTAGAGCTTATGCTCAGCATCAATAACAGACAGTAGCTTCTGGCATGTACGTGTCATTTTACAATTACCTAATATATAAATACATAATTATATATATCAAATAATAAGTCATGTTGGTATAATATATTAATTAATGTTTTTCATTTTATCCTATCAATATTTTGTCTGTGCTAGTTTTAAAATAAAATTGACACATTTTTTTAAATGTTTATATGGTTAGAAATGGTTTTACTAGACCAACAAAAAAGTTCTTAAATAAATATTGTAAAATTGATGTGACATGTAGAAGAAAACGATGTCAGCCATCTTAGTCTACAGATCATCTGTGTTATGACGTCATTCTTGCATCAATCCGTCAGTCAGTGATTCAGGACCACGCGTTATTAAAATAGATCGACTTAGTGCATCTAACAATCTTAATTTGATGATATAAGCGAATGATACAACGCAATATCTACCAAATATGATAAACAGATCTATATAACTCATGTTCCATAGTGAAATTATCGCGGAGTTTATTTAACGTATCGACGACGGCTCCAACATTTAGTGAGCGGCAAAAAGTCGGCAGGTGCGACGGCAGATGTACACTGATTGACGACTATTCGTACGGAAATACCTCGTTTCAAAATAAATACATGTTCTGTTGTATTAAAAAATATATTCGGATGTTCATAATTATCCTGCCTTTCTTTTAAGGCTGTGATTTCATCCTGCAATTTTTAAGCGGTGTGTTTCACAACAAGGACATTGAGCTTAATATTAAAAACGTAGAACAACACGTGTCAATATTGTTCTGTATTTTCTTCGACCGACTAAAATTAATTTTCGACGCATGACTCGTTTCCCGTGCACCTTTGAACAACTGACGGTCTTATGACCCCTTAATTTTATTAGGCATGAATAAATTAATAGTTTATCTTTTAAATTGTTCATGGTTTAATGATTTGATATATTTTATAATGCTAGAATTACGAGAGCCACGCGACTGTGACCACAAAATGTAACGATTCGATGGTTAAGTACAACCCCGCACCTCAGTACTAAGAATCGAACTCCAAACGATACGAAATTCGAAAACAAAACAAAATTGCGTTTCCGGGGCGCCGCACGGCAGATGGCGCCTTTCCGCCAGCTGCGCCGCCTCCGGGAACGACGCAGCGTTCCAAGTTAAGACCGCCTCTCGAACGCGACGCCACAACCTATCGCTAAAACGTTTCATAGTGCTACATTTCTTCTCACTTAAGTTATCTTGATTAATGCCATCGACAGTCTATAAATACTGTCATTATATTTAAATACTCGATCGAAGGTGAACTTGTACGAACGTCGACCGGAGGAACTTCTTTTATCGAGCGAGCCTGCGCGCAATCTTTAATTACAACAACCTCCGATAACGACAGGTGGCTTATGTGAGTACAAAAAATGCTGCACACAATTAACGACGCGAAATAATGCGAGGCGAAAATCTAAAGGCTCGACACGCATCGAACGACGGCAATACGACACCGACCATTGAACACATTTTCACGCGGGAAATATCGGCTTACACGCTGAGATTTCGCCACCCACTACGCACATATCCTTTCTAAACTACAGCTCCTCTCGACGCCTGCCGTCCTGGTGATGCCACGTATTGTCAAAGCAAACAAAGAGCTCTAGCTATTCGATATTTGGACAAATCCTATCGATTCAGGTTGTGCCCATTCATAACACTGACAGCTAAAAACCTTAAAAGCGTATCGTTTAAAGAAATCTGATACAGTATGCAAACATCGGCCCTCCTGTCTTATGAACAACAGTGGTAAGCGCATATGCCCGCAGATAAAACACGCAAATGCGACAATAATGAACTCCGAGGTGCCCATAAATCGAGTTCCAAACGTTTAAATGTACATTTAATTTATCGCCAATGGTATAAGCCTGATTAGTGCGCAGGTAGAACGAGAGCAGGTAGACTCTTTCACGGGAATTTAAAAACCCAAAGATTTAATAGCAGCCCGGAGCTCTCGCCACACAAGGTCCTTTTTTTCAGTGGTCACTTTTAAGATACAGTTATGTTTCTCACAAAGCATCGGTCCTTTTGTTGCAAGTGTTAAAGTATTTTACAATTTCGGAAATTTCAAAGCTCAAGATAACAATTTCTTTTCTTTGGAAGTTATTGTTTCGGGACAAAAGTTTTAAATTGCGCCGAGTTTGCAAAGTGTCGAAATTATGAGGTTTTTGACGGCGCGCGGTTGGTACTTGAGACGTGCTCTTTTTACGTCGCCTTCGATTCCTTTCATCATCGCCTTGGCCGTGTGTGTACATTCTGTAATAAATGTACGCATACTGTGATATCCTAGCGATAACCCCGCGTCCGCTGCCGGTAACGTGCGCAATAAGTCATTAATAAAATGAATCATAGGAAGTATTTTACAAACCTATATTATAATCAAAATATTCTTTATTCATAAAGACACGTTTAAAATAATTTAAACCATGTTCTTATGCGTCCCATTTTTACTACCAACATTCTAGACGTGGCAAGTGAGAAGAATTGTCAAGAAACTCAGAATGTAAATTGTTTATAAGTTCTAGAAGTCAGTCCTTACTATTAGCTTGTTCCAGTTCACAGCAAAGCTACGCGCTGAACGATCCTTATTTAAAAGTTAGTAAAATCAGCCCTTTAAGGTTTTAGTAGTAGTAAAACATTACCTGCTAATAGTATTCAATTAACGCGGTTATTTTGCTCAAACTCCATCTGTTGAGGTTTAGTAATGTTGCAGATTGTGTCCATTAAAACACACTGAATTTCAACTGAAGTAACTAAACTAATAAGTATTAAAATGGGTTCTACGAAAACTTTGTTAGTTTTATTACATAAACTGTAATGAAAAACTTTACGGGCGAAATCCCTAGCTTGCGAACTAAATAAAAGAGTTGATCAGTCTTAGACCACTAAATGACTTAGCTTCGTACAATACTACCGAATGACTAAAATAGGTTAATTAGAACGATTTCAAAAGCTGCAATTGATATCGCAGCCACATAATTACAAGATTAAATCATAACTTCGTAATTTGTATTGCATTTGTGTAAATAGTTGTTAGGTGAAACAGTAACAATAACAGTGTGGTAAGGTGTCAGGAGTGGCGTGTCGCGTCGAGCAACGGTCGGCATTGCCGGCCGGTCGGCGGTCGCACGCACCGGCGCTGTGTCGAAACGGAAAGCGCAGCTGCCAATGTTATGTCGGTTGAAGAAACGAGCTTTGTTACTGCCCTTTTTAATATATCATTGAATAACGAACGCAAACCGCGAGACGGTTTAACGCTTGCCTCTTAAAATCATCAACGTTTTTTAGAAATAATTGCACCACATATCTTAAATCTCTGTTAGGTTTGAGGCTGGTACAGTCTTAGTTTTAGTCATTTCAGTTTACTACACGTCACTAATGAACGAATAATAAATAGTGTTCGAAATTAGAAATGTCAAATTTGACACTTGTGCATGCTTCATATTTGACACCAAAAGCTTCAAAGTTAGCCGAATATTTTGTGCTATTTATTTTCTTGGAAACACGACAGACATTGCGTTGAAAAATTAAGTGTATGATGAATTTGAATAAAATTAAACATTAGGTATACAACTCAATGTTATGGGAATGTTATTGGGATACAATTTAGGACAGATTTGGAGCAGTTATATTAACATGTGTTCGATATAAAATAATTTACGATCAGAACAGGGCGAGGCCTCTAACAACTGTCAAATGTTTATTATAACAAAAATAACAATCGAATAATTTTGACACCGACATAATTTAAAACGGGACATTTAATTAATTACTCGACTCAGGAGTTGAAAAGTTGTTGGCTGGTATTCAAAGAAGCAGAATGGAATGAAATCGAGTCTTTAAAGTGCAGACAAGTGACCATATTCATTGTTCAAGTCTGGCTGCATAGGAATTTGCCTTTGCCACAAGTAGCACCTGCCGCGCTTTTTATTTTGTTGTTTTAAGATGGCTGCGACAGTCGCCGTTAATGGTCTACTATTGAGCATTAAAAGAAAAACAACTATTTGAATATCGAACAACATTCAATACTAATTACTCGTATATTTACTTCTTTAATTAAGATTGATACTTGATAATCGACTTATTGTGCGTAAATTGATAATTTCGGTACATTAATATCTATTTTTGAAAATAATGACGTGGGATTTGTTTTGAACTGTGTATAATTGCGTATATTGCGCAAAAATATATGATGAACATTTGAACAACTATGGGAAACCAATTAGAAAGCTATAATTCCTTTAAAACAGGTGTTGTATAATATTAAATTGGCCAACATGCATTAGTATGTTGGCCAAACAAAAAGTGGTCAATTAAAAAGGACGATAAAAAGCAAGTTTTAATAGAGTTTCTCTGTCATTAGGGCATCATAGATAAGCAGCACCCCGGTATGAAAGGCGGTTGGCAGGTGTCGACTAACCGTTAGCAGATGTTGTACCAACTGTGGGGCACCAGCGCCTTGTAAGAATTTGTAAAGGGTAATATATTATAATGTAAGTAGGCAACAGATATCGAGCGGCTGATGATAATTTCTAATAATGCATTGGTATTTTTTCGAGATATACACATTGCACCTTGAGTTGATTATTCATCGATAATGGATGCTTAATCAACATTAGATTAATTCGTAGTTTAATTTAATCTTTAAAGTTACTTTTGACTGGGAACACGAACATGTGTATTAATTTATCCGCATCTCCTTGTACTAAAAACGTGAAAAAGCTTTAGCAGTTATGCAAATTGCTCCCTGAACTTTTGCCAAAAGCTATAACTTCTTCACAATTCACTAGTGGACAATTTGTGTTACCAAAGATCTGTATGACAATTGAAGATCGCAACGCCCAAGGTCCCTAACAATTTAATTATAAATTATGGAAGTGATAAACAACAATATTAATCCGTATCGTGAAGTCGGACATGTTGAATCACACATGTGGCGTCGCTAGGTACAGCGGAACAATTCTTCATGGCGACAACGTTTCGCACATCTGCGCTCCTCGTACTTTGACTCCAGCACATTAACATCATATCCTGTCATTAAACCTTCACAGAAAAACGTACGCTACATTTTTTCTCGCAACTATAATGTAGTCCGCGACAAATAAATTAATCTTGAGCAGAAATTGCTATCGCATAGTTCCCGGCAAATAGCCGCGGACGTGTAAAGGAATAATGGAAGTCGCCTGCGGGATGGCCACTTATTACCAGCCCTGGATCAAGAGTAAATCGAAATGGGAGTGAGTCTAATTCGCGGCGCCGGCTGACAGGCCGAGATGGATTGTTGTCAACATTAGTGCGGGAGCATATCGACTTGTCGCTCTATAATGTAGCCACGCTGAACACTAACTCGACGTCACATCGCTTACTAGAGCATCAATGAAATAAAAACCAAAACAACTTTAAATAAGACTCTATTTAACTCAGCAATGTCACAACACTTGCGGCCTTACGATTCGATTAAGGACACTCTCGTCCAGGAGTACATGTCGCCAGACATATGACATTCGATTTCAAGCTCAGAAACAAAACGGCTCAAGGTCTATAATTAAACGGCCGAACGGTTTTCGCGCCGGATTACGGCTTATTCGTGCTGCCGCGGCAATTAGGAAGTCATTCATTAGGGTCCCTAAGTTTCGCAGACGTGGGGGTGCCGTCGCACTGTGACGTCACGTTCCTCTTTCGCAACTCGCTATCATTCGAATGATTTCTAGTCGAGTGCGCTGGCCGCGGACGCTAGTGGGTTCTGCGCTCCAAAACAAAAAGTTACTGTGTTTAAGAATGCTGCCTGTTGGTTCGACGTGCACAATACAAACAGGAGCGAGTTAGTTCGGCTGTAGCTATGGCGCCATTTCGAGCGACAAGGATAGAGAATTGCTCCTTAAAATAGCCCTAAATTTCGAAGTAGTAGACGCACAAAACATATACCCGTAGAATCATTTCCGAATGCACGATAAGGACGCAAGATGCGGTTAGCGGCGTCCCAGAATGCATCTGTCAAGTTCCACAAAAAATGGGGCCCTGGAATTTCGGGACGTCTTGGCAACGGCGAGACACATGCTTGTTTATTTTTTTTATCGTGAGCGTAGTTTCATTCAAAAATTGTCAACGGATAGGAGGATTTGTGTAATCTTGTTAAAGTAATAGCAGTTAGCCTGTGAACAACCAATTTAGCTATCGTTAATAAATGTTAAAATCGAAGTTGACATTTTATGGACTCGGAACGAACTCACTCATTGTGTTTGAAACGTTGTGTGAGGTCAAGAATACGTTGTTTACTATTGAAAGTAATTTCCTCCATAGCGATAGTAGATAGTCGTCAGTTGCGGTTGACGATATAATTTGTAGCATTATAAGTATAATTTGTTCAATACACAGCAGTCGTGGGAAGTGCATAATTTAAGTGGTACCTATCAGTTTCGCTTTTAGTTGCATTTCCGCTTGGCGAGGCGATAGTACAAGACGTCGTGCGCGTCCACCAGGCGGGCAGGCGCGCAGCAGTGTGCAGGAGCCGAAGCCTTGACCCTGACTGCGGTGGCGTCGACCGGAACGCACGCCGAGCCACATTGCGAATCTTGCCGATTGGCGTTCACTTCTAGGCGGTGTTGCGATCTTAGTACAGTCTGCTCGCACGTGTGCATGGCCAGATTGTTTTCTCTTTCGTTTATGTTCGATAATTACATCGATTATGTTAAATACAGATCTCATCTATTTTCAATACACTAATAAGTACTCGTTTTCGCAGGTTCCGAGATACGTAAATCTGCTTCAGACAACGACAAAGTCCAAATGATTAGTCAGAGCGCTTTGAGCAGTAGATACTCGGTCTTAGTTACAACGAAATGGTTCGGTAACGTCAAAATCGAGAGTTATTGTCCACAAAAAAGGTACAAGTATCAAGAGGTGTAAACAGAGGCCGGGAGAAGGGTTAGCTGTCATTGATGTGGAACCGGTCCTAGCGACTCGTCACAACCGGCTTGCCACGGACGGGGATGAATTACGCACCGAAACAGTTTGGGAAATATGTTTAGGAATAAATAGTAGCGTGCCCCACATAACTCAGATACTAACAACGGGTTCAAGACCATATGCCACTACTGGTTCACACGCCCAACTGTTAACGGTGAATTTTAATATGACAGAAGTTAAGGCCACATATAATGTAATTAAAATTGCAATTGATAATGCAAATAGGAATAATTTTAACATCAAGAATCGAATGTATATCTCAATAATTTAAATGTCAGCGGCGTAAAACCTGTCGACAGTTCACCTCACAATTGATCGGATTTACAGATGCAAAACATTGTTCGGTGCGCCACTACAAATCAAAACAACAAACGTGCCGACAGGAGGTCCGATCGACATCGAGACAACCATCGACAATCGTATCGATAGTCGACAACCAACACGAGGAGACCGGACGTGACGTCACTGGGCCGTGCGTAAACGCGAGAATTTTAAACAACCTCCTTTTAGTATATTGCGTTGTCTTGAACACATGTCATTGGTACAAACAAAGATGTCACATTCCTCGACATTTTATTGCTACACGAATAAGGTTCATAATGTGGCTCAACGTTCCCGATCAAAGGATGTGCTTATTTAATATTCACACCGTATGAAAAGTGCGTTGTTAAAAGGTCGTATTAGGTTTTGACACGAATTTACAATAGACAATAGTTTTATGTATGGGATCCATGGAATTCTATTTTTGCCTTCTTTTGTTCTAGCGAGTCTGCCAGCCGATGGGACATGTGAAGGTAAAATGCGAAATCGTTCATGGAATAAGTTGGTCAAGTTCGGTAACTTACGGTACTCAATGCTATTGAAGCAGCCGTCATACAAGCATTCGCAAATCAAACCAATAAAAGATCCCTTTTCTACAGATTAAAAAAAAAACAAATAGAATAAAAAAGTTTGCCAAAGGAACCAAATAAGAAGCATAATCCACAGACAAAATTGAAAAAAAAAAACCAACAAGATACCGAAATACAATAACTAAAAAAAAGTTTTTAAAGATTTGCTCGTAATAAAGGGCCTTTTATTAAAAGTCTTCCACGTGAAATCATGTCGGTTCAGTCGAATGCTTACGTATTGAATTACTGACTATTGTACATCGGCTAATAAAAAAAAATGTATGTTCAAACACGTATTTATCATCATTGCCAATTGCGCATTTGTTTTCAAGGCATTTAAGCACATTTTTGATTTTCCGCATTAGTGAGTTAGTATCTTTTTTTCTTAATACTACAATTTATTAGATAAAGCACTGTGCTCCGTGAGAATCAGAAGCTTGTTTGAAAGGCAAAGTACGCGCCAAAATAATAATTTATTATAAAGAATTAGATACTAAGGTGATTAAGATAACAACTCAATACATACCTAAACTTTATTTTTCCATTAATATGCTAAACTAGTTTTGTTTCACAAGACAAATAAATGCATGTCAATTCTAAATGGTATACATTTTATATTGAAACTTAAAATAGAATCTGATACTCAAATATTACAGATTTCGATAAGAATTGTTAGTAAGTGTAAGTATACTTATTTAAAATTAAAGCAGACGAAGGAGGCTTTATCGCGAAAACAATCAGAATGTATCGCGGTAAACAGATCGTAACGCCCTAAATGTACTGTTTTACAGATATAAATGCGAACCTGACACTAATTATAACATTTCCTTAGTAATAATTCCGATTATTACATAATATTTGATAAAACTGTAAGGCAAAATCCTTTGAGAGATTGTAGTGCATCTATTTTGCTAGGCCAAAGTAAATCTACCAATTTCTACCGCAAAATATTCCCAAGTAGTAACTCACTCACTACAGATTATTATCCCTCCGAAGATACTTTCGCACACAGGACCGTGCGAAACACAAAACTGAGTTTCTATAAAGGCGTACCTAGTTAGACAGAGTTGCAAGTAACAGCTGTGCTTTTTGTTCGTGTTGTACAAGTCTGGAAATGCAAGGGACCTCTATACACGAACTGTATAGTCATATACTTCGGCTCCTTCGATTATTGTTCGCTGTTATGGGAAAGGTTTCCGACCCAACCGAGTCCTATTAAACGGGTCGGATCGAAATAGGTGCAAGTTTTTGTAGAAGCCGATGTTATTAATATTGATATAATGATATGCGCAGAACAATCTTTATGCGGTTTTAATTAACTTTTATGGAAGATAAAATATGAAGTGGTACTTATTAAGTTGTGTAAACATTTAGTATGTCTGGTCCAAATATAATTAAAAGTTAGTTCTTTTATAAAAAAGAATCTAGGTAATTGATGTAAGTGAACACTTAGTAATAATGAAAATGTGTCACAAACATTGGGGAGCCTCCCCCAATGAATTTAAGCTTTTTTTACTAATGATATTAAATGATAAAAGAAGTAGGTTCATGCCCAACTAGGGGAAGTAAAAAGGCGGGAAAAGAGATAAAGGGAAATTGAACTTGGAGAAATTACGATGTAGATTATACGTAAATTAGGTAAGATTCATGCAAACAACGTAAACGAGAAAGAAATACACAAGTAAAGCGTGTGCGAAGTACTAGGAGCGCATGAAAGCTAAGGAGTATTATAATTAGTTGGCTATTATCCTATAATGACGTTGACCCCTTTGTCTAGCCCGTAGTGTTTTAGTGACGAACTAAACCATTTGAGATACGTTTTGAAGGTATCTTTAGGTTGTTTTTAGTATAGGTATATCTGAACGGAGGGAAAGCATACATAACTGATTTCATTATAGGGGAAACAGTATCATCATACTTAAACGAGAATCCAACCCCAATTAGGTTAATTACAAAATTTTAATGCCTAATTAAATGAGCGATTTGGATAATTTATTGTATTTCTTTAGCAATAAAAGTTTCCAAAAAGATTTTTAAGTTAAATAAAATATTTAATTGGAAAGTAATGTAAACTAAACGTAACAGTATTTTTTTTATTTTAGCTGCCACAGATGATTTACTCGTACCAATTTATCGTAGTAAAATCCATATAAGTAAATAACTCATACTAACTACTTATCTACGGAAATAACGCGATTTCATTCATGTTTTCCTTGTACTTCAGGAATAACATTTAATGTAATATGTATGCAAATTACATACAAATATTATTCAAGATTTAAGTGATAAGTTATTGATATACCTACAAGAGTATTGCTCTAATATTGTAGGTATTTAAAAGTAGGTTTACAATTTAATTAATTACCAAGTTATTTGTAATTTAATGACTTGATAAGAAAAATAGACAAACTATGGTATTTAATTTTACTTTGTTGCCATAACATGCGGAAATATTCATAATAATATTTTGAGTAACATGTCTTTGAGCTTTTCAGCCTATTTTTACTAAAAAAGATAAGAAATGTCATTATTTGGAGGGATTCGTTTTTTTTACAGAAATTAATACAGCAGTTCTAAAGGTACGATTACCTACATGCCTATAAACCTAGCTTGTTACAAATATATTCTAACTAAACGGGTTTTTTTTACCTACGATATTAACTCAGTATGAATAGGAACAAAAACTATTGCAAATTAACCACAAGTAGTTTTACGATACGAAACTATTTAGATTAATATTAATTTACGATTTGTATAAAAATACCCACATCATAATCATAGTTATTAGAGTTAATAAAATGTTATAAATATAATAATTTATTACTTATTTGACGTAAGGTCACGCTTAACGTACCTACTCGTAAATATTTTTTAATTTATTTCGAAATCTGCTTACCTAGGTACCTACATAGATTTTAACGTCGTTAAGTAGGTAGGTAGTCGAAAAATAATTTTGACAAGTGGGTAGGGCGAGAATGATAAAATATCAATTGGGGTACAAATTAAGTAATCGGGTTTTTTTGCCGAAATCTACCTACCTGTAGTTTACATCAAACCGTGATTTGCTCAGATATAGAACGGATAATTGATTCCTACAGACCGTGAGTAAATTTGGAAAAAATGAGCCAAGATAACCTATGTCGGTTTCGCTTTGTCGGTATTTTTTGCTCATCCCTTACAAAAACCAAAAGCAACCCTTAGGGAAGTTTTTTGCTGAAATGCTTTTAATTAGAACGACTGACGGAGTAGTTTTTTTGGATTTCGACACACAATTTGGACAGTTACTGAGAAATGAGATCGCATTAAGATTCATGTAAGATAATGCAATTTGTGGGTAGTTTCATATCTGATGCATTATTTAACCATTTGAAAAAATGGCATCGATTTCGTTCAATTGGATTAAATTTGGACTTTCTAAGATGTTTTTAAGTGGGAATCTTGAGCAGGCTTTTAAGAGCAAAACATAGTTCTACACAGATTATTACAGACAGACAATCAAAAATAAGGAAGTAAGCATGTGTAAAACTACTGCAAAAAATACGTTAAACATCTACGAGTTAGCTACGCAACTGTCTACGAAAGCACTGTTATGATAACATTGATAACATAAGTGCAGTCGGCGGGCGGGCGCCTGCGTCCGGAGCTTTGGCCTTCGGTGTGAGGAGCCGGCAGACTCCTCGGCACGACGAACTGCTGCTACGGCAGTGACACCGACACACTGCGACACCGCAGCGGCGCAACAACAAATACTACAACGAGGGTAAACATAAACAACGCGCGTTTCGCGAATATCTGCACACATTTTGCGGAATATTGCGAATATACAGCCGGTTCCTGCCGCTGGGTGTTGGTTGTGATCGAACATAACCTATAAGCGACCGGTGCGGCACGTGCGCCCTTACATAAGGGTGGCGCCCGCTCGCCGGAGACTGCTCGCGACCTGCACACTACAGTTGGGCTACACAGCACAGACACTGTACCTTGGCGGCCGACGATCTCCGCGACGTGCTCGGAGGAGGGCACCGGCACACACTCCGTCATGTTCTGGGATTTCTTGGCGCGGTCTTCGGGCGGCGGCGCGAAGCCCAGCGGGCTCGCCAGCGGGTTGACGTTGGGCAGGGCCTCCCCCAGACTCAGCATGGACAGCTCCAGAGCGAGGTGCAGCGCGCGCTGGTCCTCCAGCAGTCCCCCGCCGCCTCCTACTCCCAGATCGCCGAACAGGCTCGACGGCATCTCCACTTGGGAAGCTATTTTGTCGGTTAAAAGCGAGAGGTAACCCTCTCTGTCACTGGTACTGTTAAAAATTGGGGTGCGTTCGATCGTTTCAAACGCCGCGTTTTGTCATGTGAAACACGTGCGGTCGTGGCGCGGCGCGGCGATGAACTGAGTTGCCGGCCGGCGAGCGCACGCGCCCGGCGCGCCGGCGCGGGGGCCGGCGGGTGGGGGGCAGAGGTGGGGGCGACTGCAGCCAGGGCGGGATGCGCCGCAGCTTCCGCCCGCCCGCCGGCCGGGCGAGCCCCGCCGGTGCAGCGACACACCGACACACCGACACAACGACACACGGACACGCCGCCGCCGCCGCTAATTATTTCGAGATCACGTTTTATGTCCTACGGTGGACGGTGATAATGGGCGACGTAAAATAACCATAATTTATGGAAAAGAATTGTTTTAAGGTTGTTGCACTACACATTTACCCTATATAGGGTAATTTATATTTGTAGATATTTAAACAAATGCATATTTGAAGATTACTAGCCCTCAGCGTCCAAAGAATCCCTTAAACCCTTTTATAAATTGGTTACTACTAAAAGTAGCTAACTAATTTATACTAAAACTTACTTCCTTAATTGGCTATGCTATAACATGGATCAAAGATAAAGTAAATAGGTATCTAGTTAATAGTAACTATTCATATAACGAAGTATATCCATAGTAGAGATGAAGGTAATTGGATTCTGTATTAGGCACCGACAAAGTTAACAGATCGTTTCACTATCGTGGGGGTGTCTGAGATTGTTTTATCCCGAGTGGCGTCAATTATCAATCTTCATGGGCTATAGGTACTATTTACTACATGCTATTTCTATATAAATAATACCTTCCCGCGCGCGGTTTCACCCGCGTAACTCCCGTTCCCGTGGGGACTTCATAATTAAATATAGCCTATGTAATCCGGGGATAGTTTAACTTTCCAACAATAAAATATTTTTTCAAATTGGTCCAGTCAAACAATCAAATCAAAATCAAATCAATACAATCAAACAATCAAATCTTTTCTCTTTATAATATTAGTATAGAAAATGAATCGCCAAACAACTTGACAACGAATTCACCTATTTGGTAACTTATTTTGGTTACCTTAAACCTCCTTGGCATAGCGGTATAAGCCTTGTTTTAAGTCTTAGATATCGTAGGTTAGATTCGCACGACAGACAAGAACTCTAATTGTGAAAAATTCTAAGATTTTAAGTACCTAGTTGGACTCAATTCAACAATATCATCAGTAGCAATTATATACCTACTAGAAAACGAGTAGGACGTTTCCCTGTGGTCACCAACCCGACTGCCAAGCGTGGTGACAAATATTCTTTACTTTGTGTTTTTCAAAGTAATACATTTTCAACTAAAATTTGGGTACATACTTGTCTATTCAGCTTAGATAGTCAGCCAATAAGAAATCTTCTAATGAGGATTTTTGATATTGTCATTTCAGTCTGACATACAAATCAATAAGCAGGGCTTCGGCCTTATTAAGACTTATTTAAATTCTCAAACAAAAAAAATAGTTTTTAAATTAAAATTATTTTAAGAAAAATAAATTTCCATATAAAATCATCATCTTTATATATATAACTAGTTGTCACTCGCGGTTTCACCCGCGTATGTCCCGTTCCCGTGGAAACTTTACCTTATATATTATTGTATGTTTCAACATATTACTACATACAGTCGCCATTCCGCCTGCCAAGCGAGAAGGTTCTTTATTTTTTAATTCTAGATAGACCTTTGTTTAGCCACAATCTCACCTGATGGTAAGCGACGATGTGGCCGACGATGGATCTCAAAGGTCTAGAAGACACTTATTCACTCTTGACTTGAAGATACCCAGGTTATAGTTTTCGGGGAAAACAGAAGCTGGCAGCGAGTTCCAGACCTTAGCATTGCGGATGATGAAGGTGGAGGAGAACCGCGTGGTACGAGTGGACGTGGAGTGCGCTTGTTCAGTAGTGGACATTATACGGGCTGATGATGACGTGTCCTATATATTCTTTTGAAGAATCTTCATGCTAAATTTGATGGAGACTGGACCAAGGAATCACGTTGTCTCATACAAACTTTTCCTCCCCTTTTCACCAGCTTTGGGGTTGAATTTTGCAAAATCCTGTCTTAGTGAAATAACGAAATAAACGATTTTTATTCAGCACTTAGGTATTTACATACACTTGTACTTGACAAAAAATCACAATGCATATAAAATTAATTATAAATAGGTATCATTTACTATTAAATTATGTTTAAATTTATTTCAGTGAGCACCTATGTTCTAAAAGGAGCGCCTATGCAAAATTTGAGACCCCTAGGCACTTACAGTTTCTTAGATTTCGCGATGACCTTTCGCTTTTATATATATAGATTCTACTGTACGTGTGTATGTCACTGAACTCCTCCTAAACGGCTGGACCGATTTGAATGTTTTTTTTTGTATGCGTTTGCGTGGCGCTCTTTATCGTTTAGATTCACATATCATATATATAATATATGTATGTATATATATTAATATATTATCATGCAGGACAAAGTCTGTCGGTTCCGCTAGTATTAATATATTCTTCATCTGACGATTGAAAAATCAGACCTAAATAGTTTAAAAACTACATATTAAGCTCATTTAGAGATTGCGGAGTGTTTATTTTAAGGGCAGTTTTGTGCCACCTTACAGTTCACGGACCTCTCGGACCTATGCCCGGTAAAGAAGCAAAAGCCTCAGGGCTAACTACATATGTCCGTCCGAAAAAAAAACCTCTCGGAGTTTGGGTCTACAGTGGTATAGGAATCATAGGTCTTTTTTTAAGGCATAAATCGAACCCGTTACCTTCCAATAAGAACCAATATGACACGAGAGTTGCGACATACCACTTTGGAATGTCGTGACACAATTTCGGGGTCACAAGGCATTGTTGTCACAAACGAACATATATTTATAACAATTCTCTGAAATGAACGGACCTCACAATAATTCACTGCAGCAAAGGAACCGACGTTTTTATGTACTTTTACAATCAATTTATGAAGTTTTGTAACTAATTAACAGTAATCATTTATCGGTGTTAGTTACAAAGAGTTTGTTATCAATGGTAGGCTTCCTTATCAATGGAGTCGGAACGATTCGTAGAACAACGTGATCTGACTTCACCTCGTGCATTTATGTGAAATTAATTATATATACAGGGTGTCCCAAAAGATTACGTAGCTGGGAAGGTGGGTGATAGGGATGGTCACAAGGGTCACCAGAAAAATATAAAAAATTCCCTCTGGGTGTTTAAAAAAATAAATGGCATTTTTTAAAAGACTAAAAATTTTACACCTTGTGCTAACTGTACCTACAAATATGGCTGTATTTAAAAAAAATGCTGTTATGTAATCTTCAATAACAACAAGGTCATCAACATCAACATCAAAAATAACAAGATGTCAAATTTTAAGTTTTTAAAAAAATGCCATTTTTTTTTAAATACCCAGAGCGGATTTTTTTTTTATTTTTCTAGTGACCATTGTGTCCACCCCTGTCACCCCCTTTCCCAGCTACTTAACCTTTTGGGACACCCTGTATATGTCACCGGAAAATAATACAAATCGTAAGTTTCGAAGCGGTTTTAAGCGGTCGAAGCCCAATGGCTAGACGTCGGACTTGTCATCTTGGTCGCCAGCTCGCCGCATCCCCACCCGTTGAAAATATTTGTTAATTTAAGACAATTGCACAAAATTCCCCTAAAAATCTAAAGACATCATTCCTCAATCCTCTCCACCAGCGATGAGCAACCACCTTGATCCGAGCTCCATATGGGCGTCCAGCGCCCTCTTGCGCAGGTTGCTTAGTTTGTAGTCATTAAACCATGTATTGAGGCTGGAGCTCTGCTCGCCTTTATGTCCGGTGAAGTAGTAAAAGCCTCCTGTCTAACTACATAAAATAAAATAAAAATCAAGCATTTAAGCTTAGCATGGCTAACAAGACTAGTAGTCTGCAAAACTCTGCTAGTAATCTTTAATAAAGAAAATCTAAAGTATATAAAATACAATATATTTAAGAAAATGATAGTAACCTACGGTATAATAACTAAGTCAGACTCAGTTTAGAACTTTGAAAGAATTTTTGGTTTCCACACTTTTTCTTCTTTCAAAATGTGTAGGTATCTGGTTTTACTTAGGTATTAATAATTAAATTAACTAAAACACAAAGACTACTGAATGGATTTTAATGAAATTTTACAATAATATGGCTTAAACATCAGAATAACACATGGGCTATCTTTAATTATGAAGTTCCCATGGGGACAGGAGCTACGCGGGTAGCTATTATTTAATGATACGTGGAAGAAAAACTTTGTACCCGAATTTCTGTAATTATTATTATTTATAAATTTACACTATTATATTCTAATTAAACTTATTTTAGACTATTACCTCATAAAACTGTATCCTTCAATAGCTCAATCCACATTTACGTAACTCAAATCACAACTTTAACGCAACCATCGACAAAATACCAAATTTTTTAACAATTTCCGGTTCTATGACCCAATAGTGTTGGCGGAAGGAGGGTCAAGGCGCAACGAGTTTTTTTGCGAATGTCAAATAAATTTATCAGCTTTTTTTATATTATGAGGAATGTTAGGTCTGTAATATAAAAAATAGATTGATATCCTTAAACTACGTAGGCTCCTGAGATGATAACACGTATAGATATACAATAATAATAATAATGTTTATTTGTATACCAAGAAAATATATAAAAATACATTTATCGGTTACAAGTTAGTCATGGTATGTACAAGAACTTGGTTGAATTATACCTCAGAAGCGTAACGACAGGTTATCATACTTCAGAAGCATTTGGTCGTAAGTGCTAGTTTACGATAAAGGCACATACAAAGAATGTTTCTGACGTATAATGGCACATCCGACGTTATACTTTTGAACTCTAGATATGTTTGAATCGGTTATTATGGACTGGGTTCTGTATACAATTATAAATTTGGTCTCTTAACTAGGACAACCTGTATCTTATGAGACTATGCTAAAATAAATAGTACAAGTTTAGTTTCGCGCTTTGGTATGTATTGGAATGCTGCTCTGCCGCTGTTAGTATTAGCGTTTATTCAAATTATAGACTTTATTTTTTTATATGTTTTTACATCAATCGATTTGCAAATGTCAAGTATTTTCTCCAAAATTGAGATTTATCTAATTCGACCACCGGCAGGATTCGCCCCTAATGCCTTAACCAATTAGGCTACGGTGGAACCGCATTAGGGGCTTAACTAAGATGCAGGTTCGAATCATGCAGGTGGTCGAATTTAATAAATCTCATTTTTGGAACATAGTATATGGTAAACTTTTCCGTAAAGTATTCAAAAACATTTTAAAAGTCATAATTTGCGTTTGCGATTGCTGCTAGCGATATTTTCGATCGTTATCGACTTGTCGATCCCGGCTGCTATTACAGTCGATCATCTTATATACGCCCAAAGTTAGTTTTAGTCGTCTGGAAAAATACCTATATGTTCGTTTAATTCCCTTATACGAAACGTTATTCAACGTTATTGGCCGATTGCACACAGTAAATATATTCCATCTTATGTTTTATTAAGATGGCCGCCCTTGCTATAGGCTATGTTCAATTATGAAGTTCTTACGGTAACTGGAGTTACGTGAATCCATGCGCGGGAAGTCAGTCACTTTATACTTACCATTTTACTGTGCTACTTTTACAGTGGATTCAAGCGACAAGTTTAGCGACATCTACAATAGCTGCACAAAACCACAACATAACTTACAGCGCCATCTAGTACGTAGCATCCCAACTAACCTGTATCGCGCAATATAAGTTTTCAAGCCAATCAGAACAAGTACAAGTTTTGAATATCAACAACTGGCCCGCTCAAAGGGAGCGATAAACCACCGGATACGACACCGAGCGCCGCTAGCATGTTGGTCGCCCCTATGGACTCATCTGTAGGGGCTTGACCTCGCTAGCCACGCGCTCCACCTCAAGAAGAAGACCACGAGGGCCCTCGGGCCCCCACCCAACGACCCACCTGTCGTAACAGGTAGCGCCTGACACTACCGAAGAGGCCTCTGGCCTGATCAGTTTCCCCGGGGCTCACTAGAGTCTCCGTGGAAGACCACAAGTCGCAACAACTGGCCGTCGGCATACCATCTCGCCCGGCAAAGAAGATTGTCATATTACGTGGAGGAACACCATTAACCGTGCCTCTACAAAAGCATCACTTAAGTATCTAATCGCAATATATAAATTACACATTTTACGGATTTTAATAAGTCGTCCGTCTGTCTGTCCTACAATTTATTACAGTTATACTTCTATAACTTTATTTATTATTAACTGAACTATCAATTAATCAACTAAATACCTCGCAGCTCCCTCTTTAGTGCGGCACGTTCTCCGAGTGCTGGTTTTTACTTTGCACAGCAGGTAAGCATTGCTATTCAACGGAGTAATGCTGCCAGCATTCTGTGAACCTTGCCAAGTAAAATAGATTTAGAATAGTTGTATTTTATAAGTTAGTTTTATTTTAAATTAGCTACTTTTAGTTGTATATTATGTATTATATTCATGTAATAAATGTTTTACAATATGATATCATTATTAACATTAAGATATCCGTAGTCCAAAGCTGTATCAAATACCACCTGTTGTGTTCTGATGCCCTGGTAGTTAGTTATTTACGTGTTCTCATTACACTAAACCTGGACCAATCCTCCGAGACTATGTTGAACATAAAATGTCAATATACGGATAGTCATAAATATCGAAGTCAATCCCGATAGCTACCAGGGTCACAGAGGCCGGTGGAAATAGATTTATTTGTTTTTTCAAGGTTAACCCGTTATAAACCTCAGTGGCGAAGCGTTATAAGTCTTTCTTTAAATCTCGGAGGTAGTTGATTCGATGTCCACGCCAAACAAGATTTTTTTATGTAAATTGAACCCACTTGTAACACAAGCATTTTAGCTTAGCACAAGGAGTTAACAAGAATACCTACTAGAAGACTGCAAAACATTGCTAGTAGGTAATTTAAAAATTGAGATTAATAAAATTCGACCACCGACAGCATTCGAACCTGCATCTTAGGTAAAGCCTCTAATGCCTTAAACAATTAGGCTACGGTGGAACCACAGTCGGTCATCGAAATTAGGTAATAAGGTAAACGTTTCATTAAAGTGTTCAAAATGTTTGAGGAATTGCTAGTAAAGTTTATAAAAAAAAAACTTATTCTAAGATTTTTTTCCGGGTCTGGTGGTAGTTGAGGGACTTACTCCATGCTTCGGAAAGCACGTAAAGCCATTGATCCTTAATGTTCCAACATCATCCATAACACGGCCACGAGCGTTTACCAGAATGTTACAAGATAATACTGCAGTCACCAACCCGCCTGCCAAGCGGAGTGATTATGCCAAAACGCACCTTCGGGGGGAAGCTCACGTTTCATTTTCATTTAATAAAACATTATTTAGTTACGTGTCGTAGCACACCTAAGTCATCATTACTAACCATAGTTCTAACATCTAAGCATATTGCTTAGGTGGTTGACCCTTGGCCGATGAGTTAAGTCCGTAGCACCAGTTTACTACGCGCTGCTACGATTCACTAACACCTGAAACCTAAGACTAAGTACTAATTTAATTTTATAAAAGGTGTAAGATAGACCCGCGAGATCAATATAAGTACTATTTAATCCTACTAATAATATAAACGCGAAAGTTTGTAAGTATGGATGAATGGACGGATGTTTGTTACTCTTTCACGCTCAAACTACTGAACGGAATTGGCTGAACTTTTGCACCGAGATAGGTTATATACTAGATTAATATAAAGGCTACAAAACATCACGCTCTGACCCACTGGAGTAGAGTAACGAAGGTAAATTTAAGGCCTACATGGTACATTTTTCTGTTCGATAGCATAATATGGTTAAACTAATAGGTTAGTACCTACCAAGTACATCTTATAGTTAGGTACATATATAACTAGCTGCCCCCGCGCGCGCAACTCCCGTTCCCGTGGGAATTATTTCTAGGTGTGAAAATTGCAAATTATGCGACGTCACACTAAAGAAGAGGGAAATCTCACAAATGTGACCAGCATTGACAAGAATGGGGGAGTGGTAAAAAAATCATGAAATTCGTGTGACGTCATTTATGGATGGCCCCTTATAAAATTAGTATAGATTAGTTTAGGTATATAAGTATACTTTAAGAACTATAGTTTTAACCCAATTTGTTATAAACTCTACCGCAATGCACTAGCAGTTACTTGCTAGTAAACGCATATTCTAACGTTTTTACTATAAACTTGCTACCCCCGAAATGTTATGACCTCCTAGTACTGCTGCCATTCAAAACTAGTTCTTATTCTCATTAGAATAAGAGTCGTTGAGATCAGCTAAAGGTAAGTAGGTCGACCGGGGTTATTGCCCGGGCTCCAAAATAAAGGGTAGTAGCCGATATTCCAAAGTTCATTCTATAATAAGCTTTTCGTATTTTTCTGTGACTCCCTTAATGCTTGTGGCAGTTGCCGGTTTGCCATTGTTGTGTGTATATTAATTTGGTAACGGTAAACTCGTTCATTCATAAAGGAAATTCAAATTGAATTAAGAATTTCGAAATCTTTTTAACCGTTATTTAAAAAAAAAATCTTTTTTTAAAAGATTACTAGCATAGTTTTGCAGTCTACTAGTATTCTTGTTAACCCCTCGCGCTAAGCTAAAATGCTTGGGTTATGAGTGGGTTCATGTCGGTAGTGCAATGGGTGGGGTGTGAATCGGCGATCTCGAGATCACAAGTCCGACGCCTTAGCCATTGGGCTATGGCTGCTTTTAGTTATATAGATTATAACAAAAATATGAAATAAATCCTATAAGTTATAATATTATAAATATAATTAGAATCAAACAGCGTGGAATCGGGTCAGAAGCATAGAACGCGGCGTGAGCCTCGCCTTGCGAGGACGACCGGACCCTATCCTAGCTTCCTACGTATCTTTCTCTTTCTCCCTACGTTGTGACACCCGGAGAAGAAAGACTATAAGAAACTCCGTTCAACGTGTACATATATCATTAGACTGCCAAAATATTAACTTGAGAAAAACATAATAATGTAAAAGAAACATATTATGCGTATTTTAAAGTTTTAATGATACGTTTCGATAGTATTTAATAGACTACATCGGTGGCTCAGAGGTTACGGTAGTTGCAGTAGTTCTGGGTTAGATTCCCACTTGGGACAAGTATTTGGTACCATAGATAGTTAGTCTGAGTCTGGAAGTGCTTTGTGTCCGTTTAGTGAACATATCTAGTGCAAAGAACTCCAAACGAAATTCCCGTCGACATTTTTCACTTTCTTCCAGATCCTTCTTCGCCAATATTATATGAAGAGGGATTGTAATGAAACAGTCAAAGGTTATAAGCACACTGTCTTTTATTCCTATAAATAAACAAAAGAACGTCGTGAGTGTTCTATGTTTGAAAAATGGCCAAGGCTCTCTGTATACAGCCAACCAGCCAGTCACTTTATTACAAATATATATATTATTATCATGATTTAAATAAGTATCATATTTAAGGTCGATTTAAGGCTAAGTGCGGAAACCAAACTAACCAACTAAAACTAAACTATCGCTTGTGTCTAATCTAGTGGAAACTTGTGGTAATGTGGTTGTTCAAACTTTGTAGTCGAACTTGGGAGTCGAAGCAGCTCGCGTCCGTAGGTTTACCCTCGAGACCCTACACGTGACTCCTGGGTGGTGCTAAACGAGCTGCACTTACTGGTGGTAGGCTTCGGCCGCGGCTAGTGACCACCCACAGAACAAAGCCACGCCGCCAAACGACTTTGTCGTGTTCCGGCGTGTTGTTTGGTGATGCCATTTGAAAGTCGAGTCAGGACAGCAGCGTCCCATTGCAAACCGAACATTAAACACAACGAACTGCCGCATTGAGAGACTAGTCGCGGAGGGTAGCGGGATCCGAGGCACGGTGCACCGCTGGCCGACCGCAGTCAGTAGGGGGCCCAATTGTGACCCAGCCACTCATGAGAGGCTGCCCCGCCAACTGTCGAAAAATCCCAGGGATGTGCCATCGTGCTGGTTGGCAACCGGGCGAGAGGGCATGATGGTAGTCTTTGGGGGGGCTCGGGCGTCCCCGCAGTCTCCAGACTAGTCCCCCTGTTGTGCGTTTAGTTTTTGTGTGTGTTTTTCTGGAAAAGCAATGCGTGATGCCTCGTCCTACTGTCGACTTTCGACCCTTTTTACTCCCAACACCATGCAGAGAAATAATAAAAAGAGAAAGGTTTCACAGCGGCTGCACTCCCTCTCACTGAAAGTGCACCTTTGTAACATAAGGGGTTTGCACTCAAATCTCGTTCCTGTCCATCACCACCTTGAGACTGAAAAACCTCACCTCTTGTTTCTCTCGGAGACGCAGATTGGTCGTCCTTCCGACGTGTCGTACCTTAGTTACCCAGGGTATACCCTGGAGCACAACTTCAAACCACGTGCGGGAGTATGTGTATATGCTCGGGACGACATCTGCATTCGCCGTCTCCGTCGATTCGAGGACCCCACCTTCTCCGTACTCTGGGCTTTGGTTGACACAGGCATTGATAAGATTCTGTATGCCTGTGTTTACCGCTCGCACACCGGGGATCCGGAGACAACTCGGCTCGCTGAATACCTCTGTGAGGTGGCAGACGCAGCTCAACAAAAGTACCCATCCGCTCAAATGGTGTTACTGGGGGATTTTAATGGCCATCACCAGGATTGGCTGTTCCCATACCGGGACACCGACCACGCTGGGAGAGAGACGCGTAAGCTTTCTTTAGCGTTAAATCTCACCCAGATGGTCCAAGGAGCTACACGGATACCAGACGTTGACTCGCATACAGCCTATTGCTTGGACCTTCTGCTGACAACTGATCCAGACCGCTACTCAGTGTCGGTCTCTTCACCTTTAGGTAGTTCCGACCACTGTCTGGTGAAATCTGTATCTGTCTACTCCCCGCCCGATCCCTGCCCAAAAGGCACTCGGCGGATGTGGCGATACAAGTCAGCAGATTGGGATGAGATGCGGTCCTTCTTTGCATCTTATCCTTGGCAACCTGTCTGCTTCTCTTCTGGTGATCCTACCACCTGCGCCAATGCTGTGACCGATGTGCTACGATTAGCGATGGAATATTTTATTCCGTTCACTGACGTACCGTCGTCTGGCAGAGATCGCCCATGGTTCGGGGCTGAATGTGGACGCGCTGAGGCGCGCAAACATCAGGCATACCTGGCTTGGGTCGATGCTCGTAGGCGCAAGGCAAAGGATATACACGCAAAGAAGAGAATTTTTAACAAGGCTGCCAAGTCCTGCAAAAAGGCTCTACAAAAGGCTCGCTTTGACCATATTAGCCGAATAGGGAACAAACTGGCTTCGTACCCCGCGGGTAGTAAAGCGTTTTGGTCCCTAGCTAAATCAGTCGAAGCAAACTTCTGCCGCCCCTCACTGCCTCCACTGCAGAAGCCTGATGGAACACTGGCTCACACTGCTGAAGAGAAAGCCAACTTGTTTGCTTCTCTGTTTGCAGAATCTTCTCGACTAGATGCTGGAAGCGCGATTCCTCCTAACGTTCCAGGAAGCGAGATAGTCATGAATGACATTCACATTCGCCAAAAGGAAGTTCGCAAAACGCTTCGTAATCTTGACGTGAATAAAGCCAGTGGCCCTGATGGTATATCCGCCATTATGTTGAGGACATGTGCACCCGAGTTGACTCCTGTCTTAACACGCCTCTTTCGCCTCTCTCTAGAGACTGGACTGGTGCCGAAGTCTTGGAAGCTAGCAAATGTGCAACCCGTGCCCAAAAAAGGTAGTCGTGCTGACCCTTCAAACTACAGGCCTATCTCCATCACCTCCATACTCTGCAAGAGCATGGAGCGTGTTATCAACACCAGGCTTTTAGCGTACCTAGAAGCTAACAACCTCCTCAGCGATCGACAATACGGTTTCCGCCGAAACCGGTCCACTGGGGATCTTCTAGCGTACGCTACCTACATCTGGAGTGAGGCCATCGAGAGACACGGGGAAGCGCTTGCCGTTTCTCTGGACATCTCGAAGGCCTTTGACAGGGTTTGGCACGATAGCCTTATTGGCAAGCTTCCTGCATACGGTCTACCTGCTGCATTCTGCGCTTGGATTTCGGATTTCCTGAGGGATCGGTCATTACGAGTGGTCGTTGACGGCTGCTCGTCTGAGCAAATGGCTATCAATGCCGGTGTTCCCCAGGGGTCTGTACTCTCTGCGACGCTTTTTCTGCTGCATATCAACGATCTGCTGAAGCCCGGTACCTTTGGGTATGCAGATGACAGCACGGTCGTGGAGAGCTACACTTCCAATGCGCGGGCCAGTGGGCCGGATATAGAGTTGCTCAGAGAGGCCATGGTTGAACGCTTAAACTTGTCCCTTAAGGCAGTCTCCGATTGGGGCGATGCCAACCTGGTTCAGTTTAACGCTAGTAAAACCCAGGCGTGTTTGTTCTCCGCAAAAAAGAGGCCGTTTCGACTGTCTCCTTCTTTCCGAGATGTATCCGTGCAGTTAACTGACAAGCTTGAGCTGTTAGGCGTTGCTCTTTCATCGACTCTAAATTTTGGCTCATATATTGAGTCGAAGGCCCAAATAGCCTCCAAAAAGCTTGGCATCCTCTCGAAGGTGAGAAAGTACTTCACACCAAATCAGCTGCTCACATTATACAAAGCCCAAGTTAGAGCATGTATGGAGTACTGTTCTCATCTTTGGGATGGTTCCGCCAAGTATCAACTAGAGGCACTGGAGTCGATTGAGAGGCGCGCCAAAAAGTTAATAGGCAGCGTAGCCGAGTCTCAGCTGCAAAGCCTTGCGCACCGACGAAGGGTTGCCAGTTTGTCGGTTTTTTATCGGATACATTTCGGAGAGTGTGCTGAGGAACTGCACAACTTAGTTCTGCCTTCCCCTTTCTTCTATCGGACAACAAGACACTCGGAGAGGCGCCATCAGTACATGGTCGATATTCCCAAAATACGTACGAAGCGCTTCGAGTCCACGTTTTTTGTACGTACTGCGAAGATGTGGAACTCCTTGCCGGGGTCTATATTTCCCGATAAGTACGATATGGGTCTCTTCAAATCAAGAGTAAACCGGTTCCTTCTAGGTATGCGTGCTCCATCCTAGGCTATTCCGATGCTTAACATCAGGCAGGGTGTAGTCAAACGCTAACCTATTTCTAATAAAAAAAAAAAAAAAAAATGTAAACTATCTATAGGAATTCTCAAAGAATTAACTTTTACACCAAATTTACATTTTAGTAGTAAGTATTGACTACAATTTAGTTCTTATATACATTAATAATGCTGGGGTTTACAAAGTTTTGCATTTGATATCTTCCATTGCATAATTTAGTCCTCTTGTCGCGTGGGGCTTTACAAACATTCAATTCACAGACACTAAGCACATCCAGGCTCAGAACAAATCGAGAAGAAGGGCAATCGATCCCAGAGCACCAGGTCTCAGAAGCAACTACTGTATTCACTAAGCCACCAGTGTAGTCAAAATTCGAAATTCGATGCTTAATACTGTTATCTCATTTTTTTATTTTTAAGACAATCTAAGGTGTTGATTTAATTTAGTTTTTTGAGACAAGCGTAGGTGTTGGGTTAATTAAAAACAATGTTCAGATCAAAAGGTGTTGACTAAGGGACACCGGAAGAAGATAAAGACAATAATGACTCCCTTTTATCACAGATTGATAAAAAGATTGCATGACCGAGAAGTTTTTGCACAAATACACGATGTAGGTGTGTACTAAAAAAATATTTGCTATATTTTCTAGCCCTAAGGGGTGGCAGAGTTAGTATGAAGAAATCGAAATTTACGCAAACTAAGTCAAGAAATTAAGACAAGTTCAACAGAAATTAAGAAAAAAAAACGGAGTAAGCGGGCTAGCAGCTAGCTAAGAAGATTCTATGATAAGGATTTTGAAAGCTATCTTAAAATAAAAGTCCCATAAAAAACCTATTTTGACAAACTCTAATACATTGCATAAATCACTATTGTTGTGTACAGCGATTATTTCCACCCACACTACGTAATATTCGACTTCCACCAACGAAAAGGATACAGGAAATCCAACCGGATACAGTTTGCAATATTCAAAAATCGATTCTCCATCTTATGCGTCTACGCATCTTTTATCTGACATCTCAAAAGCGTGTAAATGGCGAAAAAAAAAAGAAAAAATCGGGTACAAGGTAGAAACACAAAAGCGGCTAGCATCTGCCATCCGGAGTATTATGAGCAGATGGTCTGAAAGGGCTTGCTGGTGAAAAAAATCCCTACCTGCGTGTATTTCATTGTTGTTTGGTACTTATTCTTGAACTTGAGACGGTATGAACGGATGGCGGTGACTACGCTCGGGGGGTGGCGCGGACGGGTCTCGCAGCTGCCAGTTTTGTCGGATTTAATTTTGGTTGTTAGATGTTTGATTGAAATATTAACTTATAATATAACATTATTTTATTCACTAGTGATATGTGTAACTAGATTCCCCCCCCCCCCCCGCATAACTCCCGTTCCCGTGGGAACTTCTTAATAAAAAATATCCTATAGCCTTCCTCGATAAATGGGCTATATATGAAGAAAAATTCTTTAAGTGTTAGACTACACTGAAATAATTTATCAAACAAATAAACTTTTTAGTTTTATATGTTAGTATAGGCTACGTCATTATATACGTCAGTGGATGACATCAGACTGATATGATGTTGATGATATAGGATAATAGTAATTATGACACTGAGATAAAAAATATTACGAGAACATTTTTTTGATTTTGACAAAACACTTTTTAATATTTAAGATATTTCTTATCTGAGGTTTAAATAATTAGTTTGAGTCTAATCAAATATTGCCACTGATGTTCAATTAAAAAAAAATATTCACGTAATCCTATTACAGGTATTTGTAATTGTCTGTTTTTTGGATTATTTTTAATTTACTGTGTTAAATTAATTAATTTTATTTGGTTGTTGCTACTTATAATAAAAGTTTATATAGCTTTAGCCTAAAAGCTGTCAGGTATGAAAATACAATATTATTATATATCTATGATTCAATTTATGTTCTGTTCTTTGAGTATGTTATTATTTAGACGGACCATAAGTATCTCGACGAACGCGCTTTAGTGCTACCATTTAAGTATATTAATACATTTCCACGTCATATCCACATATGTCCATTTAATAGAACAGTTAGCCCTGTTTTAAATTTAATTAAATTGTTTATATGTGTATGACCTCATGCGACGTTTCTTTGAAGTAATTGAGGGACAACAAGCATCTTAACACATACTTGATTCCAGTTACTATTACTACTAGTTCAATCTAGTAGTACCGTGGACTTACACAGGACAAAAAGTATGTCGTAACAGGCAGATATACTCACAGTTCATATTTTAATGCTTCATATTTACGCAGGTTAAGTTAAATTGTATTTATTTACTGGCTGCTGCCCGCGACTTCGTCCGCCGAAAATAAGGATTTTCTATCAAATCCAATAATTAAAGTTCCGGTAGCTAAATCGGTATTGGTGTGTTGGGTGTTTTGGAGGTTAGGAGGAATACATGGCAAAACAAACATAGAGACATACTAAAAAACCTATATGACACCTTATAAAATTAGCTATTTTCCAATGAAAGTACCGTCGTAATTGGTCCAGCCGTTACGGAGAAAAGCCGGAACAAACAGACAGACAATCCGATAATTATTTTTGTTATCTACCATATATGTACTTAGTAAAAACCATTATTTACTATGGCTATTTTTCCATTCTAAATATACAATTCAATTTTTTTTATTTATATATTTTATTACTATAGTCCATGGTCACCCTCGTCCCGCCGACCTAAGTGAACGCATGTATTGAAGTGAAATCTTAAGATTGAGTTCACATCGCATTATTCCCGTACGAATAGACATACTGTACAAATAAATGTTACTATAGATAGACAGACGAATATTGACATATTATTATAGATGGGTAGAAGACCAGCTGCGTATTTGTGAATTAAAGAAATTAGATGTTGAAAGGATTAAAGGAACTATCTATGTTGAAGTTGAGAACAGTTATGATGTCATCATCATCAGCTTGCCGTGTGGTTTCTGGCTTAGAATAGACCACCCCATATCTTCCCATGGGTGTCGTTAAAGGCGACTAAGAGACATATGGCTGATGGATGGGCAGCAGCATCTATTAGCTCAAGGCTTACATCTTACTGCGATCACCAATCCGTCTGCCAAGCGTGGTGATTATGGCAATATCCCTCAACGATCCTGGCTTGCCAAGGTCTGTTATGAGGAGGCCCATGTTCAGCAGTGGACGTAAACGGGCTGTTGATCATGATGATCGTCATCAGCCCGTATAACGTCCACTGCTGAACATGGGCCTCCTCCCGAGGAGGGGCAGGCGGGTTGGTGACCGCAGTAATATGTTGTACGTTGCAGCGTTACCTTGTGTGGTACAACTTGTAACACACAAGGAAACGCAGCTGCCCGTTCCTTGATATACGATTATTATAGATGATGTTATAACAATCGGGACCAACGGCTTAACGTGCTTTCCGAGGCGGAGGGTAGTTATGATGTCATAATGGTATATTTGATAATAACACCCGGTTCCCAAACGTAATTCAAATAAAAATTTAACTAATTGAACTTCAGATCAAAATTAGTTGAATGAAATATGAATTTGTTACTTGGTTATTATCTTTTTGAAACTCACATGATACTTAACAATAGTTTTGAAATCTCACCGCCTAACGTTGGTCATTATTTTTTAACTAATTTTAAGATATTATGAACATATCACATGTTCATAACATTTTACTTTAATTTTAATAACTCAAAATGAATGTACGTAGGTATATATCTCGCCCTAAAATCGTAGTTAATAATCTTAAATTATCGCATAATGTGATTTTTTTTAATTTATTCAATTTTAGAATGACTACCGACTAGGGATGTCGATCTGAGATCGATTAATCGAAGAATCGATTTTTGGAGCCAAAAAGATCGATTTTTTAAATCGATATGTAGTACTGAATCGATTCAGTGAATCGATATTTCACCCTTAAAAATCGACATTCGATTTTATGACAGACTGTTGTTTTTAAAAAGTTTAGAAATTAAGCATTGGGAACTATAAGCTACACTATCTATTTTCTTAACTTTGTAAACCAATACATAAAAAAATAAATGTCTTATTTTATACCTGATCTGATCTTTTGATATGGTAATAAAAATATTTTTTATCATCGAATCACCTGATTTTACTGATAAGAGATCGTTAAATTATAATATGTGTCATGTTTTTAATAAAATAGATTAATTTACAAAAAAATAATTTAATTTAACATTATAAACAAAAACTTGAAGAAAAGATCGATTTTTCAGAAATCGATCTTTTTGGCCTCGATTTTTTTGTGGATCGATTCATTAGGTCACGATTCGAATCGATTTAAAAATCGATCTTTTTTGGAAAGAATCGACATCCCTACTACCGACTTATTAGCCAAATGCATTCGGTACCAATATGAACAATTATCGACGAAAAAAAGTCCTAAAAATCGGATATCACTTAAAAATGCAATCAAATTTAGAACGTCTTTTTTTTTAATTATACATTACAAGAGTGTTTCCGACTATGCGCAATTACTTCCCAAGTTTACAAGTGGCAATCGAACTAAAGTACTTCATTATGATTTTTTCCCAACTATCGGGAGAACAATACAATACTTTTGTCTTTAAATCTTTAGAAATATCAGCCAAGTGTAAGTTTATCCTTTTTGGTACAAATGCTGTGACAATAATAGTATCTATGATGCAAACGTGATTCACCGCGGTGTCTCTTTACTATTTCTTTTTTAATTGTTTATTTTTTTATGTGTTTTCGGCGTCTGTATGTCTCTTGGCTCGGAAAAAGGTACAGATTAGGAGGTACATAGAATATTGTTAAACCATTGTGTTTTGGGTTTTAATCTTTGGATTCAAATCACGCAGTTTAGTCATTACCTCGAATGTGTGCGAAATGAGTGTGATTCTCGGATGTTTTTGTTACGTCGCCGGGCATATAGGCGAGCTAAGTGGAATTTAGGTATTTGCTATTTCAGCGGGCATATAGGCGAGTAGGGCTTAGTGAAGGCTAAAATCAATCTTGATATAGTTTTTTACGGTATTATTAACGGCAACATACACTTGAAATTGGGTTTTATTTAAAAATCTTATGTATATGATATTTTAGGAAATGTTTCAATATTGAGATTAATAAAATTCGACCACCGGCAGGATTTGAACCTGCATTTAAAAATGTGTTTTAAAGGGATTGAGATTGACCCTCTAAAGGGGGTAATAAGTTATAATAGATAATCTCAATTTTGAAACATACTATATGGTAAAAGTTTCCGTAAAGTATTCAAAGACATTTTAAAAAATGTTAGGAAATTCTGTTAAATTTAACATTTATTTCTCTGATAAATTTCATCTGCCGATTGAATAATTGTCCTAATACAACCAACGCAAGAGGGCGCCCCAGAGACTTGGGCTCAGCTTAGGGCAGCCTTAAGATTTTTATGCGATTTTTGTGCAACACTTTTCTTTAGTGTTACCGGACCTCTTAAACTTTAAGTCTACTAGGATATTGAAAGTGGATTCTGTGCATCTGCACCTTCGTTTATATGGATGTAAAGAAGTTGATAATGTTTTTTTCAAGGGAATTCTATGCTTTGCCTCACCGTTTGTTAGGAGAGTCCATTCCTCAGATTGACTTCATGCAAAAAATTATATTCTTCTTTCGATGTTGGTACACATGGACAATATATTTTAATAATCTTGTTGTAGGTTAAATTCACAAAAAAATTGTAATCCCTAACCCACAAATAGCTGCAGTCAGGTAGTTGAAACATGTTCGTACTCGTATTTTGTGTGGGAATTATTATTCTAAGATAATAAGAGTACAGCCATCGACTCAAAATTGATTTACATATAAATAATATTAAGAGAAGCTATTTTTTGACTATTTAAATGTTCGTTTTACTGCCCTACAATACAATATAATACAGTTTACTCTTTATTGGACACCTAAACTAAAAAACAATATATATAAAATAGTGGCTCGCCCCGGCTCCGAACGGGTAGATTTTTAAAGCCTATGTTACTCAGGGATACTGCAGCATTCTAATGGTGAAAGAATTTTCGAAGTCCGTTCAGTAGTTTTTGAGTTTATTCGAAACAAACATATAACATTTATTACACTTAAAATAAATGTGTACTATTTTTTTTCCAGAATTTCCCAAAAATACTATACATATATTTAGCAACTTTTTGTAAAAAGTACTTTATAAAACTAAAAAAATGGTGGCAACCCTATACGGAACCCTAAAAATGGTTAAATGGTTCCGTGCCAAAAAAAACGTTTTTTTCAGTGACAACTAGTGGTAAACTGCTGCTAATAATTCAAAACCTACTTAATGTTTTCATTACATCAAATTTCTGACTAACTCAAACGTTTAACAAATCACGTCTTGAGCTTATTAAGGGCTCTAAGGGTGGGCCCTAAAGGGTCGCGACCCC